>OX371225.1:131905743-134305743 GCA_947310385.1 Nephrotoma appendiculata | reverse complement strand
GTGATAGTTTAGCTTATTCATGTTACATAACTCCAGTAAAAAAAATTAGGAATGGTAAATTTTTCGGACAAATATAAATTTCGGTTGATCAGAAAAAAAAACAAATATCATCGAAATTAAAAATCACCCCTTGTATTACCCTAGCACACAAATAATACATAAATACTAAGGTATTTTTGCGGTTGAAACGATATTTGTATTTGTTAAAGGTGTAACTCGATTCTAACCACAACTAAAGATAAATCTTTTTATAGTAGCAACGCCGAATGTAGAAAGCCGATGCTCCTACATTACGAATTTCTTGATGAAGGATTGGGAGGAGTATCGATATAAATTTCGTGGCAGGAAATGTTATCAGATCATATTAAACCCCTAAGATAAGCGATTATACCGATGTATGTAATTTACTGAAAGTTGTGCGAGTGATCTAACTCCACCGAGCGCATGAATATTATAGCCGAGACAATACCATTGAAAAATAGATTACATTATTATCTTGAATTTGTTAACAAAATAATTTAATTTTGTGAACCATAATACTATCACTTATAGATGTCCTAAGATCGGTTGCTTCGTGGATTAAACTTAACAAATGTGTTAGTTTGTATACGACTTATGGTCTTAATACTATTCCGGAAATTCAACGGATGAGCTTTGGCAAATACCCATTTTCAAATCATTATTTTCATCACAAAAGAAATCGGTTCGAACTTTAATTTCCGAATTATGAAAATCCGTTTTCCAAATTTCGCTTTTTAAAGTTTCTAAAATAATGCTTTTGCTGAAATCTTAAAAAATTACGTCAAAAAATTCCCAGCGGCAAAATTAAATATTTTTTTGAACCCGATGATCATTTGTCAAGAAATGTTGGATGTAGACCATGCTCAATGGGACTTGACCATTCCTCATTCAATAATTTTCTAATTTGGAATGCAGAATTGGATTGGAATTCTTACTCGAACTTTGAATGGAGTTTTTGTAGGGAACGGTTCGCTATTTGAAAAAAAAAATATTTCAATTTACCTAAATTCCAAACCCCCTTAAAAAACAAATAAAATTCCATTTTACAAATTACCGTAACATAAAAATCAAAATACAAAATTTCAATGGTTTAAATGAGAAATTCCTGAGAAATTCCTATTTTGAGTTATGTATCTGAAGATAGCCCAAATTCCATCACCGAAAAATGCGATGGCTACACTAATTATTGCTGTCATGACATTTGTTTTACTCTCAGCCCAAAAAATCATGACGTTTTTACTGTCAGCCCCGAAAATTTACTGTCATGGCAGCTAAAACTATCATGACACAAACATTTTTCTGGAATGAGAGTAAAAATATTGCATTTTGGTGAAGGAGGAATATTTAAAGTAAGTTTTGATTTTCGCTGTCGGTATATTTGGCGTAATTTTACTTTACCTATACATACGTATACGCAAAAATTTATACTACTTACCTGATAGAAAATCAGGTAAGGAGTATAAATTTTTAAATGCAGGATTGTTTCCAATCAGTTTTTCAAAGGGGAAAATTTTTCACTTTTTTATTTTTCCAATATTTTTTTTATTTTTATTAATAATAATTGCTTCGTCAACCTTGCAGACACAGATCAAATAGTTTTTATAGCTCTTATCGCTTCTTCTGATAGTGCCACAAATGTTAAAAAAATCAACTATCAGTATATACAAAATATTTTTTAATGTAATTTTAATTCGTTGTATACCTTAGAAGATGGGGGCTGCCGCTCCCAAACCCCCGATTTTCCACAACTACAATTCTTCAAGTGTCAAACTAAGCAAAAAAAAAAAAATTGAAAACATTTCAAAAATGTCCTGGAATAATTGCCAAATTTAGATTTATTGCTATAATTTATAATCAAATGTCGCAATAGTATACATAAACATGTATAGTATTGCCATAAGCAACTTTTTCGATTTTCGGGGATAGAAATTTGGACTATCTTCACAGAGGTTTTCGAGTTCGATTATTTCACCAATTTAATATTAATTGCAACATTTCGAAAAAATCGTATTTGTTTAACTTAATTATTATTATTTAATTGTTTCAATAATGTATTTAAATTTAATTTAATTGTTCTAACAAATAAGGGTTGGAGCGTGGTGGTGGAACGTGTCTTTGGAACCAAAATTAAATTGAAAATAATTTTCCCTGCCCATTTAAATATGGAAAAATTGTTCCCCATTTATAAATATTTACATAAAACTTTTCTCCTCAGTAGACCGGAAACAAATATTTGAACAGAAATTAAATATTAACTTTTCCCCAATTCTCTATTCCCGGCTAATTACCATAATAGTGTAACAAATCGATTACCGCTTGTTGTGATTTTTCAAATTAGATTGGGTTTTTTGGAATATACTGTATAGAGTAAACGTATTCACTTTTATATTTTTAAAATGATATTATTTTTTTCTTTCTAGGTGAGTACATGTGAAACGCATCTAATATAATGAATTTAAAAGCTAAGTATACAAACTTAATAAAGTTTTGCTTTCATTAAATATTTATATACCTCCACCTAGTGAATGATTGTATTAAAACCAAAATTATAGCGATACCATTCTCGCTAAACATTATCTTTAGCGGATAGGAGCTGTTAAACTAAAAGTTTAACATGTTAAAGAGCTCTTCTTCAACGACCAACTGATGTTTTATATGAGGTACCACGGTAACGGAAAACGTCTGAATTTCTGAATGATGTCGATTTCATCATTAAAATTTTTGTACTCTTATCTCCCGTAACAATTCGATTTCACGAAAGAGATAATTTTCTTAATCTTTCAACAATGAGCCGGACATCACTTTAGTAAAGTTTTCTCATATAATTTGTGTGACACTCGATAACCAGCTTTTTTTTATTAATACCAGGGAAAGAAATTTCCGAGGGCCAGTAAATAAGATATGGACAGGTAGTTTATTCGCTTTGCTTTAGTGTAGCGAATTGTAATTCGTCCGTTTTAAGCGATTTCCAAATTGTCTGAACAAAACCTTGCAAAACAGTTTTTGAGGTAGATACTCGATCGGCTAGCAAACAAGCAATGCCAGCCAAAATCCTGGCTAATCGACCAATTTTACCAAGGAATTTCAAATTATTTTTTTCTAAATGTTTTGTTTTTTTTCATTCACAGTTGATATTTTTCAAATTATGCATCAAATTATGTGACAAAAATTTTCTGATTTAAATTGGACTCTAATGAAGTTGTGTGCTTTTCAGTCACAAAAGGCACCAAAATTAAAATATACGTCATGAAATTGGTACAGGTTAATCTCGGGGTCTTTAACAATGTCAGATAAAAAGGCAAGCACGCTCGTGACGGCCAGTCATGGTTGGCCCTCCAATAACAGATTTGTAATTAGAGAGGCACATCGCAAGGTGGAGTAGTATATCATTATCTTTGGAACTTGGTTATGAACGACATGTTACTAAACCTGGAAAGATGCGATTTTAAGGTGGCTGGTTATGCGAATGATGTTGTGATTTGTGCCTTCGGTAAATATCCTTGCATTTGAAGAGAACGCATGCAACGTGCACATGACTCTCTCTAATTGGGTAAACAGTTGTGGTTTGAATGTGAATCCACACAAAATTGGGTTGGTGTTTTTCTCTATAGGAAATATAAACTTCCTCCGATCAACATTCCTAGCTTTATTGGATCTTCACTGATAAAGCAAACTATCTGGGTCTCGTTCTGGTCAATAAAACAAGGCTGGCAGCATCACATATTAGAAAGAGTAAAGAAGATAAAGATGGAATTTGGGGCCCCACATTATGCATTGGCTCCATATGTGAACTACTGTGCGCAAATTATTATACGGTGTTAATATATGGTGAACAGCTTTATTTATTCTGATCAACCGAAAATCCTTGGTGAAAGTAAGCGAATACCCGCCTTTTATATTAGTGGGCCCTTATAGGGGCACATCCACTTAACCACTGGAGATTTCTTTTCATCTCACACCCCTAGATAACCTATAGGTAAACAGATGGCAGCGAGCCTAGCTATATACTGTTAAAGGTAGCCGAAAGTTTCCAGCCGAAAGAAGATAATGCAGATAATGTGTCTTGAATACAGCAAAAATCAATCATGAACTCGAATTAAGGATCGGGTTATATCATTCGGGTGAAGGAGAAATTATTTCAGTTTACAGGAATTTGAAAATCGATAAGAGCGAGAGTATAAAGAGAGTTTAACTTTCGGCTGAACTAGTCAAGACACTATCTGCATTATCGATTTTTTTCACTTTCGGCTGGAAACTTTCGTCTAACTTTAACAAGGTCTCAGCTATAAGGTTCAAATACATCTGTATGTGTGGAACAGTAACAATACAGGACACACATTTATTCTAAGCGACGGGACATACCAAATACTCCCAAATATATCATCCCATTACGTCTTTCTCATCAGAGGTTACAGCCGTTAACATATTTATAGTTATCAAGGCTTCTGTTATGGGTAAATCTAAAGATGGTTACTTTGTTAAACAATCACTACATGAAATAACATTTTAGTAAGTATTTTATTAATATAAATATTTTTTATTATTTTATTAGTGTATTTTAATTTATAATAATAATTTTATTATTTATTTATTTATAAATTTCAATCAAATGTTGGAGCAGAATCTTCGGTAGTACCTTTATATCCAATTTTAGTGTAGTTTACTACAACATTTAAAATAACATTAGAAGTAATACAAGTATATAAAGTAAATGAAGTATATAATGTTATATAATATAAAAATAAATATAATTTCATACAGGGCTTTACAATATTACTTATTTAGGAGCGCTAAACAACACTTCAATTAAGACGCTGAAATCATATTTCTTTAAGTCGAAAGTAACCCAGAATTGTCTAGCATCTCTTAACCTGATGGCAGGCCAGTTCAATATACACCTGATGTGTTTGTCAACCATTTCAATATTACAAGGAATGAAAAGACAGATGAACTCGCTCAACAAGGCACAACCTGCCTCATTTCATCAAGAAGAGCGTTTGTTGGTTGATGTACCGCTCGCTAAATAGGGTAGGCAGATTTGGCCAATCCAGACAGCTGGAAATTGCTGCGGCGGCAGCATGTCGGTATTATAGTGAGTTCTTTATACTGGACACTGTCTCAATACAAAGAACGCCCAAGACATCCTACGCTTCGTCGCGGAAGTCAAGATGGCTCAATAAGTAGGTTAGGAGAGAAAACAATGTGGCACAACTACGAACCTGATTATATCTGTGCCAGTAATTTAGAACGATCACTAACCTAACCTAACCTACTGTACAAACGCAAGGTTTTGACAAAAGTGATGATTGAATTCGTTTGGTCAGGATTGGTCACTATATAGTTTTATTGTTTGGTCACTTACGATTAAACAGTAAATAAATAATGACACAATTTCAAAACAAAAAATTCCCGGGTAGCACCTCATTGCAAAAAAGCCATACCGCTTTTATCAAGTTTCGTTAGGTAATCGTTAGGTCAGGATTAGTCAACTTATTTTGGTGTTTGATCACCAATGGGTCAGTTTTTATTGCGAACAAAATCGAAATTGAATTAATTCAATAAAATCAGGTTCGTCGCTTATTTGGTAAAATTTCATTTTACAAAATTAATAAAAAATATCCAATTGGGATATACCATGTATATAAAAATATTTTTTTTTTTCAAACAATTGTATCTAAAGTGGAAGACATAAGGTACGAGTATGATCAATGTAATTTTTTGGTTCTTCATAACTCGTTGAGGATTGGTTACTAGTTCATTTCATTTGATCATCCCCACATAATTATTTATTGTGAAAATTCCTTAAAAATTCATCATTTCCACATGAGTCGAAGTACACGAGGCTGGAAACTTGACCAATACTAATAATTTTGTCAATCCAGTGATTGGAATCGTTTGGTCAATTGTCATTGAGGATTGTTCACTAACTTGATTTCGTTTGGTTGTTGCAACTCTCAACGACAGTCGGCTAAACTATTCCGACCGTTGGATTTATAAAAATATTAGTATTGGTGAAGTTTCCAGCCTCGTACACTTCGAATCATATGGAAATGATGAGTTTTTGGGGAAAACCAACCGAGTAACTAGTGACCAAGCCTCAACGAGTTATGAAGACCAAAAAAATTAAATTGATTATAGTCTTCCACTTTAGGTACAATTCTTTAAGAAAATAGTTTTTATATCTAAATGGTATAATCCAATTGGATTTTTTATTAATTTTGTAAAATGAACTTCCCAAATAAGCGACGAACCTGATTTTATTGAATTAATACAATTTTGCTTTTGTTTTTTCGCAATAAAACGTGACCCATGTGTGATCAAACGCCAAAATAGGTTGATCAACCCTGACCTAACGATTACCTAACGAAATTTGACAAAAGCGGTATGATTTTCTTGCATTAAGGTAACCCTGGATTT
Organism: Nephrotoma appendiculata; assembly: GCA_947310385.1. NCBI lineage: Eukaryota > Metazoa > Arthropoda > Insecta > Diptera > Tipulidae > Nephrotoma > Nephrotoma appendiculata. The sequence continues at coordinate 134,299,305 of OX371225.1, read as the reverse complement.
TTTTGAGACCAAACGATGAAAACTAGTAGCCAATCCTGACCAAACGATGATCAAACGAATTCCTTATCATTTTTGTCAAAACCTTGCGATGGGGTGCTAAAAAGGCGGACTCCAAATATTCTAGTGGATGTGTGTGTGTGTGTGTGTATGATTAGAATCTATTCTACGAAATTTTGTAGTTTGATGTTCTAAATTAGAATCAAATAAAGGAAATATAAAATTCATAGTGTCACAGAAATCAAAGGGTACATTACTCATTCAAGCATGTCCATACAAAGATTTCGAGCCGATTTTTGCTCACAACATAAATACCTTTAAATTATTTAATACCCAGAAAATAAGATTTATATTAGCAGCCGATGTCATTAAACAGTGCTTGTATATTTTTTATGAATCAACATTGTATTTTTGTTTACATATTTTGGCATATTACAATTAGTCATTATTTTGCTCACACAAATCAAAATATCTTTGAATATCGTCAAATGTCCTCGATAGCATACCAATTCATTTTCTTGTGGAAATAAATTTTTCTTGCAGCCCATAGATAAAATGAAATGTTAATTAATTTGTGTAATTTGTTTTGTGTGTAACACATAAATAATATAAAATTTTTCCCATTGTTATCATAACAATAAAATTATCTTAATTTCATCTTAAGAATTTCATTTAAATCAATATCCATCCATATTGAAAAAGACCACATTTATTACCTTGTACACTCGTATATACGTTGTACATTAAAAGTAATAATGATTAATTAGAAGATTTAAATTTATTTTTATCGTTTTTTTTTTGTTTGCTGTATTTGGTTCTTAAGACTATTTTATATAAGAGAAAAACATTTCTTTGATGCTGATAAGAGAGTACAAACCATAAAAACAATTTATGTTCTACATTATTTTTTTTTTATAATACCAATTTGTAAGTTGTCTGTATATATGCAGATGTACACATATTTCTTAAGGCGTTTTGTTCTTACAAAAGAGAATGTTTAAAGGATTATGTATACGAGTACAAAGTTAGATAATTTTTTGCAAGTTAATTAATTTTCTGGAAATATACTTCAATATCCATCCAAAAAAGATATTTTCGATATTTTATTTTTTGGTCAAGCATCAACATTAACAACAACAACTCACCAATTAAAAATAGTGTTCAAATCTGGAAAATTATATTTATAACTGTAAAGAGATGAGAAAAGGTCATTAGACGTTGTGTCTGGATTTTATTATTTTCTTCGTAACTATTTTAGGAAAATTTTAAGATTTATTTTTACTTTTGGGTTTTTGCTTTGGAAAAAGGTATAATAAATATTTAGAATTCTGTATCTTGTATAGATGAACGTCTTCTTGATTTATGACGATTTAAATAAGTTTTAAGATTTTAGCTAGGTTGAATGACTTTAAAATTAATCATGCAAATTAGCAATAAAACAAAATAGAAAAACACTTTTTGTGGTTTATATACCGTGACATGAATTAAAACTATTAAAAGTCTATTATTAAACATTTAGTATAAAACGTGCCCTGTAGTTTAATTTTTTATTTGTAGATGATTTGTTATATTTGTTCTACATGTTACAGTCAAGAGTAAATATATATATTACTGAAAAGTCAAGATGCTTCCGCTCCATTACCAAAATACAATTTATCAAACTGAGAATAAATAATTTCTATTTCGGTTTGAGATTCATTAGCCAACATTTATAGTGTGGAAGCTAACATTTTTAAAATAACCGATATTTTTATTAATGTTAAGTTTATTTAAATAATAATTTATAAAACTAGGTTTAACTCGCAACGTCTTGGCACAAAAATTTAATTAGCCCAGAAAATGGTAGAAACCCTAGTAAATAATTTTTCAGGCCCAGAAAGCAGAAAAGCAATGCCAATAAAATTTGCACAACAAGCAGATAAATTACCTACTCCTTCTCTGGAAGATTTAAGAGAAGACTCCATGGAGGACTTTGAGTTTAGGTTGAATCACTTTCAGATTTATGTATAGCAAATGGCGCAATTGAATGGTTTAGCAGGCAAGTCGACCAGAATCCTTAAGTTACCTAGGAGGAGTTAGAGCAAGTTATAACGTTCAGATTCGCTTAAAGCACTACGGATGACGACCTTAGATACAGGCTAACTATCTATCGACAAAAGTACCATCAGTGGCACTATTCTGGCTTTCCCTGGGAATAGGGAATTGGGAAAAATATTTTCACAGCATTTTTGTCTAAATTGAATTTTTCTGGCTTACTGAGGGAATAAGTTTAGTGTAATTATTTTCGAAACAAAGTTAAATGGGAAAATATTTTTCCCTATAAATATTTTGTGGAACCCAATTAACTTTGCTTTGAAAATTTTTGCATTAAACTTATTCCCTCAGTAGGCCAGAAAAATACAAATTAGACAAAAAAGCTATGAAAATATTTTTCCCAGTTCTCTATTCCCAGGGAAAACCAGAATAGTGCCACAGCAAGCGGTATGGAAGTTCAATCAGTCTATTCAAAAAAATCACCCTGCAGACAAATAAGCTGGGAGACAAAACAAAATTTGTGAAGGTTTCTCAAGAAAAACAGTCATCAGATTTGTTTATTTTTGAGTGAATTTCATTGCCAATAACAAGACATCCCCGTGGTTTCACCACAATGAAACCATATAGGAATAAATCCTACGGGTTCAACCTATCAAACGAAACAATTTACATTTGCTCAGCATGTTTTTTGAGCAAACTTCTCATTAGCTCCTTATGTGAGTTATTCCTATATGGTTTCATTGCAGTGCAATTTCCGCGACGTTTTGTTATTGTGACAACAAATGGGATGCACTCAAAAATCATAAGGAGCTAATGAGAAGTTTGCCAAAAATAACGCACTGAGCAAATCTTTGATGTCTTGTTATCTTGTGAATGTGTTATAGGGAATCCCGGAAAATGGGGGAGGGAGGGAGATGGTTTAGGGAGGTGGGGGGAGGAGTAAATTATTATTCACAAATTGATTTTATATTGCAGGAAGACTAATTACAACATTATTCAGAAAGTTTCACAAATTCCTTGTGAATTGTTGTTTGTGACCAATATCGATTCGTGCTGAGCTTTTCCAAAAAATGTATAGATTCTTGTTGGGACTCCGGGAAAACAAAGCGAGTGAAAAACACGTGCAAATTTCAAAAACTTGTTAAAACTTAACGTGTTTTGCTGGAAAAAATCTTATTTGAATCGGTGTATTGATAATTATAGCATTAAAATTTTGCAGGTCAAGTTTGATGTATATAGACAAAGTTCTAAAATTGCAATGCACATGGTTTAGTTATGGGGAAATTTATTAAGGCACAACTAAGAAGTTTTAAGTATTTGGATAAATTTTAAAATTTTATTTAGCCGATCCTAGATTAGAACATAGAGAGAGAGATCGTTTAGATATATTCTTAAGGTGACGGTAATATCGCACGTCTCTGAAATGTTCATGGGTTCATATAATCGAATAGGTCAGGAAATTATCGATCAACGTTGTAATCCTTTTTCTATTCAAATATACATATAAACAGAACTCGTGAATATTTTTGATATTTGTGTTATAATTGTAAATGTAAATATGTCGTTACATATAATTTAAAAATTATTCCGTGAACATCTTCTATTACAAGGCTGTTCTAAAATTTATCAATAAACGTGTGAACATCATTTAGATCGGCTACGATCGATCACGATTTTGTGCACTAGGCAGCAGGATAGTCAATAGAATGAACTATCTAAAAGTATAAACGTTACGTTTTCAACTTCTCTTAAATTCCAGTTATTTGAATTTTGTTTTACCAAAATCCTCTTAGCTTATTCCAGGAAGCCATTGGGAAAATTGTATTTGGCAAAAAACCAAAATTTTCAGTTGAACTGAAAACTAAGAAGGTTTGAATTTTGGAAACCGTGGCGAAAATCATCATAAGTGCTCCGCTTCTCAATATTGATCGATAATTTTCTAACCTATTCGAATATATTACATGAAAGAAATTGCGTGCACCTTTCTGGTATAGGCGATATAATGGTTAACGTAAAACTGTCTCTATAGACAATTTAAAAATCATCATAATTAGATTCCATTCACTACACTCATGGGGTGTTGACTGAGTTATCTCACCGTGTAGGTGAGACCCTTTTAATAAATATATGATCGATTAAATAAAATTTCAAAATTTATTCAAGTTTATCAAACGTTTTAGCCATGATTGGCACAATACAATTTACTATAACTTAACCATGACCGGGTTCGAACCCCGATAGGGGCAAGATACAAAAGGAGTTTTCATCAACAGATTACGATCTGCGATGAAATGAAACACATCTATGACACCCTGCTGGTGTGCAAAACTCAAATGCTGATCTAGCTTCCATGCCAGTATAGACTGGCATGAAGCTATGCAATGTGCAGATGGTGATAAAATCGGACCGATGGCCGTACGTCGTCGAACTGGCTGGTAGCGGCGTAAAAGTAAGCAAACCGCGAGAGTGTTGGGAGAGCCTTGCCCCCAGAACAGATAGCACAGATAATAAAAAAAAGAAAACCAAACCACGTCTATTTCAATGTTAGAACTTTGTTTAGGCCTAAAATACTTTAAGGCCGTTTATAAAAAAAATTGGAAAACTGATTGAAATCAGAAATCACAAATGTTTAAAATACACTAGACAAGTTAAAATTCATCATAATTAAACCTGTTTCATCACGCACCTATAGGGTTGGATTTAGCTATTCTGTCATATAGGTGAAATACTGTGACATCTCTAGTAGAAACATTGTATAAAATATACTTCTGTAGAATTAGAAAAAACTCTGTATATCCACGCAAACTACTCGCTATCCACAGATGTTACACAGTGTCCGAATAATCCTCTCCACCGTTCTGCCTGACTGTGGATATAATGATGGGGTACGAATCTTTTTTATCTAAAGAATTGTACAAAGTACAACGAACACGGATAACTAAAAATTTCTAACTTAATAAAACCAAATTGTTCCTGCGCCACCTGCTGTCCGGGCTTCTTCATTCACATTCGGATAAGTTACCGTTCACTTGCTAAAGTAATCAATGCGCACCAGTTAGTGTGCTTAAGCATTGTATTACTGCATTACTCCTTTGGCCTGAGTATCTAGATTATTACTAGATATCTATCATCAATCCTCTGCTTTCTGCCACCCGTTTCCTTACTAGCTTAATTGTCTCATCAGCCCCCTGGTCTTCTTTCAAATATTATTTATCTGCACCATTTCCTACTTCAAACTGGATACGTGCAATAACTAAGGGACAGTTCTTTGGTTCCTGTCTTACGCAATATTTACAATGAGCCACACTTACAGGTGTCCATATGCATTAGTGTGGAACTCAGTATTCAATCATGACACTGTAATCTTGTAGTCGTTTGATCCACAGTATTTACCAGTAAATTACGCATATGCGTGTTAAACAAATAATACACCACTTTCTTGTAGTAAAAAAAATTAGTTTACACGCTCTCTCTCTCTCTCTCTCTAGCATATACATCCCATGAAGGGATTTTGCCGCCCGCACTATGGTCCTCCATCCTTCTCGGTCCATCGCTCTCGTCCTCCAATTTAGACATCCTAATACGAGTAGGTCTTGTTCGACGTCGTCACGCCAGCGCAGTCGGGGTCTTCCTCTACGACGTACTCCGGCTGGTTGTTGATGGAACACTTTGTGAATCATTCGTTGTTGTGGGGACCTTGCAACGTGGCCGAGCCATCTCACTCGATTAGATTTAATGAAGCCGATAACATCGCTACCTCCGAGAAGTTGCTTTATTTCGTGGTTCATGCGAATCCGATATTCATTGTTCGCAACTTTAATAGGACCAAAAATTGAACGGATGACCTTCCTTTCGAAGGTAGATAATAATCTACAGTCGTTAGAGGTCATGGTCCAGCTCTCGCTTCCGAAAGTCAGCACAGGTCTTATAAGTGCTTTATAAAGTTTACATGCTGCTTTACATAAAAATCGGTATGTCAGAAGTACTTCAAGCCATTATTATTTAAGATTAAAAAGCGGAAATTGTAAAGTGGTCAGTGCTCGAAGTAAATTGAAATTACTTTTTTGTTCCTCTTTAACCGCAAGAACTTGTTTTGTTTTTAGGTCAGTGGAATTTGAAATATTGCATCCTATAGGCATTGTATTTAAATGAGTGTTGCGGAATCGAAATTTTTTAAAACCTTTTAATTTTGCTAATTTTCGAGACTCTCGAATAAAACATACATATATAGCGTTATAAAACACATAAGACTATAGTCAAGTAAATTGTATATATATATCCAGGATCAACAACAACAACAACAATTTTTTCTGATTTTAATTTATAAATCGATACAAAATGAGAAGACACGGAAATTGTAGTGTGTGAAAACAAAAGACTTCAATCCCTGAATAAAAAGAAAAAACGACGAACCTAAACCCACGTAATGTTAAATTAATTTATTTAAAATAGCGTCTAATTCTCTTCACTGCATGCTACAAATCATTGTACATGCATTGTCATTCGGTACTGAGCTCAGTTTATAACTTCAGAAATTCAGTTCTATAGAGACAAAAAGTGGTTTAAATTTCATTTGGAAAAACTTCACTACAGAAAAGCCACGGAAAGTATGGAAATGTAAACTATTTTTACGTTTTTCATTTGAAAGTTCACAATATCTGTCTGTACCTCAGGCCTTTATGCAATTTAAACCAAAACCACATGAAACATAAATTTGAATTTTCTAGTATTCCTCAGAAGATGTAACAGTAATATTACTGCGCTGAGCATTTCATCGTGGAAAACTAATATCAACCTCTTATTGAAAACTAATATTAATATCTTGTTTTGAACGTCGGCCTTCCATTAAAAATATTATTTGCACACGCATAATTCGTACGTCAAAACTAAAATTCTGCACGGTGACTGGTAAATGGTATAGTATGTTGTAAATTTATTATGATACCCATATAATAATATGGTTTAGACCAAACAACCAACATTTGTTGCTTTGTAACACCATAACATCAAAAGTATAAGGAGAAAGAATTTTACGCAATATATTACCAGCAGTTTATTATTTAGCCTATTTCATCCCATAACTATTTTATATTTATACGCCTGTGTTCCCAGAACTTTTTTGCTCGTGATTGTAATGATGCATTGTTATATGACTTTATGGTACCTTAGAAGGTTGGAAACGCAAAAATTTGTCTGAAACAAAACCAATTGGTGAAAATACGGCCATGGTCGAAAACGACCGCTTGGGATAATACAAAATAAATTTTTACTTTGGTTTATTTCATAAAATATTAAATTTAACTTGGGTTTATTTCAAAAATTATAACAAAAATTATCACATTCATTTTATTAAAGCTTAAAAATAAAAATCAGTTTTAATATTTCAAAATATTCTTCATAACAATAACATGTCGTCGCCTCACTTGTGGAAATCTAGAAAACATTTATTATGCAAAGAAACATTGCAACTACCGCACATTGTTACTGTTCTATATTTGCATAAAGCACAAGCTCTCCGTTTTTGACCAGTTATAACTAAGTGCTGCCCTGCAGTTTTTTGAATTTCACTTATTCGTCCGGCTCTATAAGGACCAGCTTTTTGTCTCTCCGTATTTAATACACAAATCATAAGCGACTTGTCTAATAAATTCTAGTTTGTCTAGTTTTGAGCCGTATTGTCTGCTGAGTAACCAAGCATTATTTAAACTGACGTCTATTACCCAAAAAATAAGTGGTATGTACCATTTTTTACCTCTGAATGAAATTGGGTATCTCGAAATAAGGTTGTCCATTTGATCGACCCCTCCCATGTACTTATTGTACATATTAACACAGTGAGGTTGTGGAATTTCTATCCTTTTTTTTGCTCTTACAGAATATCTTAGTGCTTTTTTCAATGGCTCTACTCCGTATTGGTTTGACAGCATCATGACCACACTGTTATCCACTTTACGGCTACTATGTTATTGGCCTTGTCTATAAAAGAATCGATAGCTCCTCTTTCTTTTCGTTTTATTTCTTTGGATGATTCTATGGGGCACTTATGAGTTCGATTTTCACGAACAGTTCCGGTTCCTTTTATTCCTTTTTCGTAAGTATATCTAAAAGCTTAGTACTCGTGAAAAAATTATCAAAATAGTAGGAAAAATGCAGATCTGGAAACGATTTTGCGACGAAATCGACAAACTTCAAAATAACAGTTTCTCCTAATCCAAATACTTTTGCTACATCTGGTTTCTGATCTAGTTGTTTTCCGTGATACAAATCGAATTGAATGCAGTAACCAAATTTAGTTGCCAGTGACCACGCCTTATAGTCAAAACGAATTGGTTTCCCCCTGATGAATTGTTTACATGGGTGTCGTCCGTAGTACCGAATCATCGATTCATCAATTGACAAATTAGCCTCAATTGGAGCATATTTAGCAAAATTTTCGTTTATTTTAGTGACTAGTGGCCGAACTTTTCCATATTTGTCATTTTTGTCCAATTCACTGTTGTCACAAACAGTAAATGACGAAAAATATCATCGAATCTGTTTCGACGCATTGTTTCTACTACCAATTTATTATTCGAATCGTTTCGATTTTCCCAGAACATTCTACGTTGGCTTGGTACCATATAGCCAGATATAATCAAAATACCAATAAACGCATACATTTCCGAAGCATTTCCACATTCAAATTAATATTTTTTTGTGCTGCATACAAAGATGAATATTTGGCTATCTCTTCAATTATGTCTTGCGTTAAAAATAACGAGAAGAACTCTATTGGTGAGGTTGAATCCCAAAAAGTGAATGGAGGAGGAAATGATCCTTCCCAAATTGATTCGTCAATTTGTAATTCTGCAATGTCTCCTTTGCCCCAATGTCGAGTTTTTTTCCGCTTGTTTGCTTGTTTATATGGCACATTGGTGGCATTGCCATCATTTTCATTCCTAGTCTCTATTTCTGAATGATTATCCTCTTTATTTTTAGAAGAACATTCGGCTTCCATATTTAGTTGCTTGGATGGTAAATTATCTAAAAGTACTTCGTCTTCATCTCCAGAGTCTTCATCTGTAGTTACTTGATCATCTGGCGGTAGTATAAATATCGTATCTGGTGGTTCTAAATCATCATCACGTTCCAGTTCTTCCAAAATTTGAGCCAGTGCCAAAGGTTTTTTCCTTAAAAAATAAAACAAATATATAGTTTTAACTCAATAGAACGTCAGTATTGCTAATATTATTTTTAATTTTATTTTTCGTATTATTTTACTTTTAATTATTATAAATCTAATTTAATTCTGTTTTGTTTATTTTTATTGTACAGTTAAAAAACTTACCAGTAATTAGAATCATCCATTTCTTACAAAAATATTACACCATTCTATATCGTTCGAAATTCCAACACAGACTGAAAAAACAGTAATTTTTTCAACGATATACGAACCATACAAATCCAGTTTTGTCTGTATTCGTGTTATAATAACCGAGAAAAAATTAAAAATAGCGCAAGGTCGTTTTCAACTGTTTGGGTTAATAGTATCTTTGGTCTTTTTCGACCGTTTGGGTTGAAATAGGTTAAAGAACGAAATGTTTTAAGTTAATTCACTAATTAACAAATTTATTATTTATTTCATTTATATTATATTATTTATTTAAATGAGCTGCGGACGATGTTGATCGCTTGGCTGTTGATATCAGAAGGGAGAATTAAAGTCTTTTTTACATTTGTGTCAAATGGTACCCGTTATTTTTAGTACACCGGTTAGTACACCGGTTGACGGTTATACCATTATACAACACCTTCCCCCTAAAGGATAGATGTACTAGGGACAACTTTAAAATCATAGTCTCTTTCAAGGCTGGATTAATAAGAACGATCAACATGTTTACAGAACTTTGTCTTAAACTAGGATTAGTATATGATAATTACAAAATATAATGTATGAAAATTTCAAAAAAAAAAAATTTAAACCTAAATTTAACTTTAATTATTTTATAAATATAATTTCATTTATTTATTTCATTCATTATTTTAATTTTAATCGATTATTGTGTACAATTTTTACAGTTTTTCTTATTTGTTTGCTGAATTCTCATCTGATATAGCTGATGTGACCTTATAAGGATCCAACCATGCTGTTAAAATTTGGTCTGTTTTGTTTCGTTTTTCAACCAAACTAAATCTCCTTCACTTAGTCGGAGTGAATTTGTCTTCAAATCATAATATTCTTTGGATCTTTGCTTGCACATAATTGCATTATCTCGAGCTATTTGATATGATTTTTTCGTTCTAAATTTGAAATCTGTTAAATAATCATCAAAATTGAAAACATTATATCCAAACAGTAATTCGTATGGCATGACTGTAGTAGTTGTATGAGGTGTACTATTATAAGTAAACATGGCGTATGGTAACCACGAATCCAAATCTAGAATTTCGATATCAACAAAATGGCGGACGTATTTCGTCAGAGTTCGGTGAGACCCCTACAATGCTCCATTGCTTTGAGCATGAAAAACTGTGGTGTTCATTTGCTGTATTTGTAAAATTTTACAGCATTTTTTGGATAATTTTGCTACGAAATTAGAACCTTGGTCGGTTAATAACGCTCGTGGCGCTCCAAACACACATACAAAATGTTGCACGAAGGCTTTAGCTATATAGTTTCCGCAGTCTAATTAGGTACGGCTTTAGCTAGTGAGTACTTCGTAAGGTCGTCCTGTATGGTGAGTATGTAGCGATTGTTATTGTAACTAGAAAGCAAAGGACCAACGATAGCTAGAAAGATTTTTTGAATTGAAAATTGTTAAGTAGTAGTAATTTTCATAGGTATTTTGGCTTCCAACCTTGTGCCTTTGAGAGAAAACACATGCGTTAATGTAAGTGTACGTTTCGATACAAAATTTCGTTCTTATTTTTACAAAGGGAATTTTTTTTTTGTGCAGTGGTATTAGTAAATCATTCTGCTGTGTATTTGTACTTTTGACATTAATAAAAATCAACAAAAACGTCAGTGGTTTATTTTGTGTGTCAAAATTGTTTGGTAATTTTAAAAGTGTTTTTGTGCATCAAAAGTGTTTACTAAATAGAACAATAAAGTAATAAAATGGAATGGATGTTAATTATACTGAAGACGAAGATGTCTGTATTGCTGCTCTTGCAATCGTCATAAGTAGCATGGCCTCAAGAAGACTTCATAAGAAGAAAAGAAGAAGCCCAACAAACTTTTGCTGCAACAAACGTGCGCAATGAGCTCACCGAGCATTTTATGACCGATGGGTCAGTATCATGGCAATGGGGTTTTGTCTGAACCTATTTCATTAATAAATGATCGGAGGTTTTTACATTAATAATAAATAAAAAAATCGCAGAAATTAATTTTACTTCGTTTTGTTTTTAACAACTTCATTCATGTGTGTCATGAAGTACAGTTGTGCTTCATATTTTTGCTGTTCATTCAGCCCTCTTAAAAATATGGCAACTTGTTCTCCAAAATGATGTTCCATATTTTTCACTACGCCTACAGGTCTATTGCCCACCTTATCAACAAGTTTATTTAGTGGGGCCAACAAATCAGGCGACGGTGATGTTGTGGAATTCGAACTGGTGGTTCTAACCCTTTTAATTGGCGGCAACTCCATGCTGTTTTCTTCAGATATTGAAGCTTAATCAGACATACAAACATGTCACAATCAAACATACTAAAATGAACATAATATAAATAGAAGCATACACACATTTGCGATTATTATTATGCAGATTTTAATAATAAAGTTTTTTGAGGAAAATGGTACTTACATTTCAGTTTTATCAAATCAAAATATTTTATTTTTGTAGAAATGTTAAATTAAATTTATTTTATTTATATTTTTTCAATTTGTGGTTTTTTTATTATTTTCATACGAGAACTGTCACAATAATGGTGAAAGGGATGAACAAATATTAAATTTCCTATGGGAAATTTTATATTTTAGTACTAATGTAAAAATAGCAACCAAAAAACATCTCGGCATTAGTACTTTTTGGTTGCTAGTTTCTTTGTTTTTTTAATATGTGTGTATAAAAATATTTGTGTTTGAACACAATTTTTTTTGTATGTATACTATACATGTGAGTTGCTTTGCTAAAATAGCAAAGAATTCTTTGCTATTTTAGCAAAGCAACTCACATGTATATTATACATACAAAAAAAATTGTGTTCAAACACAAATATTTTTATACACACATATTAAAAAAACAAAGAAAATTGCAACCAAAGAGTACTAATGCCGAGATGTTTTTTGGTTGCTATTTTTACATTAGTACTAAAATATAAAATTTCCCATAGGAAATTTAATATTTGTTCATCCCTTTCACCATTATTGTGACAGTTCTCGTATGAAAATAATAAAAAAAACACAAATTGAAAAAATATAAATAAAATAAATTTAATTTAACATTTCTACAAAAATAAAATATTTTGATTTGATAAAACTGAAATGTATATACATATATACATAAATACGAAATGTATATATATATATATATATATATATATATATATATATATATATATATATATATATATATATATATATATATATATACTATATAAATATATGATACCTGAATTGCTATGTGCTTCCCATCGATTGCACCAATGCAATTTGGAAAATTCCACCGCTGCTTAAATCCCTCTGCAATAGATAACCACTCTTGTGGGGTAGGGAGAGGCAATAGTATATTGCAGAGGCACTGGTGGATCGCTGTTAGTGTTTCACTGATGATGTTGCATGATGTGCTTTTGTCCACTCGAAATGCAAATGAAATTGATTTTTGGCTGCTACCACTGGCCAAATATCTAAAAGCATTCAAATATACTCGTATGTATAGATCAGCTTATTACAAAGAAACAGAAATGACTATAAAATGAACCTTAGTGTCAGCACCAATCTCGTAGTCGGATTTATGGATGTCCGGAAATTTGTATCATTTTTGGAAATCAATGGACCAACTAGTTTGAGAAGCTTGTCGAAGGAAGCTGGTAACATATGTGTATAATTAAAAAAAGATTCGTGGTCACTAACACGCATTTCGGCTACCAAATTATGATCAATAAAGTTTGCTCTGGGTTCTTCTGTGAATATCGGCCGAACCCACCATTTTGGGCTTCTCCTTTTCTTCTTATGAAGTCTTCTTGAGGCCATGCTACTTATGACGATTGCAAGAGCAGCAATACAGACATCTTCGTCTTCAGTATAATTATCATCCATTCCTTTTTATTACTTTATTGATCTATTTAGTAAACACTTTTGATGCACAAAAACACTTTTAAAATTACCAAACAATTTTGACACACAAAATAAACCACTGACGTTTTTGTTGATTTTTATTAATGTCAAAATTACAAATACACAGCAGAATGATTTACTAATACCACTGCACAAAAAAAAAATTCCCTTTGTAAAAATAAGAACGAAATTTTGTATCGAAACGTACACTAAGACTCTATTTGACGAAATATTTTGGGAAAATAATAATATTTTCTTAAGCGACGATAAGTTGGTAACACTCTCTGATATCCTTCTAATGGGGTGTTATGAAATTCCTCAATTAATTTAGTTGGCTCTGTAAGATCGGAAATCACAATTTGGTTATTTGAATTTTCATTTGAAGGAGATGGGGAATTTGGATCTGGAGTATATTGATTTATGGAGTTTTGGATGATATTCGGAGAAGATTCAATGCTGGATTGTAGGATATTTGGATTATCATCTTGAGTTTTCACAGATTTGGATTTGGATCGGGTGATCACACATTTATGATTTCGTTTGAATTTATTGGGTTGGTTAAGGAATCTGAGTAGGATTAAGAATTTTTGATTTTATTATTTAAAAATGAATTAGGGCACATGGATTTAGAAAAATTATTGTCTTGGTCGGTATGAGAAATGGAGTTTGAATTTGAATTATTTGAATGATTAGGGAAGGTTTTAAGAGTGGAAGAATTAATTGAAAATTGATCAGGAACTGGTGAAGACTGGTAATTTATATAGGTTTGGTGAATTAATGATGGGAAGTTTGGAGTCAAAATCAGGAATTGATAGAGTTTGATTTGTAGGGTTAATAGTAATACGACTAAACGCATCGGCGTTTCGATTCAGTGATCCTGTTTTATGGGCAATTTCGAAGTCATACTCGTCAAGTAGCAATCTCTATCGAATTAGTCTTGAAGAAGGGTTGTTAATGCTGTTTAATCAAACCAAAGGTTTGTGATCAGTAATTATCTTAAATTTTCTGCCATATAAATAAGGTCCGAAACACTGAATTGACCAAAAAACTGAAAGTAACTCCTTTTCGATAACTGAGTAATTTTTTCCGCTTTATTTAGAGTTCGACTAGCGTATGCTACAGAAAGATCTTATGGTAGTCTATAGCTCCACCAAGCTTTTTATTAAAAATACGAATCACTAATATTTTTTAGTAATTATATTTAATTTATATTTAATTACATATTTATATGTATTTTGATTATCTCGACAAATTATGTTTTTGTTAATTTCTATTTTTTATTGTTTTTTCTTTTATGAAAAACTTGAACTATGTAAATTATTTTTTTTGTTATTTTTTAAATAGGCTTCTAAGAATAGAAATTTTTTACAAAAAGTTGGTTTATACCCAACTAACCATTCGGGTGCTAGAAAATTTAAATAAATTTATATAATGAATTTCGATATACAAGGTGTGAAAACGCCACAATACTACCCTCCCAGAGAGATCGAAGATCTATCGATAATTTAAGAATCTGGTAGGAGTCCTGGATACACGACCCGATCTTGTAGTTGTTCTAGTACTTGGCGAAAGATCAAAACGAACCTTTTTCGAATTTTCGGTTCCTCGGTAGGTATTTTAGGCCCGTCATCCGAAATAATGAGTTCTGGTTCGTGACTCGGTAAAAGTAATCCACTTTTTATAGTTGGTGCGTCCTTAATTTCTGATTGATTGACGGAGTAACACGGTTTGAGTCGGTCGATGGATATTTTGGCGTGCCGTCTGTTCAGATCCAAAGTGTAAAATTTGTCGGTACGGTTGATTACCAAATACGGTCCAGTATATGGTGGTTGCAGTGATCTGCGTACTGCGCCCGTCCGTAAGAAAACATGCAAGCATGTAAACAGATCTTTACGGATGAAAATTTTGTCCGTAGTATGCCGAGAATCCGGTACAGGTCGAACTTAATCAAAGTGTCGTCTTAAATTCGTAATATAGTCTGATTGTAAAATTTGGTCGTTCGTAGTGTCTAAAATTGTTCCAGGAACTTGAGTTGTAAAGGGTTTTTCAATAAGAGCACTTCAACTTTTTTTTTGAATAAAACACAAACTGTTCGACTTTTGAACTAACTTTTTTTTTATTAACGAATTTGAACATATACATTTAAGTATGAAACTCGATTTCGTTTGCATGACCACCGCGTGCACGTTTTACGAAGTCTAATCTTTGAACCCAATTTTCGACCACTCTTTCGCATAAATCGGCCGAAATTCCAGCAATTTCACGATCTATATTGGCTCGGAGCTCTTGCAACGTCGGCGGCTTATTGGCATAGACCAATGACTTCACATAACCCCAAAGAAAATAATCTAGAGGTGTCAAATCACACGAGCGCGGCGGCCACTGGACGGGCCCATTTCGCGAAATAACACGCTCATCGAACTTAGTCTTCAATAACGCGATTGTATCGTGTGCTGTGTGGCATGTGGCCCACTCCTGTTGAAACCACATGTCGTCCAAGTCCATTCCATTCAATTGCGGCCAAAAAAAATCGTTTATCATATCGCGGTATTGATTTCCATTAACAGTAACGTGGCGATCGTTATCGTCGATGAAAAAATATGGCCCAATGACGCCGCCGGCATGTAATCCGCACCAAACAGTGACTTTTTCGGGATGCAACGGTGCCTCATGAATCACGTGTGGGTTGGTTCCTGCCCAGTAACACATATTTAGCTTGTTGACAAATCCATTTAGCCAAAAGTGAGCCTCATCGCTGAAGATGATTTTTCGGTGAAAATGTGCGCATCATTTTCGATTTGCTCTTGAGCCCAATTCACGAATCGGCGTCGCTTCAAATGGTCAAACGGCTTTAGTTGTTGTGTCAGCTTGATCTTATACGGATGTAGGCCAAGATCTTTACGTAAAATTCGCCACAATGATGTCACAGAAAGGTCCAATTGTTGCGAACGTCGTGTGAGCGACACATTCGCGTCTTCTTGAACTGAAGCCCTGGCGGCTGCGATGTTTTCAACACTTCGAGCACTTCTTGCTCTCGAGGGCTCCGGAAAATTATGTAGCGAAAACGTAGACTCAAATTTTGCCACTATACGGTCGATTGTCGAAAGGGCTGGCTTGTTAAATGGACCGTAAAATGGCCGTAATGCTCTTAAAGTAGCAGCAACAGACCGATTATTTTGATAAAAAATTTGCACGATTTGCAATCGCTGTTCACGTGTGTAGCGTTTCATGATGAAATGTATACTAATGAAGTTTCCAAATAACAAAAGACTAATAAAAAATATTGCGTCGTTCGCACCTGTTGAAACACCCTTTACATCCGTAAACTAAAGTTCAGCTGGAGTAGCTTTTAGTTCGTCACTGTAAGTCGTTCGTAGTCCAAGTAAGATTGCAGGAAGAACACTAGTCCAATCAAATCGATCATAGCACATAATGGCAGATTTCATGACCCGATGCCATCTCTCGATCATTTCATTACATTTTGGATTGTAACTAGTTGTTCTCCTGCGTTCAAAACCAAGTAAGTTAGCCAGTTCGCGAAAAAGTTGTGATTCGATGCAATTCGCCTTAGTCCGTGACAATGAACTCTGGCACACCAAAGCGAGCTATCCAATGAGAATAAACAGCGAACGCGACGGTTGAAGCAGCTATATGCGGAACAGGCACTGCCTCGGGCCAGCGGGTGTATCTATCAATCAATGTGACGCAATACCGCTGATTATCAGAAACTGGTAACGGACCAATGATAGCGAGGTGAATAGTCGAAAAACGTTGAGAAGTTAATTTATAGTTACCAAGTGGAGATTTTGTATGTCGAGAGATTTTAGCCTTTTGGCAAGCTACTCAACTTTGAGCCATTTTCTGAACGTCTTTTTTGATCGATGACCAGATGACATTCTGAGTCAAAAGTTTGATGGAAGCTTTGACGCCAGGATGTGAAAGGTTATGAATCGACTCGAAAACTTGTTTTCGGAAATTAAAGGTAATTAGTAGCCTAGGTGTAGTAGTAGAAATATCACAATAAATTAATTTTTTTGAATTGAAAGAAACAGGAAATTTCTCAAATTTGAGAACAGAGTTACTCCTTAAAATATCTTGAAGTTCCTCGTCATTGGTCTGAGCATCTGCGATGATAGCATAATCAACACTTTCGGGAATAGAAATTTGATTAATGCGTGAAAGAGTATCTGCGACAACGTTATCGAAACCAGAGATGTGCTGAATATCGGTAGTGAATTGACCAATGAAATCTAAGTGTCGAAATTGACGAGGAGATGCTTTTTCCGGATTCTGATCAAAAGCGTAGACAAGTGGCTTATGATCGGTATAAAGCGTAAAAGTACGACCTTCGAGAAGATATCGAAAGTGTTTTATTCCCGAATATGCCGCGAGAAGTTCACGTTCATAAGCACTGTATCTTTTTTGCGTTTCATTGAGACGTACTGAAAAGAAACCGAGTGGTTGCCAAGAATTGGATACAAACTGCTGAACTACCGCTCCGATCGCAGTATCGGAAGCGTCAACCATGATGGCCAGAGGTGCTGATGATGATTAATGAATAAGTAAAGTCACGTTCGTAAGTTTAATTTTACAGTTATCAAACGCTTTGATAGCCTCTGCTGACCATTGGATTGGAACTCGACTGTTCTTAGTGTAACCTCTTAGGTAATCGTTCAACAATTCCTGGTCAGCAGCAGCACCCGGAATGAAGCGTCGATAAAAGTTTATCATACCTAAAAAGCGTTTCAGTTGCTTAACAGTCTGTGGTCGTTTGAAATTTTTGATGACTTGAACCCGTTCATGCGACGGTAATATACCTTGTCCAGTTACCAAATGGCCTAAAAAAATAACATTTACAACTAGTCTGTGTTCGTCCAATTTAGAAAATATAATTTTAATATGCAAGTTGTTTAATATGCAAGACGAACAAGATGTTCGTCATAATTTCGAAACAGAAGTCAAGTCCGCGTAATACTATATGCATAAGACGTTGGAACGACTGTGCTGCAGTCCTAAGGCCGATGGTCATTCTACAAAATTCGAATAGTCCGAAAGGTGTCGAAATTGCTGTTTTTGAAATGTCAGTCGGTTCAATAGGAATTTGATGGTAGGCCTGGACAAGGTTTATTGTTGTGAATATAGTGCAGCCCTCGAGTCGTTGTGTAAAGTCCTGGAGATGTGGGATTGGGTACCTGTCTGGAATTGTGACTTTGTTTAGTGCCCGAAAGTCTCCACATGGTCTCCACGCTCCATTCTTTTTTGGTACTAAGTTCAACGGGCTGAACCAAGGACTGCTAGTATAGGTCTGCAAATCCCGAGTTTCATCATATTTTCGAATTCTGTCTTCTTGATGATGAATTTGTCCGGTGCTCGTCGTCGTGGTTTGCATGCAACCGGTAGTCCGTTCGTCTCAATTTTGTGAGTCACACTATGTCTAGTATTGTCAATATTAATATTACCGTGAATGACCGTTAAACATTTTGATATTACGTTGAAAACTCCTGGGTCCATTGTTGACTTGTCGATCCTAGAAACAGTAGTATCATCGTAGGAGGAAGGAGATCCATTTTAACACAGAGAGGTTAACGGATCTATGAGCCTCTGTCTCTGTATATCCACTAGCAAACCAGTTTCCCTTTAAAAAATCCGCGCCGATGATAGGCATTGACACGTCATGCAGATGTACTGCAGGCAATACATCTGCATCTGTATCAATTAAAAAATGAGTCTGGAGAAAAATTTCGAAAATTAAAAGGCGGCTAGTTTTAGAATCGTCATTACACACCGCCAATTGTGAATGACTATTTATTTTTTTGAAACATTATTATTGGAGCTATATGATACAAATTTACAATTTGGTTTACATTTTAATGCTTTTGTGCCGAAATGATGATGATAAAAACAAATAAAATTATTCTCAGCCGAAGGTTCACCGTAAAATGGATTGTAAGAATTTCGAGAATTTGGAGAGTTTTTAGGGGAATAATTATTTCTAGAGTTTGATCGCGAATAATTGCGACCACGTGAATTTGATTTAGATCGTGATCTATAATTTTGATTAACAATTTTCGAAGTCTCCGATAATAATGTTTTTTTAAATTCCGAAAGTTTATTATCTAGAGAAAAGGTTGAATTTTGATTAGAAGAACCAGATGCAGAAGTCTCAATAGAACATATTTGTGCCTGAGCCATAGTCTCATGCACGTTGTCAGCCCGTTCTGCAAGGACTGACAGGGAGACGTTGTTTTCGAATGGTGTGAGTACCATTTGAACTGACTGATGCAATCTTTTAATCCAAAATTGACGAAGTGTCGCTTCATTAAAATTGTCACCAGCGTTCAATTTCATGATACTCAATAACTGGGACGGTTTCCTGTCCCCAAGTGTCAAACCATGCATAAGATTATTCAGCTTCGTTTTTTCAGATTCGCCAAGTACCCGAATCACCTCCGCCTTGAATGAAGTGTAAGATGTATTACCCTTTGGACTAGTGATAACATAAGCGAATGTACCATGGAGACGTGCATCCAGGGCTCCCACCGCATGAGCATATTTAGTAGCCTCAACCGTGATATCTGCCAAAGTGAACTGCTGCTCGAGTATCTCAAACCACACATTTGAGTTTTGAGAGTACAATGGCTGTGGAGGTTTGAAAGCCATTCGAGCAACAAGCCCAGCACCGGAAGGCAAATTAATATTTGGCTGCGATGTTTCCGGAAACACATTTGTATTAACATTTAATTGAGAGACTGCCTTGACAACAGCATCATTAATAAGACCAGCCAACTGAGCAGGCGTTAACGAAATATTGGATTCCCGTGTCGTACCACTGCTGACAAGTCTGAACCATTTGTCGCTGGTAGGGATAACGGTGGATCATACACAACACGCCGAAACAAAAAAGCGAAAATAAGAATAATTACCGAAAACACGTAAACGAATAGAGAAAAAGTAAAATACATTTTAATTAAGACAAAATTGAAAAAAAAAACAAAAAAAATCTTATTGTTGAAACGAAAATTTTTTAAATTGACTTTAGCACCAAAAATAGTTAGTTGGGTACTTACAGTTTGTTTTTTTATTCTTAATGATGAACAATTGACCCTTAATACAACCAGATTCAGGTATATACAGCTGTCCATGCTTGAAGTTAAGGTGATAATGACCATTCGCTGATAAATATTATGATATAGTTAGCTGTCAGCGCCCCGAATTGACCAAGTATTGATGAATACCAGCTGATGATTATTTCATTAAAAGCAGCATTAAAATATCACTATTAGTGGCCGTTGTAGAATAATTGTAAGCAGCCGTAATTTACATTCAAACAATTAGTGGCCGTTGATAAGTTTGATAATAAATGTAAGCAGCCGTAATTTAAAATTTGTGAACGTTGACAAATTTGCTGACTGCTCCACTATCACGTCGGGTTCACCGATTATGGTAGTTTATAGCTCCATCAAGCTTTTTATTAAAAATACGAACCACTAATATTTTTTAGTAATTATATTTATTTTATATTTAATTACATATTTATATGTATTTTGATTATCTCGACAAATTATCTCGACTTATGTTTTTTTTTAATTTCTATATTGTTTTTTCTTTTATGAAACACTTGAACTGTGTAAACTATTTTTTTTTTTTTGTTTTTTTTTTAAATAGGCTTCTAAGAATAGAAATTTTTTACAAAAAGTTGGTTTATACCCAACTATCCATTCGGGTGCTAGAAAATTTAAATAAATTTATGTAATGAATTTCGATATACAAGGTGTCAAAACGCCACAATCTCGTGAAGAATATAATTGGGATAAAACGGATTCAAGTGCGAAGTCATTGGCGTCGTATGTTATAATAAACTCCCACTCGAAATCTGTAAATTGTAGGATTAGCGGTGTGACTAGACAATTTTGTAAATATTTGAAAGATTCATCGCAAAATGGAGTCCACTCGAATACGCTATTCTTTTTAAGAGATTATTCAGAGGTTTGGCAATATTAGCAAAATTTTTGATGAAGTGACGTTAGAACCCTATGAAGCCTAAGAATGATTTTATATCACGAGGAGTTTTTGGTCTAGGATACTCTAATACTGCTTTGGTTTTTAGAAGATCTGGTTTGGGTCCTTCACGAGTATTTAAATGACCTAGATAGGTTATTTCCTTCTAAAGGAATTGACATTTATCGGGATTAGTTTTCAAATTGTATGATCGTAAGCAATCGAAAACAGCACGAAGCTTACGGTTGTGGTCGTCTAAATTATACCTATAAATAACCGCACGTCATCTAAGTAAACGAAACACTTGAGTCCGATGAGTCCTGAGAGAACTTTATTCATCAGGTGCTAAAAGGTTGCTGGAGCACCCTTTAGAACGAAAGGCATTCGTTTAAAATAGAAATAACCAAATAAAGTGCTGAACGCGGTTTTCTCATTGTCGGAATCTTTCATTTTTGCTTGATGGTAACCATGGGTTAGATCTACGGTACTGAAATAAGATGAATGGCCTAATTGATCAAGGATTTCATGAATATTTGGTAACAGAAAAACTCGATCGACGGTGATGTTATTAAGACGGCGGAAATCTATCACTCTCCATTTTCGTTCGTGATCAGTACTCTTTTTTGGTACTGCAAAAAGTGCTTTTCCAAAAATTTGTTGGATATGAAATTGATTTTTATTGAAGGAGGACCAACAAATACCAAAATATTCAGACAATTTCAGAATCTCTTTATGAGTTGTTTGTCAGCAATATAGTCTCGTGTTGTGCTTTTCTAAAAATTTGTCGGACATGAAAATGATTTTATATTGAAGAAGGACTAATTACAAAATTATTCAGTAAATTTCAGAATTTTCTTATGAATTGTTGTTTATCAGCAATATCGATTCTTGCGGGCTTTTCCAAAACGTGGTAGGACATGAAATTGATTTTATATTGAAGTTTAATACAATACTCAAAGCATGTCAAATTATTTGTTTGGCATTTGAATCATATTATATACCATTGTAACATTTCTGTGTACATAAATAATTATTATTCAAGTGTAAATAATGGCATCGTATGATTGCTCTATATGCGACAAAGACGCGAGTGAGAATTTTTTAATATGTTATGGGTTGTGCAAACAAGTCGCTCACTATCGTTGTGCGGGCTTGAAAAAAGCATCGTACGAGTTTATATGTGGAAGTAAAAATGTACAATGGTTTTGCGATACGTGTTGTGACATGTTCAACACATTCACAAATAAAATTGTTGGGCTGTCACATATTTCAATAAACATTGAAATTCTATTTCTAATATAGAAAAATGCCAAGCAAACTTGGATAATGGTGAAATTAATATAGAGAATAAGGTCGTGTTTCAATTGGTTTAAATGCCGCATAAAAAGTTAAAAAGTTAAAAATTTATTCGTGGTAAATATTTTTTAACTTTTTAACTTTTTATGTGTTTCAATTGGGTAAAATTTTGACAACAACATGGTTGCTTATTTGACGTTTAATGTTCACAAGAACATATATAGACAATTTAAATATGAAAACATGTAAAATAAATACTTTTCAAATATATATTAGTCAATTATGGTCAGTTTACATATTTATCATTGCAATTTTTCACAATATTTTTACATGGAAAATTATTATTTACAAACAAATATTTTTGCCAGCCAAATGTTTTCTATATAAAAATTTTATCAGCTCTTGAAGCGGATAAAAAGTTTGACATTTTTATTCACCACAATTTTTAACTTTTTAACTTTTTATGCGGTATTTAAACCAATTGAAACACGCTCTAAGAATATTATTAACCTGGGCTCTGCTAATTCGATCGACAATGTTGGTAAAGCTGATGCTCATATTGAACGGCCTAATTCTCAATTGCTTTATTCTGACAAACTTAGTTTGACTATTCCTATGGATTTACCTGTTTGTGTAAGTTTGTCTAATGAAAATATTCCTAGTTTTCAAAATACAAGTGATAATGATGAAACTGTTACAAATAAGTTGGAGCTAGAAAATGAGGTTATTATCGGTACAGCTGCAGAGTGTACTTTACGCACTGTGGAGCCGCGTTCACAACTATTTATTTCAAGATTACATCCTGATGTTAATGTGGATAATGTGAAGCTGTATTTAAAGGACCATTTTAATATAAGTGATGTTAAAATTCATCGATTTAATCCAAAAGTGCCAATGGGTTTATTCAAGATTATTCGTCTTTCAAATTATCAGTTTCCAATGTTCATATGGACAAATTGTTAACTGCATCCTCGTGGCCGGCTGGTATTATTGTGAAGAAATTTGTTTATAAGTCTAGAAGTCATCCTTTTTTAGTAAAACAGCGTCCATCACAAATTGTGATATAGAGATTCAATTTGATAAATCTCCTTTAAATGTTACTGATCGTTCCATTCCTAATGATAAATCGCATTCTAATAATAATTGTTTATTTTTTGGTCATCTGAATGTAAGTAGTGTGACGTTGCATTTAGATGAGATAATTATACTTTTGCATAAATTTAATTTTGATTTTCTAGCTGTATCGGATACCGACTAGTTCTCTTCAAATAAATAATTACAAATTTCTGAGGTCTGATCGTATTAATGCTCGTGGTGGTGGAGTAGGATTATACTATCGATCTAATTTGAATGTTAAAGTGTTATCATGTGGTTTAAATGGTAAAGTCGAATTTATGACATTTGAATTGTTTGGTAAGTTTAGTAAATTTCTTATTGTTGTTTTTTATATCCCACCTCCCACTACGAGTGGAGACATTACAAATATTTATGATATTCTTACTGATTTATTACAAGAGTATGAAAAAGTGTTTTGTTTGCGTGATTTTAACTTTAATATGCTAAATAATAATTTATTGACTGATTGTTTTATCATACTTATAGCGAATTCTTTTTACGTTTTTGATATAAATCAAATTTCCAATAGTAAAAAGAATACGAAAAAATTTGATGTGTTTTTATCGTAATGGTTTAGGACCCGAAAGGGATGCCGAAAACAATAACAAACTATTTTGAAAAAAATTCAAATGACTCCTTTGACGTATTTGTCAATATTTACGATTGGCATATTATATGTAACTATATGAATATGTGTATGTGGTAGTTAAAATGGAAGTAAAAATCTACATTTCCATTTTTTGATGTACATCAAATTTTTTTGCTATATTTTTCGCTAAAAAAACGCGAAAATGTGATTTACATCAAAAAAATTTGATGTACATCAAAATTTCTTGCCAGTTATTTATAAAAAGAAAACGCCATTAATTCTCATTTTTTGCCGTTTAGTGCTACGAGGTTAGAAAGCTTTTTAGACTTGATTTTTGTTTTTAAGCCTGACCGACATAATATTATCACTTATGGTCAACATTCTGTTCCATCAATATCGGATCATGATTTAATTTTTGCTTCTTATAAATGTTGTCGCACTAGAGATAAGTTGACTTATTCTATTGTGCCTAATTACAGGGAAATTAATCATGAATATTTTGTAAATTGTTTTTTCTCAATTGATTGGTCTATTCTTTATTGTTGCTCTGATGTAAATATGATTGTTGATTTATTTATTTCAAATTTCTTATATTTAGATTCTATGTGTGAGCTCCGTAAAAGAATTATTAACAATTGTCCAACAGCTTCGTGGTTAAACCAAACTATTTTGGATTCAATTCAATATAGAGATTTGAAATATCATAATTATAAAAGGAGTGGATTAGATGCTGATTTTAATTCCTGTAAAAGGGCTCGAAATAAAACTACTAAGTTTATCAATCAAGCTAAGTATAGTTTTTATTTTTTTAATGTTTATAACTCTAAAATTACTTGGAATAATTTAAAGAAACTTGGTATTTCGTGTTCTGTTGCTAAAGTTGACATAAAGTTCACTGCTGAAGATATTTGGAATGATATCTGTAAATTTCGCGAAGATTTAGTGGTTTTGCCACTGCCAGATATTGGATCTGTTGATCCTGATGATAATTATAAATTTGCTTTTGATTGTGTTGACGAGCTAATTGTCATGAATGCTATCCATTCAATTAGATCTAATGCTATTGGATACGATAAAATTGATTTTAAAATAATAAAATTATTTATTGATCTGTTTCTTCCACAAGTGACATATATTATTAATCAGTGTTTGTCAAAATCAGTTTTTCCGAATTTGTGGAAAGTTGCTTCTATTGTTCCTATTCCTAAAAATGATATTGTTGCCAGTCTTAAAGATATTCGACCAATAAGTATATTACCTGTCCTTTCTAAGGTGTTAGAAAAAGTTATGCAAATCCAGATCCTGCAACATTTTAAAGATTTTGATTTTCTTTGTAAATTTCAGTCTGGGTATAAGCATGGTCACAGTACTACAACGGCTTTGGTGCACATTGTTGATGATCTTTCATCAATTTTGGATGAGCAAGGTCCGCAAGCATTATTGGTTTTATTGGATTTCTCTAAGGCGTTTGATAGCGTTAATCATATACTTCTACTTCAAAAGCTTTATTTATATTATAAATTTTCAAGCTCTGCAATTAGTTTGTTGTACTCTTATTTGCATAGTAGAGAGCAGTTTGTAAAGCATGGTGTTAACTGCTCTGGCATGGGTAGAGTAACTTTGTGTGTACCACAAGGATCAATTCTGAGTCTGTTACTATTTTCTATTTTTATAAATGATCTTCCATGGCGAATTCGTCATTGTTCTTTTCATCTTTATGCTGACGATTTACAACTGTATATCGGATGTAAAGCACTAGGGTTGAATGAGGCTGCAATGAAATTGAACGAAGATCTTAGTGCTATCTTATTATGGGCTAAATTTAACTTAATTGCGCTTAATCCTAATAAAAGTAAAGCATTATTTTTGTGTAAAAGTAATTTGAACATTATTAAGCCTACTCTTGTTTTGGGTGATGACACAATAAAATTTGTACCGACTGTTAATAACTTAGGACTGATATTAAATTCCAAACTTACTTGGTGTGACCATATTAGTACATTGTGTCAACGTGTCAATTATAGTTTATATTCGCTAAGATTAATAAAGAAAATATGCCCAATTCAGTTGCGAGTATTTTTGATTAAAAGTTTAGTTGTACCTTTGTTTACGTACTGTGATGTGATTTATAGTAGATGTAATAGTTCCTCTCGGCGTCTACTTGAAATTACATTTAATAATTGTATTCGATACGTTCATGGCCTCAGAAAATTTGATCATATTTCTGGTTTAAAAGCTTCTATTTTGGGATGTACTTTGTTCGAGTATTATCATTATAGAACAGCTGTATTTATTTTTAGAATTATTACCTCTGGATTGCCTCATATTTTTATGAAAAATTAAATTTTTCCAGGTCTCTGCGCACTAGAAACATCAACTTGCCCCTTAACAAAAGTAACATATATAATAATTCGGTTTTGATGAATGCATTTATTATTTGGAATAGTTTACCTTTTGAACTTAAAAATTTGAATTCTCTTAAAATGTTTAAAAATCTAGTATATTTAATTTAACTGTACAGAGAACATATTAATGTAATTATAATTTGTAATAATATTATTATACAAAATATTTACATAATAATATTATTTTGTAATAATATTATTATGTAAATATTTTGTATATAGATGAAGATTGTTATTTTTTTTCTTTTCTGATTTTTCTTTCTTATAGTATAAAAGCTCCGGCTTATACTTGTAAATAGATATGTAATAAATAAATAAATAAAATAAATAAATAAATGTCCAACAAACGTTAGGAAGGGCTCAGCATAAACCGTTAGTACTCTCCTTGAAATCATAAAATTGTTTTGTAATTTTCAGAATTATCTCGTAAAGTATCGCGGTTTAATACAAAACTCAATTCATGTCCGACAAATATTAGAATATAAATAAAATATAATATATTGATGAATGAAGGAATGGTTTTTGAAAATAACAATTTAAAGATTTTCTCGAGTGCCCAAACGATAGTTGAAAACCGACAAGATATCCGAAGTAACCAGGACACAATGCAACAATTGCAATTTGATCTATCATTCCCAAAACAAAACACTTTGATTTTAATTTACTTATATAATTCATTTTATTTAATGCCTTCTGATAATTTTGTACGACAATTTCAAGTTAAGACACATTCATGCATGACGCGATATTTTAAGTCAGCTGCATTGATTATCACATACAAATTGTGAGCTCATTTAGAACAAGGTATAATATGATATCATTTATAAATTGTTACATATACGAGTAGTATGCTAATTATAAGAACTGTCATTGTATTGTGTTGAAAGTTAAATAAATTGTTGAAATTAATTGTAATTTACAAAATGTATTAATGTACCTGCAACATAGCTATTTTTAGTAGCTCTTTGAAAGTGATAATGTTAATTTACGTCAAGTTCTTAGAAGAAATAAAATTAGCTACTCGTACCTTCACATCTTTACAGAGTCTATACAGAAAAATAAACAAAAAATTAATAAATCATGATCAGCTTGTCGTATTTAGTAAGAAATAAAAATGATAAACTTATAAATAAAACTCGTTTCATGAACCGAATAATTTGTATTGTCACTTTTGACAGATTTATATAAATGTGTATTGAATAATTCCGCTAATATTAAACAGTCTTGACAAACTACTGATAAAATATGATACAAAACGTAAAATGAAATTATGAATAAAACATCTTACACAATGCGCACGTACAAAAGATCAGGAATTTATTAAGAAAATCTTGTACACCATCGTTATGACATTTTACAGCGAGCGATTGTATCCATTATACTGCATAATGTATACAAACAGGCATAAACCAGACAACGTGGAGATGTCCAAGTTTAATTTTAAACATTAATAAAATATCCGTCCACTCCATAAAATGTATGATATGTTTAACAAATTTTATTTTGAATTGAATAAAAATAAATAAATAAAATGAAAATATAATATTTCATTTGGATTTATGTAAATTACGAGTAAATAAATTTATATATTTTATTTTGATTGATAAACGATTTGGTTACCGTACGAATGAATAATTTTTATTGGAAATTCGGCGGATTCATATTTTCTCAATTATCCGTGTATCCGATTTCATCTTAAAAATGGATGCGTACCCTTTTAAAAAGAATAAAATCTTATTTTCATTTATCTCCAGTATCAATTACAATTCGGGATTCGTATACATTTTATTAAACGATGCTTTCGAAAAACTTGGTTAACGATTATGTTATTCACCATTTATTTATCGCAATCCGACTTTTCCGTTTAAAGTAACGGTATAATAAAAGTTTAAAAACGAAATAACGTTATTTATTTAATTTAATTGATAATTGAATTTTAAGTGCAGAAAAATAACACACAAACTTTTTTTTTTTTATCAAATAAAATAAAATAGAATCACCCTTGTGCTAAGACATAGACCCTAATTTAATATACTTAAATCCAGATTTTTGTACTTTACTTTTGTGCTGTTGTTGTTGCTGCTGCTCGTGTTTTTAAAAACTTGTGCAACTTTGTGCTTGTGTTTAAGATGGGAAGAAATGAAAATGATAAAATAAAATAATGGGAAATAAAAATAAAAAGTTTTTCTAATTTTATTTTCTAAGTGAAATCAATTTTGTAGAAAAAATTAAATTTAATTTTATATGAAATTAAGCTTAAAATATTTTATGATTTTCGTAATTGTATCGTGAGTATCCCAATTGCTTTTAGTGTGATTGAAATTTCCGAATATTATTACTCGTATAACAAACCGATGTGAAAAATTGATAATTTATAACACGATTTATTTTAAAATTATGCAAAATTAATACATTAAGGCCAATTTTTATACAAAAAAAAAATAACGGGCAAGTGATAAAAGCTTCAGCACTTGGAACAAGATGAGCACTTGAACTGGAAGGTACTGGGTTCGAATCCTAGCTCTTGATTGACCATTTCATTGCTACCACTTATCTCAAGATCATAAATAAGTGAAACTGTTTCAAACGATTTCACTTATTTGACGCAACGCCAAAAAACACGCACCGTGATGCAACGCCAAAAAAAACAAAACTAGAATTTAATTTCCTCAGAAAAAGCCGAATCCATTTTTGGGTTCGCGTTGAAACCGGATGTTAGAATTAAAAATTACATCTTGTGATATGTGGCTATGTTTAATTGGGAGAAGTTGTCATTTTAAAAGGACAGTGTCGTTATAAATAGCAACAAGAATTATTTTGCTAAATTTATTAAAATACCGGCATGAAATAATTTCTTCTATAAAATGGAGGTGGTAATGTATGTGGCCAACTCTCGACTTTCGTTTACGACCAATGTACATAGATCTCTAGTACACCACCATAATATCTAAAGCGAACAATTGATCCTACTGGATTTTTGATAGCAATTTTCTTCAAAAAATTTTATTCCCGCCTAAATTTTATAAAATCAACATGGTCGACCCTTGTTAAAAAAGTTAATATTCATTGCAGGAATTGAAAATGCTCCTATGGAAGCTGCTGTATACAGATTTTTACCAGGTTTCGCATGGATCTCCCAATTGTTGGAAAACGCTTAAGTAGAAGTTTTATTCCAAATAGTCAATCCGTCTGGTCTGTAAAGATGCCGAATTTTGATGAAATAAAGTTTTTGTATCAAAATACGTTAAATTATAAAATTTTGCAAACACCAAAAAATCTCCTCCTATGAAAGCTGCCACATCCGGTGGACCGATTTTGGGGAAAAATAAATAAGCCCCTCGATTTATGGGAAGAAACTTAAGTATTAAGTGTTACCCCTTTTTATCAGTCAATCCGTCTGAGCTGTGGAGAGGACACCGACATTTACTCGTAAAACTCAATATCAAAAATTTTCATGTTTACTATACAAAGAAACAGGTTATATTAAAAAACGACCTTTGCCCTTAAACTTTTGGAAAATTGAACTGGACCGTGTATCTGAAGTTATCTCACGATTATATCCCTGAAAACAAAAAAAAACATCAGGCAACACTAATCAAAAAAAAACCATATGCGTGAAGTTAGCCCAGCCCAAAATTTAGTAAAAAAATCTCGTTAAATGCAAAAATTATATTCGTTCCTTTTAAATCTTGCGAATTTTACCTATGCAACCGTTATATGTGGAGGTCCACACCAAAATGTTACATTTCAATCATAAATGATTTTAAATAAATTGAGAAAGTTTGATTACACCATTAATGTCTTAAGCAAGCTCTATTCCACAAAGCGGAAAATAAATTCTTGTATAAGCATAGGTAAATTGGGTCAATCATATTTACAATAGTTTTGCTTTCAAGGCCATGAGAGTTATATGTATATTTAAAAAAAATGTTACGTTTTGGTGCAACTAATTGGTAATGTAGCGTTTTGGTGCGATTATTGTAGAAATGCTACTTTTTGATTATGATCTACTAATAAATCACTAAATAATCACTTTTTCATATGAATAAAAAAAGAAATTTTAGAGATATTATCAGCTATTTTATTATAAAATTTAAATTCTAAGAGCACATTCTTCTTCGCAGTAATCACAAATTTCCACAAGTGGATCAGCTTCAAACTGTTCAATTCCAGGAGTTGGCCTCTCTCCATCCAACAACGTTTTGAAGAATTCCAATTCTTCAAAATCTCTCCATGTCTCACCGAACTGCTTCGCCAGTAAGTTAGATATATCTACCTTTTTCTCTTTAGGTACTTTATTCCCTAAGGCAACACTTGGCATTGTTGTTGGAAACAGTTTTCTTTAAATAGGATACGTACTTTTCATTATTTTCATATATGAAATTTTAAAAGGTTTTTAGCAAGCATTGACGGTGATTTCGAGATCTTTTAAAAAATATGCGCTTCATGTTTTGAATACCATTTATCGGTTTTAATTGTTGGCCTAATATTTTGACGTCATACAAATGCCACTCATTTCCCAAAGTCTTTATATTGCCATGTTTGGAATAAATTTCATAAAAGTGATCTTTTTTTGTAATAATTGCCACTTTTCTCAAATCTTTTTCTGTGAAGTAAATGTTGATTTTTGTTTTGACCCCCACAGCCATTTTGTTTTGCCCCCCATCATCAAATTGAGTATTCTCTAGATGATTTATACACACTGAACTTATACACACTGATCCACGTCCAACTTGATCTTCACTCCACTGGTAAAATGTAGGGTCTTTAGTATTCCTTGCAGTTACACACATTGTATAAAGACTTAATTGTCTCAAATAAAATGCATCCCCTATCGGAGATTTAGGTAACGGCTGTACCTGTTGCAGGTCAAAGCACAGTGTTAATGATTTAGGTACATTTTTGTTTAGTAATTTATAAAATGTATTCGCTTTTAATTTATGTACTCTGTGCTGAGTTCTGTATTCTTGTTTCTTTATTTCATCTCTCTGATTTTATTTTGTTTTTTAACATGAAACAATTTCCACAGACATCAGATGCTGAAGTAGCAAATCCAATATTCAATGTATTAAATATTTTCCAGAAAAATTTCTCTTTACTCTGAGTGTTTCATCAACAGAATCATTGTACATTTTTCGAAGTTTTGCTATATTCAACTCACTTGACAAATAACAGCGAACAGATTTCTTTCTGTTATAGTGACTCTCTTTTGCAGGCACAGACTTCAGAAACATAATAACTTTTTTTTTGCTTGGCGTATTTTTTTGCCTTTCTATCACCACTCTGGTTCTCCTTGGGTGTTTCTCTATTGTACATCGTCTTTGCAATGGTATTTAGTCGGCGATTATTAATTAAAAATATCGCCTGAAAGAATTTTTTGCACACACAAAACGGCTTCTTCTTACTTAACACAAAGTAGGTACATGAACATTTTCGCGGTTTATGGTTTTTAGATGTAGATGGGCGATGCTGTTGTGTTCTATATGGTGCAATAAATCGCGTCAAAAATTTATCTTGTGGAACTTTACCTTTATTCTTATACAGACATCCCCTTTGTTTTATAACGTCCACAATATTGACAGTTTGACATTTAAATTTACTTTTTCCTTTATGATCGCAAGGCCTCTTGAACTGCAATGTTAAAGCATCTTTAATTAAATACCTAAAACAAGAAATAATACATGAAATATTATGCAATGGATAAAAACTTTTAAGAAAAGTGAATCAAAAAATCATTGTAAACACCTACTTTTTGGCACGTGCTTCTCGGCTCATATCTTGCCATTGCGACTCACGTTTTCGGTGGCCTTGGTTAAGTTCGCCCACAGTAGACTCTATGATACGGCCTTTTAATCAAAATCTATATTATTTTTCCACAAACAAAGCTATAACGTTTGATTTTATTTACTCTATCTGCTCTATTCGACCGAATATTGAACAATGGCAGCAGTATGGAATAACATTAATTATTAACGTATTTACATTTTATAACCGTATAATGTACGACAGTGAACGAATCCGGACGAATATTTGGTTGTAAAGAGAATATAATATATTATACTTATACACCGTTATAATATGTATTTTATATTCTCACTAATACAATCAGCAGGTTGGCTCTAAAAATGAAAACGGCCATTTTTTCTACGAATGACATGATCAAAGAGGAAAACACGAAAACTAATACGTTTATTACGAAAAATGATTTGTTTTGTTGCAACTTCCGTCGATTTTTTGCAAGAATTCAGTAATTGGAACCGATCTGCATACACAACTTATTTTCTAATGTACGAATGTAATGAACGAAATAAAATTACATCAGACACGAAAGCGAAATTATTATTACACTAAGGCGAATTAAGGAGAGGAGATAGTCACACTCCGGCCTTACTTTTAGAAAAGTTCATTCCGAGACAACTTTACGAAATTATTCCCAGGGCATACATTTAAATTTTTCTCGTTAAAAGTATAAATTTATCGGATTAAAGCTATGTAGTTTTGAGATTGAAACACTCATGCTTTATTTTGAGGAAAGTTAGCAAAGTTGATATGGTAATGTAAGTTTTGTGGTAATACGAGTTGCATGGATATATCTGGCACAAGGCCCAATTTCGCAAGGTTGCCGCGGAACAATTTTTTTTCTAACTTTTATAGAAAAAATAAACGAATGACAAGGAGTATGCCACGGAGCATGGCAATCTTAAAACATAACAACCTATCAGTTTTACGCTAAGTCCATTATTAAGCATTTTGGCCTTTTCAACTTACATAAATCCGCCGATTTAAAGGTAAAACATTTAAGTCACGGGCAACTCACTTCACTGCGATTTTAAATAGTGACTGTGAGCACACATCCAGATTTTGCAAACCCGATTACGAAAATTTTCAAATTTTAACAGCTTGCAAAAAGTTAGTAGTATAGTAATAGTAATTAGTGACCAAACAAACAATAACACTATTATATTTACATGTACGATCTATTATGCGAATATCGAACAACAATTAAACTTTCAAATGACACTCTATGATCAAAATTCATTCAAAACGCGTACTTTAGAATATGCAAGCCTTTCAATATGAACTACTAGAAATGACTTCGAAAGGTATTCGTATTTAAATCTCTCTAGGCGCTCTTTAAACTCGTAATGCATACATAGACGGCCAAATTATCGTAAATACTTGATTCGAATTTTTTTTTATTGTTTCCGTTGGTCTTTGGTTGAAATCAAATATGAATTTAGTTTTGTTATTTTCCAAAAATACTCTGGTATCATGGTGAATGTACTTACTTTTGACAAGTAGAATATTTTTTATGCAACAAGTCACAAGTACCTACAACTGATTTCAGAAAATAGTAAAGAAATTTTCGAAATATACGTTTCTTATTTTATAAATGAAAAATGAATCCAAACATGTATGTATTGGTTCAAAATAACGGGATATACTCGTGTTTATCGAAACAAATATGCATTCCGATTCAACGCTCGGAGGACAAAGATTTTCGTTGTATGAGGGAGCCATCAACTCGTAAACAACTATTGCGCATAAAAATACGCCGCAGTACTATTTGGATGGGTTGAAGAGATGGAAGCATCGCTGGGACAAGCGCACAGACTCACAAGGGACTATGTAGAGAATAAATTTGAAGCAAAAATGTCTTGTATCTGTAGTAGGTTGGAAACTTTTCAGACAGCCTTCGTATGCTTACTTTTGCAACAAGATCTACATAATATATGAAAGCGATATCTATCATTCGTGATCTCATCCTTCAAACCATGTGGTTTGCCTACCATACTATAAGAACTGTACCATTTGAGTTAATGACAGTAATAATAACCGAAACCCAAACCACGTATTAAAACCACGTATTTAACCACGTATTTTGAGTATTCATTTTTTTTTTTATTTATAAATTATATTACAACTGATTTATAAATCATTTATTAATTTATCTTTCTTAAATAAATATTCACATTTGGCGGGCAGTACATAAGTTGGCAGTACATAGCTTGACGGGCAGTACAGAATTTACATAATTTATTACATTTCTCTGTCCTGATTAAATAAAACTGCCCAGTTCTAAAGGTTTCTGCCGTTGAAGTCTTCTTACCATATTGGTGGTGTCCAACAAACCTCTAATGTCGGCATTTTTGTGCCGAGATATCCGCTGAATGTGTTTCTTTGCATGATTCTTATTTCTTCACTGACATATTCCATGTTTAAGTTCCTATGTCGGTTATCATTTCTGATGTATCATGGTGCATTGACAATGCCACGTTGCACTTTGTTTTGTAAACATTGTATTATTTGTGTATTTATTTTCTTGGTACAACCCCAAAGTTGAATACCATAGGACCATAATGGTTTAAATATTTGCCTTTATAATAGCAATTTATTGTGTATTGTAAGCTCAGATCTTCTACCTATTAGCCAATACATTTTCCTATATTTGATGTTCAATTCTTCTTTTTTGTTTTTAACATGCTCCTTCCATCTAAGCTTGCAATCGAGAGTCATGCCGAGGGATTTGGCTGTATTTGCATTTGAATTGAGTTCCACTGGAATCAAGTTAACTTTGTGGATTGTGAAGTTTACGTGAATCAATTTTGCTTCGTTTAGGCTAATGCGTCATTTCTTTGTCCAGCTACTCACTGAGTTGGTTGCTTGTTGAAGTTTTCTGATATCGCCTGCAAATGTTGCTATGGTAACACCTTCTATATTTGGCATTTCTCTGGGTACATGATATACAATATTGAACCCAGTACGCTACCTTGTCGTATGCCTGCTGCTATTTTCTTTAGTTCAGAGTACCGTTATATTTTACACGGAAATGCCTAAAACACGATGCAATTTAAATTCAAGTGCTTGGTGCCAAACTTTATCGAAATCTTGTGCCTTTTTCTCAAGTGTGTTCTATTATATCCGTTATTCTGTGAACTTGTGCTATCGTAGATTCATTTTCCCTAAATCCAAATTGGTGGAGAGGAATTAAATTTCGTTCTTCTATTATTGGCTTGAGCCTTTTGAGCAGTAATTTTTCAAATAATTTTGAAATAAGAGGAAGTCGTGAAATCGGCCTGAACAACTTTTTGTCGTTTGCTGGTTTGCCTGTTTAGGAATCATAATTACTTCAGAAACCTTCTTTTGCCGTGAGACATATTTTAGTCTGAAGGCATCATTGATTATTTGAACCAATTTTCGTAAATCCTTCTCGGGAATGGCTTTTACGACTTGGCCACTAATAAGATCATTAACCTGGAGCTTTTTCGCATTTAAATTGTACTTGATCTCCTTTAATGTTACAGATCGTATATTATGGTCATCAATTTTGCTAACTGTTGTTATGTTTTCATCTGCAGTTTGCTTGGGTAACGGTTGAAATGTTTCTTCCAAGTGAACCGCAAACAAAGTAACTTTTTGCTTGTCACTTGTAAGGCCTCCATTATTCGCCCTTACAGCCAATGGGTTGAAATTTTGTTGCTACTTCATGCACTGTGCATAGATTATTGATTTGGCGGGTAATTGTAAATAAACAAATTAACAATAACTGGGTATTGATTGTAAATTTTTGATGGGTGTGGGTAGCTGTAATCTTCAAAATGTATATAAGACAAATTTTGATCGTAACGCGGGACAGTCAAAATATTAAAATTACAAATTGCTAATGAAAGAAGAATTAAATTAAATTAAATGTGCGCAGGAAATTATATCGGCATCTAAAATCTATATAAGATAGTATTTTCATAAAATAAATATAAAAACGATTCTGTGGGAAAATTGTGATGTGCGAAATTACTGAGTGGTTTATCGTAATGGAAAAAAATAAATAAAGTGAGACATATGTGATAATGGCTAATTGATTGAACGTTATAAATCGGCCTTAGTGAAAATATGAACTCACAAATGTGTATAAACTTAGTTTTTTTTCAAACTTATTTGACCGCAAATATATTTCCTGAACATATGATTTTTGTATCCGATTAAATTATATATAAAAAAAAAAACAAAAAAAAAGAAAATGTATATATGTAAAAATTTTCTATATAACGTTACATGTACATAAAATTACAATTAAGTTACGAAGGTTATAATTAACGCTGTGATGGACTATTTGTGTATATAGGATAAAATAATAAATTGTGCTAAGTTAATTTGGAAATTATACGTAATATAATAACTACATATAAATAATGAGGAATCCTGTTCATTTAAAATAACAAAAAAATTTCATAATAAAAATCATATCTAATAATCAACGAACAAAAAAAAAACGAAGTGGTATGCAAAACGTTACTGAAAAATTCCGCCAATACATATCAATAATCCATATTGATACATACAACATAAATTTACAAGCAGAATATTACGTTAATTCATCAATCATCATAGAAAAAAAAAAACTTATCTTCGATATCAATTATCAACATCATGGCAGCCAGCGTCCATCAACGCGATTAAAAATTATTTTCGTAAGTCGATTGAACAAAATATGTATACATATTTTTTTTTATTATTATTATTTATTTATATAAATGAACCAAAATGCGCATCTTAATTATATTAGACTAGTTAAGTTTAGAAATATTTATTTATTTATTTAGTCAATTATTCATAATGATGATTATTAAAAATTCATTTTTAAATTCAATAATATTTAATTAAATAAAAATGATGTTAATTAGTAATTTAAACTGTAAATATTTGCGTTTTCTGTTAATTTGTTATTAAATATGAGAACTTAATCTGTGAATGATGTGGGAACCGGAACTAAAGTGAGTGTTTAAGTGATAGTGTTGGTTGGTTGCAATGGATCCTTCCGTTTTTTTCTTCTATTCTTGTATTTTTTTGTTGCGGTCAAAAATTAAATACCAATTCAATATGTCTATAAATTAGAATCCACCCAGGCTGAGCAGTTGGCAAATTAGACCGCAAAATCAAAGATATTTTTGAATTGGTAAAATTCTGTTAACAAAGCAGGTTGACCAAAATGGAGGCCTGCTTTTGTTACACACTTTTGGTCCAGGTTCAGGTATTCAGTGTTTTTTTGTTCAGTGAGACCACTTAAGTACTTGTTAATAGTATTTCATTAATAACATATCGGAGGATTTTTTCAAAACGATCACCCTATAAAGTTGTTGTTGTTGTTTTCGATTGCAAGTTTGAAATTATAATCGGCTATAATCGGAATTTCAATTAATTGACGCGGTTGTTGTTAAAATTATGTATTCAAACTAAGGCATACCGCAATAATTCAATATAATGATCATCCAATTAATACGTGGAGTACCATTTTTTCAAGTAGGCTAAGCTATGGAGGTTAGGTTTCAGTAGTTGACACTTAGGCCATTTTTGGCTCATTGTGATACTACGCATTCACGCCACATCATTAACCTAAGCTATTCACCTAACACAACTACAGTATACCACCTGCACATTTCAAGCTCCATCTCAACCTGGGGCGGAATCATGAAATACGACCGGAAAATTTAAACGGATTTAAAAATATTTTCAAATATTTATTAGATTAAAAGTATTCAAATTTACCATGATGGATGCAGACTGATGTTTAAATGCAACTTCTATAATATTTGAAGAGCAATGGCTAATCTCCAACAAAATTTTCAAAATTCATTTTTTACCGGTACAACATTTCCGTTTAAAACTGCTCGATTATGAAATAGTTGTCGAATTAAATTTTTATGTTAAACTTTCATTTATTTGAGTTTTCATACAAAATATTTACGCCAACTTTGACCATTTTTCGAATTTTTTTTTGTTTGTCCATTGAAATATTTTCTAACAATTCATTTTTTTGGTCGGATTTCATGATCTTGCCCTTGTTTACATCAAAATAATTAAATATTTCCGGAAATTTTACAATTTTGAAATACAAAAGACTTCAATGCCATCTCATAAAATGAAGTGGCGACGAACCTGGTACGAGAAATTGGAAATTCGAAATGAATTTCGAAAATCTTGTAGGAGATTAACCATTGCTCTTAAAATATTATAGAACTTGCATTTATACATCAGTCTGCATTCATCATAGTAAATTTGAATACTTTTAATCTAATAAGTTTGAAAATATTTTTAAATCCGTTTAAATTTTTCCGGTCGTATTTCATGATTCCGCCCCTGTACATTGACGTGGACGGTGGGTCGGCGCTGAATTCTGCACTCCATCAGAGGGTTTTACTTGTGTTTATTAACATCACCGATTGTAATCGATGATGAAAATTTGATTTGCATCTAGCCTCTAATGGGATTCGAACCCAGTACCTCCCGGCACAAGTGCCGAAGTTTTAACCAATGCACCACTTGTCCGGTCGCGATGGAGGTTAATTTAACTCGAATCTCAAATATTGAGTCTACTCTGCTGGGAAACCTTCGAAAATGGACTGAATTATATTTCAGGGAAAATGCCATTAAAATTAACTAGAGATTTTTAAGTAAAATGTAAATATAAATTTACTTAGAATTTAGTAATGTTCGATAATGTGATTATTTTAATTTAACATAATATGAATATATTTTTTATATGTGTGTTGATTAAATAAAAATTCCCGTTAATGCAAATTTTTCTTTACGGTTCGATTGATGTCTTGTCAATTTGTTTTGGTCACACTTTCTTATAGTTTGCAGCTCTAACAAAATTATTGAAAGCTACAGCGATGAAAATTTATCTTGAGCAACATAACTTTCACAGAAGCATTTCAGAGGTTACGTCAAACGGTTGCTAATGGCTTTAATAGTTTATGTTAAAATGATAACATTGTAAATGTGATACAATTCGTATCGTGTCGTAATTGGATACCTACTTTGCTAAGTAAAGTTTGTGTACTGATCTATTGGTAAGTAAACCAAAGAAACAAAAATTAAAAGCCTAGAACTTAGGGTTATACTAAAATCATATAACTCTAATTAGATTTCTAATTAAATGATTTAAATAAGGAAATTCAATTATTAGTGTGGGCTTATAGTAAAATGGTATGAAAAACATTTAGAGTTTCCTTCGAAAAAATATATTGAATACTTTGGAACCCGAGTTGGAGGATGAGATATGGGCTGATCAGATGAGGAATTTAATTAGCTATCAGATGCAGTTTTGGAACCTGAGACAAGATCTCTGGTAAGGAGTGTTATTGGCCAGTTTTAGTTATAAGATATTTGATTTTCTTCGAAAAAGATTTGTGGCCTGGTTAATCTTGAATTGGCCAATCCATCAATTTTGTGTTGGAACTGAAAATGGCCTTTAACACTCCTTAACAGAGATCTTGATTCAGACTAAATTAATTCCTCATCCGATCAGCATATATACCACTCTTCAACCCGGGTCCCAATGTATTCATGAATTTTTTCAAAGAAAATTAAAATTGTTTTGGAACTCAAAATAATCATTAACACTACTCTCCAGAGATTTTTACTCAGGTTACGATAGTACGTCTAATGGCTAATTAAATGTCTCATCCAATCAGCCCAGCTATTATCTTTCAACGCGGATTCCAAGGTGTTCACGAATTTTGCTCAAATAAAATCAAACTTGTTTTGGAACTGAAAGTTTCCAGAGAATTTGACTCAGGTTCTGATACTGTGTCTAATAGCTAGTTTAATTCCCCATCCAATCAGCTCATACTTCATCTTTCAACCCGGGTCTCAAAGTGTTAACGAATTTTTTCGAAGAAAATTAAATTTGTTTTGTAATTCAAAATGGTCAGTAACACACCAGAAAGCTTGGCTCTGGTGTTGATGAATTGTTTTCGAAGAATTGTCTTGGAAATGGCCATTACCACTCCTTACCAGAGATTTTGACTCAGGTTTCGATAGTGCGTCTAATATCTAATTAAATTCTTCATCCGATCAGCCTATATAGAAACTAAAAGTGGCTATTAACACTCCTCACCAGAGATCTTGGGTCAAGGCCTAACAAATTATTAAAATCTTCGAGCAAGAATGCTATACGTAATACTAGATTTTAACATGAAGTATAAAGTGGAAACCATTTGCTCTACTTTTGAGAATGAGTCATTAGTAATAAACGTTTCCTTTTTTCTAGTCCTAGTTAGTTAGTCCTTTAGTTTATTTTGCTAAAATTCACTGAATCGCTATAATTTTCTTTATTTCTATATTTTGTTACTTTACATTCAATTGGATAAAATTTTAGTATACACAGACGTAATTAGTTTTAGATTCTAATTTTCGTCATGTTTCCCAATTAGATTTTAATTTGACATTGTTAAACCATAGACAACACTCAGACATGAAAACAAGAATAAAAATACCGGCCAAATGGCACAGTGGTTAAAGCTTTGACGTTTGGATCGGGAGGTACCGGGTTCGAATCCCGATAGGCGCAGGCTGCAAAGAGAATTTCCATCAACAGATTACGATCTATGATGAAATGGAACACATCTATAACCCCCCGTCGGAGTGCAAAACTCATGGGCCGACCCATCTTCCATGCCAATATAGGCTGGTATAGAGCTATGCAATGTGCAGATGGTGATAAAATCGGACCTATAGCCGTACGTCGTCGAGTTAACAAGCAATGCGTAAAGTAGGACGTGAAAAGCGAACCGCAAAAGAGCTGGGAGTGCTTCGGCCCCACAACAGATTGCATAGATTAAAACATAAAAGGAGGAAAAAAAGAATTCAAAACATTGTTCATCCA
Source organism: Nephrotoma appendiculata (assembly GCA_947310385.1). Taxonomy (NCBI): domain Eukaryota; kingdom Metazoa; phylum Arthropoda; class Insecta; order Diptera; family Tipulidae; genus Nephrotoma; species Nephrotoma appendiculata. The sequence goes on along the minus strand of OX371225.1, from coordinate 134,257,941 downwards.
TATTCTCTAAGTACTGTATTACATGTATGCGGAGTTAAAACGTGAAATGCATTTATAGTTACATGTTTGGAGAATTTTGTAAATGGCACATCATCTAATAATTATCATTTAAAAACGTCAGGTCAATTTCAATGTGGAGAGTACTGAAAAACTCTTCATTTTGTCCAAAACTATTTATCATCTATGTAAATTTTAATTCCTGTTCAGCTCCTAGTAATCTAATTATGTTAGGAAAAATTACTCCTTCCCAACACAAAATCGTTAAGTACATCAAGAGTTTTATAATTGCTATAATTTAATTCTTTGTACCGGTACATTAGTGTCTCTGAAAGTAACTAATTCCTTTCCTCTATATCGACTAACACGACAGCTAGTTAATTAATTAAAAATTAATTAGATTTTAATATAAAATTTATATTGTCTCGTTTCGTAAATAAAAAATGAAAATTACATTTAATTAATATTTACGAGAAAAAACTTTGCCATCGTCATAAGATAAAAAAATTAATTGTTATTAAATTTTAATTAATTTCACTTTATCTGTTTGAAAAATTTCTAAATAATAAATTAACAATGAGCACTTATAGCTATCGTATATTGGTCCATAATATTGTAATACGAGTATACAAAGAAAAGAAAGTTTAAAGATTTTATCTTACAGTTTTCTTGATGTACTCGTACATAATTTTGTGTGAAGTCACTATAAATATTACATTGTGTAAGCGATTTACTAGGATGGGTCAGGAATTTGATTGGATTTTAAATGGAAATACGATATATGTACGTGTGGCATCGGCATCTTTATTATAATATAAATCATGCGACAAGCCTCTCTCTATAATTATAAATGTATAATTGTAATAAAGACATGTTCAGGCCTAAAAGGTTAAAATAGTTTAGCTGTTTACCACCAACATATTTGTCATTGTTTATGATTTGGTTTTATCGTAAAAACATATGATTAACTGCTTGATTGACAGCAGTGTGGTTTATCTGAGAAAATTGACAAGCTGGGCACCCAGCCGGTAAATATAATTCGAGTACGCTGAATTCAATGGTGCTAGTTCCATTTCAAAGTTAGTCTCCATTTTTGGAATATCGCATTCGACATCTTTTGGCTCTGAGTCAAAATATACCCTCATTTTCACGTTGATAACTTAATAAACACATTTTTATTAATCACTTGTTTCTTGTTCCCCAAAATTATTTTGAATATTTTCAAAAAGTTTAAAAAATCACTCGATCGATTTCGACTTGTTAGGTTATCATCAGGAGTATCTACTGATTTGTATAAATAAAAATTTTGTTATATAGAAGAAAAAAGCAAAAAACAAATAAAAGAAGGAGTGACAAAAAATAAGCAATAAAAATTAATCTACGGATCGCCCAGGTAGGCGATGAGTCATAGGTTGAGTACTGTACACGCCCAAATACCTTTTGTATGATAGCGCTCGCCTATACCTTTAGTATGATAGTGCCGGACACAAGCATAAGAAGTTATCTAAAGCTTATTCTTCCTCTGTAGACCCAGCCTTCTCGCATGTTCTCTTATATGTTATACTGTACGTATACAAATTTCTCATGAGTCAAATTACGGCCAAAATTCACACCCTGAAAATATACAAAAAGAAAAACACCAACAATTTACTTAGCGACAAAATCAACAGAAAAACCAATAAAATTTACCAACTATTATCCATAACTTAAAACCAAAGGAGATACCAAACAGCAGCGCCTAGCTACAGCATATAAAGATTTCAAAATAAATTATGTAACAGTAGTAAAAATAAACCGAAGAAGGGATTATTCTCGAAATCGATATTTCTAAAAAAGTTAAAAAATTGACACAATAAGTAAAAACTAAAAACTGTAGTATAAAATTAAAAATAAATGTTTTTCATCTAAATATATAAAGTGACAAAAAAACACAAAAAATAAAGTGAAAATCGGCTTGTGAAATCTGGTGAAATAAATAATAAGGCTAGGTGTTTTAAACTCAACTGCTTTTGTTATGTGTGTGGAAAATTTACAATTATGAGCAAAAATTATGGCAAATTTTCGCCGCAAAATAAGTGATGAAACCGCTGATTTATATCGACTATACTTTTCACAAAATGTTGATAGTGGTGTAAATTGGACGCCATCTTTTGTTTGTACCACATGCATTTTCCATCTGCATAGATGGCAAAACAATGGAGCCGCAATCCCATTTGGTGTCCCGATGATATGGATCGATCCACAAGGAAATGGTGCAGTTCAAAGTTATGGGTGGATACATTATATTCTTGGTACAAACAGAAACAAAATTGGTTCTTTGACATACGCTGCAACGACAAATGCTCGCTCAACTAACTAAGAAAGATCAAACCCAACTAAATTTTATTTACCAACAACATTTGAATCAGGTGAAACCAGAGAAACATCTCTATCAATATATCAACCATCAAATGTCACTGCGCCGTGCAATCACATTGAAATCTCGCAAAATCCTTTGGATATTATGGTACGACGCCTGAAACTATCGCAGCGGTAAGCCATATTTTTGTCAAAGGATTTAAAACAAGTGAACATTATGGCTCCAATTGTTCGAATATATGGAGCAATAAATCGTCATCGTCATTTTATGAATTTTTTCAAATCACTTGAGAATAATTTGGTTGAGGTTTGGTATCCACAATGCACAATGCATATAATCCCGAAGATCGGCGATTGTTTGTCGGTTCTTCTAAAAGCAGTTTGAAAGCAGAACTGCCTTCACGTTACCAACTCAAAAAATTCCATTCCAATTGAACTTAGCACAAACACAAAGGAAACCTAATGCATCAATGACAAAAATCATTGATTTGATTAAATACAATGACCATCAATGGAAGGTTTGTGCAGATTTAAATGTGATAACTCTTTTAAGTGGCATGCAATTGGGTTATACTAAAAATGCATTCGTCGAATTGCGTCGCATTTTTCCACGGTTAAGTGGAATGAAAATAAAAGAAGGTTGGTGTTTGAATCTATTCGAACCTACATAAGTTTTGGTCAAATGAAATTTCATCCCGCATCTTGTTTTTTATTACAGGAATACTTAATGGACCAGATATTCGTCGTTTGATGAACGATGATGCATTTGAAAATGCTCTTAGTGAACGAGAGCTTGTGGCATGGAAATGTGTAAAAGAGGTTATTAAGAATGTTGCTATTTGAGAGATTAATTTTTATTGCCTATTTTTTTGTCCCTCCTTCTTTTATTTAGTTTTTGCTGTTTTTTTTTTCTATATATACCAAAATTTTACTTTTACAAATCAGTAGATACTCCTCCTGACGATGACCTAACAACTCGAAATCAATCGAGTGATTTTTTAAACCTTTTGAAAATATTCAAAAAATTTAATTTTGCGAAATAAAAAACAAGGTGTTTAATGAAATGTATTTATTAAGTGTAAGCTGTTTAGTATGAGAGAAACTAATATGTAGACTCTAATAATGATTTTGTTAAGTGTCATTCTCTTAATTGTGATATTCTAGATGATCATTTGACATTCGTAGACCACATTAAAAGTTTAAAACAACACCTGTATGGTAGTATTAGAAAGTTTTATATATTAAAGTCACTGTATTCGAAATATATTATGTCATTATATATTATTCTTTGTTTCATTGAAATATTAATTACGGTATTGCTTGTTGTGGAGGGTCATATTTAAATAATTTAAAACCATTAATGGTAGCCCAAAAGTACGCTCTCCGAGTTATTGTCTTGAAGGACAGACGTTTATCGTCTCTTCCTTTGTTTGAGTGCTGTTGCTTTTACAAAAAAAAAAAATATTTTCGTGGTTTCTTTGATTGTTCTGCTCCATTCTTGTATAATAATTTGCCTCAATTTGTGAAGTCTGCTAACCGAATAAATATGTTCTTTGTGGCATTTGTCTTTTTTGTGTATGCTAATTTTTCCTTTTTCTTTTATCGTTATTTTAAATTTTTCTCATCCAAAGTTTCTTTTTTTTTTTGGAGTTTTCTTTTACCTGTTTCTTTCTTGTAGATCTTTTTTCTTAATCATATCTATATTCATCTATTTAATATCTAATATTTTGCACCTCACGCAAATTCATTTTTTTTTTCAAATAAATTTTTTATTTGACGGCTCATTTAACACAACATGTCAATATGTTTCAAATGTCCCTAATTATTTATCTGTTGGCTTGATTATTTTATTTTTAAATTATAATAGTGAATCAAATTTTGTAATTTTTATTGTTTTAAATTACTATGTATAGTTTCGTTATTGTATTTGGTAAATTTGAATGGCAGGTTACAATAAGTGGATATATCATAACAGTGGAGAAACCAGTGACTGAATTCAATCGATTTTCATCGTTACATCGATCCAGAACTAATCCAGACTCACTCAAGAAATCACTAAGTGCAATAATAAGCTTTTGAAATAGAACAAAATGAATTGGGCAGTAACATCATAACTTTAGACCCACTCATTGACGAATCAGCATAGATTTATGGAAAATTCGCTACAATAAAGTTACAAAAGGCTACATATCATTTATATATGCCTAGCCACGAATGCAATCCATCTTGAAGTGGTATGTAAACAGATGTCTTCTTAGCCGCATAACCGCCATTCGCTTGACAATAATAATTTTGTCTGAAAATATTCGGTGCTTGTGGCAACCACTTCGTTGGGGCGCATACACAACTACAAAGTTATGATAAGCAACTGGACGATGAAATTAAGAATAAACCGGCGAAGATGGGGACGGAGTGGGATTTTTTGCCCCAGAAGAATGAAGAAGATGAAAGCTTTTAATGAAGCATAAGCCGAACTGGCAGGCTGGTTAGAACTGCGACGTAATCCTACAATAACTGTAGTTGGAATTAAATGATTAGCATAGGAAGGAACAGCGACAAGGAAAGCAGAATTTGAGGGATACCGCACATCCATTATATATAATGCGGATATATGCGGATTAAACATCAAACATACAATTGCGGATTGTATATTAAAAGATGGGAACCTTCATATCATCGCTACCGGCTTATCATCAAACCATATTACTCGTTTCATAAACCATCTAACACAATAAATGGAGCCGTCAATCTAAAAATTTTCAGTTAAGAATAAAAGCCAAAACCACAGTAAATCAAAATCTTACACTGATGCAATCACCTGACACTACAGATTTGGAAAGGTAGCTAAAAACACTAAAGGAAAATAAACGAATGCCAACAGAAACTCCATGACGTTTATCATTACTCAATTTTCTACCTGACTATTGGAATCCTGACACTACTATACGCTATTTTATAATTTAGATTCAAGGCGCAAGGTCAGTAACCAATAACTGTGGCTCTTCCCCAACCTGGTTTGGATTTTCATCTTGCAAACTCAATCCCATCATAATCGTTTAAGAAATGACTGAGTTCCGTCCTTTAGGACATACATTATTTTCCCCTTTTCGTTTTTGACAAAACCGTACTGGCACATTTCTGGATCGCTGTGACTAACGAACCTACGTATATACCCTTTTTATAACCTCTCCATCAACTCATTGATGGTTTTGATTCGCCTGTGACTCTCGATGATCCTTCCGTAACCGCGTTCATTGATAAAGGTTGACTGTATACGTCGTTTACTCTACTTCTGAAATCCGAAACTGATTCCGATGTCGTCTAAATCCTTAGTCGTGTTTGTTGTTGTTCCCGTGATCCACTTTTCCCCATACACAAAAATTACGGTGTACACAGGGCATAGATCAATCATATCATTACTACGCTGGTGTTGGAACTTGTAACTTAAACCAATATTAGGCTTCTCGGTTGTCCCGGGTGTAGAAGCTCTGCTAGAAAGTTAACCAATACGGGGTCAAATGTAGCTCGTTAAGTATAATAAATAACTTAAAAAGGGATTTTGTCTGTTGTCTTCGTCAAACATGACGTAAATGCTGCCTTAAATGGTTCGTGCGAAACGCTCAATGGTGGCACGAAGTCAACCCGCAGATTTCATCTAATCATGCAAAGGCCTCTCTCACAGTGATTTTGCCGACTAGATCTCAGGGTTTTGGGTCGTGGAGAAGATGAGACTTGCATGCTCCTGGCCTACACTGTGTAACAGAACAGAATAAAAAAATAAGCAAGCAAAAACTGATTAAATTTACTCCAGAATCCGTCTACTGAAGTTTGAGGAACGTGAGTAAATATAATAATAACCGGGTGTGTCCACCAAGGAACGACCAGATCTTCCCGAGTAACAAGTAAATGTCTGCTGGAAAAACCCCCGAATGACCCATCGACTCCTAGAGGCCGATGCCCAGCTACAACGAACAGCATAATAGGGAGAACATGCTTCTCCAACAGACAAAACCTCTTTTCATCACGAAAGAGACTTCTAAATGATATCTCACAATTCACACTCCGACAGCTTGAGACTGCCGGAGTGTCACGAGAGACCGTGATGATTTTACGGTCATCCCCGAATGAACGACACATATGCTGGAATGACCGTCCCAGCCTGCAACTATGGAACCGACACGAAATGAAAATCTCCCTCCCATCACACTGACCCGAAAAGAAATTTAGTACTTCATCTTCGGACACAAAACAAAAATAGGTAAAAAAACCAGGGTCGATAAGAAAAAATTAAGACCAAATGCTAGGGATCATACGCAGTGCGGTTTTTTTATTCAAATAGAAGAAAAAAATTGTCTAACGGGAAAAATTTAATCCAACGGAAAGGGTCAAATGAAAAACTCCGAAGCGAAAGAAAATTAATCAAGCTAAAAAGGATCGAAAGAGAAAAAAAATTAAACTAAAATCTGGTTACCGAAAGTGAATAATTTGAAGGACGAAACCAATGCGCACCCCGTCGCGTGCACTGCATCCGTTATTCGGTTCTCGATTACAGAATATAAATTTAAAAAAATTGATAAGTTGAAAAAAAAAAATTTTAAAATTGGGAAAAATATGAATTTAAATAAACTTACTTCAAGAAAAATCAAAAAAAAAGAAAAACTTAAATAAAATAAAACAAATTTTATCTTCTGACCGCATTTAGTTTGACCTTCAGGGTTGCGGCGTCCTTTATGGCCGAAATAGGTTGGGCGTCTCCCGCCGTTAACCATGATATTTTGTTGGACCTCTTACCAACTTGGATATAATAAACAATTCCGTTGGGCGTCCTCCCGCCTTTGATAATATAAAATTCCGTTGGGCGTCTTCCCGCCCTTCACCGAAAATTTGAAATGCTTCAAGTCGCCACCCGTAGCTTGTGGTGTTTCACCGATTTCCCAAAAGCCTGCGAATGGCCTCGTGATTCGCCACTCGTTAACGTTCGACGCTCTTCCGTCGAAATTAATATATATCTTGCTAAGCAACTGTATATTAAATAATACATACACCTCGAATAGAAAAAAAATGAGTACACGTGAGACAACCTAAATATATGGCGTGTTCCGTTTGTCATGAACACTACAACACTATACACTAATCCTGTGTAGTTTGCACTCAAGACTTTATTTAATTTATTTATTATCAGCACAAATTGATTAAATTATGGATGCAAAGGGGGAAAATTACAAACTACATCCGATTTATTAATTGATTCAAAAAAAAAAACATTTACACAAAGTTTTATTATTATAGAACAGACTCTGTTTATTACTTTTAGAACTGGGCTCGTGCCCTTGCAATAAAAACAACTTTCTGGCTTTTCTTGCCAATTTTAATATCGAAAATTTTCAAAATATTAATTACTGAATTTTTAATTCACGCCTAGCTTTAAACCGTTTGCGTTTCAAAATTTAACTTTTTTTTATCAAAATCTAAAATTAAACTAAAAATATTTCTCGCAGCCAAACAAAAATCTAGAAGAATATTTTCCTTTTTCCGTACGCGTCACTCGCCTAGCCTTTCACACCGCACATCCATCTACACGCCAAAACGAAAACGTACCACAAAAACACGTACAAGGTGCACATTGGTCTCGCTCTCATAACTATTCGACATTTACGCGATACTGTAGGAGTGTGCAAAACGTGAACCAGAGTATAAAGGCCAATTCATATTTAAAAAAAAAACCAAGTGACAATGCCCGCGGGTAGATGGCAATGCCAGCAGTAAAATGCATTAATTATTCGATGGTAATGAAATTTTTTTAAAAATAAATACATTAAAATGATCGTAGGTGCGCGCAACGTTATGACCCCGAAAGGAGTCGTAACAATGACTTAGATGGGTCTGTGTGAAAAACTGCCTCACTGCAACTTGTGAAATAATTATCCAATGCGCGGAATAGGTTGCAGATCGATTTCAATTTGTGAATTCATGGTTTCTTTGAAATCTCCACAAATTCTTACTTTACCATTTGGCGTTTTAACAGTTACAATTTGAGCCTAATAAAATAATCCGCTATATGGATGTCACTATAGACTAATAAGATTGTCGTTGAAATACCGCACTTTTGGTAGATAATGAAACGGTCAAAAAATTTGTAATTAGTAAAACTGATAAACATTTTTATATTTTCTTACAAATTAAATTTGTTGCTTCAATAATAACAATTTATAATTAAAGAGTTTGCTATTTGAACTCGCTTCTAATTTCCAAAAAATTATCTTTTGAATGAAAAGCGTTAAGGTGAACATTTTTTTTTTATTTTAAGTGTCGAGAGACAAGACATGTATAGGAAATTATGATTGTAAGGAAGACTAAAAATATCAAATGATGCAAATATCAAACAATCCTAAAACCTAAAGCTGAAACGCTACGATAGCCCTTATCAATTTAAAACTACCAAATTTTTGTGCGTGTGATAATACAATTCGAGGAATTTTGTAAGAATACCAAACCAATGGTCATTTAATTTTTAACTTTATGTGTTCAATGTTCGGAATTTTTGTTTGCGGCTCTTTCAAATTATTAATGGTAAAATTTACCCAAACGTACAAAAAAAAAAATTCCTAATCTAAATTCATTTCATTTTATCGGATTTTAAATCGACTGGATTGTTTTCGGGGTTTTCCATTTTATGTTTGCCTTTTGTGACCAAAATTATGTATAAAAAAATGTTGTAAAATAAAAATATGTACGAGATCGCACTGTTGTTGTTTTAAATACAATATAAAGGGACAGACAACGCAATCGTAATTATATTTGGTTTTAGAATCGTAAAATTCGGTTATGGTATGCGAATTTTTATCAAGTGCTAATTTTATATACCACATGGTATTACTGGTTTGTTTGTTTCGCAAACAATACGTTTTTCAACTTCTTGAGATTACATTCATAAGTGGATGCCACTTCAAGTTCAATGAATTGTTCTACCTGTGTTACGAACAATTTAATCTTAAATGGCATGCTCACGTTTATACCAATAAACCGTTGTGGGTGTGATAATTCAATTGATAATGTCACAACGACACAAGCATATACAAAAATCTTATCTTTCATTTTACATAAAATGTGAAAAGTAAAATGTGTAACAAAATCTCCCACCAACAATATTAAGGTCAATAGACTAAAAATACATATTTTATCGTCGACAAGAACGTATTCAATTCAAAAATATTGAATGACATATATGAGAAAATCTTTAACACCCACAATTTTATACGAGTATTTTATGCTGTATGCTTTTTTATGTATAGAAGATTTTTTTATGTTCTAAAAAATAAATAAAACTTTTAATTGAACCAAGATAAAAAAAATGAAACGAAATGGAATAAGAATCAAGTTCTGTGTTTACATGTTTTGCCTTTTGATATATTTTTATGTGCACACACCAGCTATCTGTTATATGCTTGTAAAAGATATTTTTTATACATGATGTTATCTGATACGAATGTTTATATGTTTATTCATTACTTATGATGTCATTTAAAGTATTTTTAACACTTTCAATTTTCGTTTGATTTTGATTCAGATTATGATCAAATCGTTTATTTGTTTGATTCTGTTTTGTTATTTGTATTTAGCACTTGTTTTTAGTGGTGGTTCCGTTGATCTGAAAGTAGGTTACTTATTTTGAAATGCTCATTTGAAATAGACATTGTCAGGCAAAAAACTTATATTGCGCTCAAAAAGGAAACTCTCAACCAGATTTATTTGAATTAGTTGCATACATATGTGTTCGACTCGGACCAAGCTCACTACTCTGTGTAAATCATTTTTGAAAAATCCACTATCGCATTATTGAAGTTTGCGGCGTCATATTTGACCAATTTTATTTATGGTAAAAAACGGCAAACTCAGAATTGGGAAATTTTACGACGACCTGCCATTGGTGTTCGAAAATGTTTTTAATAGGTTATGAGTTTATGCAGATCTATAGCATAAAATCAAAATTATTTCAATTTAATGGAAATAGATATTCCTATTTAAAACTTATCTGTCCAATTTCGTTGGTCAAAGGTTTACTTGCAATTTCAAAATTCTAAAGGTAATCCCTATTTAAAATAAATATTTTTCTAAATAAATCATCCCTGAAATAAATAAATCATCCCTGAAATAAATAAATCATCGGTAAAGTTGGCAGCTTGCATTATAGGGGAGGGAGGGGCAAGATGACGATAGTAAGCTTTTTTTATTTTTTCCTATTTATGAAATACAGATAATGTCCTATTTCTTGTATATTTTAATTCGTTGTAGTTTTACTTTTAAGCATTATTTTTGTCGTTTTCATTACTTTAACAGTTTAGAAGATTTTTGGCTTTTTTTTGAGTTCAGGTCAAATTCGTCATCTTGCCTTCTCATGCGGGTAAGATGACGTTACTAGGCGGGTAAGATGACGCACGATAGGAAATCAAAGTAAACATAATAAACAAAACAAATAACTGTATTTCACTTCAAAAATAATAACTTAATTAAAACATTAATTCTCAAATTAAACAAAATATATATTACTTTAGCAAAAGTCAAAAATATGTGCTTTATGTTTGGCTTCTGCAGAGGTTAGCCCACTACACGCTGCATGTGCCCATTTCTGGCAAATAGAACATGCGAACCATGTTTCCCTCTCTCCGGATTCGTTGCACACGAGGCAAAGCTGCTCCTCTACTACATCAATATCACCATCATCATCAGTGTCTATATAAGAAACTGAAATCGAGGAATCCGATGATTCATCATCATCGTTATCCGAAAATACGCGTCTGACATGTTTATTATTAATTAGAGCTTTCTTTTTGTGAGTTTTTTTTTCTTTTCTGCCCTTTTTCTTTTGTTTTCCTCTTTTTTCTGTTCTTTTGCCTCTTTTTCAGCTTGTTTTTCTTCTAACGCATTTTTAACGGGAGTGCTTGTTATGTGCATCGAAGGTAACTTTTTCCTCTGTTTTGTTTCTTTTCTGGCAGCGTGAGGTAATGGCGGAAGGCCAAATATTGGCTCTACATTTGATGGCCCCGCTTGTTCACCATTAAGAGGTAGCTCAACTAATTCCGGCCTTTCAGTAGCTAAGGGGACTCTCTCATGAGATAACGAAGCTTCTGCAGTACTTTCGGCAGTTAAAGAAGCGTGAAAGCTTGTTTGTGATGCTTGTTTTAAATTATCGGCAGAAGCTTCAGGCGAATTATACGAATTTTCCGTAGTTAATGATGGCTCAAAATCAAACTCATGAAATATTTGAGAGTTTAATGGAACCAACCCAGTCGCTTTAAAACCTTGTACAGCATTATTGATTGTAGCAACGCTACTGTAAGCCACATTGAATATACCAGTTATATCCTTAATGTTTATAACATTTCCCGGATTTTGCGTTAGGTAGTCGTTACACGCCCAGCTATAAGCGGTTTTGAAAGGTCCATAAAATGCAACATCCAGTGGTTGCATTCTGTGACTAGTATGCGAGGGAAAACCTAGGACACTAATGTGATGGTCACGACAAAAATTTACAGCTTGAAGTGTTACATGAGAAGAATGGTTATCCATTAATAGAAGAACTTGGTTATCCTCACTAGGTCTTACGTTTTTTATGAAGTGTTCTAACCATTTAATGAAAGTTTCTACATTCATCCAACCAGATTCATTGCACACGCCTAAAGAACCAGGGGGTGCATTATTCATGAAATGTGGCTGCATTCGTACTCTCGGAAAATTGAAGAATGGTGGGACGTAATGACCAACCGCACTAATACAGCATGCAACGCTGACATTGGAACCTCTTTCGGCAGATGACACTTTGATAACGCGTCGTTGTCCCGTTGGACTTAACACGTTAGGGGTTTTGGTGGGAACGGTCGAGCAGCCTGTCTCATCCACATTAAAAATTTGATGGGATTGGTAGTTTTTATCAGCTAAAATATTTTGATAAATATCAAAGAAACATGCAACGTTTGTTTTATTGAAGGCAGATAATCTCGCTGCAGAAGTAGCTTGCGGTTTCCTGAATGAAAATTTAAATTTACTCATGAAGCTTTGAATAAAATCTTTACCCGCTTTCTTCTTATCGTTGTTAAATCGATGAGGAATATTAAGAACAGTAGCGTAATCAAATGCAATTCTTGCAAACTGATCGCTCGTTATGCCAAAATCTCTTTTGTCTAGGTTTTCTACATGTTTTTTAAGGTTCGCAAGTTGCTTGTCAGAAAAGGTTGATTTGAACCGTCCTACGCTGGTTGGAAAAGCCTAATAAATAATCAAATTTTCAATTGTATGTATGAGGTAACCTAAACTTCAACTTCGAGGATCCATCAGAGCATACTTACGTCCTCAAGATATTTTTTAGCATAACGCCATAACGTAGCTTTGGGTAATTGGAATTGTTTTGCCATCGCATTAACTGCTGCACCATCCTTCACTTTCTTTACGGCTTCGGTTATTGACTCACGAGACCATCCCTGCCTGTTGGTATTTCTTTCGTACACTTTAACCATGTTATACTGTAAATTTAATTAACAGGGAAAACATTAAAATAATTTATAAACAAAGCGGCTAAGACAACGAGTTCGTCATCTTACCGGCCACGTAAATTCGCCAACTTTCCCGACCCGCCATTTTAACATTAAAACTTGAAAACATATTTAATTAAACTTTATTTCAAGTTTATTAATTAGTTAATAGACAAAAACAAAACACTCAAATCAAAATAAAATTAAATCAAAGCAATAGTACTGTAAACGTCCATAATGTGGATCGTTGTACCAATTGAGGATCGTCTAACCGTATTTTGTTAAAAATAAGAAAAATAGTTAGTTTATCAATGTATGGAATATGTTATCATATACATTAATATGTTATAGTGTTAGTATTAGTTTTTTGGCGGGACTTATAATGCATACATATTAGATTTTTCTGTTAGTTTGCAGTCGTAACGCAGGTGTGAAACAACAGGTGTGATAATAGAATATTGCTTACCAAATTCTTATGGAATTTACAATTATAATTTAAGGTTTAGAATCAATGTAATTTAATAACTAGTATTTTGTTTAGTATTAATCAGTAAGTAATTAATTGTTATTTTATGAAAAAACTATACTTTTAAGCCAAATATGATCGTTTTAATTAATTTCACTAGGTCCACATTATGTACATTATTTTTTTCACAAATGCCTAATTGCGGATCGTGAGATCCACTTTATGTACATAACCTATTAATTTTTAATACAATTTAAATATTACAATAATTTTAATTAAATCTCGAAATAATTACTTATAGTATAAATTATATATGCTAGTTTGTTGTGAGCTAATTTGGACCTACATGATTGTTAAGAATTTACTAATTTTTTGAAAGACAATCTAATTAAAAACGACAAAAATTTTAGTCTGAAGAGGAAAGTTAATTGGTAAAATATGTATTACAGGAAGCAAAAATTGGTAGATCAAACTTAGGCCCCCTTCTTAATTCTTATATTTTGCAATAAAAATTACTCTTAGATAATATATTTAATAGCTATTTTAAATAAAACCACGAGTTTTAAAAAATTGTATGAAGGCTCTAATGTGGATCGTGCGATCCGAATTAGGTGACAGTATAAGAAATTATTTGGTACATAAATAGGATCGTGTTGATAAAATAGATTGTTTAATTTTTAGATCTTTAATATATATTTATTAGAATAACATAAGAATGGCAACCAAAAATTTCACAGTAACTAAAGAAAAATCTAAAGATGCTTTAAATCATGCCTTAGAAGCTGTCAAAAATGGTATGACTGTACACACAGCTAGTAAAACCTTCGCAGTGCCGAAAACAACCTTGTATAACCACTTTAAAAAGAATTTAAGCTCTGATGTTAAACAAGGAGCATCAAGCATTTTTTCTAAGACACAAGAGGGCCATTTATGCTCATGGATTGACCATATGGCAAAAACTGGGTTTCCCATATCAAAATAAATATTACTAGATTGTGTACAATTACTTGCTAAAGATTTACAAATTACACACAAATTTAAGGATGGTAGACCCGGTAACTAATTAAAAACATTAAATCTCCATTCATAATCATCTCTCTATTAAGTATAATATATTATATTTTTGATAGGTCGTCACTGGTACGAAGGCTACTTGAGAAGAAACCCTTCAGTATCCAAGAGAGTAGCGCAATATCTTATTAAAAGCCGTGCACAAGTGACAGAAACTAAAATTAAGGAATGGTTCAGAGAAATAATATTGTACTCGGAAACAAACGAATATTTGTCTATATTTGACCATCCGCAGATAATTTTTCCCCTTAGCGTAGCTAGAAGCATGCCATCTAGTTGGGGAATAGGACGAAGTGATTCGGGTTGGATGACAGGAGAATTGTTTTTTGAGTATATAGCCAATGTCTTCTATCCTTGGCTTGTAAACCAAAATATTGAATTTCCAATTATTCTTTTTGTGGATGGCCACACGTCTCACATGACATTAACGCTCAGTGAGTTTTTCAATGAAAAGAAAATTGTACTGATTGCGCTTCTGCCGAATTCAACATCACTTCTGCAGCCATTGGATGTGGTATACTTTCATCCGTTAAAACAAAACTGGAGAGATGCAGTTAAAAAGTGGCGGATGGATAATAATCGGATGAAAATGCGTCGTGAAGATTTTGCACCAATACTTTCATCAATTTTAGGAAATCCAAGGTTTGAAAAAAATTTGATCAGCGGCTCTAAAGCTTGTGGTTTGTGTCCACTAGACTCAAACGCGATTGACTACAATGAATTAATCAGCCGTGAAAGTAAAGCATTACCATTAGAGGAACTAAAAAGCAATCAAAGTTCTTTAAGCAAAAATATATGTTCCCAAATTAATCAACAAAATGTCGATCATCTTGAACGTTATTTAGGTTTTGAAAAATTATGCAAATTCCATTAGTCTTTCACCGATGATTCCTGGAATGGCAACCTAGGGTATGCTGGGCTATTTAAATATTGGAGGACTTTTAAACATGAAATTGATTCGAGTGATGCGATTAATAATAATGAACGGGACGTGGACTCTATCGTGCAAATTTGCGAAACCAATTTAGTAAACAATTCAACAAATATCGACGGAATTGAACTTGACCTAAATGAACTTTTGGGTGAAAATTCGAATATTATATTAAATATAGATATTGATGGATCAGTCACCGTAAACAACGAGCCCCAAACACCAATCAAACTTGGTGAAACCTCATTAAATAATAACTTGCCAACCCCATTTAAACAAAATTTAATTTGGCCGTCGCCTCTAGATTCATTACCAACAAATAAAAAAAAATTGCCAGCAGTGGTATCCTCTGAGCAGTGGATTACATATACCAAATCAAAATTGGATAAAAGAGAGAAAGAACAAAACGAAAAAGAAGAACGTAAAAGGCAGCGTAAAGCAAAAAGCAAACTATGAAACAGAATCAAATAGGATCAACAAAGCAAGAAGAAAAACAAACTGACATTGAAGTGGAAAAGGTTGATGACTTTAAAATTCAACAATATGTAGTAGTGCAATATAAGGTGAATTCTTCCCTGGGATTAATACAAGATAAAATAAAGATGATAAAAAATAAAGATGATTTTGTAAAAGTTATGTGTATGTCCGGTAATAATTGGAGATGGCCTGACAAAGATGACGTCTGTTGGTACAGCAAGAGCAATGTCGTTCAAGCCATATCAGAGCCGGAACTAATGAACGCGAGAGGAGTTTATTCTGTTAACGAAATTAGATTGGTTCGCGATTACAGCAACTAAGCATTTAAGAATTTTAAGCATTTGAGAATTTAATAAAATCTTAAATATCTTTTTGTGATCTGAAGTATAGATAAATAATTTTTATGTGATAACATGTGAACTACAAATTTTTAGAATTGTGATGTTTAATTTTTAAATTAAAAAGCACGGAGCTTCTATATATTATTTTTTAATTTATGTACGAATATACTGTGGTGCCAGAAAATTAGGGACATCGGCTTTAATATATTTATAACCCTGTACTTAAAGATGCCCTTCGTTTTATTAACCTGACATCTATTGTTTACTAGTTATACTTCGCCCTATTAATAAAAAGTATCATTGTAAGGAACTTCATTAATCACATATGCTGTGTTTTAATATTGGAGCACTATCCGGAGCCAAATGGCAATTTTCTATTGAAACTGCAGCTATTATTCACTGGTGTCGCTGTACTATAAAAATTAAAACTAAATTCATCAATAAAACAAACATTTATCACCTGAAATATATTAATTGACATTTATTTTGACATGACGTTATAAACAAAAATTCATTTTGCTGCGTTTTAATTTTTTATTGTAAGATTTAGTTTCTAATGGTTTCAGGGGTTTACAAAATTAAAAGCCTTTTCAAATTTCCCATTGAAATGGATAGCGCTCCCGATAGCGGCTCCCGATAAATAAGTGAGCCGAGATATTTTTTTATCGATTTTTAATTAAAAAGTTGAATGAAAAATCTTAGTTTAGATTTAAATAAATTAATTAAATGCAATAATAGCGCGCTAAATATAAGTTTTCACATAGAAAATTGGCTGCTCCGGATACAGCTATCGGGCGCTAATAAAAAAACACAGCAATATTTATGTAATTCCCCTAAAAAGTTAAAAACGTCAAAATAAGAGTGGACAAATAATTAGGGACACGTTGTAGTTCTTCAAATTTTCTTAAATCTTTATTCTTTAAAATACAAAATTCGTATTTATTAAATAGATAATACCGCTTTTTATCGAAATTTATCAATAAACAATTTTTATTTTATAAAAATGGGACAAGCTGCTGATTGTTCACCTGAAGAGAAACGATTAATTTTAAATTTGCGTAATGAAGGAAAATCGTACCGCGAAATTGCTTCAACAATGCAATGTTCGAAAAATATGGACGCTTACGCGATAAAAGGAAAAAAATCTCAGAATAAACGGGGCGTAAAGCTAAAAAAAACGCCTCAAACCGATCGTCGTATTTCAAAAATCGAAAGACCCTTTTTGACATCTGTGGCCATTAAGAAAGAGCTTAATCTAGAAATTAGTGCACGAACAATTCGAAGAAGACTCGTAGAGGACAATCTTCACGGCAGATCAGCTCGGCGAGTACCTCTGTTAAGTAAAAAGAATGTGAGAGATCGAATGAGTTTTGCAAAAAATCATTCAGATTGGAAAGGTCACCATGGCATACAAAACTGGTAAAACATTTTGTGGAGCGATGAAACTAAAATAAATCTTTTTGGTTCTGATGGCAAACAATACGTCCGAAGACCAAAAAATAAAGAATTTTGCCCGCAATATACAAAGAAAACGGTGAAGCATGGTGAAGGCAACATTAAATTATGGGGATGCTTTTCATATTATGGTGTTGCACCGATTTATTGGATTAAGGAGATTATGGACCAGCACATCTACGTTGATAATATCCTACAAAATGTAATGTACCCATATGCTGAATATAATATGCCTCTACGATGGGTGTATATGCAAGATAACGACCCAAAACATACTTCGAGGAAGGCTGAACAGTTTTTTTTGGACAAAAAAATCAACGTCATGACTTGGCCAGCGCAGTCACCCGATCTCAATCCTATTGAGCATCTATGGAAAGACCTCAAAGTTGCTGTGACCTCCAAAAAAACCAAAAATCAGTGCGATTATGGTTGGTAGTTCAGGAAGCCTGGAAGGCGATACCAATTGAAAGATGTCGGACCTTAATCGGCTCTATGCCACGTAGATGCCAGGCAGTCATTGAAAATAAAGGGCAGGCTACTAAGTACTAAAGATTCCTTTATGAATTTTCTTATAAATAGCACATAATTTATTTTTTTAACATTGTTGAATTATCCCTAATTTTGTGACCAGCACTTTAATACTTTTATGAATTACAAATAGAAACCAGTGGGTTAGAAATACGACCTCATTTATTTTTTATAACAAACTGCAAACGTACTAATCAAAATAGTACTCGAAATTAAATATAATATTATAAATATCTTAAATTATTGTTTTTCATGTTTTTTTTTCCGCTGCCCCTAATTTTCTGGCCACCACAGTATATATTTATTAACATATATTAACTGACTTATTTGTTGTGTATAGCAACTTGAATTATTAGCTATTAAAAAAAAATTCCAAAAAAATATTAGTTTTAATTTTATTTTGTGGGAACTGATAGCGAGATCCGCTTTATGGACACCAATCGATCCACTTTAGGAACCGGAATTTTTAAGGCGATCCACTTTATGTACTTTAGTATTAAGTAACATTTATGTTAAAAAATGAACTCAGTAAGTATAAAATACAATATTTTACAAAATCATTTTCATATATTGACCTCGAACTCGAAGAAATTAGAAACGATAGTAAATATTTAATTAGCTCTTATAATATAGCGATCATGAAACCCTTAAGTTTTAAATAGCGATCCGCAATTGGGTCATTTACCTTACCAAATTTTATTAAATTATTATTCAATTTCAGTTTAATTTTACAAAAAAATCGATGCAAACACTAAAACAGCTATAACTCAACTAAAAAATGGCAGTTCTTGGTGGTTTTTATTTCACAATGCGAATGACGCATGCGCAATACTAAGCAAAATAAGAAAAGTGCTTACTGTGCGGGATTTCACGAAACTAACGATTCGTCATCTTACCCGACTCGTCAACTTACCCCTCCTTCCCGTACCTGAAATACATCAAACTTTGAATTTAATCCCCTATTTAAATTATTCAATTTACTAACCTAATGTTAAGTAAGCGAAATCAGTTGTAATCTAAAATTGTTATTTTATTAATAATATTATAAAAGTTATTTAATATTAGGATAATAATACTTATATAATTGTTTACCGCATCACTTTGACATAAATAATTGTAAATGTCAAATTGAAGAGCGATCATACAATTTACACCTAAATTAGTAGTACCCTGTACGAGAATCTCGAATATTATCGATATTTTAGTTCAGTGGTGTTTCGAGAAATATTTTTCTTTTCCTTCTTTTATCTTCCATTTTTTGTATTCATTTCTGTTTTTGGCCATTGTGAAATAAACAATAATACCATTGTAATTTAAAGTGATAAAAAATAAAGTGTTTTTCTTGTCACACCATACCTACCGGATAAATACCTATAAAAACCAATAGTATATAGTATATAGTGTATTTGCCGAGCATTTAAACGGTTTCATTAAGTCACAAATTTTGATCACCTTGAGCTAGTGGTACATGTATAGCTTCTCGCAGCTCTTATAACGTGAACAGTAATTATAGTATTTTTACCAGTTGTGCTGTAATCTTTTCTAAGTTTGAAAAATTCAAGTGATTCCATATTATTACATATATGTATACAGCGTATATAATCACTTGAATTTGTAGTTTAGAATTCAGTTGCATCCTGCAATATATGTATATACACCAGAGTGAAATATTTCCTAAAAAATATCCTAAGTAAAAATTGTGTATTTGTTTTCCTATAGGAGGTTTCATTTTGATATTAAAAATGAGTTTTTTTTAAGAGAAATCAATGAATGTTTATTTCATTGTAAAGAGGAAGGTATGCCATTAACATTTGAAAACGATATCAGCCAAATGACGCTTGCAGCACCATATCCTTTTCATAAAATTTGTCAAGACCAATTCGCACATTTGCGGCTATATGCCATCAATAACTTCACGAATGCCATCTGTAAGGTCTTGAATCGATTGTGGGCAATTGGTATAGACCTTAGCTTTCACGTCGCCCCAAAGAAAGAGTCTTAAGATATTAAATCACAAGAGCTCAGTGGCCAATTGTAATCACCTCTTCGAGAAATAACATGGTCAGGAAACTTTCCTTCCAAAATTGCGATTGTTTCGTTGCTTGTGTGGCACGTCGCACCGTCTTGCTGAAAATAAACGTCGTCGACATCAATATCTTCCAGTTCCGGCCATAAAAAATCATTAATCATAACTCGGAGACAAACCTGGGTTTTCGTCAACACTACGGGCTATAGCAGCATCATTAACTTGTCCCAATAGCTCAAATTTTTCCACCAGTTTCACTATTGTCGGCCGAAAAAGTGCGTCACGACGACACAAAAGGGTTTTAGTTTTACGAACTGTGACTGCATAATTTTAACCATTTTTGTAGATTTTAACAATTTTTAGTAATGGCGTAGTTTTTACTTGTCAAATGTCAAAAGATGGCAGCTGCCCAAATAGCAGGCTATTCAAAATGAAACTTCTTATTGAAAAACCCTATATTAGTGATTAACACTAAAATATAAAACATTTATTCGAAACTTCATTTCAAATGTAAAATGATTAAAATATTTGTTAATATTATTCAAAAATCAAATAACAAATAGGATTTCAATTATATTTTAAAATTAGTAATATAACGTAAATTTAATATAGGTGATCAACTTAAACTTAAAATAAGGATACATTTTTTTCGATTTCATCGGAATACTAGTCGAGATTTTGCGAAGTTATCATCGACCTCACTATGTTTATATTGTTAGATCTACCAAACGATTTTTACAATTTTTTTTTAATTGTGGAATGGTCAAACGTGAGCCAGAAGCATATCAATACTCTTTAAAGAGTTTTTACGACTTCATCGGAATACTAGTCGAGATTTTGCAAAGTGATCATCGATCTCACTATGTTTTTATGTTCGATCTATAAAATGGCCATATTCATGACAATTTTCAGAATGTTGTCTTTTTTTGGAATGGCCAAATATGGCCCAGAAGCATATCATTAATGTTTATTTAAGAGTATTATACGAGTTCATTGGAATACTAGTCGAGATTTTGCAAAGTGATCATCGATCTCACTATGTTTCTCACTATGTGTTTCTCACAAGAAAATGACATGAAATTTTTTTAAAGGGTACCCATTACTAACACTTATAATTGGAATATTTTTCCAAGTAACGATTGGTTCGTTTCGCTTTTGTTAATTTGTTTTATTGCCATTGTATGGCTTTCTTGGTTTGCGATATTTGAAATTAATTTTCACTTTCATGTTTTTGCGATTTAATTTGAACATTCAATGGGCATATTCACTGAGTGCTTACTAAAAATAGAAGAATTTTTCTTATAAAATTTAGTGAGGCCTCATTAAAAAACAGTGAGAATCTCAGTGTGCTGAATACGCCCAATAACTTTATTGCGACATATATATATTTATATACATACATATATAGATCAAACAAGGCGAAACCCAGTGGTCTTGGTTAAAATTCGTAAACCAGAACTTTATATACGAACTTTACGGTTTCTGAAATTTTTTTTGAAAATTTCAACAATGCTACTTCACACCAATTAAGCAAAAACTATGATTTTGAATAAAAAAAACTGTTTTCCGTAGTAAAATTCGGCTTATTTAAAGCCTAGATGGATTGATTGATCGAGAAGAAATTTCATGCTTAAGCTCTATTTATAAATTGAAGGCCTTAGAGAAATTTAGTAGAAAGGAGCCATTATAAAATGACAGTTTTCGCGTGTCTTGCAAAAATATGAACAGCATGGCTTTTGCGTAAATAGATTAAGGTCAAATAACGTTAAAATGTATAATGGATGTCCTAAAAGTGGAATGGAAATGACGAATTTTGATAAAAAGAACTTCGTTTGGTGGTGCTTTTATGTTTTTTAATATTTTGATACGAATAACACTTACGAAAAATTTACAACAGTATATGATGAGTTTTGCCAAAAATCTGCTATCTATCGAAAATAGGGCACCTTTTCAGCCTAGCTGATTGAGGTAAGTGTCATACGTAAGTTTTTTTTACAAATTTGGAAACCTGGTGGATTTCATAGGAAGATTTGATTTGTTTGCAATTATGATTCTTATAAAAATAAAGATTAAATTATCGATTTGTTGTTTTTCTTATATTTAAAAGTGAAAATTTCGGAACTTGTAGTGACAACAGTTGGATGGAAACAAAAAAGGTGGCTTCACAATATCCTTTCAGCTTTTGAAATGAAATAAAGCAGACATCTACTTCGAAGTCACATCAATTCTGTCTCAATATTGACACTTCGAAATAAAAATGTTTCACTATTATTTCAAATTCAGAATTAGTTAAATAAAGTTTAGTTCTTTTTAAGTTTTTAAAAGGAACAATATTATTGTTTAATCGATTGCAGGTAAACATTTTTAAATTTTAAAAACAAACATCAATCAATACGGTATTTCTTCGCCTTACTGTCTTTTCATTGGTGATTACGAATATTATTTATAATTTCTCATTAATTCGAATCCAATAGTACACCCAGAGAAAAATTTGTATATAATATTTTTATAAGGCACATCTTATGCAAAAATAATGTTCCATTTTCAACCTTACATAAGCTGGGAATAATAGTGTCATATTATTAATAATATATGCAATTTTCAAGAAACATGGCGTATTCCGACTATAAGTATTTATTATACATAATAATGCATGAGTCGTTCAAAATTCAGAATTAAATTATACATAAGCTATGAATCACTTATGGTACAATTTGGTATGTATAGAGCATAGTATAGATTAATTCATTCTTTGTGTTTAAAGAATGTATGATTAGTTAACTATAATTCAACAATTGTTAAGAGCGAATTATGCAACTTTAGTGCATAATTAACTTCGGGTTTACCTGTTTAAGAATAAACCATGCTTACGTAATGCTTTATCTATTCTTTGGATGGGAGCGAATTATAAATTAAAATGCATATTTAGTTTAATTTTTAAGATAATTTATTCATTCTGGTTTTAATTAGTTATACATACAGTAAGCACTTAATATTCCAAACTGTAACACACTCCATGCAGAGGTAGTTCATGGAATTATCAGTAAATGTGCATTTAATTCAAATTTGATAACATCTTATAAATTCTATTAAAAATAACATGTAGTGTAAATAATAATAGAAAATTAATAAATTATATAAAAATAATATTCTAGCAAAGTGTTCGAAGAGTTCACTTTTACCCAACCTGTTCAATAGATTTTTAAATTAAAATTTGAACCCATTACTTCAGTTTCTAATACAGTCAAAACAATTTACCCTCTGATAATAACATATTCTGTATTAAATATAATTTTGATAATTCATATATATATAAAACCCAATTTTAAATAATGTATCTTTGTACCGAACTGTCAAGAGTAACTCTACGTAACTACTACATGAACTTTTTAAATAGCGCTCCATATTCAAATTACTGTAATAAGCATAAAATTACATTTAATTTTCACATGATTTAGTTTTTATTATTTCATACCAGTTTCGAATGGATGACTATCCCATTTATCTTTGAAGTACTTTTTAAAGATGTCTCTAATATTACTCTTAAAATTGTCCTTTAGTTGCCGTGATTATCAATTTGGATCTGTAGAGAAATGATAATTTGTTATGTTTTTCCATTAGTGGTATTTACCAAACCATATCATTTTGTATTTCTATATTATGGCCACTCTTTTATAAACAGTAGGCTACATCTTTTGTTCTGTTCTGCACCTTTTGTTAAAAGTTTCCGTCTACTACTGTTCAATAATCTCTCATTATGGACTTTGAGCTAAACTTTATTTGCACATATTACTTCGATATCTAGATATAGTAAAAAAAACAAAAAGCGACAGTTTAATTCGGTAATGACAAATTCATTATATATAAAATTTGTACCTGTAGATTCAGGATCGATTACTTGTGGGTCAAGGGACGTTTGTATGAGTCTTCTTTTAATATAGGTGAGACATTCAAAATTTTTCAAATTCTTCGATATGGCGCGGTATTTGTGGTATAATTTCCGTGATGGATTTTTACTGGTCTTAAAATGTTTCTACAGTGAAAAAATTAATATTACTTATTAGAAACAAGGATTGATTAATAATTTTAGCCAACCCCTAACAAAATCAATAAATGAAAACTTTGAGATGCTTTATAACAGCATACGAAAAATAATGGTTGAAGTCGTTTGTGTTGAACTAGGGGTTGAAGAATTTATTTATCAGCTTGCGCGATGAACTGCAAAAGAACTAACTGGCTAATGCTTGTTCTAGATTTGGTTTGAAAACTATCATTTAGTGTTTGGCAATGTGGTAAATTCTGCAAAGAGATATTGCATATAAGTACATATATAAAAATTAACCTAGTACAAGGTACAATATATGTAGTACAATTTTGTTCTTCAAGTCTATAAAATAAGTTCTGAAACGCGCTTGGATTCCAAGACCATTTTAAAAATAGGACAGATTTCTATCTCAGCTAAATATTGGAGAATCCTGATGTTGATGTTGCTACCTTAAAATTAATTTATTATTAAGTTCGTATTGGAATAAAGTCTTACTAATTACTTTCTTATTAATTTCGGCAATAATGGTTCCATATCTCATTCCTTTAAATGTTTGGCTAGTGGACAATCGATAAGGATCAAAATAAATTCATCGATATTATTTAAATCACAGTCTTCGATATAACTACCAGCAGGCTCCATCTACAATTGAAATCAATAACGTTTTTGTTTCGTTATCAATTTATTATAATTTCTGTTTTACGATTTATGTGATTTACTTAAAAGGTAAATATTTTTCAATGACCTAACACTGAGCCTGAAACTACATATACAAAATTAACAAAACTAAACTATAAAATGAGTAGGATTACTATTTATTGTTAATCAATAATTTAGAAGAAGGGGTTTAAAAAACCGGAGTTTGGTTAAATAGTCTCCATCTAACCAGAATAACCAAGTTGAACATTAACATATCCGTCTACTGAATGTATTTATTATGTACATAGATTTATTATTCGATGAATACATATTAGATAATATGATGAACAAAATTGATAGTTTCAATTTGGTGTTGCCGTAAAACCGAAAGCAATGTTATTTGATCAATTATATCATATAAATAAAAATCAAAAATGTTATTAAAAACAATTTAAATTAAAAAAAGAAAGGGAATTCCCATGTGACCATCAATGTTACTTTACACCATTACAGTAGATCGGACTATACGACGTTCGTGCAAACTCTAGTTATGCAATAAATTATAATTTTAAGGTACTGATGAAATTGTAATATAAAAACTGAACTAAAATTTATTTAGTATAGTGTTCAAAAGTCTTAAAGTTAATTCTTGATAAATAAGATATTCTTGTAATAATGAATCCGACTTAATGTCTATTAGATTCATTTTCCATTATGACACAAACCACATAACCTCAAAACTATAATTTTATCATTAATTTATAGTGTTGTAATCCAATTACCACGAAATTAGCCGAAACATACACTTTACACAATATACACACTACAATCACAACAAGCTACACACTATAATCACAATAAGATTAATATTTTTTGAATCAACAATAAAAACTAATAATTTTTAATTAATTTTTCACTACCTCCAAGTGTTTACGATTTTTAATGATGTAATGACGCTGCAGGAAAGAAACACGATCGAGAAAATGAAAGACGGAGAGAAAGAGAGAGAAGAATGCGTCAGGAGGATAATGTATATATTATGAGTAATATGGATAATTTATGCATATGTTGTGATGAACTCTGAAATATTATATTTATTGGGTATAAATTATGCAATTACTGTCATAGACAATGACATATTTGTATAATATATAAAACTGTATTTTTTATTTTTTATTGGGCAATTATTCACGAAAATCATAAATTATAAATAATTAAGAATAACTTCTAATGAACAACTTATACTTATATAGGAATCAACTGCTCAATACTTTGGATACGATTCAAAATTAAACACTTATTGTGATTTAAGTGAATGTGCCATACCTAAATGTAATTCTTGATTTTTATTCTTTGGTTAAGTATAATTTGCTCCTGCTCATTTCTTTGGGTGTATCAGCTGTGATATACGTGCTAACAAGTTTTTCGTTTTCCTTCAAGGTAAATCTCGGCCTCTTTCATTCATTCATGCATCCCTTTATGGCCCCGGATTTTGTAATATGTATTGCGTCCAAATACGATCTTGTAGTCGATTTTAAAGCAAAAGTTTTGCTGATTGGTTTAAGTTTAAAATCGATCTTTTAAATATTTCAGTGTTATCATCAGATACTCGTATAATGCGTTCTTTTGAAAAAAAAAAAATTATTTATAATATAATTTTACTGTGAAGCAGAGCCTTGTGCTAAACAATCACACCCCGAAGCAACAAACCATATAATGTTCCCCAAACTGGTTTAGTACTAGACAACTTAAATCATTGTTAGATTCTGGCAGATGCTCGGCTGGCCCCTTGGTTAATCAATATCTTCTAATCTAAATAAATTATCTTATCTATCGTTAGTATTGCTTTCGCACACATTTGGGTTAACGTAAGCATTCACACATTCAGTGAAGCCTTTTGTGTGCAGCCTGCATGGGATTTATACCTTCGCTGTTTTCGACTTATTTATTTCTCATTTTTCAGGAATCAATTAATATTCCATTTCCTGTAAAAAATTTATATAATTTATATCACAATTTCAACCTATATAAATATATGTATATAATAGTCGGCCTTATCCCTTTCCTTCATATCGATAAATTTACTACGAGAAATTATTTAATAATAATTAAAAATCATAGATTAGTTTTGAAAATTGTAAGAGAAAACAAATGATGTTTCACCCCAGCAAACTGAAGGCATAATAGAAAATACATACTTTTACAAGTGACTGCTATTTTACTCGTAAAAATGAGATACAAACTCCCAGTCCAGATTAAAATTATCTCATAGCTGAATTAATCTTTTATTATCAGTAAACAAGTAGCAATTTTCAATTTAAGCGATATACAACTTTATCATCCATATCTAGTAACCATTGCTTAAGTTAGAACAAATTTGTTTAACCGCATAGGAACGGCATGAAATTAATTAGAAAAGTGGACGGCAAGCGAAATCGTCGCTCTTTTCCCGATGGGCCAGTACGTCTAATATAAGAGTAATGTGCCTCTAGCAGCAGCTTTGGAACCTGGATGGAGCCAATGGACCAATCAAACATTAACCAAAAGATTAGTTGATTATTTAACCTTGATCATGAGACGGCCAATTCTTTCCATGGGATGCAGTGTCAGTACAAATATTAATAAATAAGACAGCCATTTTGTTCAGGTCAGCTGAGGTTTATATTTGTTGGTTTTCAATTGATGTATATTATACCTGGTCTTTTTTCACTGCTTGATACATCCAGTGAACCGATAAATGGGTATGATTAATATTTAATTGAACTTCTTTTTTAATACGCATACGCTTTATATTAAAGAATCATGTCACTAATATAGGCTTAATTTACAATCAATTTTTATCGTGTAAAAGATTTCAAAAATTTTTAATTTCGCAGATTTACCGATTTCACACTTTAACCGTAACATATACTCGTACATAAATGTCCTTCATGACCACAAAAACTCTTTAGTTTAAATGTTTTAAATGTGAGGAAAGAATGCAGCCCTTTATCTACAAACGATTCATATAACAAAAAACAATATTAGAATTTTGCTCAATGCTAATAGAAACAATAAATTCCGGCATTGTCTTCATTTTCTACAGTGAACACATTTTTTTAAATGTTGAAATACATTGTTTATACATGTAGAATCAGAACACCAAAAGGAAGATCAATCGGAGTATGAAAATGCCGCACTACTTCGAGACAATCTACTAAATTGTTTTTAATTTTTTAAGTAAATTTGTTAGTTTCGTGTTTCTGTTTATATATTGTACCAAAATTTAACATTATTTCATTTCAAATGAAACTTTACAATGTCTAGTGTGTGTCACGTCAGAAATCCCATTTTGGAAATTCCGTGCATGTCAAAACCGATTTAGTTCTCCTTCAGAATTGTTCAGGATTTTTTAGAGAATTCAATAGTGGCATACTCCATAACAGCCAGAATTGGGAACATAGAAACCCTGAAGGCAGAAGATCAATTTCTGAAGAAAAAAAATTATGTATAATTTCTGCAAAATTATAATGAAATTACTTAAACTAGTTGAACTGAACTTCTTTTGAAATTAGGGTTGAAGGAAAAGTCTGATAAGTGCAATTCTGGCTGATGGAAAGTAGGCACAATCATGAAATTTGTTCTGAATGTTAATTTTAACTATAGTTTAAGTAATTTCATTAATAAAAGGTGGAATTTCCAGAAATCATCCATATAAAAATTTTCAGAAGTTGATCTTTTAAAATTAGGATTGAAGGAAGGGTCTTTTAAATGTGCTGAGAGGAGAGTCTCAGGGAACTTGGGAGTGGTTAACCTCAGTTCATGAAATTCTGAGTGCCTATGATACCCAGCATGGAAGGGCGAACTGATGACGCCCTAAAACCATCGACTTCTAACCACGGCGATCTTGGCGTCTCGTTTTTCTGCGCTCTCGGCTCCTCAAAGAGTGAATAGGAAACCCTATAAACGGACCATACCTTGAATGGAATGGATCTCATTGGGTTGGGATATAAATGAATGGGAGAATGGATGGTAAATGTTGGAGGGGGCGGGGGCGATGGGGCCATGAAGCTCGGTGAGCTAATGGGGTGGATTAAGGTGTTATGCGACTCGTGCTGAGGATCGACTAGGCTGGGGACCCATTTAACAACGCCCAGTCGTGAACGGAGCCCACTCGATACCAGGCGACCTCTAATTGTATTTAGCTTTACCTGCGTATACGGATCTCTGCGCAGGCCTACCTGCCCAACAAACAATTTTTACAAATTTTGATGACTAAAAGTCACAGACCGTTTTATAAGGGGTATATATTGGTTTCCGTGTTATATAGAAATTTTAGTGGGTATATAAGAGTATTATAGTATTACCATCAGAAACGAAGTTATTTTAAAGTCTTCTACAGTTACTTAAAGCTATCAATAGACGAAATTTACTTTAAGTTTTATTAGTTGGTGATGAAACGGTTTCTATCACCGTTCTATAAAACTTTAAGTAGCTGTTACCATATGATATATTAAAAAGTTTTATAATGGTTAACGTTACCGTCGTTATACAACTAACTGATACCAAATGTTATAGAGGTATGGACCGTTACTTTTACATACCCCGTTTACTATTAGAACCGTCAGTGACTTTAACAAAAATCGCGAACATTTAGTAATAAATAATACCATTAGAAACTGTATTATAAAATGGCTCCGTTTTAAAACTGCTTCAAATTTCATTTTGTCCAATCTGTCGGGACCATGTATAAATTCGGTTTGTTTGCAATTTTATAATTGTGTTCATAATGATTTTTTCCCATATTCGGAAGTCCCCGTTATTAAAATAATATTATATAACAATATAAAGGAAATAATACCAAACAATTTTAAGACTTAGTTTTCGAGCAGGAACCTAACCTTACATTTTAATAATATTTTTTAAAGTTTTAAAAAGGTGATACACTTTACTCAATATAAACACAGTTTATATTAAACCTAATAAATGTTTATAATGGTGATTTTTTTGAATGCGTATGCCAATAATGGACTTTTTTGTTACTAATAGTTATGTAACATACAAAGTAACAAAACGTTACCACTAGTTATATAGTAGCACAGCTAAAGCATGGGTGTTACTATTAATTATATAACGCGATTAGAGATAATAACATTTTCCAAAAGGTATATAAGAACACAATTTCGAGGCACACACGGTGCCTTTAGTGTTTTTATATTTCTAAATGTTTTATATCAGTAACTCCGTTTATATAATGAACTCACAGTTTATATTGCACTAGGTTAGTTTTTACAGAGGTATTCCATTCATTCGGCCATTTTTAATTTTTTAACAATGTCCATTATAAAATGTAGGCTAGACACAATTTTTTAAAACACAAATATCTGTTTCAAATTCTTTAATAATGCAAAGAGAACAAATATTTTGATGTGCTTAGTATACCAGAAATATAAAAAAAATAATTTTAAGATGTAATATCATTTAATTAAATTTTCTTTTATTTATCGTAATTAATTGAAATTTTTAAATATTGCTTATTTTTGAGGCGCGTTGTTGTTTTTAGTCCTATCAACAACAATAATCACAGTAAAATTTAAATTGCAGTTGATTTCCATCAAATATGCCGGTAAATCGCAATCATAATGTTTATAATTATGCTTAATGAATATAAAATATTAAATTAAATTATAAAACGATGGAGAACTATGTTAGCATTTTTTGTTTGTTTATGAAACTACTAACAAATAAATGTATTGTTGTATTTATGAAATATTTTTTATAAAAGTAACAATACTGAAAGACAAAAGCAAACTTTGACATTTACAAAGGGTTATGGAAACGTTTCTAATACCTTTATAAAGAATGTTTTCAATTTATATTACGGTAATGAGGATGTTTTCGTTACTTTAATTAAAAAACCGGAATTTATATAATGTTACCATAATCAAGTGTCGGCAACTCCTCCATTTAAGCTCTTTAAGAGGTTTATAGAGGTAACGATCAAGTTTCGATCACTAACCTATAAAACTTTGGTTAAATAATTTGTTGATGGAAATATTACAATTACTACTATAAAATAAATATTGTTTGTTGGGTGTATTTCTCCGATACTCGTGGGAGAAACATGATTGATTGATTGATTGGAATGTGCGACCAAACCTAAGTAAGATTCCCGGTTGACGCCGGGTCCATCCGCACACTCTATTACGTATAACAAGATGGAAGGATAGGAAAGGTTAGTTAATTATTATGGAAATTGACCCGGTTTCAGACACCTAAGTAGTCAATAGTTAGTAAATTGTTAGTTGAAATGTAATATAAGACGGTTAGCACGAAACAACACAATTATTTTTGATTATTTTGGATATATTCAGCAATCAGCATCCTAAAAAAAATTGATTATTATAATTAAAATTTATTATTAATTAAGTTGCAGTAAATTTTCTGAAATAAAATTTCATTATTATGAGTTAAGTTATATTGATTAGAATGTACGGCCAAGACTAAGCAAGGATCCCGGATATGCCGGGCTAACCGTACACCCCTTTTACATATAACAAGATGGAGGGATAGGAAAGGTTGTTAGGTATGATAGACTTGACCCGGTTACAGACACCTAAGTAGTCAATAGTTAGTTAAGCACAAGACGGCACAATTATTTTTGTTCTTCGGGATATAAATAATCAGCAATCAACATCCTAAAAAGTAATTGATTAATTAGTAAATGTCCTGAAATAAAATTTCATTATTATGAGTGATGAAATTTTATTTCATTTCCTTATATCAATTTACAATAACGCGACGCCAGGCCCTTCACACATCTTTATTATAGCATTTTGAAAAAATTGATAATCAATAATATTGGCATCTTAATGGTATGAGTAAGTTTCCTGAAATAAAATGTCATTATTATGCGTTAGAGAATCATTATTTTGTACGATATATTTAAATTATTCTTGAATAGAATAAATGTAATGCAATGTAATGATTATTATAACTAAATTAATTATAATTTGACTGTCGTAAAACAAAATAAAATAAAATAAATCAAATCCAAATATTGTAGTATCAAACGGATGGATCCCCTCTTCAACGGATAACCTTACAATCCCTAATAAACCAATATGTTTATTAATAAAAAAAAAAAAAAAAAATTAAACAAAGACATCTGGTTTCAAAAATAGCTAATCTCGAATCTATAGGGTAATATATCAATAATGAATATGTATAATTAACCCATTACAATTTATTCCCAATCAGAATTAAATAAAACTATTAAGCTAATCAGGAATCTGTAAGATGACAGAATTAGTAATAAGTAGCTATTAGAAAATAATCTAATTAAAGAAGTGCCATTGTTCCCAAAAATACAAAAAACATCTATATATCAATATTTGTCTGATTATAAATTTTATTGTATAGCCTCCAAGCCAAAAAATAAGTTAACCCATAAAGTTTCCCTCCACCGACACTTCAATGTTACATATAGCCATAGTCAATTAATCTATTAAAATAAAACCAATTGTCGTGAGAAAAATTAAATCTTAAATATACAATTAAATTAAATTAAAATAAGAAATAAAATTTCATTAGTATTAACAATGATTAAATATTATTCTAAACCAAGGTAAATAGCCTTATTTGTTATGAGGCTTAAAAGACTCAGCTTCCACTTCTATCTATATTTGAACCTCCAGATTCTTTTATTATATAAAATTATAGTTAATGAGTTAAATAATAGATGACTTTTTAATTAGTGGAAATTTTTCTTCAATTTACCGTAATTATCTTACTCTAAAAGCAATGCTACACAACAATAATTCCCTTTAGTTAAATGGAAAAATGTCAATAATAGCAATAAATCATATATATTAGCTGTTCAGGCAAAAACTTATTTATCCCAAGAGTATTTATTCCTCGACGCTTACAAAATAATAAAGCTGCAAATAATAAATATATAGTCATTACGGCTTCAAAATTCTTCTGTAATCAAAAATGTTCATTAGAACTAAATAAATTAGCTTAATCAGGAACTGCAATGAATAATATAGTATTAATAATAAACACCTGATAAAGGGGTACCGAACTAAAAAAGTCCGAATCAAGGAAGTTCTCCAAAAATGAAGCAAAAAAGTTGATTTTTGTATGAACACCAGCGACTTATTTTAATTCATATTTTTAACTTAAAATGAATTAAAAAAAGCGATTTAGAAAAAGGAGAAAACTCAGAAATGAATTAACAAAGGCTCTATTCTATTTAAAATTTAAATTTAATTTCCAAAAAATTTTCATTAATGAAAATAATAGTTGCATGGATTTACATTGATTAGTTATAAAATATAAATAAAAAAGGCTTATATTATTTCATTCTATAAACATTTATATTAATTCATTTTAAAAACCACATTTTCGGTGGTATTGAAATGTACATTATATCCCGCTATACACCTCCAATATTAATTTCCAGTAAATAAATATAAAAAACAAAAGTTAGAATTCAAAAGTACCAACGAAAAACAATCGTCGCAAAAAGAACAACAAAAATTGTTATCGAGTGTAACAAAACAGAATAACAGAATTGAGAAACACTTTCTGGCACAAACAACACTCGAACAATACTACCACCATGAT
Source organism: Nephrotoma appendiculata (assembly GCA_947310385.1). NCBI lineage: Eukaryota > Metazoa > Arthropoda > Insecta > Diptera > Tipulidae > Nephrotoma > Nephrotoma appendiculata. The sequence goes on along the minus strand of OX371225.1, from coordinate 134,224,471 downwards.
AATACTAGTACTCTACACCTTTATGAGTTATAGAGTACAGTAATCATTTTATTATATACTTAAAATTTATTTGGAAAAATATATGTTAATAATTAATATGTATTAAAACGTGCTAAAACAATGGAAAAATGAGAACAAACACTTATCTTATTCCGCCTCTGGAATCATAAAAGCCCTATACATATTGAAAAATTACATACATACAATGCGTATGATGCATTCAACAACGGTATCAAAATACATATAAACGAAATTGTAATATACATATTCTACGCCATTGAAGCGCATCACACACAAATTAATATAATATAACTATTCAATATGTATCTTATTACGGCTTCAAACTTCTTTAAATCACACAATATATTATTTATGTCTATGAACACTTAGATATATATTATTTAATTAATTAGTTAATTAAAACACATTTAAACTATTTATTTTTAATTATTTAGAGGAGAGACAAAAAACACGTCTTTCCTCTACGACGTTCAATCGCCGACCCCGATACTCGTGGGAGAAACATGGACAACAAAAAACAAAACAAAAATAAAGGGGTCGGCACCCTTCAAAATCCTGAAGAAGGGAGTAACTGTAACTGTGAAGGTGCTCTCAGAAGAAATCCTCGAGAGCATTCGGGCCAGAAATCCCGATCTTCCAACGGAGAATTGTAAAGCGAGAGGAGGCTTTAGATTGGCAATAAAGCTGATCAATAAAGAATCCCTGGCTTCCCTTGCAAAATCAGAAGGAGTGATTAACTTCAGGTTTGGGTTGGTCACCCTTAAAATATATAAAAAGGAGGAGGCTGATGCTACTGCGATATACCAGCCTGTGGGCGATGGCGAACGGACCCAGCAGGAGACGGTCAAGCAGGCTGAGGACGGCCAGGAGATTGATGCTTCGGACGTGAGGAGCATAGTGATGGGAGGTAGCCTCCTCTTTCTGAAGTCTGATGGGAGCATCCTGTCAGACTCTCGACGGGAGGAGGATGGCGGCCGAAACAACGAGTCAGATGGCACTATCCCGATGCAGAGAGTGCAGGAAGAAGTGAGTAAAGTAGACTACAATGGTTAAAATTGTGTCCCTTGACCTCCGGCGACGTTAGAAGATTTGGACTGCTGATCTTTCATTTAATGCCGCGTGCCCCCTGATAAAGGCTAGAAGCAGGCAGAAACCAATATGGTGGACCAAGGAGTTGGGAACCTGTCGGAGAGCGTGTAGAACAGCTTTTATTAAAGTTGAGAACACAAGGGAGCTTCGGGATTAGGACTCCTATAAGGAGGACCTTAGAAAAAACAAAAAAAAGTTGAGGAAGGCACGAAAGGGTCTTGGAGACTCTTCTGTTGTAGGATGGAGTAGGTCTCTAAGACTTCTCGCCTTAGGAAAATTCTAACTACTAACCCAACCAGTCCTAGTTATTTAATTAGACTGGACGGATCATGGACGGCTTCAAGTGCGAAATCATTGGAGATCCTTATCGAGACCCATTTTCCAGGGAGCTTTGTTGACTCGATAGAGCCTGCAGCTCATCGAGTAACACCTTCAATAGAGATGGAGGGCATCGTGGATAGGAAGCAAATCCGGTGGGCCCTGAAGGGTTTTAAGCCTTATAAATCGGTGGGCCCGGATCGGATTATACCAGCATAGATCCAAAGAAACTTAGCAGTCATCCTCCCCTGACTGGAGGGTATCTTCAGGGGATGTCTGAAACTGGTCTATATTCCTAGAAAATGGACGGAGGTCAGAGTGGTCTTTATCCCGAAATCGGGAAAAAGCTCACATGCCTATCCAAAGGATCTGAGACCTTTAACTCTATCATAATTTCGGTTGAAAACCTTGGAAAGGTTGATAGATATAGGTATTTCATCAAAAATTGTGCCCAGGAATTGGGCAATGTCGCAGCGTGCGTACTGTAAGGGAAAGTCGGTAGACACAGCTCTGCACGATCTGGTACGCATGATTAAGAAGTCAATTTATTCGCAAGAGTTCTGTATGGTAGCATTTCTCGACATTGGACACCCTCAATAATATAAATTAATCAATCAATTAATAATGTAAAAACGGAGGCGATCATGCAAGGATTGTTGTTTTAACGTATAGACTACCCCCACAAGTAGGTTTTATAAATCAGATGCAGGTAAGCAGGATTATTACCTCAAAACTGGGGGATACTACGATTAGAAGGTGGGTCGTTATAGGAATTCCGCAAGGAGCTGTAATGTCCCCCTTTTTTGGAGTATTGTGATGAGTGGATTGCTCTTGGAACTGAAGAGAGAGAGAGAGGGATAGGCGTTGTGTTATTCAGGCGGGACACTCGACGATAGTTATATTGCTAAAGGAAGAACTGGCGAATCTAGATTATATTAAATCAACGCTGTGCTTCGATAAAGATTTCCGGACCATCTGTCCTTCGAGAGAATCCTAGAGGAACGGATCAATACTGGAAAACGAGGCACTGCAATTTTTCCCGGACGGTTCTAAACTAGACGGCAAGGTAGAAGCCGGAGTCGTCTATGAGAAGCTTAATGTTAATATTTCCGTTCGTCCCCCTGACTACTGCAGCATTTACCAGGCTGAAGTGGTGCCGATAGGGGAAGTCGTGACATGGTTGAAGCATAACGTGGTATCCGTGAGGGATATCGCAATTCATGTGGACAGTCAGGCGGCGTTCAGGTCACTAGAGGCGGTTTGTCCGATGTCACGGGTGGCGCTGGATTGCCGATCATCTTTTAATGAGATGAACGAGTATTTCAGTATGCAGATAATCTAGGTCGTCGGTCACTTGGACGTCACGGGAAACTGCAAGGCAGACGAACTAGCTAGGTATAGTACAACTCTCTAGATGCAACCGGAAAGGGCAGGTCTGGGGAGACATATAGCAGTGCTTAGATTGGCTCTTAGTAAGAAGGCAATCGCCTTGACAAATGAGAGGTGGACTAACACCCTCACGTGTAGGGTAGAAAAACAGATTTTTCCAAAACTGGACCTGAGGCGCTCCAAAACACTAGTATCCCCGTGGGAAAACGAGCGTTAGGATTGGTCATAAAGATACTGATAGGACAGTGCCTTTTTGGGGAACATGCGAGAAGGCTGTGAGGTCTACAAACGAATAACTTTTGTAGAAGTTGTTTGGACGAAGAGGAGAAAGAGACGTTAGATCACTTTTTATGCTCCTGTCCGGCACTATCATGCAGAAGGCATATATATTTGGGTATACGGACCGCCTTTCGGAACTTGCGGGCTGCGGAGTGCGAAATATTTTACACTACATAAGTATAGCTCTGGATGGTTTCAGTGGGAGTAAAGGGGATATAGGACCCGGTGGTATCACAATGGACCACTATTGGCCTAAATGTGCGATAACAGCCACTCTAACCTAACCTTACCTAATCTAAGGGTCTTAGTTTAAATGATTTCAATAATAAAAGGTGGGATTTCCAGAAATTATCCATACAAAATTTTTGAGTAATTTATCTTTTGAAATTAGGGTTTGATTAATGGTTTCTATGTTCCCAATTCTGGCTGATATGGAGTATGCCACTGTTGAATTCTGGTCTTATCAGGTTATATACATCTAGTCTAAACATTGTGACTAGAAAACTGCGACGTTTTCCTACATAGTTGGTTCAGCTCAGTATACGTTGTATACATATCGCATGTTAATAGGCAGATATAGCCATTCTTGGAAAATTCCTGAAAAATTCTGGAGGAAACTAAATTGGTTTTCACGTGCACAGTTTTGTACAATTAAACTAAAGCAAAACATATGCTTTAATCATTAAACGGACCTAGAATCTAGAAATCTCACATTATCTCCCAAAGCACACTATGCACAAATTTTACCGTTAGACGCACAAAATTGCACAATCAAATACTAATCGACAAAATAAGAAAACCGTGGGATTTCCAAAATGGGATTGCTGACGTGACTTACACAATTTCTAAACTAAACGAGTTCACATTTTAAAATACTAATGTAAACCCGAAAAAATGTCCTCATCAAGTTTGAGCCGCTTGGCGTTAATTTGTTTCTCTCTCGTGTTTCATTAAGGAAGTGTGGAATTTTTCCATTTTTCCCCTTGTTCTCTAAACTCTTAGTATATTTTTGGTGAAATTCCTATATCACTATAGTCTGAACAAGTTTTTCTGGATAGAACTTGTTCAGTTAATACCTATACTGAATTATAAAGCCAAATTATTTGAATCACGCGCTCTTCAATGTTAATAAAAATTCGGTCTTGGAACCTCATCTCGTTTGATTAATGTCGACGTGAGGTTTCCTTTGTTTTTACTGTTTTTTAGATCCACCAACACCTGTGAAATAAAATATTTGTTTATTAATACGATTGCAATAACTACAATATATGTATTTTAAACAAGCAACTTACCTTTTTCTTTGAGACTTCGTCCTCCACCAGGGGGCCTTCGCCATTTGAACGGCCTGCTAGATTACGCCAAACTTCTATCATGCTTATACTCTTGTACTTGTGTTCTTAAAGTTAGCAGTCACAAGCTCTCTGTGTTTCTCTAGATATAGCAAAATTATTTCAAAATGCTTGGCGCAGTTGTAATTTTTTTGTTGTTGAAAAAATACAAATTTTAGGGTGTGTCACTTTATATAAAAACGCTAAAGAAAGTTTTCTATCTATTTATTTCTTTTTAAATAATATGTATGCTTATATTTATAAATTATTTGATGTTGATCACTGTTAAGTGATGGAATGTCGAAGTTAAGCGCTTGTCGATATTGTGGTAAAATACTGATTTTTCGTGACTATCGATATTTTTGCGAACTTAAAATGTTATTACGCTCCATTAAGGTTTCCCGCAGCCACCTGTATGTTATACATTATTATTTTTCCTCAGTCACTCAATTTGTCGTTTTTTATCACAATTCTTTTTGACCTAGATCGATCGTTGACCTATCAACCCGATTTTGATTTTGCTCTATAGACAAGGTAATAACATAGTTTCGATTATTCCTCAACAACACACACCCAAAAATTGGTAACTTTTGATTTTGAATTGTGTAAATACAAATTACTTTTGTCAAATATTTTCTTACTGCTGTAATTCAAAATCAAATACACTTTTTAAGTGTTACGTCATCTAATAAATTTGTACGGGTGAATATTTGATAACTTTCATAAATATAATACGGTTGAGACCGCGAAGTAGTTTTGAAATTTGATAGAGGTTATATGTTAATGTCACCATTAGGTCAAATTTTAAATATTTTTAAAACATATGGTGCTCATCTAAAAATAACTAATATAAAACTTCACTATACTAGACCACACAGTTTCACTTAATAAGCTTGTCTTCGGTTTCACTAAATTAAGTATAATTTTATAGGTGAAATCAAACATAAATTGATTCACATAGTTAAAAATTTATAAAAACTGCCGAACAACCAAACCTTTATATCTTATATCCGAATCCGATCAATTTAAGCTAATTAGTAATAAAAACTGTCTAACTAAATAATTGTGCATGCATATTAACTGACATGCATTTGAATTTACAATCACTATAAAATTATTTAATTAGCCGTTACCATTAGTTTTATGAGCTTTATGGATAAAGAAGAACATCGCTGTCTGATTTTTTACTATCGGATGTGTGTAGTTTTCGCTAATTAAGAATATCCCAATGCGTTATATACCAACCGAACACAAATGATTCATAAAATTTTAGTGTGCGATTTGTACTTTTGCTCGGCATAAAAATTTATGTTTATATGGTCCACCTATGTGTTATGCATGCGGCGATCTTATGCAGACGGCATGACAAAACACATTAAATCTCCCGCAATTGCACTTGTATGTTGTATACATCAGGAATACAATCCGAGATAAATAATAAAAATTTAACATGCAAATCACAATATTTGATAATAAAAAAGATAAGAAAAATTTCTGGTTTGTAACGTATCGTAAAATGTTAATGCGATTATAACATATTTATGTATAGACATAATATACATACAGTGGCGGGAAAAAATGTCGATCCACCGCGCAGTTGAACACGTTAAACTAATCAAGTATGCTTAGTTGAAATTAATATTTTTTTCCAAATCATTAAATTATAATTGGTTCAAACTTTTTGCTCGCTTGTGTACAATAAAACAAAAAAAAAAGATAAAAGGGTTGAAATCAAAATACACAACAGTCTCGTTTATAATCAACAAGTATTTAACCAAATTATTGTGTGGTGAAATCATAATTCCACACTTAATGTTTATTATGGTTATCGACATACGTGCACACCACATACTATACGAAAGATTAACAAAGGTATTACATTTCCGGTACAAATTTTTTAATTTACATTTTTTTAATTTAATTTGCACATCTTTAATTAAAACATATAAAATCGTAATAAAAATAAATCTCCCATATGGTAATAGTACTCGTATTCAACAATTTTGTTTTTAATCATCTTACAAATTTTCTCATATAAATAATTTTATATGTGTTTATGCACAAGAATCTGCTGTTCTTAAAATTTAATTAGAGGTTTTCATCTCCTAAAAATTCCCAAAAACAAAATCTCTACATATACAGAAAATATACTTTGCACATAAACAAATTGCTGTGTGGATAACCACATAGCTACTTGGCTGTGTACAGTACATTGCTTCGTACACGTTTAACTCCACAGATTTTAATCTTCTGTTATAATTTTGATATGTAATTTTGGGAAAAATTAATAATTTATTTAGTGAGCGCATGGAAGAGCAAAAGAAAAGTACCTCGTCTTTATGTATCTAAGATAAGATAAATTTGATATATACGTAACTTACATGTAATTGCATATACGAGTATAAACCATCTGTTATGATTATTTTAATTTTATTTTTTTTTACCATTTTCTGCATAAGTGATGGTTTTCTATGTAGTTTGTAAAAGGAAATTAATTTAAGACGATCATTATTTAATTTTCTGTTGTTTTTTTTTGCAAGATTATCTTTTATACACGTATGTACATATCGTAATTTAGAAGTGTTTCCCTGTCTGAACTGTTTAAAAGAAAAATGTTATTCTGGTTTTATTTACTTAATAATTATTTTTTCGTCTGTTCTGAATGTCGTATGTGTGGTAATTTAACAAATTATATCGTAGACGTTTCGTTCTGAAATAATAATAAATGGATTAGTAAGTAAAGTTACATTGTTGTAAAATTAATTAGACAATCATTAGCTTGTGTTAAATATTTTAAATGACACATATAATTAATTTGTTACACTAGATCATGTCAACCACATCTTGTATATTATATTGTATAGAAGTATCATGGCTGTGGACCAATTCTAAGGTAAATCTAGGGTAAATGCCATTTTTAACAGTGTATGCGGTAAATTGAAATACCGTACTAAAAAGGTGGGTAAAGCAAAGACACATATGTAAATGATAATTTGTGACTTTGTTAACATAATAACTCAATAATATGGCGGATTTTCTATATGATTTTTTTCTATATGAACAATGCAATCTCCATTTTTTTTTTTTGAAATAGAAACATCTTTATAATGAAATTATTGCATTACAATAAATTTTATTTTAATTTTTTTCATTAATAAAAAAATACACATATTGGCAACCATTAATTGTTTTGAAAATATTCAATTTCATAAAAAAATTTAATATCCGAATATGTATTTTTCGTGAAATTTTTCGCTTCAACTACGTGTTTTATCTACACATCAAACAAGAAAGTGGTAAAAAGCAACGACATCCACTACACAAATAATACCAAACCTATTTAATTTCATTCATATCGTCTTATTTAAATGAAAATTTTCCCTACATTTCATTAAATGATTTTTGTTTATAACAAATGTCAAATTTTGACATTATTTTATGTACCTACGAACCAGATATTGTATAATCCAATAAACCATTTTGGGCCTTGAAGCCGTAATTACTTAATTTTATTTACTAATGAATTGGTACGGTTTGTTAAGTAAACTGTACTAAAATTTTAATTTACCGTACTAAACGATTTACTCGAGAATTGGTCCGCAGCCCATGTAGAAAATTGTTTACTGTGTATATTTTCTGTAGTAGAGCTCGCCTTGCAGTAAACCGTTTTAGCGCAACCAAAAAAAAATCATTCGTTACTCTCACAATGTGCTGTATGTTTACGACCTTGACTGACATTGGCTCGCAGCATCGGTGCTGCAGTTAGTGAATTTCGTGTAGAAGATATTCCTTCGAACAGTAAATGTTAGGGTCCTTTAGTTTTCAGCTACCAGGTGATTCACGAAAAGGCAGTATTCATCTGTCGAAAACTTGCTTAACAGACGGAATGCTCGGAACACGCTGACAACTTAGAATGTCCATCACCAACCTACAATACCTTTACTCTAATCTGACATGACTAAATCAAACATTTCAAATTTATTAAATTATTACCAAAAAAAATTTACTTATGAACGCATATTCAATTTTATGAAAATGTACTTAAACCGGAAAATCCAATGGAATACAAAATAATGTATATACTACAATTGTATTAGTCTAATATATAAAAATGGTGTCTGTAATGATTGTAATAGATTAGGATTTTAGCGGTTTGGGTTTTTGTTTTGTTTTGAGCTCGCTACGTGGCGCTGTTGTCAAAATATAACGGTTTTTTTGTTTCTCAGTAATGAAGCGTCTTAGGAACTTCATATTTTAACCATAGGTTTGTTATGCTGCTATTTGGGTTTTTGTGAAATTTGGACTCGATAGGTTACGCTGTTTTCAAGAGAGTAGGTAGTAATATATGCCGGATATTTTCACAGAGAAAATATTAATGACCAACAATTATCAAAATTAAAGACATAAAGGCGGCGCAACTTACAACGTGAAATTCAACAAGAAAATTTAACCGAAATTCCAAGAGTTACTAATCGAAGAGCAAATAGAAATTTTCGAGCTGCGGCAAGAGCATCGAACGCTCAATACGAGCGGAACAGAAGAGTATTACTAATTGCTTCATTTAATCGTATTGCCTTTAATTATAAAGCAGACATCCTAAAAACTTTATCCATCCATTTATGTCCAATTAAAATTTTTTATCGGTGAAATGGATAAAGAATACAATTATTGTCATGCATTAAAATTTAAAAATGAAACTCCTTGGATGTGTTGCTCTTCAGGTAAGTTTTTTTGGACATTAACCACTTTTGGCGCAAAATAAATTACCAATATTGATTCTCTTGGTCGTAATTTTGCATCAAATTTTAAAATTCAAGACCAAGTTTATCACCACATTGATTTTTTTATTCTAAATTATCGTCAACGAAATACACAAAAAGCAACAATAATGCAATCGTAAAATCGAGAGAGTATTTCGAAGTGGAAAATTCTCTTTAATATCTTACAATATTTGAATTTGACAAGACGTGTTTTTAAATTGATATCAAAAGTTAAAATTCTAAAAAATGAGGACAGCAAAAAAATTTCATTGATAAGACAGACAAATAAACTTTTACTAATTAAAAATCGCGAATTTTGCGAGCTTTCCGGAATTGTTGTGTTTTTATTAATTTAAAAATATATAAATTGTATGTTTAAAAATTTGATTGTGAGAAAAACGTCGATAATTGAATTGAAAAACAAAACAAATATTAATTTGACAAACTGCTATTCAAAAAAATCTTTTATACTGTACTTGCATCTTCGCAAAATGGGGATGACCTGACTTTTTCATTACATTTACTGCAAATCCGAGTTGGAAGGAAATCACAGCAAATTTGAGAACAAGTAAAAATGCTTCCGATCGTCCTGATTTAGTGGTTCGAGTTTACAAGATCATGTTAGATGATCTCATTAATGATTTAGTTAGAGTTGGAATTCTTGGAAAATCAATTGCCTATGTTTATACAATCGAGTTTCAAAAGAGAGGTCTTCCGCACGCACACATATTAGTGACATGCAAAGTCAAGATCAATTTACAACTGCTCAAAGGATTGGTCAATTTATCTGCACCGAAATTCCACCAACAGCTGATTCATCGATAGCAAGATCATCGATAGAACATCCAACACTACGCGAAATTGTGCTTAAATGCATACTCATGGTCCTTGCGGCAGTGGACCAAAACCATTTCCTAAGGATTTTAATGAGCAAAGTCAACTCAACGTAAACGGATATCCTTTGTATCGAAGACGATGTGTTTATTTTGTTTATTTAAATTATTACAACTGAATACAATTCACCTAGTAATTTTTCTTTCTTAATTTAGTCACTTGTGAATGAGAAGAGGCCCATTGGCCAGCTCCATTTATAGGTTGATTACTGAAGTAGTCTTTGCTCTGGTGTCCTTAATCCATTAAATCTGTTGGTTTCGTTCTCTGCAATCGTCTTACTGCATGTAAAGGGTGATAAATACGTTGTCCATGAATTACTGCAAGTTTTTTTTATTTCTTCTTTTACCGTCGGGATATTTAGGTCCCTATGAAGGTGATCATTCTTAATGTACCACGGAGCGTTAACTATACCACGTATAGCACTTTGTTTTGAAAAGTTTGTATTATTTTGGTGTTGGTTTTCTTTGTACAGCCCCAGAGCTGTATTCCGTAAGTCCATACAGGCTTTAGCACCTGTTGATATAATAGCAATTTATTTTCGGTTGACAATTCTGAATTTTTTCCGAGCAGCCAATACATTTTTCGATATTTTATTAGGCCTTATTTGCAAACGGAACCTGCTGACCGTTAATGATTACGGGTTTGTAGCTTAATTTTAGATTAGTAAAATTTACATAAATTGATTTCGGTTCATTGAGCCCGATACGCCACATTTTCGTCCATTTTATAATTTTGTCACATGCTTCTTGAAGTTTCGTTGTCGATTTCTCGATAGTGTTTACTACTGAGAGCACTGCAGTGTCATCAGCAAATGTTGCAATGATAACACCGTTTAGTTGAGGTAAATCTCTGATGTAGAACAGGTAAAGAATAGGTCCCAAAGCACTACCCTACGGGACTCCTGCCGAAATCTTTTTTACCTAGGAATAATCATCTTCATATTTCACCTGAAAGTGGCGATTCTCTATGTATGATTTTAAAATCATATAATGTTGTTTTAGTAAATCTTTATGTAGTTTGAAGAATAAAACTCTGTGCCACACCTTATCGAAGGCCTGCGCCACATCTAAGAAGATACTAGAACAAACCTTGTTCCTCGCTAATGTAAGACGAAGTGGTGAGCAAGTAAGGCAAGTGCGAGGAGTTTTAATGGACAGGCGTAGTATAGTGCCGTATAATCCGTTTCTAATTTGGAAATATAATATCAATGTGAAATGCTTCATTTCTCTGCGGTTCGTAAAATATATTTACAAATACATATTCAAGGGATATGATTGTTCCACTGTTGCCATCACAACAAATGGTCAACCTGAGTTGCAATATAACGAGATTACAAACTTCATCGATATGTGAGTGCCTCTCAAGCAATGTGGTGCCTGCGAGAGTCAGCAATGCACGATAGATCGCACTCTGTTATGAGACTGCCAGTTCACTACATGCGACTACACAGTGAATCTATATCGATCAACTCGGCTCTTTATGATATAAATTTTTTCCTCAAACAGCACGGAATGTCATACCGACCCGAAGAAGATCAAATTTATGATCAAGGAGAAGAAGCACGAAGCACTCAATGATATTCTCTCTCGAATAACAAACATTTCAGAACTTCAAGAGCATGTGGTTAAGTAACATTGGTTTTTTATATCAAGTACTAATTCAGAACCAGTTTGATGTGCGATTTGTAGTGTGTTTTGTTTTAAAGAATTTTATTTCGCAACTTTTATTTGTAACTATTCCCAAAATAAGTATAATATTCCTTACCCAGTATACTCACTACCCAGTGTATATTTTGTTATTTTGGCATAAAATTCACTCTGATTAGGAAAAATATAACAAACTGCCAATAACATAACATTGTGATACATAATTGTAATGTACTGTCTTTCCATATAACATTTTTTCATTAAGCTTATTTTGAGGACATCGAGCAGCCTTGCTGAAAATAGAAAAATAGGAAAAAACGAGAAATTAATAAAAACTATGTCAGTATGCTTCATGGAAAAGCGTTATTGGACGTCCAATTTTGGGCCACTTTTTCGAGCACTGCTGGCCATATGTCACGAATAACACGAACAATGCTGGCCTCCCAGGCGTCAATTGTTGCTGGTTTATCAGCATAAAGCTCGATTTATATTATCCGTTCCTTTCAGTTCCTTCATTTTTGGTATCAGACAAAAAAAACATTGTTACATGTTTTTTTCATTGGAGTATTTATATTATCCGTTCCGTACTTGGAAAAAATACATGTAACAATGTTTTTTTGTCTGATACGAAAAATGATGGAACTGAAAGGAACGGATAATATAAATCGAGCTTAAACCAGTGACTTTACGTAGCCCCAGTCCATTTCTCGAAATCAACTTATCGCCAAATATTGATTTTTATAAGTCGATGGTTGCGATAGTTGTATGCTACGTAGCGCCATCCTGTGTAAACCACATCCAAGAAATAAGTTCCGATGATGCCACCCTCAGATGGACGATTATGTGCGCAATAAAAATCACAGTCTATAAGTGTCGCGCATCGACCACAGATTTTCAAACTAAATTTTAATAATTTCGTATAGCATTGTTCAAGCGTGAGTCTATTCATGATGATTTGCCAGAGTATACTGAGATCTGCCAAAGTAAATTTTTGGTATATTTCAGGTTTAAAAAAGCACCCTTTATAACTAGGACCAAGTAATCATTAATAATAAAATTAATAAAAAATTCTATTACACAGTAACGTTTAGAAATCTCACATATTGAAAGAGTGACTACAAAATTCGCCCGTTTTTGCGTAGTCTGTAGCAAGAACGGGGAAGGTTGTACAAAGGTCCCCGTATAAGCTTAAATTGACCGTCATAAAAATTGTGGGTGAGCATAACTCGATTTTTTCAATATTGAGTCAATTAATGGTGTTTTTTGCGGTTACTCAATACTCTGACCCGGCGACGTTGCCCTGCCACAAACGATCTTCTTTTACGCGGCTTTTACATCAAACGAACACGCATTAAATATATTTGATAGATTTTTTATGATTCTTGCGACATCTATTAGACATTGTGAATACTGTGAAACTGTCAGTCGACGTCGTTCGACACGAAAGGCACGATTAGACACGATTAGAAGACACGAAAACTGTATATGCCACAATAATGGCTGGACTAAGAGGATCCACTTAAATTTAAATAGATTTTTTTTTTTTTAAATAGAAAAATAACAAAAAACCAACCAATTAACACTCTTAGATTAAAATAACAATTGCGTAAATTGTTCGATTAAATATTACAATACCACCTTATTGCTAAAAATCTGTGAAAAATAATAAAATTAAATAAATATTATTTCTCCGCCATCCTATTTCAATATTTTGACAATCCATAATACATTCTAATAAGCGCGGGTTACTCGATATACTCACATTAAAAGTGAAATAGCCTGCTAGAAGTAATTTTAGTTTTAATGACAACCGTAACCTTTTTGTCGATTTGGCGTTTCTTTAATAAACTTTTGAGTTCGATAAGTCAATTCTTTATCGAAGTTTTCATGGAATATTAAATTCGCTAAAAAGTTCATAAATCGCATGGCCTTAAATTTTGCTTTATTTTTAATAGCTTAAATAAGATCAAAGTTTTCAAACATAATCTTTGTTCATATTAAAATCAACTAAAAATATGGTTTTTCGTTAGCAAAAATGTTTATCAAACAAAAAGTTTACTTGATGTAAAAGCCTCGTTAAGAACGCATTTCATGTAGACCGCTTTTTATCTGGTAGCACGGGTATCTGATATCCAACGGGTATCTTATCTCTTTATTTATAAATCATCTAACATTCAGTTCTAATTATGGTAATGAATTTAAATTTAACGTAGTGCGATTTTATGAATAATTTTTTTTGTCGATCTGTCTTATGCCAATATAAAGAGATTCGATGTTTAACCCATACATGAGCATGCAACGTATAACTGGCCATGAAAGAAGTAAGGTTTTCTAAGTCGAGTCCAAAAACAGACACTGTTTGCCGTTGAGATTTGTTGATTGTTATAACGAATGCCAAATGAATCATTGGGATACTTGGCAAAAGAGCGGCTTCTACCTTAAACTTCGTGCGTGTTGATTGATTTGAGAGACATCAGTTCGCCTGGGAACGACTCTTGTATCTGAAAATTAGTTTGGTCAACATCGACATTTTTCGCTGCTAAAATAGCACGTTCACTGAGCTAACTAAGATTCAAGTAATTATCTAGAATGTCCGGGAACACATTCTAGACGTTCTAGTGCATAAATTGTCTGGCAATTTGATGCATTGTGTGTTTAGATACTGTTCCATATTACAGTTGCCAATATCCAGTAATTGTTCAGATTTGTGCCGACGGGTCACTTTGCAATTGTACTGGGATATTGATGGTCAATTGACAATCTCTACGCTTCGCCATAGTAATGATTGTTTTAAACATGCGTTAATCTCATCGGCATAAGTAGAGCGTGGAATGACTGGAAATATCTGTCGGAAATCACCTTATAATAATAAGGTAGCACCACCGAATAGTTTGCTGTTATCGTTTAAATCTTGCATAGTTCTATGCAATGCTTCGAGTGAATGTTTATGAGCCATAGTACCTTCGTTCCAGATAATGATTGAATTTTACTGCAGCACTGCAGCCATATTCCGCTGTTTTTTTAATGCTACACATTGCGTTCGGCTTGTTATGAACGTAAATCACCTAACAAGGCGGCAGCAATGCCTGACGATTCAATTGCCAATGCTGCGAACGCATCTTTGCAAGGATAAATGATATTAAAAACGTCTTGCCGGTTCCGCCTGGTGCATATAGAAAACAAAAACCACCTTGTTTAGCAGCAACAGTCAGCATAATTCGACCATAAATACTTTTTTGTTCAGCAGTCATTAATGGCTCATTGTTCGCAATAAATGTAGCTAAGTCAGCATTGTTATGTTGTTCTTCTCGCTGTACATCACTGTTAATTAAGTCGGTCGCCGGACGATCAGGCGATGGCATACCACAAAGATTTATTGGCCAATTTGAAATTAAAATACATAAATCCTCGATCAACACTAAAGTTTACCATTGTACGTTTCTGTGGCATGTAATCAATGTTTGGATCCTGGTTTGTGTATCTAACTGGGTATAGTATGTCTTCAGCCATGTAGATCTTGTATTTTTTCCACAAAACCGATATAAGTGTCAGATCGCAATGAGTGTCGTCTTCCAGCAATTGCATCTCGCGACATGCATCTTGATATGTATTGAACACTTGTCCTGTGACTGTTCACAAAAATTGGAAAGACGTTGGTACTGGAACATTCGCAAACAACAAACGCAGAAAGAAACATTCACGCTGTTTTGGATGTACTTTGTAAAGTCGTCCCAATGTATTGGCTTTGAATACGTATGCGATTGATGGATATGGTTCGCCTTGTCTACGTGGATCCCATTTTTCTGACTTGTCCCATGTAAAATAGCGTGGAATGTCGGTAAGTATTAATAATGTTATTGCGAATTGTACGCAAACTTCAGGTTTTTGACGTCCCTTAAGCTAGCAGAACCCATATAGCAGAACAATACAAGATAGTACGGATAATTATAGGCTAATTATAGGTTAATTAAATGCCCCATTAAAAAATTTTGGGCTCCACCCCTTCCAACTAAAACGCGGGTTCTGCTAGCTTAAGAAAAAGTTAGCAGAACCCATATCAAAAACTGATTTAAAAATAATTGGAAAATTAACGGTTAATTTTAGGCTAATTAAATGCCCTAATTAAAATTTTTTATTCTGCTCGATCTAGAAAATGTAAAAGGCTTTATCATTTCAAGGCTAGCAAAACCCAAATCGAAAATCGGACCAAAACCGAAATTAGAATGAAAAACAAGATCTATTGATAAGCAAATAGTTTTAGACTCACTATGAGATATTTAAATGCCCCATTAAAAAATTTTGGGCTCCACCCGTTTTTGACCAGACTTCAATTCATTTAATCTAAAGCCAGCAGAACCCAAATCGAAAATCGGACCAAAACCGAAATTAGAATGCAAAACAAGGTCTATTGATAAGCAAATAATTTTAGGCTCACTATGGGCTATTTAAATGCCCCATTAAAAAATTTTGGGCTCCACCCGTTTTTGACCAGACTTCAGGTCATTTAATCTAAAGCTAGCAGAACCCAAATTGAAAATCGGACCAAAGCCGAAATTAGAATGCAAAACAAGATGCAAAACAAGGTTTTGTATTCTATTTTCAGTTTTGGTCCCATTCTCAATAATATATGAGCCTTGTACGTTTTTGAAAGTATTGGTGAGTATGGTATCACCCAGTGATTTTTAATTTCAATTTGATTTGTAGTGTTGGACATTCGCATTGTGAATGTGTGGCCACCATTCTCTGCGTTTCGGCACCGATACAATCGATAACCGTCGAAATCAGTAATAGTATTATTGCTTTGAGGAATGCTTTATACATTTTCCATTGTCCATGCATGGGGATGTCATGTTAAAAGCACCGCACGGACCATGGATCATATTTGTGGTAACAATATCGAACAATTGAGAGATTACCGTGTACGAACATCGTGACACGTGATTTTTATCTACATAGAGATAATTAATATTTTATATTTTATACATTTAATTGTTACATTAAATCGGGGCTTTAACAATGATATTTTGCATATGGATACATATATTATTTTCAATATTGTATTTAGAATGGTTAGTGCAATATTTCTTTTTAATATATTTTTAAACGGTATACAAATATTTATATATCGCCCATATATAATCTTGAATTTGTTTCCAATATTAATTCCCAATAATCCAAAGGTTATCCATATTCAAATATATCTACTGCATAATCGTAAATTTCAATGGCATGGAATTATATTCATGTTTCCAGTTTTTTTCATATATTTATTCTTCCAAAAGCATATAATAAGAATATCGTCTATAACGTGTTATATACCGTCGTCCCTTAACGAAACGGAAAAATTCTCTATACGAGACTTTTAATTTTTCCTGTATACCACCCACGAGAGAAAGATTAAAGCATCATATGTTAGTGGTTCAAGGTTTGAATTTCTATATAAGAATTCGTATTTATATAAAATTTGTATTTCTTTTTCCATTTATTTGCATTTTAGATTTCGTTTTCTTATTCTGTATTTGGTATGGCTTAAATCACGATTTGCATATAAGTTTTGTACATACACAATATAATATTGCAAACATGTCTTGCATTACTTGAAATAAATCTCAACATGGTTTAAATCATTACCGCTATGCTAATAGTGTAATATGTATAATGCACATTAAAACTTAACAATGTTCTAAATCAGCAGCATTAAAATGTTGGTTTTACATAAAGTTAACAATCATTATCATCGTGTTTATATGAAAATCTAGCCAACGGCTGGATGATACCATTATACGTTAAATAAAACCAAATTCAATTATTTTATCCACAATAAACCATATCTCATTTAACACAATAGCACAAAAGAAGCGAAATGGGAAACATGTATCCTTTAGTAACTAAAAACCAACTTGAAAAACATTTTTCGACATTGTACTCGTACTCGTACATACAGCATGAACAGACCTCACACAGTGGATCGCCACACAACCTCATACATTTTATTTTTATTAATTTTATTATCTGAACGAGATAATTATCTCGTATGTGCGTTGGCGGTTTCATTTCGTATATTCGATTGTTGTTGTTGTCAAAAATTCCGAACAATATGTAGCATTATTCACCCTAGGTTTCAATAGGACAGTGCACAGTGATTTTTATACTAACTAAATACTCGTATTCTAGATGGTTTTATATTAGTTCCACTTAAACGGGTTAATTAACAAAATATTTGATGATTTTATTAAACGCCTCGTATACATGGAACTAACATGTTTGTTGTATTGATATCACAATTAATTAACTTGTTAATAAAATAATAATTTATTCAATTGGGTATTTAGTAAATAGAATTCCATATGGGAATAAAAAAAAATTATAGTAAATTATATAAGTTAGAAATATTTTGTCTTCCGAATCATTAAAATTAAAAGCAATTGTAAAGTTCAATCAACCGCACCATAAACAAAAAATGTTAATGTTCCAATAAATTATTTCCTAAATATATTTTAATTAAACCGCAATATTATATACATACAATAATTAATTAGGATGGAGACAGCTAGAATTCACATTTCATTGTTGTTTATATGGTTTTGTTGATTATGTTTATCGTAAAATTATTTTCACACACATGATGTGAAGAACGTTTTGAAATTCTGGATTATCAAAATCCCAAACACTAATATAGAAATAAAGTTTTCAGATGAAAATGAAATTTAAATATTGATTCGATTGTTGTTCCGGTATGACAAAATAGATTGTATGGCCCTTTACCAGTACATTAGAACTTCATAGAACCCTTTTATAAAAAACAAATTCCTTCTTACCCAGAACACAAAACTAAAAAACAAACACTTTTTTGGAATTAAAAACAAATCGTTGTCAGTACTCAGTCAACCTGGAAAAAACCACAAATCAGTAGTTTAAGACTAATAATTTAGATAATTTTAATTTAAAAAATTCTGTCCATATTTTTTTATGGGTGTAAATCATAATTAATCTGTCAAAATTTATGTGAGACAAAATTATGTATTGTACAACAAACAAATTATGCATCACAACTTTAATTTTTTTTTCTTTATATTATTCTGATTATGAGCCTCGATAAAGACACATTTATACAATCGTGAATAAAAATTTAGTAACCCACTAAAAATTTATTTACATTTTGCACTCGGGACACGTTGATAAACAGTAGTCAGACCAAAGCGCAATATAAAGTGAAATTACCAAAAATTCGTATTCCTCACTTTTCTGGCAAATATGGGCAATGGCGTGGGCAAGAAGCATGTTGCAAGCTCATTTACAATTTAAAGAGCCAACTTCCAATTTATACTGCTACTACAGCCAATATAAAAGGTTTAACCCTACAATGCATGATTTTTTATTTTTAACGAAAAAAATTCACTTAATAGAATTCGTATCGCACCTTTTCGGAACAAGTAAACCAAATTACATTTTTTTAAATAGTTTTTCTGAAAAATGAATTTTTATTGTTGTATATGTTACAACATGTTCTTGTGTATAATTGGTTATTATATATAACTAGCTGGCCCGGAAAACTTCATTTTGCCCAAAATAGATTTTTTGATTGAATTAATTTCGAGCATTCATGATTCCACCAGAAATTTGATTTTTTGTGATCGAAAATTATCGATAGTGAACAGATGACGCAACAATATAATATCAATTATAGCTTGAATCAAACACTTTTCGAATTTAATTGAATTCATATCCTATATTTATACGGAAAGCTGACCCGACGGACTTCGTTCATTCCAGTATTTGGCGAAAATAGAATAAAATCAAGTAATTTCATTGAATTCTATTCATTTTATTGAAATCTAAAAAAAATAGAACAATGATTGTATTTAATTTTTAGGCATGATACACTACATTTTTTTTTGCTCTGTAGCGTAAACAAAGAGTGAGGATGGTTTTCAAATTCGGGAACACGCCACATATATCGGGCCGTATCAAAAGCATGACATTTCCAGATTTATGACGCACACTTCCCTTTCGACTAATTTATGGTCATTGCAAATACAAGTTTCACTGGGAACTGAACGCGTTTGAACTGGAACGGCAAATCGCTTGAAGTCAGTGGAATTCGTGGAATTATGCATCCCTAATCTCTCCCTTGAACAACCCTTTCAAAATCATTGCCATTATCACATTGTACATTAGTTTCATCGCAATCAGTCGGGTTCCATTGCACAGTTTCGGAGCATGAAGATTTCTTAGCATAATGATAACAGATCGAACTTTAAGACGCAAATGATGATGCGGCATGCCTAGGCCAATACAAAGAGTTTAGGAATTTTACTGGATAATTGGCGACTTCGTCTTCGTTTTCAACGCGAGCGATCGATTTGAATGAACGTAATTCTCCCGGAATTTGATTTTGAACCGTCCAATTCAAGTCATTGACATCAATATTTTTCGCTGCTAAAATTGCGCGTACGCTCAACCAATCGTAGCTACAATAATGTTGACCAATGATCGGATATACGTTAGTGATGGTTCATCTTTCGTTAATGTAAATTGGCAAATTTCAGATGAAATCGATATTAAACCACTTGAAGTATCTACATAAATTTGTCCATTTCCGATTCTCAGGAATTCTTTGGAGGAAACTTCTGCGGTTCTATCCTGTTGCAAGAACACTCGCATATTCATACTCAATAGAATAGTTCTCACGTATCACAAATACGATGACTTGAGATATGCGTTTAATTCATCCACCGCTGTTGATTTTGGAATCACGGGAAGTGTTTGTCTTAAGTCGCCCGCAAACAGTATCATCAAGCTACCAAAAGCGACGTTTATTGTTGCGTAAATCTTTCAATGTTCGATCGATTGCTTCTAATAATCGTTTGTGCGCCATCGTGCACTCATCCTATATGATCAATTTACAATTTTTTAATACTTTTGCCATGGATGATTGCTTTGAAATATTGCAAACAGGGTTTTCGTTGATTTGCAGGTTTAACGAAAGCTTCAGTGCTGAGTGTGCCGTTCTTCCACCTTTCAACAGTGTTGCGGCAATTCCGGTAGATGCAAGAGCTAACGCAATGCCATTTTGACCACGTATTGCTGCTAATATCAATGATATCAGAAACGTTTTCCGGGTTCCGCCGGGCACATCAAGAAAAAGTAGTCCACCGTTTCCATCATCGACAACCTTCATCAGTTGATCATATGCAATCTTTTGCTATTCATTCAACAGTGGACCATTTTTTTGTACTTGTTGTTGTAAAGTTGTCGTGTCGTAAGCACGCTCGCGTTCCAATTCAAGATTCAATACATCTCTAGTTTGAAAACTAGGCGCTGACATGTGAACTTCAGTCAAAAATTTTACCACTCATAAGCAAACACAAATCTTCAATCAGCACTAACGCTTCATTGTAGATGTCATCGTTTATTTGCAATTCGAAGTTTCCTGTCGCGTTTCGAAAGCGATGCAAAATGTCTTCTGCGATGTCATCTTTGTACGTATCCCATAAATGACGTTGGTTTGAAGGCTGACATGTCGAAACGATCATTGTGAATAGTGTACGAACTACATTGGCGGCCGAAGAAGCTATTGCATCGTCTAGCGTTTGATTTCAGTAATTTTCGTGTTCAAGCAATGCTGCTAGAACTGTTGCACACACAGTACCATTTACAGTCCACAATGGCTCAAATGAAGTTGAACCGCGCACTTTAATCAAAAGCAATCGAAAGCAGAATCAATCACCATTCTTTGTTTGTATTGTGTAAATTCGTCCCAATACATCACTTGAAAACACACCTGGATATCGATCTACTGGTTTGCCTTGCTTTCTGAATAACCGTTTCTCGACGATTCATTCCTTGTGTAATATCGAGACATATCCGCGAGTAAAGCAATGTTCTCGCAAACTGATCACTGGCGCAAGTTGAAAAGAAAATCGTTAATGTTGTTGCTGGTGTGGTCTTTCCACTCGCTGAGCTGCGTTTTCTGCGTTGAAATACACTCTTTGGCCATTCTCAGAGTGCTTTGTTGCAGTACACATATCTGTCCATTTGAAACTTGCTGATTTCATCTCGTTCAACGCCAATAAGCGCCATACCGCTTCCTTTGGTGACGTATTTGCAAACATACTTAATCGATTTCACCGAACTGCAATACTCAACATTGATATCGCCTTACACAATATTGGCGAATATGGCACGATCTATATGTTGTCAACCAGTGTGTATTGTTCTATCTCAGGATCAGGAATTTCGGAAATGACATCATTAATTTGGCCTGGCGTAATTTTGCTGACCATCCGAAAAAGAATGTGTATACGTGCGGTGCGGTAAACCTATTTTCTGCCACTCAACTGAATACATCCAACATCGAACAGTACCGTTTACACGTTGTTTGAATGACACTGGAATGACAATGAAGTCCATTAAACATCTCAGTTTTTGTTTAAACACTCGTGCTGTAACCTCTAGCCATTTTGGATTGCAAGTAAACGTCACCAAAAATACGGTCGTCGATAATTGCGCACGTAAGTCATCGCATCCTGGGGAGTACTCATGCATGTGTCTCGGACTGCCAATGTATGTCGATGGCAAAATTGTCAGTCGACAAACATCTGTAATATCTGCTTTGCTATTGACCGCATCTCGCAAGTGAATATATTCTTCAGATCGCAACTTAGACTGATTGCATCGAATGTAATTGAGTCATTCTGTCTCAACCTTAATGTACATATCAACTGCATAATGCCGAAACAATCGGTGATATCTCTCAGTAATTGGTTGACAATGTTTTGGCGAATAATCAATCGATATGCGTAAAAGTTCATTGAACCGACCGTTTTATAGTATTTGTCTCGACCCCTAAAAATTTACATTTTATGAAGTGACAATCAAATGTGTTTTTTTTTAACTAACCATTGGCCGGATTTATCATGTTGTGTCTCAAAGGAAAGACGTCTTCACCACGGCAGAACATAAGCGCATATTTCAGTGCGTCATGCGATCGATGTGTCTCACTTATTTGCAGTAGTGCGTTTCCAGTTCGGCGTTTGATGATTATATCACGCGATTCCAAATTTTCACCAACAACAACATTGGATTTTTCACTAACTGTAAAGGCGCCTTGTATTGTCGTTCATGAGTTCCTACTGGCCGTTTGTCCGCTTTTATGACAATCCTGTGATAATCGGATGGTATCTGTTCCAACGAAGTCATAAACAGTTTGCTGAACTCATTGTGTCCGTGTAACATTTGCTGCAATTGCTGGACTATTTCTCTTTTCGTTGTATTAAAGATAGCACAATGCCGATTTACTTCATCAAGTGAATCTCCAAAAAAGTATGTTAGCAGAGATTTTTGTTCTGGATGTGGCAACAGTGATCCAGCAAGATGAAAAATTTGCCCATGAATCTGTATAAATGGAAGAATATTATGTAATTTTTGTCTTTTGTTGGCAAGATAAGACGTGTTAGTTTGTGTTATTGCGTGAAGTATCGTGTGGGGTGTGTTAGTGAATTTTAGTGGTGTTAGTGTTGGTGTATTAGCATTCACTGTTGATGTTTGTGAAATTACCTTGAATGTTGGATTGTATTTTCGCTCATTTACAATTTCACCACCAAACGACGTCATTATTTTGAAAAAAATGTACAACGATTGTTGCAAGAAATGATTCGAATTAGCAGATTCACCAAAACTCAGCGTGCGCAATGGCTCTGTGGTGAAAGCAACTCAATCCAGGCGATTCTTTCACAAATTTAACTGCATTGTAATGCTGATTTGAATTGATGCGTGCGCACTGTATTGAATGTTTGAGTCATATCGAAACGATGTTAACGTTGTCGTTCAATAGTCGCACGTTGTGATCTTGCTTCATCACTTTGCCGAGCACGAACATCTTTTCTACTCAATCGTTGGTGCTCATTGTAAACTTCACTAATCTCTTCTGAATGTCGCGCACGATTTTCAATCATTTTGATTCGAGCTGATTCCCTTTCAATAGCACGTTACTATTCCGTTCGACCTGCTGCGACATTTTGGTGTCGCGCTGCATTCTGAGATAGCCGAGCAATGTTAGCATGACCTATTCTTGGCATTGTAATAAATATTGAAATGTAAATGATCATTACTTTGTATAAATCTCACAAAAAGTTTTCACTATTCAATAATTTACCTATACATCACACAGAAATAAATAATCCACAGATTAGCAATGATATTTTTCGTAAATGAATACTATTGACCGCACAGCTCAAATTAACAAATGAGAAAGAACAAACAATATGCTGAGCTGTCAAACGATATGACCACCTACAGCGATGAAACACTTTTAGAACTGTAACTGAATTAAACTGAAAAACGAAATCGCCTACAGCGCAACTTGTACAGAATGTTTCGGCTTCGCGGCTTCGCAATTACGAACAAACCCGCAGAAAAAAGTATCCAATTTGGTCCAGTCGTTTTCAAGTTTTAAGCATCCGAACAAACCACGATCCATTTTTAATATAAATAGAAAATAGAAGATGTCTACAAATTTGACTTGAAAAATAGTAAAGTAAAAATACAAAATAAAATAAATCCGCATTGGATTTCAAAATTTAACATATAAAAGAAAAGTAACAAGTAAGTCACAAATAAAATCACCGGGGGCATACAAATGCCTTAATTTACTTTTAAAATTATTTTTAATTAAACAAAAATTAAATAATTAGCTACATTTATTTAAACTCTTACACATCATCACTGGTTACGTGAACATTTCATACGGATGCTGTAGAACATTTATGTTCGCAAGTAAGATCAGAGGAGGAAATAATTTTAATCCATCAGTATATGAGTTTAATTTTATTATAGCAAAAATCATTTTATACAAAAAAATTTCATACTTCGAATGTAAATAACGAACCAGACAACTGCTCATTCATCTTAGATGTGGAAATGGTAAAAACCGATCTATAATAACCAAGAATGCTCGAGTCAATATGTTTAAGAAATTGATAATCAATGTTTAGAACTAATAACAAAGAAGTCTTTTTAGACTCGGATCTAAAAGAAATTGCGTTTGTTGACAGTTTTATCAACGAAAACCCACAAATTAATTTACCATCTTTACGATATTTTCTTGGATATGTCATTTTCAAATATATTAAAAAATCAACTTGCGAATCATGTAAAGAGATAATGACAACCATACCACCAGATACCATCAGAATATTTAATTAAATGCAAGAATTATCTTAATCCCTCGGAGGGATTATATTTAGAGAACCCTAACAATTTTTTTTGAATTGTCATACATCCATGTTGAAATATTTGAAAGACACTTTGTTACGAAAATGCACAAAAAGAAACTTTACAACTAATCTATGAAAAGTGTGTTATTGCTACGAATTTAAATGCCAAATTTTCAATTGGTTTACAGGGAGCTGCATAGTACACAAAGAAAGTGCTCTTAAATTCTTGTTGTTAGTATTAATTCGCAAAAATTGTACTTGGCTGTTACAGAAATTTAAAGACGAGGACAAACAAAATTCTAAACGTAAACTAAAAATTTTATGCGACTGAAAATTAAATTGTTAAATGAAATATATTAAAGATTATACTGAAATAAATTGATTAAATTCGAAAAATGAGCATTTTAATTTTAACGATGAAAAAAAGGAGTTTTTAACCGGAACGGCTAACTAACAATTTTTCCGACATTTCCAACGTTTCATTCATTTATTTTAATTATTTTAATTATTCAAACACAAACTGAAAAGCCCATCCACATATGAGTATATCGTGACAGTTGGTCTTGAGATTGTTTCTTTAGATAGTGGACATCATGTTATAACGAAATTAGGACAGATCGGTGACGACAGTTTAGGTTTCTAAGGACCATACATTTAAATACGAAATTAATTCATACAGAAGATTCGTCCATTTACAAATATTGGGCTATAGCGCATAACTTGTGAACATGACTTCTTATCGACACTAAATGTAATTGTTCACAACACTTTAGGTTCCATACAGTTAAATCTAAAATTAACAGTTCTTTAAATTAAATGGTCCATCCCAGGATCGTATAGCGCCAATCACAGCATATGAATGGACTTGTACTATACTTTCGGTATTGGACATCATGTCGTGTAGAAATCAGAAAATATCAGTGAATTCATGTAGGTTTATTATTATATAAGCTTTCTTATCAGAAGTTATTAAAATTATACCAAACTTGGTTAAGCAACGGCTTAGTTCTATTAAATTCAAAACCCGGTACCAACCGGGTTTAAAACTATTCGTTTGAGTAAGGCTTTCATTCTATCCAATTTACTCTCTATCCAAAATCACATCTAGAGCTCATTTTATAAACCCTTTTTTAACATGTAAAGAGAGTTTTATCCCAATCACTATAATTAAGAAATGGTTTAGATTAATTTAAAATGACAAAATTCCACAGGTACGACGAAAATTTATATTTGATTTCTATTTTCATCATGTAATCAGAGTTCCACCTCCTTCAATTGAGAAATGACGTAGTTCCATTATAAAACAAGCCGCGCTAACGGCTAAACCAGAGCACTTTTATTCACAGTTTCCGGTATTATGAACCATTGCAATCGATTGCTGACACTCAAAATCCGTTCTCTAATTTTTTTTTATCGTTCGAGCCAAATTTTTTTAGATGGGGACTCGGACCCTATCTGAGAAACATCTGAAAAAATTTTTCCGAGTTTAAAACTCATGATAATCGATTCTTAGCACTCGAAAGCCCCCTCATACATTTTTATCAAAAATCGTTCAAAGCGATCAAAAACCTTAAATAAATTTTTCGAAAATCAGGACTCATCGCAACCCATTCACGCCAATCTCGAACTAGAAAACCCTTATCATCGCAATTGTTATTAGTATCGTTCGAATCAAAAAACACTTAACAAATGGTCTCGTAAGGTTTGGTAACTTAAGACGGACCAATAGCCATACGTCCTCGATTTGAAAGGTAACTATGTAAAGACGGGAAAAATGAACCGCTGAAGAGTTGGGGGTGCTTCAACCCCAGAACAGATTGCAAGGTTTAAAAGAAAAAAAAATCTGTTTTTAAACAAAAATGCTGCGTTGTGAAATGAAACTTCATACTGGAACTTTTCCACAAATTAAGAGCTGTATGAGCCAGTGTATTTTGCCCAAAATTGATTCACCCGAAGTGAAAGCTTCCATAAGAGCTTTATCGTTAAATCGAGAATTAATTTTAAAAATTTGCGTTATTTAATTTAAAATGATTTAATATACAATGGTCATATACTACAATGGTCACCGTGGCCTGTCAAAATCATGATTTTCAAAAACCTGATAAATCCTCTAGTTAAGGTATTTTAAAAATTAGGTTTTATATTATTCCTTGAATTTTGATGCAAAAGTTCTAAATAAAAATTATCGCTGATCTTCAAGTAAATGTATTTTGGATGTCAGATTATTCTTTTAATAATGTATTATGCTACTAAATTTAACTAAATATTTTAACTAAACAAGAACAAATTTTTGAAATTTGCTAAAAATGCATGTTGTGTTAATCTTGTGTTAATTACAATATTATATGAATTTTGCCAATTGTCATTAACATTTGAACATTATTATTTAACAATTTTCAACTTCGGTGTCATGTTATTTTATACAGATGTTTTGGTATATCAAATTTGGCTTATTGACTTAACTGTCCTGTAACCAGTATTGTGTTAACTGATGGTATAGTTGTACGTACATGTATCCATTTTACACGCCAAATAGTGTTTTGATGATCGTTTACCCCGTGCTACTGAACATCTCCCTCGCTACGAAAATAAATATTCGTTTATTACACTTCAGCCCAATTAAATTGAAATCAAGCAATAAAACCTAACCCAATTTATATTTCCGATTAATTTCGCTTTAAGTCAAATTTCGTCTATATCTATCTATTGGATTTTCACAAACTTACAAAAACGAGAACAAAAAATTTTTCCACCATCAGAAAATAAAAATAACCAAAATCATCATCATATGTTCATTTTCACATTAATCTAATTCCAAAATATCATTTCAACTACTAATATGGCTGAAATAGCATAAAAATCATTAATATTATTTCTCTAATGGTGTGGCAGTCGTATTTTCTATTACGAGTAGAAATGGAAATAGGATGGTATTGTGGTGGTATAACAATCACCATGTGTTATTGTCTTCATTGCAAGAAAAGCTGGAAACAAATAAATTAAACCGAAGGAAAATCCAAATGAATACACAAAATATACATTTTTATTGATGTTTGATTTGGAAAAACTAATGAGCCAGTAAGCAATTATAGAATTGATTATGAATATTTGATTGGTCTCTTTTATTAGAAATACTCAACAATGTATAAAGCTTGAAGGTAGAAAGAACGTAATCAAAATATTTGAGTAAGCTTTTATTAGTGCCATAAAGTGGTGGTGTTAAACTAAACAATTACCAAATTGCATTACATTTCTAAAACTGAATGATTTTTCGTCAAGTAAATACAAACATAAACTTTAAAAGTTATAAAAGTTCATATTTCCTTTCCTGCCTGCCCACACAATTGAGTGGGCAAGGCCAACGAATCATGCCAAAAATTTATTTTTGGATGTATTTCGAATCAACATACACATACATCAACATACACATTGTGCGAATTCCGATTTAACTAACATTAGTTAAAATCCAGAAGACATTACAACCTGTCATTTTTAACTCACACATTTGTGTGGGTTGGACTTAAATTGTAGCAAAAAAATGTTTTGTCTGGTAGAAAAAGGGATATATTCGTTGTATCATCATTTCGCTCATTGGTCTTAGACGTGTATGCACTGCATTACAACATTACACACATTTCGCGTTCACACGTAAAATCTTCAACTGCATCTAATGTTTGTATGCGTAAACATATTTTCATTTCATTATGTTGCTTTGAGATGAAAGGTACTCACCTAAACATAAAATATAAGCAAAACAGAAAATCCGCCATTCCACATTTTGATTCTTTTGTCGTGATTCTTTCCTCGTTTCCTGCCCCTTCACCAACAAACTAAACCCAGTTTGTCGGTGAAGGGGAAGGAAATGAGGAAAGTATCACGACGAAAGAATCAAAGTGTGGGACAGCGGAATAGAAACATTTTTCTGAGTTGCTCTCATATTTTCTAGCTTTTTGGTTGATCTTTGCGAATTATAAATAAAACGTCTTATGCGGTGTTCTAAAACAAATTAATAAGTAGTTTATGGATAGTTTTGTAATTTTTGTGCTAAAATAAAAATTTATAATATATAGGTATCCCTTGTTTTTGCCGGCGACATTTGGTTTGAGTACAGTATTTTGTTCTCTTCATTGAAGAAAGAGCCTCACGATTTTAGATTTGGATAACATAAACGTGAAAAAATAAGTTTATGTTAATTCTGGCGTGCATTACAAAAAATTTCAATCTAACAAATGGAAAGCTTGATCTATTTATCGCGGCAGGTCCCCGCACAAAATGAATAATTTTGACAATTTAGAGGCTGATGCTTCCTGTAAAGAATTTTTCGAACAGGATAATTTGTCATTTGTGTCGAACGATAGTGGTGTTTTTACGAGATCCTGGTGACAATTATGGTCGGATGATGGCTTGCCAATTACCAGCTGCTTATTTATTTATTGTTCGCAGACGCAATGGAAAATGAAGAGGAATCTAAAATAAAAAGGTGTTGGGTATAGCGCTATAGAAAACCAGAAAAGTATTTGGCCATACCCAGAGTCTCATGAAGGAGATTACATCTAATAAAGCCGATTTTAAAAATATTATAAGAATGCATGAGGATTGCTTTAATTTAATTTTATCAGCCATCAAATCCCATATCACAAAAAAGAAACAGTTATGAGGACTACGATAACTCCAGAGGAAAAATTATCGACTACACACAGATTTTAAGCCACTAGAGAGAGCTATATGGAGTTCACATCAATCCTAGAATAATGTGACTCGATATATAAAAATTTAAAGGACCCATTTTTAAAAGTAAATTAAACATTAAATTATTGTTTATACTAAATTCACATTTTTTCATCAGATTCATTGATATATACATTTATTCTAGGGACTCTTCGGAACTGTCATCTCAAAATGCATTTTCCATTGCCAATGCCACAACATTTTTCGAAGTTGATGTTTTTGAATTGTCGGCTTCTTTTACGATACGGTGCTCCAAAAGTTTTATTGCACTTTTCCTATTTGTATTAGAAGTTTTTGTAATAGGAAAATAAGTATTTGAGGGTAGGATGAGAGAAGTTTGAGGCGGCTGTTCGAAAATACTTCGCTGTTGATCGATGTTGAATTCAGAACTAGATGTTGAATGATTTAATGAAAGGCAAGATGACTCTTTAGGGTTGGTTGGCTTTGGTTCATTTATTTTAAGGTGGGATGGGAGAGGTGGAAATATTATGTGTTGAAATTATTCGGAATGTAATGAATAATGAAGATTGAGGAGGCTCTTTATAAATAATTGGTTGTTCATTAATATGAAATTCTGAAATGGATGGTGAATGTATTGGGGATCGGAAAGGGATATATGTAAAAATTTGGGAGTTCTCATAGGAATTTTCTTCAGATGTTGAATGTTTAAAGGGAAATGGTAGAGAATAGTTCAACGATGATTCTGTCGAGTTTGAAGTTTTACGCCTTCGTTATTTATATGTATCTTCCGTAATAAAATTTGTCGGAAAATGGTTTGTTCTTCTAAAATTTTGGAACACACTAATTTCAAAATTATCGATTTTACCATTAGAAACGTAGTTTCTGATTTTATCCGCATGAGTTCACTGCAGAGATACCGACAAAACTCTTCTTCTTTTGATGCTGGTTGTCTGCGATTTCTCCTGTTGTAGTAATTGTTTAGATTGTTCAATCATTTTAATTGCGTCGTTGCGTAGCTCGTTTTGTGATTTGGCCTTCCTTCTCTGAAATTATAAATAAAAATAATATTTAATGTTATATTGTTGTATTATATTGTTTTTCAGTTTCCTATAACTGAATAGGACTGGCTAAGAATCGCTGAGGATTACTACAGAAAATGGCAATTTCCATATTGCTTAGGTGCTGTAGATCGGAAGCACATTACATTTCAGCCATCGAAAAGCAATCAGCTCTTTCCTATAATTACAAAGGATTTCATAGTGTAGTACTACTGGACCTTGCATATGCCAACGCGAAATTTACCTTTATTGATGTTGATTGTAACGGCAGGATTAGCAATGGTGGTTTCCTGCAAAGGTCAATATTTATGTACGTGCTGAACCAGCCGAATAAATTTTTGCCGAAGAATGCATATACACTACCGCTCAAAATTGTTTTGGCACTGTCAAAAACAGCATAAAACATATAAAAACTCAGTAAAAAAGGAAAATATTTATTTTTTAGGTACATGCACACACATATTAATGACATTATACTAAATAAATGTCAAAATTAGAATGCTCAATTTAAATTTTACTTTCTTTTATGTGAACTGAACCTTGATTGAACAATCGCAGCGCACAGTCGAGGCATTCTCACAATAAATTTTGCAAGAGTTTTTGGCGTATTGAGTTCCAAATCAATTGAAGTTTGTTCCACTTAACAGTGTAGCTAATGTTGGAGCTGATTACTTTACTTCCCGGTCCAATTCTTCCTACAGTAACTCAATAGGGTTCAAATAAATGCTCTGGTTAGGCCATTCCAAAATTTTAATTGATCCTTCATCCTCTAAATGGTGGATGCAGCCTTTACATAATTTACATGAATGTTTTGGATCATTATCTTGTTGAAAGATACAATTTTGACTCAAAAGTCGAATTCCTGAAGGTATTGAGTGGTTCTCCAAAATTTGTCGGTACCCTTATTTTCTCAGTATTCCGTCAATATTCACAACATCGCCCACACTGGTACCAGCAAAATACTCCCAAATATTCACTGAAAAACATCTATGCTTTACGGTAGCGGATATACACTCTTTACTGGAATGTTCACCTACAGATCTTCTCACGAATATTCGTCTTCGGGTTCCGAAAATTCCATTTTGAACTCATCCGTCCATAAAACCTTGTTGCAATATTCTATTGTCTAATTCCATTGTTTTTTGGCAATCTGTCAATTAGTTATGCCAGTTGTATGGTAAGCTATTATAAGCGTACGTGTTTCAATACTTGGTTCTTTTCTTGGAGGCATTTTAAATAATTGTCACTTGATATTTTGCTTACGATGTTAACAGTGTAAATATCAGACTGCAACTGATCGTATTTGACTCATTTCACTGAAATCTTTTCAAAAAAAAAATTTAAACATCATTACCTTGAATAAACCAGACTGATAAATTTTTCTGGAAATTCCTATTATTTTAATTGTACCGTAATAAACATTTTACGACAATCCAACTAAGCGCAGGTAGTGGGTAGTAAAATTAACAATTTAATATAATGAAACTGCGTTTCAGATAAGTATTTCATTTTTATTTATTATACTGTATCAATAATACATGAAAAAAGGGGTGCATAAACACTTTTGAGCGGTAGTGTACATTGGAAATGTAAGATTATTACCGTATTTCCGCAACAAGACAATGTATTCTCTTTATTACAAAACATGATAACACCATACCCTTTAACAACGGTAGAAGAAAACAAAAAACGCTTAACCGCAGTAACCGCAGATTAAGTAGGGCAAGACAGATTATCGAGCGCGCTTTTGGAATACTGAACAATAGATTCCTAATTTTTCAAAAACCTCCATCAGGATTCACAATTTTTTAATTAGTATAAATTGATGGTACAGCAAAACCAAAGTCCGAAGTAGGAGGTGTGAGATGGGCTTTCAAACCCACGAAATTCTACACGGAAAAAAATATAGTATTTATTTCAATAAAATATCGGAGCCCACGCCTTTGTGGCATTTGATCGGAGAGCGTACTATATAATACTTATAAGTTTATTCTATGAAGTATAATAATATTTATTACAAACTTGGTACTGGTTATCATAAAAATAGTAGAATATTTTTAATAAATGGTAATATTTACCAGCACATGAGGTAGAGCGTCCTATTCATTTTAGAAACTATTGTTAATCCTGATAGTAATTTTAGCTATACTAATGTTAACTGTTTCAATATAATATTGTTGCGTTTGTAATTTGAATTGTCTTGAGTTATATGAGATATAGCACTACATTTAATGATTATGGTAAAGTCTGAGTTGTTTAGCTATATGTATAATTTAGCATGGTACATTTTCCACGACATATTTTTCACAAATATGGTAGCGTCTACTATGTTTTACAGCTATACTCCT
Organism: Nephrotoma appendiculata; assembly: GCA_947310385.1. Taxonomy (NCBI): domain Eukaryota; kingdom Metazoa; phylum Arthropoda; class Insecta; order Diptera; family Tipulidae; genus Nephrotoma; species Nephrotoma appendiculata. Next base: position 134,191,435 of record OX371225.1, on the reverse strand, counting down.
TATTTAAAATTCAATTTTGATTTGTTAATTAGTTACTGACATTTTATTTTATTTTAGTTGAATATACAATTATTAAAACATATAATTTTTATAATACGAGTATTATATATTATTTTAAGTTTAATATATTAAACATGACGCATTATGTAATTTTACAAAGTTTCATCTCTCGTTCAACTCTTTTAACGTATTAATGTTAGACTTAAATCTAAAACTTAGAAAGCTAAATTCGCTTATTCTGAATTCATGTTTAGAGTTACATTACAACAAAAGCATATTTATAAAAAACAAAACATTTTATTTACTACCTAAATTAATTGCCATATTTTTATTTCTTAAAAATTCTTTTATTTTAAAAAATGTCGGTTCATCTTTATTATTATCATTTAAATTAATTACCATAATTTTTGGTGCCTTTACGATACGATAACGATAGATTCAAAATATTTAAATGAGCCCATTTCAATATATTTTCCAAATGCACACTGATTTAAATTTCCAATTGTTTTTGGAATATAAGGAAAGCCGTGGTGGACTACTTCAAAAAGAAATACATATATGAGAAATGGTTTTCCCTATATTTATTCTTGAAGTAGTACTCTTAGCGATATTTTTTAAATCTTATGTTTATCTTCAAATCGCATACCTACACCGAAACTGTTTCAAAAGACCCATTTTTCCAAAAAGTCAGCAGTTTTGATATCCGAATCATTTTGAAGTACAATTTCTAAAATTTGTCTTAATATGTGCCACTCTTCATCATTTTCGGAAATAAATCCTCTTTTTAAATGTTAAAACTAAAAATTTTGATTTTACTTTGATTTTTACTTTGAAAGATTCATCTTATTTAAATGAACTCTACCTTATTTTTCAATATGCTAAACATTTGTTTGTTGTATTGACCAAAAACGATAATGACGATAATATTAGAAACGATATTATTTTTTACTCCTTTAATATTTTCGGTACTATGCAATCCTTTATCAATGCAGGGAACAGCAATAGGAACTGACATATACATTTCATTATCTCGGAATGAGTAATTGTATGTTGTTTAAAATATTTGAAACTATTGAAAACTCTTTCGTTTTCTCAAATATTACAAATAAATAATTTTTAAAATTTTTATTAATGCTTAACTGAGCTAAATAATAGTTATTAATATTAAAAATAAAATTACAATTTGGGTAATAAGACTTCATTTTCATCTCTCTGCTGAATAAAATACTGGTAATATACGGATCGGCGATCGAATTTATTCCTCATCCTTCACATTCTTTATCCAGTATACCATCTAATGAGAATATAAAAAAATTAAATTAAACGGTTTAGATTCACAGAGTAAAACAGAATTTTGCCAAAACAAAAATTATGATTTCTATGTATCATATAGCACTTAATACTACACAAATGGGACAAGTCGTAATGTACATGATTAATTTTACAATAATAAATGGGAATTCGTTTTGAAACTTCTATAAGCATTCCTATATATTGTTCTAACCCTTGCTATGAGTATGACACGCTCTCCGATTTACATAGTGTTAAGTGCTATGGTAATATTGGAAACTGTCCTCCTCAATTAGAATATAATTTAACCACCATTTTGCTGGATACACATTGTATACATAGAGAAATCATATTTTGGGTATAATAAATCAATTTCTTTATTTGGGATAAGCTTAGAAATTTACTAATTTTTTTAATAAAATAAAATGTTTCTTCAGTGGACGTATAATATTTTCTTGAAAATGAAGAAATCTGTCGAACGGTCAATTTTTAATTAATAAAATAAAACATGATTGACAAAAGATTAAGCTTATTCCAAATTAACACACTGAATTAAAAAATAAAAATTATTGAAACATACAAATTATTACCTTTATTATAAATAACTTGATATCACACAAATAATACAAAACACCGATATACATATTTAATTTTTTGTATACACTTTTTTATACTTTTAACGACACTTATTTTGACGACCGCACATGGCAATATTTAAAATGTTACTACTTAGTGCTTAGGGAAGAGAGCAAAGAATATGAAATGAAGAAAATCCAAATGAAAAGTGATGCATTCCTATTTATTGTTGTAACCCTAACTATGTGTATGATATGCTCTCTGATTAGCAAAGTTTTAAGTGCTAGGCTATTGTTCCTTTTGAAATATATTTTAACACTCTTCTTTAGCTAAATCCTCTTTTTATAAGATAGTACATAATTTTTATAAGCTAACATTTTTATCAATTTTGATTAATTTGATTAATAAAAACCCTACATTTCGACGGTGTGCTTATACTATACAACAATAAAAAATGACTTAACTAAGTACTACGGGATTTTGCTAAAACAAAGAGGAAGCATTCCTATACACATACGATAATTTATAATAAACATTACTATACATTATAAATAATTTACTTAAATATAGGAACGATTCCTATATAGCACTGGCTAATATGCAAATCGGAGAGCGAACCATGTACATATTATGTTTGACAACAATGTATGGGAACCCATATCATAACAGGTTTCCCATACATATATAGGAAAAAAATCAGTGTTTTTTTTTCTCCGTATAGAACTGGCGAAATTGTCACAGCCATTTTAACACAATATTTTAATAATGAGGGAACGCTTTAATGAATAGCAAGAACAGTTTGAATTAAATTAAAGAAATATAAAAAGTTTATTTATAAAACTTACTTTTGGTGTTTGACTTTCTCTAAGTTCGGCAATTTCAATGAAAATAAAAAACAGCCTTTGCTTGGTTTCGCATCATTGCAGTGCAGTAAAAATGTTAATGCGTTGTAGCACCACAGCTTAGGCACGTATACGTGGTCAGCAACGGCTCCACTCGTTTTTGAATTGATCACTTTTGCTTCTTCTCAAGAAAGCTGGCCTTAAAGAGTGCGAATCTTATTTTTCTTACATTGTAAGGTTACACCACTCTTTTTTTATTTTTAATTCATTTAATATTATATTTAACTTCTCATTTTGTTTAATTTTGTCTTCAAACTGCGGGTCTAGTGGATTGTATAGAGGCAGAAAAGGTTGAAGAACACTTTCTTTAATGCTAGAGTTTGTTGCCGGCTCCAATTAATCACTAATTTTAAAATTTTCTGGCGCCATTTTTGGTACAGAACGAAAACCAAACTGAACGCCTATACAATTTTAATAACTTTATCTTTGCAAAGGTAACTATATAACAATTAAAATGAAATACTTATATTCGTAGCATGTATAAAATTCGTTTAAAAATACAGAAACACCCAAAACTACATTGAAAACTTATGTTTAGAGGTTTAGTGTGGTCTGCTCAATAGTCATATTTCAAATAAATAACAAAAAACAAAAGAAAACTTTCAGACCCAGAAAACAATTTTATTGCTTTTGCATTATATTAGTGAGTAACAAATCGTTCCGCAATACACCTTTTTGGAGCAAAAATGCAAATCAATGCAACACAAATATCCCCACTCCAAAAAAAAGTTTATAGGCGAAGAGGTAAGAGACGAGGAACATACATCATGTTGTGCATACACTTCTTAATAGGCCCATTACCTGCAACAATGACACAACTCAAATCACTCATTTCTAAGATATTCGTATCAAACGATTCCCAATAGTTCATATTTTTATTATTTTGTATCAAAACATACATACTACGATTGAAGATGTAAGAATAGAAAAACAATTCAATCAATTTTGAGTGATATTTTGAAATCGCTCTAATGAAAAAAAAATTGTTTTTAGTTGTGTCACTGTGGCACCAAACCGACGGTATGACATTTTGGGTTATTCTGGATAATAGCTTTATTTTCATCGCAATTATCTCAAACCGATTCATTTCCTTCGCATTGAGCACAATTTCCGAAATTATATCGGAGAGCGCTAATTTTTCAAAACTCATTGAGAATAAAGGATTCCACACTAATTTTGTTTTTATTTCTTTACAACGCAAAGAAATCAATTTCAATTGAATTGCGAACATATTCAGAATATCTGCCGCAATGTTGATATGGATGTATATAAGATACTTAACAGACAATGGTCATCTTTTCGCACACTTTCCATCAACAGGTGAGCATTTTTTTTTTTGAAAAAATCGTTATTTTTGTATAATATTACAACTAATCTCATTGATTATATAGTAATTGTTTTATTAGTTTAGAAGTCTATGTTTGTGGAATGAAACCTATCGGTTCATCCCAGCTCTGCCAGTTAAGCGGCTCAAGAAACCAATAATTCTAAATGCTTTGTTGTTTTTAGGGACTTCAGTCCATTGGGCTATGATCCAGTAGGTTCCGCAGCTCCTCGTTGTCATGCTGCTGCAGTCACAGAATTTGACGCCTTGCAAATTTTTTTATTTCATCACTGACGTATGTCTCGATGGAGATTGTCATTTCTAATGAACCAAGGAGCATTCACAGTGCTGCGTATTACATTGTTCTGAAATGTTTGAATGAGTTAACTGTAGTTTTCCTTGCGCAGCCCCAAAGATGAATACCATATGTCCAGATAGGTTTTAGGATTTGTTTATATATGTAAAAACAGTTTGTGGTGCGTTGTCAGTTCTGAGTTTCTTCCAATAAGCCAGTTTAAACTGAATTTTAAACATGCGCTTTCAGAATATGGAATTTGTTGCGAATTCAATCTTATCGGAATATATTCTCATTTCTTATTTGTAAAGTTGATGTGTGTTGATTTCGATTCGTTAAGTGTTATTCTCCATTTTTTCTGTCCAGTTATTCACTATATTAACAGCATTTTGTAGTTTCGTTGTACAGGGTGTCCGCCGGGAAGGTATACTACTTTGTTTGTTTATAATTTTTGATTAAATGAAAGAGAATGGATCTTATATTGATAAATGTTTTATTTAATGTCGGCAATTATGTATGGAATATAATATCAGATAAATGTCCGCCTCTATTAGCCTCACAAATGCGAGCCCTTTTGAGCACATTTTTCATTACATTCACACACATTTCACGCGGTATTTCATTAATTTCATCACGAATATTTTATTTTAGTTGCTCAAGCTTTTCTGAGTTCTCGCAGTAATTCCATTGTAATCCTGGCTGTATGCGATGTGGCACCGTCTTGTTGATACCACATGTTAATCAAGCCCAAAACATGCAGTTGTGACGTTAAAAAGTTTTCAATCATATCACGATATCGCTCCCATTCACAGTTACCGTTACGCCGTTTTCATTTTCAAAGAAATAAGGTCCAATGATTCCTCCTGACCAAATTGCACACCAGACTGTTACTTTTAATAGATGTAAAGGTGACTGATGAATAATTTGAGGGTTTTCCATTGCCCAGAACCGACTATTCTGGTTATTCACATATCCATTTTAATGAAAATGTGCCTCGTCACTTATTATGATTTTTTCATGAAAATCGGGGTTGTCATGGGCGAGCTGTAACATCCTATTGGCATATGTACGGCGGCGTAAATGATCTTGTGGAAGAAGCTCTTGTATCAACTGAATCTTAAATGCGGAAACAAATGCAAATCCTTGTGCAAAATTGTGGCCAAACTCGTTCTTTGAAGTCCAAGCTCCTGAGCACGGCATCGAATTGAGGTTGATGGATTGGTTTGAACACTTTCTTGAACAGCAGTAATGTTTTCAGCCGATCTTGCAATACGTTGTGGCCCATGCTTGGGCCTATCACTTACAGACCCTCTTAATTCGAAATCATTCACTACACGATAAATAGTGCGTTTTGTTGGCACGTTGTTACTCCCAAAAATTTCACGTAACTTTCTCATCGTCACAGTAATCGATGATTGATTTTGATAAAATGTTTTAACGATTAAAACACGTTGGTTTATCGAATATTTTTCCATAATAAATTTGCCACGTGTCTACTTCACGACTGCCAAATATGAACTGTCAAGACTAACGTTTACCAAAATGACGATAAAACAAAGTTGTATACCTTCCCGGCGGACACCCTGTATTATACCTCAGTATACATGAGGTATAATACATCGCCTAGAACATTGCCTTGTGGAAGAAACGATCGTTGATGTAAGACTTTAGCAATTCAAAATGTTGTTTTGGCAATTTTCGTTGGATCTTAAATTCTAGGCCACGGTGCCAAACCATATCAAATACATACTTGGGCTACGTCTAAGAATATTGCTGAACATACTTTCTTTTTTTTTGTCGCCTCTTTAATTATGTTACTAATCCTATGTACTTGGTGCATCGTTGAGTGCTTTTCCCGGAACCCAAATTGATGTGCTGGTATAAGATTTTTGGTCTCTATAATTGGCTTTAATCTCTTGAGAAACAGTCTTTCCGAAGCCTTTGATGTTGTTGTTGGCGGTTTATTAGACTTTGGAATCATTATGATTTCTGCTACTTTCCACTGTCTCGGAACATAACATTGTCTAAAGATAGCATTGATTATGTGCTGTAGTTTCCTTAGTGTTTTTTCTGGTTGAGCTTTGATTATTTGCCATCAAGTCGTATTCAGGGGCTTTTTTATTATTTTCCATGTGTTGTGTACTATTATCACCGTATTTAATTTTCACTTTAAAAATGAGAATAACTATGTTTCTTTTTTGTGATAATTTTATTTTTTATTTTTAATTAGAACTAGTTTTGAGTCTTCACTCTTCCGCAGCTAATTCGCTATTCTTCGCTTTTTTTATCTTTGAGTTATTTTACTTCTTGTTTGATTTCTTTCAGAGTAACTGGTAGCACAAATGCTTCGTCTATTTTGCGTATAGGTGTTAGATATTCATTATCCGCTTGTCCAGTTGGTGATTTGAAGGTATTTTCTAGGTTCCATCAACCATTCTTATGGGTGGTACTCGCATTTTAGGCCTTTTTAAAACTTTGGTTGCTTTCCACAGGGAATATCCGTTCGTGCCAGCGTTACCTGTCACATTACTTAGGAAGCTTGTAACTGACTAATTCTTAATCCGATGTAAGAGTAGTTTAAGTTTTTTGCACAAGTTGTTTTGTGCTTAGGGGCTATAGTTCTCTGCCAAGTCTTACGAGCTCTTCTTTTTTCATTAACCAACTCTCTTACTTCAACTGGATAATATATACTTTTTTTGTAATATTCCTTGCTGATCAGTGGTACTTTAACACATCGCTTTTTGCACACTTTCAATGAGGTTTTCCGGTTCTTCTTCCATAATGTAAGCTTTCGAGATCTGCACGTGTGTCAATCAACACGCTTTCTTCGACTGGCTGTCCAAAGTATTCCCAGTTAATTTTGTTATTTGTTAACCTTCGAGGGCTTGCTTTCCTTATTACCGTGTCACTTATTGTCATTAAAACTGAAGAATTGTCTGACGATGACCCTTCTTCATTTTCAGCTGCTAAGTAATTTTCGGAGATACCTCTTGATATATAGAAATGCAGAATGTCAAGACTTTTATTTGGGTCCGTAGGCCAGTTGGTTGGCTTTCAACTGGAGTGAAACTCGTATTTTAATATGCTGCCTGTTTCAAATAGCTCCCTTTTTTGGGAATAGTTCTATTTGATCCCCAGTACACGTGTTTCACGTTAAAGTCACCTACAATAATATAATTTTTGCCAAGTGATTTAAGAAGTTTGATGTAGTCTTCTTTTTGGGTTATATCTGTGTGAACAATAGATTGGTGATAAACTATAATATTTGTTTTTTTTTGGTTTCAACAGGTACAGTATCATAGCTTCCTCCTCTATTTTGAATTCATCGTGGTGTTTTATTTATCCTTAATAAACATTTCTGTCCTACCTCTAGTCTTTCTGATGGATGTAGAGGTTGATAATACTGGTATCCACGTGTTTTGGTACAACCGGTTCTGGTAAAATTACTTTCTGAAATTAGGCATATATCAATTTTTGTGTTTTAAAAATACTTCTAATTCTGAAATGAGGTGCGCTAAGTCATTGGCATTCCAGGTAGCAATTTTTACATAGTGTGTCATTATTTTTTTTTGCTAAATTTGTATGGACTAGAACGAAGGTAGTCAATAGCTTCTCTAGTTTTTCTTGACGCTTATTCTTTTATCTTGGCTCATCAATGTATTTCCCAGTGTTCCTAATCTCTATACTTGTTTTTTCATTAACTCACTCATAGATTGTAGTCTTTGGTCCTGGCCAGCCAGATGTTTAAGTTTATAGTGACCTTTTTCTTTAATATGTTCACACCGTTTAAGATTTTGATTCCTTTCTGGTTAAGTTCCTCATTTATTTCATCGTTTGGACATGTATAGTGGAGCTCTTTGGTAATGACTTTAATTGGTTGCTCAGCTTTGTTTTCATATGTGAAATAATCCTTAAATATGATGAACTAAGTAAATCTGAACGAGTTACATTAGGAATGAGATTTTGTGATGATGTTAATAAATGCTAGACCGACTAGAAAGTATAAGAATTCATTTTCATCGCTGATCAAGTCTATAGGGTGATAGCGATGTGGTGAACTTGAACTCATTTTAACGACAGGTTTAATTGACATTGCTGTTAAATGTTTTATACTAAAAGAGAATATAATAAGGTGTGCGGAATATCTGATTACAACCGCTTTATTTGATGTTCATTATCTTCCCCTGACGTAGCGCTGATTAACCATATACCTGTAAAGTTCGAGCCAATCCTGAAAATTGTTCACAATTTCTTAGTCGTTTTCATTAGAGTCGTTGATCTATGTTCATTTGGTTATATGGATGTGCGTTAGTTTGTCAGTCTAGATTGTCAGCTCACTAATAGCAATGAATAAGAATAAATTTCGTTACATCCAGCATTCGGAACGAATTATAACTGGATAAACTAAACTATCAATGGTTCATTTATACGGATTACGAAAATACACTCAGCGTGTGTGTGTGTGTCTAGTCATGGTTTCCGCTATAATATCGTACTGATATTGTATCGTTGCCCAAGACCATTCTAGTATAATTATAACACCCCAAGGATAAGTAGAAAAAATCCAATTGATGAACGGAACGAACACAAGAGTTCCACGACAAATACTGTGGGTGGCAGTGATTTTAATTACTTGTCTGTTGGTATTTCTTAAGCACCGAAAATTTTAACGTTACATTGGGGTAAAATGTGTACTTGTAAAATAAGATATTCTTTATCATACTCACACACTTCATATTTTTTAATCTCAGTTTGCACATTTTTATCACGTTCTTTAGGATATTTAAACTTCCAGTGGCAAGATTTCTAAAACATTTTAACTGAAAACTGAATGTCATAGTTGACAGATATATGAAAAATATTGCAAATTTTTAGATATAGATTTCTCTAGTTGATTATAGATTTTAAATTAATTTCAAATATTTAATTTAAAAAATGTTTCTAAAAGTTAGAATTGGTTTTAATTATTTACAAGTATTTTAATTGTGTGCAACTTCCTTTATAATATTGAGAAGAATCAATTGAAAAACATATCCAGTGGTCTACTTAGTTTAGGTCAGTAGACTGGACTGGCTGGACTGTTCTGACATCACCATTTTTTTGATAATTTATCGAAGTCTACGTCTCTTTGTGTTACAATTAATTTGATTTCTGTTTCGTTTATCAATTATTTCTTCTCTATTGCTATCACAACCTACTAGAATATATTTGAACAATATCTATTTCACTTATTTTTGTTCTAGAATCGAAAATAAATTATTTCGTGATAGAAACGCATAAGAAACATCACATATTGAAACAGAGTCAAATTTTATTCTACATAAACGAGAAATAAACTTCGATAAATTATCGAAACATGGTGATGTTAGAACATCCCAACCCAGATTTTACAAGCCGATTTTCACTTTATTTTTTGTGTTCTTTTTGTCACTTTATATATTTAACCCTTTGAAAACCGGCCCCACACCCTTATAAGAATTAAATCAATAATGATGGTACTTAACTAATTGACCTTTCATAACCAATATTTTTCCTCAAACCATGTTTTCGGATTGCCAATATACTGTAATAAATTTGTATAAAATCCCTTTAGCACCTTCAATAAATACAGTATTTGTGAATAGTTTAATCTAGCAATTGTACGAGAAATTCGTGAAATTGAAACTACTATACAACAGGCCACAGCAACAAAAAAAAAATTTAATACATTTAATTATCTTCCTGTACAAGTAATGGATACTCTGAACTTATTACAAAAGCCAACACCTTTTCAAGAAATGGGAACCCTCGAATTTAAAACAACAGTTGTTGGCAATGCCAACAAATATTATAATAATTCGAAAATTTAAATCGTAAATTTTACCAAATTTCCCTATCCTTGCTTAAAATTAACCGACATCCCTTTTTATATCTCGTATAAATTTAGTTGAAAATTGATTATCTCTGACGGGTATTCATATACGAGTATTCATCAAAATGTGCGAATAAAATTTTCAGAATGCACGAGTTGTTTTATTATCTGGAGAATTCGCATGAATAAACTGTTCAGCTTTTACACGTACGTTTTTAATAAAATTCGTATATGTAATAAAATCCTTTTTTACACATATTTATACATTATTTATTGATGCATATACAACAATACATGATCCTTGAGTTGAAGTTACTGAATTTATGCTTGGAGTCAGTAAAGGGAAATTTTCTAATACAACAATATTTTATTGAAAGCAAAACTAAATAGAAACTAGATAACAGATGTCTATAGACATGAAATTAAATCAATTGAGAATAAATGTCATATATTTTTCTGTATATTTCCAGGTGGACGATTTTGTTTTTGGTATCAATTTCTATACCAAAAAAAGTGTTGTGCCTCGAGAAAGGTTTAGATTCAATTAAAGGTTCATTTGTTGGACAAGGAGTTAGAGGTAAGTAATTTTATTTTTAATATTTATTTAAGTATTACAATTTTGCCAAAATACTTTTTAAACCAATTTGCACAAACTTTAAAAATTAACAATACAACTAAATGGTTTTTAAATCCAATAAATTACGAAAATATTTTCCGTCCATTACTCTGTCCATTAAAATAGCAGAGCGATTAAAAAATGTAATTCATTTGAAGAACCTTTTCAAAAATAGCTTTTTACTCAAATTCGGGATAAATGGATACAAACAAATTGGACTTCAATATAACAAAAATTTATCCTTTTGAAGATGTAAATAGTTCCATTTGTAAAATGTTTATATAGGATATTTGTTTACCAATTTATTGAGTAGTTTAATCTGAATGGCAAAAAAAATTGGTTGATTGCTATTTAAAACAATTAAATACACATATATGTGTAATATGTAAACTACAATAAAAATCAACAAATTTCATATACACGTACTTTGAATTTATGATTATGAATCTATCTAATTTTAACAAAACCGTACACCAACTACAAATACAACACTCATCATACACGATGACATACATAATTTTCCATTCAACTTTAAAGAGTATATGATGAATGAAAAACTTTAAGTTCAATTTTCTCTTTATTTTTCACATGTTGTAAAAAAAAGAAAACATAAAATGTAAAACTAGGTCATACACTGCTTCGACTACTCCCCAAGAGATGGTGTAACGTATATTGATTTTTCATGTAATTCATAAGAAATATAATGTTTAAATTTTTCGTTTGAGTACCCAACCCATTAAACATATTTTCATATTTTTATGTTTTTCATTTTCAAATGTATTTCTTAAAACCTAATATCTCCATTTTCAATATTACATATACATACGAGTATATGATTAAATAAATTAAGAAAATAAAACCCCAAGCGTATTTCTTGTACATATTAGACGAGTACGAGGATATAACCAGATATTTACAGACATTTAAAAAAACATATTAAAGTTTTCTGTTACGTCTGTTATAATTGAAACAAGAAGTCTTAAAGAATATAAAATCTAAGAGATTAAAACCTTTCATAATAATTATTTTTCAAGAATATTTTATGTTGTTGATGGGTGTATAATTTAAGTACATTTATAGTATATGACAACAATTATTTTTGTTTAATTAATGGTGCATAATGCATGCATAATAACTGTATGATAATTAAGATTTACCTTAATTTGATTAACCTGAAGAGGACCTTACTGTACAACATTCTGCAGTTGTCCTTCAAGCCGAGAATAATAATCTCCTTGCGTTCATCGCACCCGCGATTGTATGCACAAACATTTGGACTAAACTACTGTATTCTGCTATACAACAAAATTGCTGTGTAAGGTTTTGGTGTTCTGATGTTCATAATTCTTCTGATCCTAAACGTTTTTCCGTACCCGCATCCACCGAAAAAATCATAAATTTATCCACATCCGCACTCGCGAAAAATATTAAAATCCGCATTCGCAAACATCAGTATTTTAGCAGAGACATCCTAAAACAGATGTTTCACCCTCTGTAAACGTAAAAATGTAAACGGCGTGTTCAATTTATGTAAATAGCCGCATACAATCAAAAATATTTTGTTTTTTTGCGTATACATATACGCAGTTCAACGAAAAATCACAGATACAACGATGACATTGGAGTTATCGGAAATATATTTTGTTTTCATTTTTTAGTTCAAATGAAAAATCTAATTTGATTGTCTGTGATTTTAGTAATCGATTGTTTTATTTTGATGAGAAGTCTACACAATTTTGGAGGAACGGCGCATAACAAAGAGTGAAAATGCGATAACCAATTCACCATACACGTCAAGCAACCACACTTTGCCTTAGCACAAACTTGGATGACCCCATGGAAACAGCACATAAGTAATTGGTAAAATCGGTATCATCTAGCAGCAGTCTGTCCGTTCCAGCAGCCTTGATATCTGACTAGGATTTAATGAACTTTACAATAGTTTATCTGAAATTAATATGATATTTTAATTTCATTTGAGGATCCCAAATCCCTAAATAGGATGCCAGATAAATAAATAACAAAAAACTATACAATTTTGATGATTGTTACATTAATCGAAAGAGTTCACATAGCGTACAACAAAAAGGACAAAACATAATTGAGGTTTTGCTTTCTAAAATATATTGTTTAGTTATTGCCCAGTAAGAGCTTAACTCTTACTGGGCATTAATTAAACAATATGTTTTAGAAAGTAAAACGTCAATCACGTTTGTCCTTTTTCCATCATCGGTAATTTTTATTGCAATTATGAAATAATTTATAATACGTCCTAATTATTTTTTGCAATCAGGATATCATCCACATGATCAGGATTAATAGCATTTCTTTTATCGGTTATAATTAGTGTCTGGAATACCATGCATGCATTGGGAAATTATTAACATCCTAGGCATTTCTGTTTTATAGTCCTGCCACCAGTTCAAAAGATTCAAATAAGCTCTCTACTTTAAATTTTAGCCTGTTTGTAGTAATCTAAATCATTGGGAGGATTCAGATTTTCTTCTTCCATTTTCGTTCATTTGTCTTTTTGGGAAAATGGAACTTGAAGGTACTTCTTCAACATCATTTGTACACGTTATCATTTTGTCTTTAATCTAACTATTCGTAAGTGTAGCGAATGAAGAAAAACCGTACAGTAATGCTCAATTTCTAAGTTTAGTTTCGTCATGTATTCTAGCCCACGTGTTTTATTAGTAAACATCTATACTTCATCATCGCTATTGGAAATATTTAAATGCTCGGTGATTTTAATTTTTAAAAGAATAGTCAAATAAAGTGTTGGATAGTTGCTTCCTTCGATCTCATCAGTGGCATATTGAACGACTTTAAAAAACCAATAAGTAATTCTAGGTCGGTTTTAACAAGATTTTCGATTTTATTTAATTCGTTTTTCTCGCCAACACTTCCTTTACTAATAAAATTGAGTTCCATCTTGCTGATACATCATTTTTCAAACCTATTTGTACCAAATTTTGTAAACTGGCCTTTTTAAAGTAACGATCTAGCTTTCTACAAACTATTAAAATTTTATTAATTTTTCCTTGTGATGTGTCTTCTAAACATTTTTGTTTAATCCCACAAAATAATGCAATGCACTTTTTATAGTGGGCCCTCTGTCAGTTACAAACACAATTTTGTTTTGCTACCATTTTATATATTCGTATAAGGTTGTCAAAATTTGATTTTTTAAATACTCGCCGGTTTCTTTTTCTCCGATAATTTTCGGACGCATAGACGACTATTAAATTATTAATTGTTTCCTTTAATATACTGAACCGTAATTCCAATAATACGTTTATGATCGTTTGTCCACAAATCAGTTGTTTGCACCCCCAATTTGCGATGCTTCAAGAACTAAATCTTTTAAATTAATTTTTATTTCTCCTGCAATTTGTTTGATATTTCTGGATACGGTAACTAAGAAGTAGCGCCGCGCCAATATCTTTATTCGTCGAAGTTACTTTGGTAACCAACTTCCACACTAGTGTTTGCATTACCGGTAAATCGGTTTATCGGTTTACCGGTAAATTGATCATAAAGGCATTACCGAATTACCGGTAAATCAATTTTTGTTACCGGTATTTCGGTAAGAGTAAAAAACATTGATATGTTTTAATTTTGATTATTTCATTTTTTGTTTATAAATTAAACAAAAAATAAGTTTTTTTATGAAATTTAATTTTTTAAAAATTCTACGACTCTGCTGTACAAATGTAATATTTCCATGTACACATCCAGGTTTTAACATAGATATATACGAAATTACTCTTCTAACTGTATTTCATGAATATATCTTATTCATTTTATTGGTAGTGTGAAGTTTCCGACAAATTGACAAAAAACCTTACGGAAGCTTAAAAGTGTAAATACACAAATATCCTGCTAAAATGTAACCTACACTAATCATGTATAGTGAGGTTAATGGCAAGGCATCGTAAAGAAGTATACCCTTATCGGTATATGAAATCATGTTATTTAGACCATTCTTAATGTTTTTTAGAAGCCACCATATTTATGCGGTGGGGCAGTCATAGATTTGTTTTACTTTTAAAATTTTGCTATAGTAAAAAAGTGTAGTGGCGGTTCGATGGTCAATGACACCAACTATGGGCGGAATTATATGAGGTGACGATATTGCTTTGATTGCTTGATTTGCTGGGTACTGTTTCGAGTAAAATTTCCTGATCAAGGGTGCGTGTATTAGGTGGGTCTGCAATGACAGAAACTTAATAAATACATGCGTTTGAAGTTATACCTATTTTAATCCTAAACCAACAAAAACAAATGAAAATTTGTATACTGGTTAAAGAATAAAACAAGAATGTCATTCAGGCGAACCATTGAATTTGTGAATTATTGTAATTCAAATTTCAATTTATAATAAATAAACAAAATTCAACACTTCTTACTATAGCAAAATTTTAAAAGTAAAACAATCTATAATTGCCCCACCGCATAATTATGTTGGTTTCTAGAAAACATATTGAAAGAGTAAGGCTCATGGTTGTGGCTTAATTAAAATGCCATTGTAAATTGATATTTTTATAAGTTTATTTCATTTCAAAAAACTAATTTTTTTTGAAAGTGTAAATTTACACTTTTTGGGCTGTTGTAAAGTTTTTAGTCATTTTTAGTTTGTCAGAAACTTCCCTATAGTATTTTTTTATATTTTATGCACACTATATATCTCATTCATTTTATTTCGTTTATATTTTGGTTTTCACAGTAGTTTTGTTTATATATACGTACTGTCCGTGTAAATTCTCCACTCTAACAGAACCAGAAGTTCAATTTTCGAAAGCCGCTACTTTATCTTCAAATGAGCATCAATCTACTTCAACGTCTTTATCCTCTGTTCTTATGATGTCAATGAAGGAAAAGCTGCAGCGAGCAATTGATGATAAAATTAATTAATCCCTTTTAAAAACACATCCAAATATTCCTAGAATGTGACAAAAAGAGAGATGGACTTCTTTCAGGAACAAAACATTAGAAGTAAATATTCAAACTTGTTATTTACTAAAATTTTGACCATTCGGCCGACAAGAGTCAATCGTAGCGTGCTTTTTCAGCGGCTGGTTTGATATGTACGTAGTTTACATCAAATTTAAATGACGCTAGCATAGATACGATGTGTTTCTTATGAGCCTATTCAATACGCCAAAAGAGGTTTTAGAGAATTAAGGGAATTGGCATAGTACTGATGTTTATATTTTATTTAAAACAAATGAATATTTTTTTAATTATTGATAATTATTTTAATTAATTTTTTTTTTTTTTTGAATTAATAAAATTGAAAAAATATGTATATTTACACATATTTTGAAATACAATATTATTGACTGCGTTATTTCCACTAGTTTTTGCTGTTTTTTACTTGTTTTATTAAAAATTTAATTTATAATTACAAGTAAAAAACCGGTTAATCGGATTTTTCAGAAACGTTTACCGAATTACCGGTAATTTCAAAAGTCGGTAATTTTGCAAACTATATTCCACACAATGTAAAAGTAACGATTTAGTCCTTCTCCTGTTTAAAATTGTTATGCGTGCGGATGTATATGCAAAAAAATAATTTATCCGCAACCGTGCGGATAATCCGCTTCGTGTAGATATTCCGCATAATGTGGATGAGATTTCTAAACCCGAATCCGCCACTGATCCGCCATAAGATAATGCGGATACATACGCTTTAATCCGCGGATAATTGCGGATATCCACGGCTATTAATATCCGATGCAGGGCTCTAACCTGGATGGTTCTTATCGGTGGGTTGTCAAGGTCTAGATTTTTTTTTTTCATTTTCCGAACAAATTTTTTTTTTATTTATTTTTCGACTTCTCACATAAAAAAAAACATATAAAACAAAATTTTCGGTCTCCCAGCACCTCTCAATATTTTTAATTCAATATTATATTTTATAATATACATAAGGGTTTCATTCATAGCTGACTGTTTGAATAAACTACGTGGCATTTGACTTCAACCATCAATTCATGTGCAAGTTCATTGCGTCGTTTGTTGTTTCTACATTTCGATTTCGAATTGCGTGTATTGTAATTGCGTGCATACTGCGGGTAAATTATTTATCATAAAACTCGGTATCTGTTGCAAGTCAGGCGAAGTCGTACTACCGGCGTTGAAGTCACCACCCGAACCATTGAAAGAGCTTATGATCACAATCAGTTGGTTCGATTGTTCAAAATAGTATGAAACAGTTTACGCAATCGATCGACAGGTAATACATTTTCACTCAATCTAGACCATAATATTCTCAAATATTGACAGCTGTTTCATCAGTGCATCGTGGACATGTGTGCGATGATCGAGAGCGAGCGATTACGTTTTATCCGCTTTAATCAAGCGAAGCTGTGTTCAGAAGAGTATATTTATTTGGGTTATGCTATTCATTCATTGCGTTCATACTTCCATCCACACATATTTGCAGCCCACTTCATATGCAATAATACATACAACATGCTATGACTTTCGTGCGCACTTATGGACGACGAGATCTATTTATAACGTTCACATGTAATTCCAAATAGGGAGAGATACACACTTTGTTATTGCCAAGGCAATACATCGCCACGACGTTACTGCACGTGTGTTCAAACAAAAATTAAAATCATTGATTAATTTGAAAACTATATTGCACTTTTTCGGACAAACACGTTGCTTGCTGTATTCTATTTAGTGACAAAAACGGGGTTTGTCACATACGCACATTTTTATGTGGTTAGTGGTCAAAGAATGACCAGCAGAAATTAATAACATTATTTCAACTAAAATATCAAATCGGTAAATAGATGAGGAATTGTTCGATATTAGCGCGGTGTATGGACAATGGGAAATGTACTAAGGGTTTCCAAGACAGTGTATTAATTACGGCTATCGACGGTTATCCATTGATCGTCATAGGAACACAGACAACGGAGGGCATTGATTTACAATGCGAATGTCAAACGGTCGCAATCATATTGATACTGACAATCAGTGGGTAGTACCGTATTTTGTACGATTTACATTTTTCAATTTTTTTCCAGTAAAAAATGAAGGGTTAACTATATTACGATTTTCGTTTGCGAGAGGAGCACGAAACAAATTCCAGTAAAATAAAATTGGGTTTTTTCTTTTTAATTTAAGCAAATGTTGTTTACATATGGCTGACTCTTTTTAACTAGTAACTTTTTGTTATTTGCGCGCAGCTCTATTTTTCAATAAACAATTTGTTGGGAAAAAAAGTTGGAACATGTAAATCGTGCGTTTGCCTCTATTGTCAAAAATGTGCACAGCTTACTTTAATGTGGAGTTTTGCTGTTCTGTTAAGTCAATCAAATACATTTCCAAGTAAGTTCATAAAGGCAGCGATTTGACAGTATTTGCAGTTCAAAATGTAAATTAAAACGACGAAATAACATGCTGCCAGATAGGCAGATACAGCAGATTAGTCAAAAATGTCAATGTAGCAAATGCCAATTTGACAAATGTCAATTTGAAAAATGTCAATTTGAGAAATGTCAATTTGACACATATATAAATGTCAATTTGACAAATATCAATGTGACAAATGTAAATTTGTCAAATGTCATTTAACATTAATTTGACAATTGTTAATTTGATAAATATTAATTTGCCAAATATCAATTTTAAAAATGATTATTTAACAAAAATCAAACAACATTTGCCAAATGTGAAATTGACAGATGTCAATTTGACAAATGTCAAATTGGTAAATGTCAATTTGACGTATTTCAATTTGGTAAATGTCAATTTGACAATTGTCATAGTAACAAATGTCAATTTGACAAGTGTCAATTTGATAAATGTCAATTTCACAAATGCCACTTTGACAAATGTCAATTTGATAAATGTCAATTTGATAATTGCAAAAATTGAAAAAAGTCAATTTGACAAATATTAATTTGACAATAATGTCAAATCACAATTGTCAATTTGGTAATATTGACATTTGTCAAATTAACATCTGTCAAATTGACATTTGTCAACTTGACATGCCACTTGTGCCATAGGTAGTTTGGCTGTAGAATTGTAAGGTTCCGGCTGAAAAAAATTAGTGCACAATGGTGTGCTTATTTTCGCGGCCATATCAAAACTAACTACGGCATAAACAGCACATCGTGCTTTTTATGCCATAGTTGGTTTTGATACGAGGGCTGCCTTTTATATTTCGGGATTAGAGAACAAAAACAAATATTAATCATCGAAAATCGCTTTATTGTTTTTCAAAATACTCCCCATGAAGATCTATACACTTTTGCATGCGTTTGAACCAATTGTCGAAGCACTTTTTCCACTCTGGTTGAGGTATCTCCAAAACATGCATTCTGAACGCAGCAACCGCTTCTTCAGGTGTCGAAAAACGTTGACCTCTCAGTTTGTTTTTTACGTACGGGAATAAAACGAAGTCATTTGGTGACAAGTCAGGACAATACGGCGGATGACTCATCAAATTGATGTTTTGAGTGCTCAAAAATGCAGTTGTTTGAGCCGATGTGTGAGAGCTCGCATTGTCGTGGTGAAGAGTGATCCGTCTTCGGCAGTTGGTTTTCCTGATTTCTTGGAAGACAACTGGCAAACAAATGGTTGTGTACCACTCAGAGTACGGTTGCGACATGTTCATTTTTTCCGAAAAAAACAGGCGATCATTTGCTTGCAAGTGCTTCGTGCGCGAACAACTTTTGTTGGATTCGGCTCATCTTAAAACACCCATACATACAGTCGACTGCTGTTTACTTTGGGGCTCATACGCGTAAATCTACGATTCGTCACCTGTCACTATGTCATAGACGTGTTTTGAAGCACCGCGATCCTATTTTTTGAGCATTTCTTTCGACCAATCGACGCGAGCCTTTTTTGAGCGATTGACAAATTGTGTGGGATCCAACGCGAACAAATTTTTTTGACATTCAAATGTTTATGCAATATTGAATGTATGCTGGTCCCACTAATGCCTAAGGTAGTCTCAATTTCACGATAGGTCACATGACGATCTTGCAATATCAGTTCGCGCACAGCATCAATGGTTTCCGGAACAACAACTGATTCTGGACGACCTTCACGAAATTCGTCTTGGAGTGAACTACGACCTCTATTGAATTCACCATACCATCGATAAACACTGGTCCTTGATGGAGCTTCATCGCCAAATTTGAATTAAGTTCATCCATGCACTCTTGCTGCCTTAATCCACGTCGAAAGTTATAAAAAATAATCGCATGAAAATGTTCACGATTTAATTCCATTTTTTCGCCGAGATATTGAGTTAATGAGTACTTTAAACAACACAAATAGCGCTCGAATGTCAAAACGTTCTGAGTACGTATAATCTCAAAAATGTCAAACTTTACGATAGAGCTATCAGTTGCCAGATTGCAACACTAGTGTTGTCCAATCCCGAAATATAAAAGGCAACCCTCGTATGGCCGCTTTAATATTTCCTATTCAATGCGCGATATGGATATCGTACCTTGTAGTGCATTGGCTAATAAATATTAATTGGAATATATTACAATTATTCAATTCAGCAAAAAGTATACTAATATAGCTAGATGTAATTTTAATCACATTAACGGTGATCATTTGAGCTTGTTGAAGATGCATTTCAAAAGGGCAGAAATAAAATATCATAAAATATTGCGTGCAGATGCTATAAGTCGAAAGTAAATAATTTCTGGAAGTGGTGCTACGTATAATAGGATAAATATCAGGTACCGTAACAATTGGAAGATCAGGTGAACTAGAAATTTCTACATTAGACTAATAAATAAATTTAACCGCAAAAATTTAAAACTCATGTTTTAGTTTGACCTAATAAAGGCAGATTAAGCTGGTCATTTCTGAACTGCCAGTATTTCTGTTTTCTGCAGGTGCAGGTTTAAATGGTTAACCTTTCATAATAAAATTTTTAAAAGTTATGAATAGTTCGAGTATGTTTTGGAAATTACCGTGTTTTTTAAAAGAAATGTAAAATGACAACTATAAAATGGTAAAAAATTAAATTTCCCTGTTAAGGGGAAAAAGTTCCCATTTGTATAGTAATGCATGTTATGTGGCGCTATAAGGTTTGATAATGAAAAATCATATGGCATTGCGTATAAAAATCAATCAATCTCACATATTTGGAAATTCGCAATTTGAGCTGTATAACTGTCAGTTCTAGTTGGCATCATTTTACTGAAAAAACAATGGGGAAAACAACAAAACAAGCAATAAACTATATATACATTGTCTTCTGCATACTCTACGAATTTTCGACATTATCTACGCCAAAAATTAATTGTCTACGCTATTTTTGACACTAACTTCCCGAATTACGCGTAGATGCACATCACTGAACATCATCAATGGTGGAGCGAAAGGAGATAGTGACCAAAGACCAGCCAAAAACCATGTCGCTTCACGAAGGGCTAAATTCCATTTAGCCAGGAGCTATTCGGTCAAGCAAAAGCAGAAACATATTTTTAAACCGTTATTTTTAGACCTTAAAGAACTTTGGTAAATTCTATCTCGTGTTTATCTCAAATCGATAGCACATTTTTAGATCGTTACAGAGACACCATTAGGGAAATAAGGGCTTTTCAATTTTTTTTTTTTATTATTGAAATTATTACAACTGAATACAATTCATCTAGTAATTTTACTTTCTTATTTTAGTCACTTGTGAATGAGAAAAAGCCCATTGGCCAGCTCTATTTATAGGTTTGACAGGGCGTGTATGCTCGTTCCTGTATTTGCTTAAGGCACCACAATTGATAAACTTAAATCCAACTTGGTTTTTTTTTGAATGATACACCGAATTTATTAAATTTCTAACTTTTATTTTATTTTTATGTTTCACGATGGATGGCTTTCACACGACTCCCTTTTTCCACTTTTTCTTCTTTTTTCAACAACAAAAAGGTACTGATAAACAATAAACAAAAAAAGTACTAAATATATTACAAATAGACTGCGCGCACCCAAATCTAGTCCATCCTTGTATTTGCGTTAAACGCAATTATGACAGCCGATCAACAATTTTTGTTTACAATTTTTATTTTGATTTGTTTTGTTTGCAAGTACATACATATTTTACATAGGGCCCGAACAAGGTGATTTACTGAAGTAGTCTTTGCTCTGGTGTCCTTAATCCATTAAATCAATTGGTTTCTTTCTCTGCAATCGTCTTACTGCATGTGAAGTGTCCAACATACCACGAAGCTCTTCATTTACGTGTTGATAGATACGTTGTCCATGAATTACTGCAAATTTTTTTAATTTCTTCTTGAACCGTCGGGATATTTAGGTCCCGAAGGTCATCATTCCTAATGTACCACGGAGCGTTAACTAAACTACGTAGCACTTTGTTTTGAAAAGTTTGTATTATTTTAGTGTTGGTTTTCTTTGTACAGGCCCCAGAGCTGTATTCCGTAAGTCCATACAGGCTTTAGCACCTGTTGATACAATAGCAATTTATTTTCGGTTGACAATTCCGAATTTTTCCCGAGAAGCCAATACATTTTTTCGATATTTGATATTAAGCTCATCTTTTTTCTTTTTAACGTGCTCTTTCCATCTGAGCCTGGTGTCTAAGGTCATCCCTAGATATTTAGCATTATTTGCATACGGAATCTGCTGACCGTTAATGATTACAGGTTTATAACTGACTTTTAGATTTGTGAAATTCATATGCGTGGATTTCGATTCATTGAACCCGATACGCCACATTTTTGTCCATTTTATGATTTTGTCACATGCTTCTTGAAGTTTCGTTGTCGATTCCTCCATAGTGTCTCCTACTGAGAGAACTGCAGTGTCATTAGCAAATGTTGCAATGGTAACATCGTTTAATTGAGGTAAATTTCTGGTGTAGAGCAGGTAAAGAATAGGTCCTAAAACACTACCTTGCGGGACTCCTGCCGAAATTTTTTTTAGCTCGGAATATTCATCTTCATATTTCACCCTAAAGTGGCGATTCTCTATGTATGATTTTAAAATCATATAATATTGTTTCGGTAAATCTTTATGTAGTTTGAAGAGTAAACCTCTGTGCCACACCTTATCGAAGGCCTGCGCCACATCTAAGAAGATACTAGAACAAACCTTTTTCCTTTCTAATGTATTCTCAATGACATCTGTAAGCCTATGAACCTGCTCAATAGTTGAGTGTTTCTCTCTGAAACCAAACTGATATTCCGGGATAAGGTTTCTTTGTTCTATGGTCTTTTTCAATCTTATGAGCAACAGTCTCTCAAACAATTTTGCTAGTGTTGGTAGAAGTGAAATTGGCCGGTAGGATTTTCTATCATTCGGTGGCCTGCCCGGTTTCGGAATCATTATTACTTCTGCTACTAACCACTGCATTGGCACATGTT
The DNA here is from genome assembly GCA_947310385.1 of Nephrotoma appendiculata. Lineage (NCBI taxonomy): Eukaryota > Metazoa > Arthropoda > Insecta > Diptera > Tipulidae > Nephrotoma > Nephrotoma appendiculata. The sequence continues at coordinate 134,168,201 of OX371225.1, read as the reverse complement.
TTTTCCTGAGAATCGCATTGATTATGTGCAGTAATTTACGGGTACCTTTTTTAGGCAGCTCTTTTATTATTTGCCCTGTTATGAGATCATAATTCAGGAGCTTTCTTTACTTTTATGTTCTTAATTTCAGCTTTTAGTTCTTTTAATGTTACAGGCCTGATCTCTTCGAAATCAGATATTCTGGACGTATCAGCAGTGTTTTCGCCATTGGTCTGCTGACCTAGAGGTTAAAATGTTTCTTCAAGATGTTCAGCAAACAGCAAAGCTTTATCTTTCGCACTTCTAGCCCATTTCCCATCGTTTGTTTTGATTGGGGGGATTTGCGTTTTTGGTCGTTTTAACGCTTCTGTTGCTTTCCAGAGGGAATAGTCCTTATCTTTAGTTGGAACTAGGGACCGGTGTGAAGTTTCTAACGTTAATCAAAAGTTTAGCATACGCAACAAATATTCTGCAGCGTATGCAATTTATCTATGCAGTGTATGCAACTTATTTAACATGTAAATAATTTATAAGAAAAACCACAAAAACTGACATTAAATTAATAATTTCGAATTAAAAACAAACGAAAAATATATGTACAAATATGTATTAAAGTTTTCAAAGTTTTATCATACACTAATATTTTCCAATTGAGGTTAAACACATAATTAACACTTCATCCTAGAATTTTCGCAATATAGCCACTAGTATTCTCAAATAGTAGACATTCGAGCCTATTCAAATTTGTATAGCCCGTACATATAAAAAGGGTTGGGCTACTCTGAAAAAATTTCATATTTTGATAAAAAAATTATATGGAAGCTGTACCTACAATCCCAATTAACACTCCATCCTAGAGTTTTCGCAATATAGCCACTAGTATTTTCAAATAGTATACATTCGAGTCTATTCAAATGTGTTTAGCCCGTACATATAAAAAGGGTTGGGCTCTTCTGAAAAAATTTCATATTTTGATAAAAAAATTATGTGGAAGCTGTACATACACTCCCAATCAACACTCCATTCTAGAGTTTTTGCAATGTAGCCACTAGTATTTTCAAATAGAATACATTTAAACCTACTCAAATTTGTATAGCCCGTACATATAAAAAGGGTTGGGCTCTTCTGACAAAATTTCATATATTGATAAAAAAAATATATGGAAGCTGTACCTACACTCCCAATTAACGCTCCATCCTAGAGTTTTCGCAATATAGCCACTACTATTATCGAATAGTAGACATTCGAGCCTATTTAAATTTGTATAGCCCGTACATATAAAAAGGGTTGGGCTACTCTGACAAAATTTCATATTTTGATAAAAAATTTATATGGAAGCTGTACTTACACTCCCAATTAACACTCCATCCACCACTATTATCGAATAGTAGACATTCGAGCCTATTCAAATTTGTGTAGCCCGTACATATAAAAAGGGTTGGGCTCTTCTGACAAAATTTCATATATTGATAAAAAAAATATATGGAAGCTGTACCTTCACTCCGAATTAACGCTCCATCCTAGAGTTTTCGCAATATAGCCACTACTATTATCGAATAGTAGACATTCGAGCCTATTTAAATTTGTATAGCCCGTACATATAAAAAGGGTTGGGCTCCTCTGACAAAATTTCATATTTTGATAAAAAAAATATATGGAAGCTGTACCTACACTCCCAATTAACACTCCATCCACCACTTTTATCGAATAGTACACATTCGAGCCTATTCAAATTTGTATAGCCCGTACATATAAAAAGGTTTGGGCTCTTCTGACAAAATTTCATATTTTGATAAAAAAAAAATTAAGTGTGCTTTAGACCACACTACTAAAGTAAAACTTCTAATATATATTTAATATTTATAATATAATATAGAAAAATTATAACATTGGAAAAAAAATTGGCCACCCTTTGCGTTCTCGAGTGTCACCTAGCCGTTTATGTCTGATGCCACAAGAGGTAACCTTGTAACTTGGTAATTTTTTCAAGGCCAATTAGTCGTAATAGACAATGTTTATGTATGTGTCACAAAATGGACAAAAAAACCATTTTTGAAATATCTTCGCATAGTAAAAATGGCCTTGAAATATTTTTTATTTCATTTATGTATAACCACAGTACATCATGTGGTTTCATCGAAAATATGTTTAAGTCGCATTAAAACCTGTATCATAGGCAATCGGGGAAAGAAACGAAGAAAGAATCGGTTTCTGTGATACCTCGTGTGAAATGGAGCTATAATATAGAAAAAATACATATATAAAATATATCACACGGACGAATTTTTTTTGGTCACCCTGTGGGTTCTGGAGTGAGTAAGTTAGTGAGTGACATACATACATAGATATTATAATATAGAAAAAAAAAAAATTTTGGTCACCCTGTGTGTTCTCGAGTGAGTCAGTCAGTGACATAGAAGTCTATATTATGACTTTCCAATTTTCCTGTTTTTCAATTTTCCAATTTACAAATTTTCCAATTATCCCATTTACCAACTTTCAAAATTTTATATTTTCATATTTTTTATTTTCCTATTTTGCAATTTTGCAATTTTTCAATTTTTGAATTTTTCAATTTTTCAATTTTCCAATTTTCCAATTGTCCAATTTTCCAATTTTCGAATTTTCCAATTTTTCAATTTTCCAATTTTCCAATTATCCAATTTACCAGTTTTCCAATTTACCAATTTTCCAATTTTCATATTTTCATATTTTCATATCATCATATTTTCATATTTTCATATTTTCATATTTTCATATTTTCATATTTTCATATTTTCATATTTTCATATTTTCATATTTTCATATTTTCATATTTTCATATTTTCATATTTTCATATTTTCATATTTTCATATTTTCATATTTTCATATTTTCATATTTTCATATTTTCATATTTTCATATTTTCATATTTTCATATTTTCATATTTTCATATTTTCATATTTTCATATTTTCATATTTTCATATTTTCATATTTTCATATTTTCATATTTTCATATTTTCATATTTTCATATTTTCATATTTTCATATTTTCATATTTTCATATTTTCATATTTTCATATTTTCATATTTTCATATTTTCATATTTTCATATTTTCATATTTTCATATTTTCATATTTTCATATTTTCATATTTTCATATTTTCATATTTTCATATTTTCATATTTTCATATTTTCATATTTTCATATTTTCATATTTTCATATTTTCATATTTTCATATTTTCATATTTTCATATTTTCATATTTTCATATTTTCATATTTTCATATTTTCATATTTTCATATTTTCATATTTTCATATTTTCATATTTTCATATTTTCATATTTTCATATTTTCATATTTTCATATTTTCATATTTTCATATTTTCATATTTTCATATTTTCATATTTTCATATTTTCATATTTTCATATTTTCATATTTTCATATTTTCATATTTTCATATTTTCATATTTTCATATTTTCATATTTTCATATTTTCATATTTTCATATTTTCATATTTTCATATTTTCATATTTTCATATTTTCATATTTTCATATTTTCATATTTTCATATTTTCATATTTTCATATTTTCATATTTTCAAATTTTCATATTTTCATATTTTCATATTTTCATATTTTCATATTTTCATATTTTCATATTTTCATATTTTCATATTTTCATATTTTCATATATATTCCTATTTTCCAATTTTCCATTTACCTGTTTTCCAATTTTCTAATTTTCCAATTTTAAAATTTTCCATTTTTCCAATTTTCCAATTTACAAATTTTCAAATTTTCCAATTTTGCAAATTTCGAAATTTTCAATTTTCCAATTTTTCCAATTTTCCAATTTTCCATTTACCAATTTTCCAATTTTCCTATTTTCTTATTATCCCATTTTTTTAACCAATGATTGAAATAAAATGGTATCAACTAATGTTCCACCTAGGGATTTATGAATTGTCATGGCACATCCTGATACTAAAGGAAAATGATTTCGTTTTGCGTCTATTGTTTCGTTCGCCTCGTTCGATTACACTTTTCGTAACGCATTTGCCAGCTTAGTCCCCAAGTCAAGCGTGCCTAAAGAAGTTTTACTTCAAAAATATATGGAAGCTGTACCTACACTCCCAATTAACACTCCATCTTAGAGTTTTCGCAATATAGCCACTAGTATTCTCAAATAGTAGACATTCGAGCCTATTTAAACTTGTATATCCCGTACATATAAAAAGGGTTGGGCTCCTCTGAAAAAATTTGATATTTTGATAAAAAAAATATATGGAACCTGTACCAACAATCCCAATTAACACTCCATCCTAGAGTTTCCGCAATATAGCCATTATTATTATCGAATAGTAGACATTCGAGCCTATTTAAATTTGTTTTGCCCGTACATATTAAAAGGGTTGGGCTCCTCTGACAAAATTTCATATTTTGATAAAAAAATTATATGGAAGCTGTACCTACACTCCCAATTAACACTCCATCCTAGAGTTTTCGCAATATAGCCACTAGTATTCTCAAATAATAGACGTTTGAGCCTATTCAAATTTGTATAACCAGTACATATAAAAATGGTTGGGCTCTTCTGACAAAATTTCATATTTTGATAAAAAATTATATGGAAGCTGTACCTACAACCCCAATTAACACTCCATCCTAGAGTTTTCGCAATATAGCCACTACTATTATCGAATAGTAGACATTCGAGTCTATTTAAATTTGTATAGCCCGTACATATAAAAAGGGTTGGGCTACTCTGACAAAATTTCATATTTTGATAAAAAATTTATATGGAAGCTGTACTTACACTCCCAATTAACACTCCATCCACCACTATTATCGAATAGTACACATTCGACCCTATTCAAATTTGTATAGCCCGTACATATAAAAAGGTTTGGGCTCCTCTGACAAAATTTCATATTTTGATAAAAAAATTATATGGAAGCTGTACCTACACTCCCAATTAACACTCCATCCTAGAGTTTTCGCAATATAGCCACTACTATTATCGAATAGTAGACATTCGAGCCTATTTAAATTTGTATAGCCCGTACATATAAAAAGGGTTGGGCTCCTCTGACAAAATTTCATATTTTGATAAAAAAAAAATTAAGTGTGCTTTAGACCACACTACTAAAGTAAAACTTCTAATATATATTTAATATTTATAATATAATATAGAAAAATTATAATATTGGAAAAAAAATTGGTCACCCTTTGCGTTCTCGAGTGTCACCTAGCCGTTTATGTCTGATGCCACAAGAGGTAACCTTGTAACTTGGTAATTTTTTCAAGGCCAATTAGTCGTAATAGACAATGTTTATGTATGTGTCACAAAATGGACAAAAAAACCATTTTTGAAATATCTTCGCATAGTAAAAATGGCCTTGAAATATTTTTTATTTTATTTATGTATAACCACAGTACATCATGTGGTTTCATCGAAAATATGTTTAAGTCGCATTAAAACCTGTATCATAGGCAATCGGGGAAAGAAACGAAGAAAGAATCGGTTTCTGTGATACCTCGTGTGAAATGGAGCTATAATATAGAAAAAATACATATATAAAATATATCACACGGACGAATTTTTTTTGGTCACCCTGTGGGTTCTGGAGTGAGTAAGTTAGTGAGTGACATACATACATAGATGTTAGAATATAGAAAAAAAAAAATTTTGGTCACCCTGTGTGTTCTCGAGTGAGTCAGTCAGTGACATAGAAGTCTATATTATGACTTTCCAATTTTCCTGTTTTTCAATTTTCCAATTTACAAATTTTCCAATTATCCAATTTACCAACTTTCAAAATTTCCTATTTTCATATTTTTTATTTTCCTATTTTGCAATTTTGCAATTTTTCAATTTTTGAATTTTTCAATTTTTCAATTTTCCAATTTTCCAATTGTCCAATTTTCGAATTTTCCAATTTTTCAATTTTCCAATTTTCCAATTTTCCAATTTACCAGTTTTCCAATTTACCAATTTTCCAATTTTCATATTTTCATATTTTCATATTTTCATATCATCATATTTTCATATTTTCATATTTTCATATTTTCATATTTTCATATTTTCATATTTTCATATTTTCATATTTTCATATTTTCATATTTTCATATTTTCATATTTTCAAATTTTCATATTTTCATATTTTCATATTTTCATATTTTCATATTTTCATATTTTCATATTTTCATATTTTCATATTTTCATATTTTCATATTTTCATATTTTCATATTTTCATATTTTCATATTTTCATATTTTCATATTTTCATATTTTCATATTTTCATATTTTCATATTTTCATATTTTCATATTTTCATATTTTCATATTTTCATATTTTCATATTTTCATATTTTCATATTTTCATATTTTCATATTTTCATATTTTCATATTTTCATATTTTCATATTTTCATATTTTCATATTTTCATATTTTCATATTTTCATATTTTCATATTTTCATATTTTCATATTTTCATATTTTCATATTTTCATATTTTCATATTTTCATATTTTCATATTTTCATATTTTCATATTTTCATATTTTCATATTTTCATATTTTCATATTTTCATATTTTCATATTTTCATATTTTCATATTTTCATATTTTCATATTTTCATATTTTCATATTTTCATATTTTCATATTTTCATATTTTCATATTTTCATATTTTCATATTTTCATATTTTCATATTTTCATATTTTCATATATATTCCTATTTTCCAATTTTCCATTTACCTGTTTTCCAATTTTCTAATTTTCCAATTTTAAAATTTTCCATTTTTCCAATTTTCCAATTTACAAATTTTCAAATTTTCCAATTTTGCAAATTTCGAAATTTTCAATTTTCCAATTTTTCCAATTTTCCAATTTTCCATTTACCAATTTTCCAATTTTCCTATTTTCTTATTATCCCATTTTTTTAACCAATGATTGAAATAAAATGGTATCAACTAATGTTCCACCTAGGGATTTATGAATTGTCATGGCACATCCTGATACTAAAGGAAAATGATTTCGTTTTGCGTCTATTGTTTCGTTCGCCTCGTTCGATTACACTTTTCGTAACGCATTTGCCAGCTTAGTCCCCAAGTCAAGCGTGCCTAAAGAAGTTTTACTTCAAAAATATATGGAAGCTGTACCTACACTCCCAATTAACACTCCATCTTAGAGTTTTCGCAATATAGCCACTAGTATTCTCAAATAGTAGACATTCGAGCCTATTTAAACTTGTATATCCCGTACATATAAAAAGGGTTGGGCTCCTCTGAAAAAATTTGATATTTTGATAAAAAAAATATATGGAACCTGTACCTACAATCCCAATTAACACTCCATCCTAGAGTTTCCGCAATATAGCCATTATTATTATCGAATAGTAGACATTCGAGCCTATTTAAATTTGTTTTGCCCGTACATATAAAAAGGGTTGGGCTCCTCTGACAAAATTTCATATTTTGATAAAAAAATTATATGGAAGCTGTACCTACACTCCCAATTAACACTCCATCCTAGAGTTTTCGCAATATAGCCACTAGTATTCTCAAATAATAGACGTTTGAGCCTATTCAAATTTGTATAGCCAGTACATATAAAAATGGTTGGGCTCTTCTGACAAAATTTCATATTTTGATAAAAAATTATATGGAAGCTGTACCTACAACCCCAATTAACACTCCATCCTAGAGTTTTCGCAATATAGCCACTACTATTATCGAATAGTACTAGGCTCGAACGTCTACTATTTGAGAATACTAGTGGCTATATTGCGAAAACTCTAGGATGGAGTGTTAATTGGGAGTGTAGGTACAGCTTCCATATAATTTTTTTTCAAAATATGAAATTTTGTCAGAAGAGCCCAACCCTTTTTATATGTACTGGCTATACAAATTTGAATAGACTCGAACGTCTTAAATTTGAGAATACTAGTGTCTATATTGCGAAAACTCTAGGATGGAGTGTTAATTGGGAGTGTAGGTACAGCTTCCATATAATTTTTTTATCAAAATATGAAATTTTTTCAGAGGAGCCCAACCCTTTTTATATGTACAGGCTATACAAATTTGAATAGGCTCGAATGTTTACTATTTGAGAATACTAGTGGCTATATTGCGAAAACTCTAGGATGGAGTGTTAATTATGTGTTTTACCTTAATTGGAAAATATTAGTGTATGATAAAACTTTGAAAACTTTAATACATATTTGTATATATATTTTTCGTTTGTTTTTATTCGAAATTATTAATTTAATGTTAGTTTTTGTGGTTTTTCTTATAAATTATTTACATGTTAAATAAGTTGCATACACTGCATAGATAAGCTGCATACGCTGCAGAATATTTGTTGCATATGCTACACTTTTAATTAACGTTAGAAACTTCACACCGGTAAGCTAGGGTACAAAGGTATTTTCATTTTTCATTTTTTTATGAGTGCCTTAAGTTTGATGCACGAGTTGTTTATGGTGGTTTTATTTTGCGGCGCACGCGTAGTCTGCCATGTCTTTCGGGCTGTTTGTTTTTCCTGCACTAGTTCTCTTACTTCTATTGGGTAAATAACGGAATTTTCTTTCCTGGATGATAATTTGGGTATGCATTCCCAAGCCGACCATTGTATGACAACAAGGACCTTGTCTAGTTCTTTTTCTATGTCATTTTCACTTTTGATTGGCACTTGAAGTTATATTTTTTTCCTCTACCAACTGCCTACACAGTTCCCAATTTGTTTTGTTGTTTGTGAGCTGTGGTGAATTGGTTTTTTCTATTACATTTTCACTAACCGTCATCATAACAGGAGAATGATCAGATGTTAGACTTTCATCATTTTCTAAGAAGATGTAGCGATCCGATATGCCTTTAGTGATGTAGAAATCTATTAGATCTGGGATTTTGTTAGGATCAGTTGGCCAGTACGTTGGATTTCCTCCTGAGTAAAATTCACAGTTTGAGTATTGGCCAGCTGCAAGTAACTCTTTGCCTTTTGGAGAGGTTAATCTTGAACCCCAGAAGGTATTTTTTGCATTAAAGTCACCTCCAATAATGAAGTTACTTCCTTATTTCTGGAATTCGTGGGGGCAATATATCGCAGATATATTACAGGTATTGTGATAAACAAATTTAACCGTCACGGTGGTTACTTGCATGGATTCTTTTTCTATTTTTAATTCTTCATGATGTTTGATATTATCTCATATAAATATAGCTGACCCTCCTCTTGCTCGTTCTGCAGGATGGGTGGTATGGTAACAAGTATGTCTCCCGATTGATACGTAGGAGCTGCTGGTAAGATGTGTTTCTTATATTAAGCATATATCAATTTTCTCGGTTTTTAAAAATAGTTCTAATTCTTCTAGGTGTTGTGTTAATCCGTTTGCATTCCATATGGCTATTCTTAATGAGTAGTTTTGATGTCTGGTTTCTGCTCCGGAATTATGAATTGAACTATTTATTGCATACATTATTTATGTTTAACTATTTTGGAGCTTGGTATTTCCAGCAAAAATAAGACGCTTATCTTATTTTTTCAAAAATAAGATGCCGCAAACGAGAAAAATCTTAAAGAGCCCAAAATAAGAAGGTTTACAAATTAAATGATGAGGTCGAATCCCAATATTTTAGCGTTGCTGCCTGACGATGACCTGATGTCGATGAGATCGAATATCCCGATATAGTAGCTTTACTCACTAATAAATATTGGGTTTCCAGTAAAAAAAAACTATTAAGCAGCCTTAATATGGGTGTTCACCACTATCGCAGTGAGATGAACCATTCGTCGGCGACCCACGTTCAAATTCAACGGCACAGTACTCTGTAACCACCTGATATAGATGACCTTGACCTTTCTTGTTTTAAAATCTCCCCTTGAATCCCCTTGCCAAACTATTCTTTCTTTTTCTATACCTTGCCTATCATTGTCTTACCGCGCTTTTCCCCTTTTTATTTGGTGTCTTCCCTCACATTCGGTATCAATACACATTTGTATTAAACGAAGTTAGCTGATTTTAATTTTCTATGTTTGGAACCCGAAAACCAGTTGTACGGTAGGTATGAAGGTTTGCTATTGAAAAATTTGATGCAGGTAGGTATAAAAAGCCTTGAACGGTAGGTATATGAAAATTACTATGGTAATTCAAAAAACTAATACCCAACAACAAGTTTAAGTGAATTTTTTTAAATTTGGACTGTGTATCTCTTTGGTATATATTTCACAGTCATTATTTTATGGCAGTTTGTATATGTTGTTTCTCTAAAAATCCAGGAGAATAGGACTTTTAACGTTATTTTATGATACCAAGTGTTAAATCACAATATTTTACGCTAATATTAAAATAAAATTTACAAATTTTGATTTTTGTGAAAGTATCCAATTCGCATTTACGATAAACCGCCATCATAGCATCCCCATCTCCATCTTAATATTACTTTTATCTCTAAAAAAAATATTTATAAAAGGTTTTCCATACTGTGTGTACTTTTTGAGATATTCACCCAAATAAATTTTAAGTGGACCACCAGAAACTGGACACTGTTTATAAATTAGAATTAAAACTGCATTCGTTTTACAGACTAACAAATTTTTTTTATACATATTTTGATTTGTGTCTCTTAGATAATACGAAAACATGCATACATATTTGTGTTATATGTTGAGCTTTAACTTATATGTAATAATAAATCGTGCATAGCACAAAGCTCAACAAACATAGAACACCGTATATAACCACGTACAAACAAATCCTAAAATCAGTTTGCTTTCTAGAATCAAGCAGCAATTTTTCATTACGTACACCTACACCCGTACATACATATTTTAGGTCGGTTTATTTTATCCGTTTTATTTACACCGTTTTATCTAACCATTACCCGCAAGCTATATATCCTGATAAAAAATTTGTTTTTGACTTTATTGCAAAAAAAAAACATACATGGAAACGGATTTAACTGTTTTTTATTGTGCTTTTCCGGAATTTAATTTAATTTTTTTTTTTTTTTATAAAATTTAGATGAATGGGATAAATTTTCATTATTCATTTTAATTCTAGTGTATTTTATACTATGAGTGTAACATGGTTTATTTTATAACAAGGAATACGTTAAGATGTTCTAACTTGCTTCATACTTCTATGTGATTTTAAAGGTTGTTTTTTTTGGTTTTATATTTTTAAATAAAAATTTACAAAGAACATAATAAAGTTCAGTACGAGGAAAGGTATATTTGCATATTGATATTATATGTTCCTATATTGTCTAAATATTACGTTTAGAAATGTTTTCTTCATGTTTTAATAATACGTAATATTTATTCATACAATTTAAATTAATTTTTTTGTTAACGTATACTATGTACTCGTATGTTGTATACCAACAGATCTATTTCTAAGCATACCTTCCTATATATTTACGTATATTTTCTCAGAACTCCTAAGAAATATCTCATTTTATAGAAAATAAATTAGAATTTTAATATCAAGTCCCAGTATTATAAAGTAAATATCTCAGCACCGTACACCACAACGCATAAACCTCACGCAAACAGACAATATAGAGTCGACAAACATAATTTTAATTTTCCTAATTGATAATATTTAAACACACACACATAGAATCTTCCTTGTAATTTTATCCTTATAGCACAAGTACATGATTTTGAATAATTCAACCTAAAATAAAAAATATGATGATAATATTCATGAGTGGCTGACTTACTGAGAAAGGCAAATAATGATAATAATTTGGAATAAAATAAAAGAACATAATAAATAATAGGAATTTATCAAAAAATAAATAAAAAAAAAGTTATCAGATGTTCGCTTATATTTTTAACAATAATTTAAAGGACATCCCACTGGAATTACAATTTATATATATGACACTATATATATCTATTCAGTAATCGTCATCATCATCATCATCATCATAATCATGATGAAAATGAATGTTGATGATTGGGAAAAATAATACTGTATGTACAATGTGGGTACATGGAGGATGGAGAGGCGAAACAAGAATTGACAATTTTTCCTCGTTTCTACTTTTACAAAATATGTTAGTATCTAGAGATTTTTTATAATATTCTCGTTGGGATCTTATTATCATTGAATTTCTGGAAGGGACAGCAAATTGATTTGAAATGTGCGACACACATATGTATTTCGGTTATATTTTATGAACAAATAGATTTTATTTATGAACTTGTTTGTTGTATAAATGTATGTGTGTGTGTAATGCATTTAGATTGGTTAGCTAGCTCCATGGGACCAGGGCGCGTATTCTTGAAATCGATATCCACCGATTTTTGTTTAGTCGTGAAAAAACTTCCAAGCAAATTTAAAAAAACGATTAAAGTAGCCGGCAAAAAATTCGAATAATATAAGGAATTTTAATACAAATTATAATCCGCATGCGGAAATATCGTTGGATTTCAAGAATACGCGCACCAGAATTTACTAAAGAAGTTAAATTTTTAGTCAACGTAGTAAAATTCTATGTAAGAGAAATCTGCGGCATCACCCTTTATTATCTTACTTTACTAACCACTACTACACTATGATCGCTGATTTACAAATATGTGTTTTTTGAATACTTTGTTAAAAATATTAAATTAACATTTAGATTATTTGTTTAATCTTTTATTCATAAATTCATGTTAAACAATTTTGCAATTACCGCACGGTTTCTAATAGTAGCTTAATAATCAATTAATTTAATTTAATAAAGCTCTCATTTCATTTACTCTCTGTCGGTATGCAAAACCCATTAGCCGACCCATCTTCTATGTCAGTATAGGCTGGCATGGAGCTTGCAATGTGCAGATGGCCTTAAATCGGTCCTTTAGCCTTACGTCGAAAGAGCATGGTGAGCCTTGAGCCAATCAAAAATGAATCCATTAATGAATACAAACCTGATCTTACTGCGGAAAGTGACAAAAATATTAAAATGATCTTAACTTCACATTAAAACTGTCCAAAATGAATATGGAACTTGGGCTATAAGTATACAGAAAAAACTAAAATAGAATAATTATCTAATCTAAATTAAATAATAATATATTATGTATATGGTTCTATCTAATATTTTACTTGTTTTAACTCTCTCTCTCTCTCTCGCTCTCTCTGGCACTATATCCCATCAAGGGATTTGGCCACCTCAAATGAGGTTTCATAATCATATTTTCATTTCGGATAATGAGTGATTAATTCATTGATCCTAACCAGCCCTGAAATTTTTTCCTTGTCACCACCACCGGGAAACGAACCTGGGACCTCCGGTCGCTGGAGCCAGCATGCTGACTACTTTGCCGCCGGGGCTTGTTTTAACTATTCATTTAATTAAATACGAAATACAAAATCAATGATTTGCCAAAACTGAATCAGTTGATTTTGTGCATTAAAAATTATATAATTAATTTAATGAATTATTAAATATTTGGGGATTTTAAATAATATCTTTCGCTAAAACAAAATATTTATTTGATATTCTTTTTCTTACCGTAAATTTGTTAAAACATCTAAACATTGTTTGTTCTCTACTAAATTCATTAGCAATTGTTATTTGAATTTACTAAACAAATTTATTAATCATCCAAAGGAATACCAAAATCGAAAAATTAACATTAATTAGTTCATATAATTGAAATCATTCAAAGGTTGAAAATAGTAAAGCTGATTATTCAGCACGAGCTAACAACCTGCCTGTCAACCATATTCAGCTATCAACCAGTCAACATCATTCAATCCAACTGGTCGCTGCAGCAGTTTCCAGTCTCTCAACAGAATGATCGATTTAATGCTCTGAGTATAGAGGATTATTTCACAGATGAGGAAGAAAGAACTGGAAGAAAAAGTTTCCAGACTTAATAACAGAAAGAAACGTAGGCCCTAAGAAACGTAGGCCCACAAAAACGAAAACTCCCCCAAAAAATAATACACAAAGTGTGAACAGTAACACTGAACAGAAAAACCCAAAAATACCACTGCCTCCACCCATTAATGTGAGCAATATCAACAATTTCGAACTTTTTCGACAAAAAATAATAAAAACCACTAGTGAATCCACTAATTTTAAGGCGCTCTCAAATAGTGATATTAGAATTATCTTTTAAAATGAAAATGATTACAGTAATGTCAAAAAATTACTGGAAGAATTAAAAAATGAATCTAGCAACCAACTAGAAAATATCCAATATCACACCTACCAGCTGAACAGTGAAAAGACCTATAGAGTGGTTATTAGAAGCTTACCTTCTTCTATTAGTCACGATAAAATTAAAGCAGACTTAGAAAAAATGGGACATGGAGTCGCAGGTATTACCAACATATACAAAATGGTCACAATTGATGATGTAAAGTCAGGAAACACTTTCCATTGTTTTACATCGACTTAAAACAAAAAGACAACAATAAAGAAGTATACAATATCAAGAAACTTGCGTACCGTATAGTTACCGTAGAGCCACCTAACAAGACAAAGGGAATTCCACAATGTACTAACTTTCAACAACTTGGACACACCAAGAGCTTTTGCTATCGTCAAACCAAATGCGTTAAATGCGCGGAAAATCACCACACGACAAAATGCAAGAAACCACCAGATATCGCGCCTTCTTATGCTATTTGTCAACAACAAGGGCATACTGCAAATTATAAAGGATGCCGTGTATATCAGAACAAATTAAAAAGTCAACAGAATAATAGAACAAGCGCAGTGCAGCGATTACAACCCAAAGTTGCTAAACCACAATCAACAATCACACCATCCACAGTTGGATTATCCTATGCGCAAATCACCAACGAGTCTAATAACATTGAAATAATTAAAATGCTTAGCCAAATTCAACAGTCACTTGGTCATTTAGCAGAGAGGGTGGAAATCTATATCTATCCACCAAGCGAATAAGTCAACATACTCACAAATGATTGACTCGTTCCTACGCATTGTAGCTTGGAACGCTAATGGGCTCAACCAACGAGCCCAAGAACTGGAAATATTTCTCCATACAAACAACATTGATAATGCGCTGATTTTAGAGACGCACTTCTCCAACAAAAGGTTTATCAGCAGAAGGGGTTTTAATTCCTACTGGACAACCCCTCCTAGTGAAAGAGCTAGAGGTGGTTCAGCAGTACTAATTAAAAATAATATCAAACATAATCAACAAGAGGATAACCGTGAAAACTATTTGCAAGCAACTGTTATCTAAATCCAATATAATGGCGCAGATCTAAATATTGCAGCAGCGTACTGTCCTCCACGGGATACACCAACGAAGTTACAATTTAATAACGTCTTCAATAAGCTCGGTCCAAGATTTATTACTATTGGAGAAAAATACCAGATCTACTGGATTTTTTCATAATAAAAGGTATTCCTC
This sequence comes from Nephrotoma appendiculata, assembly GCA_947310385.1. Lineage (NCBI taxonomy): Eukaryota > Metazoa > Arthropoda > Insecta > Diptera > Tipulidae > Nephrotoma > Nephrotoma appendiculata. Next base: position 134,152,842 of record OX371225.1, on the reverse strand, counting down.
TAATTTACACTAGAGTCGAAGGAATTAACGATCTAACATCTGACCACATTCCTGTACTCTTGTCAGTAAGCGCTATAGTAATAAAGAAACAGATAAAGCAAAACCTTAATAGAAGATTCACGGATTGGGACATTTTCAGAGAAAAATTGAAAGAGCTAGTTGAATTAAAAGTTAGTATTAAAAGCAATGAAGAATTGGAACAACAAACAAACAATTTCATTGAATACACTCGGATGGCTACCAGACCAGCTACTCCTGAATTAAAGGACAAAGCGGAGATTGAAGTCAAACACCCGGCTGAAATCAGGGAACAAATCAAGGCAAGAAGAAGGGCGAGGAGGATATGGCTTCTCACCAGAAATCCCGCTGACAAGACAACTTTTAATCGAATAAGTAACAAAGTCAATAGGCTAATCTAAAATTTCATACAGAATTGCCTCGATAACTACTTAAGCGGGCTAGGTCCAGAAATGGATAAGGACTACTCGTTATGGAAAGCAACCAGAAGATTCAAATGACCTGTAGTTTGAGTACCACCTTTAAGGAATGCTCAAGGCAGTTGGGTTCGACAAGACAAAGGAAAAGCGAAACTCTTTGCTCAACACCTAGCAGCAGTGTTCCAACCCCATGACATTCAATCCAACATTGATGTAACACCTGTTTATCAACCAAATCAGGACTTTAAAAGGGTCACGCCAATGGAAATTGCTGAAGAAATCGACAAAAATCTTAATCATAAAAAAGCAACAGGAATTGATGAAATATCACCGAGTCTATTCAAGGAACTTCCACGTAAAGCAATCATCTTGATCACATACTTATTTAATGCCTGTATGAGATTGAAGTATGTACCCAAATGCTTCAAAATGGCCCAAATAATTATGCTAAAGACAGACCAATCTCACTGCTTCCGACCTTATCAAAGCTGTTCGAGAAACTGCTACTAAAACGTCTTAAGCCAATGGTAAACTTTCCTGATTTTCAATTTGGATTCAGGAATAACCACTCCACAATAGATCAAGTCCATCGAATAACTGCGGTTATAGAGCAAGCGTTAGAAGGAAAGAAATATTGCCCCGCCGTATTTCTGGATGTATCCCAGGCCTTTGATAGGGTTTGGCATGAGGGATTGACATTCAAGATGAGCAAAATGCTACCACAAAACTATTGCCAGCTGCTTGAATCATACCTCTCTGATCGCCAATTCAGAGTCATTCATGAAGAAACATGTTCTGACTTTTATCCAGCGATTGCGGGAGTTCCGCAGGGAAGCGTATTGGGTCCCCTCCTCTACCTTCTTTATACTGCGGACATACCTACGACGAATAAAACATTCATCGGCACGTTCGCTGACGACACTGTAATTATGTCAGTAGACGAATCTCAGCCAAGAGCAGTGGAAAACCTTCAACGAGCAATGGACAACGTTACTAAATGGACAATTGACTGGAAAATTGTACTGAATGAGCTCAAATCAACCTATGTGTCATTTGCGCTCCGACATAAAAATAACATTCTTCATATATACCTCAAAGGGGTGCAAGTGCCGCAGGCTGAATCAACAAAATACCTTGGTCTGCATTTAGATTCAAGGGTCAACTGAAAACATCACGTGAGACAAAAAGCTGAACAGATACGATTGAAACAACGTCAAATGTACTGTTTAATCGGATATCATTCCAAAATGAACCTGTATTGCAAAAGACTGGTATACCAGACTATCTTCAAACCAATATGGATGTATGGTGCACAGCTATGGGGTTGTACACATAAATCCAATAAAAACATTATACAACGAAGCCAAAATAAATTTTTTCGAATAGTCACCAACGCCTACCGATTTGTGACTAACAAGAAAATCCACAAAGATTTAGAAATACAATTGATAGGCGGCGTTATCCGCGAATGTACCATAAAACATGAAAAGAGACCCACACCAATCTTGAGGCCGTACAACTATTGGACAGTACAAACGAAGTAAGGCGGCTCAAACGAATCAAACCACATGAGCTAACCGTATGAAAATTATAAACCAAGGGAACTGGACACTGGTCCAGCAGACCCACACAAGTTTATGCTTATCTCATAAGTACTAATGTCAACCTTACTAATGAATTAATAATGTTTAAGTTTGTAGTAGCCATATCAATAAAGTGGTTATAAAAAATATATAATTCAAATCAATGAATGCAGCAATAATTTGAGTGGTTTACCAAAATTATAATAATTCGCTAACTCATTAGGTTTTTATTTTATATATATTGTTAAAGTATTTTCCATTTCCTTGCAGTTTGATCACACTGCAGTCCACCGAAGAGATGATCGAATATTTTTGTCAAAGCCAAACTCTTAATATTTGACTAGTTTAATAAACAAAATTATATTTAAGAAATCATTCGGTATAATTTCTTAAGAGATGGTATGCAAAACTTTTAATAAAACATTAAAAATTTCAATAAAATTATTAAATAATACTAATGCAATATAAATAATTGTTTTATATATTTATTCAATTAATTTAGCTAATTAATTTATTTAATCCAGTAACATTTTGATTATAAATCAAATGTACTTTATTAAATATTTTAGTTGTACCAATTATTTCAAAGCTTGGTTTAATTCATCTAATTAAAATTAAATAAATCAACCAACCGACTAAAAATCAACTCTCAACTTTAAATGAAATCGATTAATCTTTATCTGAAAATAAGAACGCGTAGTTCAGAATTGTCTACATGATTGTGTCGAAAATAGCGTAGACTATAGTTTTTTGCGTAGACAACGTCGAAAATTGGTAGAATATGTAGATAATTTGTTGACAAAGTAGATTATTGTTATTTGTTGTTTTTTTCTAAATAAAATAAATGTTTGCCACCGAAACGGTGGCAGCTTAATTCGGGTGAGCGGTGAGTTTAATTCGTTTAAAATAAATAAACTTATTATTCAAATTTTCTATTAGTAATAGATTCCGTTTTTGTTGTTAATAATGGTTTACGCCATATATCACGTAGTATTACTGGACTATTTCAAATAACATACCACAATTACAAACGACCATCAGTTTAGTTTGAATAGTTTATTTAAACTGTATTTTTGAAATTGTCCGTCTCTATTGACACCCAATTCCAACACCCATTTGCATTTAATTTCAGCTTATTTTTATGCGATGTCGTCGCTCCAATTGTGTTTTGGTTATAATATTCTAGCACTAGTACTTCCAGAAATTATTTACTGCCGATATCGAGCACCTATATACGCAGTACTGACGAAACTAATTACTGATAGCATCGCGGCCATCACGACATTTTCTCCAGAATATTTTTATTTTTTACTGGGCAGAATCAATGTTTTATCATTTCAAAGTGAGTGCATTGTCTAAATTTGTCCGTTGAATTTTTGGAACTGTATTGTCTACCAATATATGTTTATAAGCAATATAGTGGTAGTAGAGAAGTATGTAAAACTTAATATATTTGTGAGCTCCTTAGCGTACGCCGATACAGTTCATATGTTGATCCAAGCATAATACAATTCTCCAAGTGTCGATAGAATCCGAACCGACAAGATATCGAAGTTTTGTTAATTTATCAAAAAAGCTAAAAAATCATACAAAAGTGTAAGATAACCCCGATGTTATCAGCAACAGGTCATGGTGGAATAAGTAGAATCGGCCTGCGTGATATTTTCGTATCATATCTAGATAAACCATTCTTCTAAATCCTTGTTGGATTCTAGTTTCTCCTCTAGTTGTGTTCTCAACATTCCTAATTGGTCCAGTTGTGTCTTCATTATAGACAGATGTTCCAGGTCGATGATTTTTTTAATACTATTTAACTGCAGTATAATTTTATATTTTATTTATTATTGATTGATTATATGGTCTTTAATGTATGGAATATAATGTCGATCAAGTGGTCGCTGTTGACTGTGTTGCAAAGGTGAACTGTTTTAACCACATTTTTCTTAACATTTTTGCAGACTTCTGCTAATATTTCAGCAAATGTTTTCACCACTTTTTGAAGGCGAGGTGGGTGTGTGACGGGGCACCGACTAGTTGGAACCACACTAGAAACTTTTCCAACATGTCCCGATAGCGGTCACCATTAACTCGACTTCATTACATATCCTTAACGACATCATAACCTTTCCTCAAAGATGATGTCGCTAATCAAAATGGCAACCTCAATAAAATATCATTAAGGGGAGGCGTTTCTAACATAAGATCAGCCAGCAGGTCAATTCTCGTTTTCCTATAGGAAAAGGTATTAGGAAAAATATTTACATAGCGTTTTTGTCAAAAATATCATTTTCTGGCCTACTGAGACATAATGTTTGATCTAAATTTTTATAATTTAGGAAATATTTTTTCCGTATCGAAATTGGATAAAAAAAATATTCCCAATTAAATTTTGTTTTTGAAAAAATTTACACCAACTGTTTACCATAGTATGCCAGCAATAAAAATTTTGTGACAAAGTTACTCTGAAAATATTTTCCTAATTCCTTTTTCCTATAGGAAAGCCAGAATCGACCCGCAGGACTAATTGACTCTATTTGTGATTAAATCAAAGCAATCACAAATTTTATTAATTTTCGGTTGATTGGACGTTCCAGGAGCTCGATCATAGTTTTTGGAGATACGTTTTGCTGCAACTTATAGTCAATATCGCGGTGTTGGTCCACTTTTTCTTTTGAATGTGTATGTATATGAATGTGTGTATACGTTTACGAATGCCAAATTAAATTATGACACGATTATACGACTCTTACTACTGCGCCATTGCACTTCATAAATTTCTAAAGACTGGAAGTCCATCGACAGTAACTTAAAAAATTATACTGTTATGAATTTTCCCTGTATTTTTCGAACCTCAGAAACCAAATAATAAAAGCAGTTTTGCGTCCCTTATAATCCAATCTGTCCGAAAACTACACTTACATGAAAAGTTATAAGTTATTATAATCCCTAGAGGTTTAGTAGTCACAAATTCGCAGAAAATTAATAATTTTTATGTTAATGTTATTTCCTTGAATTTTCCGAAGCTCAGAAGCATGAGAACCAAATACTTAAAGCACTTTTGAGTTACTCAGAATCCTTACACGGAAAGTGATTGAGGCTCTGGCACTTTAGTATGCAGAAATGCGCCGCAACTTAATAAATAATACGTTATTGTGTTCTTCATGAATTTTCCGAAGCCTGCGTTTGAACTATGTAGAACCAAATATGAAAAGCTTTTTGAAATTACTCATAGTCTTTTTTGTTTGAATATTTTTTGATGAAAAATTTTAGGGGTTCTGAGGGCTCGGTATATTGAAATTCGCTTTATCTTAATAAATTAAATATTAATGAAATTTTCTTGAATTTTCTGGAGCTCAGAAGTATGAGAGCCAAATAATACAAACACTTTTGATTTACTAATGATCCAATCTCTCCGAAAAATAAGCTTACATTAAATGGTATAAGGTGGTTTAGGATATGCAGAAATTCCCCGTAACTTAATAAATTATACGTTAATGAGTTTTCTGTGAATTTTTCAAAGCCTAGAAGCATGAGCACCAAATTTGAAAAGCACAATTAAGCTACGCATACATTAATGATATTTTCTTGAATTTACTGAAGGTGAAAATTAGGAGAGCAAAATACTATAAAGCACTTTTGAGTTACTCGTTTTAAGAATTGTAGTGCTTTCCATCCATTCTGTCTCTTATATGAAAAGTTATAAGGGTCTGAAAAATTGTATGGGTCTTGGAGGGTTAGTATACAGAAATTCAGTATAATGATATTCGGTTTTACCTTAAAAATTGTATACATTGATTAATTTTCAGTTAATTTTCCGAAGCTCAAAAGCTTTGAGTCACTCATAATCGAATCAGTCCAAAAAATACCCCTAGTTGTTTCTCGTACGCAGAACTTCGCCGTATTTTAATAAATAAAACAATAATGAATTTTCCGTGATTTTTGCCGAACTCAGAAGCATGAGAGCCAAAATACGCTAGCACGAAAAGTTTTTTGTAGTTCACAGAAAAATTATACAAATTCTTGTACACTAAAGTTTAGTGTGTTGTTTTTAGAAATGTTATTGATTTTTATAGACAACAAAATTGTTTTTCGTAAACCGCATTAAAATATAGCCTGCCTCGAGATTTTTTACTTTGTTTATTCTAGAAATGTTCATCGATTAAGCTTAACAATCAAATTTAGATTTTTGTTTTGTTACTTTGTCAACATTTTGATTCCTAAAAGTCGCCATCAAAATGATAACGCAAATATTTTGTCAACTTAAACCATTGTTATGCTAATTAGGAAAATAATTCATTGTATTTTCTTGATCCAGTATGTGGGAGTTTTTATTTGAATGTTACGGATGAAGAATTCCAAGTATATTTTTGTTAGAAAAGTCGAGAAAAGAGTTTCTTATTCACAAAACAACTTTAGGCGTGGGCTATATACATTTTTATTTGTTTGAACTTTGCCTCCACACCGTTCCATAGCATGTTCAAAATATTGCACTAGTAATGTAGCAAAATGGATTGTCTGACATAAAATAGTCATAAGCATTTTTACTTTTAACTGTACGCGTGTCATTAAAATGCTGTGCATCTTAGTTTACAGAACAAAAAAAAATTTATTAGATGTACAAGTAGAAACTATGTTTTTTTCTGGTCAAATTTATTTTTATTGAAAATATAATTGTTATACAAAGATTAATTATCGAAATATTCGCCATTACTATCTATGATATTTTGCCATTTATCAGGTGTGCCTTTGCGATAAAAAATTGGTGTTTTCGACGCAAAATAATCATCGGTCCCTTTTTACACATCTTCATCTTTCGTTTAAAATATGATAGCATCGATCTGAATAAGTGGTAATCAGAGGGAGCCAAGTCCGCCTAACCAGAAGATGAGTTCTTGGTTTGATTTTGCTGTGTGTGGACGAGCGTAGTCTTGCAGCAATATTTTCTTCCTCCTTCCTCGGCCTTTAAAGGGTCTTTTTTCCTCCAGTAACGTTCAGCTATAACAGTTGGACCAGGCCACAGAAGTTCTTAGCAAGTGACTTCATTGTAATCCTACCAGACACACAGTAACACTTTCTTGGCATAAATATTCATTTTTGCGACTAATTCTTATTATTATTCTTACAAAATCCACTTTTCATCACCGGAATGCTGTTGTGAAAAAAATTCTTTCTTTTGAATCGAGATCGGTTTTTGTTTTCTTCGGTCAATTTATGAGAATCCCATTTTCCATCCTTCTGTATTTTTGCCATTGCATGCAATTGATGTGATAATCAATTCCATAGCTTGAGCAGCATTTGTTTTTTTCATTTGGAAACAGAATAGAATGCAATGACGTAAATGTGGCTTATCAATATCCATCTTTTAAAACTGAAACTTTTGTCATAAAAACGGCAATGACTAAGCCACATATATCCAAAATTACGAGCGAGTTGAATGCGTTGCAGTATATTTTAATGCAACCAACTTTAGAGACGAGTTTCTACTTGCACACCTAATAATATTTAATCACATTTTAATTTCTTTTGATCAATTTATTTCGCGTTAAAAAATAGCAACAATTTTTATACATTTCTAAACCGCACGGGCAAATAGAAACTGTATAACGTCTTAATCAAGATAAATAAATTATATCAAAATTACATAATATAGGTACTTACCTAGACAGACATTAAGGTTGTTGGTAACTCTTTAAAAATAACCTGACATACTATTAAATCTCTAATTGATAAAGGATGTGCACACTGCACATCATCAGTAATTATGGTTCATGAACCTACATTATTTTGAGAAATTTTATCTACCATGAACAAATATAAACGTTTTGTTTGTGCGTCTTGTCGTATACACGAGTGTATATAGATTTACACACAACACCGTACACGGATCGTTAGACTTTAATGATTTGTTATTAAATTTAATTATGATACAATTTATTGCTTTAAGGTTTACCCGGATATTAAATTTTAATTGTTCCATATAATTTTTAGCTTATTTATGACAATGTATACATAATAAAAATGTCATGAAAATATTGCTGCCCAATTGGTGTTATTTATATTCAAGATTGTAGCAGTTGCTAAATGTACAAACTTAAATTTTTCTTTTCTGTCACAAAACTTAAAATTAACACCATTTTGCATTAAAGCAAAATTAAAATAAAAAAAAAACCTTCACCATAATTTGTCTAAACCATGAGTGAAATAATAAGGATAAATTGGGGAAAACTATATGGAAGATTTTTTTCCCTCCATTTTGAAAACTGGATAAATTTGGGGTGAAGCAATATCTAGAGCTATACAAAAAGTATTATTTTACAAGCCAAGATTTTCAATCAAATTTCGAAAATTATTATTTTTACATATAATCAACAGCTAACATGAAATTGTTTATGGCAACGGATGTTCACCATTTTCCGTTGCTTATAAGAGTTAATCGATATCAAATTAAATGATTTGACTGGAAGTCTGTTCAAAAATTCTATAGAATACCATTTAGTTATATTCCGCTTAATCTTTGCTCTAACATTAAGTTAAATTTCCAGTTTCGTGCTCACGCAAATTAATCGAAATAATTTCTAGAAGGGCAAGTATCATACTCTTTGCTCTAAGCGTGTTAAAAATGAAACGCGAAAATGCTTCTCAAGCTACAAAAAATATGTCGAAAGTAATATTAAACAAAACCTAAATTGCTTTAGACCTACTATCAGTCACTTATGTACTACAAATTCGCAATCGCCTCTCATTAATACTGGTAGCTCACTTAAGCCATTCTCGCAATCGTTATAACTATAATCATGCTGACGTATTCTCTGAAGAAGTTGTTTTTAAAAGCTTTGCTATAACTTTTATGATTTCTTACTAAAAGATGGTGTACTCCCTACTATTTGAAAACATGCTTATTTAGTACCTGTTGTTGTGAATGGTGGATTTGATAATTAAACACAGTTTAAACATAATTTTATTACAATAGTTTTTTTATTATAAGAATTATTTTAGTTCACTTAGTATAATTTAGTTATAATGATTTATTTTAGTAGTTAGTTTAATATTAATTTAGTTGTTGAAATTTTAGGAATTAGGAAAGGCAAAATATAGTATGGTCGAATTTTATATAGAGCTTTATTTCAGTGAAACATGATAACACAAATATTAAATTTAGTACAATATTAATAATATAATGCAAATAAAAATATATTTTATATTTAGAATGACGTAATACATAATTATAAATAATATAATTTTCAATAATTTTTTTTTTTTTATTTCAATGTATAATGCTAGATAACTTAAGATTCATTTATTTATTTATTATTACATAATTTAATATATATAATTTTATTTTTTAATGTTTAATAACTTAAATTTATTTCGTAAATACAACTTATCAAAATCTAATAGTATATTCTGTATAGTGTAAATCGAATCACTGATAAATATACGAAATATTTAAATGTGACGTACCGTACTATTCCGTATAATGGAGCATGGTATACTATTCGAGTTTGAGGCATTTAACATGGTACAGATCGAGAAAAATTGATGTACCAGATACATTATTCGAACAACATATATAACAAAATCCCAGAGAGGATAGAGAAAACACAAAAATATAACAAAATAGAGTTTTTTTTTTGTTCAAATATACAGTACTATGGTACACTATTCGGGTAGGTAATTCCAAATAGTGTACCAATGGTACATATACTATTATGACGGGTACATTATTCGGAATAGTACGGTAATTTTAATCGATTATTATGTATTTTTTCACAATTCCCGATACGAATTTTTGTATTTGCTGGTGAAATTACTTCAGTAACAGTATATGGACCTAACCAAAGCGAATCGAATTTTGATTTTGTTGTTTCATTTTTTTTATAAACCTGATCACCATTCTGGAATTGTTTGGAGGTGCAATTTTTGTCATAATATTGTTTTGTTCTTTCCTTGTTTTGAAGAAGTTTATCATGAGCTATTTTCAAATTTCTTCCATACAAATACGGACGAAAATGATCGTTTGCCAAAGCTATCGCCAGATGCTCCTTTTCAGTTGTATCCTGATTTTTGTCCGCAAGGTTCAAACACGGCTAGCATAAGCAATTGGTAGGTCAGTATCGTTTGTCTCCTGGGATAAAACTGAACTAATGCCAATATCATTTGCATCACACGTTAACATGAATTTCTTGTTCCGGGGGATTACTCAAGAATTCCTTCATTTTCGGAAACGCTTCACAAAAAGCGTCCCATACGAAAGAAGCATGTTTTTCTAGAAGATCTGTTAATGGTTTAGTAATTTTTGTATTTTGATTGTTGAATTTAGAATTTGGAACTGAGAATTAAGAATTTAGAATTTAGAATTTAGAATTTAGAATTTAGAATTTAGAATTTAGAATTTAGAATTTAGAATTTAGAATTTAGAATTTAGAATTTAGAATTTAGAATTTAGAATTTAGAATTTAGAATTTAGAATTTAGAATTTAGAATTTAGAATTTAGAATTTAGAATTTAGAATTTAGAATTTAGAATTTAGAATTTAGAATTTAGAATTTAGAATTTAGAATTTAGAATTTAGAATTTAGAATTTAGAATTTAGAATTTAGAATTTAGAATTTAGAATTTAGAATTTAGAATTTAGAATTTAGAATTTAGAATTTAGAATTTAGAATTTAGAATTTAGCATTTAGAATTTAGAATTCAGAATTTAGAATTTAGAATTTAGAATTTAGAATTTAGAATTTAGAATTTAGAATTTAGAATTTAGAATTTAGAATTTAGAATTTAGAATTTAGAATTTAGAATTTAGAATTTAGAATTTAGAATTTAGAATTAAGAATTTAGAATTTAGAATTTAGAATTTAGAATTTAGAATTTAGAATTTAGAATTTAGAATTTAGAATTTAGAATTTAGAATTTAGAATTTAGAATTTAGAATTTAGAATTTAGAATTTAGAATTTAGAATTTAGAATTTAGAATTTAGAATTTAGAATTTAGAATTTAGAATTTAGAATTTAGAATTTAGAATTTAGAATTTAGAATTTAGAATTTAGAATTTAGAATTTAGAATTTAGAATTTAGAATTTAGAATTTAGAATTTAGAATTTAGAATTTAGAATTTAGAATTTAGAATTTAGAATTTAGAATTTAGAATTTAGAATTTAGAATTTAGAATTTAGAATTTAGAATTTAGAATTTAGAATTTAGAATTTAGAATTTAGAATTTAGAATTTAGAATTTAGAATTTAGAATTTAGAATTTAGAATTTAGAATTTAGAATTTAGAATTTAGAATTTAGAATTTAGAATTTAGAATTTAGAATTTAGAATTTAGAATTTAGAATTTAGAATTTAGAAATTAGAATTTAGAATTTAGAATTTAGAATTTAGAATTTAGAATTTAGAATTTAGAATTTAGAATTTAGAATTTAGAATTTAGAATTTAGAATTTAGAATTTAGAATTTAGAATTTAGAATTTAGAATTTAGAATTTAGAATTTAGAATTTAGAATTTAGAATTTAGAATTTAGAATTTAGAATTTAGAATTTAGAATTTAGAATTTAGAATTTAGAATTTAGAATTTAGAATTTAGAATTTAGAATTTAGAATTTAGAATTTAGAATTTAGAATTTAGAATTTAGAATTTAGAATTTAGAATTTAGAATTTAGAATTTAGAATTTAGAATTTAGAATTTAGAATTTAGAATTTAGAATTTAGAATTTAGAATTTAGAATTTAGAATTTAGAATTTAGAATTTAGAATTTAGAATTTAGAATTTAGAATTTAGAATTTAGAATTTAGAATTTAGAATTTAGAATTTAGAATTTAGAATTTAGAATTTAGAATTTAGAATTTAGAATTTAGAATTTAGAATTTAGAATTTAGAATTTAGAATTTAGAATTTAGAATTAAGAATTTAGAATTTAGAATTTAGAATTAAGAATTAAGAATTTAGAATTTAGAATTTAGAATTTAGAATTTAGAATTTAGAATTTAGAATTGAGAATTTAGAATTTAGAATTGAGAATTTAGAATTTAGAATTTAGAATTTAGAATTTAGAATTTAGAATTTAGAATTTAGAATTTAGAATTTAGAATTTAGAATTTAGAATTTAGAATTTAGAATTTAGAATTTAGAATTTAGAATTTAGAATTTAGAATTGAGAATTGAGAATTGAGAATTGAGAATTTAGAATTTAGAATTTAGAATTTAGAATTTAGAATTTAGAATTTAGAATTTAGAATTTAGAATTTAGAATTTAGAATTTAGAATTTAGAATTTAGAATTTAGAATTTAGAATTTAGAATTTAGAATTTAGAATTTAGAATTTAGAATTTAGAATTTAGAATTTAGAATTTAGAATTTAGAATTTAGAATTTAGAATTTAGAATTTAGAATTTAGAATTTAGAATTTAGAATTTAGAATTTAGAATTTAGAATTTAGAATTTAGAATTTAGAATTTAGAATTTAGAATTTAGAATTTAGAATTTAGAATTTAGAATTTAGAATTTAGAATTTAGAATTTAGAATTTAGAATTTAGAATTTAGAATTTAGAATTTAGAATTTAGAATTTAGAATTTAGAATTTAGAATTTAGAATTTAGAATTTAGAATTTAGAATTTAGAATTTAGAATTTAGAATTTAGAATTTAGAATTTAGAATTTAGAATTTAGAATTTAGAATTTAGAATTTAGAATTTAGAATTTAGAATTTAGAATTTAGAATTTAGAATTTAGAATTTAGAATTTAGGATTTAGAATTTAGAATTTAGAATTTAGAATTTAGAATTTAGAATTTAGAATTTAGAATTTAGAATTTAGAATTTAGAATTTAGAATTTAGAATTTAGAATTTAGAATTAAGAATTTAGAATTTAGAATTTAGAATTAAGAATTTAGAATTTAGAATTTAGAATTTAGAATTTAGAATTTAGAATTTAGAATTGAGAATTGAGAATTTAGAATTTAGAATTTAGAATTTAGAATTTAGAATTTAGAATTTAGAATTTAGAATTTAGAATTTAGAATTTAGAATTTAGAATTTAGAATTTAGAATTTAGAATTTAGAATTTAGAATTTAGAATTTAGAATTTAGAATTTAGAATTTAGAATTTAGAATTTAGAATTTAGAATTTAGAATTTAGAATTTAGAATTTAGAATTTAGAATTTAGAATTTAGAATTTAGAATTTAGAATTTAGAATTTAGAATTTAGAATTTAGAATTTAGAATTTAGAATTTAGAATTTAGAATTTAGAATTTAGAATTTAGAATTTAGAATTTAGAATTTAGAATTTAGAATTTAGAATTTAGAATTTAGAATTTAGAATTTAGAATTTAGAATTTAGTATTTAGTATTTAGAATTTAGAATTTAGAATTTAGAATTTAGAATTTAGAATTTAGAATTTAGAATTTAGAATTTAGAATTTAGAATTTAGAATTTAGAATTTAGAATTTAGAATTTAGAATTTAGAATTTAGAATTTAGAATTTAGAATTTAGAATTTAGAATTTAGAATTTAGAATTTAGAATTTAGAATTTAGAATTTAGAATTTAGAATTTAGAATTTAGAATTTAGAATTTAGAATTTAGAATTTAGAATTTAGAATTTAGAATTTAGAATTTAGAATTTAGAATTTAGAATTTAGAATTTAGAATTTAGAATTTAGAATTTAGAATTTAGAAATTAGAAATTAGAAATTAGAAATTAGAAATTAGAATTTAGAAATTAAAATTTAAAATTTAAAATTTAAAATTTAAAATTTAGAATTTAGAATTTAGAATTTAGAATTTAGAATTTAGAATTTAAAATTTAAAATTTAAAATTTAAAATTTAAAATTCAGAATTAAGAATTAAGTATTAAGAATTAAGAATTTAGAATTTAGAATTTAGAATTAAGAATTAAGAATTAAGAATTAAGAATTAAGAACTAAGAATTTAGAATTAAGAATTAAGAATTTAGAATTTAGAATTTAGAATTTGGAATTTGGAATTTGGAATTTGGAATTTGGAATTTGGAATTTGGAATTTGGAATTTGGAATTTGGAATTTGGAATTTGGAATTTGGAATTTGGAATTTGGAATTTGGAATTTAGAATTTAGAATTTAGAATTTAGAATTTAGAATTTAGAATTTAGAATTTAGAATTTAGAATTTAGAATTTAGAATCTAGAATTTAGAACTAAGAATTTAGAATTTAGAACTGAGAATTTAAAATTTAGAACTTAGAATTTACTCGAGGTAGTAAATAATTTGAGCTTGAAGGATAATTATTAGTAGAATATTTTTGATTTGCTTCCTCCTCTAAAGCTTTAGTAATATATAGCTTCTTTTAAAGTTTGAAATCTACAGGCTTTAACTAGCAACTTTGTAGGTTCCTGTAATCCTTCTTGGAATGATCCAAGAGCCATTTTATTATTCAAATATTTAATTTCTTTCATGAACTCAATACCTGGTTCTGAAAAGCTGGCTTCGTTTAAATTATAATGCAATGTTTCTAAAGGATTTGAAAAGCTTTTTACATCCTCTTCGTATCGTTGTTGATTTATTGAATTTAATTCTAATTGAATTGACTCAAGAGAATGCTTAGAAGTAAATTGAGACTTAAGAAAATTCTTCGAATTTAAAAATTTCATAGGCTTTTCCTACAAGCTTGACTTTAAGTTGTAACGACGTAGTCGTACGTTGATATGTTGATTTGCTGAAGTGAAAATGCAAGGCGAAGCGGAGCACTTAATAAAATAATAATAAAAAAATAAAAACAAAATTTAATTTAATTTTAAAAATTAATCAAAAAATTTTATTTAATAAATAAGTAATTATGGTACGGTTGCTGAGCAGCTCCTGCTGCTTCAAAACTCCAAAACTGAATAGGGATAAATCAAAATTTTGTATAGCTTTTATACAAAATTTTTAAGGCAATCTGGATGCAATAAAAATTGGATTGATCCAGTATTGTTGCGTTTGGTAAACAAGGCAATAAAAATTTGAATTGCATCCACCAAATCTGGTTTCAGCTGGTTACCAATTTGTTTGGATAATAGACGTGCGTACGCCTATGAACATTATTGCAATGGTAAATTTACTTTATGCTAATTGCCACGCCATCATGTTAACTATGCATTAAATGATTGTGTCATTGGTTATCACAATCATTTAATGGTGATGAGGGGGCATCTACAATAAGATTTTAACAACTATCGTGCCATCGTTTAATTTAAATATCTTGTGTCTTGGTTATCACAAAATATGATGGTGGCATCTATGATGCAATTGCAATATTGTTCGTTTCAATGTTTGGTAACGATCTTGATTGGCATGCAAATCGGTATGATTTGTTAATTTTGTAATGTGTACAAAATTGTTTGTTGCATGTACCGATTTTGCATGGGCAGACTGTTGTTGCATATTCTTTTGGAATATGCTTATTTATACACGGAGAATTGTCCGTTAATAAATAATTCAGTCGACGGAATATTGTCAGTTTGTAATTATGTATATTGTGCGGTGTTTCTTGTATTTGAAGAAACAGGCCGCTACATCACTCCCTCCTCAGTGAAAAGGTCCTCCCTTTTGTGAGTTTTTGTGTGTCCACCAGCGATTGTGAATGGAGTTTTGGGAATTGTACTATTATAATGATGTATGATCATTATAATAGTAGCGGTGATGTAATTTGTTTACCAGTGCAAATTGTTTGATGATAGTTAATGTATCATTGTTTGCGATGTATGATCGTCATATGAAATATATTGTGGATGTCCACCAGCGATTGTGGTTGGAATTATTGAGTTGGAGTTGATTGTTTGAGTTGGGTGAAGTTTGTATTAGCCGAAAATGCGGACAGTTTTCTTCACTCCCGATATTTGATCGGGTGAACTCAGAATGCCATAGACTGGTTTGAGTCTATCAATAGAGACAGATTGATGTTTGTCTCTGATTTGCAATACAAAGTGCTTACGAAGTCGTCGTATCACTTTGTATGGGCCTTCATATGGTAGTGTGAGGCCAGTGCGAACTTTGTCTACTCGTACGAAAGCGTAGTCACAAGTTTGCAGTGACTTTGGTACGAATATGTCGCTTTGCTTGGTTTTGCGCGTGTCCGTTGGGATGAGTTTGTTCATCGTGGAGCGCAATTGATCAATCACTGTGTCAGTAGTTACCTGAGATGTAAGTGGGTGTTCCACAAAGAATTCTCCAGGTAATTTGATCGTTTGACCGTACACCAGTTCTGCTGGTGAACATTTCAGGTCGTCTTTAACTGTTGCTCGGATTCCCAATAATATGATTGGAATTTCTGAGCTCCAGTTTACGGTATTTGCACGAGCTTTTAGAGCTGTCTTAAGTTGGCGGTGAAAGCGCTCAACCATACCGTTTGCTTGAGGGTGATAGGCAGTTGTTCGTATTCGTTGTGAGCCTAAGAGTTGCATAAGCTCAGCGAATAGTTTTGATTCGAACTGTGTGCCTTGGTCGGTCGTTATGTTGGCCGGAACGCCGAATCTAGAGATGTAGTTATCGACGAGCGTTTTTGCTATTGTTGTTGCGGAGATATATTTTATGCAGTAGGCTTCAGGCCACCGCGTAAAACGATCAACGCAAGTTAAAATATATGAAAATCCATTAGATGGTGGAAGTGGTCCGACAATATCTATATGGATGTGCTCACATCTACCTGGTGGAATTTGGAAATTCCCGTGAGGTGATTTAGTGTGACGTTGCACCTTACATTTTTGGCAGGATAAACAAGATTTCGCCCATTGGGTTACGTCTTTGTTCATACTAGGCCAAAAGTATTTTGCAGTGACAAGTTTACGAGTTGCTCGTACACTTGGATGTAAAATATTATGCAGAGTATCGAAAATAGTTCGACGTAATTTCTCTAGAATGTACGGGCGATTGCTGCCTGTAGATATTTCACAGTAAACTGTTAAATCGGCTAATGGAAATTTATCTAATTTCCATTTGGAAGTGCGCCGATTTGTAGAACTAGAGAGTAAGTTCTGTAGTTCTTGATCGCTAGCTTGTGCTTTAGCGATGGTTGTAATGTCGTAGCGAGTTGCTACGGAGGCAAGCTCGTGGTCAGAAGTCCGAGAAAGTGTGTCGGCGACCACATTGTCTGTGTCGGCGACCACATTGTCTTTGCCTTGTATGTGCTGTATGTCTGTGGTAAATTGCGAGACATAGTCTAAATGGCGTGCTTGCCGAGGATTTCGCTCCGCTTTAGAGGTAATTGCTCTAGTAAGCGGTTTGTGGTCGGTAAAAATAGTAAATTCCCGACCCTCGACAAAATAGCGAAAATGCTTAATTGCTTGAAAGATTGCAAGCAATTCGCGGTCAAATGCCGAATATTTTCTTTCGGCATCTGATAATTTCTTGGAGAAAAATCCAAGAGGCTCCCAAGTGCCTTTATTCAATTGCTGTAAGACTGCGCCTATTGCTGTGCTAGAAGCATCAGTGGTGATGCTGTATTTTGTTGCATTTAGCGGATGCGCTAAAAGAGCAATATTTTCTAAGCACTTCTTGAGCTGAAGGAATGCCTTTTGACATTCTTCAGGGAAAGAAAAATTTTGAGGCGTTTTTGGTTTCTTGAGAAGTGTTGCCAATTGTGAGTGAATTGGGGCAAGTATCTCAGCGAGTTTTGGAATAAATCGGTGGTAGTAGTTTACCATTCCGACAAATTGCTGAATTTGTTTAACGTTTTGTGGTGCTGGGAATTCCCTAATTGCATTAATTCGTCCTTCGGACGGCAGAATGCCATTAGGGGTAATTTTGTGACTGAGGAAGTCAAGATTGCTTGTCCCAAACACACATTTTGCTGTGTTAATATTGACACCATACTTTGATAACTTTTGGAAGAGTTGTTCCAAATGGAGTAAGTGTTGCTTCTCGTCTCTAGATGCTACGAGAATGTCGTCAATATAAACAAAAACGAAATCGAGATCTCTCACGATTTCGTTGATGAAACGCTGGAATGTTTGCGCAGCATTTCTGAGACCAAATGGCATTCGAGTGAATTCGAATAAGCCAAATGGTGTGGTTATTGCAGTTTTATGTATGTCGTCAGGAGCAATTGGAATTAAATGATATGCTCTGACGAGATCGATTTTTGAAAAAATTGAGCATCCATGTAATTGCATGGAAAAATTTTGAATGTGGGGAATAGGGTAACGGTCAGGAATTGTGACAGCGTTAAGCCTTCTGTAGTCCCCACATGGTCTCCAGTCATTGTCCTTCTTCTTCACCATGTGTAATGGACATGATATTGCTGAAGAAGAAGGTCGGCAGATTCCTAGTTCCACCATGTGCTGAAATTCTAGGAATGCTGCTTTGTGCCGAATTGGATCAAGCCTACGTGGTCTCGCAAATGGTAAATGGCCTGTAGTCACAATGTGGTGTACTACATTATGCCTTACCGGAGAGTTGTAGTTTGGTGGAGCTGTTAAAGAAGAAAATTTCTTTAACAATGCTCCATAGCCATTGTTGATTATGTAGAACAATGGTGATGGCGTATCAACGAGTGCTGATGTGGCGTTGATAGTAAGCTTAGTGGATGGATCAATCAGTTTGCGATTTTTCAAATCCACTAATAAACCGAATTTCGTTAGGAAATCCGCGCCGATAATGGGGCGGTTGACATTGGCAAGAATAAATGCGTGTTTGAAAGAACGTCTTAAGCCAATATCAACGTTAAGTAGTTTGGTACCAAAAGTGTTTATTGTGGTACCATTTGCTGCTGACAGAACTAAATCGGGATTGCGATTTGTTCCACAGCGATAGTATTTATGATAAGGGATTACGCTGAGATCAGCGCCGGTATCAATCAGAAACGTGATATTATTTTCCAAATCCCTTATAAATAAGCGGCTGTGCTGCGCTTGTCTCAAGTCTGCCGCTGCGAGCTTAAGACTTAATAGTTTGGGGAACCGGTAATTGCTGGCTCTTTGTGCTGGGTAGCAAAATTGCATGGTTTGATGCATTTAGATGCTTTGCTACCAAATCGACCGTGATACCAACACCAGTTTTGTGGAGATTGGTATCCGTTCGCTCGTGAATTGCTTGAGCGATTTGAACTTCCCTGATGCGTGTTAAATTGCCTGGGTCTCGAAGGAGAAGGTGTACGTCTCCAGGGAGAATTCGATCGCGAGGGTTGTCGCTGTGTGTGTGATTGCGTCTCGAGTCTTATTAACCTATCGCTTAGTCTCTTGATTGTATTTTCTAGCTTTGTAATTGCTGAGGTAGCTACCTGCAGCTCAGAGCTAGGCGTATGGTTATTGCGTTGTATCGAACTCAAAGTCTGAGTTCGACTGCCAACTAAATCGTGCAGCTTGTCGGCAATATCAGCGAGATCCTCTTCTTGTTTATCTTGCTGCGGGATCATCGCTGTTTGTATGTAGTCAGGCAGTTGCCTGATCCACAATTTCGTAATTACGTTGGTTGAAAAATTCTTTTCAGCCAACGACTTGATTTGATGCAAAATATCGGATGGTTTTTGATCACCAATCTCGATTTTGCTCAGGATTGTCTCCAATTTCCGTTCTTCGGAAATGGAGTATCGATCAACTAAGACTCTCTTAATTGTTTCGTACTTCTCAACAGGTGGAGGATCTTGTAATATATAATTAATCTTCTCCGCCTGTGTTGCCGTTAGAGACAGTACGATATGCGCAAACTTCTGTTTGTCGTTTGTAATTTTGTTCGCGTCGAACATTATTTCGGCCGTCAAAAACCAACTTTTAGGATTTGTCTCCCAGAACGCTGGTAACTTCGTCAATTGTTTTGACGAGGCTATCTCAGGTTCATCAAGTTGCTTTTGGTCCTTTTCTTCGTTATGTGTCATGTCGGCTTATGAGCAAAATGAAATGCTTTTGCTTTTATATTTTTATTTTCACACACTTAAAAAAAATATTTAATCGCACTTAAAAAAAATCTTTGGATGTAGTGGAGAGTAAAAAATATTTTTTTTTGTGAATTCTTAGAAATAGTGTCGGAATGGGCACGTATTTCTAAAAAGCGACCAGGGGAATATTTACGATTTATGAAACTAGTGCGCTTACGACTGGTGCGGGCTTAGGCCACTATTTCATAAAACTCGTGTTTTAAATTTAATATAATTTAGTGAATAAAACACCATGCACTTTTTTTTATATAAATAAATTTTACACTTTATTTTCACTTCTTTTTTTTTTAATAAAAAAATTTTTAAAACTCACCTGTTCGGTAAACACCGACGTCTAGGGTCACCAGATGTAACGACGTAGTCGTACGTTGATATGTTGATTTGCTGAAGTGAAAATGCAAGGCGAAGCGGAGCACTTAATAAAATAATAATAAAAAAATAAAAACAAAATTTAATTTAATTTTAAAAATTAATCAAAAAATTTTATTTAATAAATAAGTAATTATGGTACGGTTGCTGAGCAGCTCCTGCTGCTTCAAAACTCCAAAACTGAATAGGGATAAATCAAAATTTTGTATAGCTTTTATACAAAATTTTTAAGGCAATCTGGATGCAATAAAAATTGGATTGATCCAGTATTGTTGCGTTTGGTAAACAAGGCAATAAAAATTTGAATTGCATCCACCAAATCTGGTTTCAGCTGGTTACCAATTTGTTTGGATAATAGACGTGCGTACGCCTATGAACATTATTGCAATGGTAAATTTACTTTATGCTAATTGCCACGCCATCATGTTAACTATGCATTAAATGATTGTGTCATTGGTTATCACAATCATTTAATGGTGATGAGGGGGCATCTACAATAAGATTTTAACAACTATCGTGCCATCGTTTAATTTAAATATCTTGTGTCTTGGTTATCACAAAATATGATGGTGGCATCTATGATGCAATTGCAATATTGTTCGTTTCAATGTTTGGTAACGATCTTGATTGGCATGCAAATCGGTATGATTTGTTAATTTTGTAATGTGTACAAAATTGTTTGTTGCATGTACCGATTTTGCATGGGCAGACTGTTGTTGCATATTCTTTTGGAATATGCTTATTTATACACGGAGAATTGTCCGTTAATAAATAATTCAGTCGACGGAATATTGTCAGTTTGTAATTATGTATATTGTGCGGTGTTTCTTGTATTTGAAGAAACAGGCCGCTACAAAGTATTTACAAAAATTTAACTACTTCGGTAGTTTTTAGTGTATCATGTATGATATCACAGCAAGAAATAAATCTGTGTAAATGTTCAGATGAGCCATCAAATTCTGGTATTATTTTTAAAGATACATTGATATTTAACTCTGACATGTTAGAATAGCTTATTACTGATTCGCAAAAATGTATGATTTCAGGTATAAAGGTTTCATTAGAATTTTCGGAATAGTTTGTTGAAGAAACAATTTCATCAGATTGTTTTGAGATATTTGAAGTTACTGAACTAATCGAATTATTACCGAATTCACTATCATTACACTCAATTTTAATTTGTACATTAGAGTTTAAAGAGTCTAGTTTTTCAAAATTATTTATACGTTTTTTTAATAAAAATGAACTATTATGTAACACATATACTTATTAAACTTTCATAGTTACGAATATTAAATATTTGGCAAAAAAATCATATTTACGTAATGAAATATTTTAATATCTAAATATAAATATATGTATTGGTATATGTAATAATTAAAATATTATAAAATATATTATGATAATAAATTTTCGTACCTTAAACATGAACAACAATTATAAGTTGTAATATTTAATTTTAATTAATATTTAATTTTAATCAGCTGACTGCATGAAAATCCTTCGATGCAAATTATGTCCTCGGTTCCGATTGAATGAATTGGTATTGTTGTTACTGTTGATAATGGCTCGATATAAATTGGTAATCCAAGTATGTATAATGTTGAGATGTTGTTCAATACGTTGTAAACATATTCAATTTTTTTTTTAAATTAATGTTGGCTTTTAAAGATAAAAGTCCGCTTAATTTTACCGTATCAGATGTTGTTACTGGTACAAGTGATCCAAATTTGTTGTTTGTGTTTATTTTTTTTTTTTTTGATGAAGTCATTAAAATATTGAGGAATAGCTTTTTTTATTAATAATGGCTTTGGTGTTTGTAAATGTCATTTTGTAGCCTTGTACATGAAATGCTATTTTTCGAATGTACGTTTATAATTTTTTTTGATGAAAAATTCCCGTTTGACGCACGGGATGTCTTCTTCTTATGTTAAATTGCGTGATAACCACGGTAGAAAGGAAAACTTTGATTTGGATTAGGATTGTATTGTGAAAATGAATTTGATTTTTATTTATGGTTTTCTTTATTATGACTTATGTATTATGATGTACGAGGACGAGTACATCATATGTTTTCTTGTTACACTATTTTTTAACTTATGCAATTAAATACACATTCACTTATAAAACGTGTAGAGGTGGTTGTTTAAACTTTTTTTTTATGATTTAATTTAGGAAGGCTATACAATTTTTTTTTATATGATTTATATTTTTTAAATTGCATATTTATTGTTTTTAGGTTTTTTTATTAATTTATTATGTGATAATAGAAATATGATATATAAAAAAAATATTATTTGGTATAAACAAACACGGGTTACATTTTTTAAACTGATTTCTATCATTCGATATGTTATACAGTTTGTAATTTTTTCTTGGGAAACGTTTGTTTCAAATTCACGACCTCCAACGAAATCTTTTTTTAATTTATACTCGTAATATGTAATAAGGCACTGTACATTTCACTTAAATTTATCGATATATGATAGTTCTTTCTAGAACACAATTATATTTGTTTAATTTATAACTTTTGATACAGTCACATGTTACAATTTGTATCTTCGTATCACGTTGAAACTGAAATCCCAATTAAATATTATTTAATTTTATTTTAAGTTATGACCCATCATATTACAATAACAACTTTCATGACCAACTCATACATATTCATAAAGAAAGGTGAAGTTATATAGGGGATAAGTAAGGTTGAGTGGTACATTATAACACTGTCAAACACTTAAGTAAAAAGTATCTAATTTCAATTTTAAATAGTTTTAGTAAAATTTTTGAAAGATCCTTATTATCTTTAATAACGTTAAATGTTTAATAAGTTGTTTCAGCATGAATTTTTTACTAAACGATCGACCACATCAAATTTACAAGAATTTACCAGTTTTAGCTGTAGTAATGTTGATAACGGTGGCCAATTTGATTGTGTTTATAATGACTTTAACAAAGCATCCGATTCCAAATTTTCTTTTAAGTGTTTACCAGTAACCAATTTTAAATTGTTAAATATGCATTAAATACGATTTGGTTCAAAAACTAATTAAACATGGCGCTTATGATGTAAATAAGTGAGAAAATGAGCTCTTACACAGTGAAATACAATTGCGATTACGATGATGCAACGTAGCTTCAGCGGGCTTTGCACTGTTATGTACCACGACAAATGTTTATCGCCAAGTTATATCGCCGGTTTTTCAAAATTTCCCGGGAAAATACTATAATCCGCGTCTCTGGTTGGCGTTTATTTAGAGATACTCCGAGGTCATATAGAAGAGATCTTCCAAAATATCTTTCATAACGTAATTTAATTTCATTACCCCGTCCATAGCGGATTAAATAAACTAAAAAAGTTCTCCACTATTAATGCTAAATAATTTATATCAGTTACGCATCTCCAGGAATTGTCGCCCCAGAAAATGGCGTTGAACACGTATTACAATCTAAAATGTGTTTAATATTAAATGACGCTTTGGTCTGTTAAATGTAAACAAATCCCTTGAAATCGTTTACCCCTAAAATACTAAAAATATTTTTTTCATCCCTTAATTAAAGATTTTTTTTTTGGAATTTGCTATAGAATGTTTAAATTAAACAAAAACCATTCTCCTAAAAACAATAAAAATAAACTTAACTTTGTTTTTATCCAAATTGGGTATTTATCTAGGGGTTAAATTTTATTGTTACATTTTGTATACACTATTAGATTTCTCCAGTCGATTAATTTAGTTTAAATGTAGTTTTGTTGTTAATTTTAAATAGGAAAATTTAAATAAACACTTTTTGTATGATAACGTAATACAGTGCATATATACTAGTAGGAGTTCTCGTACTGCAATTAAATGAATCTTAATTATAATTTAATTTTGGATTTATAAATTTCTCACGTTTCTTCACCAATGAATTTTGAAACCTAGAAACCTAAATCATGCTTCAGTGATTGAATATCAAAATATATAATTAAGACTAATTGGAAATAAATTAAACGTTCGAATTACTTAATTAAATCAAATATGAAAGTAATTTACAAATTAAATCTTAATCACTATGATATATAATTGTGCGTTTGGTTTATTATAATCATAATAAAATTTATAATTAGTGAATTGTAGTGCGGCGCTCTGAGTCTTAATTATATATCAATTAAATTTAATGTACGGTCATGCAGATTTTTGTAAGTAGTTCGTAAATAAGTTACTTTGTATTATACGTATACACATAAATAAAAATAAATTATCGTGTGGTGAATTTTTAAATTCACGTTTTATAAAAAAAATATTGGCTAATTTTCCAATTTGTAATGTGTAATTGAATTAAGTTAATTACTTAATTATAAAATGTAATTCAATGTTTTTCTTTAGTAGGTTATCTTGATATGCTAGTTCAGGAACTCTATACAAAACTGTAAAATGATTTAATGTTTGTGTTCAGGGTATGGACAGTTTGCTTGGAACGGCAGCAGAAGTACCTAACTTTCGAACTTTCGTAACTTTCTAAGTAGTAAAATAAAATAGATGTAGAAAACATGAAAGGTTCTTGCAGATTACCATTCACTTTATCAGCAAAGACAAACCAAAGGAGGTTTTAAAAAATCTGTGTGCATATGTGGACTAAATGTTGATGGTTCTCGACAGATCGGACGGATTGGTTGATCGAGGTGAAATTTTATATTTACGGTCTTATGCAGCCTTGATGGATTGATTGGTCAGGATGACACTTAAGCCTTTTCCATAAAATAAGAAACCCAGTGATTTTTGACTTAAATCGGTTCACCAGAATTGCACTTCCATAGGAGCCTTTTGCAAATATATTAAATAGTATATCATTTACGAGAAAAACGACAAAGAAGTAAAGGCTTCTTAAATGCAATAATCCCGATCTACTCCAGTTTTCCAAAATTATATTTTGCAGAAATGACGATGTTTGAAAATAAATGTTTTTAAGAAAAGTTCTGCCAATGTACAGCCCAGATGGATTGAATGATCGGGATGTAACGTCATTCCAGGCTTTTGTGAGTTTTGGACCACCGGAAATGCCGGAAGTGGAAGCTTCCATAAGAGCTTTTTCGTTTTACGTGTTTTACATAGAATAAAGTATAATAATCATTAAAATAAACTAAAAGAAAGCTCGACTATTTTGTGCAAATTTACCATTCGATGATTGTGAAATACATACCAAAAATAATACCAAAAATGTACACTGTTAAATTTAAAAATATTCCAATTGGATTTGTTTTGTAGTGAAATTGAAATATTCCTAGATTAACATTTATTCCCGCGTTTTTTTTATAAATATCGATAGATCTCAGTAGAATGTTCTTAGAGTGTGTCCGAATTGAGTGATGAATATTTTCTAGCAAAAAAATTTGCCACTAACATGAAAAAGTTTTCCTTTTGTGAAATTATAAATAAGAAAAAAATTTTAATCATTTCATCATCACAATTTTATTTACATATTTTATTTTAACTTTGTATTGAATTAATTTTATAAAGCAAAATATAATATTGATGTTTATAATCATAATAGTCTGTTGAAAAGTGCATACGACAATAATTTTTGTCCGATTTAATTACCACACAACTGTCAAAAATTATTGTACCTAACGACTGTGATAATTCGAATGCGTTTATAATGATAATGTGCATAAATTCTTTGTTATAAAAAAAAAATTGAAAATGCCGATGAAGCCAAGGCATTGTTGTATTTCTCATATCAGAAAAAAAATTTGCCTACCAAAATTTGGTACACGATTGGTTGGCTATGGATGTTCTGGTAAATATATTTTTAACTATTCCAAATATGGATATACCTATAACATATTGCTTTTTTTAAGTTTAGAAATCAGAAAATGCCACTATGGTGGAAACAAAAATAAAAAATTTAAATAAAGCGTTTAAATCAGCTAAAGACCATGAAAAGCAAACAGGGGTCGCTCAAAAAAAAATCACAGTTTACAAAGAATTTGATGAAATTTTAGGACACGTCTAAGTTTACATCAAATTTGTCTAACCTTCATCCACTTCCATCAGTTCCCATCAAACTATCACAAACTCAACAATCTTTCCAACTTTTCTATCCACTTCCTCATCTACCAAATCACTACAAAATCACAAAGCAAACATAATTTCACCTCTAATTCGTACAGCTCTCAAACAAATCAACCAATCTCGCCTAATTGTCCCTCAACTTCTGCTAGCTTCCGTCAAAGTACCAGGAATTCCTCCGTAAATGCTACAAATATTTCATGCTCTCGTAAGCAAATGTCTGACGCATTTGAGAAGAAGAATGACGAGAAAAACAGACGATACCAAGAGATTATCGATGCCTTAACAAAACGAAACACTCACTAATCGAAAAAATAAATCAAGGCTGCAATTTTTTTAAAATTTTTATAATTATAAATTTATTTATTGAAATACAATTTTTTTTCTTTATATTATCTTTTTATTCAACAATTCTAGAAATAACCTCTGCCCTCTGATCCAAAATTTCTCGCGCTGCAATACCTTCTGAAACTTGTTGCTGATTCGTATCATTCTGAGGAAGTATTTCATCGGTTTCAAACTCATTTCTCAACGTAATACATATATTTTTTTACGCTATTTGCCGTAGGCACTTGGCGAAACACACTTATACTTAATAAACACATTTTTATTAATCACTTGTTTTTTGTTTCGCAGAATAAATACATATATAATGCCGAACAGACGATGAATATACAATTTTTGTAAGTAGTGGCAAATCTATTTGTTCTTTAAAATGGAGCAATCCACGAAACCGTGTTTTAACAATCCAATATTGAACTATCACGCGGGTTTTCGAATGTATTTTGTTGAAATTATAATTGAAGTCTGTTAACGTTCCATTGTTTTTAAAAGAAGGAATGAGCCATGATCACATAGGATATACACTATCTCCAAGGATGAACGTATTTAGATGGAAAATAGCTTCATACTTTCTTCGGCACATTTAAAAATATCACTATGTCTTAAAACACTGCCATCATGCAGTGATCCAGGTTCACCACAAAATACATCAGTGAATCTTTTCTTTGCATCCACTACCACTTGCAAGGATACGCTGTAAAACTTTTTTCTATTAAAATAATCCCGCCGGTGTTCCTTGGGGGCTTTTATTTTAATGTGGGTGCCGTCAATCACCCCAATAATATTTGGAATTGTGTATACTTTCAAACATTATCGCCTGGATTTTAGTTTCCTCGAGACTTGCACGATATCGTGCACACAAAAGGTTGTTCTTTCCGTATACAATCCACACGGATTGAGGTGATATTTCATGCTTAAGCTTTTTCCATAAATATATTCTTCAACAAATATTTGGCATCTGTTTAGCGCGCAGAATAATCGATGAAACTTTATTATTAAGCTTTTTCATATATCTGGTGATCCCAGTGATTTTTAACTGAAATCGGTGCACCGGAATTGGAAGCTTCAATAGGAGCTTTTTTGTTTTTATTTAGCTTCTCTCTATATAAAAAAAAAGATTTCATTAGATAATATTTTTCAATTTTACCGGCAATGCCAAGTAACAAAAAACATTTTTATCAAGATTCAATATCTCTACATCCCAGGTCGATTCATTTTTCAGAATCACGCGTCGAACTTAACTGTTTTCATTAATTTGGAGATCCTTGTGAAATTTGTTGGAAATCTGTTTACCGGATGTGACAACTTCCATGCGAGCTTTTTTAATTTTTGCATTGATCAGGAATAAAGGTAGTAAGTCACCCAAAGGCGCATCTGCATTAAATGTAAACGGTCGAGCGTGTGTACTCAAGTGCACCATATTCGACGGATTTATCCGCTTCTGCAAGCGTACCACAGGCTACAAGAATACCGCAGTTACTCTAGATTATATTGAAGTTACGGTCAAGGACACCTTCTTATTACAAGAGACTTATGAAGAGCCACAAAACGATATCGACGGTGAACTTGTGGACCTTATCATTTTTTCTGGTTTACAACTCATTTCAATCAGTTGTCAGCTCAACCCAACTTCAAATCCACTCAATCCCAAAACAAACTTCGGTTATGGCTCCGAGCGATATGCGTCAGCATCAAAGAACCGAAGTTGGCTGAATTTCCAAGCTAAGGCACATAATGCGATTTCCTTTCCTTCTCAAAAGTACGACTAACAACATCGTAAACGATCTTTATATGTACGCGAGTATCATTGTGTTACGGGCAACATCAACGTTTACTGCAAGAAGATCCAGAACAATAACGAGTTGGTGGAAAATGTACATTTCTACGTCATGATCTTGCAAGGCTTAATGAAGTATTTAACTCTGCTGTGGGGAACCTGACTTCAACTTTGTCATCTCCCACTAAAGCAATTTTCTCTTCGATACGGCTTCATTAACAAGCACAGACCTGAAAAGTGCTATACATTTCTGCGCTTTGTGAATGAAGACGCAGCCGGCTTTGGCACACACATTATTGAACGCTGTATGCAGCGCCTCTCGATCCGCATCCGCCGTATAACTTTGAACAAATGTTTACCATAATACATATATATGATCGTTCGGATGTTCCTCAAAATTTCAGTTTGCTGGTTCTGTTCGGCGAAATAAAATTGAAAGTTGAAGCTGAACTGCTGTCGTCTAAGTACCACTCTTCAAGGTTATTGACGACCCCGAAAACTATTTTTACTTCCTTCTTGCCAAATATTTGCGAACCTACGATAAAAACGAAATATAGCAGTTCACCGATCAGGAAATTGACGCTTTCATCCAGATGACCAACCCGGCAAAGAACAAGGATACAACGACAATAGACCAAACGAGACCGACTTTCAATCGCCAATGGCGAAGATAAACGTTAGGCCAGAGATATTTCTTTATCCACATATTGCAAGGCATGGAGAAGCAATTGACTGGATCATCGGAGCCCTTGAGAATGTTCGTCACTGGCAATGCTGAGCTGGCAAGACGTTCACTATAAACTTAATACAAAACTAATTATAAACAAGAAGCAGATTCTGCGCTGTTACAAAGGAGAAAAGGATTCGGTAAAGGTTGGTGGGCCTGCTGTTGCGACTGCAATAACCCAACACCGAGTTTCTTGTTGTCGACGAGATTTCCATGGTTCCATACGAGTTCTCGAATATTTAAACTCCCGTTTACAACAGCTGAACAACAGCACGTCATTTTCAACCCACAAAAAACCTCAACACCTTTGTCGTTCCGCGAATTCGTTGAAAATATGCGAAGGAGACACGACCTTCATCTACTTGTTGAATTAGTTGCGAGTTGATGAACTAAAGGCGGATCACGTAAAAATCCCTCTTAACAACGTCGACAAAAACGTTAGCTGACTGGGGTCTGTTTGCTACACACTTGGTTAGCTCTTGGGACGGTGTAGAAGCAGTTCCAGAAATTAATTTGATAGATGAAATTAGTGTTCGTGTGGAGCTGATCACAACACAGTTAATCGGTGTCTTCAACAACTCAATTCCTAGGAAGAGACTGGCAAAGAGACGAAATAGTTGGTAGAACTCTAATCTAAGGAAATTTAGATGTTATTTGCCTAAGCTTAGAAGAGCATACTAGACGAAAAGTAACCAAGAAGCAAAAGAGTTGAGACCATCACACTTTAGAGGGCGAAGAAACAAATACTTCCTAGAAGTATTTAAAGCAAAGCAAAGTAGTTTCCAACGGTACGCCACGGAATATGGTAATAAAGACCCATGGGGCCTTGTATACACATTTGCCTCTGCCAAAGCAAAACCTCTTGAAGTTTTAATTAGCATCAGAAAGGTAAATAGAGTGGTCATTGATACGTGGCATGACACACGCTTGGAGTTACTCAACTTACGTCTGCCGGACGAAACATCAGACGAAACTGGGTCACAAGCAGAATTGCCACCAACAGCAGTTGGACATCCACAGATACTGAAGAGAAACGCATCAAACATAACAAGTCACAAGGACTTGATAACTTGAACCGTGAAATAGTTCAGCTTGCATGACCTAACTTTGTTGAATTACTAAACAGCTGTGTAAGATTTGGTTACTTTCCTAAGGTTTGGAAACCTGGTGATAGAGATCCACTTCTTCGAAATCTTATAGACCCATAATGTTGCTACCGATTATGGCGAAACTCTAAAAAAGGTTACTTGCCATTCGTATTATACCGCGAATTGAACAGAGCGGAATGTTCTCGGACAAACAATTCGGTTTCCCGCATAGCATGTCTACCGAAGATGCGATAGATCGCCTAATAAATACTGTCAAAACCAAAAGTTCAAAATATGTTATGGGTATATTCCCGGATATCGCCTGAACATTTAATAACCTAACGTGGGCTAGTGTCATCTCAAGCTTATCGGTCTACAATCTCCCTAGAAATTCTATATGAATGGTTTTAGGAGTTCTTCAGTAACCGATCCGCAGTAATCGACATGGTTCTGTATCTAAACAAATCACAAAATAATATCCACAGAGCTCTATTTTAAGTCCTCTAGTCTGGAATATCGCTTTAACACACGCATGATTGAAGATTTGGACGAAATTACATTCGCGGATGGCAAAGTCATTCTGGTGCATTTCAAGCGAGCTCCAACTATAACTTTAAACTTTCGAAACATGAATATGGCCAAGTTTGTGGGATATCTACGAGTTGACCTTGATGAACGTATAGGCGTTACATCTCACGTTCTAGGAGTCTGTGAAAAGCGCTAAAAAACTATTCCACTCCCTGGCGAGAATGCCAAGAGAGAGGGATGAGGACTGAATCACAAATCACTTGTAATAATTTACGAAAAGGTTGCCGGAAACGCTGTTCACGTATGACGCGGCTGGTTGGTACCATAGGTTAAACTGTTACCACTTCAAATCAGTGGAAAGTGCTCAGAGGAATATCCTGATAGAAGTAACATGGGCTTTTCCGAACGGTGTCTAAATATGCTGCTGTGGTTATGGCCGGCGTACTCCCGGTAGATATTCTAATTAAAAAGTGCACTTCTACCACCTTAGAAGAAGTGACCCAAAAGAAATTGGCGACCATATACATGCTGCAGATGTTGGCAGAATCAACATAGTAACAAAACTGAATTATAGGCGATGGCGATTGACCTATGGCAAAGAATGTCGAATGAGTCAGAAAATGGAAGGCTTACATTTGGCTTCGTTCCAGACATAAAGCACGATTCAAATTAAAATTGCCACTGACAACCTCGGTGAGCCAGGTTATCTCTGGACATGGTTAGTTTAAAGCCTATACCTCCAGAGATTTAAACTATAATGAACCTCTGTCAATGTTTATGCGGATAAAATTCAGATCGTGAGGCACATACTTTTCGAATGTAACGAGGTGACCATCACTCACTCTCTCTCTCTGGCACTTTATCCCAACAAGGGATTTGGCCACCTCAAATGAGGTTTCAAAATCATATTTTCAATTCGGATAATATGGGTGATTAATTCATTGATCCATTGATCCTAAACCAGCCGTACAATTTTTTTTGTCACCACCGGGAATCGAACCCGAGCCCTTTGGTCGCTGGAGCAAGCATGCTGGCCACTTTACCACCAGGGCGGCCAAGGTGACCATCCTGTCACTAAAACAAGAGTTGCTGAGTAATACGAATATACACTAATTAAAACTGCCAGCATTACTAAGCGACGACGTTCTTCCAAAGTTTCCGTCATATTGTGTTGAACTGATCAATATCTTAAAGGAACGGAATAGTGGGTTTTAGTAGACCGGAAACCCGGACTGTACAGGCAGCCTACGATTACTAATGAAAACTTCCAAGAACATCAGCAAACTTGATACTGAGAAGCTCATCTCAGAAGACTTCAATAAGGCTGGAAGATTGCTTAAATCGTTCATCTTGTTTGTCGATGCAATAAAAGGCGCCGTATTGACGATGGATGAGATGATTGAAATCATTTGATCTCTCTTCCGTCGAGCTCAATTGTTTACTAAAGTATGCCAATTGTAAAGATAATTTTTCCTGAGAATGGCAGACACACCATCGAGCCGTGGATAGTTGAACTTCCTGCCAAATTTTCAACTGGCACTGCAGAACGTCGAATGTGTCATCTAACCCATTGCTGGGCTGTGACTGTGTATAGGATTACAGAAATTGACGATGGGTCATATATTGATCAACCTAGCTAGAGAAAGTAGTCGTTCAAGGTCAAGCATATATCGCATTCGGTTAGGTTTCAGTGGTTGACATTAAAGCCATTTTTGGCACATTGTAGTACCACGCATTCACGCAACATCATTAACCCATTCACCTACTCACACAACTACAGCCTACCACCTGCACATTGCAAGCTCCACAGCAACCTGTACATTGACATGGACGATGGGTCGGCGCTGAATTCTGCACTCCATCAGAGGATCTTAGTTGTGTTTATTTACATCACCGATTGTAATCGATGATGAACATTTGATTTGCATCTAGCCTCTGATGAGATTCGAACTTAGTACGTTCCGGTTCAAATGCCGAAGCTTCAAGCACAGCATCACTTGTCCGGTAATATATTGCATTAAGCCACGTAAAACACTTGATGGCATTCCACCAAAATCTTGTTTGATTGTGGAGACCAAATCTTGCAGATCGTGTTGATCAACTTGCTGACTTAAAAGTTTTTTTTTTGTCAAAACTCGCCTAACTCTTTCGCGGTTTGCCTTTTCCGCCCTTTATTTTATGCCAATGCCAGCCAATTATTTAATTTTTGCAATCTGTTCTAAGACCGATGCACTCAAAACTGAAAATCGATTTTCATTTTATTAAATTTTAGTTGTAAGGGAGTTTAAGGAAATTGTCATTTCTGAAGTTTCAGACATGTATATTCATGGCACCGGGAGCTGCAAAGAGTTAAATGGATTAAAGAAATCTGTTGAATATAATGCGCAGTAAAAATATTTCTTCTAGTCGAATACACACGTCGAATGCAAAACTACCGAATTACCTTTTCGCCATGGTACGTAAAGGAATAAACATATAAAGAGGTTACTTCAAGATATAAAAGTTATGGGTTTATGTCTTAACGTCCAATCTTAAGCTCATTTTATATAGGCCACTTTGTATTCTAATTTTAGTTTACCCTAAATTGATCAACGATCGCATATGGGGATAAGATTGTATCCTTCCATACACCGGTTAGGTTCCCACATAAACAATACGTAATTTAAAAGCAATTTGTTACCTTCCAACAACAAAACTCAAATTCCCATAACAATTTCTCGATAAGCAAATTTCAATAACATTTATATACGGTAACGTTCGTACAAAATGTGAAAAGTGAAAAAATAAATTCTGCAGAAACTTCCTAAATTGTTTTGATTATTTGAATTAGATCAAAATCATCAGAAACATTTGCCGAAAAACATAAACCAAAGCACACCGAAAACTTTCCTCGTACTAACCTATTTGTTATGATTTATATATTTTGACAAAAAAAGTATTTCCCAAGAAAACAAACCAATTCTGTTGTTTTGGATTGAATTTGGAAAACAACCGATTCTAATCTAATATGTACAAAAAATTTTCAGAAAAGATGCTAACAAAAAAAATCCTTTAAATTAAATTCGGCAAATGAAAAGTAAAAAAACACATTCGTTTAAAACAATGGGAAAATAATAAGAGAAAAGTGGAGAAAATCTGCAAAAACAAAAAAAGATTATTAAATTTAATTTTAAATCAAAGTAAAAAACTTTTTGGTCTTGTGTGTAATGATTTTCGTGCTCCTTATCAACGAGTATGGTATTCTCTGGATGTGTTCAAACAGCAAACAAAATTCGTTGTTTCATCAAACCGAAAATAACAATCGTACGTTTATGTATTGAATAACAACTATACACAGCTTTTTTATGAAGTAACTGAAAATATATAGAATAGTTTGTCTGTGAGAGACTGAGAAAATCAAATGTTAGCAATAAACTTATTTTCGAATTCAATAATCGTTCGTTTTACGTTTCACTGCCAGATTTGTTCGAAAATCGAACCGCATGTAAGTTATAAAATAATAAAAATAAAGTAATTGACTGAAACCAGAAGAACGAACAAAAAATTTTTTGTATTTTTTGTACAGTGTGCACTTAACATTTTGAGTAATGGGATTCAATAGCTTATTCATATGACAGCCAAACAAATGAAATTATTCGTCTATCACTTTACATTTTTCTCTGTACGAGCGAAATATTTACATAACATATACCATTTATGACAATGGAGCTAGAATCCAAGGTATTTATTTATATGCTTCACAGAGTAACATTTCTTAATTTTTAATATAAATATCGGATGGTATTTGATTCACGTAACTAGAACGTACAATGTCTATGTACTAGTCAATATATAGAAAAATAATTCAAAAAAGATAAAAAATAACGAAAAATCACATTGGAGAAATTTTAATAAATTTTCAATGTGTTTTTGTGTACATGAAAATTCTTATCTTTAGCTGGCATGTAGATGTAGCGGCTCAAAATCAATAAAATCCTTTTCACTTCGTGGCACTTCTCGTAGCAAAACTATTTATACACCGCGCCGCTTAATTACGAGGCATTGCTCGTTTTGCTGAATATAGCTATTTCGCCAACTACATTCGCGAATCTCGATATTAATCGATTATCGATTAATATCGAGAATTAATATCGGGAAGACACGAAAGGAAAGAAGAAACGAAAAAGAATGAGTCGCGTTTTAGTAGTTAAAAGAGACACAGTCTCTTACGAAAATAATATAGTGATAGTGCCGCGAACAATCGTTCACACCCACCATTTTGTGAACTAATTATAAATAATAATTTTTGTAATAATATATATTAAATAAATAAATAATTATTACAAAAATAAATAAATATAGTGAGTGTTATTACTTATAATAAAACCACGGTAACACCGCTATAACTGGTGACCCCGACGCGCGAGTGTAACGGTAATAAACAGATCGACCGTTACCGCGCAAGAGCACATTTTTCTTGCAATGTGTATAACTATAATATAAACTATAAAACAAACTAAAACGCTAACTAAAAAAAAAAAAAAATACTAGGCGCACATGAACGCCAACAAAGTGCGACAAAAATTATTAAAATAATAAAATAAAAATAAAATAATACACTAAACCAGTTAAAGTTAATAAACAAATATTAAATTGTGTGTAGTGCAGTAAGATAGTGCGCAGTGTGTTATGCTTCAGTACTCATGGTAACAGAAGTTCGATACCCGGTCATTACTTAAACACGAGTACTTTTTTTTTTCACACACAACAATACATAAAAACATAAGGGCCAGTTGCCCCCGCAAAGGCGATCGCGCCCACCGAGGGAGCCAGGGGTCTGGCAACAACATAGTGCATGCGGAAAAATCAACACAACAACAGTTCAAGCAGATCAACTCAACGCCACAGCAACGCATAATCAAAACATCAGCGACAAAAAGGAACAATTACAATACACACATCCTACATCACACGGATATACACATGAATACGAGTAAATATTAAACTACAAACTTTATTAAACATTTACATTGCTTTAAAAAAAAAAAAAAACATTTTATTTTCAAAACTAACTTAAACCATTATTTAAATAAGCATATATACATAATATATATTAAAAATTTCAATTTCATTCATCCAAAATTTTTTTTATCTAAAATCTTTTCTTTAACTTTTGAAAATGTTATAAATAAATAAATTACTAAAATATTATATTAAATATTACGTTACAACTATATCTATATACAATACATTTTACGATATAGTATATAAGCAGTATAGCACAACGGATAGCGTTGATGGCTATAGATAACAAAGTCGCAAGTTCGAAACTCGACGACTTCATTCAATTTTTTTATAAACAAACTTAATTTTTTTTCTCAAACAATTTGAATATACATATTTTTTTTACAAATATTTCATTAATTAATTAAGTTTATTGTAAGTGTACGATTGTTCGCTTCAACTTCGCACTATTTTTGCTTAATTTCGTGGATATTTCAAATTTTTTTTCTTATTCGTTTCTACAATTTCGCTCGATATACAATTTTTTAAATTATTGATTTCTTTTTGCTGATTTTCGCAATTGATCTGTCCTACCCATTCCATTATTCGCTTACCCCGTAGTTGGAAAAATAGTTCTGTTCAGTGTGTTCGCGTTCGAATATTTTTTTTAAGTCTACATTAATAGACACGTTTATAAAATAAATATTTTTGCTACGCCGGTTTATTATAAAGTGAAGTGAAAAATAAAATAAATAAAATGCCACCGAAACAACAAAAAGCCGTGTCATCATCCGAAGATGAGAACGACAGCCATGCTGGCACATCAACATCGCGGGCAACGACCAAAATATATAAGATGCCACCTAAAATACCTCCCTTCTGGAACGAGCAACCGGCAGCTTGGTTCATCCTCGTCGAGCACCAGTTCGGCATCCACCGCATTGTCGACGACGATGAACAATTTGCATACACTCTCGGCGCGATACCACAGGAGACAATACAATTCATCACGGACATTTTCAGGAACCCGCAGCCAGGCACGAAATACAAGCGACTGAAATCCGCGTTGACCAACCGCTACACTATTAGCGAGGAGCAACGACTTGACGAGTTGCTCTCCGGTTTCCAACAAATGGGAGACCTTAAACCGTCCCACTTTTATCGCCTGCTTGAACAAAAAGCAGGTGATTCCAAATTAGTAAATAATGATTTACTCAAAAATCTCTGGCTAAAACGCTTGCCAGACGACTTACGAGCGATAATGGCGCGGGATATTAAAAACGACATCGAGGAAATCCTACCGGTCGCCGACAACATCTGGATTTACGCTCAATCCAGAACATCCAAACCAATTGCTGCTGTCAACCAGCCATCCACAAGCAAGGCAACTGCTGACGGTGAATCAGCCCTTGCTTCAATGCAAAGACAACTTGACAAGACGCAACAACAATTGGCGGATCTACAGCGAACACTGGCCAATTTGAACATTGGTTCACGTGGAAGATCGCCAAACAACAGACAGAGCTTCAATTACCGACACAGGTCAAGGTCGAGATCGTCATCTCGATCTGGACTCTGCTACTTCCACCGTCGTTTCGGCTCACGCGCACGCAACTGCAATCAGCCGTGCAGTTTCCGACCGGTAGCTCATGGACAAGCTACTTCGAAACATTTTAAGCCTTCGGAAAACCACTAAATCCCGCTGTCTCTACGGCAAACAGTGGGATTGGTTCATCTCGCCGTCTTTTCATCAACGATCACGAAAACCACTTACGATTTCTGATCGATTCGGGGGCTGAAGTATCTGTGATACCCGTCAACAAGTTTCCCCGACATGCTAAAGACACCGTTTGCATTCTTACCGCAGCAAACGGATCCCCAATTTCCACTTACGGTACCAAACTTTTGAAGGTTAATCTCGGTCTCAGGCGTACGTTCACACATCCCTTTATCATTGCGGCAGTAGACAGGCCTATTATAGGTGCTGACTTTCTGTCCAAATATGGTCTCGTGGTCGATTTGAAGAACAGAAGACTTTCTGATTCATTTACTACCCTCACTGTGAACGCAATCATCGCCCAAGTTGATACGCCATCTCCAAAACATTTCAGCGTCAACAATGATTACGGCGCTCTTTTGAAGAAATACCCCTCGCTCACTGAGGCTCCGAATTACAATCTCCCAGTGAAGCATAACGTAGTCCACTACGTCGTCACGCAAGGTAGGTTACCTTGTGCTAAACCGCGACAACTCGACGCAACGAAACTAAAAGCTGCTAAAACCGAATTTCAGTTTATGACAGACATCGGAATCTGCCGCCCCTCATCATCACCAGTCTCCTCACCATTACATATGGTGCAAAAGAAAGACAAGGACTGGCGCCCTTGTGGAGACTATCGACAGCTAAACACTGTCACTGTCCCAGATAGATATCCTATCCCCCACATACACAGTTTCTCGTTGAAACTCGCCGGCGCCACTATTTTCTCGAAAATAGATTTGGTTAGGGCATATCATCAAATTCCCATGGCTCTCGAGGATATTCACAAAACAGCGATAACTACTCCTTTCGGGCTTTTTGAGTTTACCCGAATGCCATACGGCCTTCGTAACTCAGCCCAGACATTCCAGCGATTCCTTAACGAAGTGTTAAAAGGGCTGGACTTCGTCTACTCTTATATCGACGATATCCTCGTTGCAAGCCGTTCCGAGATGGAACATAGTGAACATCTCGATTCAGTATTCAAACGTCTCTCCGCATATGGAATTAATATTAAAGCTTCGAAATGTATTTTCGGCGTGAAGTCACTCGACTTCTTGAGCCACACAATTTCGAAAGATGGCATCCTCCCGTCGCAAGACAGAGTTGATGTCATTTCAAACTTTCCAGAACCAACATCAATCCGCCAAATACAGCAGTTCGTCGGTATGGTGAACTATTACCACCGCTTTATACCACGATTAGCCGAACTGTTATCGCCCATTCACAGGCATTTGGCCACTTTACTCAAGAAAGGCAAAAACAGAAGAAACTTCTCTTGGCCCGAAGATTGTACAGAATCTTTCCACAAGGTCAAGCGTTCTCTTGCCGCTGTCACTCTTTTGGCACACCCGTTGAACGACGCGCAGTTCAACATAACTACCGACGCTTCCAATGTAGCAGTTGGAGCTGTCTTACAACAACGCAACAAAGGATGTTGGCAACCATTAGCGTTCTTTTCAAAAAAGCTCTCCCCTGCGGAAATTAAATATTCTACTTTCGATAGAGAACTTCTTGCTATGTATTTAGCAATCAAACACTTTCGCCATTTCGTCGAGGGCCGAAATTTCTCTTTGTTTACCGACCATAAGCCTCTTACAACAGCTATTGCGTCAAAGTCTGAACGTAGTCCCCAGCAATTACAACATCTCGATTACATTGCTCAGTTCACTACCGACATTCATCACATCAAAGGAAAACACAATGTGGTGAGCGACTGTTTGTCTCGTTCTGGTGAAACACTTCTCACAGAACTCAGCGTCTTCTCCTTCGACACGAAGGAATTACTTGTACAGCAACAACGCGACGACGAATTGCAGAAATTGATTTCAGCACGCACACCGAAATCAAGCGTAAACCTGCAACGGATCGACTTACCAGACAAGCAGCAAATTTGGTGTGAGACTTCAACAGGTAAAAATCGACCCTACGTTCCTCTCAGCATGCGACGGACAATTTTCGATAGTCTACATGGCTTATCACATCCCGGCATCCGTGCTACGCGAAAACTCATAGCTTCAAAATACTTCTGGCCAAGAATGAATACTGATACAAGCAATTGGGCGAAATCTTGTATCCCATGTCAAAAGTCCAAAGTTCACCGCCACACGAAATCAGAACTTGGTAAATTCGAGCTACCAAGTGGCAGGTTTGAACACATCCACATGGACCTGGTTGGTCCACTGCCCCAATCGAATGGCTATCATTACATTTTAACGATAGTCGACCGATTTACCCGCTGGCCAGAAGCTTATCCAATCCGAGAAATGACCGCAAAAACCGTAAGTAAGATCTTCTACAATGAGTATATCTGTAGATATGGTGTCCCACTCTTCATCACGACAGATCAAGGAACACAATTCGAGTCAACGTTGTTCACCGAGCTCACGAAGCTCCTAGGTTCCCATCGCATTCGGACAACTGCATACAACCCGAAAGCGAATGGTCTTGTCGAACGGTTCCACAGGCAACTAAAATCCGCCTTAACAGCTCGATGTAATACATCCCATTGGAGTTCAGAACTTCCTACAATCCTATTGGGTATTCGAACCTCCGTCAAGGAAGACCTCAACTGCACACCAGCAGAGCTAGTATATGGTCAAAATATCAAGGTTCCCGGTGAATTCTTCATCAACGATCAAAATTCGAACCCAAACACAGATACTTCGGATTTCGTGAATCAGCTTCGTACCACCATGAGAACCTTAGTTCCTACGGACACAAGACATCCACCTGAACAGGCAACGTACATTCCCAAAAATCTGGAAACCTGTTCACACGTATTCGTACGTGTGGATAGAGCCAGAGGTCCATTGAGTACACCCTATTCTGGACCGTATCCAGTGACCCGCAAATTGCACAAATTCTTTGTTGTGGATGTAAATGGAAAATCCACAACAATTGGCATCGACAGGCTTAAGCCAGCGTACGGAATACTTGTGGTAAACCCAGTCGAAAAACGTAGTGTTCCAAAAACGGTCACTTTCAATTTAAAACACTACGGTTTTCGATCCAGGAGGGGAGTGATGTAGCGGCTCAAAATCAATAAAATCCTTTTCACTTCGTGGCACTTCTCGTAGCAAAACTATTTATACACCGCGCCGCTTAATTACGAGGCATTGCTCGTTTTGCTGAATATAGCTATTTCGCCAACTACATTCGCGAATCTCGATATTAACTGATTATCGATTAATATCGAGAATTAATATCGGGAAGACACGAAAGGAAAGAAGAAACGAAAAAGAATGAGTCGCGTTTTAGTAGTTAAAAGAGACACAGTCTCTTACGAAAATAATATAGTGATAGTGCCGCGAACAATCGTTCACACCCACCATTTTGTGAACTAATTATAAATAATAATTTTTGTAATAATATATATTAAATAAATAAATAATTATTACAAAAATAAATAAATATAGTGAGTGTTATTACTTATAATAAAACCACGGTAACACCGCTATATAGATACACCCGTCTCACTTGCTTAAGAAGACATTTTTATTAATGCTTATAATTCGTATATATGTTTGAACTTTGTGCCAGTTATTTAAAAATATCTAAAAAATCTAGAAGATCGCCAGCCTGCATGCTGCACCAGCACTTAAAGCTTACTCCAATGATAATGGTGCTAAAACAAAAAAAAAATTAAATTACTAATTTGTTTCAAGAACTACATGTGTGAAAGGGCATTGGCCAAAGCTACATCACGCTACACCAAATTTCTGTTAATATTTATTGTATCATAATGGAGCTGTTGCTGGAATTTTTGACAAATTAATTACACTATATTTTAACCCACAAAAAATACCTATAACGGGTGCAACCCCTTTAAAACAATATTTTTACCAAGAATTTCGCATTTCTGCAAATATTTATTCTTTCGTTTCGGGAGGGTTTTAGTACAAGCTATCCTTAATGGGTGGAATCCAAAAACAATACTATTTGTTACACCTAGTTGAACCCCCTTAAAACTACCCTTAAATGGAGCAACGCTTTATAACCGAAATTTTTTTTAGACTACATTTTTAGGAATTGCTAACAATTATTGTATTGAAGTGAGAGCGATACCAGAAACATTTACAAAATAGTTACAATATATTGGAATATCTCAGATTCTAAAAAACTATCCCAAAGGAGTAAAATTCTTATAAACCGATATTTTTCTGTATAGGCTAACACTTGTTATCAATAAAACAGCCCACTCACAAATTTTACTATAAAGCCCATTATGTGCAAGACCCGTACTGTTGAATTTATTACAATAGCCAACGCCAACTAAAATTATTCACAATGCACATATGTAATTACTTTCCTGTGCAAGAAGTGGGAGGTCACCTATTCTTGAAATCGGTGGAAATTTCCGCATTCGAATATAATTTGCATTAAAATTCTTTATATTTTTAGAATTTTTCACCGGCTGCTTTAATCATTTTTTAAATTTGGTTCTAGTATGTATTTACGAAAATCATTTTTACGAAAATCATTTTTACGAAAATTATTTTTACGAAAATCATTTTTCCGAAAGATCATTTTTCCGACAAATTATTTTTTCGACACTGATTTTTCCGACTTTTCGGAAATTTTTCGACAAAATGTTATTTTCAAATTCGCCTCGAACGTAGTAACATCATTAAATAATAGTTTTGGGAAAACCCTAGAAATGTCTTTGGGATTCCCCCTTTATTTAACGTCAAACTTTAGTAAGAGTGTTTATGTTAGTCGTGCAAAGTTGTTCCCCAATTAAACATCACAATAAGTAAAATAATAATTAACTTCATTAAATAATAACTTTTGGGTAATCTCCTTATATTAAAATGGCTGAGAACGTACCCCAATTAGTAGATAGCAGTCATGGAGGTAAGAAATTATGGCTTAATGGATTTGCATACTATAATGACAAGAAACGAGAATCCGTTTATTATTGGTGTTGTGTGGATAGGGTAAAAATGAAATGTAAAGCACGGCTATTAATCATTTTAGAAGGAAGTATACATAAGCTCAAGCGTCCACCAGGAATCCACACTCATGAGCCCAGTGCGATAAACGGCGAAGTGGATAGAACATCTGCCAATGTACGGGAACTTGCAACCACCTCTCATGCCAAAGTAACCAAAATAATAAACAATGTAACCAATACTTGTGATATTGTAGCAAGACCATACCTTCCATCAACATCTGCTCTTAGGCAGAGAATAAATCGTCGGAGACAAGCGACAAGAAATAAGGAACCGACGAATATTGACGACATAGAAATTCCTGATGATCTAAAAACGGTTGATGGAGATGACTTTTTGATTTGTTTTACAAAATTCAACTCAAAGGCAGTACTCCTATTTGGTACTCCATGGAACCTCACTAGATTAGCGCAGTGTTCTTGCTGGATAATGGATGGCACTTTTAAAGTAGTACCATTTATCTTCAGACAATTATATGTCATTCATGGGTTAATTAAAACATCATCGGCTTCAATAACAACTCCTCTCGTATATTGTCTTATGACAGACAAATCTGAGGATTGTTACTCGCAAATGGTATACTAGTTGTTAAAGAAAAGTTGTGAACTAGGGATTGAACTAAAACCAGAAACAATAATTACTGATTTTGAAGCGGCCAGCGTGAAGGCATTCAAGCAATATTTACCTAATGTAAATTATAAAGGATGTTTTTTTCACTTCTCTCAAAATATTTGGCGAAGAATTCAAAAAGAAAAATGGTCAACCAAATATGGAACAGACACCAACTTTGAATTTCAAATCAAACAACTGAAGTGCTTGGCGTATCTCACTTCAGAAGAGATCCCAATTTGTTATCAAGAGTTAGTTAGGAACGCACATGGAGACGCGTTAAAAATATATTCCTATATTTCGGATGTATACATTTACGGAAGAAAGAAGAACATTAACAGTAGACAATGGAATCCGAGGTTTAAGCCGGAATTTTGGTCAATTATCTCAAACCTTGAATTGAATCTTCCCATTACTCAAAATGGAGTGGAATCCTGGCACAACAGGCTCA
The DNA here is from genome assembly GCA_947310385.1 of Nephrotoma appendiculata. NCBI lineage: Eukaryota > Metazoa > Arthropoda > Insecta > Diptera > Tipulidae > Nephrotoma > Nephrotoma appendiculata. The sequence goes on along the minus strand of OX371225.1, from coordinate 134,109,293 downwards.
ATCATTTAATTGGAATGCATCCAGGTACATATTCACTTATAAATGAATTAAAAAAGGAATATGTGTTCATGAAGAATAAAATTGAACAATTTATGAATGGACAGTACATTCCAAAATCAAAAAAATATACAATATCAAAACAAAAACGAATCAAAGCAATTCTTTTCCGGAAAGTTGAACTATCGAAAATTAAATTTTTAAAAGCACTAGCTCAAGTTAATTAATATATGTAATCACTTATTTAATAATAATGAATTAGGAATGCTGCCAATGAAATGAGTAGGGAAAGACTGAATTTAAATTTGAAATGCTGAATCTACACATATGTGATATATTAAGCAATTATATTATGGAATACACGTACCTGAATTTACGTAATATACATAAATGTAATACATTTCTTGTATTTTGTGAAAGTAATTAAAACAAAATAAATTGTTATTTTATATTAAATTTATTGTTTTTCGGAAAAGTACAATAATATGTCCAAAAGGTAAATTTTCGGAAAAATGATTTGCCGTAAAAATAATTTGTTCACAAAAAATTTTTTTTCGTAAAAATGAACTGTCGTAAAATTGGTTTTCGGAAAAATGATGGACCCCCTTTAAATTTATTTTCGTTTTTTAAATTAAGAAACTTAATTGTTTCCCCCTACTAAGGGAAAAATTCCGACTGGGTAAATCGATGCGAAATTATTCCATAGTAGGGTAATAAATAATAGACAATTTCGAAAAATATAAAGAAATATAAAGCAAATTATATTCGAATGCGGAAATTTCCACCGATTTCAAGAATGGGGGTAATTAAATGTGTTGTTATTGATTTTTATGGGTTTGGACTGTTTTTTTAATTTCAAGGGTACCAATTGTTAATTCAATGAATTATCATTAATTGTTTTAATAAACACGAAGAAACTGATACTACTTCATGTGGTGTTTTGTAATAAATTCAGAGTACTCATTAGTTGTACAGGAAGATAATTAATCACATTAAACACTATTTTTTGTTGGTGGGGGCTGTTGTAGTAATTTCAAGTACACCACTTTCTTGTATACAATTTTTAGAATAAACTATTCAAAAATATTGTAATTATAAGAGATGCTGGAATTTTTTACAAACTAATTACAGTATGTATATTAGCTATCCGAAAAACGTGGTTTAAGGAAAAATATTGGTTATGTAAGGATGCTCCCCTTCAGGGGTAGCTGCTGTTGAACTATGCCAAACATATTGTTTCCATTTTATTTTATTTTAGCTAGTCTGATAAAGTTGCTGTCTAGCTATTGCGTCCAGTTGTCGTAGCCCTTTTTTCCGTGCCCACACAAATGTGTAGGGACAATTTGATTAGTCTAAAAAGGATGTTTAAAACTAACTTATGAATGAGCTTAAAGTTCAAACTTTATTTCCCCAAGTGCTAAATCACCATATTTAAGTGCCAAGTAACTCAATTGTGTAGGTAAAAATAGAGTAGCAGTAAAAATCAGGAACATTTAATGTGATTCAAGTTTCCTAAAATTTAAAAGGGAGGTTAAGAGTAAGCTCAAAAATACTCGAAATCTCAAAATTATTATAGGAATCATATCGCTCCTATTGACTACGATCGATCGTACCAATTCGATATGGACGGAAAAGGCGAAACCAAATTCGTTGGACGTAGTACAACGTCTTCATCCTCACAACAGGAAGCCTCGGCATTCAATTTAAAAGTAAGAAAATATTTTATTTGTTTCTTCGGGATACCGGAAGCTTTGCAATCTATGCGAATGCTCCATTCAACTGTTTACAATTTTCGAGTTTTAATGAACGAGCGATAATACTCCATCGTTTGATCCTCAATATCAACACCACCGGTTGTATTGTGATCTAACAAGAAGACAGCTAATATTTTGGTAAATAGTTTTTTTTTTGTCCAAACGCTAAACCATTGTTGTTGGGTGAGTATAAATCAGAACGAATTTTTAGAACCCACATTTTTCGGTAGTACGTGACCTATTCCTCATTGTTCGTAATACTAGTTCAACCTTCCAAAATAAATTCGTAGGATCGGCCGAAGTTTCGTTCAAATCTACATAATGAAAGGAATTTCTTATACTTTTAAATCGGTTTCTAGACATGGTAGTTGAAATAGCCTCGAAACAAAACCTTTTTTCCAGTGCATATCGATGTGTGGGTAAGGTCTACAACCAATCATTAAACTAATTCCATATACCTTTTTGATTTCTTGAAATGAAGTTTTCAGCTTGCGGCAAGAGTTCTTAAATAATAAAGATTCGTGTATCTACAGGTATCAATAAAATGCATTTCAGGAAATTATGCTGAGAAAAATTCCCACGGAGACTACATTTGTGGAACTGGATGAGTGAATTTCTACTTTCCGATAACGCTGTTCAAATTGACCACTATATTACATATTTAAAAATATTTTTTGTGGTTCTACAATTTCTTTTTGTCTTTTCTCTTGTATTGCTAGGTTGCCCGTGGATCTTCTTCCGGTTCTTCTTCTTCATCATCTTCCTCAAAACTGATAATATTCTGATCAATTAGTACTTTATCATCCGATTTAGGCATAGACCTTTTCTACATTTGGTGCAATTTATCTTCGCTTATCTGCCACTGACCGCTGTGCAAAACCACTAGAAAATTAAAGTGAAGTTGACGTCACAAATATGTTAATTTTTCAATCAATTGTTTAATCATTTTCAATTAGTAAATTGACTTTCTTAATTGATTTATACAAAATATGATATTTAATCCTTAATATTAAATAAAAAAAAAGCATTTAAATGTGTGTATATCGTTTATGGATTAATAAATAATAATTAATTGTAATTCACTAGATAGCGTCCAAGAATATCGGTTTACATTACTTAACGAAGTTACAAATTTTTTAAAAACTATTGTAATAATAGACCAAGTGAGTTAAACTCATTTTTAATTAGAGCTGTTGAATCCCTTAAACTATTCATACAACATAATCCAAATATTATTATTTTAAAAAGTGACAAAATCGAAGACACAGTTATCATGTTTAGAGATGATTATATCAGAAAAATGCATGACTTATTGTCAAACACAAATACATACAAGAAGTGATCAAGGACGCTGTGATTCAAAAAACTATTAGAAGATAAATTGTTAATGCTACATTCTACGAATCAAATTACAGACGTAATCTATAATAAAATTAAAGTGCAGTTCCCTATTACACGAATAATTTATGGCTTACCTAAGATACATAAAGAAAACATTCCACTTAGACCAATTGTATCATATATTAATTCTATAAAATACAAAGTAGTTATCCACACATCTTGTTTCAATTTTTAATATTTTGAGGTTTGAAAGTAGACTCAATGTAACAAACTCATATAACCTAAAATAAACGCTGTTTAAGCTAGCGGAAATTTGACAGCGGAAAATAAGAGAATGCGCTACTCGCCGCAAGTGGCAGCACTATCAATAGAGAATTTTCACTAAATAAAACATCTCAGCGGAATAAAATATTAAAAGTGATCTTTAAAATAGCAACCTCTCAAGTAGCAATTTTTAGTTTCAAGTTGATATATTTTACAACCAATACGAAACTTTGGTTTTAAAACCAAAAAGTTTTTGAAATGGTTTTGGACACATTTCCGACACGTTACGAAGCCTTAGCAGATACTGCTTTCGACCGCAGTTTCTGATACCATCTTATTTTCTTTCTAGTAATGAGGAACCGTTTATAAACAGATTTAAAAAAAAACTCATAATTTTTTAAAAGGTTTTAAATTATTTCAAATATTCGTATTATAACTACTTTTTAGTTTCTTTCGAGCGATGACAAACCTAATTGTTATAGGTTTCGTAAACACCGTAATAAAAACCCGAAAAAATCTGTTTTACCGCGGTTTGTAAAAAACTACAATAAAAATCTCTGCAAAATGAATTAATTTCAGTTTCAACTGATTTTACAAAACTTAAAACCATTTTAAGTTCCGATAATATAGTTTAATTTTTTTTTTAGCCAAATTTGGTTTTCACTTCGAGATGAGTTTACCAAGTGACTTGACACAAAATATTTGTAAGATTCGTCATTTATCATGCAGACGGTATTGTCCGAGTCCGAGTCTAACTCTAAACATACCAAGCAATATTGTCTCTGCTTATAAAAAAAAAATTCATAATGATTTAGCAAATTATTTTAGAAGTTGGTAAACCATTATAAATTTCAGTGGTAAAAACACCTAAATAGAAAAAAATTATTAGAAACAATAAAGCGATATTTTAATCAATATTCAGAGTTACAAAAGGGTTTTTATATAGCGTTTCAAATACGTTGCAATTGTTCCGAAATAAAACCGTTTACGAATGGTTTCAAAATAACCAGTAAATTTTTGGATATTTGGAAACCATTTAAAAACTTTTGCTGGTGTCAAAAGGGTTTCCTCGTCTAGAGACGTTTAAATTATTCGAAATTTAAGACATGTTAGAACCGGTTCAAAAATACTAGGTAGATACATAAACTCTTAACCCTTTCAGAACTTTTTCTATACCGGGTGAACAAAAAAAAAATGTTTAATGTTTTTTTAATGCTGGACATACGCTGATTTCAAATATACAAAAATATTTGTCACATTTTTCCGATTTCCCGGGTTTTCAAAATGTACATTTTAATGTACAGAAGTAACAGAACTTCTTATTCGTAATATTTGTTTATATTTCGATATTAATAAATAATAATTCATTCATTGTAAATAATTGCTTCGATTTCTTTTTTTAAATAAATGATCGCTCGAAAAAGGAGCATTGGCAAATCTATTTATATAGTCCGTTCTAGCAGCGTTTATTTGTTTTTTTCAAACAAACATCAAGTAGGGCATACGACGTAAAGAAGTGGTCGAGAAGTAAGTTATGTCCATTTTTTCGAGTCTTTGGCATAAATGTAAAATAATCGCTGCGCCAAGGCCAATTGCTGTTTCAAATGAGATGGTATTTCCACATTTGCACCTATGTACATAAAAAAGTTTTATGATTGGCCGCTCCTTCCGCATATTACGTAGATTTTTAAACCCAAGGTTTTTCCTGAAATGCATGTACAAAATTTTTAATTTGTCTCTAAAGATTTAAATAAGAGACTAGTGAAGTATACCTTTTATATATTGTTTGATTGATTGATGTCTTTTAAAAGGCGCAATTTGTTCATCTACACATAAATCTCGCTCGGGTTGAAGTTCCAATAGTCATTTGCGAATCGTATTTAACAGGGGTCGTAGTTTATAATACTTATCCTTTTTGGCTTCGTCATGATGCGGCCAAATTATTTACGAAATGTAAATTTGTACGTAGAGCATAAAATCAGTTTTTAGACATTAACGTCACTTACTTATTTGATGCCATTAAAGTTGTCCCAGTACATTTTGAGCTGGGGGAAACCTGTACTCCCAAAAAATACATGTAAACCAATTAATTTTGTTAACTAGTTGACATTGGTATTTTTAAAATTTGTTTTATTATTTTGAAGAGCAAATATGTTTGTGTATTGGACCATCAATTCAAATAATTCATCGGTGCAATATTTTCTCAAATATTATCCTGGACAACCGTATACCTCGTTTTCGTGGTCCACATTACAAGCATCAGGTTCAAAATTAATTTGTGAACTGCCATAGTCGACATATTTCTATTTAATTGCTCTTTTTAGTGTAAAATTAAAATGTTGCAGTTGGTCGATAATCTCGAAGCGATGTGGGGGGCTATTTCATAATTCCGTAATCGCTAACACTGGCAATCGGAATCAGGTTCAGCGGTGTTGGATCTGCCTCTAAAACAATATTATTGTTCCAATATCTATTTCTTGCTCTATTTTGATTCGAGTTTTTGTGGTTTTTTTAGTTTCACTTCGAATAACGTCAATTTCATGATTTTCGGGCACATGATCGATCTTCTGGAAAATCCTAAAATCTTCTACTAATTTCTTGTTCGGGCGACTCATCTTCACTTTCAGTTAGCAATCATAAAATCTCCTTTTCGGTGAATTTGTCTGTACGGCGACTCTACAAATATTTAAAACTTTATGTTATATCTGTGAGGATGTTGATTTATTTATTAGAAAAATGACCATATTTATTGCAAATTGATAGAAAATGTTACCGTTGTTGTCCTCCAAAATCCTACTATAAAAGTAAAATTAAACACCCGATAATAATATTTGTACATGACACTGTACATTTATAATTATGTACACGGTAATGTACATTACTGTTAAGCACTTTTATACATAGAGATGTGCATGCTTTTAGAATGAAAAAAATCGAAGGTTCCGTACCAATTCTTAACGTTTTCTTTGATTCTATATTGTATTTACACTATAAATTAAAAAAATCATTAATAAAAATAAAAAATTTGTAATCCTTACCGTTTAAAATGGCTCAAGAAAATTCCAAGATTGGCAGCAACAACACTGACGCATACCTATCACATTACACTATCGAGAAGACACAGAGACAATTGTGTCGATTCAATGTGAACCTTCTATTTTTTTGTCTATGCTGCTATTTTTCCTAGGAAAACTCGATGCATTTAAGCAAGTAAGCTATAAATATAAATAAAAATTTTGAAATAAATATCGAGTGGCCTTTGAAATAATAGAAGAACAGAAGAAAAGATAAATAGAAGATGTACAAGGAATCGACACCAAATCCGATATACAAATTCGTTTTACATCGAGGTTGGGCTCGGGCTCGCCAAAATCCGTATACAATTCCTCGTTGGGCGACGTTTTTGCCTTCCCATCAAACTTGTCCAAATAGCCTCAGCTGGCCACTTGCCCACACTGTGGTTCGACGTTGCCTCACCAACCCCGTATATACAAAAATCTAACCTTAAAAAGTCAACACAACCGTTGGGCGTTGGATCGCCGTACCGTAATAGCCGTAGCTTTAAATAGCCACCCGTAATTTAGTGCCTTAGAAAAAAATATGGCATTCACCGTTAATTAAATTGGTATTCGTAATAAAATTGGGCACATCACACGTAATTTGATTGCCGGTACCCAAAGAGAAATTTGGTATCCGTACTCAAAAATTTCACTGGATAATATAACTCGCAACACTGATTTAAATTTGCGGGCCCGTAGATCAAATTGCCCATGCAGTATCAATGGTAGCACCCAAAAATACTCACACCCACCGTCGATAATGTAGATCCTTATTACTTAGACGAATAATCAATTCTGTATTTCACAAAAAAAAAATGTAAGTAAACTCACACAAACTTCTATTTTAATAAAACAAATTGACTTATTCTTTGGCTTAACTGAATAATTCGCAAATAGTCAACGTTTTCAGAACAAAAAAAAATCAGCCATTTTATATATTTTTCATCTAGAAATTTTTTATAAAAAAAACAAACGAGACTTTTTTTCTAAATCACAACTCCAGGTGACTTTGAGTGACAGTCGTGCTATTGCACACACACACCCGGGTGCTCATTGATCTCGCTTCCACATTTTTTCCAGCGCTCATTGACAGAAAACATGAAATATCAGTGCACGCACTGTACTATGGGTTCGACCACAGGTAGCACACTACGATCACACAAAACACGAGATTCATCATAGAAATAAAATACCAAGAATGTTCATATGGAATATTTGTTTGTGACCTGTGTAGTTTTGTGTATAGTGTTTTTAAGTTATAAATTAAGGAAAAAGGAAAACATATAAAATGGTTACAAATACATATCAAGCTTTATGCATTTTACTAGTTTTACCATTCATGCACGAGATGAGCCACAAATTCCGGCCAACTTTCTAATTATAAGGAATAATTGGATTTGTACACATTGAAGATGAGTATTCAAAATATAATTTAATGGATTTACCACCAATTGCCAACGATTGAGGTGTAATTCTTTCACGTGAGAATATTGTCAATTTCGGGAATTTTGGTAAATGATGGATGTCCAATCGGAAAGTGTGCCGGCGTAAGTGGATTAACTTCAGCATCGTTGATAACACACAGCGGTCGAGAATTTAGGATCGCTTCGATTTCTGTTAGCAGGGTATTCTTCTCTTCTAGAGTCAAAATATTTCTTCCAACTACCCTTTTGATGTGAAATTTGGTAAAATAAATTGCAGCTCCCCATAACGCTCCAAAATGGGGAGAATTTGGTGGGATAAAGTTCCATGTTATGCAACATCTAGAAAGATATTCAGAAATATTAATGGAAGACTTGATTAATTTAGCAAACATTTCTTGTAATTTTCTGTCAGACCCGACAAAATTGCTCCCATTGTCGCTGTGAGTTTCACTTCAAATTCCACGCCGTGCAGTGAACCTTTTGAGTGCACCCAAGATTGCATCACTGGATAGCCGGATAGATCTTGCACAAGTTCCAAATGGACTGCTTTCATACTTAGACATACAAAGAGGCATATATACGCCTTATACTATGTGTTGCATTAATATTTGTGCTCATGAAAAATTATTTTATTTATGTTTCCTAGATTATAAAACTTATGTATTTTTTTTTTTTTTTAATTTTTTATCACAAAGTAATTAATTATTAAATTACGTTTCATTTGGCATATAATTTCTAAAAAAATTATCAGGATTTACGTATAAAAAACGAATTTACTCTGTTGCAAAAGTAATTGTGTTACAAATTACTGTTGCAAAAGTATTTGTGTTAGCAAAATTCTAAAAAAAAATCAACAAATGGTGTATTGAAATAACTGTTTTAGCATTTGTTTTTCAAAAATACACGTTTTCAAATAGTTTTGCAAGTTTCATTGAATTGTGAGCATTAAAAATCGTGACAATATGCCAAAAACCCGCGAACTGAGTATTGAAACCCGATCTGCAATTGCGGCAGAATATAATTTGGGAATCTCAGCCGAAGAACTGGCGAAAAAGTACAAGTGCCATAAAAATACCATTTGGTATCAAGTTCGGAAGCAAAATATTTGCGGAACGGTGCAAAATATCGGAGTACGCCAACGACCAAGAATAACTAATGCCAGAGAAATGCTTACATCACTTGATGTATGCTTACAAATGGACTTTTAAGTCAACGAGGTCTCGCTAAAACTTTAAAGGATAACAAAGAACTCCAAATACACCATTCCACAATTTCTCATCGTTTAAAAGAAGCTGGGGTACAGGCCTATACATGCACCAAAAAGTTTTATATTTCTAAACAAAATAAAATAAAACGGCTATTGTTCGCAAAGCAGCATATGAACAAGCCCCCCGAATTGAGGAGAAACGTTTTGTTTACTGACGAATCTTCGGTATCGTTAGACGGATCTTGAGGTCGCAAATTTTATTATTCGGAGCCAGAAAAGATAAACAAACGTCGTGTTTATGCTACACAACGTCAAGGCGGTGGAGGAAGTCTTATGGTTTGGGGTTGTATAACCAACCTCGGAGTAGGACCACTAGCAATGGTGTCTGGGAAAATGAACCAAATGACCTATTTGGAACTGCTGAATGATGTAGCATTGGTAGCTGGTTCAAAAATAATTGGGCTTGACTTTATTCTTCAGCACGACAATGCCCCTGCCCATAAAGCATTTATTGTGACCAAGTTTTTAAATGATTTAGACCAACAACGCATAAATTGGCCACCGCAAAGCCCGGATTTAAATATTATAGAACTAGTAGAAACGGACAATTGAAATTGTCCGACAAGCGCTCGATAAAATAGGAATTCCTAAACAGGTTCTTCTTCTGGATTTAGTTCCCTAATTTGACTCTCTACAAACTGGCTCCATCTTTCTGATAAAGAGACATTGTGCTCACTGTATAAAGAAGACTCGGAAAGAATGCATGCTGCAGTGTAGACAACATGTGGACGAATGTTTTCTGCAACGTAGTCATAGTCGTAGTGCATCTGTCGAGCAATTCGAAGTGGTAACATGCAGGCGTCATTAAACTGTCGTGGAAGTGAGGAGACTACAGTATCGACAGACACTGGAACGTTGACGATTCTGCCTTTAGCATGCAATTGACCATGAACTCCGTGCACAGCTTTGATTTGCTGGAAGACATGACGTACTGAGACCAAACGACCTTCGAGATCGGTGAGCCTTGAGACTTGAAATGGAATTTCTGGAAAGCGAAATCCATTAGAGAGACAATGCTGGGGAACTTTTCCAGACCGGACTGCGAGGAAGCATGTCAAACAAAGCGGGACATCTGTCTCTTCAGAAGCAAGACATACAACCTTGTTGATGAATTCTTGACAATATGTCTCGAGATGTCTAAGTTCAAAATTCCGAATTGACCTCTTGAAGAATAATTGAGAGCAACAGTGACAGACATGTACAGGTCCTTCACGTGCTTCCTTCTCAAATTCAGATTGAAGATATTCCCAAGACATATTCCCTAGACGGTCTCGACGTCTAATATTGTTGTGCTGTTCGACGAGCTGTAGTGTCACGCTGTTGCTCGGGCTCGCGATATGCAAAACTTGTTCTGGAACGTCTGCGGGCTTCAATGTTGCGCTGTTGTGCATCTGCTCTATATGAAGGATCTTGTTAACATCAAACAATATGAATTTAAACTTACATAGTAGAAGTCTGTCAATTATACGTCATAGATATGGGAAATCCGGATCGTTTAGAATAAAAAGCTAAAAAAAGAAAAGAAGAGAAGTTGAATTATTAAGTTTATAAAATAAATTTAAATTTAAGTTACTTACAATGTAGTTGAAATTGACGATGATGGTTGAATGCTAGGAGCGAGCGCTAAAAATATATCTTTCCGTTGTTTTTTCGAAACGAAAAGCTCATGATTCCACTATGTTGTATTTGTTGCTAAGCAACAAGTAATAATAGTACAAGAATAATTTTTCTGTCCTAGAATAATAATTGAAAATTTAAAAAAAAGTACTCAGCCGCATCTGTGTGACCTCTATTTTTAGAAAAAGTGAGAATATCTCAAAAACTACTTGACCTAGAGCTCCCAAATTTTAAATGTGACCTTTTTAAAGTAATATCTATCTGTGTGCTCATTTTGAGCTCTCTGATATGTATAGTTTTTGCTGTGATAGTGCCAACAGACAGACGGCCTAAGTCTTTGTATAAGCTCGCTCGCAAGAGCGAGCGCTAAAATGTTTGGGCTTATGTAAAACGAAATATACCATATAGAGTTGGACGAAGTAAGCAGGAGTTATGGGATGAGATTGTTGAGGTGTGGAGTAAAATACCTCTAGAATTTATTTCAAAATTATTTGACAGAATACCGAGAAGACTAAATGAGGTCATATTAAATAACGGTGGGCAGACTAAATATTAAATTTAAATAAAATCAACAACATAATATAAATTAGTAACGTTTTTTATTAAAACTGTCCCAACACAAATACTTTTGCAACAATAATTTGTAACACAATTACTTTTGCAACAGAGTAAATTCGTTTTTTTTATACGTAAATCCTGATAATTTTTTTAGAAATTGTATGCCAAATGAAACGTAATTTAATAATTAATTACATTGTGATCAAAAATTTAAAAAAAAAAACTACATGAGTTTTATAATCTAAATAAAAATAATTTTTTCATGAGCACAAATATTAATGCAACACATAGTATGTCTTTTAACCTTGTCCCTTTGTTAGATGAATGGAAATTGGCCCTGCATAGTCCACGCACCAGTGTTCAGGGATCAGTTAACTCGTGAACTAGGTAGACTGCCCATTCATTGCTGTTGGAATGCGTCTTATACCTTGAACATGTGATGCAATTACTTACGACTTCTTTTACATTAATTTCCCCATTTGGCACCCAATTTTCTTGGTGGACTATAGACTAGAGATGTAACGGACCCGCATGCTTGTTGTCTACAGCATTTGCTAAAAGTATTGAGCACCCTATAAATTTGGGGCGTACATGTTAAGTATAACAGAAAACAACCCCTTTTGTTTGTTTGGAAATCTAAAAAGGATAAAAAACAGTGACTCACATCGTAGGTGTGGCAATAAAACATCTGGTGCAATAAAATTGGTATTTTTCCATTTTGTATTTATTCGTCAGTTCGCTACTCTTGCTCATTGTGTACACATCCAGTGATCTACTCCGCTTTTGGTGTTTTTTGTTAAATTTAGTGATATTATTGCAATATGCCGAAACAAAAATAGTTAAGTTTAGAACAACGTGTTCAGGTACAACTTCTGCATAAACAAGGGAAATCACAAGTAAAGATTTCTACGCTGCTGAGTTGTCAGTAGAAATTAAAAAAAACAATATCTGCTGGCACCACTCGCGAAAGGCTTCAGGAACTTGGTTTGAAAGGCTGTAAAGCCAGGAAGAAACCCTGGCACTCCGAAAAAACCGAGCAGGCTCGGTATAAATGGGCCTTAAAATACCAAAGTTTCACCGAAGAAGATTGGTATAAATATCGAGTGGTCAGACGAATCAAACTTTGAAATTTTTGGCACCCAGTGTGCCTTTTGTGCGTCGCTGGATAGGAGGAAGCTGCCCCGGTGGCAAAGTAGTCAGCATGCTTGCTCCAGCGACTGGAGGTCCCGGGTTCGATTCCCGGTGGTGACAAGAAACAAATTTCACGGCTGGTTTAGGATCAATGAATTAATCACTCATTATCCGAAATGAAAATATGATTATGAAACCTCATTTGAGGCGGCCAAATCCTTTAATGGGATATAGTGCCAGAGAGAGAGAAAGAGAGAGAATGTTCGTATGCAAGGAAACGATTGTTATAACAAATAAATCGTTACAACATCTTTTCATTAAATATCATCCAACAATTATTTAAGAATCCCATTTCGATACACTATGTCCCAAGTGGCCCCAAGTCATCAAATTCATATAAGAATCTCATTCCCATCTAACATATCCAATCCCATCTCATGATATAATTGAACATAATTGCATAAATGTTATGATCATCGAACATACTACCCTCCCCCCCCCCCCCCCCATAAGGGTATCCCAGTAAAATGTTACCTAAGTAAACAAACGCATAATCTAATCCATTCGTTACTTCATCCATAAATTTTTGGAAAGTTTGAGCTGCATTACTCAATCCGTAAAGCAAACGTATGAACTCAACACGTATGAACACATCCTTTGTAGCCACGGGAATTTGGTGGTAAGCCTCTATTAAGTCAACCTTCGGAAATATTGTACATCCTCCCAAATTGGAAGAGAAGTCATGTATGTGTAGTATGGGATAACGATCTGGCATTGCTATCATCTGATTTAATCGATTGAAACTCATTTTTGGCAATATCATAATTAATTTTATTCAGTCTACGCGGTCGTAAAAATGGGAGTTGGTTTTGTGTGACTATTATTTGTACCACTTTATGTTTAACCGGTATATCATATCTAGGGTCGCTTACAAGGGTTGGAAATTCTTGAATGATATCTCCATTAATACCAGGCATCGCATATTCTATTGGGGAAAGAGTAACATCATAACAAATCGATGCATTTACATATACGCCTGTCGTGCCATAAATCAGTCACTTTCTCTTGAGATCGACTGTTATACCTTGTTAGAAAAATATGGCCCTATTATTGGTTTATCAACCGATGGTACCATTGTATGGCAGCCGAAAATTATTGTTTATTCATTGTATTGTTTTCTGTAGTAAGTCTGTAAGGGTCGTCTGGAATGAGATTTTTAAAATCGTTTGCTGGAATAACTGATAAATTGGCTCCTGCTTGGGCCGAATAAATAAAGTATTTCTTTTGTTTTAACATTTTATAAAAAGACGGCGAGAGCTATTAATTCCGACCGACGATTTTATCCTGAGATGGCGAAAGCTGACTCTTAAACATGTACTATCGTTACATTTGTGTGTTTTATTCTGAAACTTCCACAGATACCAACAAGCATAAGTTAGACCTAGAACGAGGTCTACTGTGGTAATCTGGACTTTCAAATTTGATCGACTTCTTTCAGTAGTTTGAGACTCGAATTTACTTAACCGAGATTTAATCTCATTAATGAATAACATTAGCTATTGACGGTTGACTATGATTCATCGAACCTCCATGGGCTTATTTGAACCAGTTGTGGACAGAAACTTGAAAGGGATTGGTTACCCATCTCAACTATTTTAAAAAGTGTTTCTGAGCGTTTAATGTCGATTTCCATATAAATGAAAAATAATCAAATCAAATAACTTAAAGTTTTGCGAAGGACAATAACGTTTAATTAATCACGTGTTTTCAAAAAATTATTAAAATCCTTATCTTATTATATTCGAAATATCTACAATATGTAAAACTAAAGAAAACGAAACAAAACTGAAATATACTATATCGGCTTATTAGTTAATACTTAATTGGAATACGTAACTTTTAATTATTCTGTTGGTTGAGTTTTTTTCTATGTACCAAGCTTCGAAATGCACCATCTTACTAATAACATTGCAGAAGATCGAAATTTAATAACGCTATACAAAACTGCAGTCCAGATCCATCCGCTAGTTACAATCCAATACTCTTTGAAAATAGTACAATCTCCAATTCTGCTATCCGCTTCAGTAACCCGTACAAAGTGGAACTTATATTTACTTTAAAATTTCCAAAAAATTGTTTCTGGAAAGTTCACCCGCCCAATATCGAATAATTTAATTTGAGTTATGCTGTTGAATTTCTACTTGTAATTGGTGGCTATATTATAATGTCTGCCGACTCTTCCAACAACGCGAAAACAAAGCTTTTCATTAATCAATAATCGTGCTTATAATGTAACACGGCAACAGTCATAATTGTAGCAGTCGATAGTTAGGTTAAGGTTTCAGTGGTTGACACTTAAGCCCGTTTTGGCCTATTGTGATACCATGCATTGACGCTACATCAATAACCCATTCCCTATTCACCTTCTCACACAACTACAGTATACCTGCACATTGCAAGCTCCATGACGGTCGGTCGGCGCTGAATTCTTCACTACATCAGAGGGTCTAAGTTGTGTTTATTAACATCACCGATTGTATTCGATGATGAAAATTCGATTTTGCATCTAGCCTCTGATGGGATTCGAACCCAGTACCTCCCGGTCCAAATGCCGAAGCTTTAACCAATGTACCACTTGTCCGGTCGATGGTTGCTTATTATAATTTTGAGACAACACCGTGGTCACAAAACGTTCAACACAATATGCGAGGTTTTATTTTACAACTTAAGCGGCGGCAAGCCACCAATATTGATTCTGCTTTATTTTATTTAGCGTATCCAATTAAACACACACCAAGATTATTCTTCAATCACCGGGCGCAGAATGCCACTGGCAGTCGAAGATAGGTCGGCCCATGAGTTTTGCACTCCATCAGGGGATCATACTTGTGTTCATTATCATCGCAGATCCTTGATGAGGAAAATTCCGAATTAGAAGTCGAATTCGGTATCTTCCGATGCAAACGCTAAAGTCTAAAAAATTCAAACGCTAAAGCTTTAGCCACTGTGTCGTTTGGTCGATAAATCAATTTTTTTAACATACCAACACACTAAATCAATCTCCCTAAAATAGCATCTAATTATTTTTAAAAGTCTATGCTTGCGTTTCAAGCTATTCAAATCAAACACCTAAAATAAAAATTTTAATCCCGACAAAAAATTTATCACCAAACTCTATTTACTGGTAAAAATAAAACCGTAATAGATATCAATACGATTTGGGTTTTAGTGGCAGTCAAATTTATTTTTTCAAATTGTTTTCTATTTATACCGAATGGTAATTAATTTGCCTATTTATAAAAAAAAAAAAAAAAAAAAAATAGTATCGCTAAATAAATTGGATTCAGCTATACATAGGCACGTATCTACATTTTTCATCCCTAGTCGATTTCTATCGCTTTCGTGCAAATTACCTGAAAATTAATAAAACAAAAATAAATTTAAACGCCACCAACAGGAAAATTAAAATAAAATAAAAAATCGGAAAACAGATTTAAACAAGTTCCTATATTTAGACAGAACTAAACTACAGAAACTCTCTTTATACAACCATAAAACGAAGAGTTATGTTATTTTCCGGATTTAATTGTAACGTTAAATTTAGAACAAAAACTTTTCTGCTTTTTCAAACTACAATAGGTAGCAATATACCATGAACTTTATTTAGGGAAATAGTAGGTGATGTAAAAAGTGTTACAACCAAAATACGGGCATGTTGCAATTTCATTTTACATGAAAGCATATTAATCAAAATCCGTTTATGGCATATCATGATTTTATGAAATGAGCACAAGGAAATATTTTATGTGGCAGTATAAATGAAAGATTAAATAAAATCTGATAAAAAAAATATTTTAAATACAGATAAAAATGATATGACTATATTTTTTTATAATTAATACAGGAAACTAAAATGTTTGATTAAAATCTCAGTTTTGTTGAGTACGAATATTTTTTTAATCTCTGCTTGTAAAAAATATAATTCGATCGATAAAGCGAACATAAAAAATTTTACCATATACGTACGTACGTACGTAAAGTACATGAAGTTTTGTAAAAAATTTTAATTTTAATAATTTTTCATGTGGACCCTTTTTAAAATTTATTTAACACAAATTAATAAAGTTCATCACGTCGCTGCGTACTCGTTATAAATTGTGTTTACTTCAAAAAAAAAATTTAAATATAATCACCTCAGACACCTTCTTTGAATTTCCTTCGGTGACATTAGAGAACAATTATTTTAAAACGACAAAATATTTATTACCCTAAGGGTGAGATGGATGTCGTTTACTCTGGGAATAATTTTTTTATGTACATTTTTGTAAATGATAATAACCAGTACCCAACAAAAATGACAAAAAGTAGATGTTAATTAGAACTTCCGTTTCCAGTTTTCCCTGCCAATTTTATTGTTAGTTTTTTGGAGGGTTTATATACAGAAATATTTTTGAAACGAACGATTCTTTCTTTCTTCCATTTGAAAGCTTTTACAAATATTTCAATGTTGTTGTTGTCTTTAAAATTTTGACAACAACTACACCATCCAACCGTAATATATATTGTTAAAAATAAAATATTTTTTTTGTGAATTTAAACAACAAAAAAAAAACGAATTTCTCTTGAGAGCTTTTTATTTATTGGCTTTGTATTTTTGCAAATGAATGAATGTTTGAAATATTTTTGTTGTGAGCTGTTTGTTGTTCTTATACTTACGGCTGTGTATTTATTTGTTGTGCTCGTCTAAGGTTTGTTGCTTTTTTATGTTTCTGTGTTACTGTTGCTACTAAACAGCTATAAATAAATGTATGTATGTATATGTGAAACGAAGTAAAGTTGTGTATAATAAAATAAGCATATTATTGCTAAAATAGGATATAAAAATTCGTATCAAATGGATTTGACATGTGTGCTGTATGCAAGCTTTTCTTGTTTGTTTGTTATTTGCCTCGTTTAGTACTTTAAAATGGCAATCAAATGATGTAGAGATTTTCAATAATTTCTTTGTACGTGTAACTGTGCCTCTCGCATCAACTAATTGGTTAAGGAACAAGTGGAGAAACTAGTTTCAAACAATTGGATTTAGGATGATTTAACAATCAATCATTAATCAATAGTTATACCCTTTATGATAATAAAATGTTATGGTTGCTCGACAATCTCGCTACCGATTACGATCAATTATAGACTGTATGATGGATTAAGAACAACTTGATACATTTTTGCTAAGATACGGAATATGCAGTGCAAGTTAAATAGGTTGCGATAATTTTTCAAAATCTAAATTTTTTGAATGTCATAAATATCGCCTAACCTTTCCTAAAAACAGCAAATTAAAATGCAGTTGCATTTCTGCAATTAAATAGATTCGCATACAAATGTTGTGTAGTAAATTGCAAAAAGAAAAATGTACCTATGGTAAAAATTGGCTGTTAGCGCGATCATTAAAGAGGTTGTGACATTTTTATTCGTCTACGCCTATTTCAGAATTGTCTACATGTGCTGTCGAAAATAACAAGTGGTTTTTGCTTAGATGACTCGAAGATAAAGTTGAATATTAATTTATTTATTGTTTTCCAGTTGTTATGTGTTTTTATAACAAGGCGAAGTACAGTTCGCTAATTCAAATTGGCGTTTTTCAATAAATGCAATTGTTTCAAACCGAATACTTGAAATTGGAACGTTTTAAATAATTCAAGATATTCAGCTTCTTTTTAAATTTTTTTATTAGCATTATCTGTTCTTGTCATTATCAAATGAAAATGTCACATATCCGTTTTGCACTTCAAATTCACGATTTTGCAAATAATATTCAATTTTTTTTAGTTCATTCACAACTTTTTACAATTCAACCACAATTTTTTATACCACAGTGTCAATTTTTTCTAAATCAACTTCATTTTTACAAATTCAGTGCTCCCAATTCTTAACCGATTATGATGAGATTGGGTATGGTGAGTGGAAATGAGATTGTTAAATGATTTCTGGAAGAAATTTTTGAATTTGGCTACTTGAAACGGAACTCGGTCAATTTTTAAACGATTTTAATGGGATTGGAAATGTTGGATGACAATGGTATTCTCAAATGATTTTTGGCAGAAGTTCTGGAATATGGACACCTGGAACGGAACTCGGCCATTTCTTAACTGACATTGATGGGATTTTGTATGTTGGATGAAAATGGGATTCTTGAATTTTGGATGAAGTTCTGGAATATGGTCACCTGAAGTGAAACTAGGTAATTTCTTAAACCATTATGATTGGATTTTGTATGGTGGATGGAAAAAGAACTGAGCTCGGCCATCTCTTCACTATTAATTATGAGATTTTGTATGTTGGATGAAAATGGGATTCTTAAATATTTTTTGGAAAAAGTGCTGGAATATGGTTCCTTCAGATTGAGTTCCCTCCCAGGTGGCCATATTCCAGAATTTCTTCCTCAAATCATTTACAAATCCCATTTCCATCTTGCATACCCAGTCCCATCAAAACCCGTCAAGAAATGGTCGACTTCCGACCTAAATGGACTAATTCCAGAACTTTTTCCAAAAAACATTTAAGAATCCTATTTCCATCCAACATACTTAATCCCCTCATAATCGGTTAAGAATTGATCGGGGGGGGGGGGCGGGGGGGGGGATTGGGTATGGTGAATGGAAATGAGATTGTTAAATGGTTTCTGGAAGAAATTCTGGAATTTGGCTACTTGGAACTGTACTCGGTCAATTTTTATCCGATTATGATGGGATTGGGTATGTTAGATGACAATGGTATTCTCAAATTAGGAAGAAGTTCTGGAATATGACCACCTGGAACGAAAATCGCACAAGTAACAATGAAATTTTAGTTTAGCTTTTATAGCAATATTTTTTCACTTTTTCGGTCACAGTGACCAGGTTCTATGACTTAATAGTTAATAGCAATTTAGCATATTTCATATGTCAGGAAATCATTTTTTGACCAAAAATATAGCTAATTTTCGGATATGACTAAAAAGTATTTAGGTGGGCATTTTACTCACAAAAAATAGCAATGCTGCCACTATGACAGCCATTTGGCTTATTAGCAAATAAGTCATCGTAAAAGGTAATATGCTATATAGTTACTAATTTGCATTGTATGCGGGCAAATTAACAAGAAAAGAAAATAGCACAATAGTCAACACAGTAAAACGTTATAGTATTAACAGCAAAACAGTCATCTCAAAAGATGTTACGCTATATTATTGCTTTCGTGGCAGCTAAATAGCAAAAAATGACTATATAGCGTTGATCGAAATTAAATGATTATTTTAGCAAATTAGCTGTTTTTCGACATCAATTGCAAGTTCTATTTTAACATTTTTAATAGTAGGAAATATAAATATTGACAGTACGAAATTAAGAAGAGAAGAAAAGCTAATCGCCAATCATTTATAGCTTTTTTGCATCAGAATAGCTAATTAACTATATAATGACTAGTTAGCATTCTACGTGACCATTTTGTCATATTGTCTTTACTACTTCTACTACAGCTACTATGCCATGCGTATTTTGAAAAATTAAGTGTTTAATGACAATTTTGTGGTGTGAATAGCCATTTAGTCAGAGGGAAAAGCTATTTTGCTTTTCCGACGACTGATTTGCTAATCATGCTATTGGTAATCTTTGGTGGCAAAAAAAGCATTTCTTCATTGCATTTTTGTCCCCAGAATAAATAATTAGCTGCAAAATAAATATTTAGCAATCCACGTGAATATTATAACATATTGACATTATTGCTTCTGCTAAAGCTATTATGTCATGGCTGCCATCTTTTTCCGCTATTATGCCACGGCTGCCATTTTTCCCAATTTTTGCATTATTTATTTTCTTAATTTTCTTCGTTTTTCGCTGTCGTTCATCGAAAAGAAATACGTTTTCATTCTAGATTTCAATTTCGTATCGATTGCATTTAAAAATTATCCTTAATTACTCCATATTTTGGAAATTCTTCAAAAAATCTATTTTCTGTATACAATAAGTAAGACGTATTTCTGAGGAGCGTTATGCATTTTAGAGCTACTTTTAAAAATTACCTGATGAAACTTTCTTCCCAACGACAGATGCGCGTATTTATTAGAAGATACTTTCATTATTATTTCATTACCCATAATGCCTCCGTTATCATTAATATTTTCAACAGTGTTAAAAATCATGTAAAATGTCAATACAAATACAAAATAACAAGATATTTTATAAAAATATGCTTTTACAAAAGTAATTTTTGGAAAAAATTTAATTTTTTTACAGCCATATGGTCATTTTAGATTCTTAGCCATGTAAAATGCTTAAATGCTTGTTTGACTAAATGGCTACTTGGAACATTATTATACATATATACCAAATAAATATTTTGCCTTTCAAATGACTAATTTGCCATAAATGTTATGTTGTTTTGAATATTTCAAATACGCTATAAAACCCATTTGGCTGTGTAAATGACTATTATACTTTATAGTAATGTTGATAAGCACACAGCATTATAACCTAAAAATGTAGCATTTGAGAAAGCTAAAATCATTCCACACTTTGATCACGTTTTTGTCAGTCATTTTGACGTTATTTTGACTTTTTAGCATTAAATGCAATGCTAATTAACCCACAAAAACTGGTCAGCTTGACCAAATTTTGGACACAAATTGTTACTTGGGCGGCCATTTCTTAGCCGTCATTGATGGGATTTTCTATGTTGGATGAAAATGGGGTTCTTGAATTTTGAAAGAAGTTCTGGAAAATGGTCAACTGAAGTGGAACTCGGTAATTTCTAAAACGATTATGATACGATTTTGTATGGTGGATAGAAATACTATAGAACGGAGCTCGGGCATCGCTTCACTATTAATTATGAGATTTTGTATGTTGGATGAAAGTGGGATTCTTAAATGTTTTTTAGAAAAAGTTCTGTAATATGGCGAGTTCCTTTTGTTTGAGTTACCTCCCAGGTGGCCATATTCCAAAATTTCTTCGTCAAATATTTAAAAATACCATTTCCATCTTGCTTACCCAATCCCATCAAAATCCGTCAAGAAATGGTCGACTTCCGACCCAAGTGGCCTAGTTCCAGAACTTCTTCCAAAAAACATTTAAAAATCCCATGTCCACCCAACATTTCCAATCCCCTCATAATTGGTTAAGAATTGACCGAGTTCTGTCCCAGGTGGCCATATTCCAGAATATCTTCCGAAAATCATTTAAGCATCTCATTTCCATCCAACATACCCAATCCCATCATAATCGGTTCAGAATTGGGAGCACTGAATTTGTTTTGCAAAAAGTTGCCAAAAAATTACGAACTTGAAAGATTAAAACTTAAATTTGAATTAAAAATGTTTGAATTTATTTTGCATTTAATTGAGCTTACTTTGAAAAAAAACACGAATTTGCTTTGCAAAAAATTGAGGTAGATTTAGAAAAAATTGACACTGAAGTATAAACAATTGTGGTTGAATTGTGAAAAGTTGTGAAAGAACTAAAAAAATGAATATCCTTTGCAAAATCGTGAATTTGAAGTGCAAAACATGTAATAGTATACTGGACGTATGTATAACTTAGGCTGTGGCTTCATTGGATTCGAATTCGTAAAAAATTGTCATTAGTGAAAAACCGAAAATGGATCCTGCTATTAAATTATGTATTTATTGGAAACACCTTTAATAAAATGTGTCTCACTGGAAAGACGATTATTTTGTATCTAAGCATATTTTTTTTAATATAGCACAATGATGCCAACTACATTAGATTATGAAGTTTTTAAAATCGTCGGTTATATTAATTATAATTTAGATTAGATTTTTTCGGCTTTTCGGACAAAGTATTATTTTTAATGGCATTTTACCATTTACTCACAATAAATATACTCCCATTTTTAAAACCAAGGGGACGTATAAAAATTCACAAATCCTTAGAAAAATGAGAACTTTCTTAGGTCTCTTTTGGCAGCTTGGTTTCGTACTGATTAAAGGTTGGTTTACTCATCAGGTTGCAACGAACAAATTGCAAAAATTCCACTCTTGCTAAGTACTTTTAGTACAAAAGAAGAACTTGAAAATACTGGAAATATGGAAATACTTTGTTCACTGGTAACACAAAAACGTATTGAAATTGAATATTCTGTTTACCGATGAGTCATCCTTTTGAAATTATTACCATCTCTCCTGAAATGGTTTGGAGCGGGGAAATCTAATTAAATCTTGCAAGAAGACAACGACCCAAAACATCATAGCATACTCTGTTCGGAATTTGAACTCAAAAAGGGCATCACAACATTGGATTGGCCATCTAAGTCACCCGCTTCCAATCCGATCGAAATTTATGGACACTCAGAACATTAAACTGAAAAGGTACTACATAAAAAATTTGAGCGCTCCAGTGCGAGTTGTCCGGAAGATATGGAAAAATGTATCACCACAGTAAGCAGAAAATTTGGTTGATTTTAATAGTAAACAAAAACAAAATCGTAGTTTTTGCACATACTGTATTTCCAAAATCTAATTGGATCTATTATCAATGAAGGTCACTAGAGGCGGTTTCTCTGAAGTCACGGGTGGCGCTGGATTGCCGATCATCTCTTAATGAGATGAGCGAGTATTTCAGTATCCAGATGATCTGGGTCCCTGGTCACTCGGACGTCACGGGAAACTGCAGGGCAGACGAACCCTAGCTAGTTCGTACGACTCTCCAGATGCAACCGGAAAGGGCAGGTCTGGGGAGGCCTATAGCAGCGCTCAAATTGACGCTCAGTAAAAAGGCAATCGTCTTAACAGATGAGAGGTGGACCAACACCCTCACGTGCAGGGTAGCAAAACAGGTTTGGCCAAAACTGGACCTGCGGCGCTCCAAGGCACTTGTATCCCTGGACAAACGAGAGTTAGGATTGGTCGTAGAGATACTAACAGGACACTGCCTTTTTGGGGAACATGCGAGAAGGCTGGGTCTAGAGACGAATGACTTTTGTAGAAGTTGTATGGACGAAGAGGAGAAAGAGACGCTAGTTCACTTCCTATGCTCGTGTCCGGCACTATCATACAAAAGACAAAGTGCTTGGGTGTGTACAACATGGACAGCCTTTCTGAACTCGCGGACTGTAGGGTGCGAGATATTTTACGCTACATCAGTAGCTCTGGTTTGTTTCAGCGGGAGTAAGGGGAGATTGGATCCTGTGGTATCACAATGGGCCATTATTGGCCTAAGTGTGCGATATCAGCCACTCTAACCTAACCTAACCTATTATCAATGAAGTTCTTGTATTCATTATTAATCCGAATGTTCTTATTTAGTAGTTTTACCATTTGAGCTTCTTCAGTTTTACCATTTTGGCTTGATGATAAAGCGACCTGGTATCTACTATTTGCTAATCTGGTGTAATTGTATTGAAAGTGTTCTTCGCAACTCTGATTATTAAATTCTCTATCTACATCTTCTTAATTTTTCGTAAATATTTTTAACTGCTTTTCTGAGACGATATATGCTGTCATTGATTTTATGTAATGAAGTGGGGCACTTGAACCTTTAGATTTTCGGAATACGATCCTTTCGTATGGTAGTTCTGTATTTCTTTTCATAAAGTCAGCCAATGCAAATTTTGGATAAAAATCCGCTTCAAGCAAAATGTCTATGGATCCTGATGTGTTATAATTTGGATCTGCATCGTTTTGGTTGTTAAGAAGCTCCTAGTCTTCTGTTTGTATCTGTTGTTCTGATAGTAGTTTCGTGAGTTTTTTAAATACTAAAGCAGCCCACTGCAGCTCAAATTCGGATGTTTTAATAGCTTGGATTATAAGGTTTATTATTTGTATTATCTCTACAGTTTTTTAACCACCGTCTAGCTCCAGCTATTTAAGAGCACATACCTTTTGCACCTTCAGCTTGAATCTCTGAACTGCTTCCACGGTAATGTGAGTTGCTTGTGATCCTGGGTCTCTTAATGTGGCATACCTTCTGTTAGGATTATCAGATTTGACCATCGCTGTGGCTATTAAAGAGGTTAACAATATTTTACTTTCCAAGTGTATGATGTATCCTATTATAGCTCGAACATCTTTTATTTTGTAGCCTAAACAATGTAGTGGTATGTCTGATCTTCTATATAGCAGGTGTAGTAGCGCTATTTAGTGTTTATCTGTTGTTGATAGCTCCCGTAACCTTGAACATTGCTGTACTGTATAGTACATCTGATAATCGACGCAAACATCGGGTATGGTTGTTCCTGTAAACGTTTGCTTTACCGTTTGTGTCTGTGGTTGTTGCGATTGATTTTTACTGCTATTGGAGGTTTTTTAGGACTTGAAGTGTTGTTCAAGAAACTTCAGAAATTCATCGGTTTCCTGAAATTAAGCTGAATTCTCGAGCGAATTTTCATATATTCGTAGTATTTTATTGTGCAATTTCTTTGATAATCTGAAAATTAGAAATAAGTTCCAGGCTTCGATGATCATTCCTAGGTTCCAGATTGCGTGTGTCGTTCAAATTCCTAATTGCTGATGATTCTGTATTAAAACGTTGGTTGATTTAGTAACGTATTTAGGTAAGCTGACGTGATTAAGCGTTTGTTGTTTTATCTATTGTTTAAGGTATCCCAGGCCATTTTATAATTATCAACAGTTGATTCCAGGTGCCCTATTGGTTTAGCTGCTGCTTCACTAGGATGTTTTTTCAGATAGTTTATGCTATTCTTTTAATGCCTCATAGTCGTCTTATATGAAGCATCCTAGCATCTCATGGCCATCATCTGAGGCTGTCACACAAAACTCTTCATGCCTATCAATTATTTGAGTCATCGTCCGCTGCATCTACTGTAGGACCAATTGCATGGCTGCTTGCCGTGCTTTTTTCCAAGACATTTTAGGCAATGGTTATTGCCTATAGAGGAGATCGTCGGAATTAGAATCGTCTGTCTCGTGGGTTATGAACTCCAGGCTGCAATATGGCGTTAACGGTGATAACGGTGTCGGATTGTTTAACCGGTGGTGCATTTCTTTTATTGGTTGACGCTACTCTAGCTATTTGGTAGGTCTATGGATGATCTTTATTGATCGGTGGAACAAGATTGTAGATTTGTTCATCCGTTTTTACGAACTCTGTGTATAGAGTTTTCAATTGTTCCATGTCCGTTCCCAAATATTTTCTCGTCCTGCGAGATGCACCATCTTTGTTGTATAGTTGCTCGCTGAGTTATTTTTCCTCTAACAATGTCTGTTATGTTAACTGGTGATACTCTGTTCCACTGGTTGCTGCATAGCGCTTGATTATAGTTAGGTTTCCGA
The DNA here is from genome assembly GCA_947310385.1 of Nephrotoma appendiculata. Lineage (NCBI taxonomy): Eukaryota > Metazoa > Arthropoda > Insecta > Diptera > Tipulidae > Nephrotoma > Nephrotoma appendiculata. The sequence goes on along the minus strand of OX371225.1, from coordinate 134,083,599 downwards.
TTGCTTAGTTAGTTACTGGACCCGAACCATATTTGATTAATTTCGCTTTCAAATTAATTTGGCCAGTTGGTTTTGGCTTTAATTGACGAAAATTTTAATAAAAAATTTACGAGAAATATATTTAATCAATATTAAAACAAAAATGTCTTTGATATTCTTTCACTCCATCAGTTTTCCATCAAAATTTGTACAGTGGATCAAAAATAAAGTCGGACACCTACCATTTAATTCTTTATCACAGAATAAATAGTAAAATAGAAGTTCTTTTTTAAAAAGTCCAATACTTTGTTTAAAAGCTCTATTCATTACAAAAAACAAAATTTTATTTCATTATAACAAAAAAAAATCAATAATATAAAAAAGTAAAAAAAAACTCAAAAAAGAACTCGGACAGTGTTATAATTTAATTCATTTAAGTTAAGACTATGTCTTGAAATGTTTTCATGTATGCATAATTCAATATTTTGTTGGTAAGCCCTTGTTTTTGGTCCCTGCCAGAAGCCTCCTAGGCATGGATTCTACTAAATTTCGATATACAGAAGGATCAATTTTCACCCATCCCTCCTTGAGAATACGTTTCAGCTGTTCTTTATTCGAAATCACGTGCTTTTATAATTCATTTTCTAAAACAGCCTATAAATGTTCAATCACATTAAGATCCGGTGATTGTGGAGGCGTGTCTATAACATGTGGGCAATTGTAAAGCAACCAAAGTCGAACATTTTGAGCTTTGTGCTTTGGGTCGTTATTCTGGTAGAAATAAAAGTTTTCTTTTATTCCCAATTGCTCAGCGCTCTGCACTAAATTTTGTTTCAAAATGTTCAAATATTTCGTTTGATCCATGATGCCATCAATAATGCATAATTTTCCTGGCCCAGCAACTGACATACACCCCCACACCATCACCGAACCACCACCATGTTTAACAGTACCTTGTAAGTTTTTTTTTCGTAGTTCTTCGTTTGGTTGGCTCCATATATAACATTGGCCATCTGATCGGAATAAATTAAATTTACTTTTGTCTGAATAAATTACTTTGTTCCATAATTCTAAATTGGCAGTTTTATATGTTTTTGCAAATTGTAAACGTTTTTTGCGGTTTCGCTTACTAATGAAAGGTTTTTTACGAAGTACTCTTCCATGAAAGTTTTGCCTCCTCAGTACTAATCTTATCGTTTCTGGGTTTACACTTTTTCCCAGCTCCATGGAAACTTGTTTGGTAAGCTTCGGAGCACTAAGTTTCGGATCCTTTTTAATTTGGTGGACGATCCATCGCTCATCTGCTGACGAAAATATTTTGGTTCTACCAGATTTTGGTTTATTTTCCAGAGATTTCGATAAATTAAATCGTCGAATTATGTCATGAACCATTGAGTGTTGCCTATTTATTATTTTTGCTATTTCTCTAATATATTCATGGTCGTTGTAGTATTTATAACCAGTTCTCTAACTTCGACGGATGTTGGGCCACGTTGTCTTCCCATATTTATTTTACTAGTAAAAATGCAACTGCTCGGCGTTGATATCACAATATGACTAAATATTTTCTTCGAATTGTAGATACATATTTTCATTGCATGTTGATTTTGGGGATTTCCCCTTTTTGTTTTATCAAAATTGTCATGAACATAGTAGGTATTGTCATCTGTCCGAGTTCTTTTTTGAGTTTTTTTTTTACTTTTTTTATATTATTGATTTTTTTTGTTATAATGAAATAAAATTTTGTTTTTTATTTTGGTGTTTGTTGTAAGGTAATGAATAGAGCTTTTAAATAAAGTATTGGACTTTTTTAAAAAAGCTTCTATTTTACTATTTATTCTGTGATAAAGAATTAAATGGTAGGTGTCCAACTTTATTTTTGATCCACTGTATTTTTTAACATATTGGCACGAATATTTGATAGACTTGGCAGAATTACAAAATTATACAATAATATGAACGCTAGATGGTATTAGTCGAGAAAAAGAGAGAGAGAGAGCAATAAGAAACTATCCATCTCTTATTAAGTTCGTACTTTATGATTGTTGTTGTAAATCCGCAATTATTTTTCTTTCAATCATTCTTTTTGTAATTAAAATATAATGTCATAAAAAAAATCTAAGTGGCGTACTTGCCATGCGTTGTGTATCGCTTTAGAGGAAGTTGCTCTAGTAAGCCGTTTGTGGTCGTCGAAGATAGTGAATTCCCGACTTTCGACAAAATAGCGAAAGTGTTTAAATGCTTGGAAGTTTGAAAGCAATTCTCTATCACATTCGGATTAATTGTTCCCCGGCCTCTTTAGTGAGTTGTTGTAAGACATAACCTTGTGACTTGGAAAGTTAAAATTACTTCTTCCAAACACATTCCGTGTGATGATATTGACGTCATAATTAGGTTAGGTTTTGGAAAAGATGTTTCAAATGAAATAAGGTCTTTTTGATTTTTGAGGTACGAGAATAAGTCAATACGATTTCATTGATGAAACACTAGAATGTTTGTGCAGCATTCCTGAGTCCAAATGTCATTCGGGTGAAGCCGAATAAGCAATTTATTTGTGAGGTAATTGCGGTTTTATAGGCATGGCTGGGGGTAATCGAAATATGATGTTATGCTTCTACGAGATTTTTGTGAAAATCGAGAATCCATATAACTGTATGGAGAAATTTTAAATGTGGGGATAGGGTAACATTATGCATTATCAGTGCGTTGTAGTTTGCTGGAAATGTTAAAGAAGGAAATTTCTTTAACTGATAGTAAAAAAAAAAAAAGATTGGTGTAGTTGTACGAACGCGTGCATCAATCAACTTGTGATTTTTAAGATCCACTAGCAAACCGAATTTTATTTGGAAATCCGCGCCGAATGGGGCGGCCAAAACTATATCGGGATTACGATTTGATCTGTAGTGATAATATTTACCACCAGTGTTGGTACCAATCAGAAATGTGATGTTATTTACCGAACCATATATAAATAAGCGGCTGGCTATGCTGCGGTTAACTTAGGTCTGCTGCTGTGACCTTAAGACTTATTGGTTTGGAAAACCAGTATTTTCGGATCCCATTTGTTATGTAACCAACACCAGTTGTGTGGAAATTAGTATCATGACGTTTTTGGTGGTTTCTTTGATATAAACTTCCCTGGTTTGGTTGTGATGGTGTTTTTTCGAAGGAGAAGGTATTCTTCTCCATGTCGATTGAGAACACGAGAGATGTCGCTAATTTGTTTCAACATTGTGTCAAGACGGTCAATGCGCAATTAGTTGAAGTCAAGCTCTGAGTCCGCGTGCCAATGATGTCGTGAAGTTTGTCGGCAATGTCAGCGAGATTCTTTTCTGGGTTTTTCTGTTACGAGATCAACGCTGTTTGTACACTGAGAAAAAAGTGTATTGATAGTATACCTATTGAGTATAGATAACAAAGATTTTGGAGATTTCCCTATCTTCATAGCTATTTACGCAGTTCAAAATAAGGATTTTGGAAATATTTTTATAGTTTATAGGTAAGTTTCCTACATTTGTATAGGATTAGTTGAATAAATTTTTTTTGGATAGGAACTGAATGATCTAGCTGCATTCCCTATATATTCATGTCGATTCAATGAATACTTCTATTCTTCTTGGAAAATCTTCTTCACTCAAACAGAAGAAATCAATAATAGAAGAATCTTCTATTTTGCTATTCAGTGTAGCAGTGGGATCCTAATCTTCTATTTTTATTATTGAAAGTTCCAAATCGATTTTTATTTCTTCTATTTGCTCTTGCTATAATGTCAAAAATGTATTATTACACAAAACCAAAACTGTGCCCTAATTCTCTAAACAGTAAGATAATTTGTAAACGTGTAAACGATAATTTATCTTGCCTTATAAATGTCAAAACTTCACACTCTTCGTGGGTTCATATTTAGACTTTGATGGCCCATATCTTGTGTTCCCATTTAAATTTCAACATTAATCTTATGAATATAAGTTATTCTAAATAGCATCTGTTCCCAAACTATATTTCAACTTGTTATGGGTTGTGGTAAGGGTAATTTTAAAGGTACAAATTTTATACAAAATATTTAATTTGATTCAATATAGATCTTCTATTCTCAATATCTTCTATTCTTCTATACTTGTGTATGAAAATTATTAAATGTCGAAATAGACGGAAAAAATAGAAGAATTGCTATTCCATATTAAAAATAAACAATTATTTTGATTTTTTCGTTTGAAGGTTTTGACTAAAAATAGAAGATATAAAAATGAGACTTTTATGACAAGAAGAAATAGATTTTTTTCGATTGTTATCAAAAGCGGGTTGTGTTCTGATTAAATCTTCACAATTTAAAAATGAATTTTTGTTTAATGCGAAGTGAAACAATCCGCCAAAAGCGTATTGGTTCGTAAGTAAATTTATTAATTATTTAATAAAAATTAATTAAATAAATTTTTGTAGACATAAACCAAAAATGAGATTGAAGGATATAAGAATAAACAAGGATCCGTTTCAGCTTATTGATAGTGTATTCCACAAGTACTTTTGATTGCAAAAGGGAATTGTTGTGATATTTGTAACCGATTTAGTAGCAAAATCCAGCTTCAACTCAATACCATTTAAATTACAAGCATGTATTAATTATTTGGAAATGCAATTAGGGTACATAAATAAGTCTTATTACTTAGGTGCTTGCTACTTTGCATTTTTTGTGGGCAAGGGAGCTATCAAGCTTCCGTTGGTAGCAACAATGTGTTGGGCCTGTAACAACCTAGTGTGTCAAGATGTATTCACAATGTAACTTGCCTTATAAACAAATATTTGGTGCCAAAGCACAGAACATTGCCTACAACTATTTTAGAAAAAACTAGAAACAAATCAAGGTATGAAAAAAATGTATCATATATATAAATGTATCATATTTATAAAATTTCGTAATGTCCCATTAACAGGTTTCAGGATAAATATGGAATGAGGAATATAATCAGTGCTATTGACGGTGTCCAAATAACCATCGCCTCATCAAAAAATTCTGTTGAGACACCTGGCAATTTATACATTTGCAGAAAAGGATATCACAGCATAAATGCGCTGGTAAAGTTGGGGATGTGACATCTACTAGCGCATTAAAAATAAGCTCATTGTGCATATCCATACTACGGTAACTTGAATCCGGTAACTATGTACTTCGTTTCTTTCCCCTTTACCTATAAAATAAAAAACATTTATAGACAAAGGGAAAAGAAACGAACTAGTTACCGGATTCAAGTTACCGTAGTATGGATATGCATATTGCGTTTTTTTTCATGAAATTTTAGCACGGCATACTTTATGAAAATAAAAATAGAAGAAAACAATTCGATTTGGAACTTTCAATAATAAAAATAGAAGATTACAATCCCACTGCTACACTGAATAGCAAAATAGAAGATTCTTCTATTTTTGATTTCTTCTGTTTTAGTGAAGAAGATTTTTCAAGAAGAATAGAAGAATTCATTGTATCGACGTGAACATTAAACGTCAAAACGAAATTTTAATTATTTTTTATCCTTAACAACTCAAAAAATATAATTGCTAGAAACGTAAATTGTTGCATATACATCAAAGCCATCTAGAATCACACATAGCCCTCAAAATCATATTGAAAAATATTCGGAGTCGGTAGTTATTTGAAATTCAAATCAAGATACGGTTAGATAACTTATAAAACAAACCAAATGTTTGAAAAGAACATTACAACAGTCAAAAATTTCTTTATTTCGTATGGTCGCATTATTTTTAGTAAAAACCTTCTAAGCGAAAAAATCAAAAAATTTGTTTATTTTTAATATGAATAGCAATTCTTCTATTTTTCCTTCTATTTCAACATTTAATAGTTTTCATATACAAATATAGAAGAATAGAAGATATTGAGAATAGAAGATCTATATTGAATCGACCTGATTATTGTTGATCATGCCAATTAATATGTTTGGTCTGGCATATCTAGTAACCCAACCATTACCTAACGAAATATACCTAAGGCATTGGGTGACACTCCAATAACAAATTTCCTCATTTTATCGTAAAACAAATTCAATTTTTTCTTAGCTTGTCTTTTTCCTTTAGTTTGATTTTGTGTGTAAGTCGTTTCGGTTCCGTAAAAACATTTTAAGTGGCTCTGAAAATTAATGGAGTAAATAAATTGACATTTGAATAAAAAGATTTAAAAATAGTGAATTGTTATATAATGTATAATGTGTTTATAAAAATATTAAATAAAAAATTTACAAAAAATTCACAAAAGCGCTAGTTAAATTTTACAAAGATAAATTAGAAAAATTCAAATCAATTTTTAAGGTAAAATAAAACAAGGAATGGAGTTGCTTTGTAGAGATGAGGACAAGACACCATTTTTTTGATTAATGTAAGAAAATGTAATAATTTCAAATAATAAATGTAACAATTTTAAAATAATATTTTTATAGTAATGTTAAGGTTATTGTGGTGTACACTCTCAGTAAATTTACTTTCAAATTCTACGTTCTTACAACAAATTTAAATATTTTTTTTTATATAAGTTAATCATAGTACAAAATTGTTTATTTAGAATTTTTCACATGCACTTCCTAATTTCAAAATGTTCTGTGTTGAATTCTATAATATGTGTATTATATGAATATAATAAAATATACTTAAAGTGTCAATTTTGGATTTTTATTAGCAAAATTGAGAAATATCGATACACCACAGCAGGTACCAGTAAGAGTAAGTATACTTCCTAAGTTATAGGTAAAATTCCAAATGGGTCGCTAGTTTCTCGTTCGTTTTCTTTATGAGTACAGTTATCCATCCCTAATTTATGGAAATTATTAAAAAACTATTTTAGTTTTACCTAAATATTATAGGTAATTTAAAACCAAATTTGCCTGGGATCCTGTAATATGGGTAAAACCCCCTTCTAATTTGTACTTTTAACATAAAAGAATTCTGATGGTCCAATAGTGCTGAACAAATTTCCTAAATATTCGAACCAAGTACAAATATTATAGACATTATAGATGTTTTAGCTCCATACATTATAGTCTTGATGTAATGCAGATAGGAGTGCCATCCATAATTTTGAAGTAGTATGTACTGAGCGTTGGAAATTGTGCACAACAAATCGTAGTTTTGCCAATATTTTTGATGATATAATTCAAATAACTAAACTAGATTGCCAATATTTAAAGCTGAATTTCCGCGTAAGAAATCTATTGCGTATCTATAAGTATAGCTTTCCTTCCCATGAAAAAATGATAGTGTGTCTGAAATATTGTTAGCTAAAATATGGGATATTTAACAACAAATTATTGCTGTCCCAAAACAGCCTATATTTATAGTAAGAAAGTATGTAATAAATCGGATATTTTACCAATAATTTTTTTCAGTGTATGTACAGTAGTGGTCAGATAAATGTTAACATCCAAAAAACGTTGATGTTTCGAAAAAAAATTCAATTTTTAACCATTCTTTAATCCATTTTCTGTAATTTAAAGACGGAATACTAAATTACTAAAATGGAAAGGAAGCTAATTATAGAAAAAAGGATGTTGAACAAGAAATATTTATTTAAATTAAAATTAAAGGTATTGGTTAGCACAATCAAGTCATTCATTACAATAAATATTAGTAAAAATGAAAATAGTTTTTAAAACTTTCGAATAGTTGCAAGTATGACCATTTAAAAGTATTTTAATGTTTGGTGTGCCTTCCCCGGGATTTAATGACGACTGAAATCCTATCGGGCATGGGGTAAATAAGATTCCTGCAATATTCCACCAATATTTTGTTTTCTAAAGCTTCAATTAGTGCTTGTTTTAATTCTAATTTAGTTTTTGGGTTTTCCTATTGACCCGCTACTTTAAAATTGCCCAACAATTTTCTATCCGGTTCCAATCCAGACTATTCCCGGGCCAGCTCAGTTTTTCCATATCTATTTGTTGGACATATTCATTCACCTGCTTAATGTAGAAGTAGATACATCGTCCATTACAATACAATTCGATTGCCAATATGATACACTAAATTTAAAAAAAAGTACGTGTTTGGCTCGGTGGACGGAACAGAATCATATTGGAAAATCGGGTTTAATGGTTATTGGAAACAGCCTTTCAATTGAGAGATCCAAATTTTTTGCAAGATGTCAATAACTCGTTAGCGTTTAATGTTCCATTAATAAACGCCAAGTCTCCACATCCATAGTAGCTGATGCATCCCCAGACCATAAAACTTGTTGGAAACTTATTTCGCGTTATTATAGTGTCCTGAGTGTCGATTTTGTACCAAAAATGACAGCGCGAGGTGAGCAAACCGGAAAAACATAGTAGTGGTTATTTTATTAATATTGGTTTGCTTGAACACGTCAATTTCAATCGGTTCCACTGCACAAAAGCAAGCAAATAGAAGAGGTGAAGTATACGTCATCATCATAAATAGTAAACCGGTTCAATCGGAACTTTTTATTTTCCTACTTGCCTTTGTAAAATTGACGAACAAAACGCACAGACACATGAGAGAAAAATACAATACAAATATAAAATTGTATATTATACAGTGTATATGTACGTACACACAATTATTGTTCACCTCGCCAGCTCGCGCTCTAATTTTTGGTACAAAATCGACACTCTGTACCACAATTTAGGTCGCAAATTAAATCATGAGAGTGAAATAACCGCAAGTGGATTAGTGTGGAAACAGTGTTTATGTGTGTGTATGGATACGTCATGCGCACCCGTGTTTTTAATATGCTGTCATTTTGAATTTTAGTTGTCAGTGAGATTTTTTTTTGTGCGTCAATAATTTCTAAAATTAATAAAAATAAAAATTTATTAAAATCTAAATATTAAAATGAATGGATTAATTCCATTTTTATATTATGATCACAAGGTAAAGACGCGACGATATAACGAATATCTTCGAGATATATTGGACCCCCCCATTCAATATTTCTGATCGATGGTAAGTTTAACCTAAAATCTTTATTTTACTTTTCTAATTTTGGCCACAAAATCATACATTTTTAAATACAATTGGATGTGTTTACTAGATTTTTTTTAATCATTTCATTCGTGAATAGTTCCATTGACAATTGCAGATTGCCGTGGCATCTCGTGCTGAAATTAATTGAGGATATGAAGCCCTTCATTCATGACGATGAGCATCCTTTAAAAATACCTATTCATCTAGAGGTGTTAACTACGTTAAATTGTCTGGCCAGTGGAAGTCATCAACGGCGGGTATCATTAGATGCGTTCGCTGTCATGAGCCAATCAAAAGTGTCGCTTAGTATAGCTCGAGTATGTGAAGTGATCGGTACGAAATTAGTAAATGAACACGTAGTTTTCCCCACCACATTGGCTTTAGCTGAAACTGTGAAGACAGGTTTTCATGAAAAATACGGCATACCGGGAATAGTGGGACTAGTAGATTGCACGCACATAGCCATAACGCAATTAAAAAAACGGAAGAATACGCGTATATAAATCGAAAAAATTTCCATTCCGTAAACACGCAAATGGTAATTACAACTAAGTTTTCTAATTTACTATATATTAATACATAATATAATTTTTTTTGCAGATTTGCAATTCGAATTTAATTATTCTGAATATAAACGCCCGATATCCCGGATCGTGCCATGATTCCCACATATAGGAGGGACGTAAAGTTTCTTCGTTAGTAGAACGCCTAAACAGAGAAGATAACAACACATGGCTATTTGGTAATTAAATTATTTTGTGTTTACTTATAAAATTAATTTACTAATCTAACAAATATGAATATACATATATGTAGGTGACAGCGGTTATGGCCTTAAATCATATATGATGGTTCCTTACCGAAGAGTGGCATCGGATGATGAAAGACAATTCAACACTATTCACTCAAAGATTAGAAGTACCGTTGAAAGATGTTTCGGAGTGCTAAAAATTAGATTCCGCTGTTTAAAAACTGCATCTGGGCACCTTCATTATGAGCATCGTCGAGTGGCAAATATCGAAAATAGACGAAATCGTACCTGTGTCAAATGCAGAGGAGGAATCCAACTCAGGCGAACTCAACCGACAATTCCTATCAAACTATATAAAAGAAAGGGGTATAATTGTTTAGAAATATGTAGTAGTATTGTATAAATAATTAAATAAAAACATAATTTAATTGAATAATTAAATATTAAGGTAATTTCAAACCATTTATGGACGACGTTGACTGACTTCATCCAATTCATCAAGAATATTTTTTAACAAATCTACAGCTTCTTGCTGGAGTTGGATTGATCGGACGACCGATGTGGCTCCTACGCTTCCTTGAAAAAAATGTAATTATTAATATGATTTATATTTTATGGATTATAATTACGAAAACCACACGTTTAATGATTATTACTTACATTTCTTTGGTGGGCAGTATCTCCTCGATTCGAGCACGCCGGCGTCTCGATCTAATAGCGCTTGCGGAAGCGGTCGTTGCGTAATTCCCGTTGGAGTCGGTGGTTCCAGTGAGGGTGGTTGTGGTGGTATTGTAGGCGATAATGAATCGGGCGGTAGTGTAAGGCGATGCCGATTGTATTTCGCATGGAACCGATGGTCGAGGTGACAGCAACTGAGTTGAAGGTGGTGAATGTCACGGGTTCGATGGTGATTATGGCGAAAATGCCGGTGACGTTGGTGTTGATTCCAGTGTTTCTTCGTGAGAAACTCCGAGCATTGTGCTGGTGCCCAGTACACTATTTGATTCCTATCAAATAAATAACATAAAAATTATTAAACAATTTTAACCCACTTACGCACATTTTATGTTTACCTGCCTATAATACACGCCAACTTCATCAACATCTTGGGACCCATCGAGGTTATCTAAGCCACAAGTATCAATGATTCGTTGTTCTTCCAACGTAAACTGTAAATTTTCAGGAACTTCACCGCCACCAGTATGATTGCGCGCGGCCCTTAATTTATTAAATTTTTCTTAGATTTTTACGAAGATCCTGCCATGTCTAAAATAAAAATAAGTTATTATAGATTTATTATAATTGTATGACTGTATATATTATAGTTGCAGTATAATTCTTGTGAAATACTCACTCGTTTCCATTGGTCCACCGAACGAACGTTTTGCAAATCCATTTCGTTCAAAGTAGTTGTGACTTCTTGCCATAACGTGATTCTTCTTTGATGTCCACCAAAGGATGTAACCTTACCCCCTTTGTGTAACGGTTCGATGGATGACAATACGAACACGTTTTAGCAGCACGAGGTGGTTACGTAGAAAAAATGATTATCCAATACAGGTTCTGCAAGACGCTCTCTTAGCGCGGCTATCACTCAGGGTCATTGCGTGGGTTTTCTGCAGGCTGTGAAGGATTTGGAATAACCGTCAATTTAGGATGGTAAAGGAAATGGTCCAAATAATACAACACATTTACAAATCCAACATGGATGCTAGAATCCAGTTAAATTGCACTCTATTCCAAAATGATAAGGGATTAATTAATCATGTTAATTAGTATAAGTAAAGAAAAGAACAAAAGAACCATATATATATATATATATATATATATATATATATATATATATATATATATATATATATATATATATATATATATATATATATATATATATATATATATATATAAAAAAGAAATTGTAGCAAATAATAACCAAAATATATGTATAGCAGAAGAAATGAAAAATTTATTTTCCCTTTTCTTATAAAAGATATCATTAAAATTTATTTATTAATTAATTATAAAAAAAAACATAACCTCTACGTCTTACTTGGCATAACCAATAAAACACAAAAAAAAATAATAATATTAAAGAAAATTTATATAGAAGTAAAAATTTTTATCCGTTATATTTAGTTTAATTTTTAGTTTAATTTTAATTTTTTTATATATATTTAGGACATGTGATATAATTTCGGAATGCCAAAAAAAAAACTTACCAATAGTAACCAATGTCCTGAGAAAGCGCTTTCAGCAAGTTATTGATATACCTAGAATAAGATTTAATGAATTATGTTTTCCTAAAACCCGAATGATACGCGATTGGTACATTGATACCGCAACGTTTTGAATTAAACTAAATACGTATTATAATATATGGATAATTATAAATTAAGCAATAATAATTTAACGAAATTTACCATATTAAATTTAAGAAAAATAAAGAAAAAAAATGTTTCAAATTAATAAAATAACAAACTTAATAATAAAAGACATGCAAAGAAAAATAACTGCAAACCACCAAAACTTTGCTTTACTTGTTACCGTATAATATAAGCTCCGTAACAACGAAACATAAAGTTTTGTTTTAGTGATCCAAAAATGAACTTAAGTTTATCGAACTAAAGTATATAATTATTTATTTATTTATTTGGTCCGAATTCGAAGAGTTCCACTGTCCACTACACTAGGAATGATCCAAAATCTCGCGCACGATTTGCCTTGAATGACTGGTATGCACAATCCACAATATAACGGTTGCAAAAAAAACCAAAATTCCTATAAGGCCAACCAAATCGCGGTTTTCCGCTTCTCATGCGCCGCAATTTTGCGGAGTTAGATTTCTAAGCGAAGTAGATAAGTAAAACACGAAAGACAAAGATAATTAGTTTTCAAGCAAGACAATTAGGTAGGGGATATGTTGTTATATGTATGGATTAATCACTAAATATATATGAAACACTAGTATTAATTTTGTTAACGTACCTCATGCAAAATGGAGAATCTCAAGGGTAGAACATACGCCAACTTTTAGTTGCGTATTCTATTAATTAATTAGATCGGCACAATCACAGCACTTTAATTATTTTTTTTTTCTTTCTTAAAAGGTACAGTTCACTTTTTACTAAGGCTCACTATTCTTGAAATTTTAAAATGATATCTTCGAGTGAATTTTTTTAAAACGAATTAATCGCTATTCCCAATTTGCTTAACTTTTCGATTCATATTTGATGGTATTAGACATCGTGAGAATATAGATTTCATACAATTACATTAGGAAGAAAACAAAATTGCATACTATTACATGTATCCAGGATCGGTTGTACGATTTACCATTAAGACAGTAAAACAAAATGTTTGAATCATCCCTGGTCTCGGATAAGATTTACATAACAAAATATAATTATTATTGAGAGTACATAGCTATAAACTGAAAATATCATAATAATTAGGTAATTAGAGAATTGTAAACTACAGCCACAAAACAAACGCCGATAATTGCATACCTACACTGAATCCCAAAATATTAAATCAATGTAGCATCATTCTTTTGTGATTTGTTACGGTTAGAGCATCCTCATTGTTACATCATGCATGATACACACAATGTAGCATGACAAAAAAATCGTGTAGCGATAGGAACGTCTATATCGTTACAAGGAACCAAATCCGAACAAAATGCCAAAGTTTTCTTCAATGAATTCGATTAGAATTCGTTTTTGTTGAATACTCACTCGAAACTATAATTAAATAAAAAAACTTATAACCGCATTTGTGTAATGTAATTTTAAGCTTATAATATACAAATTTTTCCCGATTATACATAATAAAAATATATACATTGTATATTACTATTAATATATTTGCGACACAAGAATAATTACGTAAACGTATTAAAATAATTCCTACACTCCAATAATTTATGATATTTAAAAAAAAAATAACTTATTAAGTACTTACCATTTTATGTGATTTGCTTACTCAACTGCGATATACTATGTGACAAGTCTCCTAAATGAGAATGAAGTTGGTCATAAGCATGAAAAAAGTTAACCTATTAGAACCGGTTTGTACCGATTTGAGCCGATTCAACAAATTTTGACACTGACCTTCCTTAAAAAAATACAAACACACTCAAAATAAAATTTCAACACTATAATAAATTTAAATATCCTACTACTCGTGTATATAAAAATTTCATGAGACAAGACTCAATTTGCGACCTAAATTGTGGTACTGGTGTAAATCTTCATTTATCTTTCGGTGAACGTATGTGATGCCATCTGATTGGTTTATACTAATTTTAGACTCATCTGAGAAAATTACTCTCAGTTGCATTTTTTTTTGTCAAACCCGGTTTCTTCCTTGGCCTTCGCCCATTGAGACCCATTTGTTGCAATCTTCTACAAACTGTTCTTGCGCTAATATTTATTCTAAAACGTTCTCTTACCTCATTACTTAATTCATTAGAAGTAAAAAATCTGTTTGTCAAACACATGTTTTTTATTTTTCTGTCTATCCGCTGGGTTGTCTTTTTGTTTGATTTTCCTGTTCCGGCGGTTCTTTATGATGTATTTGTTATAGCACATTTTTTTATTAATTTCAAAACCGAACCGTGACTACATCCCACTTTATATACTTTTTATCTTGCAGAAAGATTTGCTTTTCGCAGAGCTAAGATTACGCTTTTTTGCTCAGAGTTTAATTGTCACATTGTTTTCGAACTACAACTTGCGCAGTTTCGATCACAACTGACAATTTTCAGTGGAAAACAAAAAATTTTTTTTTGATCCTGTTACTTCTAAATTTATAAAAACAAAGTATATACACAAAAAACTAAGGTAACCTTGAAACATTTCGACAAAAATGCATTTGTATGAACAACTTTGAATATTTTTCGTATGATAACATTTATCTGACCACTACTGTAATTATTGAATTGCCTGATCCATAGTTTGATAATCACGTTGACCTTCAAAATCTTCCCGGATAACGATTTAATTCTGTGCAAGAAATCTGACGGTTTCCGATCACCAATATGGATTTTACCTAGAATCGTCTCTAATTTACGCTCATCGGAGATGAAATAACGATCGATAGCATTTTTTTTAATAGTATCGTATTTATCCCAGGTGGAAATTTCTTCAATCGAACAATAATCCTATTTTTTTTTATTTCTAAAATTTTAACGAACTTTTTTTGTATGTTTCATTTTAGGTAGGCCAAACAGATTTAACACATAAGATGATATTTAGTAAGTAAATTTAATAAATATGGATAATCAACTAATATTTTGTAAATCGATAAAAGTTTATATAAAGGGATGACAATTGAATTAATATTTAACGAATGTCCACCACGAGCACGTTTGCACGTGTTGCTGTCAGCATATTTGCTATTGAACCAATGTGCTTAAATTTTAGGAGGAATTTTGTTTACTAAAAATAACGCGAATTTTATGAAATGTTGTTTATACAGATCTACCATTTTCAAAATAAATTTTAATTATTTCAATACGGGTTTGAAGTGAAATTGAATGTATTTTACTTTTTCAATATAACGAACCATTTAAAATAGCTATATTAAAAAAACGAAGTCCTTATGGAAGACCCTGTAACAAAAAATAAGATTCTATTTGATTTTTATGCGTTTTCGTATTTATGTACAATACTTTATTATTCCCAAGGCAGAAAGCAATTTTGTACATTCATTTAAATTCTAAAATTGAACAAATGACACATTAAAATTTAGAAATAAATACAAATATTCAATGGGATTTAATAATCTTATTTTAAATAAAAAAAAAATTTAATTTTGTATCGAATTTTCTCTACTCCTTGTATTATGTATATTCCATAGCTAAACGAACATCAAATTTAATCTCCTTGCCACTCTGTGTATATTTATAAAATTTTATGAAGAAAATATTATGTTAAAACAAAATTTTTATTGACTTAATTTAGATTAAAGACTCCCGAAGGAATTATATTAATTAAAAATATTTTAATTACAAAACAAAATTAGAAAAATAAAATAAATAAAATTAATCCAATTGTATATAATTGTAAATACTTCTAAAATTATTTATTTTATTGGTCTCCTAATAATTAAAACTATACAAGTTACATAAAATGTATCAGTACTTGAACTTAATTGTTTAACAGTGGAAGGCCTCTGAATGTATCCGCCCTTGGTGTTGGGCTCGTAAATTTTTATAATCTAATTAAAATTGTGGTGATGCCTAAATAATTCCATGGCGTGACAATTTTCAATTGAGCATTGAATTTCTGAAGGTACAAATAATAATCTATTGTTATTAAAAATTTTGCAATAAATAAATAAAAATATCAAATAAAAGTTATGAATATTTTCCAACTATATACTAACTACACACACCATCTGGTAAAAATGATTTTTATTGAAAAATATTTTTTTCATGTATTTTACAATGTAAAACTCTGTTGCTGAATTCGTATACGATGATGGCATCAAAATTAAGTGAATTTTTTTTGTAATTTTTAAAAATTTTCATAAAATAGAAAGATTGAGACATTAATTTTATGATTATTATTATTATTGGAGCTACGATTATTGTTATGACTACCTAATAACATTAATATTATTATCATGATGAAAATTATTATTATTATTTGTTAAAATCAAATGAAAATTGATTTTCATTGCGACTATGTAGTCTACTATATGAAATAAATGGATTGAAAAGGGTATAAATGTTTTATAAGCGGAAACGTTTATTATGTGGGTAAAAATATACACAACAGGTAATATTCTATACATAGTAGTACGAGTGCATTAATACCGGAACTATAAAGAATATAATCGAAAATTGTTTTGTGCTCGTAGTAAAAATGAAACTATGCATGTAATTTTAAGTGCCTTTGTTAATGGTACATATAGAAATAATCAATATGATCGAAATTGCTTAAAAATTAAAAGAATGTGTAACTATTTTTATGTTCGTTTATGTATTTGATATTTTTTATTGTTAATAAATCGATTACTTATTA
This sequence comes from Nephrotoma appendiculata, assembly GCA_947310385.1. Taxonomy (NCBI): domain Eukaryota; kingdom Metazoa; phylum Arthropoda; class Insecta; order Diptera; family Tipulidae; genus Nephrotoma; species Nephrotoma appendiculata. Next base: position 134,066,859 of record OX371225.1, on the reverse strand, counting down.
ACTAAATAAGCTTTATTGTGGAGTCGATTTATTTATGAGTTGTAAAGCTTCATGTTAAATTTCAATTACAGAGTTGAGAAGTTTTGTTTTTAATTGCCGAAGCATTTTGTTGTTCTTTGTAGCGCCCCATACAGAAATTCAAATCAGATTTAGATTTTGTGGATCTGTCAACATTGGATCATTCAGCATGAAATGATTTCCTAATTTAGTTACCAACTGGCGACTTTCAAGAATTAGACTGGCAGATAAAGTTATTGGGTTATCCTCGTCGCTGCTGTCGGTTACGTTGATCGTTTCTTATGCAATTCATTAATTGAACTACTTCATTTATATCATCAATAGTGAGTTTGCAAAATCCATTACTGCCAACTGCTTGTGCGAGACTGATTATTTCAATACAATTTTAACGCAATCAGCTCAAACGTTCTTTCATCTAGCGTTCAAGTAGATAGCCTTATTTCAGACACGGACAAAACTGCGTGTTTTATACAGTCTTAGATAATATACTTTAAAAGTCGCAATTATTCCCTGGTGTGACTGCAGAAGAGAAGTTGTATTAGGTGGCAAGAAGATGACTTTTACAAGAGCTTGTGGCCTGTGTCATTGGCGATCAACACCAGATCTTTAAAAGGCATGCCTTTATCTTTCAAATACTGTTGGCTAAAACAATCTTCAAAACACTCATTGATTACTGACATTGTAATCCAGGCTTTCTTATTGGTCATCTAATGAACTGGAAGTTCCTTTAAATTGACACCTTTTAATGCTCGTGGTCGGTGTGATCGATTAATTATGAGAAGTTTTAAAATACGATTTCCTGAGATATTGCTGCAAAGTCAAAACGTTATGCGATCTTTTGCCAATTTGAATTCTCTAGCACTCTTTTTCGTTCTAGGCACAAATGCTCTGCTTGGCGTTTTCTCCAGAAAAGGCCGTTTTCGTCAGTGATCAAGCTTCATTGACATCAATTCTCCCCTTCAGTTATTTTGGCAAGTGTTGAAGGATATTCGGTAGTAGCTGCAGCATCCGCCGATGCGATTTCGCATCTAATTTAAATTATTAATAATGACACGTTTTCATAATAAGCCTTTAATCATCCATTATTTGCAATTCATTTCTTTTTGGTCTAGTTGGTCTAGATGGTTTCAGTTGTTTCAGTTTCTTACAAATGCTTAAGGCCTTCTCCTTAATAGTAATACCGTCCAAAGATATACGTTTTTGACTATGATCTTCAATAAATGTAAACAATGCCAAATGTAAATAATAAAAATGGGGGGAATTGATGAATAGCAAATGTGAATCCCCTAATTATTCATTAGTAAAAATAACCAATTGTTTAAAAACAGGACTATTTTATTTTTGTTGAACGTGTTATTTCAAAATCGTGCAAAAAACACCATAGAGGAACAGGTTTGGGTGTATGTATGTGTAAATATTCAAGTTTTTTTTGTACACTGATTTAAAGGGGTGCAACCTCATATGTGTTACGTTATGGCAAAGGCAAAATGGTTTTTAATTTTTTATTTCCATTTTTAATGACAATTAAATCTTAGATATGATATCCTTCGGCATTTTAATGTAAACTGGTTTTTAGATTGCGTTGTACTATTTTCTCTAAAAGAATTTATCTGGCTCAACAATATTTCTCAATACAGGTTCGCAATTGTATGAGAGTGCCGCATATACGAATATTGGTTGATTTGAGTTCTAAATAACGGGTGATTTTTTAAGAGCTTGAAAACTTTTTTAAAAAAAAAACGCATAAAATTTGCAAAATCTCGTCGGTTCTTTATTTGAAACGTTAGATTGGTCCATGACATTTACTTTTTGAAGATAATTTCATTTAAATGTTGACCGCGGCTGCGTCTTAGGTGGTCCATTCGGAAAGTCCAATTTTGGGCAACTTTTTCGAGCATTTCGGCCGGAATAGCCCGAATTTCTTCGGAAATGTTGTCTTCCAAAACTGGAATAGTTGCTGGCTTATTTCTGTAGACTTTAGACTTGACGTAGCCCCACAAAAAATAGTCTAAAGGCGTCAAATCGCATGATCTTGGTGGCCAACTTACCGGGCCATTTCTTGAGATGAATTGTTCTCCGAAGTTTTCCCTCAAAATGGCCATAGAATCGCGAGCTGTGTGGCATGTAGCGCCATCTTGTTGAAACCACATGTCAACTAAGTTCAGTTCTTCCATTTTTGGCAACAAAAAGTTTGTTAGCATCGAACGATAGCGATCGCCATTCACCGTAACGTTGCGTCCAACAGCATCTTTGAAAAAATACGGTCCAATGATTCCACCAGCGTACAAACCACACCAAACAGTGCATTTTTCGGGATGCATGGGCAGTTCTTGAACGGCTTCTGGTTGCTCTTCACTCCAAATGCGGCAATTTTGCTTATTTACGTAGCCATTCAACCAGAAATGAGCCTCATCGCTGAACAAAATTTGTCGATAAAAAAGCGGATTTTCTGCCAACTTTTCTAGGGCCCATTCACTGAAAATTCGACGTTGTGGCAGATCGTTCGGCTTCAGTTCTTGCAGGAGCTGTATTTTATACGGTTTTACACCAAGATCTTTGCGTAAAATCTTCCATGTCGTCGAATAACACAAACCCAATTGCTGCGAACGGCGACGAATCGACATTTCACGGTCTTCAGCAACACTCTCAGAAACAGACGCAATATTCTCTTCTGTACGCACTGTACGCATTCGTGTGGTTGGTTTAATGTCCAATAAAGTAAACTGAGTGCGAAACTTGGTCACAATCGCATTAATTGTTTGCTCACTTGGTCGATTATGTAGACCATAAATCGGACGTAAATCGCGAAACACTTTTCGAACCGAACACTGATTTTTGTAATATAATTCAATTATTTGCAAGCGTTGCTCGTTAGTAAGTCTATTCATTATGAAATGTCAAAGCATACTGAGCATCTTTCTCTTTGACACCTTGTCTGAAATCCCGCGTGATCTGTCAAATACTAATGCATGAAAATCCTAACCACAAAAAATCACCCTATATAATAATGTAAATATGATATGTAAATATAATAATATTTTTAGTTTTTCACTATTTTAAATTTTCAATATATTATAGCCTATATTTACTTACATTTTATTTCTATAGTCTATTATACACTTTAACTGCCGGTTCATACGACGGATAAAAATCTCTGATTTTTCTATCCCAGATTTTTGTTTAATTTTTTTCAACTTTTTTGTATGAAAAGAGGCGTGTCTGTTGTATAATTTACGTGATGTAATTGGTTTAAACGATGGGATAGAAAAATCCGAGATTTTTATCCTTCGTATGAACTCGCTGTAAAAGTTGTTAATTTTATTACTACAATAATTGTATTGTTTACATATGAAATGTCATTTACAGATGTTTCTATTTTTTTTTCTAGACGGGTGTTGTTAATGATTTATTACTCGTTCATTCATTCACGAATCAGCTACGGTCTACTTACATATAGAACAGCCGCTGCAACTAGGCTAAATAAAATTCAAGTAATGCAGAACAAAAGATTAAAATCAGTCTATAGGTTGCCATTTCTGTTTCCAACTAAAGAACTATACTGTAGTGGGAATAATTTAGTGTTACCCATTAACGTGTTACATAAATTTCAAATAACACTATATATGTATAAAGCGCTACATGTATCTTCAGTGTTATCTAATATTAAATTTGATTGTATTCATCATATTTATGGAACAAGAAATTGCAAAAGAATTAATTACTATCATATAAAGACTGAATTTGGAAGAAAGTCGATTACCTTCTTAGGACCAGTTATATATAATCAAATACCTGATAATTTAAAAATATCTGAAACATTCTTGAAATTTAAGAATAGTATTAAAAAGTATTTTAAGTCCAATATTGAATTGTATTTTTAATTATAGGCAATTTATGTATTACATTTATCATTATTGTATTTTTTTTTCATTATTGTTTTTTTTTTCTTTAATATTGTTATTTTCTTATTACTTTTCATAATAATTTATTTTGCTGTACATACTTACTCAGATTATTCTTCAAAGAACAATAAATCCACTGAATATTCTGATAGTTGTATTTTAAATGAGAATATAAATAAAATAAAAAAAAATAAAAAAAAATCCTCTTTAACGAGTTGCTCATACACCAATTATGTAAAAAGCTTTCCATGTGGTCCTATTTTCCGTTTTTGCCTTCACCTCACGTAAATCATGATGTTTTTGTTTGATTGAGATGTGCGGAATTTCCGCGTAATCTGGTTTAAGACAGTACTAAATTTTGGGCTGAATTGAAATTCTAGCAAATCACAATTCTAGCGACTAGCATTAGTTTTGGAGTGGCTGAGTTTGGCTGGGTCGCCTCTCAACGGTTTGACGGGTAAGTGGAGGAATAGGATAATTCATTGGCCGATTTTTTTCGGATTTGTTTTGTAGAAAAATTCAGAACTTCATCCGGGATTTATTTTGGAATCCCGATTCATCTCATGAGATAATTATACTTTTGCATAAATTTAATTTTGATTTTCTAGCTGTATCGGAGACCTGGTTAAATAACAATATTTCGACTAATTCTCTTCAAATTAATAATTACAAATTTCTGAGGTCTGATCGTATTAATGCTCGTGGTGGTGGAGTAGGATTGTACTATCGATCTAATTTGAATGTTAAAGTGTTATCATGTGGTTTAAATGGTAAAGTCGAATTTATGACATTTGAATTGTTTGGTAAGTTTAGTAAATTTCTTATTGTTGTTTTTTATATCCCACCTCCTACTTCGAGAGTGGACATTATAAGTATTTATGATATTCTTGATAATTTATTACAAGAATATGAAAAAGTGTTCTGTTTGGGTGATTTTAACTTTAATATGCTAAATAATAATTTATTGACTGATTGTTTTAATATACTTAATTTGTATTTTTTGCCGTTTAGTGCTACGCGGTTAGAAAGCCTTTTAGACTTGATTGTTGTTTTTAAGCCTGACCGACATAATATTATCAGTTATGGTCAACATTCTGTTCCATCAATATCGGATCATGATTTAATTTTTGCTTCTTATAAATGTTGTCGCACTAGAGATAAGTTGACTTATTCTATTGTGCCTAATTATAGGGAAATTAATCATGAATATTTTGTAAATTGTTTTTTCTCAATTGATTGGTCTATTCTTTATTGTTGCTCTGATGTAAATATGATTGTTGATTTATTTATTTCAAATTTCTTATATTTAGATTCTATGTGTGTGCCCCGTAAAAGAATTATTAACAATTGTCCAACAGCTCCGTGGTTAAACCAAACTATATTGGATTCAATTCAATATAGAGCTTTGAAATATGATAATTATAAAAGGAGTGGATTAGATGCTGACTTTACTTCCTATAAAAGGGCTCGAAATAAAACTACTAAGTTTATCAAACAAGCTAAGTATAGTTTTTATTTTGGTAATGTTTATAACTCTAAAATTACTTGGAATAATTTAAAGAAACTTGGTATTTCGTGTTCTGTTGCTAAAGTTGACATAAAGTTCACTGCTGAAGATATTTTGAATGATATCTGTAAATTTCGCGAAGATTTAGTGGTTTTGCCACTGCCAGATATTAGATCTGTTGATCCTGATAATAATTATAAATTTGCTTTTGATTGTGTTGACGAGCTAATTGTCATGAGTGCTATCCATTCAATTAGATCTAATGCCATTGGATACGATAAAATTGATTTTAAAATAATAAAATTATTTATTGATCTGTTTCTTCCACAAGTGACATATATTATTAATCAGTGTTTGTCAAAATCAGTTTTTCCGAATTTGTGGAAAGTTGCTTCTATTGTTCCTATTCCTAAAAATGATATTGTTGCCTGTCTTAAAGATATTCGACCAATAAGTATATTACCTGCCCTTTCTAAGGTGTTAGAAAAAGTTATGCAAATCCAGATCCTGCAACATTTTAAAGATTTTGATTTTCTTTGTAAATTTCAGTCTGGATATAAGCATGGTCACAGTACTACAACGGCTTTGGTACACATTGTTGATGATCTTTCATCAATTTTGGATGGGCAAGGTTCGCAAGCTTTATTGGTTTTATTGGATTTCTCTAAGGCGTTTGATAGCGTTAATCATATACTTCTATTTCAAAAGCTTTATTTATATTATAAATTTTCAAGCTCTGCAATTAGTTTGTTGTACTCTTATTTGCATAGTAGGGAGCAGTTTGTAAAGCATGGTGTTAACTGCTCTGGCATGGGTAGAGTAACTTCGGGTGTACCACAAGGATCAATTCTGGGTCCGTTACTATTTTCTATTTTTATAAATGATCTTCCATGGCGAATTCGTCATTGTTCTTTTCATCTTTATGCTGACGATTTACAACTGTATATCGGATGTAAAGCACTAGGGTTGAATGAGGCTGCAATGAAATTGAACGAAGATCTTAGTGATATCTTATTATGGGCTAAATATAACTCAATTGCGCTTAATCCTAATAAAAGTAAAGCATTATTTTTGTGTAAAAGTAATTTGAACATTATTAAGCCTACTCTTGTTTTGGGTGATGACACAATAAAATTTGTACCGACTGTTAATAACTTAGGACTGATATTAAATTCCAAACTTACTTGGTGTGACCATATTAGTACATTGTGTCAACGTGTCAATTATAGTTTATATTCGCTAAGATTAATAAAGAAAATATGTCCAATTCAGTTGCGAGTATTTTTGATTAAAATTTTAGTTGTACCTTTGTTTACGTACTGTGATGTGATTTATAGTGGATGTGATAGTTCCTCTCGGCGTCTACTTGAAATTACATTTAATAATTGTATTCGATACGTTCATGGCCTCAGAAAATTTGATCATATTTCTGGTTTAAAAGCTTCTATTTTGGGATGTACTTTGTTCGAGTATTATCATTATAGAACAGCTGTATTTATTTTTAAAATTATTACCTCTGGATTGCCTCTTTATGTTTATGAAAAATTAAATTTTTCCAGGTCTCTGCGCACTTGAAACATCAACTTGCCCCTTAACAAAAGTAACATATATAATAATTCGGTTTTGATGAATGCATTTATTATTTGGAATGGTTTACCTTTTGAACTTAAAAATTTGAATTCTCTTAAAATGTTTAAAAATCTAATATATTTAACTGTACAGAGAACCTCTTAATGTAATTATAATTTGTAATAATATTATTTTACCCCTTTGTAAATATTTTGTATATAGATGAAGATTGTTATTTTCTTTTTATCTTTTCTGAATTTTCTTTCTTATAGTATAAAAGCTCCGGCTTATGCTTGTAAATAGATATGTAATAAATAAATAAAATAAAAAATAAAAAAAATTCAGCTCAACATACCAGATCCGAATAGAGCTTCTCTAGAATCCATTTTTGAATTCACATCTAATTCTGATTACCTTATTTGACAATAATTGGTCGTTATATGGCCAAGTTCTATTCAGAATGGTTTAATTTTAGAACTTTATCAGAAAGACACGCTAAAATCCAAATACAGGTTAACCCTGGTCTGGCTCCATTCATTATGGCCGAGTTCCAGAATTTCGTCAAATTTCTGCCTACCATGTTTGACAGTTATTGTTTGAAGGATGGTATAGTTCCATTTGGCATGGCATAAATATGTCCTATATAGTATAATTGTAATTAATCGAATGTTCTTTGGTGAACAAAATTAATAAAGTATTTGAAGTTTTCGCGAAGTGATCTAAATTTATCTGAAATATCCAATCCGGAAGTTGTTCTGACTTTAAATAACATTGATGGTGTTCCGGGAGCCGTTGCCTTTGGGCTGCCTCACATATTTTTTTGCAACTTTTGATTTTTTTTTAATCTGTTAAAATAACGGCTTATTAAATGATATAAACAATGAATAATTAATAATTAATTATTGTTTTTATTATATTTGGGAAGCCGGAAAATATAATTTAGAACTAAATTTCAAGAAATCTACAGATGCCTCTCAAATAATATTTCTTTGAACTATTAATTGCTGATTGTGTAGTCTTGATTTGTGTTGCCATTGTTTTACTAAGTATCGACTTATCTAAGTAGGTGTCTGTAACCGGGCTGTTTCAGTCAACCAATTTTGTTTAGGAAGCCGGGAAACATTAATTTGTAGACCAGGACCATCGTTATCGATTAAACCTATTAAACCTTTATTCTTCCACTAGTAGATTAGTATTGTGTTGTCTTTGTGTTACTAACTATTGGGTATACCTAGGTGTCTGTAACCAGGCCGATTCTGTCCCACTTAACTAACCTATCCAATCCTTTGGATTTTTGTTATGTGTAAAAAAGAGTGTAAGGTGGGCTTGGCGTCACCCGGGAGCGCCTGTGTAAGAACTTGGCCAAACATTCAGAATCAATCAATCAATTACTTGTCAAGCATTTTTTTCACTTTCGTACAAACTATGCGCCTAATTTATCAGCGCCAACTCGGACTGGGTATTGCTATGGAATTATCGGAAAATTTATGATTTCATAATTGTATAGAATACGCCGAGTGCAGTAGTCGGTTCTATGAGTGTTTAGTCGGAACGCGTTTAAAACACGTATAGCTTTGAAAGTTTAGAATAAAATAAATTTTCTTAAGAGTGGAGGAAAGACAGGCAACAACTGTCGAACAAAGATTATGTTGCTACATTGCGCCGATTTTCAGTTTAGTATGGTTAAGTTAACTAACAAATTTACGTAAACAGAACAAATTTACGATGTACGGTCTCTATTCGTGCTTTATACATCACTTGATAACCGATTGATAGAAATATCCATGTATTCCAAGTATGTGTTCAACAATAGCCAATACGATGTGTACCAGATGTGAATCCCACATCTCTAAGTATGATAAATATTACCTTTTGTGAAATTTTGTGGAAAGCCTCGTTAAATTAAATTAATAGTAATCCCATAAATCTCTTTAACTATTTCTCTTTCCAGAATATTACTATGTAATAAGAATTGGGTTAAGTTAATTGCAGTAGATCTTCATTTTAAAGAGCGATGCTGGTTAGATGAGGAAAGCGATTTACAATGGAAAAATAAGATGCCGGTAACAATTCCTTCAAACTGTCTGTAGTTGAAAATATCCGACTTGCAGCCCTTCTTGAGGACAGGAATAATAAATGAAATTTTCCATAAATAGGTGGAAAAATAAAAGTTCTGTCTGAAAGTGGTAGCAACATTCGCTGGCAAGTGGCCCCGGACCGAAATAGGCACCGTTTATTTTATTGAGCTTCTCAGGTCAACAACCTAAAGATTAAGATCGTTTTGGATAACAGTAAATTAGACACAACACAGGGAAATATCAGATCTAGCTGTCTGATGAAGGCCAGAATTCAAAAGCTATCAACAAATAGAATTTATTTCTGGCTTGTAGGATTAAACGCAGCAACCAGATGTGGTAAATTGATATAACCAACAATGAAATGGTCATCCGCATTCGTTCCACTGCATTCGTAAAGTAGTTACTTCGTTGGCTATATATAAGATGGTAGTTCTCAACCGGACTGACGGGTCACAAATAACAGAATATGATATATAAAATTATCTTTTTAATTTTAGCACATAAAAATGCATATTTTGTTTTTGAGATGTCCATGAATGAGCTCTCATAATTCGAATGAAAATACTCCACAACCAATGCGACCTACTTCAGAATCAGCAGCGTAATCTTTTTTGCGGTATAATAAAAATTCAGGACTGAAATATTTGCAGCTATTGGTACTATCCAAGATAAGTCTTAGTTAGGGCAAAGCAGTACTAGCAAGTTTCTTGGTTTTTTTTTAAATTTCATGAGATTTAGTTCGTAGTCCCCTTACATTTTGATAATAAAGGGACAAAGATTTTAGTTTTTTGGTGCGGTAGTGAGGTTATTATTGTTTACGTATTTTCTGCAAAGAAATTGTTGAATAAAACTAGAGTTTGGCCAAACAGTTGGTGACATCAACTTATAGAGCGTTTCCTAAGGAACCATACTTTTATAAGACACTGCAATACTATGATTGATTTGTGTTTATATAACTAACGAGTTTTTGATCGCATGTTACATCTCTCTCTCTCTCTCTCGGGCACATGAGGTTTCATAATCTTATTTTCATTTCGGATAATGAGTGATTAATTCATTGATCCTAAACCAGCGGTGAAGTTGCTTCCTTGTCATCACCGGGAATCGAACCAGGGTCCTCCGGTCGCCGGATCAAGTATGCTAACCACTTTGCCACCGGGGCGGCAAGCACGATGTTACATTGTGCTGTTTTAAAATCGAGTCATTATGGGAGAGTATATCGGTGTGTGCTGTTGACATGCCAAATCGTGGCACAAAAATATTCTTAAGATTTGGAACGACCCTTACTTGAACTCGTGAATGAAATTATCATTAATTAGATGGGGAAGAATAGTGATTGATGAAATTGTGGGAGGTGAACAGACAAAGCTAGTGCTTGTGGTAATTTTACTACGAAAATTATTCAACCCAGGAGCGAGTATTCTTTTTGAAAAGAAAGGCTATTGGTGTGTGCAATAGTCGAAAAATACCCTATAAACTCTTTCAAAAAGTCTCTGGTATAGCTTTTAATTCTTCTATTTTACGCTAATCATATATTTCAAACTTCAGCTTACATATAACTTACACAACAGTGAAAACTAATTAAACGATAAATTTATACAAGGTATCCCTACAATAGCTGACTCGAATACCCAATGTATACTTTGCTTAAAACAAAGGTAAGGTTATTTCGATCACCATCGCCTCCTATCAAGTTAGAGACGTTTGTAGATGAACCTTCCAACACAACAAAATTTCGTTAAAAATCTGATAAAATTCTCTTTTAAATAAGGTTTAACAATAATGACTATTTATTTAAGAAGCAGATTTTTGTGATTTTTTGAGAAAATGTTTTGTTTCTGTACCATTTAACTCAGTAAACAATTTTGATGAAAATATAGTTCAGATTCTAAGGTTTCAGAAAAGCTAACTTTTTGTCATATTTGCTATATTATTCTAACTAAACAAAATTAGAGTTAACAACAAAATTTCAGTATTTCCTTAATTCAATGATCTTGGTTGTTTAAGTGGGATGGTACACTTCTTGAAAAATGTGGTCTAGCCCCATTATGCGTAAACCACATACTTCGCAAATTTATCAATGGAACTTCTTCAAGAAGTTCTTCAAATTGGTTAATCCGTCTAATCTATCTGAAATAATTTTTAATTGGAGATTGCTTGATGACCAGAAATATGAGTTGTGTAAATTTAAACATCCGTCCCGAGTAAATGCAGATTCATCAGTAAAAGTTGTCTTCTTCGGGAAACAAAAGTCTTAAATTTGGTGCCCAATTACCCATGCTCAAAAATATTTCTAAATATTTGATCGTTTTCCAAAATGTCTTGTACCGTTTGATAATGAAAAGGATAAAGATTTTATTTTTTAATATGCCTGTTCACAATAGGTTTTGAAATTCCGTTGGATTATTATAACTTCACGCAGCACTCTCTCAGTATTATACAATTGTTGATGCATGTCCTGGTAGGTCTCTCCGATTATTTGTAAAATATAGTCGTTCTCCCGCAAATTCGTAACTGGAGATTGATGACAATCTACGATTACGGTATCGATCTCGATATATCCGTTGAGAAATCGTCCGAGCTCCATTAGCCTCGTACAAAACGAATACCATACGAGTATCAATATATTCGCCATAATGATTCATTTTTTATTAAATTTAAATTTTAACTAAGTCACGCATGGCAATTTTACAAATTGCCCAATGACTAATTTACATTCATATGTAACAGTTAACGTGGATGATTTTGAGAATTTACTGTAAATAATATTATTTAATTCAAGTTTAATTTTGTACCAACTGTAGTTGTGCCTAATTAAGGAAATACAGAATTTTTATTGTTAACTTTTAGTTTTTTTACTTAACATAATATAGCAAATATGACAAATAGTTAGCTTTTCTGAAAGCAAAGGGTCTGAACTAGTAATGTACCGAGTACCCGGAAATTACCCGGTACTCGGCTTACTCGGCAAACTACCCGGTACAAACCATTATTTTATGTCAAAAAATATAAAAAAATAAAACACATTTCAAATTACATGTATGTGATTGTACATATATATGAATGTATTGAACACCCCTATTCCGCTTGTCGCATCACTTCCAGTAATGTGGCTACTCATCTTCTTTGTTTCTAGATCATTAAGATGAAACTTACAAAATAATTGTTCAATAAAGTCGTTCTGGCTGTTTTTTAAATCTTAGTATGCTGCTTTATAAATATTTCCTTGCTTCTACTACTTTATCACTTCCAACGACAATTTCTATCTTTTGCAATTTTGACGTGACAAATAAATAAAAAAAAAATTCAACTAAGGGCAAGTTCACGTATGCGATCAAAAAATGATTCGCGATTCAAAGAAAATTCAAATCATTGAAAACATATACAAATTTCCCCGCCCGAGATGAAATAATTTTAGCTTTGGGCAAATTTTGATCGCAAGCATCCAACATATTAAAAAAAAAAAAAATTATGAGCAATAATGACGCTCATTGATTGGCTTGATTCGTGAATCATTTTTTGATCGCATAGGTGAACCTGCCTTGATACAGCCAACTAAGATTTAAAAAAAAAAATTCATTGCGAGTTTTGCACAAAATTATTTAGTAAATTTTGATTTTAAAATCTAGTAACCAGGAAGATGTCGCATGAAGTGATACGTCTAAGGGAATTGAATATGATATTTCGGTTATAAATATCTTTATTATAGCTAGAACACAGTAGTTGAATTAAGTTTAATTTAAACTAATGGACATGAAATCATAATAAATTTAATCTATCCACAAAACATGCAATTTAGGAACATTGTGTTAGTTTTAGCCCACCAAGCAATAGGATTTTATTTGATAGAGCACTCATTGAAGCACTTCAATGAGTCATGTAAGTTTTCCTGACTTTCGGCAGGATTTTTAATTCCATTTTATTTTGAAATTTCTTCCATACATAACCATACGTCTTGAACTGTATCAGCTTCAAGTAAGTCAGCGTCTTCAATATTTCCAATTACCGATTGATTTTGATTATCAAGATCAACTGGTATGGCAGTTGAAGAAGATAAAGCCCTAATTTCCGCTATAATCTAATTTGTTGCATTGTCTTTCAAGTTACAATTTAAAAATGAAAATTTAAAACTTTGACCAGACAAGTGATGCAGTGGTTAAATCTTCGGCACTTGGACGAGGAGGTACTGGGTTCGAATCCCATCAAAGACTAGATGCAAATCGGATTTTCATCATCGATTACAATCGATGATGTTAGTATAACACAACTAAGACGCTCTGATGGAGTGCAGAATTCAGCAACGACCCACCGTCTACGTCAATGTACAGGTTGACGTGGAGCTTGCAATGTGCAGGTGGCATACCGTAGCTGTGTGAGTAGGTGAATTGGTTAATGATGTGGCGTGAATGCATGGTATCACAATGGGCCAAAATTAGCCTAAGCGTCAACCACTGAAACCTAACCTATTTGACTTCAGGTTTTCAAATCTCAATTGTAATGATTTAAGTAATTTTTTTTTCATAGTTACCGGCTCGTCGTTATTTTGATTTTTTCCGAGAAAGCGTTCTAGTGCTGCCAAATTTGGAATTATCATCGATATAAGAGCCTTTTCAGAGCTCGTTTAAACTGTGACATTAAAAAATTGTTCTAGTAAAATTAAATCGTTTTCCATTAATTTGAAATTGGCAGCGCTCAAATGAGATAAGTTATGATCAGTTGAATATAATATTTTTTTTTATATTTATTTAAATAGTACATTTTTATCTGGATCCGCTCGAAACGCGATATTCCAAAACGCGATATTTCGAAATGAGATATGACAAAAGGGGATATGGTACAAAACGCGATATTGTGCAAAACGCGATATTTCAAAACGCGATATTTCAAAACGCGTTATGGTATAGAATGTGCATTGCAAAGCGACGGGAGTGCAGCGATACTCTCGCTTCTATCGATTTTTAAATTCCTATAAACTGAAATTAAATTTCCCCTTCACCCGCCTGATATAACCCGTACCTAAACTCCAGTTTTGTACCATATCGCGTTTTGTACCATATCGTGTTTTGAAATATCACGTTTTGAAATATTACGTTCGGTACCATATCGCGTTTTGTACCTATCGCATTTTAAAATATCAAGTTTTGAAATATCGCGTTTTGACAATTCCCGTTTTAAAATATCGCGTTTCAAATGGGACCCAATCTTATCACATGATAATTTATTACTAATGATAATAACGCACTTATTTGAAACTAATAAGTGGAGCGAGTGTGGGTTTACAAGAAATCAATATACTGCTCCCAATAATGAATCTATATTTATTAGATGACTATGTAGCTCATGTGGCTTAACTCTTTTAAGGCGTCTCAGTTCTTGTGTTATATCAAGAAGTTGTATTGCTTCAATGTTGGTATGTTGTAGTAACCTTCTTTCATGTTTGATGGCAAATTCCTGGATCACATCATCAATCCATTTAACATTATTCCTCGTTGGTTACGTAGCGGTAAGCATTCGTTATTGTACGTAGAAATTTGTTATGACAACGTTGAACAATTAAACGATTTGATTGTTTAGTACAGCCCCAGAGGATACCATACGCCCAAATTGGGTTAATTATCGATTCGTAGATCAGGCGTTTACAGTACAGGTTAAGCTTAGAATGTCTCATATTAGCCAATACATCTCACGTTGTTTTATTTTCATTTGCTCTGCTTTTTGTCTTACGTGATATTTCCAGTTCAATCTTGAATCGAGATGCAATCCGAGATATTTTGCAGCTTCAGCTTGGGGAATTTGTACCCCATAGAGAAATGTATAGGTGTTACTATTTTTGTGTCGCAACGTGTATATTACATGTACTGATTTCAGCTCGTTAATCTTTATTTTGCAATCCCCGGTCCATTGGCTGATTCTATCGAGTGCATGTTATAAGTATTCTACTGCTTGGTTCTGCGATTCGCTTGATACCAATAATGCGGTATCATCAGCAAAAGTTCCGATGAAGGTTGTTTTTGTTGTTGGTATATCAGAAGTGTAAAGCAGATATGGGATGGGTCCTAATACGTTACCCTGGGGCACCCCTGCTATGGCTGGGTAAAAGTTGGAGTATGTTTCTTCATGTGATACTCTAAATATTCGTTTGGAGAGATACGACTCGACCAATTGGCAGTATGTTTCTGGCACCAGTTTATTTATCTTGTAGATACGACCCTCATGCTACACTCTATTGAAAGCCTGTGATACATGTAGAAATACGGCAGGGCAATATTTCTTCTTTTCAAGTGCTTGTTCTATCTTTGCAGTCACGCGATGAACTTGATCAATTGTCGAATGTTTATTCCTGAATCCAAACTGAAAGTCAGGCATAATGATCATTGGTTTTAGTCGTTTTAATAACAACTTCTCAAACAACTTTGAAATAGTAGGTAACAAAGAGGTCGGCCTGTATGATCCCATTTGCTCAGCTCATTTGTGCAACCTTGAAACACTCAGGCACATATGTAAGTCAAAAGCAAGCATATATATTTGTTAACATAGTCACTGCTCTCTTTGATAACTCCTTAAACATCCTTGGCGAAATGTCATCAATTCCAGGTGACTTTTTGGGATTCAGATTCATGTCTATTTCTTGTGCAATTTCAAGTGAGGTGACACTTCTGATATTTGATGGAGATCTATAGACTGGTTTAGGATCAATCCTAGATTGTATGTCGTATGGTTGAAATACTGATGCCAGATGTTGTGCAAACAGTTCTGTTTTTTCTTCGTTACGTCACACCCATTGTCCATTTATGTTCCTTATAGGTGGCACTTGGACTATTGGCCTCTTGAATCTTTTAGTAGCTTTCCAAAGAGAATAATTTTTGTCAGCTTCAGGACCCAGTCCTTGCAAATAATTTTCATTACAAGCTTCTTTATGTTCTTTAATTAATTGGTTAACTTTATTACTTACCCGATAAAATTCTCTTTTGTCAATAATATTTCTGGTTCTATGCCATACGCGTCTTTTCCTACGCCTTTCTTTAATCAGTTCTCGAATCACCAGGGGGTAGTTGATCTCTTGTACAACTTTCTCACCTAATACGAGTGTAGCCTCTTTAGCTATGCATCACGCATGGAGTTAATAAAATATGTAGTTTGTAATTCAAGTTCTTGTTTAGTTTTAAGACTAACTTTTAACTCAATTAGAGTGTCCAGTTTCTCTCTAAATAATTTCCAATCATTAAATTTATTAGTAAGGTTAAGTTTGGTTTTCTTTCTTATGACTAATGTACTCAGAGTCATTAAGACCGGTGTGTGATCGGAATTAAGGTCGTCAATGCCTTCGACTTCAATGTAATTTTAGGCTCTTCCTTTCGAGATATAAAAGTCAATCAAATCAGGAAATTTGTTTAGTAGGCCAATAGGTAGGTTTACGCGATAAGTGATATTCACCACCTGACATTTCTATTGCACTTAGGAGTTCTTTTGGGTTTCCTGGTGTTATGAGTCGAGATCCCCACGCAGTATGTTTGACGTTGTAGTCACTTCCTATAATAAACCTTGGTTCAAGTTTATTAAAAATGTTGACATATTGATTTCTTACGATATTATGTCATGAGGGGCAGAAGATCGCCCCTAAACTTAGTTCAGCACCACCATGGTTAATCGTTATTACGGTAGCTTGCATAAATGGTTCCTTAATTTCTTCTTGTTGGGAATGTAAGATACTTTGTTTGATTAAGATTGCTGTCCCTCCTCGAGCACGATCACTAGGATGCAATGTCCAATAGGCTCTATATCCTGTAATTTTGATAAAGTTTTTCTCCGTAAAGTGCGTCTCTTATATTAAAGTTACATGTATGTTATTGGTTCTTAGAAATACTTCTAGTTCTTGAGCTCTTGCATTAAGCCCGTTAGCATTCGAGGCAATTATACGTAGGAACGTTACAGTCATTTACTTTTTATGTTTTAGCGGTTTGTTTGGTGGTTTGGAGTTATCTTCCAGTTTATCCACCCTGTTAGTAAGCTGACTGAAATTTTGTCTCATTTCTGCCTGAAATTCGGTGAGCATTTTCATTATAATACTAATGGTTGGCTCGTTGGGCACAGGCTTTTGCCTGCTTTCTTGATTTAGATTGTTATTTGAAGTTTTGGTCACCTGGGCGTAAGAAACCCCCTCTCTAATAGTATCATATTGTTAGTTTGCCTTTTGCTGTAGGCGCTCTTCTTCTGTTATTTTCCACGGTAGTTGAGCATTTAGTTTTTTTCTGTTACACCAGGCATACTTTATTTTTTTTTTCCGTATGACCTTTTTCACCGCACAGTGCACAAGTTGGAATAACATTTCGCCTCTCTTGACATTGTTTTGTTTTATGATTCTCTGCACATTTGACACATTTGGCTTGCCTAGTGCAGAAGTTCTTCGTGTGTCCTAACTGTTGGCGATTTGTACACTGAGGTATGCCTCTTGCCTTTTTAGGTGGTTCAATAGACACTTTGCAATATAGCAGGTTCTTAATTTCGTATATGTCCTTACTGTTTTCCCCCTGCAACAGGTCTACGTAAAACAATGGGAAGTGTCTAATAATTGTCTCATTATTAATTTTCGATTTTTTATGAACGTTAATAATGTTGGTTACTTTATAACCATGGTCCTCGATTGCCGCTTTGATCTCTTCGCAATTGGTAGATGATGAACCTCGTATTACGACTCTGTACCATCTTTCACTTTTGAGCTGATAAGTATGGTCTGGTATCTTATATAGTGTACTATCTTTGTTATTGGATTCAATTTCTTTTATATTGCTAAGTAGTTTTTTAATTTTACGGTTGTCATTTTCAGACTGCGTTGTTATTTTGATATCGTTATTGGATATTGTTTTAAACTGAGCAGGTTTCTCTGTCACTACCAATACTTGAGCTCTGAGTATATTAAAATCTCTGAATATAATGTGATTGCCTTTTTTGTTCCAGTATTCTGTTCAGCATATGGTACGTGGAATTCCAGCGTGTTGTGACGTCTTGAATGAGTTTGTGTTTCGAAAGAGATAGTCTTTGTTTCGAAAGAGATAGTCTTTCTTGCAATTCCTTTAGTTTCGTGCAATAATTTGAGAGAGATTGAAATGCGTTATGATATTTCGGTACTTGAATATTAAATCTCAATTAAATTTTTGTGAAAATACACAATCACTAAGCATACCAATTGCAGACTATAGATAAAACACGACTCATTTTTTAAACCAGCAATGTTCGCCCCATTAATCATATTACTGTGCGATGTCTCGTAGACGTAGATGAATATGGTTTTCAATATTTAGGTCCCACGATTTCAACATGTCATCAAAGCAGTCGCTAATGACAATACCAGTATGACTTCCGGGGAAATGACGAGCGTTTAACACTACATACACTGTTAAATTTGTTAGTCAACCAATGGCTACTGAGACTTAAAAAACTTTCATGCGTTTCGAACAGATCCATATGTCAGATGTCAAAGAAATATAATTTAACTGCAATTATTCAATGTCAATTAAATTTTTGATTTTTAGTATTTTTCATAAATATCACGGTAGTGAAGAATTTCCTAAAACCTTCCTAAATCAAAAATCGTTTGATAGTATTAGTGAAACTTTCAATTTTTGCGTATAATAAAGCATTCAACAAAATAATTGAATACAACAATTATAAAACTAATACAATTTATTATTAACAAGTGAGAGCTTTAGTAAAGAAAAAATATTGTTAAAAAATCATAAATAACCAACTAAACAATAATAATAAAAAATGAACTATATCATTTTTATTCTAAAATTACTATTCAACCTAAAACAGCACCGAAGAACTGAAATACATAGTACAGTTGAATCATCTTGCATTCATAATTTGCTTTCCTAAACCACTTTAAAGTTGTAAGGCATCAACAAGACAATATTTGTAGATAGATATTGGTCAGTTTAAGCTATGCAAAAAGTTTCAAGAAAATTGCTTGGGGCTATGGAGGTCAAATTTGAATAAAACTCTAATAATTTATTATTAGTTTTATTCAAATTTGACCCCCTCCATAGCCCTAAGCGATTTGCTTGAAACTTTTTGCATAGCTTAAACCATAGCAATACATATATAGTAGTACCATCATTCGAAAAAAATCTTTAGAGGGTGAAAATCCAGGTAGCGCGTTAATCGAAATTAAGTTATGCAATAATTTTACTAGTTCGCCTAAATGTTTGCAAGATTAAATACACTTGTAACGGGTGATTTTTTAAGAGCTTGAGAACTTTTTTTTAAAAAAAAACGCATAAAATTTGCAAAATCTCATCGGTTCTTTATTTGAAACGTTAGATTGGTCCATGACATTTACTTTTTGAAGATAATTTCATTTAAATGTTGACCGCGGCTGCGTCTTAGGTGGTCCATTCGGAAAGTCCAATTTTGGGCAACTTTTTCGAGCATTTCGGCCGGAATAGCCCGAATTTCTTCGGAAATGTTGTCTTCCAAAACTGGAATAGTTGCTGGCTTATTTCTGTAGACTTTAGACTTGACGTAGCCCCACAAAAAATAGTCTAAAGGCGTCAAATCGCATGATCTTGGTGGCCAACTTACCGGGCCATTTCTTGAGATGAATTGTTCTCCGAAGTTTTCCCTCAAAATGGCCATAGAATCGCGAGCTGTGTGGCATGTAGCGCCATCTTGTTGAAACCACATGTCAACTAAGTTCAGTTCTTCCATTTTTGGCAACAAAAAGTTTGTTAGCATCGAACGATAGCGATCGCCATTCACCGTAACGTTGCGTCCAACAGCATCTTTGAAAAAATACGGTCCAATGATTCCACCAGCGTACAAACCACACCAAACAGTGCATTTTTCGGGATGCATGGGCAGTTCTTGAACGGCTTCTGGTTGCTCTTCACTCCAAATGCGGCAATTTTGCTTATTTACGTAGCCATTCAACCAGAAATGAGCCTCATCGCTGAACAAAATTTGTCGATAAAAAAGCGGATTTTCTGCCAACTTTTCTAGGGCCCATTCACTGAAAATTCGACGTTGTGGCAGATCGTTCGGCTTCAGTTCTTGCAGGAGCTGTATTTTATACGGTTTTACACCAAGATCTTTGCGTAAAATCTTCCATGTCGTCGAATAACACAAACCCAATTGCTGCGAACGGCGACGAATCGACATTTCACGGTCTTCAGCAACACTCTCAGAAACAGACGCAATATTCTCTTCTGTACGCACTGTACGCATTCGTGTGGTTGGTTTAATGTCCAATAAAGTAAACTGAGTGCGAAACTTGGTCACAATCGCATTAATTGTTTGCTCACTTGGTCGATTATGTAGACCATAAATCGGACGTAAATCGCGAAACACTTTTCGAACCGAACACTGATTTTTGTAATATAATTCAATTATTTGCAAGCGTTGCTCGTTAGTAAGTCTATTCATTATGAAATGTCAAAGCATACTGAGCATCTTTCTCTTTGACACCTTGTCTGAAATCCCGCGTGATCTGTCAAATACTAATGCATGAAAATCCTAACCACAAAAAAATCACCCTTTAGAACACACGGCGTATTTTTGTATACCATTTACCAGTATAGTATTGCTTCACTCTAACTTATTATACTACATATTAACACAGAATATATTTATTTCAACTCGTATTGTTTTACAATTGTCAAGGTCATGTAGAAAAAGTATTTAATATTTTTTGTGATAAACAATAAAACAAATCATGAATACCTTACTTCAATTTTCTTTTTATAAAAAATAGCATAAATAATTTTTTTTCTATGATAGAAATGCAAAAGAATATGAATTGTTCAATCAAATAAATCCATTATTGGAAAGGAGATATGAACGATAGGATATATACATATGTATATTAATATATTGAGTACATGCTTAGCTGTGTATTATTATTGTTTATTTTAAATACATCTGTTCTCACAAACACAAACGAATAAAGATTAAAAATGAAAACGATGTAGAAATCTATATAGAACAACTAAATACAATTTTTTAAAAGGATGCCGTTCATTGCACTGTTACAGAATGGTAATTTATAATTGAAAATATGGACGAGTAATTTTCTTATATATGCATACATTAAGAACAATGTATTGTTATGAAAGGCAGATTTTCTATTTATCCAAATCTGTGTGAAAGTTCAGGGACATTGAACCCAATATTTGTTTCAAAATTAAAATAAAATTTATTAATTCGATTTTATCATAAAAAATATTACGTAAGAGAAGTACGTAAAAATAGGAAAATTGTCACTTGGACATACTACAATAGTATGTCGTTTTTCATTATTGTCTTTCAATCAACTATTTATTAAGAGATTGTTCCTCATTGGAATAGAAAAAACGAGTGTAAGGGAACGGCAGAGTAATAGTTTGGGAGTGAGCGCCACTATAATGGATTCTACCATTTGGCACCACTGTAATGGTTTGATCAGACTCAAAACAAGATAGTTGCTCCGTTAACAGAATGTCACTGCAATTCTTTAAACATGTGATAGCAGCACGTTTGCGAGGCTAAGTTCAGTCGGTGGGTGGAGTTCTTATCACTAATTGCAGTAATCTTGATGTGCTGCCGCGTTACCCATACCGATGATATGGTGAGTGAAAACTTATATGGAACGAGACACTTATAAAAAACAGGAAATTAACAGTAGGTATTAGCATTTCGTTAATGTCATTTATTTGATTGAGGAATTAATCAAGAAAGCTGTAAATAATTCAATACAAACAAAATAATACTAAAACAACAAATAATTAATTAAACGAAGGTAGAGTATGAACAGTCATTTTATTAGCGTGGTCAAGGTCGCTGTAGACCACATGCTCGCCACCCCTTTTCCTACAAGCAATACCGTGCATCATATTTTTGGTACGCTCCCCTGATTAACGTGTTAGCCTTAACTATCTACTAAAGTTTACTCAGACATGGTAATATCCCAACAAACTACATTAAACTATAAGAAAATTCATGAAACATTATTACACCACACGAAAGAAGCAAATTGTAGATGATAGTATCGTGACAGCAGCAATAAAACACGAAAAATTAACATGAAATTGATAAATAATTATTGGAATAATTCTACCTGAATATTTGTGTTACAAGTACATATGAAAGATTATTTGAAATATAATTTAGTTAAGTATTTTGTACATCACAATTACAACAATAATAATAAGAAAAACAAATTGTGATTGTAACGTACAAATTTGATTATTTTACAACTAATTTTTTTAGGGTCCGCGGCCCTATTAGGTTTGAATAAATATACTAAGGATAAACATATGATAATTAATAAATTATAAAATAAGAAACTATAATAAACATGATCATTAGAAAAGTAATCAATAAATAAATAAAATCATAATTAAGTTAATATAATTATAAATAAATCAATAAATAAATCATAATGAATATAAGTATTTAGTTAGTCATATAGTTTGTAATTACATTTGTTAGTAATTAGTATATACTCCACAGAATTTAAGTTGTATATGTATAATATGTATATATGTCATTTATAATAAGTAGGAATATCTAAAAAAACTTAGCTTATTTAGGCCATGATAGACGATGATGATTATTGACAGTTATGCATATTATATCCAGACTCTTACTCGATTTACCGTTTTGCGTTTTGATGAGCCGTTTCAATATTTTCTTTATGGCGTGATGCACTTGTATCCGTACCTGAGTACCGTTGCGATAAAATTGAACCGGCAATCGAACAAAAAAAATCGCGAAGACGCCAGCCGATAGCGGGGTTCGCCTAAGCGAATACCACCTTGATTTTTATGTGATTCTGTAGGACCAGAAAATAACGATAATAATAATGATACAAAAACCAGAAATAAACAGATTATCACAATTACACAAAAAAACGTTCCGTTCGTATGAACCTTTACCTGCAATCCCCGTAAAAGTACTCAATTTGTTTCGGATAACGTGGCACAAACTATACACGCTCGTAATGAGTAGCGTTTTTTTTTTTTTTTGTTTTTTTATTTTTAAATGCACAAGCACTATTTATACGAGTATATTGTAGTATATACAACACTTGTAATTATATAAATTGTTCTGCCAACTAATACCTTGAGTCGTCTGCTCTTTATTCTTTAAAATACAATCACCGAATGACAGAAAAAAAATTGTATAATTTCAAGTTTTTCGGTGATGAAAATAACACCGAGACACTGTCCAGCATCATCACCATCTATTATCATATTTTTAAATTATTACACCAATAATCATCAAGAGATTATTCAGCCTCTTAAATTAGGGCTTTCCAAAATAACTACATAGACATCAAGAGATAGATTTGGTTACAGACGCGTGTGTCACGATACTAACAAAAACATATGAAATATCGTTGCGCAATTGAGTGATAAAAAAAAATTCGAAAAAACTTATATTCTTAGGCTGCTGGAACATTAACAATGTTACACGAGGATGTCATTATAAAGATTATAATTTCAACCAAAGCATGTCTGACTTGATCTGTTTTGTCACAGAATCCAATGAGAGTCATGTGGTGTTTACAGTGTGCAAATCTAGAGCGTATAATTATAATCTAATTATGAGCATTTAAGGTTCGCTAACAAAACTTAAATTCATTTTTCTGTTAATCTAATCTGTTAATCTCTAATAAATTTTATTGTTTAAATTGGGGGCTGAATTAATCCATCTCAAATGAATTACATATCCCTTTTGTGTTTTACTAACACAATTGTACGGGTAGGGCTAAAGTACCATGTATATGTAGTTTTGTATGTTTTTTGAACCAATTTACACATTTGTGAATTCCTTTTTAACTTATTTTCCGTCCGAAAAAAACACTATATCTATACACACAGTTGTGTTGGTTTTACTTCAAATCAAGCGAAATTTTTAATGAACAACGCCGTTACATACGTTAATTTTTTACTCACACATTTGTGTGGGTTGGACTAAAATTGAGAAGATTTTTTATTTTTCTAGTTGAAAAAGGGATATAAGAAAGTATATAAGATATTTTTTATAAATTCAATATACAAGTGAATAGCTTACGAGTTTAGGTTGCCGCTCACTATTTTGTAATTAAAACTATTTTTAAATAGTAGTTAAGCTAGAGATTGGTCAGCATTGTCCGAAAAAAAAACGTTTCAGTTCTTTATGGCAGGATAAATAATGGCTTACTTTTAAGTTCCGTCTTTATTCGAACGCTAATTTTAAATTGTTTAGTTTGATGTACCATACAAATTATTTTTTTTAAATAAAAAATGCGTTGTGTATTTTATTTTGAATAAAAAAAATCAGTTTTTATTTTCCTCTAAATTGTAAAATTTTATTTTTATGTCTTAATTTAATTAATTAACCTTAATTTGTATTTAGTCTTACACCGTTTTAATACTTAATTACCTTTCCGAAACGAATATTTATTTGTGGAGACTTTAAACAGCTTTCACAATAAAACAATTTTTATTTTGCCTTAGAAGTTTGTTTGAAAATCAAACTTTAGAAAAAAATTTACTTTAGAGAAAAAATTGTCTATTGTGAGAGCTCTGTTAAGGTGATGATACATGTACAGATTTTCCCTTTAAGGCATAAAAATTATGCGCGCTTGTTGGTTAAAAGTCAGCCATCTTGAATCGCTTTGAATCAATTCGGATGATTTTGCATACTCATGAACGATGGCTACTAATAAGACAATAAGGCCTGTTTCAGCTGAACTAAGACAAGCGAACTGACCTATGTTCATCGTTCTTGGTTGTATATAAAAAACTTTTATAAGCCCCGTTTCCCACTTGAGCTAAGTATTTTGACTGATATGAGCTATGTTTTCATTTAACAGCTTCTCGTTTTGGTTTTTTTCCAAAGTCAAATAAGAGAAATATTGTAGATAAATCTCAGAGTCTACCCAATCTGTAAAGCAATGTATTTAAATTTTTATTTTCACCTTGGAGATACGAGGGTATATCAAAAAGTCTTGCAATATGAAAAAAAAAGAGTGAGTGAGACAACAATATACTTTTCAAAACCATTTTTTGTCGCGATGAAACTTCTAGAAGAACATTTCGATGTAAATTTTACAGTTCGTTTGTTTTTGTCAATTTAGTAACACGTGTTTTGAAATTTTCTTAAAATGAATGAAATTGAATATCGCGCCCTTATTAAATTTTTCTATAAAGATGGACGAAATGCAATTTATATATTCAACTATATATCAAAAGTTTACGGCGAATCTGCACCATTATATGCCACAGTAACAAGGTGGGTAAAATTATTCAAAAGTGGTCGAGAGTCATTTGAAGACGACAACCGCTCGGATCGGCCAGCAGATGCTATTAGCCATGAAAACGTAATTTTGGCCGAATCTATTGTATTGGAGGACCGGCGTATTTCTGTTCCGCGGTTAGCGTGGAGACTTTCTCTTTCATACGGTACCACATATACTATATTACATGACCACCTTCACATGTCGAAAGTAAGTGCGCGATGGGTTCCCCGTTTGTTGAATGCAGAACAAAAAAAAAAATGCGTGTTCAAACTTCAAAGGCGATTTTAGATATGTACAAAGAAGATCCAGAAAATTTCTTGGATAACATAATAACAGGCGATGAAACATGGCTTTATCATTGGGATCCGGAATCCAAACAAGAATCGATGCAATGGATTAAACGTAGTGAACCACCACCAAAGAAATTCAAAACTCAACCGTCTGCTGGTAAGGTTGTGGCAACAGTTTTTTGGAATGCTGAAGGAATTTTGATAATCGATTATATTGCACCGAAAACCACAATCACAGGCATATATTACGCAGAAGTTTTGCGAAAATTGAAAAAAGCGATCCGGGAAAAACGGCCAAGGAAAGTTATTAAAAAAATCTTGCTTCTTCACGACAATGCACCAGTGCACAAGGCTAATATTGCTCAAGCTGCATTAAAGGGCTGCGGCTTCGTGGAAATTCCGAATCCACCGTACAGTCCAGACTTGGCACCCAGTGACTACTTTCTGTGTCCCAATTTGAAAAAAACACTAAGAGGCCGGAAATTTTCCAGTGACTATGAAGTACAGTCTCTTGTAAGTGAATATTTTATGGAGCAAAAGAAATCTTTTTTTTAGAGGGTTTAGGCAAGTTAATTGATCGATGTGACAAATGTATAAACCTTAAAGGAGATTATGTCGAAAAATAAAAATATTGCTGTCTCACTCACTCTTTTTTTCATATAAAATTGCAAGACTTTTTGATTTGCCCTCGTAATTAATCAGCTTACAATCAGCTATGTTTCTATCCCACAGCTTTAAATAAAGAAATTAAATAAATCGGGACGTACGAGTGTGTTGAGTTAAGCTTCGCTAATTCGGTTTCACTTATTTAGGGTTTGCAAAGTAAATCGAAAGCTGTGATCTCAAAACCTGCTCACTTTGCTAAAAGAACATAGCTTAAGTGTGCAAGGGGCCTTAGCGAGAAACGCAGCTATTAGCATAGTTTGGCATCCACAGCTCATTCCACTACACATTTGAGTTAATTACATCGCTCTCACATACATTTCAATTCAAGTAAAATGCTATATGTCTGCCAAAATATTATTAGAATCACATAAGTAGTCACATAGGCGAATATGTACACAATAATAGCAATGTATGTGTGAACGATATAGCTGACTTTTGCAATCCAAAGACAACCCGAGCTAAGTTAGTTTGTATCGCTCAAAACAGAAAAACATAGCTCGCATAGCTTAGCTCAAGCGTGCATCGTTTCATTAAAACTCTTTATTTTCAACCAAGAGCGATGAACGTAGCTGACATCGCTTAGCTTAGCTTAGCTTAGCTTAGCTCAAATCTGCAACGGGCCTAATGGAACGATGCACATTTGAGCTAAACTATGCGAGCTATGTTTTTCTGTTTTGAGCGATACAAACTAACTTAGCTCGGGTTGTCTTTGGATTGCAAAAGTCAGCTATATTGCTCACATTGCTATTATTATGTGTACTTATAAAATATTGAAATTTGGATGACATTTGAGTATTGTTGTGTTTGGTATTGTGGATCAAATTCAAAAAAGTGGTTGAATTCTTAAATAATATAATAAAATTAGTTAATTAATTTTTGACAGACATAGGATTTTACTTGTATTGAAATGTATGCGTGAGAGATATAATTAGCTCAAATGTGCAGCGGAATGAGCTGTGCGAGCTAAACTATGCTAATAGAAACTACGTTTCTTGCTTAGCTTAGCTGAAATGTGCAACGGGCGTTAGAATGAAATAAGTAGCCGTTTTGAACAGAACCAAATAGCTAAATAAAAATTAAGGTTAATTAAATGGGAGCATTATTTTCATAAAAGCTCCCATTTAATTAACCTTAATTAGGTTAATTAAATGGGATTTCAGTTGGGCTCTTGAAAGTTCTTGTTGCTACAATAGCTTAAATTGTTGTAATTTATTTTATCTTAAAAAACAAATTAATCTCTCATAAGATTAAACAATAATATATTTATCTAAATTGTATTTTAAATAGGAAAGCAATCGCCAATGGTAGTTTTTAACTTGCTTATTAGAGTTTTAATCTCTTTACAATTTTCATAATACCCTTCTAAGACCCTTCTAAGTCACATAAAAATAAAATTAAAATTTAACCCATACAAAAATTTTAAAACATGTACTAGTTTTTTTTATACTGAATAATACAATTTTTTATCCTTATCTGGCAAATTAAAACCTTTCTTTAATAAATGCTTGTAACATGAAGGTGATTTAAAATCAAATTCCAAATACATTTTTTGTTCAACTTGGGTCCAAGATAATTTTAATTTATGAAATATTTGTGCAAGTACAAAATGTGTATACTTGTGGACGATCGTCAAGTGTATTATCAATTAATATTTTTATTGTGTTTTCTTCTGTTTGCATTTTACTTTTCTGAGGGGTATTTAATATAAACCTGAGAATTTTGTTAAAGGTTGAACGGGTTCTTTATTTTCGTCTTCAATTTGATGTTGCGGACTAGGAAATTGGGATGGTGAGATGGGAAATTCATGAGGAATTTGTGGAACTTGATAATTCTTTTAATAAGTTCTTGGAGGCCCTTTTTCATATTTCAATGTTATAGGTGGGAAATCAGGTGTTTTCAATATTCTTGTTGTTTGACTCTCAGTGTTGTGTGTCTGGTTGGAAATCGTACGCGAAACTTTTGGAATCAATTTTTTTTTATTTAAAAAAAAATCGAATTTTAATAAACGCTTGCATCGTGCATCTATGTCATTGACCTTACACTTACAAACAAGATTATTAATTGGCTGGGGAAAGACAGTTTTTTAAATATTTTTTGTTCTAAAACTACTTATTTTGAAATCATTAAAATTAAAGTTCTTCATAATAGTTATGCGTTTGGAAGTAACTTTATTCTTGTCGAACACACGACGATGGTCATGCAGCACCGTAAAAAATGTTGTGGTGGATTTACAGTCATTTTTATTTAAGCAGTTTTTGTAAGCACACACCATTTTATCACGCAAATTCACAAAAGTTTTAATACACAAATTTTCAAAATGAACTTTTTATAACGTTTAAAAATAAGAAAACACAAAGCTACATGCGTTACGATTAGGCGACAAGCAATAAAATTTTAAACGAACAAATTTACGAAATCAACTTGCAAACAATTTTTAAATCTTTGTAGTGTGTAGATGTATGATTTCCTTTTACATATATTGAATTGCTGAGTGTGTGCGTGTAAATAAGTATGTATATCATCGGTGGTCTATCTATATAGTTATCGAAACGAACAAATAATGTGTATGTGTTGTACCTACAAAATCATTTAAAATAATCTTTAATTGGATTTAAATGAAGATCGTTTTTATGGACAATCTTCAATTATTTTAGCTTTTTATAATTTTCAACGAATATTTTAACGTTCAAAATTATTTGTCTATAATTTAGAAAACATTGTTGCAATTCAAAAAAAAACTAACTTAGATGCGATCGGTATTTTCTCTCCATCATCTTTGTTACATTTTCTAAAACTGTTTTGACTTATAATGAGAGCGTCATTATATGAGTAATACAATGCGATTCATTACTATTTATGATAAGAAAAAAATTTAGTTCCCATTTCTGTTTGTTTTCATATAAAATTATTATTTTTATTACTATTTTATTTGTTAATTATGTATTTGTTAATTATTATTATATATGTTATTTTATTTGTCAATTTGATATGAAAAGAAACAGAAATGGGAACTAAATTTTTTTCGTATCATAAATAGTAATGAATCGCATTGTAAGTATGTATATGTATAGAATTTTTTTTTGTTTTTTGCATGTTGCATTATAAAATATTCTAGCTACATTTAGGAGAAGGTTATGCTATTTAGGCGGATAGGTAATTGCAGAAATTTTTTAAAAAGTTTAAAACGATACCAGTAGTGGTATCTAACATTTCACTCACGAACCTACCATTACATTACTATATAATGATTATACAATGCTTAAACTGACCAATATCTATCTACAAATATTCGCTTATTGATGCCTTCAAACTCTAAAGTGGTTTAGCAAAACAAATTATGAATGCAAAACGATTCAATTGATCTGCAATTCAATTATTGGAGTTTTATTCAAATTTGACCCCATAGCCCCAAGCAATTTTCTTGAAACTTTTTGTGAAGATCGAGAAAATCAGGTAAAGATTATACATTTTCAAAAAAAATTTAAATGTAGGATTGTTTATTAACTAAAGTTTCACTTCCCACCTTAACAATTTTTCATTTCCGACCTTAAATCTCCGCTTTTCCAGAATTTATATAATTCTTCAAGTGTCAAATTATATTTATAATTTTAAACTATTAAGTAAAAAAAAAATTTTAAAAATTTCAAAATTTTCCTAAAAAAATTTAATTACATATTTTTTGAATTGTTTTCTAAAATCATTTCCTAAATAATTAAAAAAAACATTTCATTTAATTTTTTTTACTTTTCTTAAAATATTTTGAAAATTAATTAAGAATCGCACATATTAAATCAACTTTTATTACTTCATTTTTATCTACTTTTCTTAAATCATCAATCAATTAAAAACAATTATTTAAATTCAGAAAAAAACACTTTCATTAAGAAACTTTTCTTTATTCGGGTAGCCGTTGATCAGATTTGTTGAACATGTTTTGGATCATCATTGAATCAATCGTTCATCGTGTAGTCGATCTATTTTTGTGTATTATACTCACTAATACTAAGATACATTTGTAGAGTTTTAGGAAAAACTTCACATTTCTATATAGGCCTGTGAAGTATTTCCTAAACTATTAATCATTTTTTGTTTTTGTTTTTAGGAAATATTTAGGAAAAAGTTCAAGCGCATTAAATATCAGGAATAAATTTCGTTGAGGGCAATTCAAATCGAGGTTCTAATAGTTTAATCTGTTACCCGGTTTAAACCTTGTAATTATTACCCGGTTTACTACTCGGTTCGGTTTTTACCGGTTCGTGTAATCATTTATTCTAAATTGGTTACCCGATATCTGGTTTTTCAAATTTTCGATCGTCCGAACCAGTGCTGCCGTTTTGAAATTTCTCAGAGGAGTACTTTTCACATTTACAGGGGAGTATTTTGAGTCAAAAGGGAGTACGCAACAAATGTGGCGTTGGTTCGCTTCGATGCCGCGCAGAGCGTCGCGTTTCATTTTAATATATCCCTTTTTCAACCAAAAAAAATGGCTCAATTTAAGTCCAAACCACACAAATGTGTGAACAAAAAACCATATGTAATGGCGTAATGGCCATGTGTAATGGCGTTTTTGATAAAAAATTTCGCTTGAAATGAAGTACAACGAACACAATTGTGTGTATAGTTATCGTGTTTTTTTTCGGGCGAAAATAAGTTTGAAAGGAACTAACACAGGAACACAAATGTGTAAGTTGGTTCAAAAAACATACAAAAATAAATTTTTGACATGCTACTTTTGCCGTACCCACACAATTGTGTTGCCGGGCAGCAAAAAGGATATATTTTTATAAATTACCAATAAACCCATTATACCGAAAAACATGATACGAATTCAGCAATTTGCGGTATATGGTAATGGTATTTGTGTAAATGGTATAAACAAAAATATGTATGTTATGAATTAAATAAATAAATTATAAATATAATATAAATTTTAGAATAGTCGCACAGGGGAGTATAAAATGAATTAGGGGAGTACGGGAGTACAGATGAGACGAGAGGAGTACAAATGGACCGATCGTTCTCAATTCGGCAGCACTGGTCCGAACTATATTTCAATCGTAACTCTACGTCAGTAAACATTTTTTGATGGTACAGAAACAAAACTTTGCTTAAAAATAGAATTCTTAAAGTTTTGTTTATATTTGAAATACTTTTAAATAAATACGTTAAAATATGAATAAATAAATATGTTTATTAAATAAAAATGGTTATTTCTCAATATATTGAAGTTTATTTAATATACAAGGCGCCTTCAAGGCTCCTATTTAGACGTCTATATAACTTGATAGGGGGCTTTAACGTGCGATATGACAGAAATAACCTCACCTTCGTGTTAAGCAAGGCATCCAATGGTACCATTCGTGTGAGTCACTTTAGAGACACCCTGTATAAGCAAAGACTTTTTTAAATATTTTATACCAAAAACAAAAAGTTGGTGACATATTGAAAATTTTTATAGCATATTAATGACCGAAAATAATCTTAAAATTTAATATTCGGTAATTAATTAAAAAAATTTTTGTAGTATGCTAATTGTTTGGCTAGCATCCAACCACAAATATTATTAATAATAGGGCAATAGGGAGTATCTATAGTTTTTAGGTATACTGATTGTCTCTATAAGACAAAAATTATTACTGCATATGTATGGTTAATTAATAATTGGCATTATAATTTCATTTTCTGATTTATAATATTATTCAAATTTATATTTTATGATAATTTTCTATATAGATTTAAATAGTTTTTGTTTAAATTTATACAATTAAAATTATTAAATTTTGTTGAGATAGGCAAACATTTCTGGTTTGCTAGTTAAATAATTTTCGTTTCCTCATTTAGATTTGATTTACTAGCACAGTAATGCCGCAAGTTCAGAGTGGTATACGAGATAGTGTTCAAAATTGTACCTTAGTGTATTCATAAATGGTTTTTAGTTTGTCTACTTTTTCTGAATTAATTAAAAATCGGAAATGTCCTCATATTGTGAACGGAGTACGTACCCGTAATATGTAACTTAATGTCTGTGAAATAAAAATATTTTATTTGCATATTATGTGTAAATTGTATTAGAAATTAAAACAAATAAATTTCCTGTCTTCATCCGAATTTTAATTGAATGTCATAAATTTAATGTTTTTTTTTTGCAGTTTGTCAAAATTGTATATGTGTTTATGCAAAACGACAAAATTATGGATTTTTTTGCATTTATATTTTAGTGTAAGCATATTAATGAATTATAAAATTTGTGCCGTGTAAAATATTTGTGATAATTTAGGGAATTTATTTTAAAATAAAAAAAATTATCAACGACGTGTCTAAATAATTCAACCAAAATTTATACAGAATTTTCATAATTTTGCCAACGATTTCATTGCAGTTTTGCTGGTGCATTGAACGAAAAACTAATGGCCCATTAATTTATTAATTGATTGACAATACTGCTCTATAAATTATGGCGATATAGTGTAACGTCCATCCTTGCGTTGTTCGCTCCATGAGAAAAGGTTGAGCTTCTGGGTTATTTGTGCAACTGATGGTACTAACACACACAATTTTAACGAGGGTTTTTTATTGATAATTAGATTTCTACACAAACAAAAAAAAAAGAGATAAAAAGGGAACGATGGAGCCGGTGAGGAGTCAGTTTTTTTGGTTTTCGGTAGGCACAGGCTACAATAAAAAAAAAATAAAAAAAAAAATTAAAAATAATTAGAATTAATCAAATATAATATGATTTAATCGTGTAAACTTAAAAGTTATAAAAATTTTATGTTGTAAAGTTAGTCGTGGCATCTCGATCTTAGTGCAAGAACAGTAATAACATTTTCGGTACCTCATCCTGAAACTATAAGTTTGTGGTGAATAAAGTTTTGTTTAAGTGGCGTTCATTTTGATTCCGAACAATGGCAAAAAAAAAAAATTATAAGTGAATAATTGTTTAAATAGTTCAAATTTTGTTTTTCTCAAAATTATATAGTTAAGTTCAAATAAGGTTTAGATAAATTAAGTAACCACGAAGAATCGCCAATTTGACCGAAAACCGAAACCGTATCAATCTACAATTCTATCCAATTTGGATAACGGGTTGATAATACGTTATAAAGGTTAATATGTTATAAAGGTTATTACGTAAAATATTGAATAATATTTATAACCATAAATAAATAAATAATATCCCTAATAATAATAAAACTTAAGAAATCGTATAATAGTTATAAAAATAAATAATAAATAATATCTCTAAGAACAATAAAACGTCATATATAGTTTAAAAGTTATAACCATAATTAAATCAATAATATCACAAAAAAATATAATAACCGGTGACAAAACAACCAAAAAAAAACCATATCAAGTGACTAGCAATTCCTATATAAAAATCAAACTGTTTAGTGCATCGAGCGCAATTATAAAAACTGTTTTAGTGCTCCGGACGCTATAAGAGATATAAGTCCTGTGTAGTGCATCGATCGCAAGAATTATAACAGTGCAGTGCTACGGAAACCCTTACAGCGTATCGGGCTCTCGAATTTTGGGACTCAGTGAGCCTTTCGGGATAGTTTAAGGGTACGACGGTAACTCCTGAGGCGGCATTGTACCTTTAAACTTCAAATAAACCCGCATAATTAAATAATATGAACCTGGCAGACGCGGGACTCCAGCAACTGTATCAAGGTCAAAATTATTTTTTTTAATTATATTTTTTTATATTAATTGTTAAAATTTAGGTGTTGAATATAATTAAATTCCAATTCTTCCATTTCTATTGTATTACAATATATAATTTCTTTTTCCCATATTAATATTAAGTGAGATAGAACGACGTCACTAGGGTACTAGGTAATTTTGTAAGTTTATTGTAGTATACTTTTCCATATTCACTTTATTTTTTTTTCTTTTAATGAATTTTAATAAAATTCGGGTGTTTAAAATATTAATTTGGCCTAGTTTTCCTCAATTTCGTGTAATATGTACGGTTCAATTTTGGTTATTTCGCTTTGTTGCATTTACAGTCAGTCAAGTAAGAGCGTGGTCGTCATTACCGACAGGTAATGAAAGATTTCGCTCTAATTCCTTTGCGAGCCGATAGAGGGAAGCTTTGTCCTTGATGCATTGTCAACAAAGATTCAGTTGTCGTTGATCTTTTGAAAGAGAATCACGTTAAGCGCCATGAGTGCTAAATACGCGTCGTGCTACGAGGCTGTGTTCCTTTGCACCCACCCGAAAGGTCCCAAAGTGTCGCATTCAGCGGCTGCTAAATATGTGAGAAAGTCGAAGGCATTTGTAAATAAGTGGGTACAGCGATATAAAGTGGCTAAAAATGTCGATGATTTACCAGAACGTGGCTCGATTGGAAAAGTGGACAAAAAAGATGAAAAAAGAATAGTGAATCTGTTTTCGCGGAATCCTGGTTTAACACTGCGGCAAGGACAAGCAAAATTAAAGGCAAAAGGTTTGGATATATTTTGGAAAACATGTGAAAAAGCGACTCGCTTGGGCGCATGAGAATATCGATAGAGATTTTGAAAATGTCATTTTTACTGATGAATGTTCTGTATGGGCACGTTGTGTCCTCACGCGAGCCTGGTCAACTTCCACCAATAGGCTTGTTCAGCGGACCGTAAAACACGGAATAAAGGTGCATCTTTGGGGCTGCTCCTCAAAGCAGGGATTCGGCACTTTGTACCTCTTTACCGACAACCTAAATGCCGAAAAAATGATTAAAATCTACAAAAAGGCTTTACTGCCATCTGCAAAACGTTGGTTCATCAGCAAAACTGAAGATTGGATTCTGCAAGAGGACAACGATCCTAAACACCTCAGCAAGCTCTGTACTGAGTGGAAGACTCAATCTGTCATCGTTACATTGGATTGGCCGTCGCAGTCGCCCGATGCAAACCCTATTGAAAATGTGTGGGCATATATTAAACAGAAACTTCGTGGAAGACGCACACACACTTTCTTGCGAAATTCGTCGGATCTGGAGATCGTTGCTACTAGAATACGCCGTCAAATTAGTAGAAAGCATGCCTCGGAGATGTCAGGCAATTATCGACGCCGATGGTGACTGGAAACAATATTAACCGAATCGCATCATCGTTTGTAATGTGTACAATATATTTATAAATATGAAAGTTTCACCAAATAATTTTTTTTATAAATTAACCCGACCATGCTCTTACTTGACTGACTGTAAGTGTTTTCAGGATGAGATAGACGATTATAAAAGATGATGAGTTAAGTAGATCCCGGTTCATAGGCGATGAGGTGAGTGTACCCTTTCCCCCTATCTATCCCTATCCGTTCCCCCATTTCTATCCCTTTCCTCTTCTCCCCCTCATACCTATACCCTATCCGAATAGTTTTCTTTTATTTTTCACGGTCTAACAAGGTCTATTCCCACTTTAGAAAACCCCACGCCTTCCCTGAGCTCTAGTCGGTTAAATATGACCGCTCTAAAGTCCCGGAGTAGACAAAAATTTCTGTTAACGCAAACATACGTTTCGTTACAGTAGTATTAGAAAATGGCTACGTGTTGGAAGGTCAATGGAGAGATGAAATCACACAACTTCTAACTTTTATTAGTCGGTTCAGGCAAAATCGATCAACCAACATTGCCTACAGATTGAGGGATGATTTGATGGGTTATGTGAACGGGGTAGCAGCAGTTCCATGGCAAACAAAAATATTATAATTAATTGATCCATTTAAATAAAACAAGAATTACTTATAATTTTATATTTATTTATTTGTATTTGTATGTTTCGTAACTAAATAATTAGGGATGAAACCAATATTTTCGGCATTCTCTTTAAATAAACCTTAGCAAATTCACAGAAATGGTCAATAGGGTTTTCCGGTTGAGCACACATTTTTTATGATCTCTAACATTTCTGAAATTTCAGAATCTTCGGACATTCGTGGTTTGGCTGCGGTTTTTATGTTTGTGAATGAACCATTCTCGCTGGTGTTACTTGTTGACTGTGTTTCGTCGTCACCATAATCGATCTCGATAAAATCATCAAAATTTACATATTCTGATGTTGTAGCGCCTAGATTTAAAGGCGCGGAAGTCGTTGCCTTCAGTTCTGTTAAGCAGAGAAGCAATAAATACATTGAAATTTGTCATGGATGCATAATATACATAAAACTTGTTTAAATTGAAAAATTACTTACACAGAACTTTTGATACAGTCTTTTAAAAAAGCATACTGTCGAAATGGCTCCATTTCGCAATAAAACAGCTACCACTGCCAGACGATTGATTTGTTCGTTTAAGTTTCTTTTGGAACTTATCACGGAGGTACGTTCACTTTTTTTTAACTTGTGTTGGGTCTAAAATATATAAACAAATATTAAAAACAAAGAATGTGTGAATATTTAGGTCTTTCTATTGATTGATATAAAAGATTATAAATTAATTTTTTTTTTTTTTATGAACACTTTGTTAGAATCAAAAATAACAAAATTCTGTTTTTTCCGACACATTTTGATTTTGTTTTTAAGTTTACTTAATAACTTAAACTCACAACACAATTTCTGATTTTATTTTTAAATATTGGTTCAGCTGACTAGTCACTAACTCTTGAGTGTCTTGACCATTAACTCAATATTAACTAACTGTCCCCTGCAAAACGATCTACATCGTTTTTATACCCATGATCACCTATACTAATCATCCTATACCCTGCATTACTAACGCTAAGTTTTATAACACGATTACTAACCACGGATCCAATGGACCCATATTCTTAAAACTCAATTTATAGCAAAACCTAACCGCTCAAAATATAAATTTATCCATTATTTAAAAATTCAATTAAATTACAATATAAAATTTAGAAAAAAAATCAATTTTTTATTCATCGCTATTTTTACACAAATATAAGTAAAGTACTTCATTTTATAATATAAAAAAAAGGTAAGCGGTTTCAAAAAATTCTGACAGTGCTTAATTTTATCAGCCACACTCACCAGAACGGTGAGTGTGGTTGACATATTACCTGTTGAATTGGCTGTAAAGATTACATATCAACATCAGAAGCTAAGATTTCTTGATGCGTTAAACATTTTGGCTTGTTACAGTTTTTACAAATTATGACTAAGTGGCTCCCACAAATATATTTGCTACATTTAGAACAAGTAGTTCTAGTTTTACAATCGGTCATGTAGCTACATACTCGACCGCGACTTTTCATTACTGATCTTTTCCGTTTCTTTAGAGGCTCTAATTCTTCTGAGAGGTTTTGTGAAGAAACACATTGCTGATTATCACTAAGTCTCTTTGTGGCAAAGTTTTGTAAACTTAATTTAAATTCTGAGCTCATATTAGAAGAAAGACTTCTATCAATGTGAGGTTGTATAAGTGCAAGTGCCAAATGTTTTATAAAAAGTGACCGTTTTTATACATTAATGGTGCATTCTCGGTAAGCAGCAGAATAATTCGTGCATTTATACTCGCCAAATTTAGCAAAGAAGAAAATAAAACTAATGGCCACCGTCGTGCATGTCAAGCCACATTGTACGTAATTGATCGGTAACATCAACACCGCCTTTAGTTTCATTATAAAATTCAATAATCTCAGGCAAAGATTTCGGTGAAGGAATAATTTTCCCATTACTGTTCATTGTAGAAAGTAGTAATACACACTTATTTTTTCTGGCTACATATGATAATGATAATATTGTTTTTTTTTTTTTGATGTCCAAAAATTGTTGATTTTACAGCCCTTTTTTTAGCAATACAAAATGATTCAGGCAATACCCTCTTGTTCTTTCGTATCGTACCTATCAATGTAGTTTTTTCTTCTAACAAATCAGTAGCAAGTGAATGAGTTGTAAATCAACTATCGCATGTTATATTTCACCCAGCTTTTTGTAGATGACTTGTTATACGTGTAACAATAGTTTAAGGTTTATTACATAAATTGTATGGTCCAGGTGATTGTTGGCAACAATAAACCTCTAAACGCGATGTATAGTAGATTATTGAATGAACGGCTAGGTTATTGAATCAATATTTGTATACCATATTTCATATATTGTCTGAAACTGCATCGACCCCGAAAACTTTCTAATTTTTTTTCGACTGTTACATAGCCATCCAACATTATAGTTATCTTTGCAGTTTTTATTAAAAATGTCAAAAACTTCGCGGATTCAAACAAACGACGCTCCGGACGTGTGTTGATGTTGTCAAATCGCAATGAGCTCATTAAAAATTGGAATCGAGTATAGCTCATAATGACCGGAAATATTTCTAGACCAGTTTCATCAGTCGCCCATAAATCTCTGACATTAACATAAGATTTATGCAATCCGCCTAGGTACAATAAACCCAGCAAACCATTAATTTCAATAGTACCTGTAGTCCGAGCATGTTTAACATTTTTGTAGTTTCCCTGGTGTTTTAATATACAGGGTGTCCCAAAAATGGAGAGCCAAACGAAGCAGGGTGATAGAGGAGATCTTTTCCAACAAAAAAGCCAAATAATTTTTTTTCGATTTGTTAATGGTTAAAAAGTTATTCCACTTTTAGAGTTTTTTGGTGAAATCATTACGTATGCACTAAAAAATTAATTTAAGAAAAGCTAGTTCTTTTGTTTATCTTACTTTTTCAATATGATCTTGGAACGTGTGCCTCTCAAATAACGTCATTTTTGTTAATTTTGATATCTTTACTCAAATTAAAACCATGGTTTTGTGAAGCCATTTCGTTTCAAACAAAATTTTTACTGATACTTAAGAAATTCTGGTGGAACAACAACTTTTTAACCATCAACAAATCGAAAAAAAAATGATTTGGCTTTTTTCGTTGAAAAGATCTCATCTATCACCATTCACCCTGCTTCGTTTGGCCCTCCACTTTTGGGACAACCTGTATATGGCGAAAAATACGTGAAATCACAAATTTTTGTAAGTCATGCTTTAATTTTATGATTTTTATGTTTTGAATGTGTAGCCTTGATTGAAAAAAAAATTGAAATACTTTATTTTTTGTTGTTGTTGGTGTTGTTGTTAGTTTTTTTTAGATAGGGTGTCAAATTTTGAGAAAAGCGATAATCATGATGTTGTATATATGTCAATAAAGAAAACTAATTATGATTTTGGGCTCATTTTAAAGCTAAGTTAATAAGGATTTATAAAAAAATATAAAAATAGTATATTTTTTAATTCCTTCTTCTCTAATTTTCCCGCCAAAATGTACTTTTTAAATTTTCTCAGAAACCTATTTTTTTTTTTTTTTTTACTGTATTTCAGTGGATATTTCTCAGTGTTTTGAGATTGTTTACAAAAAGGATAGTTCAGTTAAATTATTAATATTTATTATTCAAATTTAATTGCATATATTTTAAATTTCGAACCCAAATTCTTTTGATAATTTTATTTTATTGTTTAACATTAAATCTTATTCAAATTAAAAATTATAATTTAAATTTAACATAATCGTCAGAATTAGAATATTTTTTACAATTCAAATAGCCACCCTCTGTTGGAATAACTGCATGGAAACCGTGAGTTTCTTTTACTGTTTTTAAGTTTTCAAACCTAGTTGCAAAGTTTGATTTGCTTGGATTTATGTTCTGCGTCTGAACAAAATCCAAAATTGATATCTGTCTTCAACGTTTTAACCCATTTAAATAATTCATCTGCATTGGTTATTGTACTGCTGTATTCCATTGTGAGACTAGCTCTGGATGCCATTCTTTTGATGGTACCTCCTACTCCATCACATGGACCTTTTCCATGAGCTGTTGCATGGAAATGCCACTCACAATCAACTCCAAAATCCTCTTTGTGTTTTAAGATGTTCTTAAAATTTTTCTTATTTTTATAATGCGTGACTGCGCCATCGTTAATATAATAAATTTTAGATAAACTGGATATTTTAGTTTTCAAGAACTGCATCAATTTTTCAATGAGTAAGTGAACCGCTACAGCTACAGTATCGTGGTGAAGACAATCCGATATCATAATGAAGGTGTGGTGAAGTAATTTGCCTTCCAAATTTTGGTAAATTACAAGTGGATGAATAATCGCTTGCTTATTATTCCAATGAAATCCTTGTGCGCATTTTTAATTTTCTGCAAAATCACATAAAACTATCACCTCCGTAGACTTCATCGCCAATTTCGTATTTTTTAAGAAGCTGATTTAATAAGAAGATGAGATAACAGATTCTTCAGCTTATTTAATCCAGAAATTCATCCAACGGTTGAGAAAAGGTCTCCAGATTTCACCTATCGGTAGAAACCCACTGACTAAATTTGAACTCAGCATCCTCGCAGCCATGTTCCCAAAATGCATTTTTCAAATATTCTGTAAAGTTATCCAGTCCTGGGCAGCTTTCGCATTGTAAAAGGTAACATGTTGATGTAGCTTCATCACATAAAATAGTTGAAATACAATCCATAATTAATTTTACATTTTGATGTATGGTACACACGCAGATTGTGTGCGTTCTACTACTACCTGGTTGTACACAGTATTTTGGACGAAGTAGTGAAAATTTAGAAAATTCAATGTTTTTTGTTTCGTCATCCTGATACATCGTCTTATATCCTTCGTAGCACTCTTTCAATGTACACATCATTAGTCGCTTTTGAACTTTAGCTTTATCAACTGTTAAACAATCGTTTTTTGCCTGGCATTATCCGACTAACATCATCATTAGTAAAATAAGATAATACAGCTTGCTTCAGCTTATCACTTATTCGCTTTCCTATTTGAACTACTGGACGACGACTTAGTGGACCATTCTTGTCGCCTAGATCTTTAGCACCATATGTTGCGTTGCCTTGAACTCATTCTGGATTTGTTGAATGGTTAATGATTTTGGCAATATAGTAAGTAGCTGAATCTTATCACTGGTTTTCTCCAGTTCTTCCAGTTAAGCTTTTAGATCACCAATTAATTCATCATTAAGTGCAACCTTCCTTTGATCTTCGGTTGATTGATTCAAAAGCGGCACGATTCCCGGAACCAAAGATGTTGATGGTGTTAATGAAGCTAAATCTATTACTTTTTGCTGCTGATGTTTTGGCCTGGCTTCTAACGTACTCGGATATATAGGAGACTTTCCAAGAAAGGGTAAAATATCATTCATTTTTTCCAAAACAGACATATTTTTTAAATAACACTTCACTATCACTGCTATCATCGTTATCGGCTATTTGAGGTGTTAGAGGTTATGTTGTTGATGGTCCCGCAACTGGTGACAACTCTGGTTCTATTTTTCGTTATTTGCAGGTAATATTTATATGGCACGTTGAACAGAGATACAAATTATCTTGATTCTCAACTGATTGTGGCACAAATTGCTTAACATAATCCGTAACTCGTTTTAGTTTACTCGAACACTTTGAATCGCGATATGGTTTACAACACAGTTAAATTTTTACTCTTATTTATATCAACAATGTTCATTTTTTGTTTTCAAAAGAATTACTCATCGTTTAACAGGTATGCCTGCCTCAAGTAAAAATAATCAACCCAACGATATAAACCAGGCGGTGGCACCTCATAATTCTGTGACTCATAATTAAATATGACGCAAAATTGTACAATAAATAATAAACAAAACACACAAATTAACTGAACTAACTCTTTTGTAAACAATTTCAAAACACTGAGATATATCTATATAGCTTTCCACATAAAAATGAAATACTTCTCTTACTAAAACGAATTTTGCAAGAAAACAAAAAATAACGGGATTCTAGTTTTTTGATATGTTGTAAAATATTAATTGTCGAATTCTATAAAAAAAAAAAAAAAAAAAAAAAAATAGGTTTTTGAGAAACATTTTTGCGGGAAATTTAGAGAAGAAGGAATTACACAATATACTAGTTTTATATTTTTTTATAAATCCTTATTAACTTTAAAATGAGCCCAAAATCATAATTATCGGACATTTTTTTTTTATTGCGATAAATACAATATCATGATCATCATTTTTCTCAAATTTTGACACCCTGTATCTTTAAAAAAAACCAAAAAAAATTAAGTATCTCAAAATGTTTGTTTTAATCAAGGCTACACATTCAAAATTTAAAAATCATAAAATTAAAACATGACTTATGGCTCCATAGAGTGAATTTGTGAGTTGTAGAATTTTTCACCATATAATATACGAGTATTTTGGTATTTTGTACAATAATGTCAATAAGCGAAGCAAAAATATTCCAACTTTCAATAGGTGTTTTAACATTTTTTGAATTGGCTGGCAGGTTTGGCAAGTTTTACAAATATATTCTCAGCACGTGTTCTTCTTTGTGGAAATGGAGTTCTTCGCCAAATGGATCCATCTCTACCAACAAACTTATTTTCATCAAGTCTTATCGCAAGTTTTTCATCATCCGAGTAGCCCTCCTGTTCCTTTTGTGAATCATGATCGCTTTCTACTACATGATCTACCTCCTGATCACTTATTGGTGTGACCCAATATCTTCTTCTTCTGAATCGAGCTCCGCTAGAATAGCTCGAAGTCTCTCACGTTCATAATTGCACATACTGAAAACACATTGATTTACTATCAAGCAACAGTAAATAATTAAATAAAAAAAATTGCTTGAATATAACGTGGGTCAAAATAACCCACAAATAATATATACCCACTACTAACGTGGGTCCAATTAACCCTTCACTAATAAACAGTCAATACTACCGTGGGTTCAACAGACGCAGACACTTTTTGTAAGAAGTTTTGTTTATTCTTCGACCGACAAAGCACTACTGATAATTGTTTTAGTGTGGGGAAACATCTAAATTATAATTACATTCTGATGTGAAATTGGTTACAATTATGGAACATGCGATTTTTATAATGTCATTCTAAATTGGGTCCATTTTTACCTGATTTCACCTGAGTTAATATTAACAAAAAAACTGGGTCTGCGTCGGACCAGACGGTGGAAGTTATACTTCTTTGGCCATTTGCACACGCCCACTCACACACACAGACAGATAGGATATGTAAATGAAATATAAGACATTTTCCTCTGTTTTTCAATATATTTCTCTTCAATATATTATTATAAATGACTTCAATATTATACTATACACCTATACATTATCATTATCAGTAATTTCTTCTATAATCATTCTTTCATCTTGGTTATTTTCTGGTTGCTCATTAGAAATCGTATTATATTCCAAGAAAGACACAATCGGTTTATGATCGAACATCCAAATATTACAAAATTAAAATAACAGTTATTTAGCTCTTTTATTGTTTTTATTTATTAGTACTTAAGCTTTCGGAACCATTTCGGTTCCATTCTCAAAAGTATGTAAATCAATTTAACAAAAAAATATTTTCTATACAAAATAAAATCGAAATCAAGGCTAACTAAAACGTAGCTATTTTCCTGTAGATATCGCTCGCTACTAGAAAAAATATATTCTTTATTTTAGCAAAGCAACAAAAATTGATATCTACAGGAAAACACTTTACAAAATAAAATTTGACTAAAAACATAAATTGAAAACAATTTTATCCATCTAAGTAAAATATGAATTGTGTAAAAGCAAAAAATCAAATTATAAAAATAGATCATATGAATTGCCAATGTATGCAAAATCGTTAATTTTGTTTAGAGAATTTGAACTAGATTTTATATGTAACATTTCCAAAATAGATCGTTTCCTGTAATTAGATTGTTTTTCCAAAATTTCTACATCTTAAAAAATAATTTTATGGTTGGTATCTCTAATATGTTCCGAAAGTGCACTTATTTGATTTGAATTTGAATTTCCCGAAGCACCACGTAAATGTTGAAAGAACCGCTCCCGCAAAAACTGTTTAGTTTGTCCGGTATAAATTAGGTT
Organism: Nephrotoma appendiculata; assembly: GCA_947310385.1. Classification (NCBI taxonomy): domain Eukaryota; kingdom Metazoa; phylum Arthropoda; class Insecta; order Diptera; family Tipulidae; genus Nephrotoma; species Nephrotoma appendiculata. Next base: position 134,022,736 of record OX371225.1, on the reverse strand, counting down.
ACAATCGTTACATTTAATCCTATAGACCAGATTAGATTCTTTCTTTAATGGTATCGGATCTTTTAATTTTGAAAACAAAATATCATTTAAACTCATAGCTGAACGACCAATAATTTTGAAATTATAATTTTTAAATAAATGTTTTAATTTTTCGAAAAGATTCTTTATGTAAGGTAAAGATAAATAATTTGTACTTTCAATTTCAGGATTTAATGTACAATTTTGATAACTTCTTTGTTTCCAAATCACTTTATTAATTAATTTTTTAGGATACTGATTATTTACCAAAGTGTTTTCCAAAAGTTTGAAATTGTTGTAATGAAATTTAGTATCGGACAATTTTAGAATTTTTTGAGTTAAAATTTTTATTGTATTAATTTTGTAAGAAATAGGAAGCCAAGAAATAAAATTTAGATAACGACCAGACCAGGTATTTTTATGGTACCAGTCAAAAGAAATTTTACCATCCGGTTCATGAATTAAAAGTAGATCTAAAAATGAAATTTTGTGGTCAATTTCTTTTTCAACAGTAAATTTTATTCTATTATCCAAAGAGTTAAATACATCCAGAAAAATTTCAATTTTGTCTTCAGGGATTGCCGTTATAATATCATCTACATAACGAAAATAAAATAAAGGTTGAAAATCCAAAGAGTTTATCCCATTTTTTCCAAAAATTCCATCATTAAATTTGCGATTATGGGACTAATAGGAGAACCCATTGGAGAACCAAAAGTTTGTTTGTAAATTTTATTGCCAAAAGAAAAATCAGAATTATTCAAAACTATTTGCAATGCCGCCATAAATTGAACTTTAGTCAATTTAGTTTTTGAATTTTGTTTAATACTCCTCCAGTTATCTTTAATAATGTTAGTCACACGTCTATTATCAACATTAGTGAACAAAGACGTAACATCCAAAGAAACTAAAAGGTAATTTTGAGGAAGAGTAACATTCTGAATTTTTTGTTTGAAATCTTCCGAATTTAGAATATTTGAATTTGTATTACCAATACTAAATTTTAAAATATTACCCAAAAAAGACGATAAACTATGTGTTGGACCATTAATTGAACTGATTATTGGTCTATATGGAAAACCAGGTTTGTGGATTTTTGGTAATCCATATAATTTTGGAATTACCGAATTATATTTGGTTAACATTTTTCTAGTTTTTTCATCCACATTACCGGCATTTTTCCAATCTTTAACCATTGTGTTAATTGACTTCTGTATCGGAACTGTATTATCTTTTAGTAATTCTACATATGTTGTGTTATCGTTGAGTAAATTTTCCATTTTTGTAACATATTCAATTCGTGATGTTATAACAGTTACGTTACCTTTGTCCGCACGAGTTACCACAATATTTGGATTAGCTTTCAAAAATGATTTTGATTGTTTAACATAACTTAAAATACGATTTTCAAAAGGAGTTAATATATTTGAATTAGATTTATATTTAAAATTTGTCAAAATATTTATAAAACGGTTCCGAATAGTATAACGATCATTATCGTTGAAATGAAAAATTGCACTTTCGACATCCGAAATAATTTTGAAATACGGAACTGAATGGCCAATTGAAGGAGGACAAAATTTGTTTCCCAAACTTAAAATAATTTTGACATGAAAAGGAAGATCTATATTGGAGATGTTCACTAACCATTTATCAACAGTGTTCATTAAATTTCCAGACAATTCATTTAAACTATCTACTAAAATTTTATCAAATTTGATTTTTTGCCTTACCTTGATTTCATTAAAATGGTAAACGAAATATTCATTCGCCTTAATATAAAACACGTCAAACTCGTACACAGGTAACTGGAGGAGTATTAAACAAAATTCAAAAACTAAATTGACTAAAGTTCAATTTATGGCGGCATTGCAAATAGTTTTGAATAATTCTGATTTTTCTTTTGGCAATAAAATTTACAAACAAACTTTTGGTTCTCCAATGGGTTCTCCTATTAGTCCCATAATCGCAAATTTAATGATGGAATTTTTGGAAAAAATGGGATTAAACTCTTTGGATTTTCAACCTTTATTTTATTTTCGTTATGTAGATGATATTATAACGGCAATCCCTGAAGACAAAATTGAAATTTTTCTGGATGTATTTAACTCTTTGGATAATAGAATAAAATTTACTGTTGAAAAAGAAATTGACCACAAAATTTCATTTTTAGATCTACTTTTAATTCATGAACCGGATGGTAAAATTTCTTTTGACTGGTACCATAAAAATACCTGGTCTGGTCGTTATCTAAATTTTATTTCTTGGCTTCCTATTTCTTACAAAATTAATACAATAAAAATTTTAACTCAAAAAATTCTAAAATTGTCCGATACTAAATTTCATTACAACAATTTCAAACTTTTGGAAAACACTTTGGTAAATAATCAGTATCCTAAAAAATTAATTAATAAAGTGATTTGGAAACAAAGAAGTTATCAAAATTGTACATTAAATCCTGAAATTGAAAGTACAAATTATTTATCTTTACCTTACATAAAGAATCTTTTCGAAAAATTAAAACATTTATTTAAAAATTATAATTTCAAAATTATTGGTCGTTCAGCTATGAGTTTAAATGATATTTTGTTTTCAAAATTAAAAGATCCGATACCATTAAAGAAAGAATCTAATCTGGTCTATAGGATTAAATGTAACGATTGTAACCTAATTTATACCGGACAAACTAAACAGTTTTTGCGGGAGCGGTTCTTTCAACATTTACGTGGTGCTTCGGGAAATTCAAATTCAAATCAAATAAGTGCACTTTCGGAACATATTAGAGATACCAACCATAAAATTATTTTTGAAGATGTAGAAATTTTGGAAAAACAATCTAATTACAGGAAACGATCTATTTTGGAAATGTTACATATAAAATCTAGTTCAAATTCTCTAAACAAAATTAACGATTTTGCATACATTGGCAATTCATATGATCTATTTTTATAATTTGATTTTTTGCTTTTACACAATTCATATTTTACTTAGATGGATAAAATTGTTTTCAATTTATGTTTTTAGTCAAATTTTATTTTGTAAAGTGTTTTCCTGTAGATATCAATTTTTGTTGCTTTGCTAAAATAAAGAATATATTTTTTCTAGTAGCGAGCGATATCTACAGGAAAATAGCTACGTTTTAGTTAGCCTTGATTTCGATTTTATTTTGTATAGAAAATATTTTTTTGTTAAATTGATTTACATACTTTTGAGAATGGAACCGAAATGGTTCCGAAAGCTTAAGTACTAATAAATAAAAACAATAAAAGAGCTAAATAACTGTTATTTTAATTTTGTAAACTTATAAGCTCATTAAACAATTTAATTTAATCCAAATATTGTCCAAAACCTTAGCGCAGTCTTTTTTCTCAATCGGAAAGGTCAGTACGGTGAGCAAAATTTGAAATCTATGATCGAACATACAAATATTGCCCAAAACCTTAGCGTAGTCTCATTTCTCAATCAGAAAGTTCAGTACAGTGAGCAAAATTTGAAAGCCAAATCTGTGATCGAACATCCAAATATTGCCCAAAACCTTAGCGTAGTCTCATTTCTCGATCAGAAAGTTCAGTACGCTGAGCAAAATGTGAAAGTCAAATCTGTGATCGAACATCAAAATATCACCCAAAACCTTAGCGAAATCTCATTTCTCAATCAGAAAGTTCAGTACGGTGAGCAAAATGGGAAAGTCAAATCTGTGATCGAACATCCAAATATTGCCCCAAACCTTTACGCAGTCTCATTTCTCAATCAGAAATTTCAGTACGCTGAGCAAAATGTGAAAGTCAAATCTGTGATCGAACATCCAAACATTGCCCAAAACCTTAGCGTAGTCTCATTTCTCTATCAGAAAGTTCAGTACGATGAGCAAAATTTGAAACTGAAATCTGTGATCGAAGAAAATATTGTCCAGAACTTTACCGAAGTCTCAAATCTCAATCAGAAAGTCTAGTGCCCTGAGTAAAATTTAAAATCTGTGATTGAACATTCAAATATTGTTCAAAAACTTGATTATTATAACCGCACAATTATACATTTCTGATTGTTGATTAATTTCTATTTTCACTTTCATTTTATAAGAGAAGGGAGTACTCACTGTTTTGCTTGATGAACACTTTGGATGGAATTGTTTTTTTTTTGTTTACGTTACACCACGTGCGGAGCAAGAATCCCCTGATTGTAGCACAGATTCGTTGATGAAAATACGATTATCAAATCAATATAGAAAACAAATCATTCAAAGACGATCAATAAATAATAATAAATAAATAATAAATGAGCACGATTTTGTTTATTTGCTTGGTGTTGTTGTTATATTTTATTTTAAAGTAAATCAAACAATGAAAATGAAAAACACAGTGACGCACATTAATGAACAAGCCTACTGCCTATACAAAAACGTACAATCATCGAATTGTCTTACTTTTTAGGGTGACGCGGTTTCTCGACCAGCACCCCATCCCAAAAGTCTCCAACGGGCTCAAAGAAGTATAACTCCAAAAACAATTGATATGTTATTTGGAATGTTACATCTTTTTTATCGTCGATGTATTACTGAATAATTAACAAATAAATGCATTAATTCACTTCATACGAATGATGTTCTTTTTTTATTAATTAAAATATGCAGGATGGATATCATCCGTCATTTGCCTACATTTCATGAAAAATTCGACGGCTATAGCCGTCATTTGCGGCAAATGGTTAATGACATTGTATATACAATAAATGTATAAATAAAGACATAAAGAGAGAGGAAAATCGAAATATTTGGATTTGGTTGCTTTTAAACCTGCTCTAATGACCATTCTATGAATTTCTCCAGTTTGACTCTGAACATAAATTTCCAATCTGCCATAGTTAGAGGGGGTCTCTTGTCTATTTTTATATTGTATAAGATTGTAAAGAAATAAGCTAATACATTGCATTCCACCTACATAAATTGAAATTTAAAATAAAATCTATAAACAATTATTGTACAATTTATTTAATTTCCAATAAATTGCACTGCCATTAGCATTAGCAAATTACAGATATTTCCGGTCTAATAATCCAAAAACATTTATTTTTGAGAATATTTTCTCTCTACAATTTTCTGCTATAATATTTTATTTGTAATATGTGAATACAGTAAGAAACATACATTTTTAATATTTATTTCGCCAAATAATGCTTTCAGTTTAGCTTGATATCAAAGTGAAATACACATTATTGCATAATAAATTATTTGTGATGTATTCATGTTGTGCTTTTTAGATTTCTATGTATGCAATTTTAGCATACGTGCAGAAATATTTAATTTGGCAAGGAAACATTCAACTTATTATCAATTTCATCTAAAACATTTTTTCTTGTCGCTTCACATAAAAAAAAATTTAACAGCTACTTACGAAACACTTCAAAGTTTCTTTTGTACATTTCAATTGCTTCTTATAGCATTAGTAGTATAATGGAAAATAAAACTATATGTTATCCTTACTTGAATAATAAAATTTAAAAACTAACACATTTCAAAGAACTTAAAATTAATTTGTTAAGGATTTAATAAAATTTAAAATTAAATTTTTTTTAATATTTTTAGAATAGCAAGTAACAACAACAAAAATTTAGTATGCCAGAGATTCGATTCAAATTGAAGAATACTTTATGAATTTAAAATTTGTCTCGTAAAATGTAACAGCGTTTTTGAAGTATTTTTGAGAGTAAATTTAATAAAATATGAAATTTGAGAGCGTAGTCAAATACAACTTTATGGAGATTTTGTGGGTTGTGGGCTTCATTCCCCTGTTCCCCTTGGTAAATACGGCCACACCAACAATCGGTCGAAATTAATTTAAACTTTTCTAAAGTTATTTATTACAAAGCCATAAATAAAACTGGTAAGCGTATGTGCCAAAGGGTTAGACGGCATCAGTTACGTAACAATGATAATGTTACTAAATAAATTTTATAACATTGTAGTGGCGTAACTACAAATTATAGCCTCCACCAAAGGCTCCTAAAAATTAAAACGAATGTACACTACAGCTCTCAATGACACAATCGAGCCAAACGATATCAACAATTTTAGTGTTATTTTAAAATAACGTATACTCCACCATATTTATATTACTTTTTCTGGCTCCCTGAATTAAAAAAGGCGGAATTAAAAAAGTTGACTTAAAAATGGTGTTTTTATCTCTCTGTGGATGTTGCTGTTTCGCATATACCATGGGGCATTTGTAATGCTACGAAGTATATTTGCTCGCGTTCTTTGTACGATATATATTTTTGATGCGCTAGTTGAGCCACTTAGTTGGATACCATATGCCCATATGGGAATTAGGATCGCTTTGTATAGTAGAACTTTGCAGTCTAGAGGGAGGTTCGATTTTCTACCGATTATCCAGTACATTTTAGAAAATTTTATTTCTAATTGATTGCGTTTTGTTTCAATGTGCTTTTTCCATGTCAAACTTCTATCGAGATGAAGACCAAGATATTTTACGTTTGTTTGTTGAGGAATTGTAATATTGTTTAATTTTACTCCTGGACATGTACGTTTATTCAATGTGACTGTTACATGTGTTGATTTACATTCATTCGTCCTTATCCGCCAAGTTTTTAACCAATCTTCTTTTTGGTGTAGATGGGGCATTTGTAATGCTACGAAGTATATTTGCTCGCGTTCTTTGTACGATATATATTTTTGATGCACTAGTTGAGCCACTTAGTTGGATACCATATGCCCATATGGGAATTAGGATCGCTTTGTATAGTAGAACTTTGCAGTCTAGAGGGAGGTTCGATTTTCTACCGATTATCCAGTACATTTTAGAAAATTTTATTTCTAATTGATTGCGTTTTGTTTCAATGTGCTTTTTCCATGTCAAACTTCTATCGAGAAGAAGACCAAGATATTTTACGTTTGTTTGTTGAGGAATTGTAATATTGTTTAATTTTACTCCTGGACATGTACGTTTATTCAATGTGACTGTTACATGTGTTGATTTACATTCATTCGTCCTTATCCACCAAGTTTTTAACCAATCTTCTTTTTGGTGTAGATGTTCTTGTAATTCTCTCGATGCTGTTTGAGAATTTTTTTGTGAAAATAAAATATCTGTGTCATTAGCAAAAGTTCAAGTGACAATTTTTCAGTTATTGGTAAGTCAGCTGTGAATAACAAGTATAGCACAGGTCCCAATACACTACCTTGCAGTACTCCTGCCTTTATTTCGGTTAAATCCGTAGTGGCCGTATTTTGTTTCACCTGGAACATCCTTTGGGCTAAATAGTTTTCAAGAATTGAATGAAATTGGCTAGGCAGAAAAGTTTTAATTTTGTAATTTAATCCTTCATGCCATACTTTGTCGAAAGCTTGCGCAATATCCAAGAAAACTGCCGAGCAATATTTCTTTTCTTCTAAGGAAAACTTAAATGTATTTACAATTCTGTGCACCTGTTCTATTGTGCCGTGTTGCTCTCTAGATCCAAATTGGTGATCTGGTATAATGCGACCTTCAGATAATATAGGTATTAGTTATTGTAGTAGCATCTTTTCAAAAAGCTTTGAAATTATCGGAAATAGACTTATTGGCCTGTACGACGAGACTTGGGTTTCGTCTTTACCTGGCTTACGAATCATGATAATTTGAGATATTTTCCATTTTTGGGGAAAGTATCCACATCTCATAATCGCGTTAAAAATATATGTTATATATTTTATGCATCTATCTGGTAATTCTTTGACCATTTTTTCAGTTATTAGATCATGACCTGGCGCTTTCTTAGGACTTATACTATTTTTGGTAACTGTTTTGACGCATTTCCATTTAAAATTACAGGAATTGGGTTCGACTCGTCCCTCGTAAACTGTTAGTTTGAGGTGAACACTTTTTATAGATGGTTCGAGAAAGCGATGGTCTTTGCTAAGTCTCTTCCTTATCGGTGGGTTCGATAGCTCTGGCTTTTTTAAATTTCTTGCTGCCTTCCACAGTGAGTAATCAGTTTTGTCTGTTGCTATGAGCTCACTTATAGGTAATTCTGTATTCCTAAATTTTGTTGTTCCCGTATTGCTTCTCTCAGAGCTTTAATAGCTCTATTTAATTTCCATTTATGCAAAGGAGATCGGCGAAGCTGCCGAATTGCCCGCTTCTCTGCCAATAAGTTTTGAATGATACTTGAAAGCCTTATATTTTTCGGAATTTTTGTTCTCCGGAGTAGCTTTCCAGCCAGTAGCAGCCATTTCCATTATTTGTCTTAAGTTTTCTATTGCGGCATCAATGTGTTCTGATGTGTGAAGTGGAACATTAAGATGACAATTTACATTTACTATGTTTCTATAGAGACCCCATTTCGTTAGTTTGTTTGTTAAACGTTGGGGTGATTCAGTTTTTAGTGCTTGGGTACTTACAAGGAAGGGTTTCCAGGTGTCCGGCTCCGATTTCGATGAAACTTTAATATGTTGTAGAGGAGTGGAAAATAAGTGACAAGTATTTTTTTTAAGTGCTCAATCCCCTTCTAAGGGGGTGAAAACCGCCCTTGAAGTTGGTGGTAAAAAAGTGACTTTCGATAATTTTCCTCAAAAAACATGAAAAAATCTGCAAGTTTTTTATTCCAAAATAGGTATTTCAGAAACTTACATTATATATTATTTTTTCAAGAATTTTGGTACTACCTTGGGGGTGAAACTACCCCTAGTAAGGGGTTGAAAAATCAAAAAAACTGTCTAAAAAATCCAAATTGATGCGAAAAATGCTGGAAAAAATTTATATTACTCCATAAAAAAAAATAAGGTTGACGTGTTCGAGGGTTTTTCGAAACCACCCTTTCTCAGGGGGTTAACCACCCCTAGAGACGATTCTGGAAATTCGCTCAGGACATCTGATTTTTTCGACTGAAAGTTCTTTGTCCTCCTCAATTATGATCATTAACATAGATTCTTACTGATATAGTTGATGTTTAGGGGTGAAACATCCCCTAACGGGGGTGAAATTTGTAAAAATTGTTAAAAATTCCAAGAAAATTTCGCAATTTGGTGGAATAATTCTAGAAAAAATATATAATATCGCGAAATTGGGATAAAGGTTTGCACGTTCAAAAATTTCATGAATCATCAGCTTTGAATGGTTTCAACCGCACTTGAATTTGGGGGTGTAAGAGCGACTCTCCATAATTTTCCCTACAAAACATGAAAAAATCCGAAAGTTTCTTACTATGAAATACATATCTCGGAAAGTCAAGATTTTTATTATTTGTTCAAAAGTTTTGGAAATCCCGGGATGAAACAACTCCTAGGAGGGGGTTGAAAATCAAAAAACTTGCATAAAATACCAATTTGATGTGGGAAATAGTGGAAAAAATAAATATCACTCAACAATGAAAAAGAAGTTTGAGGGATTTAAGGATTTTTTAGACTACAAGTGTTTTGCTATCCTCCAATATGATGATTACCATCGATTCTTATGACTATCAATGATGTGTGGGGGTTGTCACATACCCTATCGAGAATCTAAAATTTCATAAATTGTTAAGAATTTTAAGAAATTTCTGAAATACGGCCAATTAATTCTATTAAATATATAAGCTTAAAAATTTCATTCTACAACCTCCTTAAAGGACGTAACTACCCCTGTTGGAATATCGATAACCCAACGAACTTTTAGGAACATAATAAACATAAATTTAGGAATACTTTTAGGAACATAAATTTTTTCCAGAATTTTTCGCATCAATTTGGATTTTTTAGACAGTTTTTTTGATTTTTCAACCCCTTCCTAGGGGTAGTTTCACCCCCAAGGTAGTACCAAAATTCTTGAAAAAATAATATATAATGTAAGTTTCTGAAATACCTATTTTGAAATAAAAAACTTGCAGATTTTTTCATGTTTTTTGGGGAAAATTATCGAAAGTCACTTTTTACCCCCAACTTCAAGGGCGGTTTTCACCCCCTTAGAAGGGGATGGAAAAATCGGACACCTGGAGACCCTTCCTTGTTAGTGTTACTATTATTGGTGAGTGATCTGATGATAAATCATAAAAGTCAACGGTTTGAGCATTGTGACGTGCTTTTCCTCGTATTACACAGAAATCTATTAAATCAGAAATTTTCTTTCTATCTGTAGGCCAATATGTGGGATGTCCAGATGATAAATAATCTTCTAGGTTTTTCTCGTTGATTGCTTCGTAGAGTTGCTTGCTTTTCAGTGACGTCAACCTCGAACCCTATTGCCCATGTTTAGCGTTGTAATCACCCCCTGCTAGAAATTTGATTCCCAACTGATTGAAGTAATCGATAAATTGCTGTTTTTTAGACCATTTCAGACCATTCTTCCAAACTGATAGTTGTAGCTTGAATGTGCTCTTTAGCATATTTCTGGAGCTCGTAGTACTTTAATTTTCTTTTAATTAAGACTGCAGTGCCGCCGTGTGCGTTTCCATCTGGATGTTTGGTTTCATAAACGGAATAGCCGGTAATATTAAAAGAAAAATTGTTTTGTGAAGTGTGTGTTCAGATATTAACATGATGTCTATATTTTTGTTCGATAAAAACACAACTTCTTCCAGTTTTTTTGTTTTATTGTAGAGAAAGATAAAAAACATGCATTTCATAAAATTGATTTGTGAATTATTATTTGTGCATTAAATATGACTTAAAATATGCATTTTTTAATTTATTTGGAACTTGCAATTGTTTTTTACACATTTTTTCTCTCAACTCCTTCGCGGTTCACTTTTGACGTCCGTCTTACCTTACGCATTGTTGCCAAATCGAGGACGTACGATTATAGGTCCGATTTATGTAGAACCATCTGCACGTTGCATAGCTCCATGTCGGTCTGTAGTATTGGCATGGCAGATGGGTCGGCCCATGAGTTGTGGACTTCGACAGGGTGTCATAGTTTTGTTCATTTCCATCACCGATCGTAATCAGATGATGAAAATTCCCTGTTGCATCCTGCCCCTATCGGGATTCCAAATCAGTACGTCCCGATCTAAACGCCAAAGCTTTAACCACTGTGCCATTTTGTCGGGAATGAAAGCATTAGTTGAAAATTTTGAATGACTTTAATTTTCATATTACAGTAAAAGCCCGATTATCCGGTATCCAATTAACCGAAACACTCAGGTATCCGATTTTTTTTTCTTTTTCTCTTCCACAAGGGAAATTATTTTTTTATTACTTGGGGCTTCACAGAAAATATACTTTCCTTTACTTTTATTCTGTTTTATTCATTATTCTATTTGAAAAGAGTGTGTATGTTAAAGTCGTATTACATAGTTAGTTAGTGAAATATTGAAATATTTATTATTAAATTTTGGTTACTTGCGGTATGGTTGTACTCGTATACAAAATATGCATGTATTTATTATTTACAATAAATTCAATGAACATCATAATTTAAAAATAAATAAACGAGAATCCTAGAAAATAATGAAATCAAGGGGAACTCTCGTAAAATTTCTAGATTTAATGAAACATTCAATTATCCGAAATTATCGATTATCGTTAATGTCCACATCCCGAAGCTTTCCGGATAACAATGCTTTTACTGTAACGAATACTACAGTAAAAGTCCTGTTATCTGGAATGTTTGGGGATGAGAGCATTCTCCCCCATACTAGTACCAAAAATTTAATAATATTCAATATTTCACTAACCTAACTATGTTATATGACTGTACACATTCAATTCAAATATGTAGAATAATGCATAAAACAGAAAAAAGTAAAGGAAAGTATATTTTCTGTGAATCCCTGAATAATAAAAAAATAATTTCCCTTGTGAAAAAGTAAAAAAGCAAAAAAAATATAAAAATTAAAATTCCGGTTAACTGAGTGTTCCGGTTAATTTGGTGCCGGATAATACGTAAGGCTTTTACTTTAGCATATTTTATTTCATTTTCAAAATGACTTGAAAAGACACATCTAATGTCATTTATAAACACAATTCTTAAATCCTTTTCAAAATGACTACAAAACGACTGATATGCATTAATAAATATAGCTTTTTTTTATTTCATTTCCATTACAGATTTTAAGTCAATTTTAAAATGAAATAAAAACGCTGATTTTAAGTTAAAAAACACTATTTTTAAGTTAGCCTTTTTTAATTCGGGGAGCCCTTTTTTCTTACATAATGTACAGATTTTGACTAACAACCAAAGAAAGTTCAACCTTTTACCCCTGAAAAGGTTAAATAGCGCCATAGAACAGAATATAGAACATAAATATGTTCTATATTACCAATTCTATTCTACACAGGTGTATCACTTGGTGGGTCGAGCGGTTAAGGTGTATACCACCAAGTGTTATTAACTCAAAGATCGCGAGTTCGAATCCAGTTGGAGAGTATAATTTTATTCATCGATATTGCCGGATGAAGTATTCCTACAATAATGGTTGGGAATTGGATTTTACAATGGCATTGCAGGGGAGGGCAATATGTAGATAACGAAAGCAATTGTAAATGGCGGCAAAAAACATCATCGAATATACTGGATTTAACAACGGGCGTTAATCATCAAGACTGGGGAAATGCTTACGTGAATATTCGCGAACAGAACTAAATAAATGTGGTTTACAATTGCAGTAAGAGCAACTAGGAATGCAGACACAGTTATAAATAATTTAGCAAGAGAACAGTGCAAGTCGAAAAGTAAATGGTTAAAAAGTATAATTGCTGTAGAAATTAAAGGTGATGAAAACTATGGTAGCTGATGATAACTAAAATCGCTGAGTCTTTTATTTGCAAAATCGTGTATGAATCCATATCGAACACCCGAAACTCGTAAGACTAAAAATTAACCAACGACCATTAAAAAGCAAATATTTAATCATTTCTAGAATAATTTTATGACGCCTAAGGTTTTTCCAGCTAATGACAAATGATTGTTAAAAACACCGGCACTCATGTTTATACGAAGATTTTAATACGAATGTGGATGTACAAAACATAAATAATGGAAACCAAAGCTGTTGCACGTCACAACTTTCTTCCAGATTGATTTTAACTCTTAAAATGCCCATAGATGGATTTCCAGGATTTCAAAGGTCATACGCAAATTAAACGCAAATTCTGGATTATTACGATATTTTCCGGTCAGTCATTATACGATTATCGTCAGAACTCAACGATCTTTATATTTTTAAACTGTAATAATTACAATTGGGTTGTAGGAACACGATCAATGAAATTATTAGAGACCACAGTTGAATATAAATGTTTTTGTTTAAAAATGTACAGAAAAATGTAAAATTGTCGTATTTTAGTTCAACTATTTTTGAGTATTATTAAACCATTATAAATGGTTGTGTTGAATTTAAGTGAACTTTCTAATATAATGGGACACCTCTGGGAAGTTAGCGCGAAAAATTATACCGAAAAACCATAATAGTTAAATATAGCAAGACTATTATATATTTACAGAATATTTCAATACTATCCTGATAGTTATATATAATTAATATTGCATTGATAAATCAAATATATCACGAGATTAGCTATAATGTATAGTAAATTATTATACAGTTTTGTAATATTAAATTAGTATCACGAAATTTTCAATTAAAATTATATGTCCAAAATATTTTATTATTTAACATTTCGTGACAAACTTTTATATCACCTCTAAAAAAATTACACTAAAATAATTTACATCGATATAATCAAAATTAATAAAATATAAAAAAAATTAATTCAAATATTTAATATTAAAAAAACAACAATTCTCTGAACTAAAATAGAACTATTTTATTTTTGTAAACTGACAAGAAGATATTACAAGTTAAACTTTTAATATAGCTGTGTGAAGTCGTAGTAAATATTAATTATGTTGGTATGGAATTTATAGAGGAAGGATCCACCTTTCAAACGCCAAAATTGTGAATCGAGTCTATGAGTCAAATTTTAGATATAGTCGTGTGAAGTCGTAGTAGATATCAATTAACAGAGCAAGGTTGGTATGGAATTTGTCGAACTGGAATTGGTTTTCTGTGATTATAATAAGACAAACTAAGTGAATAGCTCAGCAAAACGGTACTTGTGACAAACGGAATGAGAACGGATGTCTAGTATGCAAAAAATGTCATTTTCTGAAACGGTTTTTGCATATATGTCTTCACCATTAGCATGTCTATACTAACAAATTATGAAGCTAATGACAATTGTTATAGTTATTGAGCTTTTATATAAAACAATAACACAGCCAATATACACAGAAAAACTTTATTTATAAAGTTTATGTGCATATTCGAGTGCCGCCATCGAATTTGATAGAATATTATAAAATAAAATATAATTCGGTTAAAGCTGCGAATTTATTTCGTATTGGTTTACAGCGACGAAAAGTCTACATTTTGTGAATTTAATTTTTTAGAACCCTGCACTTTCTCCTCTGTAAACAATTTCTATAAATTTTCAGCTATAGCATTTTTACAATTTCAGAATCGGGCCATAAAACTTTAAAAATGAATTGAAAATTACCTTAACGATGTTTATTTGATTTTACGCCGCAATTAAGATTATTTTATGTAAATATACTGTCCCTAGATAGGAATTCATAAAATAAAAAGTGTGTCCAAGATAAGAGGTTATTAATTTATTATAATATGTAATGTTTACATCAGAAGCACAATTATCATTAGAAGCATGTGGCCAACCTCTAATTATTGAAAAATCCAAACAACTACGAAAAATGTTGGCATTTGAAAGGTGAATCCTTCCTTTTCAAATTCCATACCAACCTTGCTCTGTTAATTGATATCTACTATGACTTCACACGACTATATCTAAAATTTTACTCATAGACTCGATTCACAATAATTGTTTTCTTACTAATAACCAGAGTGCTTGATTTTGCGTTTTTGGATTAACCACGCCAGTAAATTGTTTGTTATTAAATTAATTTCTCATGATATAAATTACTGCGCTTCAATATTTTTTTTGGTTTCGGGATGGTTCGAACATCGGTCAAATATTTGCAAAAAACGAATACTTAAACTTTTATTGTAGCGGCAAAAATCACCATTTTTATGGCGATATTATTTATAACCATTTTTTTTGTAAACGATTTACTTTTCAAGATATGTACATGGAAAAAACGAAAAAGCTCCTATTGAAACTGTCACTTTCGGTGGAAAAATGAAAAAGCGTCTTTTTCAGCTGTCACTTCCGGTGGACCGATTTTGGTCAAAAATCCCTGGGGTCTCCCAATTTATGGAAAAATTTTGACTTAAAAACACATTTTTTTAAACATTTGTTTTTTATTTCGCAAAAAACTATATTTTTCTCCGATCGTAGGAAAAATATATCTTTCCGTTGTTTTTTCGAAACGAAAAGCTCATTTTTACTAGCTGCGATTTTTTACTAGCTGCGTTCTGGCCGAACAACTTTTGCAGAAAGAAACATCGATCATTGGGACAATTCGACACAATAAACCAGATCTGCCGAGAGAATTTACAAATAAGGCCGAATTGTAAAAGAGCAATGAAATCCTCGCGATTTTGTTTTGATCTCAATTTAACTTTGGTAATTTGTGCTATAATGGTTGAAATCCAATTTAGCCTCACAGTTAACTCTTGTCACTTATAAAATTGAATTAAATTGCTTGTAAAATTTCCTTACAGTGAAAATATTTATTTGTTTTTGGAATATCGATTTCGAAATTAAATTTCTTCTTCAGTTCCTTTTTTACAACTATTACCAATAGTTTTAAAAAAGGAACTGAAGAAGAAATTTAATTGCGAAATCGATATTCCAAAAATAAATAAATATTGTCACTATAAGGAAATTTTACAAGTGTTTTTTAGAAGCAATTTAATTCAACTTTGTTAAGCTTCATTCCAAAAAAAAAAAAAAAAAACGTTCTATTGCTATCAACTTTACACAGCGATACAGTAGTTGTCCGTTCTTCTAACAAACCAAATATTATACTAGATTACAACGCCACAAGGAGTGTGGTTGATGATCTCGATAAGCTTGTAAGGACCTATACTTGCAAACGAAAAACAAATCATCGAGTTGGTTCAGGAAAATGTGCTGCACCGACTATCCAATCCACGAGCTTTAAAAAAAATCGAAAACAGTGATCAATCTAACTGGATACTAAGTTTTAAATGAACCTTTTCCACAACATACCAAGCGGGGATCCCAGGTGCTAGTAAATTTTCGCGATGCTACCTGTGCCCTCGATCTGCCGATGTTAAAACTAAATCGCAATGCCATTTTTGTATACAGCCATCATGTTTCAGTCATGTCAAAATCGTGTGCACAGAATGCTTGAAAGAAGATGAACATGATTCGACCAAAGAAAGTAATGTATCAGATGATGCATCAGAATAGAATATGCCTAATGAATTTGACTGTGATTTTGACATTTTAAGGAAAGAAAAAAAAACTAACAATATCTATTTATTTCTATAAAAATGCACCACGACGTATATGGGGTCAGATTGATCCCTGTGCACAGACAGCGTCTTGGTAAACTATACAGAGTGAGGGTTAATAAAATGTGTTTGTTAAGTGTTAATGTACTTCGCCAAGTGCCTACGGCAAATAATGTTAAAAGGAAAAACTTTGGAATGATTTTTCTTCCCGATCAATCAGTATTATACCTGAACAGTACATAGGCCAATTAATATGTAAAAAGCTTATGCGTGTGAAGTGCCACCATGATCAGAAGAACCGTTTGTGCGGAAGAGGGGACACAAACGTTTAATCTACACGCACACACACATACTTACACACAGAGTTTTTTTAAATGTACGTTTTTTGGTCCGAAACATTTTCCAAGCACTCTTTCTTTTTGAAAATTATGGTAAATTACAATTACATTTACTGATTTAGGGCTTTTACCGTAACATATACTCTCCGTCATTATTTCTCTAATAATGTAGTTTTTAATTATGAAAAATAACACATAGCTGTGTTCATAAAATAATTACGTTAATTTTGACGTAAGTTTTAAAATTTCTCACACTCGCTCTCTTATTATACTTAAAACATACACAGTGTTGTTCATGCAACACGCATTCATATACATATATCTATATTTATAGTATCACAAAGCATTTGCATAAAGGATATCATTAATATATGTATAATTACATAACTAGTTGTCATCATTTGATAGGAATAAGTTACTTATGTAAAATATATGTAGAGTACGTGAAATTCAACTTAAGGATTTTATAGACTATAAACAGATATTATAAGTTTCCAAGTACCATTATATTTGTAAAATAACAAGCATAATTTTTGTTATAAAAATATTATTTACACTTCAGCTAATACTACCGAAACGAAATTAGTTTCTTGTGAAGAGTCTTTTGCACATATACGCGGTACGTATATAAATATTAAAGCAAATATTTCAATTACACCAATTGTATCATTAAACTTTTAATTTTACGGTTCGGATAGATGATAGGATAGAACTTAAACAATGTTCAATAAAAATGTCAAAAAAATAAACGTAAATTTTTGAGGTACAATATGGTAAGCATACAATGTTGAATGTATAACCGTTAAAAATTATGATTTCATTCGCATAGATGAAGACGATCCGTACTCGTATACCATACACATAAAAAAATAAATTAGAATTTCATGTGTATAATTTTAATTATTTTGTACTAATATAAAGTTTACACACTCGAAATCACATAGTATATTGCATACCTTATATATCTACGAAGTTCACAAAACTTTCCGAACGCTACTACAATACAGCATCTCAATTATTATTTTAATAAAAGCATCATGAATAAAATAAAACTGAAAACTCTAAAATGTGTAAATGAATTAAATTCTATACGCTTTTTACTCATTTTGCTGTACGTATTATTTGAAAAAGCACAAAAAAACGGATTATTTTATACTTAATTTTCCAAAAATAAAAATAAAGAATTTTTCCAAACTTTGGTATGGTACCAAAAATGTTTACATATTTGTTTGTAATTTTTTATTTTGTTTTAAATAAATTTCTAAATTTCCTAAATTTTTTATAATTTTCTCTAATTCTTAAACAAAACAGAAAAAGAAGAAACCCAACCAAAACAAGCAAACAAAAAAAAATACTAATTACATTGTTAATTTAATTTTATCTTTTAAAAATACATAACACACACACATTTATATACATTTCTATACAAACAACCTAACGTACACGAATATAAAAAAAATAAAGGAATTTGAATTTAATGTATAAATAAGACCAAAATTTAAGCATGAAAAAGTTTAAAGTACAATAATTATGTTGAAACTTTTACATTTGTGGTTTTTTAGTTTTGTACTTGTCGCTCTTCCTTGTCGTTGTTGTAATTTTTGTATTCACATAAATAGTTGTGTGCTGTATTGTATGACAAAAGTTTCCGTAGGAAAATGGTTTGAACCTTTTTTTTTTGGTTTGGTTTGGTTTCCTTCTGTTGTTTAGTTTCCACATCGAAGGTTTTATATTATTAATGATATAGGACAAGTATTTTGAACCCTTTATGCTATTATTTCAGATCTTTAACATTCATTATATGAAAAAGATGATTAGCACACCGGGCGACAATAACAATAATCAATGGGAACTTTAAAAATTAAATTTTGTGTAAAATATTTTATTGTTCATAATGAATGTGTGGTATGTTAGGTTAGGCTAGGTTAGAGAGGCTGCTATCGCACACGTAAGCCAATAGCGGCCCATTGTGTTATCACAGGATTCTATCTCCCCTTTACTCCCGCTGAAACCACCCAGAGCTACTTATGTAGCGTAAAATATCTCGCACTCCACAGCCCGCTAGTTCCGAAAGGCTGTCAATACCGTACACACCTTAGTACTTATGCCTACTAATAGTGCCAGACACGAACATATAGGAAGTGATCTAATGTCTCTTCCTCCTTTTCGTCCAAATAACTTCTGCAAAACTCATTCGTCTGTAGACATAGCCTTCTCGCATGTTCCACAAAATGGCATATTGTTACAATTTGGGTCAAATTGTTCCTTGTGGTAAAAATAAAATACATAGAAGATTAACACGTTCGTGTCATACGGGAACGCAGCTTTTCTTTTGTCCATCACTGATCTGCGAAACCTGCAGGTATAGCGTAAAGCTTGTTATAAATATATATATTATATAATATATCTTGCATTTAACACGGGTGTTACAATCACTTACAAATATACATGGACAAATTATGTATTAATCGCTATCAATACTTCTTTATTGTACTTGTGTTGTGCTTTCACATTATCTATGTAATTTTTGGGTGATCATTAGTATCGGGGTGTGGTTATATATTTTATTTTATACATAACTAAACGTAATCATGTATTTGATACATAGGCAGCAGCAATCAGCTGTTTGTAAATGGACATTATTATGGGACAAAGAAAAATTCGGTGGTGATACATTTAGTTAAGCGTGCACGGTTAAAAATGAAAGGATAAAAATCAGTTTTAGCCCAAGTATGGAATTATTTGGAATAAATTTTATATAATTTGGAACATAAAATACATTCTTTTCGTCAACCTAAATATGATTCTCGCTTTTTAAATGATTTTCATTCTTATTTTGTTTATTGTTTATCCTTTTATTAAAGACACATTTTATTCTTTCGTGCTATTCTTTACATAAATAAAATTGTCTCCTTTTAATGATGATGTTTATCTATATTTAACCGAAAATATTTTAAATATTTGCAAATTTATCGGCTGTTAACTAAATGGTTCATTTTATTCCAAATTGAATAAAACTCAACAAAATAATTTAACCTTAAAAGTATAAATAATGAATTTTGCTTCCATTTTTAGTAACCAAAGCATGATGTACTAATTTTAATCCAAAATTTATATACTAAGGGCATCCCAACTAATTTGCATGTCAATATTGACCGCATCATAAAAGTTTAACAATTTATCGGAACTTCACTGTTAATGCCAAATTAATTCGCAACTGCAGTTAATTAAGCCAATCCTTTGTTGTTGGAAAACACGATATATGTATTATGCTTTTTTCTACTTAGATCATATAATGCTTTTTCTCTTTCAAACCAATTTAACGATACATAGTGAAAGATGAATTCTAATAATTCGTCATTATTGTATACCTCAACTACAAATGGATCTTTTACTGTGTGCCCTAAATTGGTTAATGCTATCAGATGAACTAACTTAGAATCTTATAGTTCACATGACAGCCTCTGTGCACCAACAAAAAAAAAATTTATTAATTTTTTTCTTCCATAAACTTCGCAGAGATTATTACGGTAATCTCAAAAAAATTAACGCATGATTTTCGAAATTAGACACCTCGAGTAGAACAAATAGAAATATAAATACAGATAAAATCGGTTGATACGTATGCTGTAATTCTTGACATCCTGTATTGTTTTAAACTATCCCATTTCAAGCTCAAAGTTTTAAAGTAAACAACTTTCGAGAAAATCAAAGTAACAAAACGGCTAGGAAAATAAAATATAGAGGTGAGAACATAATAGCATAATAAACTACAACATAAAACAGATTCCCAAATTAATATCATGGTTATATGATTTTGCAGATAGAGCCGCTTTGACGATAAACCATTTTTCTCTACATATAAAACATTAAGAAATTAAAACTTCTTAACCCAACTCAAAATTAAAGATGTGATACTGAACAATAGGTAATTAAAGAACGTTTCGTGCTTACATAATCATTGTTACGATAGCATTACAGTATCTTTAAAATAAAATACAGATTTCACTCGACGCAGCAAAAATTGTCAAAGGCTTTAAACCTGATGGAGGCTTTCAATAATATTTACTAAAGTCCTACCGCAAACTGAAGGATAATGACATGGGCAAGGTATAATAATGGAATTAGCTTCAATATTTTGATAAAACGCCTGATAATAACTGATATTCATACTTATTTAACTAAAAATTAAAGTGAAAATAGTATTTTGTCCTTTTTAGTATAAAATTTTTTTTGTCATTTTTATTCAGTTTTGCATAAAAATCTGAACAAATTATTTAACTTTAAAAATATAAATTTGAATTTTTTTCAGCACAGGAATCATTCAAAATTTAAAATTGTATGTCTTTATCTTTTATATTACTTTTGTGGGGAAGTAAGCGATAGCACTCATTTTGGAAAAATTATTTTGAGTTAGTTTAAGTTATTTCGACTAAAAATTTAGTTATCAGTTCAATTAGTAGTTGCCGATCATTTGAAATGGTTCTCCTGTGTATTAAGAGGTAAGTTTTGTTCCAACACAATTTATGTGGTTTTATATATATAATAATGATTATAATAAGCAACACTTATTTTTAAATATTTATTTTCTATCAACAGAAACACATACAGATACATCTATAGCGAGCCCGCACTCAGTAGCGCTACTGGAACACGGATGGAAATTGTCTATTGTTTGAAAATGTAAGGGTAAATAAATAATATAAATATGTAGTTGATAATTTTTTCTTATAAACATTTAAATTATTTAGGCCAGAAACTAGTTAGATGGAACCAAAACACGAATTAGTAACATGGAGTATGTTAATTCACCCAACATTTAGGAACATGCTAGGAAATTCATGGATCCGAAGTTTATTAGATGCGGATAGGATATAATCATCGTAATTTTCATAAGCTTATTGTACTATATATATATTATAAATTACCAATATTTTAAATAAAAAAGCATGTTTTATTAACATACATTCTACTCTTTTTTAACTGAAATTTCATTTTAAAAATATTGAATTTGATTTGTAGAAAGAATAAAATTTTTACCTGAATTGAATAATATATGCAAATGATTAGTATTTATTTTAACCTTTTAATTGGCTAAATATTATTCTTTGTAACTTATTTTTTATATGCCAAGAAGAGCAGATTTAGTAATTTTCAAAGAGTAAACTCTATTTTATATTTGAGTGCTTTTTACGCTCGGAAAAAGAATAAAAATTATCATTGTCTGATAGATGAATTTTAATCTTTTGAATAAAAATAAAATTTGTTAAAATTAGGACAAAATTATTTTAATTTTGAAAGTATAAATTTTATTTATTTGGGAAGTATAATTCGCACTACACATTCAAGACTATTGTAAGTCTGGCACTTTTAACGTGGTGTATTTGTTATTATGAACTTTATGCACTCTCAAAAAATCTTTCAATTCCGACATCTCTCTGAAAAGTTATGAACTAAAATGTAAAAACGGGCGTTTCTCAATTTGAAAAATTCTCCAAACGAGAACATCGTATGTGAATTTACAATGTTTTTACTTGGAGTATAAATTAAAAATTAAAACGATAAGTATTACTTACTATATTTATGCATGGAACTTGACTATTATTTTCAAATTGTATGTACTATTTACCATGTTTATACTAGTATTTTTTCAGTCTGTATATAGTTCGTAAGTAATACTTACCATAGTTTTGCCTAAATTATTTTGCATACGCCTCTGCTTAATGTACACTTATAATAAAGTTACTTGGATATTTCTAGTAACTGTAAAATGGCCAATATTTTTTTGCTATAATTTTTGTTTAATAATCATAAATGGCCATCCGGTTTAAAGTTTACTGTACTTATAGTGGATATTGCTTGCAATAAGTTTGAAGATAAATAAGCAAAACCGTCAATATAGATGTAAAAAATAAAACATAAATATAGTTGCATATTGTAAGTCGAGCTCTAAAATACTTCGTAATTGTTGTTGTATGATTAATTTTTGTTCGAAAATTAACGGTATTGCTTACATCGTTTTCAGTGGCACAAAAATCCACATTTTTTTCTGATTGGAATCAATTGGAAATGGATTTGTTTACATTTTTTGTCTTTTTTTTTTGAAAATGGATCAAAAAAAAATCCAAAAAATTTGTTGGATTTTTTTTTTACGTTTACTCACACATATACTCAACGTCATGTAAATTGTCAAAATGACCACGCAATTTCTATTTAGATTTTTTATTATATTTGTGATTGTTTAAGTAATTTGTGTTTAATAAAATAAAAATTGTTTAATAAAGTGTTGTTTTATAAAGATTATTGCGTGTGCACCGAAAACTAGCGTACAACAAATAACCTTACAACTTTTGCATTTCATCAGCTGTAAATTATCTATATAAATAAAACAAAGTCGTGTTAGTTACACCATTTATAACTCAAGAACGGCTGGACCGATTTTTATGATTTTTGTTTTGTTGGATTTGACTCCGTTCCGAATAGCATAATAACTATTAAAACATCGGAAAAATTCACCAAATAAAAATTTATCAAGAAAATTCATTTTCTCATACATTTAGTTCATTTTGTTTTTTTTTATTTTGTTCGTCTCAATACAGTGGTGGTTTAGGAAAAAAGAAAAGTCGGAAAAACTCAAAAGGGATGTCCCAAAAATCTAATAAAAAAACATTTTTTTATATGAATTTTGTAGGTGTAGTTTGTATGTGACGAGTGGTGCAGTGGTTAAAGCTTCGGCGCTTGGACCGCAAGGTACTGGATACGAATCCGACTGGAGGCTGCATGCACATTTACCATTTTATTTTTTATCCAATTTTTTTGTTATTTCATCTATTTATCTATATATATAAAACAAAGTCGGGTTAGTTACACCATTTATAACTGAAGAACGGCTGGACCGATTTTTATGATCTTTCTTTTGTTGGATTTGACTCCGTTCCGAATAGCATAATAACTATTAAAACATCGGAAAAAATCACCAAATAAAAATTTATCAAGAAAATTCATTTTCTCATACATTTTGTATGGAATGGTTTTTATGATGATATCTAGAGAATGGATTCACTTATTTCGATGATTTTTTTTTTGATTTTTTTCATCTCACCACTGTGGTTTAGGAAAAAAAAATCGGAAAAACTCAAAAGAAAAACCCCAACAATCTAATAAAAAACCATTTTTTATATGAATTTTGTAGGTGTAGTTTGTATGTAACGAGTGGTGCAATAGTTAAAGCTTCGATGCTTATGGGCCGTGAAGTACTGGATTCGAATCTGACTGGAGGCTGCATGCAAATTTGTGTTTTATTTTTTATCCAATTTTTTTTTTATCTACTTATCTATAAAATTCATGATGAATATTTTTATTTTTCTTCGATGCACCCGGTGGAACTGAGAAAGCATTCCTCATATCTTTGATTTTGGCCACTATTTGTGCGAGATTCGATATTGTTGTGGCAGTCGCTCAGCGTTGAAATTGTCGTTAGATCTTCAATCGCCTGCAAATCCGACTTGCAGCATTGCGAAACACTCAGCAATGCCGAAAGTTTTGGTAGCAAGTAAAATCATCATCTATTATGAAACTTCAATGGCGCACAAATGCGCATTAGAAGCACTTAATCGAACTATGAAAGATCTACGCAATAACTCAAGATGTTTGGGAGGCGCAATGATTCTACTGTCAGGTGATTTCCGTCAAAAAATACCAATGATTCCAAGATCGACCGCTGTCGATGAAATAAACGCTTGCCTCAAATCATCGACTCTGCGTGGCGCCAAGTGATGAAACTTCAGCTGACGACAAACATGCGAGTTGCATTGTTAAACCAGAGACAACCTAAAAGAGATATTTCATCCTATGAAAACGTAGAAATTTAAACTGCGAGTTCATTTTCTGTAAATAGCCACAAACAACCAAAAATATTTTGTTTTTTTGCGTATACGTAAATGCAGTTTTACGAAAAATCACAGATACAACGATGACATTGGAATTATCAGAAATATATTTTGTTTTCATTTTTTAGCTCGAACGAAAAATTTAATTTGATTGTCTGTGGTTAAACGATCCATCTGCCGAAGATTTCTCCAAGCAATTGTTGACTATCGGTAATAGCCGTGTTCCGGTCGACAAATCGAACGGATTGATTTCGTTTCCTCAGAACTTTTGCATTTTTGTCTCAACGAAGGACGAGCTTATCAACAAAGTGTTCCCGAACATCATTACTAACTACAAAAATCACAATTGGTTGAGTGAACGAGTAATTCTTGCGGCAAAGAACAAAGATGTGGATCACTTAAATTTCACAATTAAATCTAATCGTCGGTGCACTTCATTCCTTCAAATCTATCGACTGTGTGACAAACAAAGACGAATCAACCAACTGTCCAACTGAATTTTTAAACTCATTGAAAGTTGGTGCGGTAATCATCATGCTACGAAACCTGAATCAACCAAAACTATGTAACGGAACGCGTTTGGTTTTGAGAAAACTCAAGGAAAGTTCAAAGGTGAGGAAATTCTCATTTCGAGAATTCTGATCATCCCAACCGATATGCCATTCGAAATTTAAACGAATTCAATTTCCGATCCGTCTTGCATTCGCCACGACGATCAACAAATCACAAGGCCCATCCTTGAGTGTTTATGGCCTGAATCGACCCTATTGCAATCCACTCAGGAAATAGTTTAAAAGAAAGTAGTGCAACAATGCTACGGGAACCATTTCGAATCAATTCAATAAAACGAAAGCCTAGCTGCCATGTGAGTTACATTCATTTCAATGTAATTAAAATATATTTCATTTTGATCGACTTTAATTAAATTGGAGTTTTCATTTTATCCGTCCCGGAAGTCTCGGGTTCGATTCTCGGTAGTGACAAGGAAAAAATTGCACGGCTGGTTTAGCATCAATGAATTAATCACTCATTATCCGAAATGAAAATATGACTATGAAACCTCATTTGAGGCGGCCAAATCTCTTGATGGGATATAGTGCCAGAGAGAGAAATTCATTTTATCTTAATAAAAAACTCAATTTAATTAAGCTATAATAACTTTAAACAACATTTATTGATTTTGAGGCGGTACGAAGTTCGCCGGGTCAGCTAGTAGTAAATAACGCAAACTTGAAAGCCGTGTTTTTTCTTGTTTTTATTATAGATTTTACTATATTTTATTAAATAATTCATTTATAATAATGTCTGACGAATCAAATGAAAGCGAGTATGGCTAAAATGGATAATAATCGAACTAAAAGTATCAACAAGCCCCGAAGAATATGAAATTTCGCAAAAGTTATTCAGACGGGCTCTTCGTGACTACTACAGCACGGATATTGCTATCGAATATGCTAAATTAACCGTTTTATGGGATAACGACGAAATTTTCAATTTTTTTCAAATCAATCAAAAAATCAATAAATAATTTCAATAAATTACTTTATTTTATTTGTTTAATCAATAAATTTGATCCATAGAGCGGTTTTATAGGAATTGCCCGCTCTTTCCATAACCGTATTCCAGATCTCACGACCTTTTAAGGTGTTGCCCATTTTGGAGTACTCGAGATGACCCCAAAACTGAAGTATTTTACATTGTTGGTCAGCTAATACACCCCATTGTTAGTCGAGAGTACTCCATGCCAGTCGCAACAGCTGCTTCGAATGTCTCATTATATTTAGATTTGTCAAACGATTTTGAATTTGATACGAATTTTTTCTGTATAAAACTCAGAATTCCATATAATATTTCGCAAGGCTCGTTCAATTACATCCAGTTTTGTAACACCGACTGCATTAAATCATCCTCCTCTCCTTCGCTATCATTTAATAATGAATCAATAAATTTCATGTACTCGAACCAAACATTCGCACATAAACAATGGTCGGTCATCATACGCTCGTATATTGCCTGTAGAGAATTATCTTCCAGGAGATATTCACAGTCATTTATGTACTACAAGTATAAGCGCTCCTTCTCGCCATATTTTTTTGCGTCAAGATTTTTTAATTTTAAATTAAATGGAAGAATTTTACGGAGTATATTAATCGCACGATTATAACTACGATCCACCGTTTCCCAGTCAATCTTCGTTGCGCTTACCGTTTCGTGTTTTTTAGCGAATTCTTTGTATACTGTTTCAACTTCTATAAGAGAAGGTTTACATTCGGCTTGGTAAATCTTTAACATTTTTTTATAATTTCTGGAGAGCTGAAATTAGCAGACAATTTAGTGAATACCTCAAATGAATGCAAATGCATCTCTTCTCTCTTACTCATCTAATTTAATTTGAAAATGATTAAGTCGCTCTTGAAACAGCTGAGAGTCATTAAGACAGTTAAAGGCATATTTTGATAATATTTCATCCCAGATTCCATCGTCATCCCATAAAACGGTTAATTTAGCATATTCGATAGCAATATCCGTGCTGTAGTAGTCACGAAGAGCCCGTCTAAATATTTTTTGCAAACTTTCATATTCTTCGGGACTTGTTGATACTTTTAGTTCGATTATTATCCATTTTAACCACATTCACTTTCATTTGATTCGTCAGACATTATTATAAATGAATTATTTAATAAAATATAGTAAAATCTATAATAAAAACAAGAAAAAACACGGCTTTCAAGTTTGCGTTATTTACTATAGTTTACAGCTGATGAAATGCAAAAGTTGTAAGGTTATTTGTTGTACGCTTGATTTCGGTGCACACGCAATAATCTTTAGAAAACAACACTTTGAATTAAACAATTTTTATTTTATTAAACACAAATTGCTTAAACAATCATCACAAATTTAATACAATATAAATGGCGCGACGTCTTTTTTGACAACTTCACATGACGCTTAGTTTTTTTTATGTGTGAGTAAACGTCAACAAAAAAATCCAAAATTGTGTTCTGTGGCAAAAAATAATAAATCCAAAAATTTGAATCAAGATTTTTTTGCCACTGAAAATCATATTAGTATATTAATGAAATTCGTACTATGTATTAGTAAGTGTCACGTTGTTCGTACTGATTATTATACAAGCCTGGTTATGCAAAATTCTAGATGTCAATATTTCGCACAAATTCCTCCAAAAGGGCCATACGCAAAATGAGGGTGACAATGTTCATTCCATTATCGAGCGAGAAAAGAAACGGAAAACCATTTACAATCCTGAACAGTGGTACTCACTGATTAGAAACTGTCGAGCAGAAGAATCATCTCATTATGATGTCATAGAAATGACACAATCCGATTTTTTTAATTTTAGAAGTTTTTTTTCTCAGCTTAATATGGCGAAAAATACAGTAAATGAAAAAGTATGCTGGACTCAAATTCGGCAGTTGGATGTTCTAAAAAACTGTTCAAATATGCTTCAATATAAATATAGTTTTGACGAGGAACCAAAACAAATTATGTTGTATAAAAATGAAACAACTCATCCCAGGAAAGGAAAAAATTAAAATTTCCAGGTAATATTCCTATTTGTTACACTGAACAATTACCAATTTCGAAGGAAAAATTGAATGACCTGAAATTTTTACGTGATCGTAACTATATTCCAAGGCTTTATCACACCTTCTATGATAAACTTACTTGTTATAATCATTTATCTGAGGACCAAATTGACTCAGATTAATAATTTAAAATCTTTAAAATCTGAAGTTATTTCTTAAGTTAATTTTTTTTTGTTACACCTATTATGTAAGTATAGATATATAATATACTTACTATTCATATTAAACTATAAATATTGCTGAAATAAACTGATTTGAAATAAAAAACGTTTTTGTGATATTTTTGGGTGCTGTGTTGTTTTTAACTTAGTAATGTAAGTAATGTTAGTAATGTTTCCTTAGACATGTTAAATTATTGTTTGTATATCTACGTAAAACATTACTTGAGTTTGTTCCGAACGAAACACTGATAAGTCGACATACTGTAACGAAATTTAAATGATAATTTCATGATCATCCATTGTAAAACATTTACAGTACTAGCTCCAAGATAAACTATCGTAAATATTTGAAAATTAAAAATTATCGTTAATTAACTTTATTCTGGAAAATTTAAATGTACCATAAAACAAGGACCAACAACCTAATATTTTAGTTCAAAAATATTTTCAGAAAAATTTATAATAATCTTTTTAAGGATAATTATTGTAAGTAAAACTTCAAAATGCTCTCCTGAAAATCGACTTTTTTTACTTACAATAGTCTTGACTCTTGAATGGGAGCAGCGAATTTTAATCCTTAGAAAAGGATGGACGTATAGTTATTCCGCAGAAAGATAGGAAAAGGATGGGTTTCATCCTTTTATTTTTAACCGTGTGGACTGTACAAAGATAAATTATTAAAATTATTAATTTAAGAACTAATAAATAGCAATTGTGTTAAGGTGATTAAAATTAATTCTTATAAACTCAGTGCTTGTAGTGCATACCGTTCAATTAAATTGTGTATGTTAGTTATCGGTCGTTTTAATTCCGTTTAAAACCTAAAGTGGTTATACGCCCAAATAACAAGCCACATTAGGTAAATATTGGGAGGGTGCTGCCTGTTTTTTGTGGGTTTTATTCATACGCAAATTCATTCTAGTATTCTTACAACTGTAAATCAAAGAATATATAGTTATATAGTGTTCACACTACCCTGTCCGAGTCTGAAATTACGGGGCCAAAGGACAGTCCCACAGAATTCGTTGACGCACATATTTTGCGCATACGGAAAGGTGATTATGGTTATTGATTAATTTATGGCATGAGTTTATTTGGATTTTTTTTCTTTCCATTTAATTTAAAAATTAAAGTTCGGCCGCGTCAACCCGGGTGCTTTCCTTGTGGGTTATTTTTATACAGTTATATATAGTTTGTTTGGCGCTAAATATACCGTATATGTGGGTGGAGTAATACGGTAGAACCTCACAGCCATCTATACCCTCAAAAAAATAAATAAAAAACCCCCGTTTACCAATAGTACGAGTGCCGGCCTCGTAGGAACATTATATTGATGATCACACCAATCAAATGAGAAAATAAACCGCAAGTAGAATATAAAATTAATTCAAAAACTTTATCTATAGTGTTACAATTTAACAAAGAGTAATATGTTCAATACTTTAACTTTAAATTAATTATGAACATTTATTGCTCTTATAAACTAAACTAAATTAATTAGATATAAGTTGTTTTTTGTATGTTATACATTTAGATTAAGGGGTGTTAGGGACCGGTCAATTTAGCTTATAGTAGTTTAGAGTTAATAATTTTAAGTGTTATTTTCAAAATTAATAAATAATTTGTTACATGGACATAAGTCGAATCTATCAAAATTAGTGATTTTTTTTTTGTTTTAGCTATTTTCCTGTGGTTGTAAATTAGTGATGGTTTACTTATTATTTAATTGTTATTCCAAAATTTTTGTGCGATAATGGTGTCTCTTTCGGTTTTCGTTTTAATAAAATTAAGTATGAATAACGCTTAAATAGATTTAATTATGTAGTGGGTGTGGAAATCATATGGGAGGGAAGTGCTATTGCAAAGCTGTACTTCACGGGTTGTGACAGCACTGAGGTCAGGTGACCAACGGCCTCTAGTACGGTAGAATCTTAGTGAGCTGGCTTACCTGTATTTTTTTTTGTGTGTTTTCTTTCTGTTTGATTATCTCATTTATATATATATATATATATATATATATATATATATATATATATATATATATATATATATATATATATATATATATATATATATATATATATATATATATATATATATATATATATATATATATATATATATATATATATATATATATATATATATATATATATATATATATATATATATATATATATATATATATATATATATATATATATATATATATATATATATATATATATATATATATATATATATATATATATATATATATATATTTATAAGCAGCACCTGCGAGCTTCAAGTATTGTCAGAAAACAAGAACCCCCCAAGGCTGTCACTCTAGCGGGCAAATGTGCTGCTGTTTCTGACCATAATACTTGGAGGAAAAAAAACAAATTTTTTGGTAACCTCGTTGATACTTCAGAGACCATGTTCGATGCAAATCATTCATGCTTCCTCAGGTACCAAGGAGGTTAAAATATCCTGTCAGTATCACAAAGATCAATCTTACCTCTCGTTTTCCCAGAAATACTAGTGCTTTGGAGCGCCGCTGGTACAGTTTTGGCCAAACCTGTTTCGCTACTCTGCAAGTGAAGGTGTTGGTCCACCTCTCGTTTGTCAGATTCGATTCCATCTTACTGAGCGCCAATTTTAGCGTTGCTATAGGTATCCCCAGACCTGCCCTTTTCGGCTGCATCTAGAGAGTCGTACCGTACCTAGATAGTTCGTCTATCCTGCAGTATCCCGTGACGTCCGAGGGACCAAGATTATCTGGATGCTGAAATACTCCCTCATCTCATTAAGAGATGACTTCAGACAAACCGCCTCTAGTGACCTGATCGCCGCCAGACTGTCAGATTGTGATATCCCTCACGGATACCACGTTATGCTCCAACCATGTCACGACTTCGCCTATAGCCACCACTTCAGCCTGTACACGCTGCAGTAGTCAGAGAGGCGAACGGAAATATTAACATTAAGCTAGCATCTCACAGAAGACTCCGACTCCTACCTTGCCGTCTAGCTTAGAAGCGTAGGCTGCCATCTGCTTACCAAAAAATTTGATTGGAATAAGATGGAACATAACCTCTAAAACGTGAGTAGGTTTTGACCTAAGCGCCCCGCTTATAAGCATATAGGCCGTTCTTTGCACCTTCTCCATCATCCTTATATATGTTACCTTCTCCAGAGCTAGCCACCACACGCCAACCCCGTACGTCAGCACAGATCTAACCACTGCCGTATAGAGCCAATGTACCAGCTCTGGTTTTAGACCCTATCTCTTACCTATGGCATTCCTACACGAGTAAATGGCTACATTATCCTTATTCACCCTTTCCACAATGTTAGGCTTCCAGATGATCTTACTGTAGAAGAGTATGCACAGAAATCTCGGTTTTTCAGCAAAAGCCAGTCTGATGCCGTTCTCGGTAGGAGGAATAACAAACGGAATTTTATATTTATTAGTAATTAGTACCAGCTCTATCTTGGAAGGGTTGATCCCTAATGCACATTTGCTGACCCATTTCGTAACGATCAGTAGTGCATTCTGTATAACATCCCTTATCGTGTCCAGATTTTTGCCTGAGACAGGTATTGCTACATCATCTGCATATGCCACAACCCCAGATCCGCTCTTTCTCCAGTTCAATATATTTTTCAATCCATTCATCACAACTCTCCAAAGAAAGGGGAAGATTACACCTCCTTGCGAGGTTCCTCTAACCACCCGTCTCCTAATAGAGGCCTTCCACAGTTCCGAGAGTTTGCAAGTAAATTTACTTCTCAATCATGCGTATTAGATTGTGCAGAGCTGTGTCCACCGATTTTACCTTACAGTACGCATGCTGCGACATTGCCCAATTCTTGGGCTAAATTTTTAATCGAATACCTACGTTTATCAACATTTCCAAGGTTTTAAACAGAAAAGATGATAGAGTTATAGGCCTTTGGATAAGCCTGTGAGCTCTTTCTCGATTTCAGGATAAAGACCATTCCGTCCATTTCCTAAGAAAATAGACCAGTTCCAGACATCTTCTGAAGATACCCTCCAACCAGGGAAGGATGACTGCCGAGTTCCTTTGGATGTCTGCTGGATAAGGTTTAAACCCGTTCAGCGCCCACCGGATTCGCTAACTGTCCACGATACCCTCCGTCTCTATTGAAAGTATTACTAGATGAGCTCCAGCCTCCATCGAGTGATCAAAGCTTCCCGGAAAATGGGTCTCAACGAGGAGCTCCCATAATTCTGCATTTGAAGCTGCCCATGACTCGTCCGGTCTAATTAAATAAGTCCGGTTGGGTTATTATAGTTAAAATTTCCCTAAGGCGAAAAGACTCAGAGACCTCCTCCATCCTATAACTCACCCTTCTCGTTAATGTAAGAAGCCATGCTTTAAGTGCGTGTAATATTAATTTAAATTCGTATAATCATCAGTATCATACGCGAAATAAAAATAATCTGAAACTTTGTACTGTTATTAATGAGTATGTTCCCAAACGAATTAGTTTCATAGGCCCTAACTCTCATATTTGTTTGTGATTTCATCTTTGCTAAATGTTTCCTTGGAAACTATAATTGTTTTAACCCTTTGCACTCGATTTATTTTCAAGGTTGTTGGGTACTTGTATTTTTTTTTAAAGAATTAAAATAATTTACAATGGTAGAATTGAACGTATTATATTTATTTCATTTATAGTATTACTTGTATAAAATGTTTTAATTTTTGTTGTCTGTTACAGTGTGGTACTTTTAAAAACAATATTCATCGTGCAGAAAAGGATGGCTTTCGCATGTTTCGCAAAAGTAAACAATTGTCTTTCTTCCGCCCTTAGCTTTAATATTTCGACACACCTTACAATTGTTATCTTTATTTTTCGGATGTGGTACTATAGTCTTTGGTAAAATTCTGAAACTGAACGCACATATAAATATTTTTTTTTCTGACGCATTTCATACATTTTTTGTTATTGCACCATCTCACATAAAACATAGGAGCCGGGCAAGAGTTCAAAAAAACAGAAACAATCTGCCTACGATTTGTTACAGTTTTTAGTGTTACCGTCTGTCTATAAACTGATATGCGAGTTTAGAAAAGTAAAAGGTTAAAGTTTGGAAATATATCTTCCAAATATGTCATATTCAGATTAGAAAATTTGATAATTAGTTGATTCCTATAATAATTTATGGGGCGGTCTGAGATATGGATAACATAGTCGTCGGATGTGTTCAATTCGGCGAACTGATATTTCTCAAGATTCACGTGAAGTGTTATCTGTTCCTTCATTCTGCTAAGTGCATCTGCCATTACGTTTGCTCTACTTTTTGTAGACTACGTTCTAATCGTAGTTCTCTAGTTCGAGTCTCCAGCGTAGGATTTTGGAGTTTTTCTCTGATGATTTAATGAAGGTTAGAGGCTTATGGTCGGTTACCAACGTGAATTTATTACCGTATATGTATGGTTGGTACATTTTTATGGCCCATATTATGGCGGTAGGTAGTTTACCTCTATAGAATTAAGTGTTCATGCGATGCGCACGAAATTGGTCTTTCGATATTCCGTAGCTTGAATCGATTGGCCTCGTCTCGAATGCCCTATATAGTCAGTATCTTTGATATTGAGAACTCTATCCTTTTTCAGGCATTTTCACATGGGTTTCGTAATATTGGAGTAATCCTTTGTAAGCCGTTTATAATAATCCGAAAGTTCCAGCAATTTTTTGATTTCTTTCGGTGTTTTAGATAGTTGCCAGTCCACTATTTTCTGGATGTTTTCTGTGTAAGGTTTAACGCCGTCTTGCATAATTGTATGGCCAAAGAATTCAGTTTCTTTTTTCAGGTTTATATGGTTTTCCAAATTATGTCTGACAATAACGATGCCGTCCAAATAGACATGACCAATACTTCCGATTAATCTTTGCAATACATTATTCGTTGCGCGCTGGAACGAGGCGGGACCATTTTTGGCATTCTGAGGAATTCAAAATGACCCTTGTCGGTGGAAAATGTGGTTTTTCTAGATTTTTCGTCCATTTGAATTTGATGGAAACCGGACTTCCCTAAACTATCCAATATTTCTTCGACCAGAGGAATTTGAAACTTATCGGTTACCGTTTTCTCATTTAGTTTACGATAGGCGATTACAACTCTAATTTTCTGTTTTCCTGAGGCATCTTTGGGACTACCCATATTGGAGAAGAGTATAGGGGGCTTTTTGATTTTCGGATTATTCTGCTATCCAACATTTCCTGTATATGTTCTCAAAATATTTCTTAAAATAATGTGGTACGTTTTAGCAAATACAGGTTTTTCGTCTTTCGTGATAATTTTATGTTTAATAATTGTGGTTGATGGCAGTTTCTCCTTTTGTCTCAATAATACGGTTTGATTTTGAAAATGGTTTCGATTAAAATATTTTTCTCTGTATCGTTTAGGTATTCTATTCGGGCTAGATTCTCGATGGTTTTCCTATCGATTATTTTGTTTTCTCAAGTTGAGATTGCCTTTAATGTTTCGAAATTGTTTACTTCCAATTTGAATATTGGAAGTGTTTTCGGTGGATTGGGGCTAACTGTCAACACTCTCGCCGTTGTTTTAAAATTGTCCACTTTGTACAAACCTGGTTGATGGTTCTATCTTTGGTCAGTTTTGTTGAAAATTGAATTCGATTTATAATCAATTTTAGCGTTCATTTGGTTTCATTGATTCCGAGCCCGGTATTCCATCGAAAAATTTATGGAAATTTAATTCAAAATAAATTTGAGTTGGTAGGTTGTGACCTAAATAATTGATCTTGAAATTTTTATCGATTTTGTGAGTGCCTAAAATGTGTTTTACAAATGCTTTTCTACTACTATTTGTTGGGTTGGTTCCTATAAAACTTTGAGGTATGATTGCGCTGTAATTGTTCGCTATAACACTTTAAATAGGGGAGGAAATTTAATTCCCTGTGTCGGAGTTCAGGTTCGTCTGAAAATGTTCAGCCTCTTGTGTGAGTTCATTATTATTTATAATTTTCCTAATCGAAGTTTTTTTTAGATATCATTGAAGTGTCCACAACCATAGGAATGGGGTTTTCCTTCACTGAGTACCATTTGGGCATTAGATTGATTGTATTGTTTTTTCGAGTTATTGGAAATTAGCTCGTTGCAATTAAACTTGCACAGGAAATCTTCCTCTATTCCTTTGGGTTTCGAGGCTTGAGCACTCCCAAAGTACGGCTATCTCAAGCCCGAAATAAAGGTGGCTAATGCATTCTCATCCATGAATGCATCAATTGCAGGCCACAAATCGTTATAAAATTGATTTTGTTTTGATAACGATTTATGTTATGCACGATTTCTTTTGTTCTATTAAAGTAGCTATGGCTATTCGTCGTTTCGTTTTGCTTAGTTGCCCAAAGCTGCGACTTATAAAAAGACAATTCTTGCCGATCCTCCAAGGATTCTAGCAAGATTTTTTTAAATTCTCGGAATGTTTTGGATTGCCTGCTAAGCATAGCGTGTTCTTGACTTTACTTTCTATTTTATTATTAACCGCCTTCAGATAGAGATTGAACTGTTGTTCCGATACTAACGGTTCAAATACACTGAGTGTATCCTCCACTGCTTTTAGCCATGCAGTTAATTGTTTTCGATTTCCATCGAATGATAGAATCGATTTAATCGGATCGGGGATTCTGAACAGATCCGGGATATTTCCTCAATTGACAACCTCAGGAACAGGGACAGTATGTTCCTGGCGTGATTGTTCAAATTTTTGGTTTAAATATGATAAAAGTTGATCGTGTTCGACCTGTTTTTTGATTAACTTTCACTTGCTCCATTTCTTGTATTTAGTCAGTTTCCGCTAAATCCTCTTCAACATTTCTATTTTGGTAGAAGAGGTCTTTTAGCTTCTTGCTCATATGCTATGCCAAGCATAAATAGTTTAGTTTTTTTTTTGAGATTTTGTTGCCATCTTGTAGTACACAAGAAAGTTACTACTGTCTCTATCTTGCAGTGGACAGTTGACCGGTCAGCGTCTATCTTGTAAAGCGCAAGTTTGTCTGGGTGACACCAATTTTTATTATTTGAGAGTTTATTTTGGAATTTCGCGTAAAAACAGTTGTGTATGTATCTTGTAGTGCACACTTTTGCAAAAATCATAAAAAAAATGTATCACAAAATACGACGAAAATAAATTTTATAAAAAAAAATAATAAAAATTGGTTACCTGGTTATACGAATCACAATATTTCATGAACCATATAGTGCCGTCGTGTTGGCTGGTCCCAAATGTGGTTTGATGTTGTTTTGTGGTGGAATCTCGAATCGTCTTAGCGGTTTGAACAACCTTCAGTCAGAGATGTCGTTATTAGAAAATAAAATCACAAATGTTTTTAAATTGCTGACGGCTTCACTTTTTAGTAAGTTACGCTAACACTTAACTTACACTTGCCGCACATAAAAAAAATTATGTTATTTAATTTTTTATTCCACTATTAACTTAAACTGGGGTGGCATTTTGTAACATAAAATTTTCGATACTTTGTCGAAATTTATGTCTCTTTTTCCTAAACTGAAATCGGCGACTGTTTCGTTTATAAATTATTTCTTTTATGTTGCTATCACACCCTACTAGAATAAATGTGGCCCTATCTCTCTCTAATTTCGTTCAAGTATCCTAAACAAATTATTTGGTGATAGAAATCTAGGTAGATATATCACAATTTTTAATCTAGCAGGCTTGAAATCTTGAAAATAATAGAAAACATGAAATAATATCCCATTTTATTCTAGAGAAGCGAGAAATAAACCGATAAATACTTACTAAAAGTTGGAACGAACTTGTTTCCCACGTTTTGTTAGTTGCTATCAACATCCTTGATTGATTTTATTTCAGTTCTTAGGATTTGCTGTTCAACAATATTATTTGACACCTTACGGTATTATATGTTATATTGACATAGCGGATTACACGAGCATAAGTATTTGTATAATGTTAATAAGTCGAGTGACCAAATTACTGTTTTAGCCGTAGCATATTATGCGAGGATAGCACAAATATTAGTAATTTTGTTTTATAATTTGTCACTAAAGTAAATATTATTTGTTTTATCATTTATATTTTTTTTTTTTTTTCGTCCGGAAAAAAAATACAATTTTTTATACAGGAAAATATTTGTGTAACAATAGCTAGTATTTCAAAATGGTTAAGAATCTTATACTATAAAAATACAAACTAAATTAAATTGACACAAACAAATAATTAGTGACAAAATTATAGCTTTTAAACAAATTAATAAACATAAGTATAATCCAACCAAGTATCAATGAAACAAATCATATTCTATAATTTTTATTTTTAAGATTAGATTTGAAAGTAGAAATTTTCAAGGTTTTATCATCTAATTGATTAAATAATTCAAGTCCATGGTAGAGGATACTATTCTGGGTGGCTTTAAATTTATATTTTGGAATCCGATAATTTAAGTGGTTGCGAGTTTGCCGCTCACTTATCGAAAAGTTAGTCTGGAAATCAATTGTACACCTAAGAAGTCCATATCTAACTTTGTAAATCGTCAGTTGATATTCGTAGAGGATGAGGTACTTCAAGGGTAGTATTTCGTCACTATATAGGATTTTTGTTGGTGTTAAAGGGGGTAGTTGTTTGATTGCCTTAATGGCTTTGTTTTGTATGATTTGTAAGTCATTGATGTATGTAATGTTCGCTCCTCCCCAGATTCGTATCAGATAAGAGAGATGCGAGTTAATAAAACTAATATAGATGTTTTTCCGCATAAAATGCGGGATGAACCGACCGACTCGTCTCAAAACCGCAACAATAGGTATTTCTTTAACTCTGATACTGTTTATATGATTAATCCATGATAGCTGAGAATTAATAATCAACCCAAGGAAAGAAATGCTTTCAACTCGA
Source organism: Nephrotoma appendiculata (assembly GCA_947310385.1). Lineage (NCBI taxonomy): Eukaryota > Metazoa > Arthropoda > Insecta > Diptera > Tipulidae > Nephrotoma > Nephrotoma appendiculata. The sequence continues at coordinate 133,984,444 of OX371225.1, read as the reverse complement.
TGTATAACACTATTATTAAAATTAATTTCATCTATTACAGCAGCAGGTTTATGTTTTAAAAAAAAAAGTTATAAAACTTGTTTTTGATACATTTAATTTAAACTTATTGCAACAGAGCCAATTGTGAATTTTAAAAAGATCATTTTCCATCGCAGTTTTCTGTTGTGGAAACGATTCAGAGCTGTAAACTAAAACAGCATCATCAGCAAACAATTGCAATTTTCCCTCCAAACTAAGATCAAATAGGTCGTTTATGTAAAGTAGAAACATTACTGGTCCTAGGATCGATCCTTGTGGTACTCCGCGCTTCACAGTAATTTTTGATGATGTGTGACTATCAATTTTAACAACTTGTGTTCGATCTATTAGGTAATTTTGGATTAGTTTGATGAATTTATCGCAAATTCCATAATGGTTTAGTTTAGTCAAGAGTATTTGGTGGTCTACACAATCAAACGCTTTCATTATATCAAGAAACAAACAAGAAGTTGCTTTTTTTTGTTCTATGGAACTGTAAATATTTTCAATCAAATTAATACTAGCTGAGAGTGTACTACTTGATTTCATAAAACCAAATTTATTTTTATGAATGATTTGATTTGATTCAATATGCTCTAAGAGCCGGTTATAAATAATACGCTCAAACACTTTACTGAAAACTGGCAGAACCGATATTGGCCGATAATTGCTAAAATTTAAGGAATCTCCAGATTTGAAAATTGGAGTAATACGAGCTAATTTCATAAACTCAGGGAAAATGCATTGTTCAATCCACAAATTTAGAGTGCGAGTCAGCAAGGGACACAACAAGTGCGAAAGTTCTTTAATTATTCCTACCGTAATATTATCGACCCCTTTTGACGATGTGAGCTTAAAATTTTTGATAATGGTGGTCACTTCTTCTTGTTCTACTACGGATAACACAGACAGTTCGCGATATTCTTTTGGTGACAACTGCACCGCAAGAGGTGTTGTACTGCTACCTATATTAGCTCCAACATTTACCAAGAATTGGTTGAATGTACTTACAATTTCTTGTTGATCGCGTATAATGTTACCGTTTACTTTTATTTGATTTAATGTCGACGATTTAGTTGAAGGATTTTTGGAGAGAATTTCGTTAACCAGCTAATACATTCGTTTAGCATTTTGCATAACTGATTTGAATTCTTTACTGTAATAATTCATTTTAGATTTCTCTATCTGATATCTAAATTTGACATTGAGTGATTTAAAAGTTTCAGAAAAATATCTGTTATTTGGGTATCTTTTAGTAAGTTTATAATATTTGTCTCGTAGTTTAAGTTGTTTATAGAGTTTATCGGTGAACCACGGTTTTTTGTAAGAAGAGGCTTTAATTGTTTTTGTATATGTCACAGTGTTCAAACTAATTAAATTAACAAGTTCATTGTAGACAGTTTCAAACGAGGGATAATTTTTTGAAGCTATTAGTTGTATCATAGACTATAATACGTTGGTATAGTTGGTTTTTACCACACATAAAATAGTTGACACTGAATTTTTAAGAATGTGGTATTTAAAATACAAAAAACGATGATCGCTTAACGCCAAATCTCCATAGTATATTGCAAATTGGCTAGATGTGTTCGTCAAGATATGGTCCAAAATACTTTTTGAGCTGGATGTTAAGCGGGTTGCAAATAATTCATCAATTTCATTAACTATAGTATGATTATTGAGTTGTAAAGTGGATTTGTAGTTAAGCACCTGTGGATTTGAGTTTTCCACTAGATTGATGTTAAAGTCACCAACTATGATTTGGTTTTTATTTGTACTAGTAATCTAGTCAAGATAGGTCAAAAAACGATCTATGATTAGTGTGTGGCGGCTTATAAATCCCTAATAAGTATAAATTTAATTTTCGAGAAAAAAGTGTTATGCATTGATTTTCTTCAAAAGCTTTCTCGCTTAAGAACGTAAAGTCTAAGTTTCTTTCGATGAAAACTGTTACGCCCCCTCCGGTTCTATTTTCTCTAATACTATGGAACGAATTATAATTTTTTAAATTAAAATATTTTGTTTCAAGATTACTTAGAAAGGGTTCTGTGAGAATAATAACATCTTCCTTAAATGACGACAAAAGAATTTCTTCTTCCTCTAATTTATTCTTTAATCTATTTATGTTTATATAGAAGATATTTAAAGTTAAGTAAGATTTTGTTTCATTGCGAAAGCTTGATAATTCTAAAAAATGTTTGTTTGATTTGTTTGTGCCGTTGTGTAACATTGTATTAACCATAATTATCCTTAATTTAATTTCAATATGTATGTACATTAATGCTGTCCAAAATTAAATTCATCTGTTGTTATTAATAATCTCAAAAAGTTTATGAACAAAATGAAATTTGAAAATAATAAAAATAAAGAACTAGTTAATATGTGTAGCAAAATAATTACATAACTATAATCAGAAAATTGATATATGAAATAATATTTGACATAATTTTGATTTCTAGAAATAAAGTAAGTTAAAATGTAATTTATAGTATATGTTCAAACAACTAAACAAAAATTATAAGTACATCGTATCGTGAACGAGAAAAAAAATAATAATAATAATAAAAAATTGTGAGACTGTAGGTACTAACAATTTTGGTAGTTGTTATCACACAATATAAAAGAAAAAAATACATTGAAAAATTTACAACAATTATGATCATATGATTCATTGAAAATATTGATAGCTAACGTTTTAGTTGCCGTAATGCGATGATACATAAGCAAAAATAAAATAATAAGATATATAACATAAATATTTTTTTTCTCTTGCTCTCGCACTCGTAAATGAAGATATTATACAGCAAGATCGATGACATCATCCATAGTACGTATGATTTCAGGTTTCGAGTCTTCTTTGATTTTGCAATAGATTACGTTGTGACGAAACTGAACTAATGTTTTGATGATGTTGTTATTTATTGCGGTTAACCTGTCGCGTATAATAATTTCATTGTCTCCATTTCTAGCATCAGGAAAAATCTGTTTGACATGCAAGGGTTCATTTGTACGAATTTGAATCATAACATTATTTTTTGACTCCAAACTGTCGAATTTTAAAATTAATTGACTGAAACAGTTTCGGTTTCGACTAGGCCTTTTCGCAACAATTTGTTTGAAGTATGACCATAAAAAATTATTTGGCACAAAGTTGTATATTTCGGCAAGCTTACCAATAACGTGATCTTTGTTTTTTTCCTCAATTGAGATTCCCGTTACAAGTATTTCTTGTTAAAGTTGTTGTTGTTTTAGATAATTAACTTCAGCAGACAAAGATCTCACTTCTTTACTTGTAGTATCTGTACAGCCTCCACTTTCTGAACTCGAGTGTTGATTTGTTGAATCTCAGTTTTGCTATCATTTATATCAGCTTTTAATTCAGTGTGGTCTCGCTTATTTGATTGCAATAGAAAACCAATAGTGGACATGATATCGGAATTTGTCGGTTTAGGAACTTTTAACAAATTTTCGAGGCTCATTTTTGACAATATCTAGTAAACTTAAACTTTTAGACTGTTTATGAAATGCAGCCTTCACCACTTTATTTTACACAGTAGCCGTTCAAACATTTTAACTCGTTTATTGTATACTAAAAATACTTTATCACTTGCGATCAGGGATGGGCGATTACGCGTCGACTACTAGTTTTTACATAATTTCGTCGACAACTCGTCGAAAACGTCGACAACTTGTCAACAACTCGTCGACAACTTGTCGACAACTCGTCGACAACGTCGAAAACTACTTGAAAAATTAATTTACACCATCTATCGAAAGTTATAATAAAACTCAGCATAAATTGCCTGTACTACTGATTGATAGCTGGCACTGTTTTTATGAATCATTAAAACATACTGTGCCTAACATTTGTATCATAAAATGCGTAATAATAATTATCCATTATCGAAATAAATTCTTTGACAATCGAAAAGTCATATTATATTTGCGGATTTGAATAAAATTTGAGTCTATCGTTATTTCGCTCGAATGAAATTTTGAAGCTTCTACTATTCATAACTACGCGGCGGATAATTAGTTAATTTATGATTTATGCTGACTTTTTATTTAATTTTGCTTTATTGTAGTATCTTCGAATAAGATAAATTATTCGTTTACATATAAATTAATAAATAAAAGACACTTGTTAATAATTCCATTTTAGTAACATCTGTTATTAAATTTTAAGAAGTTTTATTCTTTCCTTAAAAATATTAATTTAACAGTGCAGGTAATGTCAAAATATTGACAGATAATTAAATATTTTCTGCTGCTTGCTAAAATGTGTTGTTATGAAATATATCGCAATTTTTCTGATCCAGTTGATTAGAACACTAAATTTTTTATTAGTTTGTGTTATTCATATTTAGTACCATAAGATCGCCAAATACTTGAAACTAATCGGATTATCGAATTTTATATAGTAATGACCGTCTGATTTCTAGTCATGTTTATCAACGTGGGTCAGCCATGTAACAAGGTTGGATTTATTGAATCCGATAATATAATATCGCAGTCTGCAAGTAATTGTTTTATTTCGTGATTCATTTGAAACCAATATTCGCAACCTTAATTGGATCATAAATGGGTCGGATGACCTTTCTTCATTAAACTAAACCGTCTTCATTAAACTAAACAAATTAAATTGTATCTATTCTTCTTCTTTAAATATGGTGTAGTGAGCTAATTAAACGTGATACTGATAAATCTAAAATAAACAAACATTTTTACTTTAAATTATCAGTACCTACTATTTGATCAGTACCTACTCCTAATGCTGGAGATGTTAACATTTTAAAATTAATTTCCGAGCGTTATCCGATATGAATATGTGATTTCTATTAGGTATATTGCCAAGTAAAGGCAGGCAGACGTCATTTTCCATCTTTAACCGCCTAATTTATGCCAACTTAACATTTAAAAACATAGGTATTTCATATATAAATGGATTTTTTTTTAAATAATTTGAACCATTCAAACAGGGACATTCTTTATAAAGAAAGATATCTTTGTATCCTTCGTACTTTGATAGTGGCTGTGAAGTTATTAATTTGTCAGATTCTCAAAATTTCGCAATTTGTATTCTTTCTAGCTAGATTAGATATTAAAAATATGTATTGTTTATTATTTCGAAAAAAAAAAAAAAAAAAAATTTGTACTTATCTACAATTATGCATTCTTAAAACTGAAAATCAAACTCAAACTATTGTATTTTGTCGATTTTTGAGAATATTTCAAAGCAAATAAAACTAAAATTTTGAAAATTATAAACGTCCAATTTGAAATTAAAATTTAGATTATTAATCCAATTTAGTTTTACTTAAATTTGAGATTTAAAAACTGCGTATATACAAGTATAAAATAAATCTAGAGAAGCTGTTCCAATATTTAAAGATTTAGTGAATTTATGATGATTGATGATATCTAGGTAATTAACTCGCAAGTCCCAACATACTCAACATTTTACTATTTATCTTATTAATACCAAATAATTTATTGTTTTATTAAATTAAACCATATTTTTATTGTGCTTACTCAATTACAATTATTACAATAACCAACCATTCAGTGGTTTTTTAAATAAAATTAAAATTTTGTTATAAATTAAATTTCATCCTCTGTATCATCAAAATTTAAATCGGAATTTTTTAATGAATAGTATATGTGAACCAGTTTTTTATATCTTTCAAAAGTCAACCTATTTCGAATAGGTGGTTGAATAAAAGACCAATTGGAGAAAAGTCTCTCGATTTGTGCTGAAGATGCCGGTATTTTTAAAAGTTTCAAAGCCGTTTTTGATAAATCTGAATACTCCATTTCAGCCATAGTCCAGAAAAGCAGAGGTTTTCGAATATCTTTTTCATAGAGCGTTTTAAATATACCACTTCTCTTTCGGTATGAATCCCAGCCTTCAATGCCATCGTTTTTTAAATTTTTAAATAAAAATTTGTTTATTTCATCTTGCTGAGCTTTATTTAATTTCGATTTATCGTAATGGGGATGTAGATAAAAGGCCGTAAGCATGTACTTATTTAAAGCTTTTTGTTTTCTTGTATTTAAAGCGCCCTCGTGTTCTGCGAATTCTTGAGACAATGATATGGATAACCACAGATCAGCAGCATCCGCAATAGAGGCGTCACTTGATTGACATTTATTTATTAATTCGCATATGGGATTAAATAATTCAACCGATTTCTTCACATCATTTATAAAATCTTCATCAAAAATAAGCTTAACAATAGCTGGCTTAACTGTTTTAATAGTCTGAGTAAAGTTTACATGAATTTCTCTCATAAATTGCAAATTGGTCAAAAAACTCATAAATGCATCACGATACGAGTTCCAACGAGTTTCATAGGCCAAGTTTATTCGTTTTCCGCCTTTTGCAATAACAATTTTCTCGAAATCGCAATGCTTAAACTCTTTCAAAACATTGTTAACTTTTTCGATTAAAGATTGGTCAGCTATATCTTTTGCCAGAAGATTTCCAGTATGACTGTTACATGTCGTATGCCATAGTATGTGGCTAACGTTTCTCTCCATTTTGATCATAACACTAGCATTGTCTGATACCACAGCATAAATTTTAGTATTATATAATTGATCGGCTAGGTCTATTGACTCGTATATTAAATTCTCGAGATTTTCCGCATTTTCTGATATTCCCGATAAATCCCACGCATTTATAAATGCTCGGTTTCCATTAGCAACATGAAGCATACTAACAACCGTTTTGGAATTAGTGGACGAATTCTTCCATCCATCAATTAAGAGAACTGATTCGTTTTCATTAATCATTTGCTCTCGCGTGATGGCTAAACATCTCTGGTATGATTTGTCCAGCAATGATGTTGATAACAGTTTACGAGATGGAATGCATGACGAATAAGCTGGCCTTAATTTGTTTATCATCTGTTTAAATGCACTGATTCTATGACCGACAAAGATATGTTACATCCGAAAAAAAAGTTCGCTATAGCGTTATTGATTTCCTCTATATCTCTGGCACTAACAGTGTCGATAAAATTTGTTATCTGTTTCGAATTTTTTGCCCTTGAAGATGTAGTTTTTGATGTCTAAAAATAAATGGTTTGTTAAAATTATAGTACAATATGTGAAATAACATATTTTTCTTATATCACTTGAATAATTTAAATTAGTATTACCTTTTCACTGTTTTCACATGATATTGTTGTTTTTGTTGACGAAGAAACCGAAGAACTTCTTGTCAAATCTGATAGGGAGATCTAGAAAATTTTGAACAGGCGCTATTGCAGGTAAAACATAATATTATTAGTTTTATATTTTCACAATATGCTAAGTTAAATATAACAAGTACACACTTTATCACAGAATTTCTTTCAATTTCATTTAATTTTAAAATTTATCTGTGGTTTTCACTGTACTAATTAAAATTGGCAACTTAATTTTAACATTAACTTATTTTTCTATTTAATTATATATTATTTTCAATTGAATTTTACTTTATCAATGCTCCGCTTGTTAACAAAAAATCGTATTTATAGATAAACAACATCATAAAAAATTGCCACCAAAAAGTTAAAACCGGGATAATCTACAATATTGTTTTTATTGCTTTCCCCTGAACATGTTTCCGTTTTCCCGTATTTCAAATATTAATATTTGATTGTATGTGTACCACAAGACAACAACCAGGGGTGCTAAACCGATCAGTTTACAAAACTGGTGCGCGGTACACTAAACAATCGTACAATCACTATACAATTTCTCTATATGGCGTCTAGAAAATTAATTGTGTACTCTGATACTTACAGAGCTTTGACTATGAAAGGGCCTATGTGCCAGAATTTACAGGATTCGCTTCACAGAATTTCAATTCAAAAACTTTTCGTTCTAATTATTATTAAATGAAACGACTAAAATGGGATACCCTGACTATCCGCATAGACATGTGGCGCATTTTTCTGAAGTGAATTTCCAATTTCGGTCTTATTCATTATAAATATAAAAAATGTGTGGGTGTAGGTGCCTATATAGGCCATTGTGTATGTGGCTATATGGCCACTATGTTTTTTCTCTCATTCTTTTATCTGATGCCATTTTACGCAGAGTAATTTTGTTTAAATATTAATGATAATGATTATTTTAGTTGATTGATTTTATTGTCTGTACCAAATTATTTTTAAAATTTTTGAGTTCAACTTAGATTTCGTCTTATACAGGTAATAACATTAATTCGTAAACATTTAAAACACGTCGCAAATGATTCGCAAAAACTTACAGAGAACCCAGAAGTTAAAATTTTTTTTTACAATAGCTCACGAAATTTTAGCATCCAATTTTCCACATTGCCTTAAAACCTTATACGAATGAAAATAACAATTCTGCTTTTATTTATCTCGGCTTAATGTATAAAGTATAATGCCAACGACATAATACAACCAAAAATAAATAAAAATAATCGTTGTCAGCGTCAAAAGCAACAATTCCCAAAATTCCTCTCACTCAAATAATCGTGGACTAAAATAAATAAAAAATTCTATTAAATCCGTTAAAACAGTGTCCAAATAAAATTGAATTTTAAAAACGTTTTCCAAATGAAAATTACGAGAGGATTACTTGTTGTATATATACGAGTAGCTTTGTATATGTATTTCAATAGAACAATATCCTTTCGTTCACAGTTGATACAATTTATTTATTTGTTTTAAGGTATTTCTGTTTGTTTATTGAAATAAAAGCTTTGTGTGTGAAACATGCAAATAAAATAAAAGTTTCAAATAAATATAAATCAAGGTATAATTCTGTTGCATAGTCAGAGTGGATTTAGAGTTATTGAGGTGGTATTTTACAAATGCATAAATCGTTTTAAAACTAAAATTAAATTTGGTATTTCAATAAATTAGCTTGTTCGATCGAAATATACGAATTATCGCGTAATTTTGCTGTTAACAAATAGAATTTCGTTTAAAATTGGAAGTGGCTTTTTTAAAAACACCTCTTGGGCGGTATATACATGCACTCACAAGCGGCAAAATTCTATAGACTAATGTACATATTACGATAAAAATTTCACCCAAATAAGTGAATCATATTTGTGAATCAAAATGTCAATTTATTCATCTCGTATTTGCTGTTTGATATCTGGATATTTAAAAGCAAACTTAATCAAATCTATCATTGATAAGCTGTTCGATAAAATGTCCATACATTTTAAATTTTAGTTTTGTCGTTTAAATTTATTTTTTATTATTGTTAGTTGTGTGGTTCTGATCAATACCATATTGATTGCAGTGAAATGTAATTTTCAAAATAGAAACTAAGAACGCCTTACAGTGAGGGAATGATGATTTTGAAACAAAAGCTAGTACCAAGTACGTTCATAAGGTTTTACTGTAATCAAAGTTCATATCAGCTTTTTCGATACATTGTATATAAATTGTCGTGCTTTTAAACTTCAAGAGACTTATAAATAAAAAAAAAATATCAAAATAAAAATCACAATATTTTCTTCTTAAATGACAAAACAATTTATTCCCAATACAACCGACTTTATGGCAAACGAATGTACCATAAAATGAAATCATGAGAGTCTGTTATACATAAACTATTAAACCGTATATAGACGATGGTGGTACGAGTATCTGAGTACCACATTAGAATTTTAATATAATTGCTTTTCAATTTATATAAATTTTGTCAAAATGCATGACACAAAAATGAAAACAAATTATTTTTTTTTATTTGTGCTTTTAATTTGAGATTTTTTTTATTACGTACATGATAAAATCAAAATAAATATAAGATTAGTTCTTACAAAGTATAGAATAGAAAAATTGAAGATTGCAATCAACTACATACAACTAAAGCTTTAAAGCTCTGAGGAATATGAAACGAACAAAAAATTGGATTGTTCTTGTGGATAAATTGAAAAGTTAATTCGGTTTAATAGTTAAAAAATAAATCAGCAGTAAATTAATAATCTTTAGAACATTTGACAGTGCAGAAAATATTTTTTATTTAATCTTTTGATAACTGAATTTTTGAAAATTTGTATTCTCAATTTCATAATTAAATTATATTTTAGGAAGAGTAAAATTTGGAACTGGTAGATGTACAAAATTTTAGTTTTTAATTCATAATGGTTATTTGAACAATTTTATTGAACCCAAATATGTCACTTGGTGTCAAAATATATTAGGTATATATAGCTTATGACAGTAGTTCTAAAGATCAGTATAGATAGAGCCTCGTCACATATTTCTTCCTTACTCATTGAAAACATGAAAGTTCAGATGAAGCTTAAAATTACTTTGACGTGCACTTCATGAATGACCGTTAGATATTTAACGGGAGAGCTTCAAGGAGGTCGATTATGCTTGAAGCGTGATGAACCAGCATGTCACCGTTGGCTTCACCTCAAACTTTCTTCGAAAAAAAGAGTGTCCTAAACAGAGGATGCGTCTATATAGTTCTGCTAGTTCTGCCCACAGTGTATAAGAAAGGAGAATAACACCAGCAGAAAAATATGTTTTTGCTATTTACCGCTAGACGCATCACCATCACAAACATGAAGTTTTTTCAGCTGATATTTTTGAAACCAGCAAAAAAATTTTGAAATTTGTAAGCAAATGAATAATTCTCAGCTGAAAGTTTTGTCAAAAATTACGTAAATTTTCTTTAAAAAATGATTTGCATATATATAAGGATACTCAAATTACCATAATAATCATAATGGAAATAGAGGGCAACACTAAAAAATCGCCTACGTTCATAGCACTTCATAAATTTTTAGTCATTTAAATGTGAAATTTTTTAACAAAAGTGTAAGAAAAAGCCCTCGTAACTAACTACGCTGGGTTTATGTTTTTAGTATTATAGCAAAATGGTAGCTGAGATCATAATCTATATACTTTTGTTAAAAAACTGAAACCATTTCACATTAAAATGTCTTCAAAATTTTATGGAATGCTACTGACGAATTTAGAATACAGTGTCAGCTACCATATAAACCCACGGTAGTTACAAGGTTTTTTTTACCAATTTTGATAAAAAACTGAAAATATTTCACATTAACCCAATAAACTTCGTTCGAAAATCGGTACGAAAAAAACACACGGAACGTGGATTCCAAGTTGATTTTCATACGGAAAGGTTTGCGTTTTGCCTAAGAAAATGGACAATTTTTTCCAATTGTATGGTTGTATTAGTAATGAGAAATATTCGGAATTTTTAGTGAATTTCCGTACTTCGTTATGTATACACATTTTTCGACTTTCTGCCTTATAATGGTACTCCTTTCTGTTTGACATTCGTACTCCTTTCGGTAAGAACATCTTACAGCTTGCTTGGCATATAATCTTACTATTTTCTGAAAGAAAACAGCGTTTATTTCTTTTCTAAAAAGTTTTTTGTATTTTTATTTTTAAAAGTCTTTAAAATCACAATAAATGTCTATTTAAGTTTTTATTTAAAATTTAAAGTTAAATACATATAATAAATAGCCACCGCAAGTAAAATAATAATTAAAAATAATTCAATTTAAATTATATAACTAATAATATATGAATTCAGGTACATATAACAAACTTAAAATTAAGGTACAACTATTTATATTTTAATCTTTTCCTCTGCCGATCTTTGGCTAATTGGAACCATTTTTTGATGAAACGGACCACTTCATCACGTGACACACATTGAATTTTTTTTGTGCTGAGTCTTTAAAGAAAAATACCCTGAGTTGGTTGTTAAGTTTGGATGTTAAGTTATTTGATTTCGTTTACCTATTAATAGTTTCAAAATTAAAAAGTTTTTGGCGGGGATGTTGCCTTATTGACCAAACCATGAAAAATGCGTTGCAACATCATCATGCAGTAAATTTTCCAAATTAGCCTTGAAGAATTTGCTAATATCGTGATTCTGATATGAATCAAATATGGTGGCCTAGAATTATTAACAAATTATTGTATTTTATAATTATTAGAAAGGTTTATCAATTATTTATACCAACTGTTTTTCAATTGCCTCGTTATCTTTACACTTAATTTTGAGGTCTTGGAATTGTGTTGGTGTTCCACAAGGGATATCAATCGGTATATTTTTAGCTTCATCGGTTTTAGCAATGTTTCGATTTTTATGTTTTAACATCACCAGCTCTCTTAAAATTGTTTTCTGCGTAATTTGTATCGCAGTGGACAACTCTTTAATAATTTTTACATCCTCTTCAATATTTTTAATTCGTCGCTCCATATTGGACTGTGATGCTCGAACGAAAAGGATTTTAATTATGTAGAAACAAAAACGAATATTGTGTTCCTGGCTCCGAGTTTTTTGTTAAATTTCCGGTGATTGTTAGTTCAAACCAGTCTATCATAGATGATACTAACAAACCACGTCTGATGTTTAAATAAAATTTTCTAAATTATTATAATTTGGTTTATGGAGTCGTAGAGACATCCATCAATAACTGATATGAAATAACAATCAATTTATTTATGTAGTCGGAAATTTAGAGAAAAAAAAAAAAGCACCAAGCTCATTCAATGTTTGAAATATTACTTTCTGGGTTATTGTTTTCAATGTTTGACTCATCAGATAAGTCAGAAGAATTTTCAAAATTATTTTTTTCTGTAGAGGTGGTGGGTATTTTTTATTTTATTTTTAAAAAATTTTGATAGCCGAACTCTTCATCTGTCCAACAAAATGTATCGTTTGCTGTATTACTCGATTTTTGTGAAGGTTCATCTGCTATAAATATAAAAAGTTCAAAGCATTTTTTAATGTTTATTTTAAAGTGACCAACTATATTAAAATTTTACCTTTATTATCATCTGCCGGTATCGATCTCTTTAATGCAGTGCTGTTGTCTGGAATAGTTAATAGTTTTATAAGATTAAACTTCAAATTAATATTAAAATAAAATATTTATTTAAAGTTTCGGCTTTTTTATTGACAAAATATTATTTTTAATGACATTCATTGATTTATATTTAAAATATAATACCTGATTTTTTAAAGTTGAAAATATTTGGAGAATCGATTATTGTTGACATGTTTCTGATGGAATAAAGAAAATTTAATGTAATAAGGGTAGATAAGTTATGTACGAATTATTATTAAATGAGATAATTTTATATTGAATTAGATTGAGGTCAAACTCCTCTACAGTTTCATCAAAAATTTCATTGAAAGTGAAATAAATATTTAAATTCGAAGACTCAATTGGTGTCGTAAATAAACTATTTGCGTTTACTAAAAATTGTCCAGCTACCAGTATATCACATTTTTGTTTTTTTATTGAATGAATTTTAAATATTCTGTTATTAATATAACACAAGTTGTTTGGTGGCAGAATTGAAAATGTATATTTTTTGAATAATACTTCGCGGTATGATCCTTTTCCAGCTAATTTGTAATGCAGTGTAGCAAACGGTGTAATTTTGTGATTTTTAATAATGTTTAGTTCAGCTTCAAACAATCGGTTTTGTAACTGTTGCAATGGCTGTGATTTCTTTTTTATTAATTTTTTTAAATGTCGTAAATGGTTCTCAAAATTAAAAGCACTATATGAGTTTACATTTCCAAAATTCAAAACATCATTAGAAATATGGATTAAATTGTGCACATTATACGATACTGAATGGTGTCCATAGTGTTCAGGAAACTCTTTTACATATTTGTGAAGCATTTTAGATGCACATACATTATTTATAATGCATTCTTTATCATCTGACAAAATTCGGATCGCACAAAATAACAACAAGAAATGCTCGTATAAAGCCTCAATAAGTATTCCTTTTAAACAGGAAACCCCAGTGTAGCACAAAAATAAACGTAGTTCAGTTGCCTTCCATCTATCTAATTCTTTCAATGATCGTGGCTGTCTTGTAAACTCCTTCGTTATACTCTGTTTAATTGTCTGCATTCTGGTGTCAATTTCTTCAATTTGATACTGAGACAATGAAAATGATTGTTTTTTAATAACCGTCCAGTATCTTAAAGTTTGTCGCATGACTCCAAGGAGAACGCAGTGCATGTAGTCTACTGGAAATTGATCCACGCATCCCACATCAATTTTCTCCAATTCAATACTCTTCATTTTCTTATGGTGCAACGGATCAATCCTACATCGGAATCCAGCATCTGTTCTTAAAATACTATTTATTTCTGTATAAACTACTCTGCGGTTTATATATGTCCCTTTCACACTGCATTTAGTACAACCATGGTATCCACTGTGTCCTTTTACGTGTACTATAAATGATTTTGCGGGAGCGTCACAAATAAATGCTCGTAATACAACTTTATATAACATATTATTATGGATAATTCCGTTTAATGCGATGCTTTTCATTTCTTCGACCAATTCTCTTAGAAAGGAATCAGCACAATTTGGTTTGGCATATCCGTGGCAGGCCCCAATTAAACAAACTTCATCATATCCATTTATATTTGCCAATATAGGCCACAGCTGACTACTAGAGCTTTTGGCTAATGGCAGACCGTCTATGCCAATATCCAATTTTAGTTCAGGGGTTGGTAATGTGTGAGAATTTAAAAAAAATTTATATTTCTTTCAATACCAAAAGGCGTATATAATCCATCGCCTAAAGAAACCAATTCGGGTTTTTTTGGTGTTGATTTTAAAGTGCGACAGTCCTTTGGTAATGACGGATGATAATTTTTTAATATCATCAGCAATGAATTCATTGCATCGTTTGTCACATTATATTTTACACACCATTCCGCTAAATCGGTTTGTAAATTGGTATTGTTCCTGGCACTGACAATTTCCAGCTCAGAGCTATCTACGCTAGAGCTTGTCGTTAAATTATCTTCATCAGATTCTTGCGCAACTGGTTCGCAGTATTGAATATTGATACTGGTAGCTGGTGCCGGTTGTCGCTTTTTATGTATGGGTTCTTTTTTCGAACTAACAGCCAATGATAAGAGGCTATTCACTTCTCTGCTAACTTTTTTATACATATTGAATTAATATTTACCAAAAATTTATAGTAGTTACACCTTAAATAAAAAAATAGGTAAACATTAATTAAAATGAATTTCACACATATTAAAAATTTAATAAAATAATAATATATAACATAACCGAATATTTTTGTATTGCTGTTGGATGAGCTGCGAGTAATTTTGTTTTTAGGTTATGTTTAATTTTTGGTTATAAATTTTTAAAAGTGATTGTAGAACTTTGAGCAGTTTGTAAATTCTTGAAAGCATTCTCTTTTCGATTTTAGGTCAACAACATACAACAATTAAATTAAATAAATGAAATGTATATTACAGAATCTCATATCTCTGTAGAATACTCATACGCATGTATTTCACATAAACGGGGGATTTCCCTAGACAACAAAATAATTAAAAATTATGACGAAATTGTGAATAATGTGTTCTCTAGTTATATTAAATTATTAACACTAACACTCCTCATGTAATAACAACTGTAATTAAGATTATAACATTTTTTTTGTTATATTTTAGAATAATTATTTTCCTAAGGAATACCACGTCCCTTCACGCATTGCAAAGTGTAGATGAAGAAAACAAATTTTTTTTCTGTGTGAAAATCGTATGGAAATTTCCTACTCGGAATAAAATGTTTATTGGGAAATGACTAAAAATTTATGAAGTGCTATCAACGTAGGCGATTTTTTTTGTATTGCCCTGTATTTGCATTATGATGATTGTTTTTAACGAAAATTGATGTAATATTAAAATAATAATAATAATAAAATTGATATAGCCTTACGTTTTCATCAAATGGATGTTCTACTGATTTTTCGTTTCGTTACTAGTTGAAAATAATTCTGAGTACTTCGATGTATGGAAAAAATGTTTTTACCACTCTAGTCAAACCCCCACTCTTCGTAAATATATGAATATAATTTTCAGATATTAAATTATACGTTCCTTAAGCTCCTTTAATCGCAACTTCTAAGCTACAGAAACTTGCTGTGATGATCGTGGAGGCAGAACGAGAACGAACTCCACACCGTTACAGCATACTCCACTTGAGATCTTACATAAGCGTAGTATAATGTGCATAGAGTATGTATATCGTTGGATTCTCCAGTCCACCGCTCCAAACCTGGAGCTAGCTTTAACAATAAATAATTATCTAGATTACGGTTAAAACTAACGTTTTAAACAAATGTGATTCTCAGATCAATAATCTCACATAATCTTGGAGCTTCCGCTTCCACATTTCTTAATATTGAGGTGTAATGAATTCTGTACACCACTCCGGTGGTTTTGGACCACACACTCTGTCTGTTGAGGTCATCTTGCAATTTATAAACATCATATACTCATGCTTAATTGTATGAAAGATTTGTACGTCATCAGCAAATTTTAGAACATTTGAATGTTTAATCAACTTAGCTATTCTCTCGATGAGCACAATAAAAATCTAAGATCCAATATGAGATCCTTGAGGGAGACGCAGAGGTCACTTTGATAACGTTGGATTTCTTATTCCCAATTAATACATATTGCAGTCGGTTTGACAGATACGATTTGAACCAATCAATATATCCGGTTGCAAAACCGAATGCGCGCAGACTATGGAGTGCCGTGAGGTGACAAATGCCTTGCTAAAATCTGTATACGCTACATCTACTTGGTGATGATTTTCTATCTCATTTAACACTTTATAGGTAAATTCGACCAGATTGGTAGATGTCGATCTTCCAGGCATGAACCCGTGTTGGTAGATAGAGATGTGACGTATACTATCAATGTAGATTTGAAAGCATTGCACACAATCACCTCAAATAATTTTGGAATTGACAAAGATCAGGAAACTCGGCTGTGGTTATTAATTGGTTGAAAAGTTTGCGGAGTGGATTTGTGAAGCTACTCGCAAACCTTTTTAATATAAAGGCAGGTATATCATCCAGCCCACATCCATCTTCAAATTAATGCGTATGACAGGAGGAATAATAGAACTATTGTTATTGCCTATTTGATCAGAGTCTCATATTATCACAAGGGCTATAGACTGATTTGAAAAATCCTGCACATGTCTGCTATCACTTTTGCGTTCGAGGGGCTATTTCCAAAATTATTTAGGATTTAATTTAATTTTTGTTTCAATATTTGCAAGGTAAGACCTGTTTACTTCGCTGTAAAAACGCTAGCTTGTCGGTTTCCAATCGAGATTTCATCATTTTAGTAGAGGCTTTACATTTTCGGTTTTTTAAATTGGTTAGCAGGTCATAAAACTACGGAGGATGAGTTTTTGGTGGTTTATTGTAAAAAAGCACATGGAGTTCAAAGCCTTGGTGAATGAAGTTATACAATTTAATAACATTTTCGTTCACATTGTCAACATTTACAATTAGATCCCAATTTACTGCTTCTAAATAATTTTGCAAACCGGCGTAATTTTCTTTCTTGAAGATGAATTTCATTTTTGGAAGGTGCTCAGATTTCTTCAGGTTACAGTAGGTTGTATGAAATAAGATGTCCAAAAGTTTGTGGCTGATATCTTTTACAACTAATGGATTTATTGGGTGACGGTCTCTTTATCGTAAACAATTTATCGTGTTTCAATTTAACGTGAACATTTAACCGTAGAACAGTTTATCGTAGACACAATTTACCGCGGACACAATTTATCGTGGGACAATTTATCGTAGAACAAATTTATGCGTGTTCTTAACCCTTTGAGTCCTGATTTAAAACTGGGTCAAATAGATTTTTGTTGTGACATATTTTGGGTTGCTTGGGTACCATTTTAAGTAAAAACGAGAAAAAAAAATTTAAAAAATAAGTCAGGTTAGGTTTTAACTATTGTACACACACATGCACAAATCGAGCCAAGAGTAATTATTTTTGTATTAAGGAAAAAGTTTATAAACTTATTATTTCAAATTCAAACTTAAAAATGTCTATGTAAAATGCAAAAATAATTAAAAATACACACTCGTAAATTGCTTCTAGCAAAAGTAACTAATAATATGGAAAACATAAAAAAATAATATAAGTAAAGTAACATCCAATAAATAAAAATTTACATATTTTGTCTCATAGTTTTTAAAACCACGTTCGTTTTTTATGGAATTTTAAAAAACAGGTCCACTTTTTTAGTAGACAAAGATGTATAGAACATTTTTCACAGTAAACGTCCATGCGAAACGCACAGCTTTCGAACTTGCATCTAGTTGTCTCTTTATTTCCAATAAATTCAGGGAAATGAACAATAATCATACCGAATATTCGAGATTGAACGAATTTCGTCATGAATTCTTCTTGAATGAGATGGAAAGCCGGTATTGGTAATATCCGCTGGAGGACGCCCTTGTTTTCATGGATTGGTGAAAGAATTCAGCAGAAAGAGTGACACACGTATAACCGGAATTTCAACAAATCTAATATGTCTTTATCTGGTATATTTTGTTTTTGCACATACATAGTTTATACTCAATCCAACTTGCGCTGATCGCAAAATCTAAAAAATGCGCCATTACTCGCAATGGCCATTTTTTGGATCTGATAAACGTCCTATAATATTGGATTAGTTGATCTAAAAGATAAACTCCTTCCATACCGCTGTTATATAAATGTACAATTTCCGGTTGTGAAACGTCAACATATCGCTTTAGGGATGCGCTCCATCTTTTTATTGTGTTTATATCACGCATTCCCATAAAATTGAATGCTATGAAATAGGTTTTTATCAAGCTATTTGATCACAATAATTTTATCATACTTGCTGACACATTGCTCTAAATAACCGCAGTCCTTTGTTTTAAATTGGCATTCTTCCGAAAAATCTGGCTTGTGAAATCGGTTAATTCGAGCGGGCCGAATTGCACTAATCCCTCTGTTTTTTAATATTTCCAATAAATTAGTCGTAAAAAGACTATCGAAATACAGTTTGTGTTCCGGCACTTCAATTCTTCGAATTTAATGGAGGACGATTGCTGCACCAAACCCAAATTGTGGTTGAGGGAAATCAGAAATTTCAGTTCTTGTTCTTGAAATTTCAGTTATAGTTCCTTCGTTTGATACTCCTGCAATAACAGTTGCAGCCACTTTTTTCGAATCGATGTTTGCGTTTTCGTCATCTTCACCAACCGCCTGTTCTACTTCGATTCTTGTTGGACGTCTTTTATTGGTACTTGTATTGGTACTTCTATAAAGTCCCAAAGTGCATGAGGTTATACAATGTACACGAGGATGTACATGACCGTTGGTTATATTTGTACATCTACAAGTACATCATATTAAATTGAGAAAAACCATATTTGAATATGACTTAAACAACAATTTGTTTTTAGAATATCAATTGTTGGATATTTAAATGTATAAAAAACATTATTTGGCTTACCAGGATTTTTTATTATTTGCACTAAAATTGGGCTAAAAAATAAAGGATTTTCACTACTAAAAAATACATGATTGTACCTTGATATTTTATTTAATACTGATCTCATTTTTGTAATTTGAGGGAATGTGGTATAATAGAATGATGAAAAAGAAATGAAAAACTGAAACAAACATGCAATAGAGGAGAAAATATGAATTTCGTGAATACTACGTCTCTTTGAACAGTTTGTACATACTCATGTACAACAGGTCTAAAAGGGTTAACCGATTATGATGGGATTGGGTATGTTGGATGGGAATGGGATTATTGAATGATTTTTGGAAGAAGTCCTGGAATATGGCCATGTGGGACGGAACTCGGCCGTTCTTGGAATTGAGATTCTTTAATGATTTTTATAACAAGTTCGGGAAAAGTGGGCACATGGAACGGACGATAGTCAATGATAAATTAGTGTACTCGCTTTTGGACGAAAACGTTAAATTTTATTTTTAATTTTTTCTATTAAATTTTCTAGTAAAATGGCCAACCATCGGTGGAGTTACTTATCAAACTCCCAGACAATCTAAGCTCTTGTAGTATAACTACGTCCAGAGTACGAATTTAAGCTTGCTTGGAAAGGTTCTGGAGATCTCAAGTCATAAAAGTCTTTCTTCTCAGAGCAGATAGTTGGCTTGCCGCTCAATCAACTTATTGGGTTGACACGTGTGTGCATTACGGAATATAGTGATATACATGTACATAGCAAGCTCCTTGCTATAAGTCAAACGCCCACTTCCGTCATCTCTAGCCTAGAGACAATACGTTTATGTGGTATTGGATTTGTGGCGCCCATAACTCGCCCTGACATGTAGTGTCAAAGGTCATAAGCAAAATTCCTCCTGCATCGCTTTTACTCACTCTCACTGTTTATAATTTTACAAAAAATAAAGAATTTCCACTATGCAATGCGATTGACGTCAAACATTATCATTTTCAATGAAGTGCGAAAATTTAATAACGAATAAAAAGTTTATTAGTTTATTGAATAGAATACTGAAGAATAAGTGAAAAATGAATATGAATATCTTAAACTGAAACAAACGAAATGAAACCTACTACTACTCTCTCTACTCAACTTCTATCACACGGAAAGCATCCGAAAACTTTTGAACAAGTGTTTTATTACAAATAAGATATTTAAACGATACAGGAAAAAATGTTAATTGAAAATAACATCGTATAATAGCATCACAATTACTGATTATCGTCACTAATAATCACCTATTAAACAACACCGTATTTGCATAGTATTTCTACTTCCAAAAATCAATCAATAATCCCATTTCCATCCAACATACCCAATCCCATTATAATCGGTTAAGAAACTACCGAGCTCCGTCCCACATGGCCATATTCCAGAACTTTTTCCAAAAATCATTCAATAATCCCATTTCCATCCAACATACCCAATCCCATCATAATCGGTTAAGAAACGACCGAGTTCCGTCCCACATGGCTATATTTCAGAAATTCTTACAAAAATCATTTAAGAAGCCCACTAATTTTTATATACGCCACGCGAAAATCTGTTCTACGATAAATTGTCCACGATAAACTGTTCCACGATAAATTGCTTCCACGATAAATTGTTCTACGATAAATAATTGTTCTACGATAAATTGATCTACAATAAATTGCTCACGATAAATTGTTCACGATAAATTGACAGTAAATCGTCTTCAGTACTTCACCAATCGCATGAGGCGGTATGATGAGATTGTTTGCCTATTTTGATCTTCGCACAAATCTGCTCAAGTCTTGTTGGAACTAATGTAATAAGAGAACTCTCTAGATTTGAATGTACAGCTATCAATACGCTATCGCCTGATTCCTTAGTACTCATTTCAGGAGTGCGATCACGTCTGCAAACAATAAAATTTGGCCCAAAGTATTCTTCGATTACATACAGGGTGTTTGTTTGATGAACAAATTGATAGAATTTGGATGCTTTTGATGCCATTTAGTTTACATTCTGATTGTTCTCACATTTTTGACCGCATTTTTTACTGTTTTATAGAAGGTTGATAGTATTTGGTGATTCATGAATAGCGGGACAACTGCAGTTAAAATGGCGCGCCTTCATCACTAACGAATGGAGTAAATGATCTGCTACAGGTGCGAAATATTTAAATGAGCACGAGTGCTTCGATATTGCAACTATTGCGTGTGATAAACTACTGAAAAGTTTAACCGAATGAGTGTTTGTTCTGATGCATACAACATTTGGTGATGTTAGTCCTTCTGTCTCATGAATAGTTAAGACTTTACTAAAAGATGGTAAGCTGGTCCATTAATAAGCGCTTATCTGCTTTGGTAAAAGTTAGATAAAATGTATTATCAATTACAGTCAGGGATGTTATATCAGTTGGTAATTTGAAGAATCCCATTGACACCTTTACAGGGTTTATGGTACTGATATCAGGATAATATTCTTTTAGTGCTAATGTAACATCAACAGGACATATAAATGTAATATTTAGCTGATCTGAATTCGTAATATATTTACTAGCATGGTGCAATCTGTCAATGTATAGAACTTGATTTTTATCCCCAATAAGATATATTTTTAAACATTTACTGAGCATATGGCCACCAGTTCAATATAACCTGCATGTATCAACATATATTCATCAATAAACACTGATGCATAACATCGGGTACCATTAATTAGGTATGAAGCAATCGTTTTATAGTTAAGTTCAATTTTGTTGAAATCCATCTTCTCCTTAATACAACGAGTGGCAACATTAGATTTGAGAACAGAAAGACCTTCCTTAGTGGCACATAAGACCAGATCATAGCCTAGTTTGATTGTTGATGATCCATGTAGATTTTCCATAGCTTAGAACATTCTGGACACCAATAACGATAGGTTGCATGATGTTTTTTATTGCATAGATGTGTTATAAATTTGAATATGTCAGGAGATCGAGCATAATTTCAGTGTCAGCGGAGCAGAAAATATATCTTTAAGATGTCAAAAAAGAGTTTGTGGACTCACAATATTTAACTAGGTGATCGCAATCAAATCCAAACTGATGAATAATTCTAGGATCCTCTGACTATTTGTTGTTTAGATTGTCAAATATGAAGAGGTGCAATGATAATAAAGATGAGGCGGTGAACGGCATTAAATGGATGTATTTGCTGTAGTAGTATTGGAGGTGGTTTTTAATGATACTGTAAGAATGTTTAATATAAAACATTATTTCCATAACAGAGTTCTTATAGTAGGAATCCGCGCTGGTATCAGTAAAATATAACGGATATATTTTAAATTGCATCCATATGAGTCCATGATGACTAAAGCACTTTCTTGCCTAAAAATGTCGCATTGTACCTTGTAACCATTCTAAATCCATTTAAACACTAGACCGGTTGTCATGGAGCCGCCGTCACTCACAACTATAAACCAATGTTTTTAGGTAGGTAATTTTACTTTTGGAATTTTTGTACGACCATGAATCATGTCAAAATAACACGTAGTTTCATCCACATTAAATATCAACCGTATCGGAATGTTTACAGTTTATTGGTTCAATGCGGTAATAAAATTTTCCATTTTGTCACAAATTTTATTTGCCGAAGAACCGTCCTGTTGACTCTGATGAGTTGCTTTTCGTGAAGTAATTTTTTTTTCTAGGGCAAACTTCTCTGATCTAATTATAGCTGTAGAAACTGTTTGTTCAAAACGAAGCTCCAATGTTTTTGCAGATTTTTATTGCCTCGCTTCGAAACGTGTTATAGTTGACCACCAATTTCTTTTTTCTGCTTTTAAACCACTCAGTTACCATTTGTTTTATTTCATAAAAAGCCGGCTTTGATAGCCGGTTTTTTTGCCAAAGAATTAGGCGACTCACCACGTTTTGCTCGACCAACCATTTTCATTTTCTCTGATGCAGAAATTGAATTCCTTTTCTGTTTTGGTGGCATAGTTGGGGGCAACAATAAATCATTTCACAACAAATAGTAAACGTGAGTATATCGGGTAAGTTTTTTTCCCTTAATTTTATTGAGTTCACAAATAAAATTTTATTTAAAAATTAAATTTAACTCTGCCATTTTATTTCTTTCTTTCTTTTGCTTCTACTCGGTTTTGCATTTTTGTTTCGCGTTTCGGTTTAAGTTTGTAAATGTCATCTGATACTCCTTCCAACTCCCCGCTCAATGACGAGGTTTATGGGGATGCAAGTTCAGTGGAAACAGCTAGTCAGCCACAGAGTGTGCAAAAATCCGGCCTCCGCAACTGTTGTACGGTCAGAATCCGGCCGTTTGGTTCACGATTCTGGAATGCCAGTTCGCTGTCGCGACATCAGGTCGGAGACCACCAGGTTCTCTCATGCAGTGGGGGCGTTGGACGCGAGACTACATGATCGTTTCGCGTATTTAATTCTCCGCGATAAGGGTACACTTCCTTTTTCTGTTTTTAACGAGGAAGTGATTCGCGTATTAGGCGAATCAGAGATGTCACGCCTGAATAACGTCCTGATGAACCTGACTTTGGGTGATAAAAAACCGTCTCATAATTACTTAGTCAGATACGTTTGAACGCTGGCAGTAATTTCAACGACAAGTTTCTCAGTCAACTTTGGATGACGAGGTTGCCTTCGCTGGTTCAAGTTATCCTGACGACTTTTGAAAATGATATAACGTTAAATGTGTTGGCAGCACGTGCAGATAACTTGATGGAGGTAATGCCACCGTTAGGGTTAAATGCCAATAAATCGTGCAACCCTTTCGGTACATCCTCGTCTGAAGCATCTAACGGGTATGTCAATCCAACTGGCATATCTAATGCATCTAATTTAGACGCTAAATTAGAAGATTTTAAAATAAAATTTTTGGCTGAAATTAAATCTATGGTTAACCCTAGATTTCGATCTCGTTCTAATAATAGAAATCAAACAAGTTATCGTTCGAGATCTAGAGGTCGGGCTAACCCAAAATTCGACTTGTGTTTTTATCATTTTAGGTTCGGTGATAAGGCTCAGATATTCCAGATTGGCTGTAAATTTTATGATAAAACCTGTGGAAGGTCAGTCGATCAAAATAGATTTTTAAATGTTCATCAGGACGTGACGACCGTCACTGATGAGCCTACTACCAGTCGTCTATTAATACATGATGCCAATTGATGAGTTTAATTTCTAATAGACACTGGTGCTGGCGTTTCGGTTGTTCCACTCAAAATTTGTCACATTCCGCAAACTTTAACTACTTCCAAATTATTCGCTGTGAATGGAACGCCAATTAAAGCTTACGGAACAAAAGTTCTAAATTTAGATTTTCGGTTATGGCGTGATTTCCAGTGTGAATTTAAAGTGGCAGATGTCTCGCTACCCATTATCGGAGCTGATTTTCTTAAAAGTTCTAGTTTGATAGTTGATCTTGGCAAACATCGTCTTCTAGATTCAACGACATCATTGTTTACTGTCGATTATATCTCTCTCACTGCCGAGTCAACACTGCCTCAACTAGACAAATCTAAGGTGCAATTTCTTTCTAAATTCTCAGAAATTATGACAAACTCCCTAAACGTCAAACCAGTTAAGCATATGATCTCTGATCGGCTGGAAACTTTTGGACTACGGTTTTCTTGTAAAACTAGACGTTAGGCACCTGATAAATTAACAATTGCAAAACAGAAATTTGAGAATCAGGAGCCATCTTCGATGGCACTAGGAATTTGTCGTCCGAGTAATAGTGCATGGCCTAGTCCTTTGCATTTTGTCTTGAAGAAAAATGGAGATTGGAGACCATGTGGAGATTACCAAAGTCTGAATCGTGTTACAATTCCAGATCGTTATCCTATTCCACATCTTCAAGATTTTTCGTACCAGCATGAAGGATGTACAGTTTTTTCGACTCTTGATCTTGTCCAAGCTTATCATCAAATCCCAATTGTACCGTATGAAATTTCAAAAACCGTTATTGCGGCTCCCTTCGGTTTATTTGAATTCACTAAAATGACTTTTGGTCTCAGGAATGCAGCGCAAACTTTTCAGAGATTCATGCATTCCGTACTGTTGGGCCTTAATTTCGCATTCATCTACTTAAATGACATTCTGAAAGCGTCTAAAACTTTCGAGGAACATCACGCGCATCTCGAACTAGTTTTCGAAAAATTATCAGACAACGGTTTAATAATCAATTCTGGAAAATGTGTCTTTGCTTCACTTGAAGTTAAATTTTTAGGACATTTTGTTAATGCAAATGGAATTTTAACTGTTCCAGAACGTGTTGAAGTCATCAAAAATTTTTAACGTCCGTTAACGATTAATCAACTCAAAAGATTTTTTGGGGATGATTAATTTCTACAGACGTTTCATTCCAAACGCCGCGGTTATAAGAAAAATAGTAAAATTCTAATTAATTGGTCAGCAGAGTTGATGCCTTCGACAATTGTAAGAAGAAATTATGTAAAGCTACTTTTCTTGCACACTCTTCATCTACGGCTAAACTCGCTATCATGGTAGACTCTTCGGACACAGCTATCGGTTCAGTAGTTCAACAGTATATCGGCGACATTTGGCAACCACCCAGCTTTTTCTCGGTTTGTCTTAATGAAACGCAACATAGATATAGTGCTTTTAACAGAGAGTTGTTAGCAGCGTACTCTGGCATCAAGCATTTCAGATATCTTTTGGAAGGACGACAGTTTACGTTGTTTACGGACCATAAACCACTTGTCTACGCTTTTTGTCAGAATCCGGAAAAGGCATCACCGCGTCAATTCAGACATTTGGATTTCATCGGGCAGTTCACAACCGACATCCAACACATATCAGGCATAGATAATGTCGTCGCAGATACACTTTCCCGCATTAATCTAATTTCTATTCCTGAAAGGATAGATTATGCACAAATTGCGGATGCCCAAACCAATGATGTCGAGCATAAAGATCTTATGCGCGATGATTTAACTTTAAAGTTTGTCCAAGTTCCGTTGAGTTTTAACTCTAACAAAACTATATATATTGTGATATTTCGACAGCTAATCAAAGACCTTTTATTCCAATTGAATTTCGGAAAAAAGTTTTTGAAGCCATTCATAATCTGTCACACCCTGCAATTAAAGCAACAACTAAATTATTGACGAAAAATGTCATCTGGCCCTCCATCACAAAAGATTCAAATACTATGGCACAATCCTGATTAGCTTTTCAGAAATCCAAAATTTCAAGACACACCGTTTCACTTGGTCCTTTGCCTATTTCTGACAATCAGCGGTATTGCGTTACATTAATCGACAGGTATACGAGGTGGGCTGAGTACAGTTCCAGTTCCTGATATTACTGCAGCTGCTTTCGCTTCTGCGGTATACTCCACACGGATTTCACGCTTCGGGTACCAAACTTTATAGTCACCGACCAAGGTTTGCTGTTTGAGTCTTGTCTTATTAATAAATTGTAAGCATTGATCGGATTCAGACAAGTAAGAACGACGGCTTATAACCCAAAGTCCAACGGTTTGATTGAGAGATGGCACAGAACGTTAAAGACCGCAATCATATGTCACGAACGAACTGATTGGGTAACGTTCTTGCCAACCGTACTGTTACGTTTACGCACGTTATATAGTGAG
Organism: Nephrotoma appendiculata; assembly: GCA_947310385.1. Taxonomy (NCBI): domain Eukaryota; kingdom Metazoa; phylum Arthropoda; class Insecta; order Diptera; family Tipulidae; genus Nephrotoma; species Nephrotoma appendiculata. The sequence goes on along the minus strand of OX371225.1, from coordinate 133,957,470 downwards.
GAACTTAAAACTTCTCCCGCTGAACTTGTTTACGGAAGTACATTGAGTTTGCCTGGTCCATTTCTAAATTCTTTTTCGACTGTAAAATTCTTCAGACAGATTTTGTTAATAATCTTAAAAAACATTTTGATGAGATTAGACAGTCTCCGGTAACCAGGCACTCCAATGTAAAAACTTTCGTAAGCAGGGAGCTTTCAACGTGTTCACACGTATTTTTAAGGTCGGATTTTGTGAGGAAATCTTTACAACCACCTTATTCAGGACCGTTTATTGTTCTCGAAAGAGGGGATAAGTTTTTGAGTATTAACGTAAACGACAGGTCGTGGTTTCTCTGGATCGCCTCAAACTATGTTTCGCGGAGAATGCAGACATCGTGGGATCGTTTCCGGCAAGCCCGCTGGGTGAGAGAACTTCGGATAACGAGCCGGGTTCTGATGGCACAAACGTGTTAAAAAAGGTTTGCTTCAATCTTCCACCGAAGGAACCAGTTCAAACCAGGACTGAAAGAAAAATTAGACCACCGGCACGTTTAGTGAAAGCAGCTTCTGGATCACCGTCGGTTCTTTAATTTGGTTTATTTTCGGCCTCGGTGACTTTTATTTTCATAATTTCTTCCGAATTTATTGGGGAGGGAGTATTGTGGCGATGTCTATAAACTTAAACGTCAAATTTAATTGTCAAATTTATAAATCACAATGATCTCTCTAAAATGATGGAAGAGACAAAAAAACCGGTCTACCATCGTAGGTTGTAGCAATAACAAAAATGTTATGTTCTATTATTTTTTTTCATCAATATTAAAAAAAACTCGAAACACCAAGTCGAATATTGCGAGTAGTTTTATTTGGAATCATTTAATACATTTTTTTCATTTACAATTAAAGTATTCAAAAGTTGTTATAATTAATTAGAGTGTTGTTATTAAAGTGCCAATATAAGTATACACCTTACATACAGTGCATAGTGAGAACAGCATACACAGCGTCATATATTTAAATAGTGGGGAAAGAATCAACTAAACAACAACTCTATGTACAAACTTTCAGTTGTAGTATAGAGTGTACTCTATAGCTAAATTAGCAATACATTGTAAAAAACCGTTGGCCATCTAGTATCTGCCTCCAATTTGTTCTTAAATGCTATTTCAAAATATTTTTAAATAAAGTTAAAACTTGACTTGAATATTTTACTTGACTTATTTTAATGTGTAGATATTGAGGAAGTTTGTAATTTGGAAATAATCGGCTGTTTGCTTCTAATGAGACAAGTAATGCACGTAAGTAATTTTAAAATTTTTGTCGGTCTGTTACTGTCCATACACACCAGCTTCAATGTCCGGCTTTCATACTAAAACTACTGCACCTTTTTTGGTATATCAATCTGCACTTAGCTTTATCTCGACATCTTAAATATTTTTAAGTTAAAAGATAAAACATAAATATGCCAATCATGGGCAACCAAAAGGGTTTCTCGGTTCGTTTTTGGCTATTTGATTTATTTACTTGGAAAAACAAATTGACAAGTCCTAGCAAAGACCGAGATCTGCTTAGAATAATACAAATTTAAGTAAAATTTTCGCCAAATTAAATCTTTGTATTGATGTCATTTATATCAGTGGTTTCTTCTCGGTATTCTCTAAAATATGTATTTGAAATTGCCGTTCAGGTCGATTTATAAAGTGATTTAATAATAATGCATATATCCGGCCGCGAATATTTCGCAATATAAATTTAAAATGACTATTAATACTGCTCATGAATCTTGATCTATATATATTTTCTACGTGACCTCTCTGTATAAGTTAATCGCATTTCAAAATTAAATTTACTATGAGCTTGCACTAAATTTTTCATAGGAAAAGTGATTTTCTGATTTTTTTGGCTTAAGAGTTAATAAGATACAGTGCAACATTTTTGAGGTCGCTGTATGCTTCAACAGCAAGCAGTCAATGCAAAATTTAAAATAAAACATAATGAGCGATGAGCCATATTTCCATCTAAGCAGATACGTAAGCCCGCAAAACTGCTGTGTTTGGGATATTAAATATTTATGTATCATTGACAGATAACTTATGTATCCACAAAGAGTTACCGTTTTACGAATTTATTGAAATGAAAAACTACATGACGATTCCTATTAGTTACGAGAAAATCGATGTTCAAAGTTATAAGTGATTTCCCTAAAGTTCGATTTCCGAAACAAGCATCATGATTACCCATTTATACCATAAAAAGCATGGTTAGAGCAAACAGGTCAAGTTTGTTTGATTTAGTTGTTAGTCAAGTTTGTTTCGATTTTACTAATTATGATTGGTAAAATAGAGACCAGCTCCCTTTTTTATGTATAGATACTATTATCAATTGAATAAGAGTTTAAACGTTTACTGAAACAAAAAATCTTACACTTCTTTATCATTCAAGAGAGCACCAAATATTTACCACTTAATCATCCAAAGAATTATACACCTTATAGTGAAACGTGTTGAGTTAGTATCAAGTATCGTAATATATCATATTCCAAACATTTAAATTGAATATATTTTCCCAAAAATAAAAGTTATCGTTTAACGATACACAAAAATGAATCCCAGTTTTTAATGCTATTTTCTACTTCTGAATACTTGAAGTTTTGAGCTTTTTATCTCTACAGCTCCAGCATAAATAAAAATAAAATTGGAAAATCTACAAACGAAAAAATCCTTTATACAAAAGTATAAGCAAGCATAATAGCTGGAATATACATACATCGTTGCATCGAAAAGAGTGCTACATGGAGATATATCTAATTTTTATCATATAGAATTCCAGTACAGCTTCTTTATACAAACACACAGAGCGTTATACAGTTACACTTATATAATATTTGTATACCTTTAAAGTATTTTGTATATTCGGTTAGATAACGCATATGCAAATGATATAGAATATTTCCTATCTAACTAGTGGTAGTTTTTTGCATAGTTGACAGCATGTTATATTTACTGAATTCATCACTATATAACGGGAAAACATTTTAAAACGGTATGGTATATAGAAATTAACTAGTATTTTCCCATAGTTGGTGGGGTATTAACACCAAAAGCCGCTGTTGTTATTTTGTATAAATTTTGCAATAATAGACTACCTAAAAATAGTACCTTGAATACTACCTTGAAATAGTGATATGGTTTGATATGGACCTCAGTAATTTTGATTAAATAAATAAAATTCATTAAATAAAAAAAGAGCAATTGCTTATAAAAATATAGCCGAGAAAAGAACGGGTGAACCACAGATATACGTTTCTAAACAATCTAGAAAAAGCTTGACGTTAGAGATGATAATGAATGTTATTAGGCGAATTGAGAACGGTGAACGATAATCCGAAGTGGTCTTCCAGGCTAAAATTGGCTGGATCAACCATTACAACAATTTTTAAAAATTCCGATAACATTAAGAAATCAATTTGTACAACAACCTCATTATCTGCCAAGAACGTAACACGCACAAGAAATACTCAAGTAAAAAAAAAATAGAGAAATTATTAACATTCTGGATTGATGATCAAACACAGAGAAACATGCCGCTCAGCCAGGGCATCATAATGGAAAAAGCCAAGATATTATATTTAGAGCTTGTAAATCGAACTGGAGAAAACTAGTGTATTGAAAAGGCGGTCAAGATGTGGTGGAAAATTTGCCTCACTCTAGTCAGCCATCAAGTTGAAGATGAAGTTAACATCAATAAAGTGAAGAAAATGGTTTTCGAAAATCGTCATTTAGGTTTGAGAGAGAGATAGTTGCTGAACTCCGTGCATCTCACGAATCCATTCGAACCATTATTAATCCAGTAAATGAAGGGATCAACCTGTAAGTTATTAGTTGCGATTTTCATTTTCTGGTGGTAAGTGGCAGTTGGTACCTCATTAAAAATGAGATCGAGTTTTCAAGAAAAAAATCTGTTTTAGGGGGAGAAAATGGCCCCAATAGAGCTGGAAAATCCATGTTCTGCGAATATCTCCCAAAATAAGGCAGTTAGGGATTTTTTGTTCAGATAAACATTGAAGATCAGTTGGTCGGCGATTGAACGTCGTAGAGGAAAGACGTGTTTTTTGTCTCTCCTCTAAATAATTAAAAATAAATAGTTTAAATGTGTTTTAATTAACTAATTAATTAATTAAATAATATATATCTAAGTGTTCATAGACATAAATAATATATTGTGTGATTTAAAGAAGTTTGAAGCCGTAATAAGATACATATTGAATAGTTATATTATATTAATTTGTGTGTGATGCGCTTGCAATGGCGTAGAATATGTATATTACAAGTTCGTTTATATGTATTTTGATACCGTTGTTGAATGCATCATACGCATTGTATGTATGTAATTTTTCAATATGTATAGGACTTTTATGATTCCAGAGGAGGAATAAGATAAGTGTTTTCTCATTTTTTCCATTATTTTAACACGCTTTACTTTAATACATATTAATTATTAACATATATTTTTCCAAATAAATCTTAAGTATATAATAAAATTATTACTGTACTCTATAACTCATAAATGTGTAGAGTACTAGTATTCTCATGGTGGTAGTATTGTTTGTGCCAGAAAGTGTTTTTCGATTTTGTTATTCTGTTTTGTTACACTCGATAACAATTTTTGTTGTTCTTTTTGCGACAATTGTTTTTCGTTGGTACTTTTGAATTCTAACTTTTGTTTTTTATATTTATTTGCTCGTACGACGTACATTATATTTTGTATGGAAATTAGTATTGGAGATGTATAGCGGGATATAATGAACATTTCAAAACCACCGAAAATGTGGTTTTGCGATGTATATACAAAGCTTGTTATATGCTTTCGTCTGTGCTTTGTATGGATGTGTATGTATTGATTACAAACGAAAAATATACAAGATCAGGGGACTTTTGTTTTCATTTTGTTTTATTTATGTCATTACATAATTATTATATTTTTACTTTTTGTGCTTGGTAGTATAAATGTTTTTCTATATGAAAAAAAACGATTCAATCATTGATTTTTTTGCTTTTTCATCTCATTTTGTGTGATCAATTTACACAGGGCGGTGGATGTGTATTGCGATAAATTTTTTTTTATATTGATGTTAACGGGCGATCGCTGAGTTTTCATCTATTGGGATTGGGAAATAACTTTATGGGTTGCAGTGTGTTGATTTTTTTATTCTAGAGAAGCGGGTAGCGAGCACTCCTGGATCTACATTACATATTTTTCTTGGTACATTTTACTAAGATTATTTATGAAAATGATTCTTTCCACATTTTGATTTCAGAAATTAACTAATTTTACTAATTCCTACCTCCAATTATTCACCGTTTGAGTATTAAATTGTTATATTTACTATGTTTTATATGATGAGCAATTTAGAGTTATCAAGGTTTATCAGGGGCTGCATGAATTAAAGGGGTCTGAATTGAAGGGTTTTTTCTGAATTAAAATAAGTGTTTTTGATTCGCTTTGGGGATGATTTAAAATCGGGGTTGAAGAAGAAATGAAAGAGTTCGATAAGGTGAATTTGGGCGGGGCATTTCTCGATTCATTTTTAAAATGAATTAATATAAATGTTTATAGAATGAAATAATATAAGCCTTTTTTATTTATATTTATACTTTATAACTAATCAATGTAAATCCATGCAAGTATTATTTTCAGTAATGAAAATTTTTTGGAACTTAAATTTAAATTTTAAATAGAATGTGCCTTTTTTAATTCATTTTCAAGGTGAGTTAGGGTACGTGTTTTAAAAATGAAATAGTATAAGCCTTTGTTAATTCATTTCTGAGTTTTCTCCTTTTTCTAAATCGCTTTTTTAATTCAAAATTTTAAGTTAAAAATATGAATTAAAATAAGTCGCTGGTGTTCATACAAAAATCAACTTTTTTGCTTCATTTTTGGAGAACTTTCTTGATTCGGACTTTTTTAGTTCGGTACCCCTTTATCAGGTGTTTATTATTAATACTATATTATTCATTGCAGTTCCTGATTAAGCTAATTTATTTAGTTCTAATGAACATTTTTGATTACAGAAGGATTTTGAAACCGTAATGACTACATTTTTATTATTTGCAGCTTTATTATTTTGTAAGCGTCGAGGAATAAATACTCCTTATAGATTCCAGATTGACTATTTTTGAAACCAGATGTCTTTGTTTCATTTTTATTTTTATTAATAAACATATTGGTTTGTTAGGGATTGTAGGGTTATCCGTTGAAGAGGGGATCCATCCGTTTGATACTACAATATTTGGATTTGATTTATTTTATTTTATTTGTTTTACGACAATCGAGTTATAATTAATTTAGTTATAATAATCATTACATTGCATTACATTTATTCTATTCAAGAATAATTTAGGTGTATCGTACAAAATAATGATTCTCTAACGCATAATAATAACATTTTATTTCAGGAAACTTACTCGTACCATTAAGATGCCAACATTATTGATTATCAATTTTTTTAAAATGCTATAGTAATGGTGTGTGGAGGGCCTGGCGTCGCGTTGTTGTGGGTTGATGTGGGGAAGTGATATTAAATAAAATTTCATCACTCATAGTAATGAAATTTTGTTTCAGGACATTTACTAATTGATCAATTACTTTTTAGGTTGCTGCTTGCTGATTGTTTGTATCCCGAAGAACAAAAATAATTGTGCCGTCTTGTGCTTGACTAACTATTGACTACTTAGGTGTCTGTAACCGGGTCAAGTCTATCATACCTAACAACCTTTCCTTTCCCTCCATCTTGTTGTATGTAGGGGGGTGTACGGTTGCTCCGGCGTGTCCGGGATCCTTGCTTGGTCTTGGCCGTATATTCTAATCAATATAATTTAACTCATAATAATGACATTTTATTTCAGGAAATTTACTGCAACTTAATTAATTATAAATTTTAATTATAATAATCAATTTTTTTTAGGATGCTGATTGCTGAATATACCCAAAATAATCAAAACTAATTGTGTTGTCTCGTGCTAACCGTCTTATATTACATTTCAACTAACAATTTACTAACTATTGACTACTTAGGTGTCTGAAACCGGGTCAATTTCCATAATAATTAACTAACCTTTCCTATCCTTCCATCTTGTTATATGTAAAAGAGTGTGCGGATGGGCCCGGCGTCAACCGGGAATCTTACTTAGGTTTGGTCGCACATTCCAATCAATCAATCAATCAATCAAAGATAAACATTGAAGATCAGTTAATTTTCTACAAAATTGTACCTGATGACTTTTTCCAAAAAACTGACCGTTTCCGCGATAAACGGGCCCAAGTGCACTTATAATATTGAGTTTCTGAGTTGTATGCCGGAGAGCACAGTCCGTGCATTTTCACATAAGCGGGCGGACAAATTATTCAATAACTTTGTTAAAAATGCATATTTTCTCATGATTCAAAGTTCAAGTGAAAGAGGAAATCTACCGCTATCATACCTGTGACTTTAGTCACGTTTTGAATCTTTGGCCATATTGGAAAAATAGATTAAACTTTCTGCTCCCGCGCGTTTTAGACCTCGCCAGGAATTTCTTCCTATTTTTTTTAGTATTGCACTTATTTGCTCAAATTTTCTTGATTATTGGTCCTGAGAAGGTTCTTTGTCATCTGTAAAATTTGTATAATCTAATTTTTTTCCATTTTGATTGAAAATTTGTTTGGTGAATCCCAATTTTTTGCTGTTTTTGGAGCGCGAGGAAATTATGTAAACAACCACCAATTAAAAATGCATACATGATCGGATTGGTCTCTATGACATATCATTTGAAAGCTGAGAACGTCTACTTTTCGGTTGAGCAAATATTTTTTTTCACAAAATCGGCCATTTTCTAATAAATTTGGAAAACGCATGCTCAAGGAAAAAGCGCACTTTTCCTTTTCGTGTCTTTTTTCTCCTGGCTCTTTATATTTGACGTTTTGACACCTTGACTAGTGGAAAGGTGGAACTCTCACCTTTCCATCAATGTATATAAAGTCATCTCATTGATACGTGGGGAAAACCCCGAGTCCTAAACGTAATGATATAATTTCATTACTTTCATTTCTTCCGTTGTTCGTCGCGTGTGTGCTTTATGGTTTCTATTTCATTTTTTAAATTAGTTTTGTTGTTTTTCCTACTATTTTTCCTACTATTATACATCGGGTACCCTGGACGGGAAAAGAATTATTTGTTGAAATTTTCGGCAGATATGTAAAACATTTAAGAGATAATTATTCCCGGGAAGTCACAGTGGTTTTCGATGGACATGAATGCAATCGCGATAGTATAAAAGGGTCAGAACGTTTGCGATGGGCAAACAACATTTCATGCCCTACCATTTCCAAAGGAAACGTTTTTATCCAATAATAACAATAAAATTCGCTTCATTCAGTATTTGAAGGGTGTTCTGGGAGAGAATGGCATTTCCGTTAGACAAGCAGTAGACGATGCAGACTCGTTGATCATACATATGGCGTTGCAGAAATAGCTGTCAACGGCCCGCCAGTTGTAGTAGTGGCAGAGGATATTGACATCCTTGTAGTGATAATAGCCCTGACCCCAAAAGATAAAACAATTTATTTCTTGAAGCCTGGAAAGGGAAAAACCCCCAGCAAATGTTTTCCTCCAACAGATTGGATGCGCGGCCCTTCGTTAGAGACAATATTTTATTTCGTCATACGATTTCGGGAAATGATACAACTTCCTTTTTTCGAGAAAGGAAAAACGTTAATAGTCGCCAAGTTAGAGAGAAAGGTTACGAAGAACAGAGACACGGGACTGGAAGCGGTCATTGAAAGTTCTAAAAACCACAATCTTCTCCACGAGACCGTACTTCAGGACGGTCAAACTGTCATTGCGTCGATGTACTGTGATGATGATACACAAACCCTGGCAAAAATTAGATACGAGATCTTCAGCGATTCACCAGAGACAGAAACAGAAACAAAAACGCGCGCTCAAACTAGCAACCTTGCCACCCACACCTGAAGCTGCAAAACAACAACTTTATCGGGTATATCTGCAAGTCCAGCAGTGGCTCGGAAACGAACTGTCACTAGAAAAATGGGGATGGAAACGTGTAGGAGGTATACTCATGCCGGTCCAAACCACTAAAGAGCCAGCGGTCCCGGAACTCTTAATGATGATATTTTGTCAATGTCAGAAATAATGTAAGGGAACATGTTCATACAAGAAAACAAGGCTACCATGCTCCTCTATTTGGAGTTCATGTGAGTCCCGCCAGTGTTCGAATTATAAAGACAGCCAAGATACGTTATCCGAAGAGGTAAATTTTGAGGAAACTCTAGAACCAAAAGGAGTGTTTGGCGAGGGCGACGTTGATTACCAAGAATTTTTATTGGTGTCTTGTAACGGGGACTGGTGATTAACAGATTTATGTCATAATTTCAATGTATTTTTATATATTTTTCTATAATAAATGAAATTTAAAGAAACTTTATAACTATTTATTCCAAAAAGTTTATTCCGGATGGTTGCAAAAAAATTTGAAGAGAATCTGCAAGTAATTGTTGTTGAGTATTATGGGTAAATATTCTTCACTCTTTAGAGATTATAGTTTTCGTTACGAAAAACCTCATTTGACAATAGTTTGTCATATGGGAAAAACTGATTTTATGGTCTGCTTTCCTAATAGGTATAACTTGAGCCCTAATCTCCGAGAAAAACAAGGCGCTCAGGAACATACAAATTTTTGAAAATTACATGGTTTACGGTGTTTCCCATTTACGGCCCCGTGGATTTTGCCAGTGGATGGATTGTAGTGGCGCCATCTACAAATGGTTCCACAGTCCAAAACATTGAAAATAATGTATTTGCAACACCCCCCCCCCCCCCCCCCCATCTCAAATTTTGTAAAAAACTTGCATATTTCATGAGTCTCAAAATTTTGGATTTCTCAACCCGACTTTTGGCAAAAAATATTAATGTTGCGAAAAAAAATCATTTGGACCATTTTTGTAGAAAATTAGCTGATCTTCAATTCTTATCTGAACCAAAAATCTCTAACTGCCATATTTTGGGAAATACTCGCCGAAAACCGATTTTCCAGGTCTTTTGGGGCCATTTCTCTACCTACAACAGAATGCCACTTATCACGAGAAAATGAAAATTGCAACTAATAACCTACAGGTTGGCCTTTTTTCCTCCTTCATTTATTGGACTATATACACAACTGTATGGGCATAAAACGCGTTGCCGCTCGACTAGTTCCGAAAGACCTGATTTTTAGAAGACCTGATTTTTTATTGCTTAGATTTGCTTATTTCTTTGTACAAGATTCGTTTGACTTCTGATATTGGTTACTACTTAAGTTTCTAAATATTAAATTTTCCCAATTATTTATCAATAAAATTGATTTAATTTTAAGTTCTTGCGATATACTAAATATTTTTACTTCAAATAGTTGAAGCATTAATTTTCATTAAACTTGAGTTACAATTATAATTTAAAATCTAGGCTACAATAATAAAATATAGAGTAAATTTTGCTAATATTTTCTAATGACTATTATTATTTCTACTCTTTTTTATATATATGCACGTACAGTGTAACAAACTTAACGTTGACCAGTCAATTTTTTTGCTGAACCTCCAATATTTTTCTAATTTTATTAAAATTAGTTTTTTGTTGCGGTTAACAATTTGACAAATATAAGAATGAGTAATTTTTTGCCAATACGATATTATAATTCAAATTCATTAGCTGTCCGAATTTAAAATGTATTCACTGTTGTATAAATTGATCTTATCTAATGTGTTATTCAATATGTATATTGTATATATAAAGACATAAATATATATTAAGTAGATAAATTAACAAATCATTTGATTTTGCTAAATTATTCATTACTATAATTTATTGCAATTATAATGAAATGGCGCCAACAACAAGAAATAATACAATTCTTAATGTTTTATGAATATATAAAATAAATTGTATGGTTTTATATAATTTATAACTTTTAATTATTGTCATTTGGTATAAGCAATCAATAAAACTTACGTGCAAAAAGGGTAATATAGATCTTTCTAAATACAGTGGAATGACGTAATAGCCATTAAAGGCGTGATCTTGTGAACCAAATGCTAATTGGTGATAAAAAATTGACTGCAATAAATTTTTTTTTTCATTGGCGGCGAAATGTTTATACTGAACTGATGACTCCGAGATACCGTGATGCAATATTTATCCAAAATTATTAATAATTGTATTTTCAAAATATTTAAAATTTTGTTTGTGTAGAAGAGACGAAGAAAACTATGCCGTAAATATATAAAATATGTATAAATAGATTGTTCATACCGCATAAATTTTTGATTATAATTTACACAGAAGCAGTTTGTTTAAACAGCAACGGTTTATACACATATAATATTAAAACATTTATTTCTTTCCTTAATGTAATTATAAATAATTCGAAGAATAAGTTACCGTCAGAGTTCATATATTCTCAAAATAAATTAATGAAATTTTAGTGTTACATAACGTGTGCAACGAGGAGAGAACGTTATCAGAAATGCTGGTAAATGGTAGCAAATTCACCTTTAATTTGGATTTATGTTGTACTGTGTATTTGCAGGAGCAGTACAAGTAATATGGAAACAATTCAAATCTTAATCGAATTACCGTACAATGGGTATAAATGGGTACATTACCTCTGCTCTTCCAGCCAAGTTTAATGTTGAAGTAGATTGCATTCAATGAATTATTACCATAATAAAAATATACCTAACAATAAAATATACAGTGAATTTTTATCATACATTTTTTACACTAATTTTCAAAGTAATTTAGATAAAGTACTTAGTCGAAAAGTGTACAGCCTAGTTAAGCATTTCGGTCTCATTTACTAATTTTTACGTGATCCGTTCTCGACACTACTCGTGAACAACATGATAACTCGCAGATAATGTGAGATACTTGTAGACAACATTGACTACTCGTAGATAACGTCGACAACGACTTGGAATCCACGTTAGTATTGATTGTATGAAATCTGAAATTTCGTACTAAATAGTTAATTTACCACCATCGATAATAAACATTTTGACAATTGATAAACCTCAAATTATTTAATTGTCAAGGTCAACGCCAGGTGATTAACAACTCACCATAAAGCAAAAAATACATAAGAGGACTCATGTATAGAATCCGAGGTTAACCTTATTGGCAATCTGTATAAGCCTAACAAGAACAATGAACTTTAAAATAACTATGCCGATATGTTTATAAGATTCGTATATATGGATTAAATATAGAAAAAGATTAAATTTGTGTATATAAATATATTAAAACTATAAAATAAGATTAACCTCGGAAAACCCTGCTTATAAAATTTGCACTACTTGATTTCTCTTATATATTTCTTGCTCGATGAACTCACTAAATTGAAGGTTAGTTTATACCAGTTGTTCATAGATGGCGCAAACACAGCGTTGGATGTTTAATTAAAATTTGTTAAATAAATTTGAACTTATCATTTACAAATCATGATCAACTATTAATTACCGGTATAAAGTAACCTTCAATTTCCGACTAACCAGGAAATTTAGATAAATATAGTGAGGCAAATGGTATTAAACGTTAATTTATGACTTATGCTGTGTGACTGACACAAATTGTTTCTAAATTTATTAATTGTCTAAATTAATGGTTAGTTCGTACTAGTTATTGGTAGATGTCGCTAATATCCATTAGCGCTAATATCCATAAAAAATGTTAGAAATATTACGAAGATCGAAAATTTTTAAATTATTTGGCAATTTTTATAATTTCTATAAACCACTGGAATACTGGAGTAAACTAACCGTTAATTAAGTTAATCAAGTCTTAGACAGTTTTTCAAGTTAATCAAGTCAACCGTTAATCAAGTCTTAGACAGTTTTTCTATACGTAAGAGTTCACAGTAGGCTGGGCTGAAAAAGGACGAAAACAATTTTTTCCCGAAATCTAAACATGGGTAGTGTTTGAAAGGTGTAATAGGTATTCATAATTTCACCAAATTTTTTTCTTCCATTTTTGACAATATTTAGTCGCCCCTGGCCCCTAGGCCCCCTAGAATTTTTTTTTTTAGATTGCGGTAGCGTTTAATATTTGCGCAATTTGTTCCTTAATATATATGACCACATTGGTGCATACATTAGGAAATGATGTAGCGAATTATTTATACGAGCCACACTTGCTTAACTTAACTTGGATTAAGGAATATAACCAAATTTTTTTATTTAATTTTTATAGGTATTTCGAAAATAATTGAATTCATATATTTTAATAACACACTATTGATCGGAATCATTGTTTTGAGAACAAGGAACAGTACTAGAGTAGTACTGTTCCTTGTTCTCAAACGACGGTACATTTTTTCTGGCTTCTAACCTTGCACAAATGTGTCCGTCTCTCGACTCCTCTCCAAATACTTTCGAAGATGCTTTCGTTGCCAATTTAACGCATCTTTCAACCGCTTTTGTGTGACAAGGAAAATTGTCTATAAATAAAACGGGAACATTCTTTTCGCTCAACATTAGCTGTAAATCTTCATCCTTTATACTCATGGTAAGTGGCGGCTCTTTTGGTCGAAATTACTTTGTGAATTATTTCTCTGACATCAACTGGAAACTGGCGAGAAAGTTCAAACATCTTCCACAAATATCTGGCACCATGTTGGCACATTGGATTTTGTTTGATTTGAAACCACATTGGTGCATACACTTTCATTATAAAGCCAGCAAGAGTTTGAAAATAATTTGATGGTTCGGTAGTCGCTACATATAATTTTAACAGCCGGTTGGCAATTGTTAGCCATCTTGAGATAACTTTCCTGGACTACTACTTGCTAAGCTTGAGCAACAATAACCTTCACTCACAGCGTGACATATCTTATAAAGATACTGCTGATCGGAACTCTAATCTTTTATGTTGATATCCGGTAATATAATTTGAATAGGTTGAAATGTTATCACAAGTTTCTTCTTACATTTACTCAGCTGTGCTCCTATGGGTCCAGAAAAAGAATATAGACCTTTTGTGTGACCATCCATTTTTCGCATTAGTAGTGTTGACATTAGTACCATCACACCCGAGAACAGATAAGTTTGCAAAATCTATTGTATATTTTTGCGAGTAACATACGATCTCACGCGTTATGGCCGCCGATTTAATTGAAGCTTGAACTACCACATGTCTAAAATACTTGCTTTCCGGCTCTTCCACTAGTGAAATGTGCTCCTCGCATCTGAATTAAAGTCTGATCCTTGCAAATAAAAACCTTTGATTGAACGAGCTGCTATATCTATAAGTTATAAAAGTGAGTTTATAAAATATATATTGTTCTAAAGTTGTATCCTTATTTAAAAGAAATATTCAATATTCCAATATAGTTTAAACTTTTCAAACCAGCCTCGACTTGCAACAAAACTCTCGGTTGAACAAGTTTTTAATAAAGTCGATTCGCGTAAGCCTTCTGTAACATTTGACGAAGCAGGGTGATAAAGGAGCTCATTTCCAACAAAAACAGCCAAGTAAAGTGGTTTCGAATTGTTAATGGTGCAAAAATTATTCCACTTTTAGTGAAATCGCATGCGCCAAACCCAAGAGTACTTTTGTTTAATTTTTTGTTTTAATACGAACTAGAAAAGTCTGCCTTTCCAACAAAATCATTTTTATTAGCTGCATTATCGTCAGTCAAATAAAAATAATGGTTTTGTAAGTCTTGTTGTTTTTATGTGTAAACAAATTTTTTTTTATTAACGTGACGCCAGCGAACACTACAACAATGCACTACAGAAAGTTAACGCACTATCAGAAAAATATGCGACACGATTTTAAAATGGTATCACACACAATTTCTTTCACAAAGTAAGTCGTGTTTATCAAAAAATGCACTTAATAAACATTTCGATTTCTAACATCGATGCTTTGTCAGAAATAAAACAAAACGAATAAAATATATTTTTTGCCTATTTGCCAAAATACATAATCAGCATCGCCGTATACAATTTTGCTTAATCCATCGAAACGCATGCTCGTTACTTTTAATAATATTCGACGCTTCGATTATACGTTGCCGCATCTCTTGATCGATTTGATTAATTTTTTCATAAATCAGCTCTTTATAATAACCCCACAGATAAAAGTCTAAAGGATTTAGATCAGGAGATAGCTTTTTAGATTCGTGCGGGCTAATAGTTCAAATTGTGGATATTGAATATCCCCTTCCTTTTAAAAAATATTTCATCATCATGTCATTCTATAAAATGTTGTTAAAAAACTTCGCACCAGCCGAACAAAAATGTCAATAATGCAGAGTCGGCTGTAACAAGTAACAACTAAAATGTGTCAGCCGAAAAATGTCATTAATGCAGTTTAGGTTGTAATAGCAAAAATGTGTCAGCCGAAAATATCGATAATGCAGATTAGATCGCAATAACTAAATTTCGCCAGCAGGAAAATGTCGATAATGCACATTAAAACAACTTGTAGTTTCGACTGTAATGTCGGTAAGGCAGATTCGTATAAATAGCCAGCCGAAAAATTTCGATAGAGCAGATACATAATTTTGGTGCAGTAATTTATTTTTAAATCAAAAATGTTTATATCAGTTCATTAACGTATATTATTCAAAGTTAAACTTTATTATTAAATAGGTACATTAAAACTACAAGAAAAAACTGTTTTATTACTGAGAAAACTCAATGGTACAAATCAAGCAAAATTTCAAAAATTGCAGGCCAATATTCATTTAAAGTCCGGGAAAATTTGTATGAAAATTTGTATGTACCTTCACGCAAAACTTGAAAATTTCTAAATATTGACCATTTAAAGTGTCATGGCTGGAAATAGATTCAAATGAAAGGTCTTACTGACGCTCATACTTGGAAAAAATTACAGGTCAATTTCCATGTTGAAAGTCCGGGAAAACTCGATTGAATATATTGCACACACACACACAAAATTTGAAAATTCTATTTTCAGCGTGTCATACTTTAAACGGTGAATTTTTAGAAATTTTCAAATTTTGTGTGTGCGATATATTCAATCGATTAAACGACTCGAATTTTCAAATTTTTTGTGTCTGTCTACGGTATTAGGCGTAGTTAACTAGCTGAAATAAAATGTACATTTGATACTTTGTGCCTTCGCCATTTATGATATATCGTTATCTAGCCCGGGTTATCACCAGAACTATATAATTACGATAAAAATAAATTGGCGAACGATCAAAATAATCTGGCAATTTTAATTGGACTGTTATATTTTATATTATCTTATCTTATCTCTCATCTTATAATATCGTTAAAGTAGAAAAATCTTTTCTGTATCGGTCCTTTGGCGTGAACTTTGAAAACAAAAATTAAACAAAAACTTTCAACAGAAGTGATAATATTTTACGTAATAAGAACATAAAATCAGCGTACTTTATATTTTAGTTGTTGTTGTAATTGTACACGAAACTGAAAAGAGAAGCTTTAAACCGTATAAAATTTAAGAGCTTTTTTACTGTATTCTGTCGAATTTTGTTAATTAATTTCAAAAAGTAGCATTTATATGTCTTAAAATATAACACAACAAATAGTCAACGTATTTCTTGTTTTAATAATTTTCAAATGAATGAAAAGGTGACAAAATTAGTAGTTAAAGATAAATCTTAAGTGACGGATCGTTAAACGAATCAGTGTCATTTTCGTCTAAAAATTTGAATGTAATATTTTTGGAAATTAATTTTGTTTACAAAAAATAGATGACAAATTAAGAACTTATCCACCTACTACACGAAAATATACTTTTCGTCTAAACTGTATTCAAATTTGAGATTTAATATCTTTTTTATCTTCTTTATTATCTTAAAAAAAAATAGAATAAAACAAGCTTAAACGAATTTTTTGTACGACTCGTGTACTCGTATACAAGATTGTCATGTAGGATACATGGAATATGTTTTTTGTGCGATTTCGTATTTTAAAGATTAAAATTAAGGATTATAATTATTACGTTCTTGTATTTTTTGTCATTGTATGTTGTGCATAATGTAATTCTGACAAAATAATTATTCCAGTTCGTAAATTTTATGTTTACATTTTTATAAAGATTTTTTTTTTGTTTTTTTAAATTAAGTTTTAAGTCGAGAACATTTTATTAATCTTGTTTTATATTTTTAAGTAGTTAAGATAAAAGCGGTTTTTTACAATATAATATCCTTTGACTTAACGAAATGATAAAAGGAAATTTTTGAATTATTTGAAATATCCAATTCCGGAATTTCCATGTTCCAAAAAATATTTATTTAATTTTAAATATTATCCGCCATATCACCCTCAGCGATTTCAATATTGTTCTGATTGTTTTCAGAATCCCGTTCCGCTGTTAGCCAACCAAAGAATACTGTGCCAGTTTTAGCTAGCTATTGTTGATTTTATTTGGAGATTAAAAGTGCCACGGTTAAAATTTGCGTCCAACTTGATTATTTTTCGCCCTGTTCACTATAAATGTTATACTACATCGGTATTCTTACTACCGATGTTAAGCACCCACGCAAAATAAATCTTCTACAGTCAATCTGCAGGTGACATTTGACGCCGAAAATTTTACTGAATTACTCGTTGTATGACATTTTGAAATTCTACTACGTTGAATTATCTTCACCATTCCTTAAAGAATTACATATAATGAAATTTGGTTTGGAATATTGTATAGGGTCTCTAAAGTGAGTTTTATACAAAATTGTAGGATCTGGTTCCTTCTGGATGAATGATAGTTTATGAAATTTAGTGTATAGGATCAATTCTGGATTGAAACAAAATTTTTAAATGAAATTCTGGTTTCTCTTCATTCTACACGATTCAAATTTTAATTTTTGGCTAATAGCATACGTCATACTCACTATCCTGTCTACACGAGAACTGTGGAAAAGATTTATCATTTATAATTCGCTCTATATTTTTTTAATTTCTCCAGTCATTTAAGTTCTTTTATCTTTTCGGGTGTTAACCAATATTTTATGAAACTCCCACAGATAACCAAAACGTATAGTTGTTTTTCTAATAACTTAAATCACACTTGAGTCTACATGGGGAATTTGAGAAAAACTTGTAATTTAGAATGTTTTTCTACAATTTTTTAAGTTCCTATGGTAATACAAGTTCTTCTCGGTTTTGGGTCAATATCTCAAAAAGTCCCACAAGGATACCAATACGTACGGCAGTTTTAATAATAGCTAAGGTCATACTGAGGCTGAATGATTTAAAATGGCTGAATTTTTACTATTATATTTTAATTTTTTTATGACTTAAGTTTTTGTCAATTTCTGGCCTATATCTCCAAATTATATGGCAGCAAAAATTCAAAAAATACTGTGTGAATTCTAAACAATAAATTTCCCCCGAATTCATCATGTGAAACTGAAAAGAATGTAAAAATTATAGAAATAATTGTATCCGATACCGCGTAAGTACATCACCTAAGCCGAAATAAACATTGCCTTTTTTCAGCAGATATAAAAACATAATGGCCTTGAAACAATAAGAAAAGTCGAAGAGGAAGCGCCGGTGTGGCACAACATTATGTTAAAATTGTTCAATATATAGAGTAACTAGTTAGTACCTGCAGCATTGCCAGAAATAGCTTTAGGTATTTTTTTGCTTAGAATAGTATTTTGCTTGAGATGATAGCTTAAAATCCAAAATGAATGGATCCTAAATAAATTCTAAATGATATCTTTCTACGATTAGTAAAAACCACTTAGTCACTTTTATGGATGCTTTGACATTGTGAAGCATTTCATAGCACTAAACATTCACAAGTGAAGAGTTTTTAGCTCCGATGCTTAATTTTAATATTTAGATGAAACGCAGTTAGAAGTAGATCATCAGATTAGTTTGAACGACAATTTGCGACTACTGCAACTTTACAATAACTTTTTCAATAACCAAAAGTAACGATAAATAACATTTATCAATTTTAACCCTTAACCATTTTTTATGTAATATTCACAACTATTATAGCGTCGTTTTAAAGGACTTATGTACTTTTTGCATGGTGCGTAACAACGATGGAGTTAATTTGAAATACGACACAATACCGGTTCCTGAAGCGGCTCATCAAAACGAGATAGCGGAATTAAATTGTTCTAGAAACACTGCATACATTTCAAGCCTTTTGAGTTGTATTTTAACGATTTGGCCCATTTACGACGACTTTGCGCTTGAGATATAAGTATTCCATAGACCAGCGGTTCCAGAAGTGTTGGTGCACTTGTTGATTAAAGCACCAACGTTTTCGTACTAGGATCGTTTCATCTTCTATATTACGCTCGACAATAGATGTATAAGGACTATTTATTAAAAAATGTCCAGGAATAGAAGTTTGGAGATCAGTTGCGTCTCAAGAGAGTGGCATGATTGCCAGGAAGTTGAACACTGCTTCTATATGCCTTAGGAAAAGTACCTCATACGTGTGACGTGTTTGCCATTTGCAAGAGTAGTTTACTTGATTTAACGGCTACCTCGTAGATGCCAACAAAGTTAAGTGCACTAGATGGTGCAAAGTGCTATTTAATCTTGTTTGAAGAGCATAACCAACCGTTTAATTTCATCGGTACGTTGTTGCGATTGAAACATTTCGTATAAGCGATGTAATTCCAAGTTCGCCATTATCAAATTGGTCCTGTTATCGGAATGATTGCATATTCTTCTAGCAATAAAACACTTTAGAGTCTAAAGGACGAAGCTGTTAGGGTTGTAAGGTTCAACTTTTGAGCCAGCATCTTCCATTTATGAACTAGATTTTTTATCGAAATGCAGCTAATAGTGCCAGTGGAGGGGAAGGATTCTTGGTTGCATATGGCCTCCTACTCGTATTAAATCATTTTCATTTTAAAAAACGGAACGTGAGTTTAGAAAACAATTTTTATGTTTTATGTTTAGAGTCTTGTTTGGTATCACAAATTTCTCTCAAGAGTAAATTTTACGCCTTGCATTATTTTGATAATGGCTATTATTACTGCCACACTGAGTGTCACCTCGCCAAACTTCTTTGTGTTTTTAGATTTTAATGTATAAACAGAACAAGAGCGACAACTACAAGTGACGACGATAAAATAAATTGGTCTGCCGGCGATGTCACCTGAGTAAACAGAAAAGAGCGCCAGCGACTGACTATATAACAAATTTCAAAACAAAACAACATAACAAATAACATAACCTGAAATATCTCGTGTTTAAAAATATAAAATCATGGAGTTGGATAAAATTATAAAATTGGTTATCTTGTGTGTATTTCACCTACGAATATTATAATTCAATAGTGCCTCGTAGGCGTTGGTGGATGACAAGTGTTAATCTAAGTAGAGATAAGCATGGCTTTTTTCACCGATGTTTTCTTCAAATGCAACCAAATGACCCACAACATTTTCAAAATGCGACGCGTGTCAGTATTGAGCACTTCAAGCTGTTGATTAAGGTAGTAAAATCAGAATTACAGAAGTACTGCCATAGAAAACCAGTAAGTGTCGAATCCAGATTAGCTGTCACACTAATGTAAGACACATAAATATTATCTATAATTTAAAAACATAACAAAATATATATTCCCCAAGGTATCTTGCGCATGGATATTCTATGCAAGTTTTAGCATTGAGCTTTAAAATGGGAGTTTCCACCGTCGAGAAATAATATTAGAAACTTGTGATGCTTTATGGAAAATCAATAAATTTTATGTTGCCAAGCCAAATTTTTTCGAATGGACAAAAATCGCAGAAGGATTTGAAACCCAGACCGGAATGCCAAATTGCATAGGTGCCATCGACAGCAAACATGTCCAACATGACAAATCTCAAATGTCCGCCGAAAAGCAGTTCATTATATTATAATTATAAGGGACACCATAGCATGGTACTATTAGGTGTATGTGATGCAAACTATTCATTTACTGCTATCGACGTCGGAGCCTACGGAGACCAGGGGCCCTATTCCTGGGCCCCTATTTCTGAATACGAATACGAACAAAAATTGTACGAATTCGTATGATTGGTATTTTTGAATACGAATTCGTGCAATTGTAACACGAATTCGTACCTACTTGATACGTTCACAAATTTCCCTTATTTAACAATACGAATACGAACAATTTTTGTACGTTCATGAACGAATTTTTGTACGATGAATATTTAGTTAACGACTCCATAGAAAAATCAAAAATTTATTTGAGTTTCACATAAAAAACATTAATTTAAAATAATTTTAAAGAAAATCTATGATTTTAAAACGTAAACATGGCCTTATAATTTGTTTACGTCAATTTAAATAAGAATATAATTATTTATGAATTATTCGTAGTATGTATTTAGCACGTACTATAGTGGGAAATGCCATTCCTCAAGCCAAGAAAAGGATGAACATTACTGAAACGAATTGCGGCTTTCGTAGTAACAGCATAAATGACCGAATATAGAACGGGGTAGAGAGCACTGTTGAAAAACTCGGGACCATAATCCAAAAATGATATTGAAATATTTAATAACACAATTAGTTTATATTTAGTTATAAAACCATACAATTTAAACTTAAGAGGTTGGAGTTGCAAGACGCCTAATAGGGCACTATCACCCACAAGAAATTATTTGGTGGGTGAATTTTATTTTCGATCCTAACAATTTTGTCGGCCACTCAAAAATACAAAATATTTTACTTCCACAAAACTCTAATTTTATTTCACTATTTATTTGTATTACATATGTATTACAACTTAAAAGAATCCCCAAATCATAAGTGATGCTTATTTGAAAACCTAGAAGAAAAATTTATTACATCCATTTCAAGTACAAATTCAAACGTCAAAACTCGAAATAGTGTCCAAGTTGTACAATTTTATTGCAGGTAAAACGATTTAAAATAAATTTCCCTTGTAGCAAGGACACACGCCAAACAATTACGTACGATCGTATTCAGAAATACCAAAGTATTTTCGTAACGAATATCATTTTCGCATCGAATACATTTTCGTATCGTATTCAGAAATAAGGCCCCTGAATACGATACGAAAATGCATTCGCTACGAAAATGATATTCGTTACGAAAATACTTTGGTATTCCTGAATACGATCGTACGTAATTGTATGGTGTGTGTGTCCTTGCTATAAGGGAAATTTATTTTAAATGGTTTTACCTATAATAAAATTATACAACTTGTGCCATTTTGTCTTGAAGTTTCGTTATTGTTTGTATGTAATAGAAATGGATGGTATATTTATGATTATTTTTATTATTAATATTCTAGTTTACGAGTATCTTTGGAAATATTATATATCTCATTACATAAACTAATAAAATTTTATGTAAATGCAATGTTGTGTAATTTATATGTGCAACAGTACAAACATTTTTGTTATAAACGAACATAAAATTTAATTTAAACAACAAATAATTTCTTGTGTAGGGATAATGGCACATCAGAAATTTTTGCAACTCCAACTTCCTACATATAAATTGGTATCATAGGTTTGGTAAATTTGTGTTTAAAAATTTGTTCTATCAATATTATGAGTATCCCAGAGAAATTTTTATTGTGTTCCATCGGGATTTTAACAGTGATATTTACCATCCTTCGAAAGGACATTTGGTGTATATCACATTAAATACCATTTGGTCATTTCATACATTTTATGGAAAAAGAAAATGTTACGGCCATCGTTAAGCTTAGAGAACTTCTATAAAATTATTTTATATCGCCTTAATAAATGTAGTTTAAAAATATAAAATATGTGTAACTTACTTAGAATTCAATTTAAGCTTTTGTTTTTCTATGGAGTCGTTAACTAAACATACATCGAACAAAAATCCGTTCATGAACGTACAAAAATCGTTCGAATTCGTTTTGCCAGATAAGGGAAATTTGTGAACGTATCAAGTAGGTACGAATTCGTATTACAATTGCACGAATTCGTATTCAAAAATACCAATCATACGGATTCGTACAACTTTTGTTCGTATTCGTATTCAGAAATAGGGGCCCTGAGCGATTCCGGCATATTTCAATATAGCGGTTTTGGCAAGCAATTAACAGACGGGTCTCTTAAAATTCCCAAAACTAAAAAACTTCCCCTACTACTTTGTTGGCGACTCAGCCTTTCCCTTAAAAAGAAATTTAATGCGTCCATGCCCTGGTAAATGTTTGTCGGCAGACAAAGAAAAGTTTAACAAAAAATTGTCGCGTGCGAGAATAATAATTGAAAATACTTTTGGAATATTAGCAAATAGATGGAGAATCCTATAGGCACCACGTTGAGTCTACATCCAAAAAATGCTGAGAAAGTTATTTTGGCTACTATAGTTTTGCACAATTTTTTAATATTACAGAAAAGCAAGTTATATTGCCCACAGGACTACATAGACCGATTTCAAAGTGGAATTATTATTCCTGACGACTGGCCCTAGTGGAAAAATTTAAATTTTTTATACTAAAAATAAACTTACGATTTCATAGAAATTTAATAATAATTTTTGTATAATTTTAGTGAGTTATGGCAATATAATTTTAATGTAATTTTTAAAATTAAACACAAATTATACTTTCGAACATTATCTTACTAAAAGTATAATTTTTATATATTTTGTCTTATAAAAATTACACCAATATATGTGCATTTAAGGTGTTAATTATGATAAAAAACAACCAAATTAAGAATTTTTTAAGTATAATTTTAGTGGGTTATGGCAATATAATTTTAGTATAGTTTTTAAATTCAATTAAAAATTATACTTGAGATAGAATATAATGAATTTATTGTGACTGCCGCCGATGTATGCGTATTATAATTTTATATCATTTTTCCATGTGGTTGTTTGTATTCGCGGACATGCCTCGTCATCAGTCCCTCTCCATTGATTATTTCACGCCGTTGATAATTCTAGTACATATTTTCAGTCAATTTTCAATCAGTGTAGTGAATAGTTGATCCGATAACATCGTTGCCTAATTAGAATAATAATTGCTTAAATTTTGGACCCCGACTGGACTCGAACCGGTGACTTTTGCGATAATAACACTTAGCGGTTACACCTACTTAGCGGTACACCTTAACCACTGCACCACCAAAACAATAACTATGTAGAGTTTAATTCCTAACAATATAAATCAATATATTTAAATACACAATTAAGGGGACATATATACCACCTTCAAATTTTCAAAAAATCGGATTTTTTTTTATGATAGATTATGTTAGAATGAACTTTTAAACGTTCATTCTAACATAATCTATCATAAAAAAAGTTAATGATTTTAATGATATAAACATGAAAATCTCAAAAAAAATATTATTTTATTTATTGCGAAGCGCGCCAAAGTCGTTTTTTACGCGGTTATCTCGAAATGATGAACTTTAAACGCGGTTATCTCGAAATGACGTTTTTCAAGTTGGCGTGCAAGATTGAGAAAAAACTACTTATCCAATCGTTCTAAAATTTTAACACATTAATCTACATATATTTCTGCTCAGAATGAACTACGGAAGGAAAAATCGGCTTTCAATTTTTTGAGTTACAACTAATTGGGGGGGAGAAAAAAGCTGCATTTTCGAAAAAATGCCGCCATTTTTTTATTTTTCAACCAATTTTTCTTTCGAAAACCCTTGTAGCAGACGACAGTCTTTGATTGACAAAATAAAAAAAAAAAAATTTTGTATACTTTCAGTCAAATAAAATGTAAATGGAAAGTTTCATTAAAAGATATCTCTTTTTATTCTATTAAAAAAAATCTTTGAAATACTTTTTTTTTTTCAATTTTGATGGTGCTATGTGCCCTTAAGCTTAAAGTATACTTAATTTGGTTTATTTCATTTGCTGCAAACTACACCAGCACACCAACATAAAAAAGACCGCGAAATACGATTACAACTAAATATATTTTTTCAGCACGATAGTATTGATGCGCATCAGTGTTGCCCGTTCGTGGGAAATTTTCCTTTTAGCGGGAATTTCATCTCTCGTACGGGATGGGAAGTGATGATTAAAAAAATATTTTTCTAAAATGTGTAATACACAATTTTCGATTCCAATAATTCGCTTAAAATAATTTTTAAAATTTATGTTTAATTTTGACTAAATTTAAATATTTTTATATACAAAATGCATACTTAAATTTGTATAAAATATTTAACCATTATTAAACTATAAAACTGCCGTATTAAGTATTTATCCCAAATATACTTGATTTAGTTTAAAATTTGAATTTAAGGGTTAATTTTAGTTTAAAATTAACACTTATATGTGTATAATATTAAAAATCATATTTTATGAAATATTTCTGTTTTAATTTTGACTTAATTTAAATAATTGTATATATAAAATTCATACTTAAATTTGTATAATTTTTGAGATGTATAATTTAACTAGTATTTTGGTCTAGAAATGTATTAAACTTTAACCAGTTTAAAGTATATTTTGTATTTAAATTAATCATTTATACAAAAATAAATTGATTTTGGTATTCCTCAGCATAATTTTTTCAACTAGGGGGGAAGAGCTACAGCAATACAGTGTTTTTAGAGGAAATCGCTCAACTCCTGAAGCATTCGAATTGAGAGACTGTTTAAAAAATTTCCTTCATTCAACTGATATTTAAACATGCTCTCCCTTATTTTACTTCATTAATAAGCAGAGTGACATGTGATTAAATAAAACATTTATTGAAATTCAAAATATATTTTTTCATAATAACATGGTAAAAGCACAAGCGCATATATTCAACATTACGTGTCTATAAAAAGAAAAATCAAATGAGGTACTTGATTTCGAGTGCATGTCATTATAATGCTCACGTGCTTGGTAAACAATATTTGATATTTCCATCTCCAATTCGTCTAACACCACTGGAGGTAAGTCAGCTTTTTCTATTTTCACTGCCAATGATGAAAAAAACAACGAAGTTGAACTGACAGGTTTGGTTGGCTCATCTAGTTGACTAACCGCCTTAGATGCAACATCCAAAAAGTGTAGTAAATTTGTATGTACGTCGCTTTTCGAAGATGTGTCAGTTATTTTACGTTTTTTTGCCGGAGTGGAACAAACGATTTCATCGAGCCCTATGTTAGGAGCATTGCTATCAAAATGTGTTGAATTAACCGAATTGTCGTCATATTTATCGTAGCTCTCACTATACCTTCTATTGTCCTTTTCAAAATTTCCAATAATTCTATAAAAATATTAATAATTCTGGTAATTAACTTATAAATTTAAACCTAAATGATGTTATCCTTACTTTCTTTGATCATCTATACTATCCAACAAATTCATTTGTTGAAAGTATTTCCATTTATTTGTGTGTTTCTCATCGATGGGTTCATTTGGAGCACTCCCAGAAGATGGTGTTTGACGATACGTATCGCGCAAACTCCTCCATTTGGATTTACACACTTCTTCTGAAATTATTTAATCACATCTAAAATATTTTAGATTTGCATTTTTTCAAAATTCATAATGTTTACATGAAGATTTGAGATTAGCAGCAATCTCTCTCCAAATTGTTTCCTTAATGTCGGATCTCCTATAATTTAAATTTTTTAAATCATATAGAATTGGCTTTGCCCTAACCAGTTCTATTAACTTCTCCTTGAATGACATTATATTAAAATATCATAATCAGTTAAATCACCGGTATGTCTTTAGCAAACTTTTTGGTCGATCGAAAACTAATAAATTTACATTTAAGGTTAGGAACAAAATCACAACTAAAAATTTTCGGGTACCAATATAACGACGCAAAAAACAGTTGGCAGCATTGTATCGCTGGCGACAAAAAACGAAATAGATTCTAAGAAAATTCGTCGATAATGTCGTCGTCGCCGACGATTTTGGTTCTGTGAGCAGCATATGATTTCCGTTTATTCCAATTTGACAGGCGATATCGCTTTGTTTATACCTTAAGATTGTTAAAATATTATGGAGTAGTCCATAATAATTTCATATAGCTGAAAAATTGATTCGGTACTTTATGCGTTCTATAATGTCTGGATCGTAAATTAATACGTGAACCATTTCCTACTTAAATCGAGAATTAGGCACGTTATTTTATTTTGGCAGTTTTGTGTTATCCGTGAATGTTCACTTTGCACTAGAAATGACGGACCATAGAATCGTAATGACGACTTTAGAGTATTAATTACAACAGCCCACACACGATACATGAAAATGATAAAACATGAAAATCGGTGTTTCGATACATGAAAATCAATTTTTATGGGTGTGGGCTGTTGTAATAAATTCAGGGGTACCTATTTGAGGGGTACTACCTATACAGAAAAATATTGTTTTAAAGTGCTTCACTTTTTAAGGGCAGATTTTTTTGATTGAATATTAATTTATTTTGTAAAAACTTCTAGTGTCACCCCCAGTACGGTACAATGTTTTTAAGCGATAACTCCGATTTGGGGTAGTTTTCTAGGGGTTTAATTATTCCTATTTGTTGCAAAAGAAATCGAGTACCACCCCTAGCACTATAGAACAAAAATACACAGAAATGCAGAAGGCGTGGTGTGACGAAAAATATGGTTTTTGAAGAATTACATCCCTTAGTGGTAGTTTTTTGGGCGATCCAACTATGCCGATATGTTGAAATAATTTTGTAAAAAGTCCAGTACCACCCCCAGTGCAATAAAATGAATATCAAATACGAAAAGCGTGGTGTAGCTTTGTCTAGCGCCAGCCCACACACGAATTGCAGGATAACGGGGCCTGTACAAAATTTTCAAACTGTGTAATAAAATTATAATTAATTTGTAAAATGTTCCAGTACCATTTTCTTTTGGTTATGCTACAAGTACTGGTGCAGCATTATGGTCAGAATATTCGGTGCATTTTCTCGCTAGGTGAGTGAGTTGTTGAATTTTTAAAACAAATACTTGAAAAATACGTAATGAGTTTAACATTATTCATGAAGCAACTCTTATTGATTGACATTTAGCCAATTTCAATGTTCAAAGTTGGACACCGTCGGCTTCAATTTTGGACGAGTAAATTTTCTGCTATAAAATTTAATCCTTCTTGCAACTTGGAACAAAGAAGTGTTGAAAACACGAGACCACATTTAATGATACCCTACTTTCGTAAATAACAGTACGAGAGATTGACCCACATCCGCAAGACACTGGAAATGCACAATAGACATGTTTGACTACAAGTTAAGTTAATGCAATTCTCTTCGATATTTTTGCTAACGCAGGAACACCTTTAGAGGTAATGCTGCATCCCAATATGTTTTCATTCTCCATATGACTGGCGCTGATTTAATAACTCAAAATGATTCAAAAGCAAGCCTAAATTTTTAATGTAATCACATTATCATTATGTTGAAATGTCTCTGAATGTTCATGTGACACGTCTAACAGTTCCTTAACGTTAGAGCAGAATTTTGTAAATTTCAACCCATCCATGATTTGGATCTCGGCTAAAGTGTTTGCACCTGTAAGTAAATCATCAACATACATATCAATTATGATTACTTTAGACACTCGTGCTTTCTTCGCATCGTCTTGATGAGTAACAAGAATTATATATTGATGCCTTCGCTCGGACCAGTTTGCCATATAGCACACGGTAAATTCATATAACACTCTGCATCAAAACAAATTTGCCAATAGTTTGGTTTTAATTCATACTTCGGTTTACTGCATAGACCGCATAGATAAGGAGATCATGAATTTGTCCGATTTTGATTTCGATGTACATGATTCATGAAGTTTTCTTCTGTCGCACTTTCTTCGATCAAATAATTTTGAGTTGCCTTTTCAGCGTCTTCAGTTTAGAAGAATTTATCGAGCTGATGATTTAAGCGGCCAAATATGATTTTTTGAGGTTTATGAAACTGAGGGTCAGCCAATTTTATGTTGGTAGGTATTTATTGACCATTGTTCTAATTTAACCGGTGAATGTGGTTACATATTTGTATAATTTAAAATAGAACTCATGCTTCGATATTGGCCGGGAAATCGTTTATTCTGGATCTGATCATGAAGTGAATCTTGAATTTGGAATTCAGTGTTATATTCCCTATTACGCCTAAATAAATTAGACCCTCTGATGGAGTGCAGAGTTCAGCGCCGACCCACGTGAGTAGGTGAATAGGTGAATGGGTTAATGATGTGGCGTGAATGCGTGGTATCACAATGGGAAAAAAATGGCCTAAGTATCAACCACTGAAACCTATATATATGTATATAACAAATAATTAAACTAGTGGTGTCTTCAGAGTGTGAATTTTGGCCGTTATTTGACTCATGACTGATGAGAAATTTGTATACGCACAGTATACAAATGTCTCATGACTCATGAGTCAAATTGTACCCAGAATTTATACCCTTGGTATTGGTCTTCTAACCCGTCTAATTTCAGTTCTTTTTTGATTCTGTTCTAAATGGTTACATTTTTATTGAATTTAGTGTACCTACGAGGGTATATCAAATTGTCTTGCAATATCATATGAAAAAAAAAAAAGTGAGTGAGACAACAATATATTTTTCAAAACCATTTTTTGCCGCGATGATACTTCTAGAAGAACATTTCGATGTAAATTTTACAGTTCGTTTGTTTTTGTCAATTTAGTAACACGTGTTTTGAATTTTTCTTAAAATGAATGAAATTGAATATCGCGCCGTTATTAATTTTTTCTGTAAAGATGGACGAAATGCAATTTATATATATTCAACTATATATCAAAAGTTTACGGCGAATCTGCACCATCATATGCTGCAGTAACAAGGTGGGTAAAATTATTCAAAAGTGGTCGGGAGTCATTAGAAGACGACAACCGCTCGGGTCGGCCAGCAGATGCTATTAGCCATGAAAACGTATTTTTGGCCGAATCTATTGTAATGGAGGACCGGCGTATTTCTGTTCCGAGGTTAGCGTGGAGACTTTCTCTTTCATACGGTACCACATATACTATATTACATGACAACCTTCATATGTCGAAAGTAAGTGCGCGAGCACGATGGGTTCCCCGTTTGTTGAATGCAGAACAAAAAAATGCGTGTTCGAACTTCAAAGGCGATTTTAGATATGTACAAAGAAGATCCAGAAAATTTCTTGGATAACATAATAACAGGCGATGAAACATGGCTTCATCACTGGGATCCGGAATCCAAACAAGAATCGATGCAATGGATTAAACGTAGTGAACCAAACACGTGAAAGAAATTCAAAACTCAACCGTCTGCTGGTAAGGTTTTGGCAACAATTTTTTGGGATTCTGAAGGAATTTTGATAATCGATTATATGCCACCGAAAACCACAATCGTAGGCATATATTACGCAGAGGTTTTGCGAAAATTGAAAAAAGCGATCCGGGAAAAACGGCCAAGGAAAGTTAGGAAAAAATCTTGCTTCTTCACAATGCACCAGTGCACAAGGCTAATATTGCTCAAGCTGCATTAAAGGACTGCGGCTTCGTGGAAATTCCGCATCCACCGTACAGTCCAGACTTGGCACCCATGGGCTACTTTCTGTTTCCCAATTTGAAAAGAACACTAATGGGCCGGAAATTTTCCAGTGACTATGAAGTAAAGTCTGTTGTAAATGAATATTTTATGGAGCAAAAGAAATCTTTTTTTTAGAAGGTTTAGGCAAGTTAATTGATCGATGTGACAAATGTATAAACCTTAAAGGAGATTATGTCGAAAAATAAAAATATTGCTGTCTCACTCACTCTTTTTTTTCATATGATATTGCAAGACTTTTTGATTTGCACTCGTATGATTTTCACTTTTTATGTGTTGTGCAAAACTTGATTTTATGTACTTTTTTTAAATTTGGTTATGTCATTGATTGTATCTTATCTGAAATAAGCGTCCTGTTTGGACTAAATATGCCGACTTCCAGTTGTATTTAGCCTTACCTGTGTACCCATGTTTCTGTAGACGGCAAGGTAGGAGCCGGAGTCTTCTCTGAGAAGCTTTTGTCAAAACTGACAAGACCCTGCCTTTTTGGGGAACATGCGAGAGGGCTGGGTCTACAGACGAATGACTTTGTAGAAGTTGCATGGACGAAGAAGAAGAGACTCTAGATAAATTCCTATGCTCATGTCCGGCACTATCATACAGAAGGTATAGGTATTTGGGCGTGTACATAATGACCAGCCTTTCAGATCTCGCTGACTGTGGAGTGAAACAGGGGAAAAGGAGAAATAGGTTCTTGTGGTATGACAACGGGCCACTACTGGTCTAAGTGTACGGAAGCGGCCACTCCAACCTGAGCTTGGCCTAAGTAAAACACACATATATCTCTTTTGCTGCCCGGTAACGCAATTGTGTGGGTAAGACAAAAGTACTATGTCAAAAATTTATTTTTTGTTGTTTTTTGAAACAATTTACACATTTGTGCATTCCTTTCAAGCTTATTTTCGTCCGAAAAAACAATACACACAATTGTGTTGGCTCACTTCAAATCAAGCGAAATTTTTTTATCAAAAACGCCATTACATATTATGGTTTTTTACTCAGAAATTTGTGTGGTTTGGACTTAAATTGAGCCAATTTTTTTTTTTTTTTTGTTTAAAAAGGGATATGGTGGATGTGGTTTTTCGTTCTTGATATGTTCGGCAAAGTTGTTGGTCTTGTTGAAGCATAACGAAAATCTTAATGGTTCAGGAGCCATCAACGTGAAAATGAGGGTATATTTTGACTCAGAGATGAAACATATGTGGAAAGCGATATCTCAAAAATGGAGACTAAGTTTGAAATGGGACTAGCACCATTGAATTCAGCATACTCGAATTAAGTTTACCCTCTGGTTGCATAGCTTGTCACATTTTTCAACACAGCGTAATTATTCATAGTGACTCTTGTAGAGTAGGGCCAACCATTAAAGTATCATTTAATGAAATCCCATTGGATGTTACAGCTGATCCATCAAAAATAACTTAATTTTGTAGTAGAGCTAGTTTCCTTTAGGACACCGTGATGTGGAAGAAAATATATTTGACGATTCTGATCATTAGAATCATGTTGGTGAACAAATCGCATATGGCCTAATGTAAGGTGCTCTTCCATAAATTTGTGATACATTTGTTTATATAGTCGAGATTACGATTAAATTTTCTTCCCAGGGCTAACAGTCGTTGAAAAGCTATGACTGGCCCAGGTAGTGAACATTGCCCTTCAGTGGCACGTTGTTTATGAAACGCCTTTATTGATTGGCGGTCAGTTCCTCCATTGTCCAGGCATTGTTCATCAATAATGTTTGTATGATAGGTTCTCCGTTGTATTTCATCCCTTGTGTTCATCTGGCCTACGATTTCAGCGACTACATACCCAAATAAATTTTACGTGCAATCATACTATTGATCAATTCTATTTGATTATTGCGCAAAATATAGAAAAAGTATTTGGCACCAAGTAATATGTCAATTTCCTTTCATTTATGGAACCTTACATCAGCTAAGGGTATTTCAGCAACTTGATTAAATTCATCTAGATCAATTGTTGGTGAGGCAGGTAATGTTATTGTTAAGGCATTCAAAATAATAACTTACAATTGAAGTATGGTTCACATCCCATAATATTATGTACATAAATATTTATAATTTATAATTGCTAATATATACTTTTGAATATTATTTATACATTATATATTGAATTATATTTTATTTTACTTATAATATTACATAATCATTGTATGTATATAGTACTCATACAAATAATTTATTATATATATTATTATGTATCTAAATTGTAGCAAATATTAGGCATAAGGAAATTGTATATAAATAGAATTGTATGTATATACATTAACAAGAATACATAAGTAGTCAATGTATATTCAATTATAAATGTATGTGCTAACCAAAATCTATGTACTTATATTATATACAAACGATAAGCTACTTGTTTTGAATTTATTAAAAAATATTATTAATATTGTAATTTTGGTGCAATAAAGATCGTTTGTTTATACAACAAACTAAATTCTTCGATATAAAATTATAATAATTTAAATAATAAAAATCATAATTATATTATATTATGAAATTAAATATATTAAATAAAATAAAATAAAACTTATAATAAATCATTACGTCTTCGAGTTATAAGTTTCTTCGAGTGTTTTTCTTAAATGGAATAGTTGGTTAAAATTAAAATTCTTCGAACAACTATTACCATTTATTTTGGTCCTTCGAGCCGGATGCGGCATAAATATCTGTGCAAAGATAAATTAGACAGTGGCACATTGAAAATTAAATAATAAAATGTGCTAATTAGTAAATGAAAGTGACTGTGATTATAAGTTCCGTTCATTTATGTGATAAAACAGTTCACCGTTTACAACTAATTGCAATTAAATTAAAGATTGCAACGCTTCGAAATTAGAAATTGTGATACCATTTTGCTTATAAATTTGTAAGCAAATTATCAGTTTTCTTCGTATTTGGTATCCATTTGGTATTTTGTGCCTAGTTATGTATTGAGACTGATGTACTTTGCATTTATTCATCCCAGAATTCTTTATGGAATTGTTGTTTATGGAACGGCAAGTCGGAGCAGGTTAAAACCTCTTCAAATCATGCAAAACAAAAGTGTGAAAGCTTTCTTGAAGCTCCCTTTTCGAGTATCATCATTGTATTTATATGAAATTGAATCCAAAGGAATTTTGCCGTTGGGTGCGCTGTATGATTACCAAGTTTCACTGTATATGTACAGGACATTAAATGTTTCTCCTACCTTATCTAATTTAGAATTTAGTAATAGTAATCATAAATATGGAACCAGATTTGCTAATAACATATCATGTGGATCTATTACAAACGAATTTGGACGCAGATCAATCCGATTTTCCGGTCCCCAAATTTACAACAAATTGCCTGAATCATTGAAAACCGTAATGAATATTCATCAATTCAAGAAACAATTAAAGATCTATTATAGAGAATTGTTAAATAATTACATTTTGTAAATTGTATAACTTGGAAATGCATGTATGTATCTGACACATGTATGAGAAATATGTTTATTATAATGTTATTTTCCCTTTAAAGGACAGTAAATCCATTGGGGAATTGACATTATAATTTTATTGTAATATTATTTTATTGTAAATAAAGTTAATTAAATAAACGAAAAAATAAATAAAACCCAGTGCAACACTCATCGTATGTTTAACAGCACTACTAGTAGTTTTGTTTGTGCAGTTTACAATTAATTCATTTCGTGAATTGCCATATACAAACTTCAGTTATTATTTATCGAATGTGAGCAGTTATACCGGTATATGTATAAGTTTAGTGCAATTGTACACTGTTACATATTCAAAATCAGTCGAGATTGGTACAGATCTTCAAACACGGGTTTATGATAACATTACCTAAACCATCTTCGCAAAGCAGTGGAAACACCATCATATAATTTTTATTCCTCGAATAAAACGTGGCGAGTATCCAGTCTAATATCCACCAAGGTCAACTATCAACTCATCAAGGTCATATATCGCATGCTGTAGCAGTACAACGTTTGCTAACACCACAAAGCAAAGGTTACCATATATTTTGGTAAACGTTTTATTCGTCGAATTCCCATTTGTGGCTACGTTCTACTTCGAGAATAGGATCAATAATATATTGCTGAGAACGTGGTTTATTTGATATACGGTTTGGTATCCATTCAGCGGCGTATTATTTGGTGTACCGTTTAAAGTGAAGGCTGTACGGTTTGGTGCAGAATCACATGTGGCCAACTTCAACATCAACAATAATTACGGGATTACAACATTAGTTGGATTTTGGATTATTAAATTTGGATACAGTCAGCCCAGCAAACACATTTGCAGTTGTCAACAATATAGCTAAAGGTACTTGTTCTAATTATTAATATTAAATTTTTATTTAAATTTAAGTTTTTCACAATTGTTGCGTTAATTTAGAGTACATGTTATTTTGTTTCATTCTGAAACTATTTAAATCTTCCACTAAATTGAATTTTCGTCATTCGTTAAATTTAAAATAGCCGACAGTTGTTTCGTTGGTAAGATACTGTATTTTCAATTTTCCACTGTATTTTCAATTTTTCGTGAGCGATTAAGCCATTAGAACTACAAAATGTCTGATACTGAAACCCAATTAGGTAGTGAAGCATCTTCGAAAAGGGAATTAGAAGTACTGAAGCGCCAACGTCGTGCATTCAAAGGCCAGCTTACTCAGTTTCGCAATAAATTACCAACGCTTACCTCTTTAGGGTCGGTTGAATCTAATATTCGCCGCCTACAATTAATGTATGATAAATATCACCTAGTTCAACTAAAAATAGAAATTCAGGATGAAAGTGCTTCGTCTGAACGGGTGACATTCGAAGAGGACTACGAATATGTGGAAAGCATGCTAATGAATAAACTTCATGAAATAAAAAAAATTGAAAGTCAATCCAAGGAAGCGGTTAATTTTGAATCTTCGAACAACAGCACTATGCTGGATCAAAGCGTCCCGTCAATAAAGCTACCAGAACTTAAGCTTCCAACATTTAATGGATCGGAAAGCGATTGGTTGGCCTTCAGGGATGCCTTTCGCGATATCATTCACACTAAAACTAATATTGATTCAACAGTTAAATTTGTTTATTTAACTTCTTGTATTCGTTCGGGCAAGGCATATAACCTTATTGAAAATCTTCCTGTGACTTCAGACAATTATGAAGCTGCTTGGAAAATTTTATGCAACCGGTATGATAACGCAATTTTGATTCAAAAGGCTCACATGAAGGCATTGTATGATATCAAAAGCCCAAACGAAAATTCTTCAACGTCTCTGCAAGTTTTTATTGATAATTCGATCAAAAATTATAATGCATTAAAGTCTCTACTCATTCAAGTGGAAGCATGGGATTTAATTCTGATCCATCATTTAACTGAAAAACTGGATAATTCTTCAAAAGTACATGTCATCAAAAATTCTGAGAGTAATAAGTTATTGACATTTGACAAATTTGTTACTATTCTAAAAAATCGTGTTCGAATTTTGGAAGCTATAAAGAGCACGAATACAAAACAATCAGTTGATACCAAAAAGTTCAATTATTCTAAAGCAAAATCGACTTCTTTAGTATCAAACAGTTTCAAGTGTTCTTATTGTAGTGGAACACACATAATATCTAATTGTTCCGAATTTTCAGATGTTAAAATCACACCACAAATGCGCTACCAATTTATTAGGAATAATCAATTGTGTACAAATTGCTTAGTTTGCAAGCATAATGTTAGTGATTGTGATAAACCTCCCTGTAGTATATGTTCACTTAAACATAATAAATTGCTTCATTTTTGTGTAACATCAAATGTTCAACGTTATAAAGGTAATCCAAGAAAATCATTTCCTACTAATGAACTTGTTCAAAGTGGCTCACTAAATCAAAATAAATCTTCTGAGTCAAATGTTGTTCAAACAACAGGTATATCCTCATGCAAACTAATACATAAGCCACTGAAAAATGTAGAACAAATTTTAATTGGAACGGCTTTAATCAATGTCACAGCTGGGTCCACCAATAATGTGTTGTGTAGGGCATTGTTGGACAGCGGTTCACATCTCAACTTCGTTACTGAAAGTCTCGTAAAGTTATTAAAACTCAGGAAGCAAATGACTAACAAAATTATATCTGGCATCGGTGGCACTGAAACAAGAATCAACACAAAAGTTTCTCTGACTATATCATCGAGGGTATCAAATTTTACGGTAAACTTAGATTTCTTTGTAATCCCAAAAATCACAAATCAGTTACCAGCAAATCCAGTTAACTTCAATCTGCGTCATAAACCTGCGGAAATTGAACTGGCAGATCCTTATTTTCATGTACCAAACAAAATCGATATTTTGCTTGGTGCAGAAATTTACAATGAATTATTTAATGGTAATTCCATTACAGTGCTGAAGAATCTTCCACCTTTCTCTCCCACCGTGTTTGGATACGTTATAAGTGGCCGTATGACATCTAATAGTATTAGTGACGAATGTCCATCTACAGTGTTATGCACTAATGAAAGCCTACTAAGTGATATAAAACGTTTCTGGGAATTAGAAACAATTTCGGTTTAAAACCATTATTCGTTGGAAGAAAAATATTGCGAAGAACATTACGCCAAGCATCAAGAACGATTACCATCCGGTCGATACTCAGTTTCGCTGCCTGTCAATGAAAATATAAAATACGTCGGTTTGTCAAATTTTTCATCGCTTAAACAATTTTATTCCATAGAAAGGAAATTAACCCAGAAACCTGAAATTTATACTCAATATAAAGACTTCATGAAGGAGTATGTGTCTCTAGGCCATATGACGCTTGCTCATGATACAAAGTTCAGCAATAGTTCGGATTGTAAATCATACTATCTTCCGCATCACTTTGTGATTAAGGATAGTAGTACCACAACCAAATTGCGAGTTGTGTTTAATGGTTCCTCGAAATCTTCTTCGAAATTGTCTCTGAATGATTGCTTATTTAAGGGACCTACTGTCCAACAAGATTTGCTCTCTATAATTTTGAGGTTCCGAAAACATATTGTTGCTTTCACAGCCGACATTGCCAAAATGTACAGGCAGATTCGCATTGATGAAAGGCAACAGGATTTACAGCGGATCTGGTGGAGAGATAATCCACTGGATGAAATCAAGTGTTATAAATTATGTACAGTCACCTACGGTACTAAAAGTGCCCCATATTTGGCAACACGCACATTGCAACAATTAGCTTCCGATGAAGTTATGTTATTTCCGTCAGCGTCGAAAATTGTAATGAACAATTTTTATGTGGATGACGTTCTTACCGGGTCTCATACAATTGACGAAGCACAAAAAATTAAGTCAGAACTGCAGAACTTGTTAGAAAAGGGTGGTTTCCAACTAAGAAAATTTTCCTCGAATGTACCTATTTTTTCTTCACCTTCGGAAGCTAAGTCGGACGTATCACTAGTACTTGGATTGTCTTGGAATACTTTGCAGGATAAGTTCGAGATGAATTTTTCCAAGGTTTCTTTAAATACGACGTGTACAAAGCGCAATATTTTGTCAGAAATTTGCCAATTATTTGACCCTTTAGGATTATGTTCGCCAGTCACATTCATAGCTAAAATCATTCTGCAGACTATTTGGACACTTCATCACATAGATTGGGATGATCTTATTACACATCGAGTTTGTGATGAATGGTTAGAATTCAAGAAACAATTAATCGAATTGAACCAAATATCTGTTCCACGGTGTATTGTAGTGCCTGAAAGTAAATTTACCCAAATTCATGATTTTTCAGATGCATCAGAAAGGGGTTTCGGTTGCGTCCTGTATCTTAGAGTCACGGATAATCAAAATAAGCAACACATAAGAATGATTTGTTCTAAATCACGAGTAGCACCACTCAAGAAACAGACTATTCCGCGACTAGAGCTGTGTGCCGCTTTGCTGCTAGTACAGACGTTGACCAAGGTCATTGAAAGTTTGAATATTCATTGTAACCACATTTATCTTTGGTCAGATTCTGAGGTCACTCTATTTCGAATCAAATCTGAACCAGCTAAATTCAGTCCATTTGTGGCAAACCGAGTTACATAAATACAAGAACTTTCTTCACTTTCTACAGTACACAGTTGGTGCTCCGTTCCAACATCACAAAATCCTGGTGACTTCGTTTCCCGTGGTATAATGCCAAATGAATTTCTGAAACAAAGAGTATGGTGGTCAGGTACTTCATTTTTACGTGAAGATCAATGTCATTGGCCCAAAAATTGTAACCACAAAATTAGCTCATATTTGTTGAATTTCGATCTTCGTAAAAATGTTTCAATTTCAGTTTGGAACTCAGAATCGCATTTTAACACATTTGAGCGATATTCCTCGTTTATTAAAATTATTCGCGTTACAGCTTACATAGTTCAATTTATAAATTATCTTATAGATCAGGTAAAGGTAAAGATTATAATTGTGCTAAATAGCAGTGAATTTAATATTTCATTAATGAGTCATGTGAAAATAGTACAGAAGGTTGAATATGGCAATGATATTCAGAAAATTAAAATGTATTCAAGTGTACAAATTTTCAGCTATTTAAGATTATTAAACTCATTTCTTGATGAGCTTGGACTTCTTCGTGTTGGCGGACGTCTTCAAAATCCAAATCAAGATTACACTAATATACATCCGCTAGTATTACCAAGCAATTATTTATTTACCAAACAATTAGTTCAATCTGAACACTTAAGAATTCTACATTGTGGTTCTCAAACTTTATTAGCATTTCCTGAACCTGCAATGCTAGATTTAAATATTAATAGGTTGTTAAGGTATCAAAAGATACAAGTGATGTTCCAAGATTTCTGGAAATGTTGGCACATTGAATATCGTAATGAACGTCAAAAATGTTATAAATGGCGAAAAGCTTCAAATAAACACTACAAAATTGGCTCTTTGGTTCTTGTATATGAAGACAATGTACCACCTATCAATTGTGTTTTGGGTAGAATAGTTGAGTTGCATCCAGGGCTTGATAATCGGGTTCGTGTTGTAACAATAAAAACTGCTAAATCTACATTTAAAAGATCCATCACAACCTTAAAAAAAATATATTTCTTGAATATAATGATGAAAATACACTTTGGTTTAAGAAAAATGTAACTGAATCTTAAACAATTTAATTAATAATAAGCTTTTGAATTATGTATTAAAATTTAAAATAATCTATTGAAAGCTAGGTGCAATAAATATATTGTTATATATTTTGGATTGTATAAAATTAACACATTCTTATATTTGGTAGTATAGTCTTGAATTAGTTATTTCAAGGGTGCGGGTATGTTAAGGCATTCAAAATAATAACTTACAATTGAAGTATGGTTCACATCCCATAATATTATGTACATAAATATTTATAATTTATAATTGCTAATATATACTTTTGAATATTATTTATACATTATATATTGAATTGTATTTTATTTTACTTATAATATTACATAATCATTGTATGTATATAGTCCTCATACAAATAATTTATTATATATATTATTATGTATCTAAATTGTAGCAAATATTAGGCATAAGGAAATTGTATATAAATAGAATTGTATGTATATACATTAACAAGAATACATAAGTAGTCAATGTATATTCAATTATAAATGTATGTGCTAACCAAAATCTATGTACTTATATTATATACAAACGATAAGCTACTTGTTTTGAATTTATTAAAAAATATTATTAATATTGTAATTTTGGTGCAATAAAGATCGTTTGTTTATACAACAAACTAAATTCTTCGATATAAAATTATAATAATTTAAATAATAAAAATCATAATTATATTATATTATGAAATTAAATATATTAAATAAAATAAAATAAAACTTATAATAAATCATTACGTCTTCGAGTTATAAGTTTCTTCGAGTGTTTTTCTTAAATGGAATAGTTGGTTAAAATTAAAATTCTTCGAACAACTATTACCAGTTATAATTGTCGGAAGCACAAAAGCGGTAATCGTTAAACTGTCCATCATGTTGAATTGAAATCAGATTTGCAGGGTACTTTTACCCAGTGTTCACATTCGGAGTAGCAAGCCTTTCCACTCTTAGTTGCCCAGAGCTGCAACGAAGTCCAAATTGTTTTACACATTTTTGTGAGATAAACAAGATTTGAGCTCCCGAATCTAATAAAACATTGCTAACGCAACTTGCACTAACGTAACTGCAACTGATTTTTGACCTTAGCAATAGCTGTCGGTAATATGGTGCCGCCAAACTTACATGTGTTCGTTAGGACAGTATCCAAGGACGAAGCATTCGGCTGATCATATGTATGCTCTCGTTGATGGCAAGTGTGTCTCTGAGTGAAGCAAGGTGTGATGCCTGCAGCCACATTTATTACAATTTCTCTGACTCAAGGCTGCTAATTTAGCAGCTTGCTCTTTTCTATCTATTGAATTGAATTCCTTTAACTCGTCGCATTGGCGAAATTTGTGGACGTCCTTACACAATAGGCATTCATCGTCAATATTGGATACAGATTCCAGTTGATGTGATCTTGTTGGTTGAGATCTTGTTTCGATTTGCCTTGGCAATTTTCATGATTCTAGAGCACCACATCTGTCGCTAATGAACGGTAACAATTCCTCAAATGATGGGAATTCCTTATTATCAGTTTTGTAAGCCCATGCTTTTTTTGTTTCGTGATCAGTTTTGTTAAAAAGCAAATATATTAGGCATGGGTCACGATTCTTAGCTTCTCCACCTAATGCATCTATTCCCCGGTTGACATCGTCAATATTGTTGAACAGTTGTCTAAGCTTCGTGACAGAACTTGTTTGCAATGACGGTTGCTCATTGATCAGCGAGTTTAAGACGTATTTCGGTTTGTCATACCGGTCACATACTTTTTGCCATGCTTGATTATAATTTGCCTCAGACACCGGAATATGTTTCAACAGATCTGCTGCTTCGTTGCAGAGATATCCTCTCAAATAGTGAATCTTTCAGCATCAGTCAAACCAATTTTGCAGTAAACGG
The DNA here is from genome assembly GCA_947310385.1 of Nephrotoma appendiculata. Lineage (NCBI taxonomy): Eukaryota > Metazoa > Arthropoda > Insecta > Diptera > Tipulidae > Nephrotoma > Nephrotoma appendiculata. The sequence goes on along the minus strand of OX371225.1, from coordinate 133,915,939 downwards.
ACGCAGTATACATATCCTTGAAACTAGCAAACTCCCTACAGTCACCCGAGAATGCAGGAACGTTGAGCCTTGGTAACCGAACAGAAGAGCGTAGTTCGTCTAAGGATTGGGATACCGTTTGATTTAATGAAGTCGTAAAAGTACTTCTTCCTTCAGTTTAACGAGAAATTGATTTAATTTTGTATTCACATTTAGGCATTTTACTTCGTATTCTACCATTTCAGATGGGACATCGTGTACTGCTAATTTAGCTTCGTATTCACAAAAGTCGTTGTTAACCTTTTCTAAAGGGTCAAGCCTAGTGTCGATTTCTGATGTCCATGTTCGTTCGCTTACACTATCTGCATAATTCTGCATAATTAACCAGGCGGGTCAAACTACCCTTAGCAATGCCTCGTTTTGCAATATATTCCTTGGCAACCGTTGTCATTTTATGTGATTAGAGTCTTGAGAAATTACAACGACACAGGACTCATTCACAACCTACTCAAGAATTACTTTCACTCGATAGCGCTGTACTAAATGCAAAGGTCACCGGATTCTCAATTATCCGAACTTGATGATGAATAATCGGCAAAACTGTGTCACTCTCCTGGGCTGCTCCAATGAAATATGCGGTCCGACGCGTTCGATATAGCACCTTTCAATCCAACTTGAACGCACACGACTTTTCTCCAATGTTGCAATAAAATGCTCAAAATGTGCGATAAAATGTTCGGTACGACGCGAGTACTTACGTGAGAAAATTAATGCACAAATTTAAATTTCTATTTTCGAAACCATCCCTACAATAGCAACCCCGCATACTATAATATGGATTTTTATCCCTAATTTTTAGTGCTTGCACCGACCAAATTAGCCCGCCTCAATGAAACCTGTACTATAATTTGTTACACATTTATTACAATTTATTACAACAACTCCCGATTTTATTACAGTTACCGTTTTCGAGGAACGAGTGGTTGGTTTAGCTTGTAATTAAACCTACACCGCCAAAATTGTAACTTTTGATGTAGCTGTGATATCGAGATGGTTCGAGCACCAGAATTTATTACAAATTAATTACATTGATTAAATAGTACAAGATCAACCCTAAATCTTGACTAAGGGTAAATTTCACCCCAAACGATTATTTATGTCAAAAACATCGATATAACCAATATTAATAAATTACTACAACAGACCGCCACCAGATATTGAGTCAAATAGACATTGTGGAGGGCAGACCAACTTTATACAGGTGTGTAGTAAATTATCTTTGTATCAGGTTACGCGGAAATGGCTCCAAATGGTAAAGGGTTCAAACGTCTAATTTAAAGTTCGATTTTATCACCTTCAACAATTTATTACACCAGACCGCCACCAGATATTGAGTCAAATGTTACTCCTTTCACCTTATGAAGGGCAGATCAACCTTATACAGGTGTGTAATAAATTATCTTTGTGTCAGGTTACGCGGAATTGGCTCCAAACAGTGAAGGGTTCAAACGTCTAATTTAAAGTTCGATTTTAACACCTTCAACAATTTATTACACCAGACCGCCACCAGATATTGAGTCAAATGTTACTTCTGGCACCTTGTGGAGGGCAGATCAACCTTATACAGGTGTGTAATAAATTATCTTTGTATCAGGTTACGCGGAAATGGCTCCAAATGGTAAAGGGTTCAAACGTCTAATTTAAAGTTCGATTTTATCACCTTCAACAATTTATTACACCAGACCGCCACCAGATATTGAGTCAAATGTTACTCCTTGGACCTTATGAAGGGCAGATCAACCTTATACAGGTGTGTAATAAATTATCTTTGTGTCAGGTTACGCGGAATTGGCTCCAAACAGTGAAGGGTTCAAACGTCTAATTTAAAGTTCGATTTTATCACCTTCAACAATTTATTACACCAGACCGCCACCAGATATTGAGTCAAATGTTACTCCTTGAACCTTGTAGAGGGCAGATCAACCTTATTCACCGTTTGGAACCAATTTCGTGTGACCTGATACAAAGATAATTTATTACACACCTGTATAAGGTTGATCTGCCCTCCATAAGGTCCCAGGAGTATCATGTGATTCAATATCTGTTGGCGGTCTGGTGTAATAAATTGTTGAAGGTGATAAAATCGAACTTTAAATTAGACGTTTGAACCCTTCATTGTTTGGAGCCAATTCCGCGTAACCTGATATAAAGATAATTTATTACACACCTGTATAAGGTTGATCTGCTCTCCACAAGGTTCAAGGAGTAACATTTGACTCAAATCTGGTGGCGGTTTGGTGTAATAAATTGTTGAAGGTGATAAAATCGAACTTTAAATTAGACGTTTGAACCCTTCACTGTTTGGAACCAACTCCGAGTAACCTGATATAAAGATAATTTACTACACACCTATATAAGGTTGATCTGCCCTCCACAAGGTCCCAGGAGTAACATTTGACTCAATTTCTGGTGGCGGTCTGGTGTTATAAATTGTTGAAGGTGATAAAATCGAACTTTAAATTAGACGTTTGAACCCTTTACCATTTGGAGCCATTTCGGCGTAACCTGCTACAAAGATAATTTATTACACACCTGTATAAAGTTGATCTGCCCTCCACAAGGTCCAAGGAGTAACATTTGACTCAATATCTGGTGGCGGTCTGGTGTAATAAATTGTTGAAGGTGATAAAATCGAACTTTAAATTAGACGTTTGAACCCTTCACTGTTTGGAGCCAATTCCGCGTAACCTGACACAAAGATAATTTATTACACACCTGTATAAGGTTGATCTGCCCTCCACAAGGTGCCAGAAGTAACATTTGACTCAATATCTGGTGGCGGTCTGGTGTAATAAATTGTTGAAGGTGTTAAAATCGAACTTTAAATTAGACGTTTGAACCCTTTACCATTTGGAGCCATTTCCGCGTAACCTGATACAAAGATAATTTACTACACACCTGTATAAGGTTGATCTGCCCTCCACAAGGTCCAAGGAGTAACATTTGACTCAATATCTGGTGGCGGTCTGGTGTAATAAATTGTTGAAGGTGATAAAATCGAACTTTAAATTAGACGTTTGAACCCTTCACTGTTTGGAGCCAATTCCGCGTAACCTGACACAAAGATAATTTATTACACACCTGTATAAGGTTGATCTGCCCTCCACAAGGTGCCAGAAGTAATATTTGACTCAATATCTGGTGGCGGTCTGGTGTAATAAATTGTTGAAGGTGTTAAAATCGAACTTTAAATTAGACGTTTGAACCCTTTACCATTTGGAGCCATTTCCGCGTAACCTGATACAAAGATAATTTACTACACACCTGTATAAGGTTGATCTGCCCTCCACAAGGTCGAAGGAGTAACATTTGACTCAATATCTGGTGGCAGTCTGGTGTAATAAATTGTTGAAGGTGATAAAATCGAACTTTAAATTAGACGTTTGAACCCTTTACCATTTGGAGCCATTTCCGTGTAACCTGATACAAAGATAATTTATTACACACCTGTATAAAGTTGGTCTGCCCTCCACAATGTCTATTTGACTCAATATCTGGTGGCGGTCTGTTGTAGTAATTTATTAATATTGGTTATATCGATGTTTTTGACATAAATAATCGTTTGGGGTGAAATTTACTATTAGTCAAGATTTAGGGTTGATCTTGTACTATTTAATCAATGTAATTAATTTGTAATAAATTCTGGTGCTCGAACCATCTCGATATCACAGCTACATCAAAAGTTACAATTTTGGCGGTGTAGGTTTAATTACAAGCTAAACCAACCACTCGTTCCTCGAAAACGGTAACTGTAATAAAATCGGGAGTTGTTGTAATAAATTGTAATAAATGTGTAACAAATTATAGTACAGGTTTCATTGAGGCGGGCTAATTTGGTCGGTGCAGATTTAGAGCACTCTAATTTTTGTACTTGGGATAGGCTTTATTATAAAATAATTTTTAATTTTTTTTAGTTGAGCATAACGTCCAAATATTGAAGCTACTTGTTTAATTAATTCCGAACAATTGATAATTAAAATTGGATTACAAATCATAAATAGTTTTGATAAATAATGAGTTAACCGACTTTTCAACGTTCGTCAAAAATCAATACATGTTAACATTCAAAATAACCAATTAAATGTTTCTATATCAGGTATGGTGTATTTTAAGCTTAAAACTGCATATAAAGTTTTGTTGTTGTTTTACTAATCCTTTAATCGTATTATATACATATGGGTACGAAATAAACAGCTTAGTATTAAATTCAAATTTACAACACGACAAAAAATGTTTACTATTTTGTGCACAACACAAAATGGGAAAATGTTAAAGTACAAAAAAAGCTCTCAATTCTTATATGTATGTTTTATCGTATGTGATTTTGTTGTTGTTGCTGTTGGTACAGTATGTTATTACCAGTGTTTGTTATTAACTATTTGTAATAAGTTTTACTGCAGTTTTTACATTTCGGTGAAAACTTTAAATTTTTTGTTGCTGGATTCATTTGTTTTGGTAGATTTTCCATTTTATAGTGTCTTGTGAACATTCTGTATTGTATTAAAAGGAGATAAGGACAACGGTAATGCTAATGCACAAAAAATAGCAAAACATACAATTAAAAAAAAAATTCTTACTCGTATTTTATGTAGATACAATATTATTCTGTACGTGCAGCAGTGTATTACTCCTTAAACCAACAAGGCAATTTCTTAGGGCCATAAACTATCCATTTGTAATTTGTTATATAAATGTATATTGAAGTTCTAAACATTCTGTTAGAAAGTTTACTATAATTTTATTTACACCACTGAATTAACCACGGCTATCTAAATGTTGGGCCATATGCATGAGTACTACGCGTATTAACAGTCTTTACGGTTTCACTGTGGAAGCCCTTGATAGCGACTTCGAAAATTATAATACATCCCTGTATACATGTGCTAAAGCCAAACTAAATGCCATTATCAAAAATGTATTCAAGTTTTGTTTTTAAGAGTTGATCTTTTTAAATTACAGAGGATAATTAAAAATGTTTTGTTTTAGTATTTTAATTGGGTAATGGGATTTTATTCCTATAAAACTCGTTACTTTGCAGTTGTTAAAATAGTTTGTAAAAACAAGAATTGTGTTTAAGTGTGTACGATAAAATGTTATATTCCTGTAATATGTATAGTGCTGCGGTTGACCAATAAACTATGACGATAAATAGTAAGTAATTATGTTTCTGAATTTTGTAACGTGCTGTATGGTTATCAGGGTATGACCACGCAGGGTATCCCCCTCACAATGCACTATATTTGCTGTTGTCCACTTTTATCATTCTCGTCTTCATCCGGCTCGTTGGCAGTTTCTTCTGATCGAGCCAAATTTGAATTATTCTATCTATTGCTCTTTCTTCAACGATTCCCCCCTTTATTGACTTGCTCAATTGTTTCAAGTTCTTCTTGATCTTCTCTAATAATCTTGAGGCCTCCCACGTTCACAATATCTATGTTATTATGTTTTTTCACTGCCTCTGTTTGCATTCTCATTGTAACGAAATTGGGGACCTCGATTGTGTTAAGCGGAGGAAGCATGTCCCCTAACCGCCCCCGCTACCTTTTCCGGTGGCCCTGTCCCCTTTGTTCATTTTCATATCCGAAGACGTCAGCAGCCTTCCACCAAGATAATTTTAGGACATCTATCTGCCGTGACGCCGTCCATTCCACAACACCAGCAATAAATTATCTCTCGAGGCTTCGGATAACCGAAATTTCGATGACCTTTCGTCAAACAATTCCAGCAAGAAATCAATGTGTTGAGCTTCCTTGTAAAATCTCGACGAACATCAGGTCAGAATCTGGGTGTCGGCGCCTGTTTCTGATGTGCATTTCCGCAACTTCCTTCTTGTTACTGTTCTTGATTTTTTCTTGTTACCCATTAGTCTGGCCTCATCTATATTTCTACAAAACTCCTCCAGCTGAGCAATCGAAAGCATGAGCATAGGAAGTGAACAAGATATTTCTTCATATCCTCGTCCCTGCAGCTTCTGCAGTAGTCATTTGCATCCAAACCCAGCCTTCTCGCATGATCTCCGAAAAGCCTGTACCCTTACGATTTTACCTTAATCACGCTTCCTTAGTTTGATTAAAATTTCGGAGCGCTGAAAATTAAGCACAGGCCATACTTGTTTCGCTACTCTAACCATTGGACTGGTAAGCCACCTAGCATTTGCTAAAGCAATTGCTTTCCTATGGCTTGCCGCTTTCAGCATAGTCACAAACATTGTCTTCCTGGTTCCAGTTGAAGAGTCGTACCGTACCTTGCTAATTCAGCTGCTCTGCAATTTCCGTCAACGTCAGAATGGGCCGGAACCCAGACCAACTGGATATTGAAATCGTTAAGAGACTCGTTAAGAGATGTGTGCCAATTCAACGCCACCCTTGACGCCAGGGAAACTGAATCCTGCGGAAGAAGAATGGCCACACGGCTGTCCACATAGATAGTGATATCAGACAACGATATCGCATTGTGCTTCAACCAGTTCATGAGCTCTTCAACCGCTATAACTTCAGCGTGGTACACGTTGCAGTAATCAGGTTGACGAAAAAATAAATTTACATTTAATTCCCCACAGTCACAGAACACACCAGCTCCCACCTTATCATCAAGCTTGGAGCCGTCGGTGAAGAAATTTACGGTCCCGGTCTTGATAAAGAGTTCATTATTCTAATCCTATCAAGAGGGGAGAATCACCTTGAAAAGCTTGTCGAAGCACAGCGGGATGTTTTGTAGTCAAAATTCACCAGTTCATGCATCACTGAATTAACTATACCTGAGTGGCCTTTTTGCAGGCACTTCCAACCCGAAGACGCTAATAGCCAGGCAGCTGTGTTAACCGCCATTTGCTTGCCGATAATATCAAGTGGCTTCCATAATTGCTTCCATCTTCACGTTATCGCTACCTTCTCGATATCGAGAAACGCTACAAACGAGAATTCCTGAAAATCCAGTAACTTCTCAATTCCCCGAACCAGAGTATGTGATGCCGTGTCCATGGACGTATGTGTATGGTACGCATGTTGAGACACTGAGCCCAGTCTCTCGGTACAATTTCTTAACGAATATAGATATCCAGCATCCTTCCGATGATTTTCAGCAAAAAAGGTGACATAAATATTAGTCTAAGACCTCAGGGTTGGTGTTCGAGCTTCTTCCCGCCTTCGGGATGAAGATCAATTTTGCCTCCCTCCATGTCTTGTTGATGTACCCCAGCTTCAGACACCCTTTGAAGATAACTTCTAGCAGGGAAGCAAAACCTCCGAAGTCTTCTGAATTTCTGGTGGTACAATCCCATCCGGACCAGCTGACTTAAAATGCTTCAACTTTTAATAGCCCATTTTGTTCTTCGCGTGTTTTGAATACCCTCTGTACACAACAGTTGGACCCCGCAGTCACCCTACACCCACAACCATCGATTGGCTCCTCACATCCTCATTTCCCGGGAAGTGGGTTTCCATCAAAAGATCAAGAGTCTCTTCACTAGAAACCGTTCATTCGCCATCCGATTTTAACAGATAGCCTGAAACAGCTGAATTGGTAGAGAGAATTTTATTTAAGCGTGAGGTTTCCAGGACCCTTTTTATTCTATTACAGAAGCGCTTCCACGAATTTCTTTGCGCCTAACTAAATTCATTTTTGCATACTCAGAAGCGGCTATCCTCTTAGAGGTATATCAAGTCCTAGTCAGAGAGTCCACCATTGAATCCAGTTCACTACCCGTGTCAGGGAGTCCTGGAATTCTAGATCGAATGGTGCCCTCCAATACCTCCCTGTGGTGTCCTTCAATACATGCCATACTATCCTTATAGGATTTCTGAACACGCGCTGTTTTGTAATATTGAGATGAAGTTAAAACGTTAAATAACAATGGTCGTTGAAGGAATGCTTATTCGACAGCCTCCATTCCCTGATCATCGGTGAAATAAATTCGGAGGCCAGAGTAATATCCAGAACCGCCTGTCTATCACTAATAATAAAGGTGGGTTCCTAGCCTATATTACTAATAATGAGGTTAATTCTTAAGAAAAAATCAAAAAGTAACTCACCCCTGTCATTTATATCCGAGCTACCCCAGATGGTATGTTACGCGTTGGCGTCGCACCTCAGGATAACTCCCACCTTCCTCCTTTCTGCGTCAAAAATCAGTGTTCTCAGTATATCTGGTGACACTGGCATCTCCTGGTCCACATATGCGGCTGCTAGCCAGAATCTTCTCCCATCCGCCTCTATACAGACCGCCGTAATGTCCCCATTGCTATACTGTGGAAGTAGAAAAACTTTTATTATTATTTCCCACCAATATACATGATCTGCTCTTTTCAGTCCCACAAGCGTAAAAAAGGATGTAACCTTCGCTCGCAGACCGCAGATCTTGTTATTTTTGATCCAAGATTCTTGGATCAGAATTATTTCCTCGCCTGACTTAGCAAGTCTGAGAAGTAGCGCCGCCGAAGCAGCCTTGGTGTGATGTAAGTTTATCTGCACAAAGCTAGTTATTGATAACAGTCTTCACTTACATTAATTGCGAAAACAGTGCTATGTCGGTTAGTTGGACCCGACGTTATCGTCACACTCCCACCGCAGTCCCAAAAATTAAAGAGGTCCAAGGAATAATCGGTCCCTAAGCTCGCTAGTCAATCCTGCAGTGTCTCCACTGGATAGATACCACTCCTCGCACTTCTCTCAGCAGGCTGGACTTATTCCTCCTCCTTTTTAGGCTGCGCAGTATTTGGTTTCACTCCGACCTCGTCCTTCCTGAACACCTTAAGTGTAACAGAACCAAAGCCGAAGTTAATAACACCTTTCGTTTTTGACAGGGGAGCCAGGAATTCCTTATTGATCACAATAATTGATGATCTGAAATTGCCTTTAGGCTCCTCCTACTTAACAATCTTCCAGTTCTCTGTCGGAAGATTCGGATTGCAAACCTGGATAATCCTTAATAATTCATCCAAGTTAGCCGGCTCCGTTAGCCGAGCCAGACCATTGCCCTCGCGGTCTGCTAGATATATCCTCTTTCGGAATTGCCTTGAGTTTTGCTCCCAGGCCTATCTTTTCGACCGCTTTACTGAACAAGAAGGCCGATCGTTGATCAGCGCACGCGGTGAGCTGCAGCCGACGATGATACCAACAGGCGTCCCTGCATATTGGCGGTGGTTTCGGATGTTTTCCAAGGATTCTTAGGTAAACCAGGTTCAGTGCACTAATCACCAACCTTTATTTTTCCCCGGTGCTGCTCCTATCTGCATGGCTCTAGTCCACGACGGCTAGCACCACCTCCCCCTCCTTCACAACGTCGTTGATGAGCTTAGGCCCCTTCCTCGATTGTGCCACATGAGCCTTGCTTATTAGTTTACCCCTTTCCTTTTAGTTTTCATATTGTGTTCCCACGAGTATCGGATAAAATGATGGTCCGCCAGTGCAGAGATCCGTATGCACGGATAAGGATAGATAAAACTGGAGGTCGCCAAGTATCCATTCACGACTGGGCTGTGTTTAATGATTTCCCAGCCTAGTCGATCACCAGCGCGGGCCACATAACTCCTTAACCCAGCCCATTGGCTCTCCAAGCACTCCCGCGCCCAGCGTTTCCGTCCCCCTCTTACATTCACCCACCCATTCAGCCATTCATATGGTATCCCAAACGAATGGAATTCATTCAAGAGATAATCAAATTCACTCCTTGGAGACCCGGGAGCGCAGGAAGACGTGACGCTCAGTATGCCGTGGTTGTTAGTCGATGGTTTTATGGCGCCATCATTTCGTCCTGCCATACTGGAAATCATAGGTACTCAGAATTTAGTGAACAGGTATTAACCACTCCCCAGTTCCCTGAGATCCTCCTTCCAGCAGAGCTGCAGTTGGAGAGGCTTATTTATTTCACCGCTAACATACTTATCGATAGGCCATCCACTATCTATTACCTATGACCCCCCGATAGCTGCAGCCCTCCACGGGAATTCATATCATCATATTGTTCTGCAACATACATACATTAAACTGTTCTACAGGTGGATACATCTTGGATATCAGTTTCGACATATTCAAGAAATTGTCCGCTAATTTTTCATTTTCTCATCTCTCATGATGAAGTCGTAATTCCGTGACTTAAATCTTCTTCTAAGTCAATTAACTAGCTTGAGCAAAATATTAAACTCTGATACCTTTACTTCATACCATTCCAGTGCGACTCCTTCAAACAATTTAAACATTCCATTCCATTTCTCTAAGGCAGTGGCGTAACTACAAATTTTATGCCCCCCGCAAAACTTAATGTAGGCTCCTAGACTATCCTCCCTCCACCTTGCATATCTTTCTCTTCAGAGTAATAAATTTGTTGCTCATCGAAAATATAGCTTTTTTATTTAATATATTTCTTTTTTAAGAATAATAAAAAAAATAATAAAAATACAAATATAAATATGTACTAACGGGTGGGGCAAAAGTCCCACTACCATTTTGATTGCCTATAACTTTGTTCAAAGAAAATATAAGTAAGTTTAGTTTTCATAAAAAGATTATTTGGACTTTACATTTTTTTTCCGTTATGATTGGAAAATTATACCGGCTAAATGGTGACCGCGATTGGCTATGCAACTTTCGGCTCTTGTTAAGGCATTTTTCATGACATCCTGCAACATCTCAGGCTGAATTTCTTCAATTTCGTGACGAATATTGTCTTTAAGATTTACATAAACTTTTGATTTTAAAAAACCCCATAAGAAAAAGTCTGGTGCTGTTAAATCCGGAGATCTGGCTAGCCATGCTAAATCGCCATTTCGCCTTCGTGGAAAAACGTCATTCAATAATTGAATTGTTGAACGGACTATGTGTGCCGTGGCCCGATCTTGCTGAAACTACATGTCCCTAGTACTTGCTGTTCCATTTCAGGCACAAGAAAATTTCGAATCATGTCTTGGTATCGTTCAGCAGTAACAGTAACTTCAACACCTCGATCATTTTCAAAAAATAGGGACCAATAATGTTTCCAGCATGAATACCACACCATACAGTTGTTTTAGTGGATGCAATGATGTTTCATGAATTAATTGAGGATTGTGTGTTCCCCAAAACCGACTGTTCTGTTTATTGACGAGGCCACTGAGAAGAAAATGGGCTTCTTCGCTCATTATCAATTTAGACGAAAAATCTTCAATTTCACCAGACAGCCTTAGGACTGCATTACTGTACTCAACTCGTTGATCATGATCTCTCGGTAGCAATTTATGGACTAATTGAATTTTTAACGGGAACATTTTCAAATCAGTTTTCAAAATTCGCCTTAAACTGCGTGCAGAAATGTGTAACTGGGAACCACGTCTCCGAATTGATGTTTCTGGAGACTCTGCAACACTATCGCGCACCAGATCACATTTTCAGCGTTACGAGACGTCCTTTGTCTTCCAGAACGAGGTCTGTCTGCTGTCGTAGCGTACTGTCGAAAATTCGCATGTAAATGATAAATTGTGGTTTTGTGAGGTACTGGACGATTAGGATATTTTTGACGAAATTTCCGCTGAGTGGCAATAATGGAACGATTATTTTCAATGTATTTTGTCACTATTTCTGCTCGTTCTTGTGGCGTATATTTATCCATTATAAGATTTTGGCGTCTACAAAACACAATGGTTAAAGCGGAACTGAGCTAAATGTCACATAACCAAGATGGCGCACAATCAAAATGGTAGCGGGACTTTTGCCCCACCGGTTAGAATGTTAGATTTTTTGCTGTTGACTTGATATTGGCAAAATCCCTAATTAAAATATATGTTTCCATTTTCCCCACCGCTTTTGCTTCAATAGAAAGAATGGCTAAATTACTTAAATGATCTGCACCGATGGAGTTGCGCAAATAATTTTTTATAATATTCAATTTAGATCGTTCCACTGTTGCGACCGTAACAGGCAACGTAAGAAAAAATAATAAACATGTTATCACTTGCGAAGCACTGGAAGCTATTGTTGGAAATTTTATTACTAGAACTTCAGCTAATTCTCATATTGCAGATATTTCCAAAATATCCTCCTTAAGCATTGACTTTACCATCAGTATTTGTAGCGGAAACTCTTCCGATAGGACTTCTTTATATTTTTCTTGTATCGCTCCTACAGACTTCATTCACAATTTTCATGACAAGAACAAAAACCACAGGACCCGCGTTGCGGCGGGCCCCCCCTGCACATCTAAAACCAAAGAAATTATTTTGTTGGAATATTCTAACTAGTTTATACTTACTATTTGAATCTAGTTTAGACTATGTAGCTAAATTTCCAATTAAGAATAGCTAAAACTAAAATATGTAATTAAATTTTCATCTTTAATTTTAATTTTTTATATAAATTTTATTATTTACCTTAACGAATTTGTCAACTTATAAACAATAACATTAATTGTCAACTCTGTAGTACCTGTTCACAATATTGAATTATATAAAGAAAAAAAGATGTTTACATGTACACAGGTAAAAATTCACAATATTAATATAGTTACTGTTCTACTGTTCTCTTTTCCTTACAACAAGCAAAGCGATAACAGCTTATTAAAGAACAGCGATTTATTGTAATAAATTAATTGGTATATTGTTTAATAATTAAAAAATAAAAGTATATTGAAATTGTTTGAAGTCAGGGTGTTCTTTATTGTAATTTTAAAACCCGCGAATAACAAAGAAGCCTTCTCAGCCCGCAATCAGCTTTGGTGAGAAGTGGTGCGTAGTGGACTACTTCCGCGTGGCGATGATATTTTCTCCTGCGATACCCGAATTATTCTGCGAATATTTTGGACGATGCCTTAGAGCAGTGGTTCTTAACCTTTTTTTACTCGCGGCCCACCAAATAATTCATATTTTTTTTGTTACCCCCAAACGTTCGCGTGGTTTTCAATTGAAAGCGATAATATATTAAGTACAAATCCCGGCATGCATCCCGGCATGCCACACAATGAAAGACAGTATTTAAAGGGTTATTCAATTCAAGCTTGATAAAGTAAACTTAAAAAAACACACAAAATATTCGGAATGTATTGTAATTTTTATTTCATTTTACAGATTGATCCTTGCCATTTTTAGTTAAACAAGATATCATTCAAATGTCCTCCACGGGACTTCTTACAGGCCTTGATTCTTTTGAGGTAATTTTCAATGACTTTTCGGCACATTTCGGGCGGTATCTCGGCCATTACCTTACGAATATTAGTTTTCAATTCGTCAAGAGTTTGAGGATTGTTTGCGTAAACACGATCTTTCGCGTAGCCCCACAAAAAGAAATCCAAAGGCGTTAAATCACAGGATCTTGGAGGCCAATTGACATCAGCCAATCGCGAAATCAAACGTCCAGGAAATTTCTCTTGCAAAAGATCTCGATTTGCTCGTGTTACGTGACTGGTTGCTCCATCCTGCTGGAACCACATATCGTCAAGATCATAATCTTCGATTTTCGTAAAAAAATAATCGGTTAACATGCGGCCATAGCGCTCAGAATTGACGGTAACGGTTCGTCCATGGTTGTTCTCAAAAAAATACGGCCCAATCACACCACCAGACCACAATGCGCACCAAACAGTGACTTTTTCCGGGTGTAATGGCTTCTCTACAATCAATTGTGGATTTTCTGAGCCCCAAATTCTACAGTTTTGCTTATTAACGTATCCACCAAGCGAAAAATGAGCTTCATCACTGAAGAAAATTTTGTTCGAAAAATCAGCATCGACAGATTTAATAATTTTAACGCGTTGGTCGATTGTTAAATGCTCCATATTCTTAAATGGCAGAATGTCAACTAAATAAATGACAGCGTACTTGACGTTTATCTTTGACAGATGTCGGTATACAGATTTCTACTTTATCAACCTCGAATTGGATAACCCTGTATTTATAATTCTGTTTAGTGAAGTCCTTTTGGATACAAAATATTTTTTGTTTTTCCGTCAGGTATGTACACATAAATCAGACGGTTTTCCGACCCGTGAGCATGCCACATACAGCTGTCCATATGAGAAGAATAGATATACCAAGTTTAGTTCACACATTTGTAGTGATTGTGCTTTATTGATGGTTGCAAATCCGAGTCGTACTGGAAACTGCAAACGTTTTAATTCTAATGGCATATCTGTCTGAATCATTGCGATTCGTGGCAACAGTATTTCTTCTGGCTTAAATATTCCACTTAGAATTGTAGCTTTGACACTATTGTCCATCATCTTTTTAACTAAAAACCTGATACGGTAGTAGCCGTGGAGCAGTCGTGGTAGATAGATAAGAGAAGAATGATAGACACGTCAATTTTCAGGCTGCTAACTTAGTGCGATATTTAGGTAAATTTTGTGAATCAACTGTATGGATTCGTAAATTGCTGCCGTAAATACCGCTGATAATTTCCCCTCAAATATTTTAGTGTTCCATGAAGCGCTTCCAATGCTTTTTTGTGTGCCGATGGCAGTTTCAGTACTGAATGTGCTATTCGACCACCATTCAAAAAAATAAATTCTAAATTATGCGATTGAGAGTGCAATATTTTTTCGCTCAGAAAACTGCTTGTGACGCCGGGCGCATCTAGAAAATTCAATCCGTCACTTTGGCTTGTAATAACATGCATAATTCTAAAATACGCTAAGCGTTGTTCTGAAACCAAGTACTGTAGATGAGTTTGAACAAACATACCCAATTCTCTCACATGAAAATATTTTCTTATTGCAAGATCACCATCGAAAATATCGTTTGCAGATCCACTCGGCCCTGTCTGAAATTGAAGTCTCAATTGAATCAGTGCTTTGATAGTGATTGCGTCATTATACAAGTTTGACACGATTAGGTGTGGGTAGGATACGCACGACCTAATACGACGGTTGAATATAAATTGGGATGTCAATAAACTGCTTTACCGTGTTTGTGACGTTAGAACATTTTCGCTAATGCTTTCCATGTGTTTACTACACTTGGCACTTTAGAGTAAACAAAGCTCCCTAACTACAGCTTTCTAGTCATCAGGTGGCATTTGTTCAAAGGCATATATTTGGAACGAGAAGTGTTTAGACTATAACATACTTAGATTTCAAGTTGATTGCCCATTTCTATGGTTCCCAACCCTTTTCGGATTTTCGAAATTTTTGGATTTTTTGATGCTTTACCATAATAAAATGGTTCAAAAAGGCAAAATAGTTAATAATCTAACAAATCGAATTAATTCTTTGTGTTGATCGAATAAAGTAATTTCTTTCGATAATTTCTAGTTTAAAATAGATTTGAACAAATTTGTAATTTTCGTTCGGCAATGGTTTTTGTTTCGGGTACTGAATGTAATTCTGGTGTTTTCACATTTCCTACCGCGCAGCATATTCCTTGTGTTTTTCTTTTGAATTTGAAGGCACTTCGTGTATTGATTGCATAAATTATCCATTGGCTGGCTTTCCGTTGCTTGTATGTTGCTGACAGCGAGTTATACTGTAATTATACAACAGACACGCCTTTTTATCCGTCGTATATAAACTGGCAGTGAAGTTCGTAATGCACTTTTATTTCGTACTTGAGGTGTATAATGAATGACCAATTGCTTGTCGTTTGGCTAAAATATTTGATTTTACAGCGACAGCAATGCTTTGGGCGACTTGGCAATTTAAATCGAAAAACACATTTCAGGCGATTCAGGTATACCTGGATTCAAGGGGCGTATCCCTTCATAAAAATTACAAAAACCCTGCCCATTTTAATATAAATTCCCTGTGAAAAGTTTGGATTAGGTTAGATAAATGTTGTGGACACTTAGGAGGGTTCTTTGATCTAGGGGACAGACCCCTCGGATTCAAGCCTGTCACTAATTTCATATAATCTCTTTCCTCATCCTGTACATGCAACTTTTACATGGTAAACATTTAATGACGGTATGGTGAGCGGCTCAAACACCCTTTAAAAATAATACGAAAACATGCTCATTTTGATACAAAATACCTATGATATATTAGAATTCGATTGGATGAATGGCGTAGAGACTTATAAGAAGGGATCCATGGGATGGACCTCTTAAATTCAAGCATGCCATTTAATTTATATAAACCCATTTATAAACTTACTCCTGTGGAAAAACTTATAACACACAAATGACCAACTGATTTGTAACAATCAATGTAACAATTGTATGCCGAAAATTACATATATATCCACATTATAAGCGCAATTAGTATAGATACCTAACTCCAAAATCCACCATCTTGACTTGCGAAAAAAAGTCATGTCAGCCTGGATGTCATTTTCAGGGTACTAATTACATAGCTCAGGTAGGTACCAAAGTTGACACCACCCTCTCTACCACACTTTGCGAAAAACAAGTCAGCATTATAGGCGTACATATTAGTAGGAGGTACTAAAAATGACACCTCGCACGAACAAAATTTCTCCATCTCGGATTTTAAAACGGTTGCCATATTCCTAATTAGCATTCCCGAAAACCACGAAAAAAAACATAATTGGCGAAAACCTAAATCACGGGCCGAATTTTTGTTAAAAAACTTTTTCTTGTCAAAAATCAACATTTCCGAGCTGCCACTTCCGGTGGACCGTTTTCTTCCAAAAAATACAGAATCACTCCTCCACTATATTCTGAAGGAAATTTGCAAACTTTGGCTGCCCCCGGCAAACTTCTTGTGGGCCCCTAGGGGGCCGCGGCCCCCCTGTTAAGAATCACTGCCTTAGAGTATTGCATCTCTCTCCTAGTCTTTATCCAAACAACGAAAATCTCTCTGAGGGATATAAATTTATAGAGAAATTCATTGTAGATTGCAGATTGATGAAAGTTCTGCTAGAAAAAATTGTATAACGGTTAAAATAGGAACGAGCATGTAACAGTGATCATAACCAATATAACACCATTATCAAAATAATTTAATTAGGTTTTAATTATACAAACACAATACGTAGCCTAATTCGAATCACTCTCTAAATATGTGGAATTCAATAAAACTCGAATTGGTCAAATAATAATTAAAAGCTACAAGTACAAATAAATCTATCCTTAAAATATATATCAATCCAAAATATGGAAATTTCAGTGTTGTACCTAGATATAATTTAACCATCTACCATGCTTATTTAAAATACCCAAAAATTGGCTTATTCCTGAAAAATTTATACACTTTCTTCCCACGAGAATAAGTCCCGCATTGTTTTTGGTATATTATGTGTATTTTGTTTATGTGATTTTCCTTTCCTTGCTAGGATAGGAAAAAAACGAAAAAAAATAAAATAATTTAAATAAATATTGGAGGATTTGTTGTCATAGAAATAGTGTCCTTTTCTCTGCCTTCCCGTATTGTTTATTTTTTGCTTACAGTATTTTTTCTTATTGCACAAATATAGCTTTCCACATACTATATAAACGAACACAGAAAAAAAAATTTTTCAGAAAATCGGAAAATCGGTAAAGAATTGGTATAAGATTTAGCAAAATGAAATTGTATTTTTTGGATTTTCTAACGTTTTTTTTTGGTACTGTGTGCATGGAAAATTTTATTAACTATATACTGTATTGCTAGAAGAAGAACATTATATGGCTTATGGCTGAACCAGTGAATTGAAAAAACACCAAAACAAAATTGGATATGTTCTTTTTCCATTTCGGCTAAATCTTTTTGATGTGTAGCGTAAACAAGAACGTCTGCAAATTGAGTATACAGAAATATCGCGAAGCTAATGTGTTATGAACCATTATTTAACAAATAAATATTGTGTTGTGTTGCTTTCTGTTTAGCTTGAAGGTAAGGGTTATAAATAGGTTTAGTTAATATTTTCGCCAAACTCCCTGAGGAACTATCAATATAAATTTACGTTTTAATTATTAAAGTAACTGTTTCTTGGAAAAATGAAAGTTCAAACGAGATGCTTTTATGGTTTTAAATTAAATTAATGAACCATTAACTAAAATTGGCAATGATTTTAATTTTTACGGTTTAAATTTTAATTTTTTGCTACGTACGAATAATTTCGTAGGACATTTAGGTCAACAACAGTTTGGGTGTAAAAAATAAAATGGTTTACGTGGGACACTGGCCCTATTCTGGCCCTCCCTGGGCATAGGGAATTGGGAAAAATATTTTCATAGCATTTTTGTCTAAAATGTATTTTTCTGGCCTATTGAGGGAACATGATTGGTGTTAATATTTTCGAAACAAAGTTAAATGGGAAAATATTTTTCCCTACAAAAATTTTGTGGAACAAAAATTTCCCAAATCACTTTGTTTTGAAAATTTTTGCACTAAACTTATTGTTTCAGTAGGCCAGAAAAGTATAATTTTAACAAAAATGCTATGAAAATATTTTTTCCAATTCCCTATTCCCAGAGAAAGCCAGAATAGGGCCACAGGGGGTCTATTATGAAATTGGTCGGAATATACGACACCGTCGGAAATTACGTTGTCGTAAAATCCGATCTGCGGCGGATATTCATACTATGAAATATGTATTTTTACAGTCAAACTCGAAATGTTCAGTATATACTTGTCACATTTAAATTTGATTAAAATAATTTAATAGAGATATGTGCTTACATTTAAAAATTTATTAAATTTTTAAATAATTCAATAACATATAAAAAGTATAAATTATGACCTTATTTCCGTGCATATACTACAATATCCGTCACCTAACGAGCTGTCGGATTTGACAATTGAATTTTGTCGTAAAATCCGCTAACTCGGATTTTTATTTCATAATAGTATAATATCCGCGCGGATCGGATTTTTTTAGTTTCATAATATGAATATCCGACGCGAGACGGATTTTCCGACGTCGGAAAAATTTCATAATAGGGGCCCTGATTAAAAAAGTAATAATAATTCTACGAATGAATAGTTCTTCAGATACTCTAAGTATTTAAATACTAATTCAGACAACAGATGGCGTTTGGATCAGGTTATTATATAACCTATATATAACCTATATGAAAGTAGGATTGTTTACAAATTAATTACAAATTTGTTACACAGTTTGAAAGTTGACTACATTTCCCGTTAAAATACAATTCGTGTGTGAGCTCTTGCGTCCGTAAAAGATGGTGGTTCCAAGCTGATTTACACATCTGTCCCGTATGGTAAATGGGTACATTCGGTGGCAAAAGAATTAAAAGATTGTTCAGGTACCAAACTTTAAATATTTATTGTTTTAATTTTTAAAAAAGAAAGATCCGGTATAACAAATATTTTCGTTATATAGAGGGAAATTGTTTTTATTTTTTCAGTAGTAAAAGTTCAATTAGTTCAATGAGATAAATCGGTATAAATCCGTAATAATCGGTATAATTAGTATAGTTTAATTAATTCAATGAGAAATCCGTATACTATTAATTGGTATAATCCGTATTGTATAATTCAAATCAGTTTGTGTGTTTGTTATCGATTTGTCATTAATTAAGTAATAATTTATGTTTGAACTAAATATGTCTATTCATGTACAATCAATTAGTGAATAAAAAAAATAAATTAAACAATGTAAATGCTTGTGTAAAGTTTATTCCATAAACGATACAACAAGTTATTAATAAAATAAATTGATGATATCAGTATTCAGTATAATGTGCCAATATCAATTGGTGCATCGTGCGGCTAAATCCAGCTTAGAAAGGAACATCATCTGTTAAAATAATTTCAAGCTGTATGTGTGGCTGTATACCTGTGATGTACCTCTGTTAAATTTGTGGAGTTCAGCCGATTTATAGACAAGGAAAACGTAAAACTAAATACCATTAGTTAAATTTAAAATTAAAAACACAATTTAATAAAAACGGCATTTTTAAGTTAGCCTTTTTTAATCCCGGGAGCCGTACCTTGCCAATTGTCTTAAAAAGTATTTCAACGCAAATGATAACCTGGGTGAAAGCTACCAATGGCTGTCGTTACGCTGCCTTTAGTAAGACTGCCATACTATTCAATATTCAGCACATTGCTGAATTCTATTTGGACAAGTAAATAAAAATATAACCAAAAAATTCGGCTGTATAAGATACCGGAAATTTGACAGCGGAACATAAGAGATTGCGCTACTCGCCGCATGTATCAGCACTTTCGCTAAAGAGAATTTATTTTGTTATGTAATTACCAGCGAAAATTTTTGTGCAATGAAATTTGGATAGAAGACAGGGATTTTAAAGTAAGTTTTGGACCAAATTCTAGGATCTGTTCGTGCTAGACGAAACTGGCCATTTCATAACCAGTTCTTATGAAAAATGGTATCTATACATTTCACACGACATAAATAAAAATTTTAAACTGAAAGAAACTCGGTTATTTCTTAATTAAATTTTGAAAAATTTGCTTTGCGTACAGGGACAATTCGGAAAAATGTATGGATTAGGATTTTTGGTCTCACTACATGGCAAATTTGGGGAAAATTTATGGATTAAAATTTCCACTATAAATTTTTGATTCAGCTTTTGGCCAATATCTCAAAAATTTCTACTAGTAACTGATACTTTCGTTTGTCTTTCTAATAGCCTACGTCATACTGGGACTATATGAAAAATTTGGGGAAAATTTGTGGACTAGAGTTTACATTAGAGTACATTCACTAGTAACCAATCCTTTTGGTTGTTTTTATAAAAGCCTAAAGGTGATATTGTTCAAAAACTGATTATAACTTTTATGGCCCCATAAAATAAAAAACTTATTGTGAAAAATTCTAGTCTATAAATTTTCCCCAAATATTGTGTCTCACTCTTCATCACAACAGACAAAGGAACACAATTTGAATCAACGTTGCTCACTGAGTCCATGAAGCTCCTAGGTTCCCACCGCATTTGTAAAACTGCATACAGCCGAAAACGAATGGTATTTTTCAACGGTTCCACAGGCAACTAAAAGCTGTATTAACAGATAGATTTAATACATCCCACTGAAGTTCATTCAAAATTCGAACCCAAACACGAATACTTCAGATTTCGTGAAGCGGCTTCGTACTACCATGAGCGACTTACTTCATTCGGACGCATGACATCCTCGACATCGACAGGCTTAAGCCAGCATACGGAACACATATAGTAAGCCCAGTCGAAAAACGTAGTGGTCGGAAAACTGGTACATTTAATTTACAACTCTACGGTTTTCGTTCCAGGAGGGGAGTGATGTAGCGCTATCTATGTACATTTTTTGAATTTAATAAATATTCGGTAGTAACTCACGTACTGGTGAAAGAGATCCGCAACACCCATCCCGCCATTGTATTATTTTAAAATTGCAGGCTCACTAATTTGAACATATGTTTCACAATTTCTTGTTGTAATTGGCCTCAGAATAGTTTGATACTAGGTGCCCTAATCTGTTATCTTGCCACTGCACCATTACAATATTACGATCCCGACCAGTTTCTTTGGCACTACTCCATCCTCCTTTTTAGGAGCGGGCCTGTGCTGAAGTTTGGGTGATTGAGCCTACTAATTCTAATTGTGCCAGTGGCGTCAATTTCCTTTTGCAAGATAATTTCAAATAATTGATAACTGAGAAAAAATTGTCAAAAAACAGTGAACGGCCTCGAAATTTAAAACGAATTATTAAATGAAGCACCACTGCTGCGACAACCTTTTACGCGCACGATCAAAACTTAAAATTTCCGTTTGTGTTCCATGGTATAAAACAAAATCATAAGAATATCCTAATTTTCCACACAAAACAAATACTTTGATACCCTAAGGACATGTTTTACGCAACCGACCTTTAAATGAAATTATATGTTCCTAAACAGAAACAGTTTCTTTTACCTCCAAGAGGTCGAATTTTAATAAATTTATCACAACAGTCGCATCAATTATCATGACCAGTGGCACTATTCTGGTTTTCCCTGGGAATATAGGGAATTGGGAAAAATATTTTCATAGCATTTTTGTCTAAACTATATTTTTCTGGCCTACTGTTTGTTGGAATTAGTTTGGTGTAAATATTTTTGAAACAAAGATATATGGGGAATTATTTTTCGCTATAAAAATTTTGTGGAACAAAACTTTCCCGATCAACTTTGTTTCGAAAGTATTTACACCAAACTAATTCCAACAGTAGGCCAGAAAAATATAATTTAAACAATAGTGCTATGAAAATGTTATTCCCAATTCCCTATTCCCAGGGAAAACCAGAATAGTCCCAGAGGGGCAGCAAAACCTGTCGTGGTAATTTTATCATTCCGTTAGCAATTGTATTCCACATAGTTTCATTATTTCATTGGGAGTTATATGTTTTAAGCCCGAGCGCCGAGCGGCTATTTTATATAGTATAGTGCACAAAGTGCCATTTCTTCATACATATGCTGTGGTATGTATATATTTTTCAAATATTTGTAAAGGTTTCTGGATTCCATCGAAGTTAGAATTGCCTCAATTGTTTCAAAAGGTTTTACAAATGGATGTCGTTTCCACGGTATATCTTCTTTCGGTGATTTTATAATTATTTTGCCGATCTACAAACACAATTTCATTAAGGCTGTTAAATAGCAGATATTCAATTGTATCGACATCTCCGTCTTCATCCTCTGCGACGATCTTCATATCCGTCACATCAACATCAAACTCATTGGTCTGAAATCTTTCATTAACTTTTCGAACTTCATTGTATCTCACTCTCCACTCGAACTCAGAATTTTCATTAAATAAACAATTATTTCTGCTCCAGGTACCGTAAGGTAGTTGTTCTTTCTCTCTTGAAGGGCCAATATTTTCAATCGTCTCATGTTACCAGATTGATTGACATTTTTGTTGATGATTACTTAGTGCAACATCCAGTTATAATATGATAGATGAAGAAGCTGACAATACACATTTATTACAAAAGGATAGGAGAAATTCTTGGAATTTTCCATTGACTGCGCATATCGCATTATAAATGGGCTTTGATGTTCAAAATGTGATGTTTAGTTAAAAGCTAAATTGTACTGGTTAAATAAATAAATAAATTATAACAAAGTTTAGATGTGTTAAGCTAATTTTAGTTGCACAACTGCGTTCTGCTTATTGTTGATGAGGACATGTTAAAATCAGTATATTTTTATCAAATATAAACCAGTATGCATTGATACTGTGAAGGCGGCCGCACGAAATTTGTCTCGAGCCAGACACCAGACAAAGTTGAAAATGTGTGATATATAATGCAAATTGTTGTTGTAAATTATTGTTTAATAATAATAATAATAATATAATATTTATTAAACCATTCCTTAAGACTAAGCTTTTATGTTACAGACATATTGTTGTAGTAATACAATTGTTGTTGTACCGCCGCTTTGAGATCGCAAATTTTCAACTTTGTCTAGCTCAAGACAAATTTCTTGTGGTCGCCTTGAGATCATTCGTAGATATTTGTAAAATACATCAGAACACCTGCAAATTTAAATTCTGTATGAGCCACAAAACTAATTACACTTTCCCAGTCATACTGCTCCTTAAAGAAAATAGTTGTTTGACGTTTGTTTGCAATATTTCACATTAAAACTCATCTGATGTGCAGTTTTGCCAAAACATTGAAACTGCGCATAAATGATAGTACTAATGACATAAAAATTGCCCGAAATCGGTTTACGGAACTAGTTTACTTTTTTAAAATAAATTAAAGACGTTTATCACAGACCAAATATAAAAAACGAAACCTTGCAAATAAATTATTTTCAAAACCTGCAAGGCAATCGAATTTGTTATTTTGTTACCAATGTAAACCCAAACGGTACGGATACGAACATTTTAATTAGGTTAAAAGAAATTATTTTAAAATCGATTACATTTTGTAAATATAAAAATTTAATTTTAATTACTTTGGTAACAAAACTGTTTATGCCAAACGTAAAACTGGGTTAAGGAATTATCTGCTCCGTTAGTAAAACGATTTATAAATCAGTGCTGTCAATCTGTTAGTCATTTATATAAATTGAATTTTCAAATTGTAAAATATATTTTACAGAAAACAGAAGATATCGAAAACCTGCATAACACACAAATTTTATGCAAACAATGGCAAGGATAAAACATGATGCACATCCATTCATCAACTTTTGGACAAGTTAGTAATACATTTTGATTATGTCTCGAGTCGAGAAAGAATCTTTTTAGAATTGTTGTAAATCAACAAAGATCGTTCTTCCCAAAAATATAGTAGTTTTTGTATTCCTTCCTGGAAATATTCCAACTAAATGTAAATAAAATAAAAAGATTTATTATTCGCGACAAACTTCAAATACGAGTACAAGATAAACTACCTTATACTTCATACACAACATGCACACAGGAAAGTACCGTAACATTTCTAATATATTCCCAAAAATGTAAAATATTAATGCCATTTTTTTGTAAAACATACGAATTAAATGTTACATTTCTCATTTTGCTGTTTATGATTTTGGTCTTTTTTTTCTTATTTCGTTCGCCTTAAAATTTTTGAATATTTCAATAATCCACTTGCTGCAACACCTGTAAAAGTGTTGAAATTATATGTACAATATAAACGAAACAAGCACACCAGCAGGAAAAATACGAATTTTCTTGATACGACACAAATTGAATTTTTCATTTAATATTATAAAAATAAAAAAAAAATCGCAAAATTATTCATATAAATTTTTATTAAAAATTTCTGAAAATTGAATAAAACGTGCAAAAAAAATCATAACACTATACAAAAGAAAAACTGAATGGAAAAATGAAATGAAAATTTCAATAAAAAATTGGAATATAACAAAAAATTAAGTTTCTCGAATAGTTTGGTTTTTCTTTTTTGGGGGTGGGTGCTTGCTTGCATTATGCAATCCGGGATAAATTTGGAATGCAGCACTAACACCCCTGAAAATCTTTCCTGGGTTCTGTATCCAGTTTGGTTCAAACTTTTAAATTTATCTTTGATTTAGTTTGCTTGGCTTATTTTTGTACTAAACCCGGTTCCGATTTTTGAAGTATAGAGTAGTTTTTCTTGTGGATGCATTAAGCTTTTATTTTAGTATCATCTCATTTATTGAGTGAGCCATATTACTTTATAGCGGTAATCGGTTTTTGTTGCTCTCTTGTTTCGTCAAATATTTCCGCTTCAATTAGCAACGTTCTCTTCCAGGGCGCGTATTCTTGAAATCAGGCGGATTCATGGTTTCGTTCATTTGTTCCTTCCTTCCTTCTGAAATTTTTGTAAACCAATTTCGTTGGTTAAAAATAACGTTTTTTTCTCTTGTGAATTTTTTTCATCAAGTTGGCTTATCTCCAACTTTTTAACTAAACGAAGATGGTGGAAAAAGAAAAAATAGATACAAATAGAAAAGGGACAGAAATTACAAATGTATTTCGATGTATTTGAACAAAAAATGTATTTCGTTTGTGTTGCACATAAATAATTACATATTTATAAATACATATCGTATAGTATAAATGTTTTCTTCGATTACAGGTATATGTGAAAATAATTTGGTACACTTTTATTTAATTAAAATGTTTGCGATTTGTTGTTTCGGTGCTAATAAAATAATTGTCCCTTTTATAATTTAGATTTCGCTATGGAAAGCCGATTAATATGCATAGTAAAACAACAATCGACTCTTTACGATTGTTACAGGCTGGCTATTGCCAACCTGCAGATTATCACTAAGCGCATGCAGAGGCCTCCACGGTGATTTTTGCCGGCTACGTTCTCAGGGAGAAGTGCGAAGGGTCGTGGGGTTTGAGGCATGCATGGCTCCTGGCTTACACCGTGATTAACAGATGTTTAAGAAGGAAAAAAGAAACCGCAAATAATAATAAAAACCGAGTTCCGCCGAAATTCGTCGGCCGGAACCTGAGGAACGAACACAACAAAATTATAAACCGGTAGAGGTGCCTTGGTGCGCGCATCCATTCGAATTCAAACAGGGCAAAGCCCCGGTTACGAAATTGGATGCGGGCACCAAGGGACCGCAAACACTAAACCGACACAGAGGGAGTCTCCGCTCCCATCATACTCAACCGAAAAATTTAGTAATTCATTTTATTTTTTTTTTTTAAAAAAAAAAAGGAAAAACAGAAAAGAAAACAACTTCCCAAAAAAAAGAAAAGGAGGGAACGAGAGAGAGAGCGAGAGAGAGAACAGCAATGCGCACCGAGCGCGCACCCGCTGTGCGGTGCTCGATTACAAAAAAAAATTACAACAACCAAAAATTGAAAATATATATATAAAAAAAATAATAATAATAATAAAGAAATAAAATAATCAAAAAAAATTTTTTCTTTGGTACCTTAATAATTACTGTTGCGGCCTTGGTGCCGTCATGCCACAGGTGATGTGCCACACCCGGACCGTTGCGGTGCCTTCCACCGATACCAAAAAGAAACAAAGTCGGGCAACCGGTTGGCCACCCGATCGTTGCGGCAGACCACCGATTACCGTTGCGGCAGACCACCGATACCACCAAAAAAATATAAAACACGAGGGGCCGGTTGGCCTCCCGTTACGTTGCGGGGCCTTTCCCCGATACCAATTACTCGGCCTTGATCGGCCGCCGAAAAATCGTATATGTTGGTGTTGACGTCTTATTATCGCTGCCGCTGTCTTTCACTGATACCAACAAATTCAAAACCACTATTCAAAATATAGGGCGTTGCCTCGCCAAAACCGTTACCCCGAGGTAAATATCCCTTGTGCCGCTCCTGCGCCGGTAATCACAATGCCCCGATGAGCCGACGAAAAAATTAGACGATGCTCCGCCGAAAATAAGTTTAGCCTTCCCGCCAATCCCGTATTTGTAAAAACTTTTTTTTTCGACCTTGATGGGCCGCCGAAGACCCGTAAAAGTGTTGTGGGGCGTCTTTCCGCCGTTACCATAAACAACAAATTTTACCAGATTGCTGTTAAGTTTGATGCGCTCAGGTTTGCTAATTTCTGCTTAGCACATCCATATGAGTTATGTGAACCTCTGTGACTTAATAGAGCATTGAAACCATCTTGACTTTATATACACTAAAATTTATTTTTTTTTTCTCTTTTAGTTTTAATATAACCATACAACAAAAAAATGATTTTATTTTATAAATTGTCTGTACAATTTTAATACAATGTTTCCCTTATTTTTCTACACTGGTGTATTTCTTCAAACAAAATAATATTTTTTCTTCTTTGTGTTTCACTTACACCACACAATATCGTATTTTAAATAGTTTTTATATACGTTATAATTATTGAACTACACATTTTTATTTTTTTTTTTCAAAATCAAACTCGACACCAAACCAAACTAACTCAATCAAAATCACTACTCGAATAATCCAATAATCGTCTCTCCTTTATATCAAATTTTCGTTGGTACAAAAGAGAGACATATAAGAAAAAACATTTTTTCCAAAACGTTTTACTTTGCATCAAGGTGAGGTTATCAAGAAGATGGAAGAGTTTGGTTTCGAACTAATGAAACATTGAATTTTTTGTATTTAAAAAATTCGGTCGTCTCATCAGACTGCAGTGACCAAACTACAAAAATATTGAAAATACTTTGAACTAATCAAAGTATAATCACAATGCCTTAGCGAATTATAATGATTCGCTCCGCAATTGCCAACCCCTTGGTAACCTCGGATTTTATTGTATTTAACCAAACTCTTTAACCAAACTTATTGTATTTTACCAAACTCTTCCATCTTCTTGATAACCTCACCTTGATGTAAAAATACTATCTGGCTATCAATCCAGAATAACCCAAAAAGTTTTACTTTGCACACACTCGATGCGCATTGTTCTCTCTCTCCCGTCTTCTCTTCACCTCTGCGCCACCAAACGATGGGGAACAAAACAAAAGTCGCGGGTGCGTTCAGCGCACAATTTAACAGACAAACACAGAGGTGAATAAAAACATAAGAGAAGATGGGCGAAACGAAGACAACAACCGGGTTGAATATAATAACACAAAAATCGTCGTTGCGACCATACAGTCGTAACACGATCTTCAAAATCAATATTATAAAAATAATTCTCTAAAAAAAATGGTGTGTTTTATGAACTAAAGTATTTTAGTTCATACAATACAAAAAATAATTGTAATCGTAATGAAACTATCTCGTGCACTTTTTTCTAGGTAAAGAATGCCAAGCGAATTGGCGTAATATTAAGATCCGGTACGGTGTCGTCCTTAAACAAAAAGTATCTCGAAGTGGGGGATCCCCGAAAATGTTAAGCAAAAACAATAGTTTTTGATAACGGAGATCGATTTCTTCCGAACATTTTTGATGTGGTGAGACTACAAATAAACTGCGCATGATCTACATCACATTCTATATGCATGTGTCCGGGCTCTAGAAACTTGTGATCGATTACATTTAAGTTTTGGTTTCATATTACTGAAATATGTAACTTATAGCCACAAAAGCATTTTTATTTTGTCCAGCGCACGTATCGGAATAAAAAATTGTATGTTCAGTATTTGGTGGTAAGTATCAGTTACTGAAACAAACTGGACGCTATTTCATTTCCTCTTCGCCGTGCTATTGTTTCATTTCAAAGAAAACAGTATGGAACATTCGATCCGCAGTTGTGAACCGTTAAATTGAAAGTTCAGAGCTGTCTTTTGAAAAAAAAAAAAAAAAAAAAAAATCAGCTTGCTCGTGATGTTTTTTTTTTTGATTAATTATAATGTCGGACTTTTCGTTTTCGTTTGCGTAGCCTAGTTTCGATTTAAACGTGCCACATTTGTTACAGGTGTACACTTTGGGTTTCTTAAATTTAATACCTTTGGTACCAAAACCTTCACAATAATTTAAAATCAAAACTGGATCACTAGTCACAATATAGCTCAAACATTTTTGTGATGATTAAATCAGCGTGTAGGTATTTTTGAGCAGATTTTTTACGTGAGTAGTGACTCTCGTAAGCGGGAAATAAATTAATATGGTCTTTCTAGTCAAGCTTCTTTTAGAGGCGTTTATTGTTTTCTAACACTGACGGTTAAATACAACCTCTCATTTAATGAAACTATATTTCGTTATACAGTTTTATCCTACTTTTAAAGAGTGATATTAGTCCATTCGAAATGTATCGTAATGAATATAATAAACGCGTTTAATATTTTAAAATTAAATAAACGGTATTCCCAAATAGTAAAATTTTTGATTAAACTCAAATTTTTAGGTTTATCGCTTTCAAGAGGTGAATTTTTTACAGTATTGTTTACAAAAATAAATTACCGTCTTAAAAACGACATTTAAGATTTTGTATTAAAACTATATATGGTTTTTCAGATAAAAGAAAACTTTTTACAAATTAAGTGTAAACCATTTCAATTGAAAGCATGTGCAAATAGAGTGAAACATTTTACAACTTGAAGAAAAAAACTTGTAGTAATCGTTTTATCTAAATCAAAACTTTACTGAGAATAATATTCACGTCGATTATACTGCCGTGCTAAGAAAAAGTCTTATTTGCCTTTTTGTTATTTTGAGTAATTTCAATTTTACTGTTTTGGTTTTCCACGGCTTTTATGGCATTTAATGAAATTTGGGTATGAAACTTTTCAGTTAAGCAGATAAATAGGTATTCGTTCGCTGAATCCAAATATGTACGTCTCTAACTAATTTTTCGATTTTGGCGTTTGTGACTTTCTTCTTTACGACTACAGTATAGAACTCGCCGGATTTACTGCGGCGGGAGTCCAAACTCCCTATAAAAAAAAAATCATTAATTTCAATTAAGGTTGCGGTGAAAAATGGATTTATTTTCATATAATTCAGTTTTTACGATTCGCAAACCATTCGTATTGTTTTAGCTGCGTATTCACACGAATGTTTTTGTTTGATTTGTGTAAAAATAAAACTAGTTTTCCATGCAACCTTGATCGAAATTCATGATTTTATTTTTTTGATGTGTAAACATCTTTACTCGCGCCTACCAAAAATTTTTGTATTAGAGTAAACTTGTAAATGAAACGAACGGAAATGACGTACCTACTTCGTTTAAAAAAAAAACGCAACAAACTCAATAAAAACAATTGTGTACTATACATGGCATGCTTGTCTGTATATGTATAATAGTAGAGCAAACAAAAAAACTAATTTAAAAAATGAAATAGAAACCACCGACATTTCCATCGATCAGAAGAATAAAAAAAAAAATTACGATACGAAATACGAATTATGATTACGAAATTAAAAACACAGTCAACAACTTGTGTATGTTGCTTTATCACGAGTAACGAGTCTCTAGGAGCTGTTCATCACGTCAGCTATTAATGCGCTTCTACTAAATGGGGTTATAATGGCGTCTTGTTTTTAACATTGAACTGCCAGAGTTTCAGGTCACAGTCACGCAGGGATGCTCAATTCCTTTGCTTACCGAGACCTGGCTGCGCAATGACGAGCATATTAACATGCCTACGTTTGAATGCTGCGTTCAGTTGAAGAGAGATGGTCGGTTGACTGCCGGAGTAGCAATTCCGTCAAAAGACCCATAAAATGAGCATAGTGGACACAAATCATAGGTCAGCCTTACTTTCTCAAAACCAATATTGACGAAACAGATGGATTGACGAATGGAACTATGGGCTGTCTGAGGTATATCGAATGCAACCATCCTGACCGGAAGAACGATGAAAACGTCAACAGTAAAAAGTGTCAAACGACTCTGGAAAGATTTCGGTACAAATTCACAAGTTGGCAGAAAGTCAGGCGGCTTAAAGCATTTCTAGAAAAAGGTCAACTGTTAATCGAAACAACAGTCGGACAATAATGTTAAGCGTAATCATTTTCCAGTCGTACCTGCATGTGCCACCACAATTCATGCATCATAACATAACACATCACATAACGGTACCTATAACGACATAGTTAATATATAATTTTACGATAAAAGACATAGTCAACAAATTGTGTATATTGCTTTATCACGAGTAACGAGTCTCGAAGGACTGTTCATCACATCGGCTATTGATGACCATGTCGTCTACCATGGATATAAAAATGGAACGTCAATGGGTCTTCTTCAAAATGAACTATCGCGCCTCACTACAAATCCGCTAAGTATAGCCCTGGTTGTAATCGCGAATTTTGTACGATATCAATTTTGTATGTAGCAATATATAAAAATACAAGTAGAACTTATACAGTCACCCCGCATAAGGAAGTCATCGTTGGAACAACTAGTATGAGTATAATAACACAACCCATTGATGATATATACACGGGTGAACTTTAGCTTCTCAATATTTTTTTTTTAACAATCATCTTTATTTATTGAATCTTTCAAAATATGAAAATAACAATAAGTTTTCAAATCTTTGTTCTTAAAAACTAAGATAATTATGTAAATCTGCGGGAGCAGAATCTCCTTTTGTTCAATAAGTAAACTTAATAATTTATTAATTTATGCTATTACACCATCGTTTTCTTCTTTAATCGCGAAGACGTAGGTATATCTTGTAGGTTTCGCGCCAGCAAATTCGGATGAGATACCAGTTTCCCTGCATAGCTGATCCGCATCTTTTTCAATTCATCTTTGACAGTTAGGATGCTAAGGTCCTTATGTATATTTTTGTTTTTTACGAACCAGGGTGCTCCTGTAATCATTCTCAGAATTTTTGACTGTGTTCGTTGGACAATGCCGATATTCGAATTTGAGGTTGAGTGCCATAATTGACAACCATACGACCAAATTGGTTTAATCATTGTATTATACAGAAGAAGTTTGTATTCTAGGTCAATAGTTGAATATTTCCCCATCAACCAATGCATTTTATCAATTCTTAGTTTGATATGGTCTGGTTTCATTTCAATATGTTTTCGCCAAGTTAACCGTCGATCTAGATGGACGCCTAGATATTTTGCTCCATTTGATTGAGGGATTGGTATTCCGTTCATTGTGACAGGCGGACAAGTAAGCTTATTTAAAGTGAATGTTACGTGGGTCGATTTCTCTTCATTGACCTTTATCTTCCATTTCTTTAGCCATATTGCGATATCATAAATATGTTGTTGCAGAATTTCGGACGCCGTTTTTGGATTTTTATGGCTACATACGATTGCCGTATCATCTGCGAAAGTAGACGTCAGAATTTGCGAAGACGTTGGTAGATATGAAGTGAAAATTAAATATAACGTTGGGCCAAGCACACTACCTTGAGGTACTCTAGCCAGAATGTTTTTCTCGTTCGATTTAGAGGTGTTGTATTTGACATAATATCTGCTATTTGACAAATACGACTTCATAAGTTGGTAAATTTCTGGCAATTTAAGATTTATTTTATGAAGCAGATACTCGTGCCAAACTTTATCGAATGCTTGGGCAACATCCAAGAATACGGCGGAGCAGTATTTTTTATCTTCGTATGCTGACCTTATTTCAGTAGCTACTCGGTGAACTTGCTCAATGGTTCCATGCTCGGCTCTGAAACCAAATTGATGACTAGGGATGATATTTCGTAGTTCCGGTTTAATAGTAGGCTTATTGGTCGTAGGTCGATTGATAGTAGGCTTATTGGTCTATATGACGAGACTTTGGTAGGATATTTGCCAGGCTTCGGGATCATTTTTATAGTTGATAATTTCCAGCACTCAGGAATATATCCTGATTCGTAAATTGAATTGAATATTTGAGCCAGTCGTCCAAAGGCACACTCAGCCAGTTGTTTAATAAGCCTTTCACCTGTAATTTGATCATACCCAGGGGCTTTCTTTAATTGAATTTGATGTGCAATAATAAACTTTACCAGTGGTTTCTTTATCTTAAATTTCCTCACAGTTCTGATTGCTATATTTTCTGTTTGAACCACCGATAATCCGATAAGGTTTGGAGTGAATACACTTTCAAGATGATCAGCAAAGGCTTTAGCTTTTTCTTCATCACTTCTAGCCCATTCGCCGTTTGAAAGACGAATTGGCGGATTTGGTTGCTGAGGCCGTTTAAGGTATTTAGTGGCCTTCCATAATGAATAATTTGTGTCCGAATGGGGAGATAATTCTTTAAGATAATTTTGCATATAATCCATCTTATTTTTTTGTAGTAGACTTTGTAGTTTTCTTTTTGCCTGATTAAGGTTATGTTTAGCATCTGGTGATCGATTATTTTTGCCAGATACGTTTTAAGCGACGTTTCTCTGTTAAATTTGTTTCTATTTCAGCGGATGTTATGGTGTGTCTTGTATGTTTGCTCTTCGGTTTAGGCGAGGCCGAAATAGCTGCGTTGACTAGTAGATTATTAAAGTTTTCCATAGCAATGTTTATATCGTTCGTCGTCTGCAGTTTAGACGTTAGGTCGATATGTGAACTGATGTACATCTTGAATTTCAACCAGTTAGTGAAGGTGTTCGTTAGATAATTATTTGAAGAACATGGCGTTTGGTCGGCCCAATAATGTAGTAAGACCGGAGAGTGGTCAGAAGATAATTCTAAAAGTGGTTAAGCTTGGATTATTTCTCGGTTTATTTTACTTGTGACTGCAAAATCTAGGACGTCAGGGATTTTTCGACGATCAGTAGGCCAATAAGTTGGATGGCCACACGACGCAACATTGTAGTGGTTTTCTTAAATAACATTCATTAATTGACGTCGTCCCCTTGGAGTAGTCAATCTTGAACCCCAGTAAATATGTTTGGCATTAAAGTCGCCGGCGACCATAAAATGTTGATCCAAGGTTGCAAAAAATCGTTTGTAGATATCTGCCGAAACGTTATTATGTGGAGGGCAATATATTGAAGCGATGACTAAGCTTTCTTTGTCGTGGTCAACATACACGGAGGTTGCTTGAATTTCCTCAGTGCTATATTCATTTAGAACATAATGGCAAATCCGCTTTTTTATAATTATATCAGTTTCTCCTCGACTTCTGCCCAAGGGATGTTTTGTATCATAAACTTCGTAA
This sequence comes from Nephrotoma appendiculata, assembly GCA_947310385.1. Classification (NCBI taxonomy): domain Eukaryota; kingdom Metazoa; phylum Arthropoda; class Insecta; order Diptera; family Tipulidae; genus Nephrotoma; species Nephrotoma appendiculata. The sequence goes on along the minus strand of OX371225.1, from coordinate 133,882,119 downwards.
CCATTAATTCTGAAATTGTGTTTATCCGTTAAATGGGTTTCAGAAACTAACATAAGATCAATTTCGTGTTTAGCTAGGAAGTGTTCTAATTCAAGTTTGTGTTGGCTTATACCGTTTGCGTTCCAGTGGTATATTTTCAGATAGTTTATCGGAGACATTCTAGTTTCTGGATCATAGTGGTTTGATTTTGTAGCATTGATTGTAGCATATTTTGCATTGTTGTCATTAATTGCATCATCATTTGCATGCAGTTATTCAAGGTAGGTTCAACATTTGAGGATTCACCTTGAAGAACGCTTGCGTATGTTGGTTTGCTGGTTGGTGTTCTATGCGAACGAGTAATTTGGCGTATGCGGAGGTATATTGTTCTGCGCATCTGCTGTAGTTTTATACTGCCTCCTGGGACGTGACAATTGACTAATATTTATGTAGACTGAGCATCCTCGGTAGTTTGCAGTGTGGTTTCCACCGCAATTGCTGCATTTCCTTTCAGTTGAAGAGTTCTTTGGTTTTGGGCAACTTTTGGTTTTGTGTAGTTCGCCGCATACGACGCACACTGATATCAACTTGCAATATGTCCTTGAGTGACCGTATTCTTGACAGTTTAAACACTGTATTGGTCCGGACCTTTTCTTTAGTTCTTCAACAGTTATACGTCTGTGTATGAGGTATTTTAGTTTATATATTGGATGAACTTCTCCTTTTTTCAAAATGCTTTCGGATGGATCCAGTTCAACTTTGATCATTAGTTGTGGTTGCTTCAAGCGGTTCATGATTCTGTATACGTTCTGTATCTTAAATCCATCTTCAACAAGCGCAGCCTGGATTTCGGTTGTTTCAACTTGAACATCGATGCCTTTAATAACGACTGAGAGACCCTTTGAAGACTTCAATCGGTATGTATAATAATTTCTGTTGTGAGCATCGTAAAAATTAATAACCTTTCTACAGTCGTTGACCTCATGTGTTTGAATTTTTACTTCGTGTATATTGCCTCGAAGTAAATTTGTCACGTGAAATGTTTTTCCATTTGTTAACACGCTTGATTTGAGTTCTTGCACTACCTTGTGTGTATCGATTTCGCGTAAGTAGATTGGAGGTGGCTTGTAGTTTCGATTTGCCTGTTCTTGAGTATTTGCATTTACAATTTGCATCTCTTCCGCATCCTTTTCGATGAACGTTTCATGGCATGTGCTGGTTATAAAGCTCCTCGTGCTGCACCCTGGGTAACGCTAAAAGTATAACCCCGCGGGTACGGGCGCGGTGAAATCCAAGCTACTTGCCTTGAGGGGAAAATACCCATGGCAAATCTTCAAGCGTCTGTTCTCCATGTTAGGGGCGGCTTTTTCCAGTGTCTGTTCTCCTGGCAGTAGGTATAAAATGCTAAGGGAAGGAACCCATAATCTTTATGTTCAATGGAGTTAACCAACCAAAACAAAGATACGTTGCAGGGAATCGGATGCCCAGTACCGGCCACTCTCGGGAGTGAGCAAGCGGGCTCCCAGTCGTCGAGATCTAGCGACCGCAATGATGTAGTGAATCAAATCTTGGTTAGTACATCATATACAGCTACAAGCAATACCACTGAAGTTGTCAGTCTGGCGGGTGGTTCATCCAGTACGGCTGACGGAAGTAAAATGACCTTTATGGAATTGAACAATCCTTTCTTAAAACGAGGTATGGAGACAAGATCACCTATAAAACTGTCTACCGCAAGTTCCCTTAAACGATCATTTTCAACTTCAATGTTGAATATGGAACCAAAAGTGGTAGGCGACCCGATAAATAAACTCCCAGAAATACACAGCAGCGATACAAGCCTTAAAGAGCTTCTCAATATGGGAATAAGATGTTTTTTGTAGTTGAATTCACCTCGCCGAATAAATCTGTCGAAGATATAATGAAGTTCATACATTTCGTCCTTGCATTCTAAAAGATTTTTAAAAATTCTCCAAGAAGACTATCATCTTACGCCGATGATTATGAACGGGGATTTCAATATTAATTTTGCTGTTCCTCAAGCTGAACCACTTATAAACTTCTGAGATAATGGACGACTATTGTGCTGTTTTTCAATGAAAGGTAGAAAAGTTATAGAGTAATAGACCAATTTAACGATAATAAACAAATGAAAAACTCTGGTTAGTAAAATTGCATTCCTTCTTCCTTCAAATTAAACTGTACACACTTACTACACACGCCATGTTTACACATCTCATTGAGAGTACTTGGACTCACTCTTTTTTTATATCCAGCTTGGATTCCCGCTGCAGTAAATCCATTAAATCATTTAATTATAATTAAACTGCAAACAAGTCATATAATCAGAATTTTTATCTAAAAACTACTTGTTAGTTTCAAAAATTTTTTTATTTTATATTATTGCCTAGTTTAGTTTTTATTTCTATAAAAAACATAAAGTAATTACATAAAAAGAAAAAGAAAAAATCAGGAATAAAATTAGCTCAGTAGTCTCTTTATTAAAGATAATGTTTCGAAGTTACGATTCAATTACAAAAATTATTTAAAGAATATATTTTTTTTTTTTTTTTTTTTTATTTATTTAAATAGTACAATCTTATCAAATGATAATTTATTACTAAAGATAATAACGCACTTATTTGAAACTAATAAGTGGAGCGAGTGTGGGTTTACAGAAATCAATATTCTGCTCCCAATAATGAAACTTTATTTATTAGATGACTAGCTCATTCGGTTTAATTCTTTTAAGGCGTCTCAGTTCTTGTGTTATGTCAAGAAGTTGTATTGCTTCACTGTTGGTATGTTGCAGTAACCTTCTTTCATGTTTTATTGCAGATAAAGAATATATGAATAACACTATTACAAATTTAAAATATTAGTTATAAATTATTACTATTTCTAATTGGGTACTGAAATTTTACAACAGAAAAAAATTATTAAGATGAAAAGTTTTTATTGAAATTCGTTGATATTATTTCATAACAATCAAATTGACAAACAAAATGGTAAAATGTTCATTACAAATATACTTCCATGTTACTAACATCGCAATAGTCTGGTTCTTTGCTAGTTTTTTTTAGCTAAATGGTTTTTATAATTAATTAAACTTAGTAGCGATGCGGTTATCCAGGGTTTTATTTTGAAGTCAGACCTTTTTATTTTAGTTATCGATTTGTTCTTATTTATCTCCCCAGTAACTTTATTAATAAAAATGGAATAAGATAAATTTGGATCATTAGTAGAGAACACTGAAGTCCAATCATAAGATTGTATTATGATCCGTCACTTAGAGATTTACACTTTTGACCTCAAGAGAATATTTTGAAATATTTGATTCAGAAAATATATGATCAATACACGTATTTGAGCATGGCCTTGTAACGCTATTCATAAGAGAATCTAAACCAAATGAAGAGCACAACAACAAAAATCATCTTTCACAAGTGATTCTTTCAATAAATCAATATTTAAATCCCCCTGTGCTTAGATTTATCTGTAACTAGAAAATCATTTATTTCATTTAAAAAAATATCTTACGAAATAAAATGCAATCTATAGACTAGAATAAAACAGAAATCGATATTATCAATGCGAACTGTTAGCTTGATAACATTACCTGATGAGAAGTTCAATGCAGTAAAATCAAAAGTAGATCTAATATAGACTCCAACGCCACAAGACCTATACGAATCATTACAATTAGCGATAAACGTAAAATCAGATAAATTAAAATTGTTAATTTCATTGGTTGAAATCCAAGTCTCGGTTAGAAAGATTATATCTAAATCTTTAATTAACGAATTAATATTTGCCAAAAAAATGTCGAAATTTTTACGGAGCTCTTGATGTTTTGTAACATGAAATTATATTTAACTACATCTACACTGTTCAATTTAGATTTGGATAGTATGGTATTTTTCTCCTCGATAGAGTTTAACGTAATTATGAACGGATCTCTTAATGTAGATTGGGTTTTCGGATTATGTTTCATTTTTTGAATTTTAGTAATATTCACATCACTGCTAACCTGTTTAATAGTATCCAAAATGAATTCATCAATATCAGGAACGTCGGCCGGTAAACCACATATGATAATATATTTATCAATTTCTCTCTGTATAGGAATATCGAGCTGTGCCTCCATTAAGTTTAATCGTGAATAGAGTTTGAGGTAAGACCCTTCCAAATATTCACATTTTCTAGTTAAAGCTGCGTTTTCTGTAGTAATGTTTGTATATTCATTAATAATTTCATCAAATTCCTTGGAGATAAACTCTTGTGTTTTTTGTACATCAACGATCAAGGCCTTATTCCTGCAAATTTGATGTCAATACGAGTGCCTAGGATGCTGATTGTAGCTTCCAAATCAGACCCAGATGCCATATTCGTTGCAGTATGAGTATTTGTAGACCCGAGAATGAGAGTGGATGTTTTAACACAATCGGGTGAACAAATCCAATTTGATTCAGCAGCCTTAGAGTTACTATTAATCTTTTCATTTTATTGTGCTGAACAGCCCAGTTCATCCACTATTACACTATTAGACAACAAAGTTTACACTTGTAATCTCCCTGAAATTTGTGGTCTCGGCCCAAGCGTAACAAGTATTTTGATGAATATTTGAATTTTTGAACAATTTCAAGCTATTAACAAGTTATGGAGCCAACCAAAATCTTTTATTGTACTGTTGTTATTTGTTTTAGACAGCCTAAAGGTGGATTTACATATCCGACGATTTTTCTGCGCCGAACATCACGTGACACATTCAACCAATCAGAAAGAAATTCCTTGCCGAATTTTCGGCACGGCGAAGACACGAACAAAATTTATTTTTTCAGCGCGACGACACAGCACACATAGATAAATAAAACATTTGTTTTTTTTTCTACGATTTGACATTGTGCGCCATACATATTTAATTCTTGTAGCTTGTGTTTATGTTTCTATTTTATTTTATCGGCTTTAAGTTTTATTATTTTCATTTTATTTACAATATATATTCACTTACAAATTAAAAAAAAATTTAAAAAAATTATGTGTTAAAATATTGTTTATGTATGTGTGAAAAAACTGCGCCGAAAAATCGTCGAATATATAAATCATCGATAATACAAGCAGCTTCGCTGAAAAATCGCCGGATATGTAAATCCACCTTAATTCGCCCACTAATAGACGACAAATCACTTGGTAGTATCTCTGAGAGCATATTTTTAAATGAAACCAAGCCAGCATTTTCTTAAATAAAACTAAGCCAATACAATAAAATATTTTAAATAGTTTTAAAACCTAATATCTATATTCATAAACCCAATTATACTTATCATGGCTACACTTTTTAATAGTGTCACTTTTCGGTAATTTGTGTAGCTTCACTTTTCGTTAATAATTTGACTGATGTAAACCTTTTCCTCAGTGGGTGTATTTATCTCTACTTTTATTTCTTAATGTCAAGCTCAATTTCGATCTAATTTGCTTCCGCAAAAGTTCCTTCTTGGTGATCTTGTTTGGCCAGAAGCAACTTATCAGCCGTCTAAGGCATTTGTCAACAAGTAACTGAAGCATTATTCAAAATCTTAATGATTTTATAAATTCGCAGTTTTGTGTTTTTCGGCAGAACAGGGCATATTAAAAGCATTTCATTTTTCTGTGACGCTACAGTAATGGTTGTGTTTTTAAGTTATCTAATTGTTTTTAAAAAGGTATTTAAAGACAACACAATTCAAAACAAATCACCCGAAAAACTGTTAGAGGAGTTAGAGTTTCTGCAGTTATAGTTATTGAAATTATGATCTATTGTATCTAGAGGTGATGTTATAAATCCACAAAGAACGTATAGAAAAACGGCAATACACGCAACCATCCACTTAACCGGAGAACATACGCACATAGCCATAAAAACGGCCTGCACATGTTACGAGCGCGTCTACTCCGGAAAATGATCCAGAAAAGAAATATTGCCGAAACAACCAAATATATTGAGGCATTGGAATGAATCTATCACTCTGATGAATAAAGCCGAATTTTGCATGAAAAATATTTTTTTAATAGTTATCTTTGTCCAATCGAATTGAGAAACAAACCGTCATATTTAAGTGTCTCCCAGTAATTACGAGATTCTTGTGAATCTTTGTGGAAATCTGTGTATCGGAAGTCGTAAATTTAATTAGAGCTTTTTAAATTTTTGCTATGATGTTGAAAAGTTTAGTATTTACAAAAAATGACATTGACTTGAATTGGTTATTGATATGTTAGTGTTGCCTGATCAAAAAATTTTAATTTCTGGGATAGAATTCTGGTATAACTTCACATATATGGCTGGAATTGAGCTATACAATGCGCAGATGGTAACTTAAATCGGTCCTATAGCCGTACATCTTCGGTTTGGCAGCATTGCATAAGGTAGGACGGGAAAAACAAACCGCGAAAGAGCAGGGAGTACTTCGGCCCCAGAACAGATGCAAGGGATTAAAAAAAACACTAATGGTTGACCTTGTTGTTTTTTTGAAATATAAGCCGAGATAATGGTTTTTGATTATGCAAAACAGTTTTATCAGAAGTCTCGAAAGTTTAATTTTTTGCATTATATAAATGAAGTGTGGTGTATTCGAGATCTATATATATACACTTTCACCCTCGATTTTTTCTGTTTGATAAACTTGGTTCCTAAAAAAGTTACCGTATGCTACTCCTATTCCTCTTCGTTAGTTACTTCTGACGCATAGTCTGATCATAGACAAAGAAATGAAATAAGACCCCTAAACCAATGGAAAATTTATGTTTAAATCAAATTCTCGATGTCGTTACAAATGGAAAAGTATTTCTAGCGGCTGCTAGTAGAAATGTTAGTTAATACTCAAACCCTATTTTAGTCTACATATGAGCGCAATACATATTTCTCGCTCAATATATTTTTTCAATACGCATGCGAACAAATAAAAAATTATATATTGTGTGCACAGTATAAAAGAAACAAACGGAAAAATAACAAATTCAACTTATTTTTTATTTTCGTTTGAAAGTATCCTTTCTCTTTCTTATTGTATGATTTATATTTTAATTAAACAGAATGAAATGAAACTAAAACGCACGTATTATGTATATACATACTCGTATATACATATGTACTATTTAAAATAATGTTTGTGCACGATCGATAATTTCTTGTTTAGATATATAGAATTTAAACACGTGGTGACCATGAAAAGGAAAAGGATCTATTTTAGATGTAAGTATGTAGCTACGATGATTGTTTTGGTGTGCTGCATGAAGTATAATTTAAAAAACGAATATTTGGAGGAGATGATAAGAAACATCAAAAATTTATGAACGAAAGTATATTTGACGAAAGGGAAAAATATTATAATTAAATGTTTTTTTAATGATCGCAGAAAACAATTACATATACATATTACATATTTGTGTTTGGTTACATTATGTATATTTTATATGCCTATCTATACTGGTTTGTCCAAATTAAATACATTCATGACTAAATTTTCCCTAAGCATACTATTAAGGATGATGCATGATTTAAATTCGATAATTTTAAAATACCTAATAATTTTATAAATGATTTTATTTTTGAGAAAATGAATAAAATCAGCTTACACCGGAAAGATGTCTTTGGGAAAATGTACTATGTATTTGGATTTGCCTCCAAAAAATTGGTCAAGCATACAAATTTTTGTTAACGTTTTCCCCTTATTCCATATTATCTGAAGCATGGTAGGACTTGATTTGTTTCAACTATAGCTTTTGCAAACATTTTAAGACGTCAAAAATAAAAGCTTGTTTTTGAATTTAAATAAATTTGCATAAACATTAATATTTCGATGGCGGTTGGGGTATATACATATATAGAATTTAGCAATTCTATTTTTAAACTGCTAACCCCAAATAAAAATCATCCTAAGGTTTTAAAATGACAATATATAAATATTTCGTTGTTCGTTGATGTCAATTGATTTACAAGCTCACATTAAAAGTACACTGAAATTTTTCAGATACCAACCACCCCTTATCATGGAAACTACCCCAAATTTCTCTAGAATATATGACCACTTCTTTGAAAATTTCAAAAATAGAATTTTTTCTTCGAGCTTAAAATTATATTTAAAATAGAAATATTTTCACGGTATTTTGTGATTTTTACAGGATCGTGAGTTACATAACCTCTCAGAATAGCAGAGTTTACAATGGCAACTAATAAACAGCACATTCGGCACTGCATTCTATACGAATTCCAATAAGAAAAAAAGCTTCTAAAGCACGGGAATCAATTTGTAAGGTTCTTGGTGCCGACCTTTTGTCTTATGAAATTTGTAATTATTGGTACAAACATTTTAGAAGTGGTGATTTCGATGTTAGCGACAGCCTCGAAAGTTTGAAGATATGCGAGCTAACCTGGAATCTTCAACAGCAACAGGCATAACTCAGAAAAACCTAATACCTAAATAAATTAATGCGTAATAATTGGATTCACCTAAGTTTTCAATTCCTAAAAATTATAAACGTTTGAAAGTTTAAATTCTCCTAAACTTCTGAAAATTTAAATAAATTTTAAGACATATGTACTACGGATTTAGAAGATATCATACGGTACATTTTGAAAAGCATTATTTCATGCAACAGACAAACCTGAATCAGAGGAGATTTTTAACAAAATCGGCCATTATCACCATGTTCATTGACGAATCAACGTGTGGATTTGACGTCGTTGAAAATAATCTTGAAAATACATACCCCAATATTAATCAAACCGTAATTCCGTATCATACTGAAGAAAACATGGTTGGATGCTCCAAACACTCTAATTCCCAAGACGTTTATCCAACTTCTATAAATGATATATAGGAAGATCCAATCTATGCCTTGAAGTTATTAAGTGATGTGGCAATCAAGTCGTTGCATTTAATTAAAAATAATAAAGGCTATACACCCTTTATTTCTGATGTAGAAAATGAGGATTATTTACCACCAATCGACGAAGTACCTGAACTGATGTTATCCGGAACTAATATAGATTTTTATAATCGTAAGCAGATGGAAAATTTGAATCAGGATAATAAATTCGATTTAAACAAAATTCCTTTGGAATTGCAAACCATTACAAGGTGGTATAGTAATACTAGCAATCGTAGTGGTACTAGTTTTTCTTCTTTTGGTAATAGTATAAAATCTTTTTTTACATACAAACAATTTAATAAAATAACGTTAAAGCGAGCAACGACCTCATCAGGAGCTGATCGTTCTACGAGTTCAAGAAATGCATTACAAAAACAAAAGCTACGATTTTTAAGGACTAAATACAACAAATTTGAAAAAATAGGAACCTACGATAAACAATGAGACAAAAAAGAAAAATTATTAATTTGGGCCACCTGATAGACGAACTTGAAGAGAAAAATTTAATTTTGGAAAAGGTATTAAATTAAAATTTATTTTAAAATAAATTTTTAAACCATTCAAGCCTATGATTATGTTCGAAACCAAATTAAAAACTGCTTGCCTCACTCTCGCACACGTGCTAGCTGGTATCAAGTAGTAAATGGGCGTCCGGGTTTTACTTTAGAATCTTTTCATACTCTAAAGTTTCTGGTCCGATCAAAAAAGAAACAGATGAGGTCGTTATTGGAAATGTATGCTTGGATGAGATGTACATTCATCCAAAATGCGAGTACGATTTTCACACCAATAAAATATCTGGATACGTCGAGTTAGAAGGTAGCGATGATAATAAATACTTTACCTACCCAATTAATTGTTTTAATGTTTGTCAGTTGTACTGCTCGTTGGAAAATCCCTCTTTCATATTTCCCTATTAGTAGCTTAACATCTCTACAAACCTAAAATATGATTGAGTATTGTTTGCGTTTATTACACGATATTAGGGTTGTAACAATTGGAGCGACTTCTGATTTGCTATTAATAAATTAAAGTGTAACTCGAGAACTAGGTTTTAACGTTTATTTTCCTAATGTAAATCTCACTTTCAAATTGGTGATATACTTCAACAAATTTTGATTTTTTTTTTTTTTTGATCCATGTGGTATGTTCAGACTCGTCAGGAACATTTTAGCTATTAAAGGCCCTTTATTCAATGGTGACGGCCATAAAATAGCATGGCACTATTTAGAACAACTACATAAGATTCAATCAAAGGAAGGTTTCCATCTCACGATTAAGTTACGAATGGCCCATATATTTTTTAATTGCCCAAAAATAAAAGTTAATTTAGCAGTTCAGACATTAAATAATTCCGTAACAAATGCATTATAATTTTTTGATAGTGTTTTAAAATTGCCACAATATGAAGGGTGTAGTGAGCAATAAAATTTATTAGAGTCTTCAATAATTCCTTTGATGTTTTAAACAACAAACAATTTGAGGATGTTTTAAACAGCAAAAAATCACTTAAATCTGTGAGAATCTCAGTGGACTATATATGACTAAAGTATGTATGACTAATGGTGATGGATTACTACACATTAATTAAATACATTTACATAACCATAAGTTTCAGAAAATTCACTTAGCACATATTAATGTAATAAACTAATATTTAGTACAGGAGAAGATAATTACTGAAAAATAACGGTCCAGAAAATATTTTGCTCTATTTAGTTAATTTTTATATCTTCTAAGTCCGTAGTACATATGGCTTAAAATTTATTTAAATTTTCAGAAGTTTAGGAGAATTTAAACTGGCAAATGTTTATGATTTTTAGGAACTGAAAACTTAGTTGAATCCAATTATTACGCATTATTTTATTTAGGTATTAGGTTTTTCTGAGTTATGCTTGTTGCTGTTGTAGATTCCAGGCTAGCTTCCACATCTTAAACTCTGCTATTCTGAGAGGTTATGTAACTCACGTAGACTTGTCGTTCGTTTTTCTGAAACCTTGCGTCCAATCCTGTAAAAACCACAAAATACCGTGAAAATATTTCTATTTTAAATATAATTATAAGTTCGAAGATAAAATCTGTAGAAATTAAGTCATACACCTAATAAATAAAGTGGGTGGCTAAATAAATTTGTTTGCACGTTTTAAAGTTACAATTTAAAAATCAAATTGCACTTCTGATGAGGATTATAAAGCGATATCCATTATCCGATATTGAAATGTCTATTTTTGAAATTTTCAAATAAGTGGTCATTTATTCTATATAAATTTGGGGTAGTTTTCATGATAAGGGATTGTTGGTATCTGAAAAATTGCAGTATACTTTTAATGTGAGCTTGTAAATCGATTGACAATAACAAACAACGAAATATTTATTTATAATCATTTTAAAACCTTAGAATGGTTTTTACTTAAGATTAGCAGTTTAAAAATGGAATTACAAGGATATTGTGTATACTCATAATTCTATATACCACAACCGTCATCGAAATATTAATGTTTTTTAAAATCATAACTAGCTTTTATTTTCGACGTCTTAAAATGTGTACAAAAGCTGGTCGAAACAAATCAAGTACACCAAGCTTCAGATAATATGGAAAAAAGACAAAAATGTGTATGCTTGACAAATTTTTTGGAGGCAAATTCATTTATAGTACATTTTCCCAAAGACAACTTTCTGGTGTAAGCTGATTTTATTCATTTTCTCAAAAATAAAATTATTTATAAAATTGTTAGGCATTTTAATATTATGATTTTAAATCATATATTATTCTTGTAGTACACTTAAGAAAAATTAAGTAATGAATGTATCTAATTTCGACCAATCAGTATAGATAGGCATATAAAATATACATAATGTAACCAAACACAAATAAGTAATACATATGTATATCTAAATGTTTACTGCGAGATCACTAAAAAACAATTTAATTATAATATTTTTCCAAATCCTTCATAAACTTTTGATGTTCGGTATCATTTCCTCAAAATATTTGTTTTCTTTTAAATTATATTTCATGCAGCACACCAAACTATATTCAATGTAGCTACCTACATACATACATCTAAAATGGATCCTCTTCCTTTTCATTGTCACGTGTTTAAATTTTATCTTAAACGACAAGGAATTATCGATCGTGCACACATGTTATTTTAAATAGTATATACATATGTATATACATAATATGTGAGTTTTAGTTTTCATTTCATTCTGTTTTAACCCTCATGTGAGTGAAGAGAAAATATCTTAATTTGAGTAATTAGTACCTAAATGCATTTTGTATGGAAACTTATTTTTTCCACGTTCGCCCAAGTTTTAACATTGCTCATTTTTAAGTATGATCGTAATCTACCAATTGAGCTAGAAGTTCTCATAAAAATTAGTTTTTATTGGGAGTAAAACATAGAAAAATAAACGTCTAAAAATGCAAAAGGTACCCGGGTACCCACGTCACTCACATTAGGGTTAGTAAATATAAATCATACAATAACAGAAATGATACTTTCAAACGAAAATAAAAAATAAGTTGAATTTGTTATTTTTCCGTTTGTTTATTTTATACTGTACACACAAATATAAAAAATTTTATTTGTCGCGCACGTATTAAAAAATTATATTGAGCGAGAAATATGTATATTGAGCGCACATAGATCAAAATAGGGTTTGAGTTTTAGCTAGCATTTCAACTAACAGCCGCTAGAAATATTTTTCCATCTGTAACGACATCGAGAATTTTATTTAAACATGAATTTTCCATTGGTTTTGGAGTCTGATACAAGTCTCTAGTCTGTGGTCTGCTATAGTACTATTATACTCTTTAAAAACAAACCCCCTTGCCCCCAACAAAGAAAACTGTTATAAGCATACGAGTGTAATTATGTTTAACTAGTTTATTTTCATTCTATAAATGATTACAGCTTTTAACTACGTCTTCTTATATATAATATGTATTCTTCTTAAGAATTTCATGTTTTAAGCAATAATTACAAATTTTATTGCGCGAAACGTGATAAACTTATTTCCCAAGCAGAATACAAAAAAATATTTTATTTTTCTAATGTCTCTAATAATAATTAATTTATATTTTATTTGAATATAAAAATTTATTCATAAAATAAATTAATAATATATCTTGTATGCAGTAGATTGCAACCTAAATATTAACTTTTTTAGAGTGTATAACACAATTTTCATTATTATTTTAAAAATGGGTTAAATGACAATTATGAATGTGATAGGTAAAGGACCTTTTCTAAAAATATCATAAAGTATACTTGGAACATAAAAAAAGTTAAGAACCCTTAAAAACAATACCCTAAATGGAAACCCCACAAAATATTCCTGAATTTTATAAATTCTGTTTTATCTTGTGTTCAGATCTAATAATTTCATTTATATTAAAATTCTTGGTACATCGCACACAAAAACATACGAAAAAAAATGTTTTTTTTGCTCCTCCGCACTTCGTGTTACTGGTAACTGTATTTAAAAAATAAACAAAAAAAAAATTAAAAATTCTTGAAATGAGCCCCTTGAGGTTAGTCAAATGTATTTCTTCTGTATACTACTTCTTATTATGAAGTGACTTTTTGTCGTTGTGTTACTTTAACACAAGTACAACAACGGCAAAAAAAACTTAACTTTTTAGTATTTTTTATCCATTATTTTTATTGTTGTTTGTAGTACTTTGATGAAGAATGAATGCTCAAAAAGGGGTATTCCTTTTTACCGTGGTTTGCTGACTGTTTTTTTTTCCAAGATTTTCTTTGTCACACTGAAAATTTCAAGTACCATCAAAAACTTGATTTTAACTCTTTTTGTTGTCTCTTAAATATTTTTTTTATATGAATAAAATTCGTAAATGTTTATTATCACACGGGATGGTACTTACGCTTTAATATCTATAAACAGTATGGGTTTGAAAGTGGATATACGAGTACAGTATACGCAAGGAAAACACTTTCTCAGCTTTGATTTAAATATCTTGCCTTTTGTCAATATATGTACATAAATATAAAATATTCTACGCGCGTGTCTAAAATCAATTTTGAGCAATACAAAAGCGAACGATTTTAAATTGAGAAGACATGATATACATATATGGAAATGATGCATGTACGTAGTGTTGTCAAAGGTGGTTTCAATTTTTGGAATTTTATGTGCTGTTCAGCTGTAATAAATTTTAATCAGTTTATGCGAAGAGGTCAAATGTGTAATCCAGATTTAAAATACGTGATTTAATAAAAATAACGCATATTTTATGTTGAAAGAGATTAGTGCAATAGCACATACATGTATGTGTATTGTTTGTTTATATTAACCAATAAATTGGGTTTGTTAAGATCAAATTAAATTATAATGAGGATATTATTTAAAACGACTGCGGATCTCGGTGGTGGTCGTTTGACTCATTATTTTGAACTACTTCTGTTTTTTCCTTAAAAAAATTTAAAGCTTTTAGTTTTAAAATTCCTTAAAATAAATGTAAAGCTTTTATTGACATTTACGATTAATTTAATAAATCAGTACCTAAATTTTAAAATGCAACAATTTATTAAATGTGTTTTCGTATAATGTTGAGTATTACTTTACCCTGCTGTAGTTTTCCTAAATAGTTCAAATTTTAAAAAAGTTTTTTCCGTAAATTGGAAGATTCTGTAGATTTTTGGGCGAAATCGAACATAACCGTAAATTAAGACTTGAACTGACATTTTATTTGGTCTCGTTTATAAATACATCTTGATGAACACGATTCCGACTAAACACGATCATTCAATCAGAATCTCAGAAAAATTCTCAATATTCTTTGAAGATGCTCCTATTTTCCGGGTTCTTTGACTAACGACCTTGATTAAATACCTTATCAAGAAATGTACCAGACTCGTGTTAAAGACCTGGGATTAGAGCTAGGTACGTAAATAGCTAAATACACATCTGTTCAAGTCTTACATGGTACCTTAAAAATCAACGTTGGCAAAAATTTATAAAAACTGCTATTTTCCATTTAGAGCCAAATTAACAATTTTAAGGATTTATCTCCTTATCCTAGAACCTAATTGTGAATTTTAAATTCTTATTTCGGCTTCTCAAACAACGATTCGGATCCCACGGTGGTGAAGAATTTCCTAAAACTTTCCTAAATTTAAAATCGTTTGATAGTATTAGTGAATCTTTCAATTATTGCTTATAATAAAGCATTCAACAAAATAATTGAATATTATGATTAAAAAAATTGCTAGTGATAATTATTACCAACCGAGAGCTTTAAAAATTGATAAAAAAACTAACACTATCAAATTTATTTTAAAATTATGATTCAAACTAAAACGTCCCTGAAGAACTGAAATTACTTTTAGATCAATTAAATAGATCAGAACTCATGATTTTGCCTCCACAAACTATCTTAGGATTCGAAGGTTTAAGATATGCAAAAAGTTTCAAAAAAATCAATTGGATTAGGGGTACGATTTCCTTAAAACTCCAATAAATAAATTGTACATACAAATTAAATCGATTTGCATTCATAATTATGTTTGTTCTACCAATATTCAGATCATGTTTGGTTCATTCGAGATTCACACATAGTTTGAGGAAATTCTCTTGGCATTAACAGGGTCAAATGTGTCAGAAACCACCCCTAGTCATAAGTTGAATGAAATAGTTTCAATTTATCCGTTCCAGAAACCACTATAAGGTCTTGGCCATAAATGAGACTAATATTTTTACATCATGGTTGGTCCATTCGAGATGCACACACAGTTTGAGGAAATTCTCTTGGCAATAACAGGGTCAAATATGTCTAAAACCACCCCTAGTCATATGTTGAATGGAAATATTTCAACTTATCGGTTCCAGAAACCACTATAAGGTCTTGGCCATGAATGAGACTAATATTTTTAGGTGATGACAATTTTTGGAAAATACACCAGGAAAGTCGACAATTTGGTCAATAATTTTGTTTGAAAAAATGGCAAAGATGGCGTCGACGTTCAGTTTGATAGTTATAATTTTATAATAACAAAAAATTCCGCCTTGAATATTGATATTTGGACAAAAATAATTTAATTGAATGCGATAGTTCAGTGTGTTGTATTCAGATTTATTTTCCTTCGAAATTCTGATGATGAAATCAATCAGCGTTGTGACATCAGTCGAGCGTTAAAGTGCGACACAATTACATAACTGCAACAACTCTTACATCAACACAATCAATTGGTCAAATTGTTTAAAATTGCACACTGACTTTTGCCAGACGCTGCCAGTCATTCAAAGATCAACAGCGGCTGATCTTATTTGACGCTTGCTTGAAGTCATCGAATTTGTGGAGGTTCGTGAAAATTCCCAAATTCTCAACGAATATGCGAGTCACTTTAAAAAATGACGAATGGACGTGTTTCAAAGCAATTATCAGGCATTAGAAGTTGAAGAATTCTGTTTAACGTTTCGACTGGTTTCATTTCATTCCCACCTAATTTTTATCCATTCACAACCTCTAAAGAAGAATTGATCAAGAAAGTGTTCCCGAATATTGGTGCAAATCACAAAAACCATGTTTAGTTCAGCAAACGAGCCATTTTGGTAGAGAGAAATAAAGACGTTTGAATTGAATATAAAAATTGTTATTGCCAATAGCATTGCCCCAAACTATGTATGAATCTCTAATGGACCAAAAATCATTTAAAAATATTAGTCTTATTTATGGCCAAGACCTTATAGTGGTTTCTGGATCGGATAAATTGAAATTTTTCCATTCAACATATGACACGGGGTGGTTTTTGACATATTTGACCCTGTTATAGCCAAGAGAATTTCATGAAACTGTGTGTGCATCTCGAATGGACCAAACATGATCTAAAAATATTAGTCTTATTCATGGCCAAGACCTAATACTTGTTTCTGGAACAGATATATTGAAATTTTTCCATTTAACATAAGACCAGGGGTGGTTTTTGACATATTTGACCCTGTTATTGCCAAGAGAATTTCTTCCAAATATATGTACTCGAATCGAAGTATTGATCGCTCTTAAGTGGACAAATAATCGTTTAAGCTATGGCTGTGATATTTAACCTCGTCTTTGCATCAAAAATAATAATAGGTTATAATTTTGACTGTAAAGCAAATCTCATTGTAGTCACTTTAATTTATTTAAAATATTTCTGGTCGAAACGAATATACAATCGCAGACGATTCCGTTACTCGATAAACCACTTTCAGCAATTCTCCAGAAAGTAGTTATAGTGGTTTTCGAAACTCAACTACAAACATAAAAATAATGATTTTATTTGGTGCTCATATTGTAATGCCACACACTTGTCATGGAAATATCAATATCATACGCGGTGCAATATACTCTGTATTTCGAAAGACAGGCACGCGAAATATTTTCATGAAATTGTATTTTGTAAAATAAACATATTTTATACTCCAAAATTTATTGCTTTACGCAATCATAACTTTTTGGCCGAAAACTAGAATTGATTCGTTAACAAAAATAAAATATGTTTATTACGAAATATTGTAAGAATTAATATTAAGGTGACATAGCATAATATTTAATAAATATAAAAAAGATATATAGATAGAAGAAGGGCAGTCAGTAAAATAGTAACATGGTAGTGACGAGCCATAAGTAGAGGCTCGACAATGTAATCAAAAATGTAATCGAATAAAAATAAAACTAACAGTTAAAAATTATAAATTGTGTTAATTATTATAAAATAGGTAAAGTGAATTAAAACAGTTAAAGTGAATTTTACATTAAATATAAAAACCTTTTACAATATTAATAATATCTTAGATATGTATAAAATATATTAATAAGATAGAATATATAAAGCAAAAAATTGCGTTGACATGTTTTTATTGATCAATATTGAATCAATTATTTGATCGTGCTGTTGATCTATTTTCGTATAGCATATTCACTAATACTTAGACATATTTTCTGTTTTAGGAAAAAATTCACATTACTATATAGGCTTGTGAAATATTTCCTAAACTTTTCCTAATTTTTTGTTTTTGTTTTTAGGATAGATTTAGGAAAAAGTTCACGCGCATTCGGATCCCGACGTTGATTGTTTCAAGTATACGAATAAAAGAATTCGTGATTTTTGATGCGATACGCCACTTAAGGCCATTTATCAAAAATCACTCTCAATTATAACATGGTTTCCTCAAAGGTTGTTCCACGATCACAAACTTCAGCAACATCAAGTGGGTCCCAGAGTAGGCATTTGGTGCAAATTTTCCTCATGCTATCTATTAACGAAGCTACTGGCGTTAATAAGAAATCATCCATCTCCGTATACGCTGACGATATGTAAATTTCAAGTTCAAGATTTGGGTGCTATTTGTGACAATGATCTGAATTTTAAGGATCACGCTGGACCAAAGTATTTCACGATCCTTTTTTAACGAAGGCTTTGTACACAAACTTTGTTCGACCCCAGATGGATTACGTGAGCCAGGTGTAGTCTCTTTATCATGAAATACACATAAAACAACGATTAGGGGCAGTACTACGAAAATTTATTTATTTTGCTTTACGTGCGCTGCCCTGGGTGGATGTCTTCAACTTAACCCAATACATGGAGCGGCTAAAGTTAACTCATTTACAAACACTCGGTTAGTACCGAATTGTTGCTGATATTATATTTGTTCATCATGTATAGAATTATGAATTCTAAATTGTTACTTATTTGGGTGGAGCTTCATGCTGAAAATATTTTCTCTGTTTCATTTTATTTTAAATTTCATCGTTATTCTCAAATTTTAAATTATTATTTGTAGTTCAGGTTTCCGAAAAATTCAAATCGATTTCCTTAAAAACATGCTTTTCTGAGATGTGATACTGTTGCACTAAACCGACGATATATTTTGTTTTGTATAATTTAATCACCAACTTATATTTTGTCATCATTTATTTAGTTATTTAAATTATTAAATTATTTCTACGCAACATCAACACAACATTTCTATTCGGCAGCCATGTTGAGAAAAAGAGTTAATTGATGCCTAGTTTCTGTTTTTCAATCGCCAACATATTCTTTTTAATTTTATTTTTTCTAATAAAAGAGTTTGTGTAGCTATTTTCACTTTTATGTTGTATTTCAAACTGTTTTTTTCAAGAACTGAAATTTTGAAAGTATTTTTTGTGTAATATCAGTATATTTTTCTATTTTCTTTAATATTTTAATCAATTCACTTTGTGTTGCTGTTTGTTGTTCTAGAAGTTTTAACCTTTTGAAATCCGAAGCTTCTCTTGCACGGTTTGTTCTCGTGGGGGTGGTAGTAGGTAACAAATTTGAAACGTTTATCTCGTTTTCGATATTGCTTTGGGATAATGTCGCTGTATCATCATCCAATTCCAAACTGTTGACACTGGGACCACCAAAACTAACTCCATTATTCATTTTGGCTATTTTTTGTATGCCCTAGAAAATTTTACTAATTTCTTTTCGAATCGTTTAGCAAAATTTTTAGTAAAAATTTTTCGAATCAGATGGATCACGAGAAGTATTCACTAAGCCACATTTTCATTTATATGTATTAGTTAGTTAACCCTGTATAAGACGAAAATACAAGATTTTCATTATAAGTTTTATTTAATTTCAAAAGGCCGTTAAATATGATTTTAAAAAAGTCAATAAACATATAAGCCATTTATTTTGAATGTGGTTATGCCACTAAAATCATGTTAATGATAAAATTATCAATTATTATTTAAGGGATACCGTTAAATTATAATTAATTTTATCATTAACATGATTTTTTGAAAAAGTAAGTTATACCACTTTCAAAATAAAAGGCTATATCAAAGATTAAAAATGTAAAAACAAATTTTAAAGATTTTAAGTGTTCGTCGTTACTAAACACATTAAGTTTTCAAACCCACAGTACTAGAACCCATCAAAAATACCGTGTTACTACTCTTAAAATATATGCCAATAGACTACCCAACAGGGAAAATATTTACACTATTGAATGAAACAAACGCACAACTTAGAGCCTTATTTTAACTTAGGTATTAATCTGCATAGCTCAATAGAAGAAAGCTTTCTTATTTCTACAAGAGACCGAAATACCTATAAGTATCAACAGGATGCTTCATCATTGTCCGCTCGATTCATTTTAATTATAACGAAATTTCGAATTACATACAGAAAAGCCTCGATTTAACGGACGCTCGATTTAACGAACCATTTTTTTATTTTATTTTTTTGGATAATTCCATGTTTTTGTTATATCTGCTGGTTGGAAATGGGATTCCTAAATTATTTTTGCAAGAAGTTCTGGAATATGACCACCGGACGGAAATCGAACAATTCTTAACTGATTTTAATGGGATTGGGTATGTTGGATGGAAATGGGATTCTTATATGATTTTGGTAATAAATTCTGGAATATTCCTGGAGAATTTGTCACATGGCCACATACAAGCCAGATCCAAGTTTAATTTTTTTAATTTTTTTTTTTAGTTTAAATCACGATCATTAATTGATTGTATGAGTTTTACAGATATTAAACAATTTAATTCGGTTGTGAATTTCAATAATATAATTCTGGATTTGGTATTATCTAACATTGGTTCGTCGTTAATTAAGGTTTCGCAAAGTTTAGATCCTTTATCTATTGTTGATCGTCATCATCTTGCTCTTGACATTTTGTTAAAAATAGCAAACATCCATTACATTAAATAAACACGTGACAAAATTTATGATTTTAAAAACTGTAGCTATCAACAAATTAACAACATAATCTGCAGTATAAATTGGTCACAAATATTGCCTATTAATAATTCAAATGTTGATCTTTTAGTGGACAGATTTTACACAAAAATTTATGTTACTATTGAAACTAATATTAAATCTTTTAATTCTAGTAATAGTAAGTATCCTCCGTGGTTTTCTCTGAAAATTATCAAATTTATTCAATTGAAAGAAAATTTCAGAGTTAAATATAAAAAAACTAATGATATTGATTATTACCATATGTTCACAGTGTTACGTTCCAAGGCCAAAAGTTTAATTAAATTTACTTACAATATATATTTAAATAATGTGGAAAAGAATATTAGTTTAAATCCTAAAGGTTTTTGGTCTTATGTAAAAAAATTAAAAAACCAAAATTATGTTCCATCAATAATGAATGAAGATGATGAATATGCGTCAAATCCTAATGATATTTGTGAACTGTTCAGATTATAATTTGCTTCAGTTTATGAGCCCGTAAATAATATTTTTGAAGAAAAAAATTTTGATCATATTGGAAATAAAGACGTTATTTCACCATTTTCACCATCATTACTTGACATTGAAGCTTGTCTTAACACTCTTAATATCAAACAATCTGCGGGACCTGATGGTACTCCCCCAATTTTCTTTAAAAATGTAGCGCAATCGATAAACTATCCGGTAAAGATTATTTTTGATCATTCACTGAGTAATAATATATTCCCATTACGTCGGAAATCAGCAAGAATCACTCCAGTTTATAAATCGGGAATTAAGTCTGATATAAAAAATTATCGACCGATATCAATTTTAAATACATGCAGTAAAATATTTGAACGGATTATTCACATTAAAATAAGTGATCATATTTATAATCACATTTCGATAAAACAACATGGGTTTTTCCCATCCAGGTCTACTTTATCCAATCATTTATACTTTTCAAATTTTGTCCATAGGTCTCTAAACTCACATTATCCGGTTGATGTCATTAACACAGATTTTGCTAAGGCGTTTGATAAAGTAAATCATGAAATTTTGTTGTTCAAGTTAGGCAAATTTGGCTTCATAGATTTGCTAAATTTTTTCAAATCCTACCTTACTAATCGTATTCAATTTGTGACTATTAATAATTATGAATCTTCAGAATTCAGTCCAACGTCCGGTGTACCTCAGGGATCTATTTTAGGACCGCTTTTATTTTTATTATTTATTGATGATGTAATGGATGTACTACATTGTGAGGTTCTTTTATTTGCTGATGATTTAAAATTGTTTAATTCGATTAAATCAATAAATGAATGTCATAGTTTGCAAAACAATTTAAATAATTTGCAGTTATGGTGAAATAAAAACCATATGATTATTAATGCTAGTAAATGCGGTGTTTTAAAAATTAAGCCAATGGTTTACAACGTGAATTTTAGTTATGATATTAATAGCATTACTCTTTATTTATTTATTTAAAGAAATCTATTTTGTAATATACATGTATGATTTCAGATTATTTACAGTTATAGTTAAAATTATATTACAACAAAAAACTTTAGAACAGAAAAAGAAAAATATAAACCAAATTTTGGTTTAAACAATTAAAAATTTAGAAAAAAATCTATTTTTAAAGTTGTCCTTTGATAAGTTGAAGTCAAATCGGTCGTCGATTAAGTTGAAAGATTTAGACATCCTATTAATGGGGTTGTTTTCTCTATAGTTGGTGGAATGGTGTTCAAGTGCTAAAAATTCATGGTTTCAAACTGTTCTGCATGGCACGTGAATTGATATGTTTTCTAAGATGTAAGCTGAATCAACGTGACCAAGCAAAACGTTACCAATAAAATTGTTGTGTACGGAGGTAAGCGAGCCACATTTTCATGGAATGGTAAGTTGTGGTCATAATCCCAGTTACTTTTCTTTAATAAAAAAATCAGGAACTTCTTTTGAATGCTTTCAATTCTTTTTATGTGTACAGCATAATATGGGTTCCAGACCGTTACAGCGTATTCCAGTTGAGATCGAACATAAGCGAAATAGAGTGAACATAAGGTTTGAATATCCTTAAATTCACCTGTCCATCTTTTAACAAATCCGAACATGGCATTCGCTTTCGCAATACAATTTTCAATATGCCTATTGAAACTGGCGTTTTCGACAAATGTAACACCTAAGTCTATAATCTCATTGACTCTTTGCAGTACTTCGTTGTTGACTTTGTATGAAGTAATTATCGGATTTCGTTTACGATGGAAAGACATGATTTTGCATTTAAGTATAGTGAGTTCCGATCACACCACTTACTTAATCTATCTAAGTCTTCTTGAAGTTTCTCCGTATCTAACCATCCATTAATAGTACGAAAAATTTTCACATCATCTGCAAATATAAGCACGTCTGAGTTTTTGATTATCTCGGTTATTCGGTCTATGAAAACAATAAAAATCCAAGGCCCGAGGTGTGATCCTTGAGGAATACCAGATGTAACTTTAATAACGTTTGATTTCTCATTTCCCATTATCACAAATTGGCACCTGTTTGATAGATATGATTTAAACCAATTTATGTAATCGAGAGAAAAACCAAAATTGAATAAACTCTGGAGTGCTTTATGATGACAGATAGAATCAAATGCTTTACTAAAATCCGTGTACGCTACATCAACTTGACGGTGTTTTTCTATCTCGTTAATTAGTTTACTGGAGAATTCAACCAAATTAGTCGATGTGGATCGGCCAGGCATAAACCCATGCTGGTTTATTGATATATGACGTGCAATTGTGGATTTAAAGCTGTTCAAATAATTTTGGAATTGATGATGTAGTTGATATTCCTCTGTAGCATGAGATATCCTCACGTTTACCCGATTTAAAAATTGGAGCAATTTTTGAAATTTTCCATTTTTTCAGGAAACACGCCGGTGTTTAAGGAATGATTGAATAGATAACATAATGGAATTGTTAAAATTTCAGCGTACTCCTTCAGAATAGAAGAGGGTATATCGTCAAGACAGCAACCATCTCCAAACCCCCTTAAAGCCGATAAAATGTTGTCCTCAAAAATAATAGGAGGAGTTATTGATATGTTGTTGTTGGGTTGTTCGTACAATCCACTAGTAACGCTTGGTGTACAGACTGATTGAAAAAAAGACGCGAACATGTTAGCTATATCTTTGGCGTTTGAAGAGCAGGTATTGTTGTACGTCATATTAGCAGGGTATCCTTCAATTTCGCGTTTATTCCTCAAGTATTCCCAAAATTGTTTTGGATTTACTTTGATTTTGTCTTGAATTTGATTAAGATACGACCTGTATTTAGATTTGAAATAAATTTCAAATTCATTACTATGTTGTAGAAACGTAGTTTTGTCCGCTTCTAACCCGCTTTTCAACATTTTGGCATACGCTTTCGACTTCCGATTTTTTAAGTTAACTAGTCTATCATCAAACCAATGAGGGTGAGCATTTTGTGGTTTACAGCACATAGGTACATACAAATCGAAGCCTTGAAGCATGATGTCATTAAATTTATCCACATTTTCGTTTATATCATTGGAATTGAGAGTTATTTGCCAGTTGATGGATTCCAGGTAACTTTGTAGACGGTTAGTTTTTTTAAAGTTGTATTTCAGTGGTTGTAGGTGTTCTGATCTCGCCATTTTAGTTACGTCAAATACAATATCCAAAGATTTATGATTAATATCATTTATGACAAAAGGTAATAGGGATTCAGAAATTTTAAAGGTGTAAATGTCGTTGCTGAAGACAAGATCCAATAATCTATCACGATTATTAGCAATTGTGTTTATTTGGTTCAAATTATAACCAAGCATGGCGTCACAAATAAAAATTCCGCATCTGTTGTTACATTGCAAGGTAAAATACAGTTTAGTTCTGGGTCCAAATTGCAAGTTATATTTGGAAGATTAAAATCTCCAAGCACAAGAACTAAATCTGACGAGTTTGTTGTATTAATAACTTCATCAATCGCATCGATGCAAGTTGCATACTGATCACTATTTGATTGAGGTGGTATATATGCTGCGTAGATGATTAGATTGGTTTGGTTGATTTTGATTTTTTTATGTACTGCTATCAGTACGCCACCACCCGATTTCTTCGAACTAGTTTCAGGAGACCGATCGCATCTATAAACAACGTAGTCCTGGCCAAAAAACTCGCTGCTCCTTATGTCGGGTTTTAATGAAGTGTCCACAATTACATATATAGGGTAGTTTGTTTGATGAACAAATTGATAGAATTTTGATGCTTTTGATGCCATTTTACTTACATTCTGATAATAAATTGTAATGACATCTTTGCCTGAATTTTTACACGGTTTTGAAAATGGTTTGGTAGTATTTGGTGATTTGTAAATAGCAGGACAACTGTTGTTAATATGGCGCGCCTTCATCACTAACGAATGGAGTAAATCATCTGCTACAGGTGCGAAATATTTAAATGAACACGTGTGCCTCGATATTGCAACTATTGCGTGTGGTAAACTACTGAAAAGTTTAATCGGATGAGTGTTTGTTCTGACGCATATAACATTTGGTGACGTTAGTCCTTGTGCCTCATGAATAGTTAAAACTTTACTGGAAGATGGTAAGGTAAGCCGATCCATTAATAAGCGCTTATCTGCCTTGGTAAAAGTTAGATAATATGTATTATCAATTACAGGCAAGGATGATAAATCAGGTGGTAGTTTGAAGAATCCCATCGATACCTCTATAGGGTTTTTGGTACTGATATCAGGATAATATTCTTTTAGTGCTAATGTAACATCAACAGGACATCTAAATGTAATGTTTAGCTGATCTGAATTCGTAATAAGTTTATTAGCATCGTACAATTGAATATTAACATGGTGTAATCTGCCAATGAATGGAATTTGATTTTTATCCCCAAGAAGATATATTTTTGAACATTTACTGAGCATGGCCACCAGTCCAATATAACCTGCATGTATCATCATATATTCATCAATAAACATTGAGTCATAACGTCGGGTACCATTAATTAGGTATGAAGCAATCGTTTTATAGTTAAGTTCAATTTTGTTGAAATCCATCTTCTCCTTAATACAACGGGTGGCAACTTTAGATTTGAGATCGGCAAGACCTTCCTTAGTGGCACATAAGACCAGATCATAGCCTAGTTTGTGATTGTTTATGATCCATGTAGATTTTCCACTGCCTGGATCACCCTGGACACCAGTAACGATAGGCCGCATGATGTTGTCTATTGCATAAATATGTTGTAAATTTGAATATGTTAGGATATCGAGCATAATTTCAGTGCCAGCGGAGCAGAAGATATATCTTTGAGATGTCAAAAAAGAGTTTGTGGACTCACAATATTTAACTAGGTGATCGCCATCAAAACCAAACTGATGAATAATTGTAGGTTCCTCAAGATATTTGTTGTTTAGATTGTCAAATACGAAGATGTGCAATGATAATAAAGATGAGGAGGCGAACGGCATCAAATGGATGTATTTGCTGTAGTAGTGTTGGAGGTGACTTTTAATGATACTGTCAGAATGTTTAATATAAAACATTATTTCCATAACAGAGTTCTTATAGTAGGAACCTAAAAATAAAAAAGTGCATGATAGTTTTTTAGATTTAGGTGTTACGGTGGATAGTACTTTTAAATTTGACCTTCATATTAATAACATTATCAAAAATGATTACAAAATACTTGGTATGGTTATACGAATATGTGCTAATTTTTCTTTGCCAAAATCATTTATTTTACTTTTTAATTCACTTGTTAGACTTAAATTAGAATACCTATCGACAATTTGGAATCCTAACTATAAGATTTATATAAATAGTTTGGAGAAAATTTAGAAAAAATGTACATGGTTTCTTAATTATAAAATTAAAAACGGTTATGAACAGTATAATGTTCGTTTGCATAGATATGGTTTGATGACATTAAATAGTAGAAGAATTTATATTGATGAAATAATTCTACTAAAATTATTGAATGGTTATATTGGTTTTGATTTGCTACATGCTTTTAAAATTAAACCAAAATCCGACTATTTTATTCGAAACATGGAATATTTTCATATTCCAATTTATAAAAATAATTTAATATTGTATTCACCAATAGTTCGTTTGCAAAGACATCATAATTTATATTTTAATGATCTTGATCTGTTTTCGTTTTCAATATCATCTTTTAAAAAACTTATTCTTAATAATTTATATAATTCAACTTTTTAATTTTTATTGTTAATGTTTTGCTTATTATTTTTTATTTTATTTTTTATTTAAATATGTTTTACATATATGATTGTTCTGTATTGTTTATTATTGCTGTGTTTTAATATTGGAGCACTATCCGGCGCCGAAGGGAAATTTTGTACTGAAACTGCTGCAGCCATTATTCACTGATGTCGCTACTAATCTAAAATTAAATTGTATTTAACTTCATGCAGTCGAATGACAGTTCTACTTTTGTTTTTATGTTGCTTGAAAACAATTTCGCAAACATTTTAAAACCCAACCAAATTAGATCAATTTAACAAAAATTATTTTATTAATATTTAGTTGTACACAGTAATAAATATAGTGAATAAGTTTTTAAGTTTAGAATTTGAGTGCTGTGCCTATGTGATACTAATAAAATATAATGGTTACTCCTCCAACGAAAGCCTCTCGAACGTCATTAATATTCAAAAACGGTTGCCCACAGTTGTAAACGAGATAGATTTGATCGTGAATTTCATTATTTATCCTAATATGTTTTGTGTTTCTTTTGTAGAATGACGATGAAGATGAAAGACGACGAAGTAGATCGGTGACCAGTAGTACGAATAGTGTAATTGTTTCGGTACTGGAAGATAATGAAGAGTTGAAAGTTTGTTTGCAACAGTTCATGGACAATGTGAGTCGTGATGTTTGAAGATCGTTCGAAGATTTGTTTTATATATTCGTTGAATATCAACACAGTAAATGCATTTCAAACTTAATGGTTACATTGAGCAATTCGATTGCTGGTCATTGTAAATATGTATGTCAAAAATTTCCAAGTAATTGGTGCCTCATTGGAAGCATTGAGTAAAATTTTTAGTTAGCGGGCCGATATCGTACACAAAGAAGTTATTTGAATGTCTGGTGGTTTATTCGTAAGAATGTCGGCGGTAAAGGAAATGAGAATGAAGGGGAACCGAAGAGGAAAGTTCAGTTACGCTGGAATACGCTGGAATTGAATAATTCGGAAATTTTATTTGATTACGATAATCCGTACTGGGATAATACACCAAAAGAATTTATACTCAATTAGGACACCCGTTGAAAATGAGAAATTTTATTTTATGAATTACAATAAGCTGGACGGCCTGTTAAAATTAGGATAATATTTACGAAATACAATATTAGTTATAAGCCATGCAACATGAATAAGTACGTATTTGGCTGGAGATAAGTAAGGAATCGCTCTATAACGATCTTTTTAATTTCAAAATGCTGCAATCAACCGCAGGTGACAGCAACATAAATATAGATGACAGCGATAGTGATAATGGATTTATGGGTGTGAAAATGTCGAAATGGTGTTGCACCCATTCATGCTATAATTCGCAACCTAACAACCGTATGATCCATAATTTCGCATTTCTAAAGAATGGGGATTACTAAGTTCCATTGAATTGTTTCGATCCTGTAGGTAGGTAGAGGATTTTAATCCAAAGTACTATTCTTTTCTAGCGCTCAGAAATGGGCAGTCAAGATCCGCCTTTAATTCGAGACCCAATAAAACACGGTGGCGTGTAACTGTACGAATTCCAACAATTGTTCCAATTCGTCCGAACCGGATTACGAACTTGAAGAGCGCTTTGAAGAAGATGACGATCCACCAAATGAAAAACTCACATGCTTCGATAAGTATTTTATAAAAGATGAAGATTCTCAAACTTCTTCGACCCAAGCCGAATATTTTCTGGATGAACATGACGAAACCGAGCAAATACTATTTTTCCACGAAGATGCTCATCTGATCGAACTAATAAATAGTGTTACCGCGATCCGCAATCCTGTCCGTCGATTACTTACCACAACAAATATGTATACCATGCCTAAAAAGGGTTCATCAATGCGCGAAATGAACGATTTCGATGCGGTTCAGGAAAAACTAATGAACAGTTGAAATCGTGTTTTTTAATTTATAAATTTTAAAATAAAAATGAAAAAATTAAATTAAAATGATTAAATTAAATTATGAAATAAAATCTTATTTTTATAAAACGGCAATTTAGTTGGTACTTTATATTTAACATGTTTCACCTCGACTGTAACGCCCAAGCAACCCTCGAGATATTTTCCAATTCATTACGGATCATTCGAGTTTGACACAGCTACGGGGCATTGAATCATATTATTTTCCGTTACGCATATAACATCACTGTTCCGGGATATTGATGTTGTTTGATACCGACGTAAAAGCGTATCCTCGCCAAATAAATCATCCATAACATTTTTATCGATTAATTCGTTGGTATCTCTTGTAATCGTGTCATCGAAATCACCGGCGATTAAATCAATTACATCATGGGTACATCATGGTTTCTTCATCTTCACAATAAGCATTGGTGCTATGTTTAATTTCCTTCAGTAGATCGTCTTGCATTTCTTGAATCGTTTGATTTTTACCGTCTCTTGTGCTGCGCGTTCTCTCTTGTTCATCATCACTATCCAACAAATCGACAACCTGATATAGCTACTTCCTCGATTAAAATTAAATCATCGTAGTCATTTTCTTCAACTAATTTTGGTTGCTCGTGGTCAAAATCTGATGTAGTTTGCGGAACTTTATCGCCAAATCGTTTCGACCACAAGTCGCGAACTGTGTGATTAACATTATCATCTGGTTTAGCGACAAGTGAATCAGAAAGATTTCTACCTTTCCCAAAAAAAAGGTTGAATTGCTGGGGATGATTTAGGAGTAGAATGTGGAATATCTTCACTAGTCGGCAAATCTGTAATACGAACTACATTGGTTAAGTTGCCACCCGGTCGATCAGAATAATTAGGTTGTTTAGTTTTTGCACTAGTTTGGCCTTTTTGGGTCGCGGTAGCTTGATTTGTCGGGAAAAGTTTTCGTATGTCTAGCACATTATTTGCTTTAGCTTCGCGCTGTGATAAAGCGGGAGTTCGTTGTGGAGCTTTTCGTTTTTATGAATTTTGAGGTTCTCTAATTTTTTCAAAAGCTCCGCTACACGAATCAACATATGCTATCCACCAAGTATCGTATGGCCCAGGAGCTCGATTATGAACCCACTTAACATGTCCATAAAATGGTTTACGATGCTGACAAATACCATTACAACGCCACCAGTGAGTTTTGTAATTATTTACTTCATCATAGAATATGTGAATTAGAATTAGTTCCCGCTGCTCGATTAATTCCTTGCATTATTTGTTTAAAATTTGGCCCATGTCCATCGTTTCCTTCCCGTATACCCCGAATAAACAAATACGTATGTATCATTTCGTGTAGAAGTTTCAATCAAATCTTTCCGCGGTCTCAATTTTAACAAGGGTTCACTCAATCGAATTGTGCACTGCATACCAAAATTATTTTTGTGCGAATAGCATATCCCAGCACAACTATACATGCGTGCGCTCCATTCTAGTGAAACACATTACAGTTTGCCATAAAAAAATCGCAAATCAAATGCTCCAAACATTGTGAATTACGTATTAAAAATATATTAAATTATTAAAAATTTATTAATTTTTTTTCTGTTTTTTTTTTTCACAAAAAATTGACATACGTCAATATTTGTAGAATGATTAAAGTTTGCTTTGATTTAAGGGTTGTACAAAACAAGGGAAATTTAAAGTTTCCCCCTGAAATGGATAGTGCTCTTGATAGCGGCTCCCGATAAATAAGTAGATCAAGATATTTTTTTATCGATTTTTACCTAAAAAGTTGAATGAAAAATCTTAGTTTAGAGTTAAATAAATTAATTAAATGCAATAATAGCGCGCTAAATATAAGTTTTGACATAGAAAATTGGCTGCTCCGGATACAGCTATCGGGCGCTAATAAAAAACACAGCATATATATGTACATTTTTTAATTTTATTTTTTATGTTTTATAATTATTAATTTACACTATATCGATCAATTTTACTCTAAGCTAATTGTAATAGGATAATATCTGTAATTAGCTAATTGAATTGGATAAATAAATAAAATAATAAATAAATAAAATAGATTAAAGTTGTTAAAGTTCACAAAAATATTCCGCAGAAAAAAAACTTCAGTAAAATTTTACTGATAAAATTATTGTATATGTAGTGGTATGTTGCCATAAAAAATTAGAAAAAATACAAATCGGAGTACTTTTTATGGCAACATTTCAACACAACAACACTAACTTAGTGTTACAATATAAAAATTTTCTCGCATACCGTGACAGCTTTTGATATTATGGTAATTTATAGCAACCCTAGTTTTTTTACTTTTTTCATACTCGTATGTATACCACGGCCACCATATTGGAAATACGTTCAACAATTTTTTTACATTTAATTTTTTTATACAAACTAACTAAATAAATATTACCAAATTGTGAATTGTAAAGTGTAAAAGTCGAATAAAATCAAAATAGAAGTGGATTTGGATAGTGTACCGAAACACAAATTAAAATAAATATATTATTAGTCACAAATTAAAATAAATAAAAAATTTAAATGAATAATAACGGTAATTTTTTCGAGCATATTTAGAAATAAGGTTTAATGGTTTTGTTAATATTTTTATGAAAAAGTGTCACAGTACATACTAGAAAACATTGTGGTGGATAATGAATATCTAAGAAATGGCACTACTTCACTCGCTAATTTCTATACGAATTTAATGAGAAATACGATGATGTCAAAGTCATCGAAGTAGACCCAAATGATTTTATAAATTTACTGAAGACGTCACTTCAGGAGCAGGTCCAACAAAATACATCAGGTATTTTGGTAAATTTTGGTAAATACAGCAGGTCCAACAACAAGTGTTACTGAAGTCGTTTTTACTGATTCGGTGCAAGGTAATATGAAATAATTGCATTACGTTATGTATGTTTAGTGCTCTATGATGGAAAAACTAACAATTTTTAATTTCCAGAGTTGATTATAGATGCAGTATTCGCACGACCCGCGTTATGGGACATCCGGGATGTCAATTTTAAAATAAAAACAATCCGTCACAGATTGTGGGAAGAAGTGGGGACCGAAGCGGGTAATATTTTCGCTTTACCAACAAATCAAAATTTTCTTCTATATATTATATTTTTTGTATACAGAAATTGAACCAACAACCACAAATTTTCTTAAGATACGAAAACAATGGGACTGCATTAAGGTGTTGGCTTAACTTTCGATCCAAAAAGCGGAAAGCGAGTGGTTCAGCGACAAGCACAGCAAAGGAATATAAATTTGCCAGTATTTTTACATTTCTAGATGATACTGCAAATCCAAGAGAGTAAGTAATTTTATTGTATGAACTATATGTACTAATTAATATATTATTCCTGCTTATAGGTCTCTTGAATTATCTGGGAATTTTTCGTCCCAACCACCATTGGAAGCAGCCCAAAACGGAGATTGCTGCCAGAGGGGCAACCAGAAAACGCTCAGGCATGGATGCATCTGCTCATTTCAAAGAGCGATACATCAACGCGTTAGAAGCACTTACACCTACAACTACAGGTACCATCACCGCTCCAACGTCTGCCGAAAATCAGGATCTCGATGCCTTTTTAGGTTATTTAAAAACGAATTTAAAAAGATTGGGTTTATCGGCTAGAATCGAATTGGAGCAATTGCTAATAAAGGCTACTATTGATGCCGTACATAATCAGGTGATTTAAATTCTAAAACCTATTTCACAATTTAAATTGTTTAATGAGCTTGTATAGCATACAATTTAAATAACAGTTAATTTGAGGTGAATAACTGTTATTTAAATCTTGTTCTATTTCACCTTCAAAATAAACTGATCGAAATAATTTTTTTTCCAGAATAACACTTGAACATTTTTGGTAAAAAAGTGTCATTAAGACGATTACATAAGTCAACATCAACATGTTTATTAGAACGATGAGTATTGTTCCATGAATTATGAAATGTTTCAGTTAATTTCTTTTCTTTTTGTTTTTATTTTAGGATCTCAGCATGCAAGTGGTACCAATGCCGAACTTCCTGTGACAGCACGACACCCAGTGATATTGTTGATGATGATCCCAATGAATTGCTAGTATTTTTGTATTACGTGGATTTTGTAATATTTGTTGACACTTGTATTATTTTAAGGTTTTTATTCCTAATGGATGTTTCACATTTTAAATGAAATTAAATGAGCTTGTAGTGGTGTTGTCTCTAATTATCCTGTTTTGTAAATGATTAACAAATAAATAATTTTAATTAGTCTAATTGTATAAATAATTTAGTTTTATATTCACTTTGTTGATTTTCTTTGTTGTTGTTATGACATTTCGTTTATAAGTTGTCAAAAATTATTGACAGAAATTTGAGCAAAATGGTTGCGTACTTTGGCAAATTGAAAGTTGAAAATACCAACTTTAGAATAATTAATTTTTTATAAAATAATTTAGAAACCTTAGTATAACAAAATTTTGCATTATATAAAGGGAATTTTGTTTAGTTTTTGAGTTCAGTTGAAAAAAGAATTTTGAATAAAATTTATAATAATTTTGCTTGTGATTCATAATATAAAGATTTTTTTTATTACAAAAATCTAATTTAAATAAAATATTCGCATGTTGTATGTTGATTTCAATTTTGTACATAATTTGTTGTGCTTTTTATAAAAGTGAAGAAGAAATTCTAAAAAAACGGAGAAATTTTTATTTCTGTAAATTTAACATTGCAATTACCGGAAAATTTACAAAGTTACAAATTAATTATTTGCTGGCCTAAATAAAAAACATTTTAAAATGTATATGAATTATTTTTATTAATAAACGCAACATGGGATGGAAGAATTGAATTATTCACATTCAAAAGTAAATATGGGATACCTAAACCAGAAGCAGAGAAACTAAAAGCTTCCATATGGCTGTTCCTTAATAAATTATAAAACTAACGGTTGTATTTTAATTTTCTTACTATGTTTGTATTTGTCAGAATCCCATTTCTGTGGTGTATGTCTTCCTCTGACTAAAAATAAGAATAGCGATTTGACAAGAAAATCAAGGCTAATTTTTGAATACATTTTGCTTTACGCGCATTTTAATCGTGAGAAGATATTTTGTGTGTCAAAAAAAATTAAACTCCAATTCGTTCAGGAAAACAATTTTTTGTTAAATTAGACAAATAGATATTTTTATTACAGCTGGCATTACATCCCATAAAGAGATTCATTCTTTGCGTTGAGCTAACAACCCAACGTGGCGCTATATTTATAAAACAGCTGCTGGTCCTGAATTACTTCTTTAAAAACAGTCTGAAATCCACCGTTAAAATTCAGCTCTAAATAATACGGTCGCATCCAATATTTTCTTTTTTTTCGACGATTATTATATTTATCGATTTCTTGTTCTTCATCACTACTTGAAAATATAATATTCATCGGGTCGACCCAATCAATAATTGAAACCATTTTTTAATATTAACTTTTCACTTATACATATATTTAAATCACCAAACTAAACCGCCTAAGCTTACTTTACGATAAAAAAAATGAATTTTCTTGGTTATGTTACTTCTGACTTACAAGTTTTTAACTATAAATTTTGCAAAAAAAAAAAAATGTCTCTTTCTTTATTTTTATGATTAACTATCTCTTTCTGATTTGTCAGTATTTTTTACTGGCAAAATATGTTTCATTGTGGAATAAAGGCTTTATCATGCACAAATTCAAATAAGAAAATCGAAATCTGACACAAATACACACAGAATATATATACCTTTCCATATATGTAATTAATACGAGCCAACCAAACAAAAAGAGCATATTAAAAACCAGCACGTGCACTGCAATGCCTTCTAAGTTTACGGATTACATCCACACAGTTTAGAGGGCATTGTGCACTGTCATTAGTTACTGAAAAAACACAAGAAATAATTTTTGTCTGTATGTGCATATCCACACTGTAACGTTGAATCCTGAAACTTATTCGTTTGTTTCCCCTTTACCAATAAAACTGGTTTTTTGCGTCGCTAAAACATTGGTTTTATAGGTAAAGGGGAAACGAACGAAGAAGTTACCGGATTCAAGTTACCCTAATGTGGATATGCACTATGGTATGTATGGATGACTTCTTAATACGGGGAAAGTAATTTCGACATCTCGTATTGTTTTTAAATAGAATTTTGTTGTTGTATTCGAGTAAATCAACTTTACAGAACGATATTACATAATATGTAATTAAAATTTATTGGTTTTCTTGGTCCGTGTGATCTACGCCCTTGCGCCCTTTGTGATTGGCACCCTGTGCAAATGCCCATTGTGACAGGACCGGCCCTGTGTATTTGACAACAAAGAGATTTACTATGAAGTCACTTGAAAATTTTATGTGAGCAGTTTTGACATTACACTCACTCACCGCGTTCTCACGGTGAGAATCATAATATTAAAATTTGAATTCGGCGACCTGAAGTCACTGAGCGACTTAAATATTATAAGCATAATAGGGGTATTGAGCATCAAGCCCTCTCCGGAGTACCCGGTTCGCATCACAGCGTGTAGTCCTACATTATTGAGTCTCACTTCCCGATAGTGATCGATAGAAGATCCGCTTCCCGGTAGAAGATCCGAACAGACCAAATGTCATCAAATTTTCTAAGAAAGGTCGTTACCGATATCATTACGGGACCGCAAACCAGTATCTCTTTTCAGATTTGGACCAAGTAATTTAGAGCGACTTTGTAAGAAACATGACTACAGCATCCAATTAGGGTGTAGATATTATGATTGTTCACCAAGCGGTCCGGATTTCGCAAATCTAATAAAATGTAATTCATTTCCTATTTTACACACGACAAAATATAATTCGTATACGAAAACTAATTCATAAAGCGATTTATTTTATACAATATTACCTGTCGTAGATGTTGCCGTCAATATAAAAACTATATTTGATCTTATATGCAAATTGTTAACAAAAAAAACAAAAAAATGTATACACGATTTACTATTAAAGACTAGACGATATAATGTTAAACACACCTTCAACACACAAAATCGTTATGAATTGTTAGAAGAAAATATTTTTTTTATTATAAACATATTTCGTACCTACAAATGAGAAGTGAAGCTAAAATCTAGATTTTATTTTACACGTTTTTGTGTTTATATGTATCATGTTTGTGTATTTAATGTATTATGTTCATTCATTAGAAGATTGAAAACGTGTGGCACAAAAAAATCATTGAAATTCCAGACAACATAATCGGTATGTTCCAAGCAACAACAACAGAAAAAAAAACACCCAGATATTTCTGAGACATGCAATTATGAATTTTTAATTAACTATAAAGCTACATACGATATACGTATGTTTTATACTGTTCTGTATATATATATATATATATATATATAGTGCATGTGTACCTTAATAATTTTCGTTTAATTATTTTCACATTTTTAAAACATTTCAACGTCTCGTTATAAATTGAATTTTCATCGTTCTACACAAAAAAAAACGATTTTTTGATGTTTTATTACGAATGTCGTTATTCAGCATAATGTATGCTTTATATTATAGTCATTTAGGCGTTAATCAAAACTTTTTAACTTTTTTATGTGTAATGCATAATATACAAACATATGTATAGAGTACACAAAATACGTACAGTGGAATATAAAAGTAATAATTTTTTTTTTGTTATTTCAGATGCATTCGCCGATTTTGATTTACTCTCGATAATTAATGTTGGAAGCGAACAAGGTGTTAGTTTTGTCATCGGTATGGATTCATTCCCAGCGCATAAATTTAAATCAAATTCGCAAGTAAAATCACCGATTAGCATGATTTTGCCACCGAGTTTTTATGAATTTGCGCTAATGGCGACAATACGACCAGATTCACGAACCGGTGGCTACATATTCAGTGTTGTTGACTCACTCGATACCGTGATACAGCTAGGCCTATATTTATCGCCGGTTAATAATAACACAAATAAAATGAATGTATCGCTTATATACACAAATCCGGATATTCATCGAATCTCACAAACAATTTATACGCATGAAATTCCATTTACACCGAAACAATACTTCAGCCTGGCGTTTCGGGTGCTCCACAAAGAAATAACATTCTATCATAATTGTTTTGAAAAGGAGACGGTAGACGTAGTTCGAGATCCTGTTGAATTAACATTTAAATCAGCATCGATGGTGTACATTGGTCAAGCGGGTAGTATAAATCATGGCAATTACGAGGTAAGTGAATAACTTTTAATACATTTTTTATACGTACTACAAAAATGGGAATGGTAACCGCACGTTATTTTATTTATCGGTCTAAAACGAGTTTGAATTTGTTTGTCTGACATCGCCCTAATGCATACATATTATACATAGCAAAATAATATTAAGGGTTAGCAAATTTTATATCGATAATGAACTTGAAAGAGCAAAATGTACACAAAGTTCATTGGCTAGTTAAAACATGTCGTTCTTCATAAAATGTCTCGACAATAAATAGCTGTACACAAAAAAATAAATTTTTGTATAATGGAATACAAATTAATTAAATGTTTACATTACATTTAGCAATTATAAAAAATAAAAAATTTGGATATAGAAAATAACAGACTTTCAGACTTTAATCTGGAATTTTTTGACATTAATGGTAGCGTAAAACATTTTTGCTTATTTTATTTAATGGTGCATAGCATAAAAGGACAGACATGTACCTTTTGAGTTTTTAATTAATTATGTACTCGCTCTTTGAAAAACGATTCCGTTTGCGTTATATAAGCATTTTAAATACAACTAATTATTTAGATCTGGCAGTAGTAGACGGTGAAAACTTTCTATTGTGATAAAAGCGTAACTTTTAACTGCGGTGAGCTTGAGTTAACTTGAGAAATTCCCATCAATTTCCTATTGTTCCCTAATATGGGGAAAAATCTTCAAAATATTATTACATATTTGAAGCACAAGCAATCTCACTCAAATACGAAATTTATGAAGTTATATTTGAAATACTTGTAACGATGGCCGCATTCGCAGGCATCGTTCCCAGGCCTGACTTTAATCAAATTTCCTATTATTTTAATTTTTGGGAAATTTTGAGCATCGAAGTCAAATTGTTCTTATACCCTGTCCATTGACTGCCCCATACCATTTTTAGAATTTTATTATAAATAGACGAATCGATGATGAACGGCTCTCTTCTTTTTTACCTGACGTATCGTAAGGCAGTTTGTATAATAATTGGATTAAACTAGCATACAAATTTAGTGTAGAAAAATTGGACATTGTTTAATTCTAGTTAGCACAACGTAATAATCTATGTTCACGAAAACATTTTTTGTGCAAATGTTAATGGTGGTGAAAAACGATCACACCAAAAGCAAATCCAATATTACGCAAAGTAAAATATTTTTTTTTATATTAAATCTTATAAAATTATTGAGGGTTCCGTTTAAAAGAAATGAATAAATCAGTGGAAACCTAAAATTTAAGGTTCGCCTCTAAAAATAAGTTTTCCGTGGATAAATTTAAGAAGTTATATTAATTAAGTGATTTTGGACGAAATAAGTTACAAAGTCCATTTTAATTCCAAAAACAGTATTTTTGTTTCGTCAGTGATCGGCGGATTGAACTGAACGTTATATTTAATTTGTTTATTTAAATGTTAATTGAAATAATATGTTTGTCCTTAAAATTTAAATGGGAAATGAATGAAATAAAACTATGTATATCTATAAAAAAAAAAAAAAAATTACTAACTGTGAAAATTTAAAATAGTAAAAAAAAATTGCCGACCACTGTCAGTCACAATTCCCTCTGGAACCCCGAACATTAAGAATACCTGATTTTTTAAGAACTGCACACATCGGTAGAAGACGCCTTACGTAATAGCAACGTTATGACAAATTTAGAAAAATGATCCAATAAAATCAATATACTAGTCTTACCGTTCCGAGTGAGAGGATACGGT
Source organism: Nephrotoma appendiculata (assembly GCA_947310385.1). Lineage (NCBI taxonomy): Eukaryota > Metazoa > Arthropoda > Insecta > Diptera > Tipulidae > Nephrotoma > Nephrotoma appendiculata. The sequence continues at coordinate 133,843,361 of OX371225.1, read as the reverse complement.
CCCAGTAAATCAAGATATAATCTCTGCCATTGTCTCGAGGTAATTGGAAGCGACGACAGAGGTGGGCGTGTGCAATAATTAACAGCTTTATTTGATTTGCATTCCTCGCAATTACGTACAAATTCTTTGACCTCGTTAGATAAGTTTGGCCAATAAAAATATCGTCTAATTAATTCAGTTTTTTTAAATATACCAGGATGACCACTCGTCAGTAGACAATGCATCTTAGAGATTAAAATTTGACGTAAATCTCTAGGAACTACTAATTTCCATTCTGTAATATCAAAATCATGATCAATTATAGTTTTAAGAGTCGGATTAATATAAATTTTGCCCTCGATGACTCGAAGGTTACATTGTGTTGTCAATGTTTAGAGTTCGTTCAAAAGGGACAAATAATCAGAAGAAGAAAACTGGGACGAGTTAAGATCAATTCCGAAGGTAGCAAAATCTAACGAGCTGAGAGCAAGCCTTGTAAAAGTAAACTCCATCGAGCTAATTTACCATGATTATCCTTTAACGACATCAACCAGGTCAAACTGGCATGGTCGGTAATGACCGTAAAGGGTAGCCCTTCTACATAATAACGTTATTTTTTTATTGGCATCACCGCCGTCAAACATTCCAGTTCAGTGACGGAATAATTTCGCTGAGCCCCATTCAATTTATGGGACATAAATGAGATAGGTCGGTCAAACCTTTCATTGTCCTTTTGAAACAAGACAGCACCAATCCCCGTTGAATTGGCGTCACATTGAATATAAAAACGTCTAGTAAAATCTGGAGGAATAAAGACAGACGATATCACGAGAGTGGATTTTAAATAATCAAACGCAGCTTGAACAGCGTCTTTCCACAGAAACCGTTTAACTTTTTTGAGAAGATCTGTTAGGGGGAGGACATTTCAGCATAATTCCGCACAAATCTTCGATACCACCCCGCCATTCCCAGGAACCGCCGCACTTGTCGTACCGTTTTTCGTCTAGGGAACTCTGTAATACCCCCCACTTGCTCGAGATCTGCGTGCAGGCCTCCCACACTCACTATATGGCCAAAGTATTCAGTCTCCCGGAGTAAAAATTAACATTTCTCCACATTGATGGTCAACTCCGCTCTTGAATGACGTCCAGCAACATCTTCCAAAATGGACAGATGGTCATCAAATGTGGCAGTGGCTTTCAAAAGATCATCCAGGTAGACGAATACCCTATCCTGTAGGTGGTGTGGGATAACCTTGCTCATCAGCCGACATAATGACTGAGGAGCATTACAGAGTCCAAATGCATGACCTTAAATTGATAAAAAGCCCGCCCGGGAATGACAAAGGCAGTTTTTTCTTTGAACTCAGGAGAAAGGGCGATCTGCCAAAAGGCATCTTTTAGATCAAATTTTGTTATATACTCTGTTTTATCCAACCGTCTCAACAGTCCTCAACAGACTTCTGAAATGTATGGAGTGCTTTCAACGATGGCCATTTTTTTGATGTTGCCCTGTGTTTGCATAATGATGATTATGATAATTTTAGTATGTTTTGAGAGTGCTTACACTATACATACGCAAATCGTTTTTTAAAGAAAATTAGCTTTCATCGCCTCAAAACGTTTCAACATACATTTTCTCTTCTTTCTCATAAATTCTCTGATTTTTCATAAAACTTTCTGCTGAGAACTTTTAATTTGCATAAAAATATCAAACATTTTCTGCTAGTGTAAAAAAATATCAGGAGAAAAAATTCATTTTTGTGATAGTGATGCCTCTAGCGGAGAATAGTAAAACACATTTTTTCTGGTGAAAATTTTCTGCTATTTTATACTGCATATATTGAATGCCATTTTTAAAACACCTAAACATACCATTTTTCACCTAAAGGGGTCGAGAACTTTCTCAGTTTCATTACTAATGCACTTTTCTATTTTGTTGTCTGTCAGTTCTTAAACGACTTGTTTTGTATGAGGTTACAGCCTAATCGGTTCAGAAATAATTAAATAAATTAGTCATGCCCCAAAATCAGAAAAAATGTATATCGATTTCTTGGTCCCAATCGGTTAAGAAATGGATTAATTCCATTTGAATTATGGCTCAGAACTACAATTGGAGCCATTATTTTAATCTCATTTCCATTGGATTATCTAATTGCATCTCAATCTGTTCAGAAGTGGTTAGTTGTATTTATTCAATTTTGTAATTTACTATTCTCTTCATTTAGAATCAAATTTTCATCATACATCCCGAGCTTCGTCCCTGTTACTTTATAGATAAGTTCGCTCCTTTTTCGAATTTGCAATTTTTAATAACCGCAATTTATAAGTACGAAAATCTCGAAGTTTTATAAATTAAAACTGGTCGTTTTGCCAGGACCAAAACCGTAATCATATTACCATATTGGTATTTACGGCATTCAGGCAATTAAAAATATCTCCTTCCTCCGAGGTTCACCTAAAAACACAACACAACTTAAAATTTTGAAAAACACAAAGCTTAACGGCAAAATGAATTTTTCATTATCTGATTACGATCGGTTATGAACCAACTATGACTCTTTGTCGGAATACAGGTATCGTGGGCCGACCCGATCTTAAATGTCAGCGCACTATTGACTGGTATTGAGCTATATGCTATGCACAGATAGTTCTCCAGAATAGATTGCGAACAAACTTTTCTTATGTGAGTGACTGTAATATATTTAATTAATTTATATTATCTTATGTGGTTCACCGTATTTTTCTGGTTTTATTCGGTAATTTACCGTAACCAAATTGATTTTTCTGTCTAGACAAACATACAGTATTTACGATCAGTGTAGTTTGGTCAGTGGTTTGAGTTTGAATTTAGAAGTTTAAAGTGAAAAGTTTATAAGTGTTTGGTGTTGTGATTTCTGTGTAACTTTTATATTAAAACTTTTGTTGTGTAATAAGGAATCCGATTTACTAAGCTCTCAGGTAATCTTATTTTAAATTTTATTAGCAATTTTAATTCGGCCTTGATTATTATGTTGGCTTTGTAATATTTTGTTTGCATATTATGTGGGATGGGACGGCTTTCACGTTACCGCTACCGGTGGGAACAGCTCATTGCCTAAATTTTTTCTAAGAAATCAGTGATTTGCAAATCGACAAAAATTAATCACTTTATTGTTCTATTTTCTTATTCAGTTATAGTAAAATTTTATATTAAACGGGTTTAAACAGGGTGTTCCATGATTAAAATAACTTTATTTTTTAATGGGCAAGTAGGCATATGCGAAATTTATTCATTCGTTAGAATCTCAATTATTTATTCCTATGGCCCAATTAACAATAACGATGCAATAATCACATGTTGTCAATAATCACATGTTGTCTTTTATTTAACAACTTCAAACAGTTGAAAAGTTAAATAAAATAAATCGAAAACGCTTTTAAAATGTTTTTGTAGACGTTATATCCTTTGATGTCGTGCACGCCTCAGACATGCCTGTTGGAACAAAATATTCGTTAATACAATGTGCCATACATATTTGAATCTAATTAAGCTTAACATGAATTGGCTCAGTTCTGGTTGCACTATATACAAAAATCTCGAATCACTATTGAATAAAATTTAAGGAGCATTGAGCTTGGTACGAAATTCGAGCTCATTCTAAGCAAAACTGCAAATTAGTAATATCATATTGGGTTGCCTTGACCTCGAGGATAATACGTGGTTTCTGCGGATTTTACTTGAATCTAAATGCTAGGTTGGGCCCTTGAGCTCGAACTTGATTTTGTTGCCGCTTTTAAATTTCAAGCAATGTAATTTTTCAAATATCTGACCCTTTCAGAAACCGAACGCAGTTTTCCATATTTTTTTATTTCTGTGAATATTGTTCAAGAGTGTGCAATTTTGCACGTCTAGGAAAAATTTGTTCAAATCTTATTGTCCGAGATAATGTGGTATTTCCGAATATGTATAAAGTTTTACTTTAGGGTTGTATAAGATTAACTTTAGTTTAACTCTGCAAAAGTGTGCAATGTGAAAACAATTTAGTTCTCATCCAGAATTAGTCAAAATCGTTCCTAGAAAGGCAACATGTAACCGCTTAAGAATTTACCAATCATGTAAAAATACTGTTCAAGTTGATTGTCTATGTTAGGAAAACACACCGTTTTCAATCAAATCAGTTAAGCAATATGTGCGTAACTAATTAAAACTAGGTTTCACTGCGCATGCTCCACATTAGCCAGATTTTTGCATAGAAACTATTTTATCAACTCTATTTTCACATATTAAAATTTTGAACATTTTTGTATAGGAATTTCTAAGACTGAATAGTCTGACAAAGTTTCATGATTGCCTACTTTCCGTCGGTTAAAATCGGGCTTAGAAAATCTTTAGTTCAACTCTAATTTATAATTCATTTTTGATAATGTATTGTTGAAGTAAGGTTTTTGCAAATCCAATTCTGACTGGTGGGAATTAGGCACAACCCAGAAAATTGTTGGTGAGTATGTTAAGTACATCCAATTTAAGAAATCCAATAATAAAATGTTCGATTTCCAAAAATATAAATTTTCTTAACAACTTACATTGTGAAATAAATTATTAGGTTTGATACAAGTTTTCTATGAACACTTGAAATTTATAGTTTTTAATAGTGGGGAAAATTGGGCACCCTTTTCATGTAATTTTATGCGATTTGAAATTACTATTGGTATATGAAAATTAAATTTATAGTTATGTATGTAAATTTACATTCAAGTTTAAACTGGTTTTTAAGAGAAAATCGCCGCAATAAAACATCTTGGTACATATTAATACTGAACTTCACCCGCATATAATTACACTATTTTAAATCCGAATTTTCTGACCCGAATGTAATTATCAATACTTCAGCACTAAATTTACAATCCAATTTAGAAGATTTTATAAACAATACCATTAAAATGTAGTTGCTGAAAATAGATATTGGCATGCCAAAACTAGTAATCACAGAATGAATTTCCAATTAAAATTGCGGACTATGAGATGCAAAATAAATAACAAATTCAATTCGAATTCAAAAATTTTATTATATATTTAGTTATAAAATATAATTTATATATAATAAAAAGTTTAAATGCATATCCAAAGAACATTGGGCATTTGTGACTTCAAGTAAATAATTGTGAATTGTACCTTTTATTTTACGAAAGCTCTATTTGAAACTTAAAAATATCGTCTTTCAAAGACTAATAAAATATAATTCAAATCATTATTTTAAATTACATTAAATTGCCTTACAATTTAGTTTTTGTTTTTTAGACTGGAATAATTCGTGTTAAGATTTACGCAAGTCCTTTGTAACAAGTCTAATGTTTGTGACAGGTTAGTTGGAAATTCCAATGTAACCCTTTGAGGTCAGAATTAAGGTTTTCTGAATAAAATAATTTTTAGTCATAAATATATATTTATTATAATTCATTTAGTTAAACAAACCTAAAAAAACTGGAAAATTCACATAGGGGAGCAATGGGGAGGGAGTTGGTTAGTTGAACTAACCACTAGGAATATACGTACACACTTTTATGGTGTATGATACAATGAAAAACAATTTCTTTTGTCATTGAGGCATAAGCCAATATTGCATGAGGAGCACTTCCACATTGTTCTGTGTGGTTCATTTCGGCTACTTCATTGGGCATACCTGAGTGAGGTAGTTCTTGTCGGCATATGTGCGTTTTTATTGTATCGCACCTCTAATGGAACAATTTTTTTAAACTTGTTTATCGGCTTTTTCACACTTCTTCTGCATCGTTTTCCTTCTATTGAAATTGGATTTGCCCCAATCAGTCCTACGGCCACTGAGAGTCGAAATTGTTTTAGGGTGATTTTTGATTTCAATCTATCTTGGAATAGTATACATATATGCATTTACTATTGCTGCATCCAAAAAATAAAATAAAATTGTGTGCCATCATTTGTGGAATTTACGGTCTACTTCGTACAACGATTTCAGCATGTCAAATTTATCGACATATCCCATATGGCGGTTATAATCCTTTACCATAGTTGGGCACGTGATCTCTTGCTGTGTGCCATCTCTTAATCGTCTTGATACTGATTGTATGTCGGTAGGATTGTGGAAATTTCCTAAAAATAAAACCGGTTTCCTGTCCATCCAGTTTATATTGACTAAACCACTTGATGAGACAAGCCAAACAGAGTCTCCTCGTTTGCATGTTTTACCTGTTTGCATGTTCAATTTGGGCAGACCTTTTCGATGCTTGCGTGCCGCTCCACAAGCGTATATTCCATTAGCCAATATATATTTTTGTAGTTGCACCGAATTGAAAAAATTATCGAAATATACCTTATGGTATTTTCCGGCAATACATTTTGTCAGATTTGTTATGACCCGCAACACTAAATTCTTTTCGCTTGTTTCGTTAACTTTACCGGTGTAAATTTCAAATTGGCATATGTAGCCGATCGAATCTGCTCTCATCCAAACTTTGTAGCCTCGTTTTATGGGTTTCATCGGCATATATTGTCGAATGCTGGTTCTATCTTTGAAATGTATCATTGATTCATCTTCTTTACTTTGTAAAGTTTATCGAACTCTCTATCCTGTCTTTTAGGCTGCCTCTCATTGTCATTCAAATGAATAAAACTCAGAAGACAATCGAAACGATTTCCTGATATGACAGAACTTATATACGCATCTCTCATTGGAACACTTGCAGACCAATAATCTCTATAACTAGGCAATTTTTTGATTCCCATGGTAAGATTTACACCTAGAAACACTTTTAATTCATCCGTGGTTGTTGCTATAAACGCATTATTGTCTCCTCCGTGCTTCTGGAGAGCATACAAATTAGTTTGGAACACAATATGCTGTATAAGGTCCATTGGAAATAATTGTAGAAATATATCTATCGGATCTTTGACAGTTTCTGGTATATTTGGTCCCGATTGTTCCGTAAATGAATTAGGTATATTGCAATAAGAAACATCATTGGTCCAGATTTCTTCGTTGTAAGCTAGATTTGAATTTGCGAATAATATATTGGATAGAGGTATTTCATCCTCGCTTTCCCAATCGCTTCCCGGTTCAATTGCAATTGTGTTTTCTAAAACAGCGTCCTCAGCAACATTATCAGCATAAATTATATCCATTTGCTCTACATCGAATAAATCACTTTCGTTCCTTGCCTCATCTGGCCATGATATTTCAGATTCATTGTCTGACGGAATTTCGTCTAAAATATCATACACCTGATCAGATGTTAAATTTTAAATGTCATACAACTTTCGGTTCAAATTTTCTATAGAAAAAAAATGGATAAGTGCCTTGTGGTTAGCATAGAAGACCACACAAACCAATTACAAATAAAATATATTTAACACAAAACAAATGTATATATATACGAGCCACATAATTAAATAACATTTTTCTAATAAAATATAATACATTTACCTGACATAATTGAAAATTAGATATAAAAACCATTAAAATTACACAACGAGATCCTATAACCTCAATATCGCCACCAAGACTATATGAATTTTTGAATAAAACGTGATGCAATCATCATTTTTTGCATTTTTTCTTCTCCTTCAGAGTAGAGAGTAACCAATACATAGTGTGGTTGCAACGAAATGCCGGTGGGAAAGTATATAAACATTTTTGTATTTGTGGTTTTGTGTACTAACCAGTAGCCTTGAAAGGGACGAAAAATGCTGCAACTAGTTGAAAAACTGCCCTTTTCATCGCAATCTAAAACATTGCAAATTCAGAATTTTATTTTCAATAATTAAATAGAAAATTTGTTCATCGCTTGACTCTACAAAAAAAGAAAAATGTTTAACAATATTGGAAATAGATTGCGACCAAGTGAAGTGACCCACTTCTCATTATTTAACCCTTTCAACACGGAATGGTACACATTTGTACCACTAGATGTTTAAAACTGCACTGCTTGATCTAAATGACATTAGCAATGTACCAGTCTGTCTCTTTTTTTCTCTTCGTACAATTCAGTTTAGTACTAAACTCGATGGTGACAACAAACATTTTTATAAATTAAAACCCTTTCGTTACGAATTTATAATTTCCACTCAATCACAATTTTCTGATGCTATATGTTGATCTACTATCTATCTGAACATAATCATTTAAACATATTTTGGAGGAACCTCATGGTATAGGTATAGGGTGTATGGCACAAATTTGTACCAATCGTATTTTTATGTGGTAAACTGGTGGTTTTTATGAGTTCTCTATACCTACAACACTGCTGGTAGTGCTGCTCAATAGTGTACCACATAAAAATACGATTGGTACAACTTTATACCATACACCCTATTCCTATACCATGAGGTTCTCCTCAAATGTGTTAAAGTGATTATGTTCAGATAGATAGTAGATCAACATATAGCAACAAAAAATTGAGATTGAGTGGAAATTATAGGTCCTTAGCGAAAGTAAAAATTTAGACGAGCTTTGTAGGTGTTAATTAAATATGCTTAACTATAATTGCAAGGAAAGGAATGTAATACTTCAATATCATTTTGTGTCGTTCCTTTCTGAAAATAAAATGCAATAAAAAATCCAATTAATTCGTTGCCTAAGTAGATTTACTTATGTATAATTTATTTACCGGATATCCACGTATCATCATTTCTAATGTTTCTTTCAAATGTTGTGCGATTATCTCGAGAATTTTTAAGTCGTCATCCGGCGAATGAGTAAGGTTTCTTTGATTTTCCCATTGGTCAAGATACGTTTCCTCCATATTCATCAAATTCTCGAAATGTGAAAATACGAATACCGGCGATAACAATTGAGGCCAGCATTGCTGCCTTTAATGATGCTTGGGTTGTTATTTAAGCAACTTCACAGTAAATGTTGGTCACTTGCCTCTCTAAAATAAATTTCAATATTATTTTTATAAAAATTTGATATGAGCTCCGATATTTTTGCACCTCGTATGGTTGCCTTATGTAAGCTATTGCCTTTGTCAGTGAACGTTCTATTAATATAATTATTGTTGTTTAGTAGTTTTGTACTAGGCCCACTGAATCCTCGGAAAATAGCTCCTTAATACTGTTCATTACTCCTTTTTAGAAATGATAGTAAAATTTGCGATTTTTCTAAGTATGGCTTATCGAAGAAACAAAAGAAAGTATTAAGGTTGATTTTATGGGAATTACAAAAAATATTGGAGACGTTGAAGTGATTTTTAAGGTAATAAGGCATCCAAACTATTCATCGTTAACGCAATGTCAATGTGCCGTAAAATATGAAATAATATGATTTGGTTGCGAAATCATGGCAAATAATAAGCCGTGCATTAAATATGCTTATAAGTTTCATTTAAAAGCATGATGGCATTACAAGATAACCTATGAGTCGGTTAAATTAATACAACAATTACAGAATTAATACAGACTGTTTGAGTTACGCCATATTATCATTGAACCAATAATCGAAAAACACGCTGGATATTTCGCTTTAAAATATTTGCGTACTTGCCTGTTCCACTGACTTTTCTCCACGGTATATTTTAATTTATTATTAATTTAATAAACTTTAAATACTTATAAAAACACTGAATCGCTTTACATCGCAATAATTTCGATTTTTTAAAATTTTATAATTCACTAAACCTCATCTTCTTGGAAAATGGACATCAATAATGAAAATAAATTGTATTTTACTCGTTTTTAGTGTCGATCTCAAATTATTTACTAATGTATAGTAAATTTCAATTATCACAGGAAATGTTTTTGTCATGTTTATCTTTTCTTTCGCACGGTATTTATAAAAACTACCTAGTCAAAATTATTCCAGCACCTGAAGTTTTAATTTATTTCGCTATGACAAGTACTTAAAACGAACACTAATTTTAATTGGCAGAACGTTTAATGAACATCCGGCTGAACCTTTTAACTGTATGTTAAAGTTACAGGCGATAATATAGAAGTATACATGCAATAGAATTTAAGCATGAAATATTTTACACTCTAGTTATGTAAATCTAAATTTATTTAAAAAATTGCTATAATAGTACCTTGTTAAAGTTAGCCGAAATTTGCCTGCATAAAGATAATGCAGATAGTGTCTTGACTGATTCAACAGAAAGTTAAACTCTCTTTATACTCTCGCTCCTATCGATTTTTAAATTCCTATAAACTGAAATAATTTCTCCTTCACCCGAAGGATATAACGCGATCCTAAATTCATCCTAAATTCTAGTTTATAACTGATTTTTGCTGTATTCAAGAAACTATCTGCATTATCTTTCGGCTGGAAACTTTCGGCTAACTTTAACAGTATATAATAGTGCGTAATTTTACAAACTGAAACAGGTAATTCGCAATGTTCAAACAAATTTACTGTGATAATGTAATATTAATTGAATTTTTGAAAATTCAATATTTTTTTACTGTATACATCAGGTTAAGTACATCTAGCTTTAACGACTTGACTGAAAGCATAGTCAATTAACTTTAACAGATTCTGTACATAATGGAGAGACACTAGATATTGTTCTCTAGGACCGATTCTGATTAATTCTGGAGAACAAGTATATGGTTTTCGGAATGCACAATTTTTCACAACTAAACTAATGTAAATCATGTACGTGAAAATTATGTCAGAAATTCCACAAAATACGATATGAATAATTAACTGCAAGGATTTTTTGCGTGGGGTCACCCATATTTGAGGCCTTTTTAAATTAAACAATTTTCAGCCATAAAATACTGCAGAGGACAAACAAATAAAAATTAATTTTGATAAATTAACCCTTCATACTGACTTTATTTTAACTTAATGTATTTATATTCAATTTAATTTTATTAAAAAATTATATTTCGTATTTTATTTAAATATAATATCACAACTTCTAGAATATAAACTGTTGGAATAGGTAAAGTTAAAGAAACAACTATTTCCGATTTTGATTAGGTTTTAATGTTTTTTAAGTTTGAAAAAAGGCTCATTCTGATTTTTGCTAAACTATTATTTAACAGCTTAGTTTCGGGTTTACACTAAATTGTATTGAATATTACTCTGTGGGCCTGTATAAGAGCTTCAAAGCTAGATTTTTCACATATTCGAAAAAGTATTGTGCGGCCATTTATATTTGCAAATTTAATAATCTGATGATATTTACCGCAACATCGCTGACTGAACTTTCTTACATTTTGCAAGCCTAAATTGTTTTCCTTTCAGACAACTATCATTCTAAACGATTCGTAATTCTATAGTTCATTGTCTCTCTGGGAATATAATGCTAAAAGAGCATATAACTTCAAATACTAATTTTTCTTCCTATGTATTAAGAGCAGCGGTCGTTGTAATTTTGTTCATTGAACTTGAAGAATTTTTCCTGAATTAGGGAATTAGCGAACCAAAGACCACCATCGACGGTTTTTCGAAAAATGATCGAACATTTGTATTAGCATGCGATCATTTTATAAAATCCTGTCATGTCATAGTCAGACTATTTGGGATGTTGTACCATCACTATTTTCGACTTTCTACTTATTTTATGTCTCATTTTTCCCAAGTAAAGTGGTAAAGTATTTCACTAATCGTCTCTATTTATTACCAAATAATTTTTTCGTGATACGTTCAACGAAAGCTGTTTTACTTTGGCAAAGTCCGCTTAGCTGTAAAAAAAATATTAGCAGCCAGGGTTTCAGCAATATTTTTTTGTGAATTTCCAGTAATGGAAAATAATTGTTGATCATAGTTGGCTTTCATGTCAGTAGTAATTGTAAGTTGAATCGGTTTTATGAAAGTCATTATTTTTAGTTTTATTTAAAGCTAACTCTTCTGTAATTACAACTGATAAATACTACCGCAGATACCGCAATTTAGTTAAATTCATACGATTCCTTTTGTTTGGACCTATCCATAGCCAAAAAACCAAAAATTGTTTTTTTTGAGATACCGCTTTTTGGCTAAGCACGGCAGAATACGCCAACTATAATGAACCATTATTTTCCGATACTGGAAATTCATAATAGTAAATACTGCTGAAACAAAAATAGACCACTAATATTTGATTATTTAAAGCTAAGCGGACTTTGCCAAAGCAAAACAGCTGAAATGTAGAATAGAGAGAAAGCTTACAATTATATCAATAGGTTGAAATCGCGATATAAAACACTTAATTGGTTACGCGAAACAGAAGGATAATTGATTCCTGAAAATTGAGACATAAAAAAGTCGAACATCGAAAATAGTGATGGTACAACATCCGAGCCGTGCTTTCATAACTATAATTTCGTGATCATGATTTCCTAAATGAGAACTCAAGACACATTACAATTTCTTTTGTCTTCTCGTTTAGTTTTAAAAAGCAATGGAGCAGGCATTAACAAAAATGTCAAGATTTACATTTAATTGACTTTTAAATTGTCAGAAATGACTTTTGCCGCCCTGGTGGCAAATAGATCAGCAAGCTTGCTCCAGCGACCGGAGGTCCCGGGTTCGATTCCCAGTGGTGACAAGGAACAATTTTCACGGCTGGTTTAGGATCAATAATTTAATCCGAAATGAAAATATGATTATGAAACCTCATTTGAGGCGGCCAAATCCTATGATGGGATAAAGTGCCAGAAAGAGAGAGAGAGAGAGAGAGAGAAATGACTTTTCTATTGACAGAACAAAAAAAAAATCCCTCTAACCAAATATATCAATGACAATGGTAAACTATTAGTGTCCGGAATCTCCATTTTTGATGCATTCGTCGTTGTGAGCACTTAAACGCATCGAAATTAGAAAAATATCTCATTTCCAAAATTAGTTCAAATTTAGTTTGAAGCTATGGTTAAACATGACACACTAGTACGAAATCATGATTTCGAGTTAATCATAATTACGAAACAGACAGTGTGTCTATGTGTGTGATCCAAATAACTAATCAACAAACCAAACAGAAACCAAATACCAGGGTTAAAATTATCAAATTAAACGCCTTCCACCCAACTTTCAAATTTTACAAAAAAGTTTGAAAACTCAATTCTTACGAGAAAAAGAATACGGGGGGACACGAATCGACGCAGATTTAAAGCACTATACAAAACATACGAAGTTATAATATATCAATAACTATTCTTATTTAACCGGCAATACGATGTGGTGATAAAAAACCATTGCCATTTGGGTCGGACGGACGTACTTGGTCCTATTCCGATTGGGGTAGGACGCAAAATGAATTTTCCATCATCTAATTGTGACTGCTGATAAACAAGAACAGCACTATAGACTGGCGTTAACCAGCAATTGAATGTCGAGTTTTAGATACGATTGTTTTTACACCGTTTCTGTCAATCAAACTAGACACAAGTATTCCGCAATTAGATTTATTTTCAGAAAATAATGTGAAACAAGGGTTATATTGGTCTCACAATTTGATTTAACCCATTTGTGCCCAGAACTATTTTTTCTTCCTAGGAATTTGATATTTACATATGTGGGCCAAAATTAGTTGAAAATCATCATATTCCTTTAAAATTTCACCAAATGTGGTTTGGGGCTGAAATATGGAGGTAACCAAAAATGGCACTTTGGGATAATAAGTACTCTATAATATAACTTTTTACTTTTTTAGTTTTATTTAAAAATAAAAAAATAAAAATAAAAACAATTCATACATAAAAATAATAGTCAATCAAATCACAATTTTTTAAATTACAGTGAAACCTCACTTGAGCGGACATCGACAGGACCAATTAAAATGTCCGCTCTCATGAGGTGTCCGTTTAAGTGAAGCCCAATTAATTTTATAGGATTTTTATATAGAAAAAATTAATATTTAAATATTAAGTATGAAATTACATTTAAATTCATTTATTTAAACAAAATTTAAAATCATAAATTATTCACGGAATATTATACGTAAGCAGGTACATATTTTGTTTTATATCTAAGCTACATGCTTAAAATAAAAGTAATTTAAAATAATAAAAATAAATAAAGATTAACGTTCTTAAATTCAGGAAATTAAAACATGTTTCAGTAGTTTGATTAGTTACATTGTTCTTTAGAAAAAAACTCGGTTATATTTGTCTGACGCACACGATTTTCCAAAATTTTATTTTGCAATAAATTTTCAGTTGATGTTAACATCGCCAAAAGTTCCTCATCACCTTTCATTGTGGAAAACTTTAGTAGCGGTTGCAGATATTTTAATGCATCGTTAAATGAATTTATGTTGATATGATCATCATGGTTTTCTTGATTAACTTCATCTTCATCTTCATCACCATGATCATCATCATCCTCATTGCATAAATCGATACTTTCTTCTTGGTGAATTTCATCTAAAATGGAATTGAGATCAAGGGAATCATCTTCAATTGCAACCTCTGCATCTATATTAATAAATTCGTTGGATACAATATCACTGTAGTTGCATAAATTAAGAAGTGGTTGTAGGCTAGTTGTTTCTGGCCTCGATATAATTTCTATTTCATCATTTATAACCGGGAAACCAGCATGTTTAAAGCAATTTTGTATGGTAGCAACAGACACATTTTTTAAAGCATAATCAATCCACTGCACTGATTGCAATAAATTAATGGCTAAATTGTTATTCGATGTTGTTGTTTCTAGACATGTAATAAAATATTTCAACATTTTCTCACGGTAATAATGTTTAAAATTTTGAATGATCCCTTGATCTAATGGTTGATACGAGCTGGTGGTATTTGGCGGAAAATAGATTAATTTTATATTAGAAAATTCTGGCATTTTGGAGTGTGAGGTGGCATTGTCCAAAAAGAGTAAAACATGTTTTTTATTCTTTATAAAATTTCGGTTTAGGTTATTCAAGTACTGTGTCATGATATCCCGTGTCATCCATGCTTTTCTGTTTGATTCCCATGTCACCGGGAGGTTATCTAACTTCAAGCCTTTAAATCACCTTGGCTTATTGGCCTTACCAATCACTAAAGGTTTAATTTTTTCGCCGCTCATACTAACACATAGCAAGAGTGTAACTCGCTCCTTTGATGCTTTACCACCATTGCAGGTTTCGCCTTTAAGTGCTTAAGTTTTATTCGGCGTTGCCTTAAAAAATAATGCTGTTTCATCAAGATTATAAATGCAATATTCATTGAATTTTCCAACAATATTTGGTAATCGCAATTTCCAATCGTCTATAGTTGTTTGGTTGACGTTTGCTCCTTCTCCCGATATGTCTCTATATATATTGTGGCGCTGCTTAAACCTTTGAAGCCAACCATTCGAGGCATGAAAGTTAGTAAGTTTGCATATTTTCGCTACTTCTCTTGCTTTTTCCTGGATGATCGGACCAGTAATCGGTAAATTTTTTGCTCGGATACGACAAAACCACGACCATACACTGCCTCATCAATATTTTTTGACGGAAATGAAACAACTTTTCTTTTCGAATTTTTATTTGAATTTATTTCCCACTGTTTAGTCACATCATCCGCTTTATTTAAAATGATTGAAATCTGAGTTTTGCCGACACTGAATCTTTCAGCTAGTTGACGAACACTTAATTTTTCCTTTTTACTGACTTCAATGACTTTAATTTTTTCTTTTAAAGTTAAAAATCGTTTTCTCGACGAAGGTGTGTTCATGGTTCTAAAAAAATATTTAAAATAAGTAAGATTGCCCAGTTTCTAACATAATATGTAATGCAGTAAAATTATAGCAAATGATTTGAATTCACATAAAGCTTACCTGTTTTTAATAATCAGACCCGCTGTTTAAAACTGGCACACGACTGATTGAAGTTGTATATTCCAAAAATAAAATCCGTTAGCTTGTATGTACATAACTATCTTTTTCACTACAATATCAGTTATTCTCTATCATTAATACAATTTAACAGTTCGTCCTATTTTTACGCATATAAATTAAGCGATACATATCGGATAGTCAGCATTGTCTCACCATATAAAAAATACAAAAGCAAAACCGAACAAACTTATACATTTGAAATTCTTTTTTCGCATACAGTAAAAAAAGTAAAAAATCAAAACGATGGAACATTTTATACTACAAAAAATGGATAAAGAGTATAAACAGAAAAAAACAAAAAAAAACAACTAAAAAAAGGAAAATTGTCCGCTTATGCAAGGTTCCTACAACATAAAATATCTGAAAAAGTGCTGTCCGTGTCCGCTTTAGCGAGTGTCCGCTTAACTGAGAGTGTTTTGTATGAGACATCTTTAGTTTTGCATTGGACATGAAATTGTGGCCGTTTAAATAAGGTGTCCGCTTAAGTGAGTGTCCGTTAAGTGAGTTTTCATTGTATCTCAAAATACATGTACTTGTGTCAGTATTATTGGTGATAGGCTAAAAAGCATTTATTGTGCAATGGAATATCACAAGTTGTACAAGCGTTGCTCGTGTATCACATTGCGCACATTTTTTCGGATATTGATTTTAGTGATAAAGTGGCGTCCTAAATTCAGTACTGGGTTGATTTTCATTTGCCTTGGTCGAGGCCCTGCTGCCAATGTTGGACTTCCATACATATTGCATACAGCACGCGCAATTTGTCGCCGAAATTTCAATTGGTCTAAGCCACATACGATTTATTGAGTCTCCATGCGTTCGTTATAGCTACATAACATAATTGGAATGTATCATTTTCCCCCTCGAATCCCCATTCGGTAATTCGAGACATTATTATCCAGCAGATCTACACCACCCATTCGTTTGTTATATGCCCAAACTATATAAGGTTGTGGTATTTAAATTGGTTTTTCTCGCTTGTGGAGTATCGAGTAACCTTTTTTTACAGGTTCAACACCAAATTAGTTTGATAACAGTGCGACGATACTGTTGTCATTCCATCTAACCGTAACAACATTTTCTTTGGGTTTCACCAATGAATCATACGTGCTGCGATTAATTTTTTTAACGGTTTCGCATATTTTAAAACACTAACTAGACTTTCCTAGTCGATTTGCACGCACTGTCCCCGTTGAACGAAAATACAGTAAAATTATGTTCAAAAACTATAGTCAATTTATATGGAGAAATTTCGACTTTCATGGAAAAACCATTTTTGATACTTTGGGCATAAATGGCTTAAGACCAAAATCATATTATAATTTATTTTATGTCATACAAAGCATCATATCTGATTTTTATTCTATTTCTTTGAAATCGTGGTAGTAATACAGGACAGGTACGAGTTTGTGAATTGATATTCAGTATCGAATTAAAATGTGTTCTCAAGATTAACGTTCTTCAAAATTTTCAATTCTACGAATTACCTAGCAGAGTCAACCGTTGACTTTAAACGTAGACAGCAGTTGACTGTGATTGTTGATTTTTTAATTATCTTTTTATTATTGTCTTGATAATTGTTCAATAAAAATTGTGACCACACCAGTAAGTATCACATATGTCTTTTAATAAATTGTTCCATCAATGGTGGATTATAAAATTTGTTAATTGGCGATTTAATGGTATTCTCTTCGGGTGTAAAATCATTAAAATTTTTATAAAAATCCTGAAAAAGCGGATTTTGTTTGTTTATTTCGAAAATAATTCATGAGAACAATTATGTCCTTTAGTTCCGCAGTAATAAACTAATCTGATCCATATAGTATTCTTGTAATAAAGAAGGATGGATGGGAAATGAATTTTTATTACTGTAATTATTACTCCAGATGAAAGGATACCAAATTTTTAAATATATATTGAAAAATATTTAAGTCATTCAAATTTTTTAATGTGGCATTAGTTTGGGCGTAACTGAAATCGGTTAGCACAACATTATACAGGGACCATGGACTCTGTGGCCGGAATGACGAAAATTGAAAAATATCGAGGATTGACAATATTGTATCGTAGGTATCACTTGTGACTCTCTATTTGGCTTATACTTACCTTCATAATTTTAATTTGTAAGTTTTAATATGTAAAGTTGCATTTTGTTAAACGAAATAACGTAAACTGGATATAAAGATAGCCGCTGTATGTACCGAATTTTCTGCGTTGCTTTTGGAACCTAATTTTGATGTTAGTTAATAATTTTTGCTTTAGATTTGTTCTGAGCAACTAAGTTGTATTTGTGGCAAAATTATTTTTAATAGTAGGAAGTGTATGTGAATAAATTTTAGACAACAAATTTGAACGTAAAAATGATTTTCACCCAACATCGGTTATGGAATGATTATTGTAGAATTTGGTTCAGAAATAATCGGGATCATCGCAGAAGGTCTCACTACAATCCCGATCGGTAAATAAATTAAAAAGCTATATTCACAACCTTGTCTAGTACACCGAATTTAGCCATAGTCGGTTAAGGCTAAAACCAAGTTCTACTCGTCGGTCAAATTCTAAAATTTCGTTTAAAAATATTTTTGTAATAAATATTTAAATTCTAAAATTAGTTGGTTAGAAAATAGCAGAATTTCATACAGTAATGCAAATTTAAAAATATCGTTTACATATATTGATTAGAATTTCGGCCATTACTTGATGCCACTAGCCTTAGGTAATTTTTTTGTACACTCAATTCAACTGTAATGTAAGTTCGATATTTCACTTCATTTGAGCGGTTTTGCTTGTAGTAATTAATTTGACATATCATAAATCCACCGCTGCACAAATTTTAGTTCTCTGCAATCATAATTATTTAAATCTTGAATTAAAACTATCGTACCTCGTTAACTATTTTGTTGTTTTGAATTTTCCAGTAAATTTTAATTTGACGTTAAATGTAAAAACTGCTTTTAAAATATCAATGCAAAAATATTAAAAATTTCCATTTGATATTCCTATGTAATTTTACTGTACTAGGAACCAAAATAGTTAACCTCTTAAACATAAACCATAAGCCAAAGAGCATATATGTTTTTTTGGAGTGCGTCATTATTACGATAACATAACAAATTACTAGCCTTCGCATTCAATTCAATAGGCCAGAATGTAAATATCCTTTAATACGTATGGTTAGTATTAGGGGTTTTTGCCGTTTTGTATTGACACTGTACACGCTGCTCTATTTCCACAGTGATTAATCGAGATTACTTGAGGACTTATTTCCACATCCTTCTTTATCACCTTAGGGCTGGTTTTTCATTACAGGCTCATACTTTAACAAATTAGTATCAAAATGTAAACTTAGTTTGTATCTATATAAGATAGCTAGATAGTTATCTATTAGCTAGTTAACAAATTTATTATACCGGCTAACGTGAAATAAAGAGAAAATTATGACAAAAAATGTTTTAATTATCATTTCCTAGGTTGTCGACGTTAACTACATCGTCGATGTCAGCGGTAAATCTACGCAATTATTATATTTGTAGGCGCTTTCTTTGAAACAACAAACCCAATGTATACTTGTTTAGGCATATTGTAAAAAATCCTTTTTGTGCGTTGGTTTAGAGCTCCACAATTTTCGTACCAAAACAAATTCAAGCAAAATACAATAAAGTATAAAATTTTAATGTTCTATGATAAATCGACGTTTTCCGTTTCAATTACCATTTCCCATATTTTGTAGTACGGTAAATAATAAAAAATTAATGTGCATTGTTATCTTAAATAAATATATAATTTGTCATAATTATCAAAATAATAATAAAAAAAAAGATATAAATAAATATTTGTGTAATGATAATAACAAATTTTGAAAAGCTCGTGTGAATCTATAATAAATATATAAAGAATAGAACCTTGTGTCGAAAGTGCTTTTAACATTTTTTTATATTAAATTTATTATGTTGAACTTTTTATGTTCTCGTTTGTTAATATCAGACCAAAAAAAAGATATATGAAATTGGTGATTTTAAATTATGAATATAATTTTTTTATACATACGTAATTTTAAAATAATAATAAAAAGTTATGTTTATTACGTGTGAGTGTTGATATAAAGTTTTTTTTTGCTCAAGAAAAAGCATGGTTTTTCTATACTGTCTGTGTACTGTATATATATTGTAAATGGTACTCTATGAATATGACGACAATATTTGCCGATCATAAAAAAGACATAAACGTTATAATAAACATTTTTATACACCATATTATCAATATTTACGTACGGTTTGATTGTTAAATCGATAATAAAAATAATCAGGTGATTATGAGGGGTAATAAGGAGGACATCCAACAACTTATATTTTTACTATGGTGAGTACAACATATTGATTTTATTTATTAATTATTTTTACAATTGTAACGAACGAACCAATCAGATTTTTTTTTGACCGAATAGAATTTATTTGGTATTGTCACTGTTTTTTCGAGGGCGAAACTAGTTAGAACTTTTTACTTCAGGTTTTATATAGTATCAACTAGATAAATCTGAATTAATTCAGATTAATTGTAGATACGATAATAAATTGTTATTTTTTTCCAAACAAGTAGAAAGTAGATAAGTAAAGTACCTTGATCCAGTTTTTATAATGATTTAAGAAATATGATGTTCACTCATCGTTTTTGATGTTTGTGTACGTTTTATACACCAGCACGCCATTTACGTCTACTTGAAGGTGAGGCACATAAAATTCACTATCAGCCAATCCAAACCACGTCATTCGACAAACCCTAATCCACCCTTGTACAGTACTCGAATAATAATGTCACAACTCGAAATAGAAGCCCTAATTTTATTAGAGTCAATTAAATATTTTAAATGCAGTTTTAGAAAATTAGATATCTAATTAAGTCGTCCATAAATAAAAAAAAAGTTACATAACAAAAGAATTACAATTATTGTTTAATTTTTTAGTAATAAAAAAATTTCAAATCGATTTCATTAAAAATAGCGTAAACGATGCAATTATTGACACTCGTAAGTAAATGTTATAATTAATCAGCGTTTGCTTATGCAATTTTTAGATATAAATTAATCTTAAAGCAAATAATAAAAGTTTAGATATTTTCATTTGATATTTCATTGCAAAAATTATGGTAAGTATTCTCGTTTTTCTTAATAAATCAAGTTAAGAAACCCTTTGGAGAAATACGATTATTAACATAATAAGATAGTTCTAGACCCCATAAAAAGTACAGTTATTGACACACTTGAATAATTATTTACCACCAAAAAGGTACAATAATAATATAATTAAGGTATTTTTTAATTTTCTTTTTTGCCATAAAGTCTTAGCTAGCTCTTTAGCTAATAATTAGAGACCATTTTTTTGTTAATACTTAATTAAGAAACTCTATATTTTCAATAAATATTATGTTTACATAAGTCAAACATTTCATATCACAATTCACGTAAAATAAAAATAAAATATTACAAATTCGTTCAATATAATAAACTTAAAAATAAAGTAAATAAAAATAAAGCGTTTGTAGTCGTGTAGTTCAAATATTAATATTGCACGCGCTGCAAAAAAACGTTGGAATGTAGGCCAAGCCCATTTTTTTAATGCATGAAATATGGAATTCTCTAGAATATTTATTACATTTTATTCCAATTTTTTTTTTTTTTTTTTAAAGAAAACGTACATTTGTAGCACATGGAGCCAGATGCAAGTCTATTCTCTCCAATATAATCAAAGCTTTTTCATGTTTTGCGTTGTGTCTGCATCTTTTTCATCATTTTCATTCCATGAGTCCGCCTGAGATTCCTTATCATCTTCAATAGAAGGATAAACTAGTTTAAATTTAGGTACGATATTATCGATCTGGCCAAGTGCTGAAAAACATAACAATTTATAATGAAATTCAAAAATTTATTGTAAAAACAAATCTTACGTGATTGATTCGGATGTGTAATTATTGCGGCGGTGCACATAAACGTTTTAAGTAGTGTTTAGTCCCAAAAATGTCTAGAGCCTAGAAAAATGCACCAAATTGAGTATTTTTTTTTAATACTCTTTATGAGATTCTTAAAAGATCCCTCATGAGTATTTTGTCTGAAAATTTTTTGTATGCATTAAAATCAGTACATACTCAGACCCAAGAAACGTACTAAATGAGAATAAATTCAAGATTTATAACAAGTGAAAGTGATTTGACTGATAATTGACAGCTGCCAACTGCCAATATCGAAAATCTAGCTCCATCTTTGAACGTAGCGACCGCAAAAAACAATGTGTACCAAATTTTAGATAAAAATAAGGTAAAGAAAAAAAGTGATATTTTTAAACAAATATCTGAGTATGTACTGATTTCTATGCATACAAAAAAATTTCAGACAAAATACTCATGAGGGATCTTTTAAGAATCTCATAGAGTATTTAAAAAAAATACTCAGTTTGGTGCATTTTTCTAGGCTCTAGACATTTTTGGGACTAAACACTACTTAAAACCCTTATGTGCGGTGGTAGTAGAAGGAATGGAATCCAATGGATTTAAATTATTCGAATAATCGTTATCTTCATACTCGTTCATACTAGTTTGCTGCATCATTTCGTCCGTTATAGTTCGATTGATTCGCTTGCGGTTCCGTTTGAATATCAATGAGAGGACAATTCGTCTTAAAATTTGGTACCTGTTTATTGATCTGGAGCACTAAAACAATAGCTATAACAAATAAAAATGAAATAAAAATTAATGTAAAAAAGTCTTACGTGAAAGTTTAGATAGTGTGACTGTTGTTGCTCTGGTGGCACTAGTCGAAGGGAGAGATCCGGGTTGAGTTATTTTATTAGTTTTTTTTTCTTATTAATCCTTAATTTTGGTATTTGTTCTTTTTTCCTGATTTTTTACCATGCTTATCTTTTACCAGCTCACTCTGTGTGTCTGTTTGTATCGTCAAATTTTGTAATCAATTTTTCAACAACTTGCGATAGTTCAATTGAGCTGAAATTTTGCATGCAGGCTTAACTCCGATGACAATACAAGATTCTAACATTTTTGGACATTAAATATGCTCCGTCATATTTGGGGGGAGGGGGGAAGGGGTGTGGTTCAGACCTGTTCGCAAGTGGACAAGCTTATGTAGCGCTAAGTCGAATCAGATCTTTGAAGTTTTGCAAATAGTCGAACTATATTGCGATAAATTCACAGGAAAGAAGCCATGTAATAATGAGGCATTGGAAGAAATGGTGAGACTAAGATCTGTGGGACGCGAATAACTGACAAACAACGCAATATTGACAAAGACTTGTAAAAGTTTGGTATAATATAAAACATCATATGACAGAGTACTCTCGGATCGCACTCTAAAAGGTAAGGTCCAAAGATCGATATACCATTTATCTTTTTGCAACTTCCTGACAAATGTTAACATGGTCGAAAAATTGATTACAAATTTCGATGACTAAAAAGTAGGAAATAAAATATATTAAAAAAAAACTTTTTAAAAAACCTCGCTTATATTTAAAGGCTCTAGAAAGTAGATACTAAACGGCTTTGAAAAGTAGCAAATACAATTTTTCTTCCTTACTCCTCAAAAGGTATATTTATAGCAAGTAGAAATTTAAAATTAATATGACTAAAAATATAAGCGTGGGGCGCTCCTTCTGAATGTATATATTATCTCTCAATATATCATTTGTACGTTAATACTGAAATGCTCCAGCAAAAAATCTATTCTTAGGATACATCAGAATAGACTGTTCCATTAGTGTTACTAAAACACTTTACTTCATGTGTCTAGTAGTCTTAAATTACTAATGTCGTAAAGGAGCGCCCCACGGTTATATTTTTAGTCATATTAATTTTAAATTTCTACTTGTTATAAATATACCTTGATAGGAGTAAGGAAGATAAATATTATTTTCTACTTTTCAAAGCCTTTTAACTAATATTTTAAATAATCAGTTTTTAAACGACAAATGTGGGTAGCGACAATTTACCACAGCAAACGAAAAATTTATATTCGAAAATAAATTTATTAGTTGTAAGATAGGTTAAAAGCTGTTTGTAATCATAGACCTTACAAGCTACATTTTTTTATTTTCAAACTTAAAAACTTATATTTTTCGTTTTAAAACAATAAATTTTCAAATTTTTTAACGGAATAGTTAAAAAGTCAAAAAAATTATTACATGTATAAACGTTAATATTTAAGCTGCCAATACAGGTGTTTTCATCGAATTTGCGGCGTCTATAGCCGGTTACAACATACTTATGGTGTCTGTAAAATCAAAAATTAAGAACATAAGTTAATGAAAAAATTAATTGTTTGATTAATAATCATAATCTCAAATTTAGATAATTTTATGAGTATATAAATTAATAAATATAGTGTTCACTGTCAACTTAATCAGCCTTATTTAGTATATTAACAAAGTTAGTTTCAAAATCTATTCAATTTTAATTGATTCAAAATATCTAAATATGTAATATAAAGAAAATTAATAAATTTGTGTTTTATTGGTCTGATCGTGGAACGTACAATCGTATATTTCCGTGAGCATATAAAATTTTGTATTTTCCTGCAAATACGAATTTCTATTTATCGGTAAACAATATATTAATAGAGAACTACATGTGAAAGATAATGCATAAAAATAAAAGGTGTTTGTATGTAACGGGTGATTTTTTAAGAGCTTGAGAACTTTTTTTTAAAAAAAAACGCATAAAATTTGCAAAATCTCATCGGTTCTTTATTTGAAACGTTAGATTGGTCCATGACATTTACTTTTTGAAGATAATTTCATTTAAATGTTGACCGCGGCTGCGTCTTAGGTGGTCCATTCGGAAAGTCCAATTTTGGGCAACTTTTTCGAGCATTTCGGCCGGAATAGCCCGAATTTCTTCGGAAATGTTGTCTTCCAAAACTGGAATAGTTGCTGGCTTATTTCTGTAGACTTTAGACTTGACGTAGCCCCACAAAAAATAGTCTAAAGGCGTCAAATCGCTTGATCTTGGTGGCCAACTTACCGGGCCATTTCTTGAGATGAATTGTTCTCCGAAGTTTTCCCTCAAAATGGCCAAAGAATCGCGAGCTGTGTGGCATGTAGCGCCATCTTGTTGAAACCACATGTCAACTAAGTTCAGTTCTTCCATTTTTGGCAACAAAAAGTTTGTTAGCATCGAACGATAGCGATCGCCATTCACCGTAACGTTGCGTCCAACAGCATCTTTGAAAAAATACGGTCCAATGATTCCACCAGCGTACAAACCACACCAAACAGTGCATTTTTCGGGATGCATGGGCAGTTCTTGAACGGCTTCTGGTTGCTCTTCACTCCAAATGCGGCAATTTTGCTTATTTACGTAGCCATTCAACCAGAAATGAGCCTCATCGCTGAACAAAATTTGTCGATAAAAAAGCGGATTTTCTGCCAACTTTTCTAGGGCCCATTCACTGAAAATTCGACGTTGTGGCAGATCGTTCGGCTTCAGTTCTTGCAGGAGCTGTATTTTATACGGTTTTACACCAAGATCTTTGCGTAAAATCTTCCATGTCGTCGAATAACACAAACCCAATTACTGCGAACGGCGACGAATCGACATTTCACGGTCTTCAGCAACACTCTCAGAAACAGACGCAATATTCTCTTCTGTATGCACTGTACGCATTCGTGTGGTTGGTTTAATGTCCAATAAAGTAAACTGAGTGCGAAACTTGGTCACAATCGCATTAATTGTTTGCTCACTTGGTCGATTATGTAGACCATAAATCGGACGTAAATCGCGAAACACTTTTCGAACCGAACACTGATTTTTGTAATATAATTCAATTATTTGCAAGCGTTGCTCGTTAGTAAGTCTATTCATTATGAAATGTCAAAGCATACTGAGCATCTTTCTCTTTGACACCTTGTCTGAAATCCCGCGTGATCTGTCAAATACTAATGCATGAAAATCCTAACCACAAAAAAATCACCCTTTAGTATAGTATCTACTTTTTAGAGCCTTTAAATATAAGCGTGGTTTTTTAAAAAGTTTTTTTAAATATATTTTTTTTTTGTTTTCCAACCTTTTAATTTTCTTTTGTTTTTTGTCTACTATTTCTTTCAGTCTATTTTCCTTTTTGATTTGTTCAGACTTAATCCACAATGAATCGGTAATAACAATTGGTTTTCTTTGTTTCATAGGTTTGATACTTTTCCTTTCAGGCGTTATCGGCCAATCCAAAAAATGTTCAATCGTAGGAACCACCTTAAACGTAGTTATTATAGGGATACAAGGATCATTTATAGGCGCTAGGTTAATGTTGCCAGAGTCCTCTTCGACAGTTATTTCCTCGTTTACAAATAAAAACTCATTGATCTCTGATATATCAATATACGAGCTACCTAATTGGTTAAACGATAATACCTCATATTCCGGAACTGTGTTACTGTCGTAAACTAAACGAGCAATTTTTGTTTTTGGAACAAAGTTGTCGTGTTTAAATTGCATGAATAAAGTAAAACGATTTTTTTATCATCTGGCCAATGCGACGTATTGCATACACTATTGCACGCTTCTTCAAATTCGTTGGTGTTTCTTTTACCTAGTATATGTTTTTTCCGCTATTTGCCGTAGGCACTTGGCGAAACACACTTATACTTAATAAACACATTTTTATTAATCACTTGTTTTTTGTTTCGCAGAATTATTTTGAATAATTTTCAAAAAGTTTAAAAAATCACTCGATCGATTTCGACTTGTTAAGCACTGAGCTTAACATAATTCTTCAAATAGCAACGAATAACGGATATGCAACTAGGACTATATTAAAGTTATTGAATAAAAAGCTAAAGCGTAAAACTCTAACGGGTATTTATCCACCGGATAGTCCAACGCGGGAAAATTGGCGTCGTTTAGAGTATATAGGAAAAACGAGCCATCGGATTAGCAACATTGTGTCCAATTATACCAATATTAGTTTTGCTTTTTATAATAATAACACTATAAAGAAAATCATTTTTAACCATAAACCTAGAGTTGATCGCCTTTCCAAATCTGGTGTCTATAGGATCAATTGCAATGATTGTAGTTTCTCCTATATTGGTCAGACTGGGCGCAATTTTAGAGTTAGAGTTAAAGAACATTTATCTGGTTGCAATCAATCAACTTTCCATGACCACTTAACTTCAGAAAATCATACAGCTAGCTAGCTTGAACAATTTAGACATATTACATATACAACCCAAAGGCAGACGTTTAGATACCTTAGAATCTTACGAAATTCGAAAATCATAATTTCTTAACCAAAATATCCTTAACGAACAAAGAGAAATCCGGTTCTCACCAATTACACACCCCGCCCTTTTCTATTCTCCAGTACGCAATATTATACCTTGAATTTTGTTACTCAACCTATGACTCATCGCCTACCTGCGCGATCCGTAGATTAATTTTTATTGCTTATTTTTTGTCCCTCCTTCTTTTATTTATATTTTGCTTTTTTCTGCTATATAACAAAGTTTTTATTTATACAAATCAGTAGATAGTCCTGATGATGACCTAACAAGTCGAAATCGATCGAGTGATTTTTTAAACTTTTGAAAATATTCAAAATAATTCTGCGAAACAAAAAACAAGTGATTAATAAAAATGTGTTTATTAAGTATTATATGTTTGAATTGCTTTTAAGAAATTATTTTGCTGGTTGTATTCATTGGTTCTTCGATGCGACGGTCAATTGAGGTATCTGATGCTTTTACCAAACAACGGGAAAAATCAATCGAATTATAGTTCCATGAGAAAATACGACAGGCTCGAAAACCATGCTCAATGGTTTGAGCTGTAGTACTGGTTTCAACCACTTGCGCAAGCAATGGTGCGAATTTTTGTTTAGTCAAATATTCCTTAGAATTTTGCCGCCGCCATTCATGTATCTTTTTGTTCCATCCATTTTTCAGAGGTTTAAATGCACTTACGTCTGCAGGTTGTAAGATGCGCGTTGCGTTTGGATACAACACGATCAACACAATTCCTAGTTGGACGCAAAGTTTGCTTAGTGGAAGGGTTTGATGCGTGCTGTGGCCATCTACGAAAAATATTACGGGAAATTTTGTTCCAATCTTCACAAGGTACGGATGGAAGTATACTCGTAGAACACTTCTTAAGTCATCCACCCATTATCACTTATCC
Organism: Nephrotoma appendiculata; assembly: GCA_947310385.1. NCBI lineage: Eukaryota > Metazoa > Arthropoda > Insecta > Diptera > Tipulidae > Nephrotoma > Nephrotoma appendiculata. Next base: position 133,815,466 of record OX371225.1, on the reverse strand, counting down.
CTAAAGCCCAGTCAGTTGGCAACGATTTTCTAATATCCTCATGAATTCGTCTGTATGGTTATATTACCACAGGCGGGAGCAAAGCTCCAGAAGCTGCAAACGAAAACATCACTATTAAATTAGCCTTAGCTAATCCTCGGTCGACTTCATAAATGTGTCTAGCTCCTTTTGCTGCTAATACCGTCTTAGTTTTTGGACACAACTGAAAGTTGGTTTCGTCGCCGTTGAAAACTCTTGTTGGATCGCCCAATATTTAAAAATATTTATCATCCTTTAAATATTTTTCAATTGAATGAAACGAGGCCTTAAAATAATTCGTGCCTACGGTGGCACTCGCTGCAGTTACCGCATCGGGTGTTCTTAAGGAAATAGCAGGATGTCTATTAAGGAAAGCTCGAAACCATCCATTAGCGGGAACATTATTTGAACCAAAAGGATGTTCCCGTTGTATACAATCTAAAAAATCTTTTACAGCATGCTGAACATCTTCTTTTCTCAGGGGAAATCGTTTTTTCTAAGAAGTTAATATCCACTCCTCTACAACATTTTCTTCTCCCACTGTTAGTACTGTCGAAGGGCCGGGTCTAATTTTTTTGAATTTTTCACCCATACGGAATATTAGCGTGGTTCTAGGAATGCCATAATATTTGGCAGCCGCTCTTTCCGAAATTTGTTTAGTTTTAATCGCTGCAAGAGCATTTTGGACATCCTCCTCGGAGTAATTATTATTCCTTTTAGGCATTTCGTACTAGAAATAAATTTTATAAGCATCTTAATTATTAACACTCTATAAAACTACAACTATTAACATGCTGTCAATTATTGTACTTAAATAGATCACAACTATTGACACTTATGTCAATAAATGAATATTATTCCCATATTAACCTAATTATTGACACTCTTAATATTTTGTTAATTAATTAACAGAAACGCAATTTACACAGTACATTTATACATTTTGTACTTAATAACAGATATTTTATTGAGAAAACTGTTTGAATTTAATTATGAAGTACATACTTACAAACTATAATTCCTTAGCAAAAACCGGTCTGCTTAACCACAAAAACTTTTTGTATACACACGCCTACAAAACGCGATATGGTACAAAACGCGATATTTCAAAACGCGATATTTCAAAACTCGTAATGGTACAGAATGTGCGTTGCGAAGTGACGGGAGCGAAGCGACCCGCCTGATACCAATCCCATATCTCTCGCTCCTATCGATTTTTAAATTCCTATAAACTGAAATTAAATTTCCCCTTTACCCGCTTGGTATAACCCGATCCTAAATTCCCATTTTGTACCATATCGCGTTTTGTACTGCATCGCGTTTTGAAATATCGCATTTTGAAATATCACGTTTTGATAATTCGCATTTTAAAATATCGCGTTTCAAATGGGACCCTTAGTTAATGTATAGAAAAACCTTCGGATATAGGACAAAAAATAAAAAAATATAAGACGAAACTAGCTCTCTAGAAAATTAACTATAAAACTCATTATGACAAAAAAATTTATGTATTTTCAAAATAAAAATAATCACAAAAAATGCATATTGCTTATATAAATAAATAATTCAGTTTTTATAAAAACTAAAAAATAAATATTCTTAATATTTCATTTCACATCTAACATATCTAACAGCAAAATAATCTGTTTTTGTTTTGTCTGGTTAGGTAATTTTAAAATTACACGGCTGATGAAATATACGAAGTACTAGCGTAGTGGTCCCATCAACTAAGTAACGGATCTAGCTCGCATCGACCCACACTAAATCGTCAGTTTAAAAATCATATTGCAGATACGAGCGCAAAAATTAACAATGGTTGGATTGAGTCGTGTAGCTGTTGCAGTTGTTTTCCATCGCTCGATGATCCATTTTAAGCTAAATCGCATTCGGTCGAGTCGACTGGAAACTCGGCCATGCACAACAACCGTCTTTTCATGCCGTTTTCTACGTTAAATTTAAATAAAATCTCAAACTCTACTTTTATCGGCCGCCCAAGATACGTTAATAGATACCAAAGAAAAACAAAATGGCCTCACGGAGATAATTGAACTAGAGATGTGAATCGTTCGATCATTGGCCCCGAATTTCTTAGTAAATTCGGTTTGTTTAATGCTTTTAAACGAAAACGGCTGAATGGACCAGCAACTTCATTTGGCGATTTTCTTGTTATTGACTCTTTACGCTTCATTAGACCGATTTTTTACAAGTATTTCGTGTTGCCTTATATTCTTCAAAGAAATTTCGTGGCGCTTTCATTTCTTGTAAGCAGTTAACTGAAAAGATTTTAAAAATTGAATTGGGATTGTAAAATGATAATTGGAAACAGCGTTATCTATTTGATGTAACAATAGCTTTCTGAAGGGAAACGTTGACAAAATAAAACCAACCGCAAGTAAACCATCATAGTCAGCCCCATTAAAATGCCAAAGAGGTGGTGGCTGCTGTCTAAATTCCTGTGTTTCGACAAATATTTTTAAGGTTATTAGGTTATGGTTAAAATTTCTAATTCCAGCCTCGGCACGTGCTTCCATGGAATGAGGGATTGTTGTGAGACCTAAATCCAGAATATAGACTCTTGTAGAATTCTGACATTCAAATATGGAATCACTAATAATCTGTTTGAGGTCATGCGAAGAGGCAAACCACTCCGCTTGGCGCCCTAAACCATTCGTATCTTGGTGATTCAACCATTCTGTATGGTAGGCATTTGAATCACCAACTAAAATTATTTCGCAGTAGGGATGTTGGTTGTGAATGTCATCACATTTGTCTGACAAAACATCTAAGAAATTCATGGTTTCTAGACCGATCTGATTCGGGATCTATACAAACTAATTAAGAAAAGGAGTTTACTATGTAAAACCTACCTTAAGCACACTGGTTTGAACAGTCTTTGTGAAAATCTCATACTTCTGCTGTCGAGCGTATGGTCTTTAACGAACATGCACACTCCTCGTTGCAACTCGAATGTTTCTACGAAATGGTAGCGCTTGATGTGGAATTCATTCTCGTATTATGAGATACATTTGTTTTCGGCAGTATTAATATGTAGAGTTTGCGTGATTCAAAATGTTCTTGGATGCATTGTTATGTCATTGTTGATGGCATATTCTTTGAAGTTAATTGTAGCGATTGAGACGGTTGATTTGCACATCGAGTAGAGTTGGTTCTGGTGTCCTGATTGTTGCCTCACCGATTAAGAAATGCCCTGGGGTGAGGATCGTACAGCCGCAAGGGTTGTTCGTCATCGGACATAACGACCACTAGGTTTGGCACACCTCGATCTGCCACAGCAGCATAGTCAACCCCTCGAACGCAAGCAAATTATTGCCCCATGATATTGCCCTGTCTACACCACTATGCATAAACGGTCTAAAATCCAGTAGTGTTTCCATAAGTATTGCGGCATTAGCTGCGGAGTAGGTGACTGTCATTGGGAAGAATGATCGGATGTTGCCATGTCTATGGCAGGCTCGATTTAATGGGCCACCATCAGTCCAGTAATATACAATCGCTGCCGATGAAAGGGTTCGGAGATCGAAGTAAGCTCTTGTCCAATAAAATATTCTTATCCTATACGCGAAATGTGATTCTTGAATCAGCTTGACGCAAAACTCAAATGCACAGTGGAGCTCGGGCACAGTAATTCAGTCTCTCGGATGTCTTGTTGTGCTGAGCGAGGCCATGACATTACGTAATTTTCCAAGCGATGAGGATTTAGCGAGTGGGGGATAATATTAGTCATTATGAGACGTCACTGTTTCTTGGTTGTGTGCAAGTGTTTGACGCGAAGTACACTGGCACAAAGTCCAGAAGTATAGCAAGGTGACCGATTTCAGTAGTGCAACCTTAGTATTTGATGCCAGCAAACAACAGTATTGTTTTCTTTGGTTCGTGCACACACATCCGATGATGCGTTGATGTTGAATTCTACATATTCGACCGAAAGAGATCAACGTGGTCCACGTGTATTCACTGCAATGTCCTAGTCTAGGACAAGTTGACCACGATCTACCGATATATCTTCTTGATGTCTGAAAGGAAAACAAATTGATGTTTGCGACAATGTGCGAAACGTCTGGTTAAGTGATACGTAGGTTGACGTTTTGTGTGATGCGTCGAATACCAACATCCAAGAGACCTGATTCTAGCGAATAGTGTCTGAACATGTTGTACTCAGAAAATAATTGATTTCGGCGAGCCGGTTTTCCATATGTTGTAATCGCAGGACTGTATCTTTATGTGATATTGTAAGGGATGTTGAGTTCTAATTGAATGACAGGGATACGCAGTATCTTCCATCTTCATTGCGATAGTGTGTCGATTCGTAGTGTTTCACATTTTGACTCGACGTGCGTTAATTCTTTAGATCGACGAACATCTTTGATTTCCCAAAATGACCAGAGCGTGTTGTCGATCGTGTCATAGTCCTCGATGGTTGCTGTGAAATGAGACAGCTAAACGTTTGTCCAACGCCCCGCCTTGTCGAACAGGATGTAACTTTGTTTCGTATTTTGTGTGAATGGGGAACCGATGACGTCGGCTACGACGTCAAGTTTCAACTATTTCAAGTGCTGCCATTGATGCGTATCAATTGATTGGGATGGTAGCGTGCCTGTGATCTTCTCGACGACGAGGATTATAACCGTGATGGAAAATTTTGAATCGTTTCAGGAGTGTAATACGAATTTGGCAATTAAACGCGACATGGGTGTTAATTAAAATTAAACGCGACGTAAATGGCGAGGCAACATAGTTCGTGTTGACCCAAATTTGTGTTAACTTGATGAATGATGATTCTGTATTCGGATTCAAGCTGTGTAATAGCATATGGTATCGTTATACCCGGCACAAACTGGATTTGCTATTCAAACTGGCTTGTGGCTTTTGCAAAGGGCGTAGAAGCAGAATCTCTTTGCTCGGACTACTGTTCGTTAATTGTAAGAAGTTTGAATTGCTCATACTGGAACTCGTCGTGATTTCGGCTAAAGTTTACTTTACGTATATGTCGAGAAAATCAGGTAAGGAGTATAAATATTGAAAATTTGTTAATGCAGGATTGGTTATCAACAGTTTTTAGGACGAAGAAGCTAACTTTTTCCAGAAAATTCCCCAAAAGTATAAAGGTGTAATTTTTATAAAACTTTATATTACTTTTTATAAAACTTTTGGTATTAAGATTGTATTAACAGTTTTCGACAGTAAAGAAATTATAAGTTATAAATTATAAATAAAAGTTGACACTTGAAGAATTGTATAAATTCTCGAAAAGCGGGGATTTGGGGGCAGCAGCCCCATTCTCTAAGATATACAACGAATGAAAATTACATTAAAAAAAAATATATTTACAGAAGTTGATTTTTTTATCATTTGTGGCACTATCAAAAGACGCGATAAGAGCGATAAAAACTCTTTGATCTGTTTGCAATTATTATTAATAGAATTAAATAAAATAAAAAGTAGTTTGTTAATTCAAAATTTCAATTTTAGTTTATTCAAAATCGAATTTATCGTCAATTTGTCCTTCACTCTCAATTGTATTCTCATTTGTATTAAGATTATGATCCTCGTCAGTAGTTTCGTTAAAGCTGTCTGGATATTGAATGCCTGCATGTTTCATGAAAATTTTAAATGGATTTGTCATGTTGCATGATTTTAAGGACATATATTTTGCAGAAAATCAAAAAAATTTGGCAGGAAAATTTAACTTCGTCCTCCTAAAAACTGTTGATAAAAAAATTATTAATTTTTACTCCATACCTGATTTTCTCGATGTATACGTAATATAAAATTACACCATGATTTCCAGCACAAACTTGACACGTGGTTCAAGAGTCTGGAGTGACGACGAGTGAGCGAGTTGATTGTGTGATAGGTTTGCGAGGTGTTCCAGTGAGCGATGAATATACGATGATGACGGAACCTTATTGTGCGACTGTGGTGCATTCAATTGTACTTTGATCATGGAAATCATCTCCAATGATTGCTATCTGGTTAGGCTATAAATCTTCTTTGATGGGGCATTCAATTATTTGTCGATACATATGTCCATAGAACTTGTTTTTCACTCTTAATTAGATTTACTTCATTTTGGAGACCAGCGAAAATTTCATTTCATGCCAGCTGCATAGTTGCCTTTATATACAGTAAAACTAGAATAACAATTTTTGATTAGACGGTTAAGTTATATATATTTGAATATCGATTTGAATTCATAAACCTAAACGTTTAGATAGTGGTTATTAATGATTCATACGTTATTAATTTTGACAATATATTTCGACATTAAACATAAATGTAATTCTCATTCTATCTTTGAAAAGAAGGTGATACTATAAAGTTTGCCGCAATATTTACTATAAACATACCCCATATCTTATTTATGTATAAGACCTTTTTAATAACTATTTCAATAATATTTCTGTTAAATCAAACTTGCTTTTTGTAAAAATAAATAAATAGAAATTGTAAACTGTGTATTCAAAAGGATTCCAATTTTTTGTACATCGATTTATAAAAACTTCAAAAAATGGTTTTCCATGTGATAGTTGTAGCAGGATCTGTTTTAATATTCTCGTTCCGTCTAAATTATTTAACGCAAATAATGTGACACAACCCACAATTTGTGAAAATTTGACAGAGACGTTTTTATTTTAAAACAACGAGGAAGGGATGTAAAAAGAGTATCTATGTGCCAAAACCGCCTTTTTATTACAGATGACAAAATGGATATATATTTGTGTATTACACATTCGCAACAGTATCACAGGATGAGAGTGGAACAAACGTTCATTCAAATCTTTTTAGATTTTTTTTTTGTAGTGTAATATATTTTCATTACTGTGTATACTTCGACATGGATGTTGTTTATTCCACATACTATATATATGATATATAACGTTCCTCATACATAAAAATATGAAATATTTTGGCCATTTAATTTTGTAACGAAAAAAGTATAAAACTTTTTTTTATCAGCAATAATCATAAATTTTCGAATCTATATTGACACACCAAATCGATCGTATAACATCAATAGGAACAACGTGACGTAGTAGAAATACATAAGAGTGGACTATATCCATATGTGCCTACATACGTACGTACTGCTGTATAAATGAACATACATGAAACAATGGGCAATTGGACATTTCAATTTTCTTTATGCTACTGGTTGAATGGTAATTTTTTATTATTTTGTCCTTTTATATCCGGTTTATTTTTTATGTTATATTGAAACACGAATAAAATTATACAGATATATTATTGAAGAAATATAGAAACATTAAATCAGGTTCAATTAGAAACGCCATAAATAACAGCAAACAAATTGAAAACATATGGTTTGGTTTACCATAATTCACTGTCATAAGTGACATGGCATTCGTTCTGGGAACTCTATTACTGATGTACCGTTTAATTGCTAAATTTGCATATAAATAAATAAATCTATTGTACAATTGAGAAATTGATCATAATTATCAGAATACGAATTTTTAAAATTTATATAAAACACTTGTTGAAGTTCAAATTACCCAATATTTTTAATGTTCACTAAATCACCATTAATAACGTTGTTATAGTATAATTTTCTAGAGCAAGATTAGCCAATAAACAATCCAAAATTAGCAAAATGTGTATTCTCATTTAACATACATAAAAAACCTATAATAATATGTTGTCATAATTATGTCTAAATTTTTATATTTCTTAAACTTTTGCACTTAGATATATAATGGGTGCTCAAATTTGAGGCACCTTTTGAAATTTAAAAAAAGACAGAAATTGTGTGAAACTTTATTTATTTCTATTGGAAGTTAAAGTCCATTGGTTCTCGAAAATAATGCAAATGAATGAATTCAAGTGACCTTCTCTGCTATCTTGGCAGGTTGTCACTCTTTTACCAAAATTTTGAATAACTTTTTCGTATAATGAGGTGTTGAACAGTTTAAGGATTATCCGCGTAATCTTTACTCCTCAAGAAACCCCTTAAGAAGAAGGCTAATGGCGTTAAATTGCACGATCTTGGTGGCCAATTCACGTATGTTCTTTAAAAATGTATTCGATTTTTAAACTTCTCTTTCAAAAGATCGATTGATTCCGTTGCTGTGTACCATATTGCATGCTCTTCTTATTGACTTCACAAAAAGATTCTATCATCTCTCGATATCAAGCTTCATTCACAGTAATTGCATTAACATTTTGATTTTCGAAAAAATATGGACCAATCACGCCATCACGCCATACAGTAATTTTTTTTCTTTTCATTGTCTTTCCAAACAATTCTCTAGGATTTTCTTCAGCCCAAATACGGCAGTTTTGTTTGTTTACATAGCGGCCAATTACAAAATAGGCTACATCGGTGAAGATAATTTACTTGAAAAAATTCTCATTTTCTTCTTGTTTTGCTATGGCCCAATTGTTGACGTAATACGTCATCATTTGGCTTTAATTCTTGTGTCTTTATGTAAAATATTGAACAAACGCAGTCGTTGTTTTGAGGTTTAATTGCTGTGAACGATGACGAATTGATGTCCTTGTCCCATAAGCAACACTTTGTGATCTTCAACTGAACCAGTTTCGTCAAATTTTTAAATGATAAGTGTAATAGCACGGTTTGCCGCAGCATTTTCTCTACCGTATTTTGAGCAAAATTTTCTTCCTTATTCTGATAAACTTTCACCATGTTTAAAATAATTTTAAATAATAAAAGCACGTTCCTCAATCGTATATCTCTCTATGTTAACTACCCGGAATGTTTATACTTGTCATCTGTGAAATAACATATGATACTCTAGTACAAAAAATATAGGTGGCGGAATATTTAAAAAGATACCTCAAATTTGAACACCCTATATTTTAAAAGAACGGCGAATAAGAATAAAATAATTAAAAAAGAATAAAATAAAGGAGGGTCACGATAAATAGGAATCTGCGAATGACACTAAATTGGTTTTCCTGATTTATTTCAAATGTCAACCTCGTTTAATTGTGATCGCGGTTTTAAATCACTGCAGAGTTGTAATCCCGATTGAAATAAATATTGAAATATTCGATTGAAATAATCAAAACAAACCGAATGAAATGAAACCGCAATTGGTTTATAATGCTGAATATACAGGTAGTAAAGAATTTCAAACAAGGTAGTGAAAATTAACATCAAATGTGATAAGTTAATAAGCGGAAAATGACATTTGTGTCAAAATATACCAACAAAAAATTTTAACTTAACAATTATATTCGCATAAATTATAAAAATTTAATTTATTAAACAAACGGTTCATTTATTAATCAACTTTATTTATTAACTCATATGCGATAAATACTTCGATTTCCAAAATCTTATTCTAGCACGAGTCAAGCAAGTGACAAATATTTTTTAGAAAGTCTAGGCTCATAACATCCTTAACCAAAGGATGAAAATATTCTGTTGCGGATGACGATGTCATTTACCTGGAAACCCATTCATTATATTTAATCCCACCATCCCTAATAGAATATTTTCATACTTACCCTACGGATTAAATAGGGCTAGACCTTCCTAAAAATATTAGTCACATGCATGATCCATGCTGGAAAAAGATAAAGCGAATGTAAGTATTGGTCGCGCTCAAGTAAATAAATAAACGTACAAAATATGGTTTTTCTTCTCATATTCCTCGTCTCATTCCCCGTTAACCCCAACAGAATATTTTCATTATTTACCTAAGGATTAGATGGACCTAGACCTTCCTAAAAATATGAGCCTCATGCATAACCCGATGAACCCGAGAAAAAAAAATTGGATTTTGTTTTAATGATCAACATTGCAACAATTATTTGATCGTGCTCATATTTTACCTTTTAGAGAAAATAGTCAAAATCAGTCAATTAAATTACACGAAATTTAAAAAAATCGACTAGTCGATCGCGATCAACCTTATGGACACCTCTGCTATATAGTAAAGTTAATTAACTTTACTATATAGCAGAGGTGTCCATAAGGTTGATCGCGATCGACTAGTCGATTTTTTTAAATTTCGTGTAATTTAATTGACTGATTTTGACTATTTAAAATCGAGAATTAAATGATCAGCATACGTGAGTGTACACTTTTATTATACTTTGTAAATTAAAAAGTAGATGGCGAAAAATATTGTTTGGAAAAGTAGATTTATCAAAAAAAAAGTAGTGGGCACGCCTGCTATATTGGCTTGTGAAATATTTCCTAATTATTCCTAATTTTTTTGTTTTTGTTCTTTTGTTCTATCTCCATAAGCATTTGTCATATAGCTGAAATTACAACTTATTGTTATTACGTCATTAGGCCATGTATGTGTTTCATTAATATTGTAAGTAACAAAGCGGAATTTTGTTCCATCGGGGAATTGACAATTTAAACTTAATCAGGGCTGTTTTGAATTTGCCGTTGATAAACTTGTTACTTCGCTTGTCTAATCTATAGTTGCATAATGAACAGGTGCCGCATGTGTGAACTCTGATACATTAAGTCTAAACCAGCGAAAACTTAAGAGCTTAAGTTGTGCTCCATTTGGATCACTTAGGGAAGCGAAATTCCTTTATGGTGTGTCACCTTCTTTACTCGTGGTGCTAGAAAAAATTGTTCTATGGTGTTAGTTCCAATTAATAGATCATTACATAAAGATCGTGTTCTCAAAAACTATTGGCTAAGATTGAATTTCGTTTTCGGCAAATTGTACCAAAGTTCTCGTAGCTAGTTAACTTGCAGCTGTGGTGTGCCATATTTGAAAATACTCAGCTTGTATACATCTATTGGCTTTGCTGGTTCACTTCTACATAATATGCGATGATAATTTATGTCTTTATTAATTAGTTTATTGTATCGATGTTGAATTTTTCAATTTATTTATTAAAGCACGCAGGCTTATCATTTATTTTCAATGCGTTTTTTTTGTCGTATATAATTTTAACATACAAAATTAAAATAAATGAGTAGGGTGTAATCATCACCGATTTAACGGCCTTATTGATTTACTCTTTAACAAAGAAAAATTATGAAAATAATTTATGAAACATTAGAATTAAACATATAAACAACAAAAGATAACAATTTGAACTAAAATTCATCAGACTAAAACTCTAAATAGAAAATCGATATTAGGGTCCTCAAAAAGCCAAACTTCAAGTAACCGAAGAAATGATTTCGAATTTATTTGTGGTCGAATGCTTAAGTGCAAGTTGGTTAAATAAGGAAGGGGCAGTTACCAGGAAATATTTTTTTAAATGTTCACTAAAAAAATGTGGAACAACAAATTAGAACTGATCATTGTTCCTAATGTTATATCGCACATTTCATCTCAATAATCGATGCCCACTTCGCAAATAAAATAAACGTAAAACCTTATAAATATATAGATGTTGTAATGGCAAAATTTTAACTCTCAAAAATAATGGCCAATCAGAAACCCGTGAAGGCTTAAAAAAGTTAAAACACATACCACGAAAAGCATATTTCTGAACAATAATAAGAATTTTTAAAGTTGAATGATAGCATCACGATTACGCATATTCAAGCCTAGAGTTAGTGCAAGCATAGTAGAATTTTAGTAATACCGATTTTGGAGCTCCTGGTCTTAATAGATAATAAAGTTCGTAATGAATTGCTGAGAGACTTTTTTATTTTATCGACATGTTGCTTCTAACTCAGATACAATCAACAATAATTCCAAGGTACTTGAACTCTAAACAGTTTCAATGGAAATGCACGAGCTGGAGAATTAACGGCCTTACAAAAACTAAACGGTGAATGTAAAATACTGTTACCCAAACTAAAATGCATAATCTTAGTTTTGTCACTTAACATTATGAAATTGCGGTCAGACATATTGCAGCCAACTAAAACGTTGGCTGCAATATTAATTTTATGGCAAACATCAGTTTGTGAGGACCCACGATAACACAAGCTGACTTCCATTCACCTTAACAACATGATTATGATTTGCAAGGTATGATTTAAATCAATTACTAATGTTTCCTCCGAAATCGATTTTAGAAAGCTTGTGCAATAGAAGGTTATCCATTTCAAAGACTTTATGTCAACAAAAAGCCCACCGCAAGAGCCAGAACTATTTAGCGATGCATGCACGCCATTTAAACATTCAATTGAAGCAGACTCAGTAGAAAACCCATGCGGACACTTTGCTGACAACAACAGACTTATAATAACATGCTTCTCCAAGAATACCACCATTCTAAATTTAATAATTGTTTCCATTATTTTTAACAAAACTGGTTGTAGAGCAAAGGCCGGTTATTATTTAAGTCGCATCTGGAACCATTTTTATGAAGAGGTAGAACAATTGCTGACTTCAAAATTTCAGGACCGCTTTCAACCGTTTCAAAAACAGTGACATATGTATACGTTTTGTGTTTATTCGTTTACTCAAAGTTTCAATAAATCATGAATCGCCAGTTATTGTAATAACTTCGAAATTTTTTTAAGTCCGCTTAATACTTTATGGCTTCACCGAAACTTGTTGTGTTAAAATCAAGTGGCCAATCTTTTGCAGTGTGTTGTTTGTTTTGATGCGCCTAATATGTGTGTGCTTCATCAGACTTTGTTGCGTTATCGGCAAATGACCAATTTATAAAAGCCCGTTATCGATTTCATCGATTTCTGTTATGAATATTTAGTCTTACGTAATATTTTTTTTTTTTTTGTTTTAATAGAATAAACGTCTATGTCACTGACTCACTCGAAAACGCACAGGGTGACCAAAAAAAATTCGTAGCAAGGTGTCGCGGATTACTTAAATTTTGTTTAGGTTTTAATTGAATACAAGTACTGTACACGTTATTATTGTTAAACCTTATTGTGTTTATTTTATTTTAATTCCCTTTTTCCTGCCTGCCCACACAAAAGTGTGGGTAAGGCAAAAGAATCATGTCAAACATTTATTTTTGTATGTATTTTAAACCAACATACACATTTGTGCATTCCTCTTAATCTGTGGTTCCACACTTCGATTCTTTCATCGTGATTCTGCCTTCATTTCCTTCCTCTTCACCTACAAACTAAAAACAGTTTTTAAGGTGAAGGGGAAGGAAACGAGGAAAGAATCACGACGAAAGAATCAAAGTGTGGAATGGCGGAATTCGTTTCCGTCCGAAAAATAACACTATAACTATAATAATAGTAAAATAAGTAATATTTTATCAAAAACAAATAATTAATATGTTATATAACTTATATGTTATCAAATTATATATAATATGTTTTTTTTTCAAAAATAATTCCGATTTAACTAATATTCGTTAAAATCCGGAAGACATTACAACCTATCATTTTTTACTCACACATTTGTATGGGTTGGACTTAAATTGAAGCACCACAATTTAATGTCTGGTAGAGAAAAGGGATATGTTTATTGTTTTATTTTCATGAATATATTATAAACGTCTATGTCACTGACTCACTCGAGAACGCACAGGGTGACCAAAAACAATTTTTGTTCTTTCTATATTATAATTCTAGCAATGAAATTTCGAAAGACCACCTTAATCTGAAACACACCATAAATTTCATATAATTCATACCGTTCTCTCAAAAGTAACAACGAGACAATCATCAAATCCTCCATTCAGATCCAAATTCAGAAACAAATCCAAATACTACACATTATTGTTCTTTTAACCAGTTCCATTAACTTTGGTTAATCACAGCTGTGAAATGAATTCTCCAACACTGACCTATCAAAAAATTCCAACACTAATTCAATTGGCCGATTTAATGAGCATTAACCCGGTGCAATTGATATGTTTTCAGAGCAGAAATATTTTTCCAACTAATACCTAATATGCGAGAATCATTGGCAATACAGAGGCTTCTGATCAACTATTGTTGGACAATACCACAAACCAAATTATCGAAAATTTCTCTGGCATTGGAATTATTGAATGGACATACTGAATTGGCAGATTTAGGAGTTTAAAAAGCGTGGCCATTAAATTCATGTCAATAAAATTCTAAATATGTAAACATTTTGATAATAAAACAATTTAGTTCTGCCAATTTGGTTATGAGAACGCACAGTAGTTTATTTGGAAATGGATTTTTTTTACATATTTGGAAATGGATTTTTTTTTTAAATTAATAAAAAAACACAACAAACCCTGATGATGGCGTAATTGCCAAAAGCTCGGAAAATTTGGTTGTTTAATTAGTATCAGAGCCATCTATGGTTTTGAAGAGCCGTAATTTTAAAAAGAGAGCTTTCAGTAGAGGGGAAGCTTTTATTGAATTACTATAAGAAACCGTGGTAATTAGAAAATTTTTGAACATGAATTTATGAATAAAAAAATTAAACAAATCATCTAAATTTGAATTTTATATTATTAATGAAATATTCAACAAACACATATTTGAAAATCAGCCATCATAATGTAGTATTTATTTGGTAAATTTAAATTAAAGCTGAGGATAAATTTATTAATTTTCTATAAAATGAGCTTTCCGTTTAGTTGTGTAGGTTTATAAAGTAAGATAATAAAGGGTGCTTCCGCGGATTCCACTTACATCCAATTTAAAATTTAGTTTTATAAAAATTTAACTTGTTTGGTAAATTCTGGTCACATGCACATCACAATTTTTGAGATGAACGATGCACTTAATAGCAATCTAAACATTCCCCATTTATGACAAAATTAAAGAGGAAACGTGAGCTGAAACGAAATTTTATGAATCACCATGTAGAAACAATAATATTATTCATATAATAAAATTTTTACATAAAAATCTATTTACGAAAATTATTTATGTATACAAAAAATCATCGATGTCATGATTTTCTTAATTAAATATTATTACAAAACAGGACAAAACGTACAAAACTTCAATTTTATCCGATTGCAAAACCGAGCTTTCTGTAATTTGAAAATCCGTTAACAGATGTCTCTGTAATAAATTTACTTGAAACTACAGAAAAGCGTAAAATAATTAAATAACTATTTACGAAAATTGATTGATTGATTTGATTGATTGATTGATTGATTCTGAATGCACGACCAAGTTTTTACACAGGAGCTCCCGGGTGACGCCGGGCCCACCGTACACTCTTTTTTACATATAACAAAACCGAAGGATTGGATAGGTTAGTTAAGTAGGACAGAATCGGCCCGGTTACAGACACCTAGGTATAGCCGATAGTTAGTAACACAAAGACAGCACAAAACTAATCTATACTTGGGGAAGGATAAAGGTTTAATAGGTTAAATGGATATTGATGGTATTGGTCATCAATAATTGCTTCTTTAAATCAGCCACCTAGGAAAAAATGTTATTATTTCATGTGCATCTGGAAATTTCTTAAAATGTAATTGTAAATTAATGCAAAATTTAATTGATTAAATCGGCCCAGTTGCAGACCCCTAAATAAAGTCGATAGTTATTAATGCAATGACAACACCATTCTAATCTACACAGTTAACAATTAATGTTTCAAAGAAATATTATTTCACGTCTGTTAATTTCCTGAAATTTAATTCTAAATTAATATTTTCCGGCTTCCTAAATAATATAAACATTTATTAATTTAATCCTCCTGCAATTCCACGACTTACAATAGAATTTCCTGAAACCATAATTATTTAAATTATATCAAACTTAGTCTAAAATTCATTAGTATTTAACCCTTAAATCGAAAAAAAAAAAAAAAAAAAAAAAATATATAAAAAAACAAAAAACAAAAAATTTCATGTGTAAGGCATCCCAAAGGCAATGGTTCCCGGAAAAATATCAATGTTATTCAATGCCAGATTAACTACCGGATAGGATATTTCAAACAAATTTAATTTAATTCGCAAAAATTTCAAATATTTTATTAATTTGTACACCAAAGAAGAGAATATTCGATTAATTACCAAGTATAATTATAGTGCACAGTATATTTATATCATGCTAAATGGAACTTAACTATTCCTCAACCAATAACTGTTAAATATGGTACGCAGAATTGGATTGGCACTCTAGCATGTTCAATGGAACTAAGCCAACTCAAAACAAACGATGATCAAATTCGGGGTGCAAAGCCGAATTTGACGAAATTTTCGGATTCAGCTATAATGAAAGAAACAGGCCGTTCCCAATTGAAATTTTCCAGTTCAGCTTGCAGAGCTGGGCTAGGATTCTAATAAACTAGGATCAACTTGTATTGGGATTTTAATGTTTCTTTTTGATAAAGTTCTAAAATTCGATCATTCTGAATGGAACTTGGCCATATCCCGACCAATTATTGTCAAATCAGGTAAGCAGAATTAAATGTGAATTTAAAAATGGGTTTTAGAGAAGTTCTGGAGTTCAGCCGTGCTAAGCAATGTCTTAACTAATCATGTGCGAATCTGATATGTTGAGCTGAATCGGGATTTCAACATAAATCCCGGGTGAATTACTGGATTTTTCAACAAAATAAATCCGAAAATAATCGGCCAAAGAATTTTCCTATTCCTCCATTTACCCGTCAAGACAACCCGTTGACAGATGACCCAGCCGAACTAAGCCTCTCCCAAATTAATGCTAATTGCTAGAATTGCGATTTTCTAGAATTATGCCCAAAAATGATTTTATGCATCTTCCGCAGTATACCGTCTCAATCAAACAAAAACGACCATGATTTATGTGAGGTGATGACACGAACGGATGATAGAACCACGCGGAAGGCTTTTTACACAATCGGTGCATGAGCAGGTCGTTGATTAGGATTTAGAACTCAAATCAATCGATATTCGTATATATCATTCCCATGCAAAGACGAACCTGTTTCGAGAAATATTATTGAGCCAAAACTTCTTTTAGATAAAATAGTGCAAGCAGTAAGCAATCTAAAAAAAAACAGTCAACATTAAAAGGCCGAAGGATATCACATCAAAGATTTAATTGTCATTACAAATGGAAATAAAAAATTAAAACCATTTTCCCTTTGCCATGCCGGAACACATATGATTTCTCATCCCTTTAAATCAATCTACAAAAAAAGTCATGAATATTTATATATTATACCAGAATCCACCTAAATATAAGTCCTGCTCACTCCTCTCCTCTACATACACATACACATACACATAGATACACATACACACACATTCATACATACACATACACACACATACATACATACACATACTCATACACATACCCGTACATATATACATACATACATATTATATACATACATACATATTAAATACACACATCTATATATATATATATATATGTATATATACATATATATATATATATATATATATATATATATATATATATATATATATATATATATATATATATATATATATATACATACAAATATACATATATACACACATACACACATATATATACATGTATATATATATATACATATACACACATATATATATATATATACATATACACACACACACATACATATATATATATATATATATATATATATATATATATATATATATATTACAAATTAAAAGAATTAATCATAAACATTTATACATTAAAGTATATTAATATGATAATATATCAAATTAATTTTAAAATATTAAAATGATTATAAAAAGGTAAAAACAATCAATCATATTATATAAATATACAAACTAAACATATACATAAGTATAAATACATATGAACCTACACACACACGCATAAACATACACACATGCATATGCACACAAATCCACACATACGCATATATCAGGGTTTAAAAAAGTCGCTCGTCAAAATGTATTGTTCACTCTACACCGATCGAACAGTGTCATGTCCCTATTCCATGGAAAAAATCTGCTGTCACCAAAAATAAAAGCGAGAAAAAATATAGATTTTACTGGTTGTGTACGAAACAAAACATGTTGTCAGTAAAATTTTATTGAGAGAATAGTTATGATGTTGGTAGTTTACTGCCATAATACTACCATAAAAAATGTAAATTGGAGTATTTTTTATGGCAATATTTTTCACACATGTACAAAAAATGTATGTAAAGATAAGAAATTTTTCTCACGCTCATACAAATAAGTCGTCCGCCATTTTTATACTCAGATGTCGATTTGTTTTTTTTGTGTTGAAATTTGTTAACGTTAGAGGTTTTTTGTGGTATAGGATATTAAAATTAAAATATATAAAAAAAAAATCGAATTGTACGAAAATAATGTACAAATTAAAAATTTTAAGAAATTTGTAGGTTATGCGAAAATGTAAAACCATAAAATTTTACTATAAAATGAAATAAAAAATATTTCTGTTCTTTGTCACTCTTATGAAATTTAAAGTTTTTTTTGCGTATTATCAGTAAAAAAAATTACTGTCAGCAAATCCTTCCACGGAATTAATGCATTATTTGTAAAACTGATCAACAAGAATAATGTAAAGGAACAAAAAATATTCTGTTTAATGGTTCACGCATGCAATCAAAAAACGATTCGCGAATCAAAGGAAAATTAAATCATTGAAAACATATACAAATTTCCCCGCCTGAGATGAAATTATTTTAACTTTGGGAAAATTTTGATCGGAAGCATCCAACATAATAAAAAAAAACAAATTATGAGTAATAATGCGAAATAATTACGCTCAAAGATTGGCTTGATTCGCGAATCATTCCCCGATCGCACACGTGAACCAAGCATTACCATTCACTTATCAAGAATAAAGTAAAAAGAAATGATATGTATCATCTATTCGATCGTTCAATACAGGCAACAATACATTTTATCCAATCAGTACTACAATGAATTTTCGCTTTCTTATTAGAATAGAAAAGTAAAACCAAAATAGCAATAGATCCCGTTCACTAACACAAAAAATAAGATCAACCTTTTTAGTTTCTCATTATTCGCTCACTAGACACTTTTCGTTTTTTACTGCATAATATTTCTGAAAATTCATTTTACTATTCAAGAGCGAAGAGAAATTAGCATAAAAAATTCATTTAAAAATGAACGGAAAATGAATGATAAGCAACTGAAGAGTATTTTTATTTTCATCCTTTTTGTCTTATTTGACTTTAAACTAAACTGCGTGAATGTACGTACATATATCCATACACACACACACACAATCATAAACCATACGACACATATTAAAATGCGCATATTAAAAAATATTTATATTAATAAAATTAAAATGTATATAAATTTTTTATAAAAAAGTAAAAATTAAACAAAATATAAATTAAACAAAGTATAAATAAATAAAAAATATGAAACATAAAAAACACTTAGCTTGTGAAGCGTTCACCACTGCTGCGTCAGTGCGTCACACAAATAATAAAATAATTAGTTATAATAATTTAGATATTTTCACGTTAATTCACGTTTTAATTTAGTAATATTTATTTATTAACACTTTATATTATATATTTAATTTAATTAAAAACTTTTATATATAACATATTATTTATTTAAAACAGAAAAAAAAAATTTAAGTTTTAATTTTCTATACAGAGAAAGACAAAAACACGTCTTTCTCGTACGACGATCGATCGCCGACCCGTAAAATAATTAAATAACTATTTACGAAAATAAACAATTATTATTGTAAGTTAAGCGCGAAATCATTAATATAATAATTTAACATAATTGAGTTTTATTACTTAAAGCAAATATAATTTTTATTTATAAAACGGTTGGCATAAATAAAGCTGTCATCGCAAAATATTTACCATCGTAGTTGCTGTGCGCTGAAAAACAATAATAGAAAAATGTCACATTTTTTCCAAATGTTTTCTTTTTTTATTTCAATTTGCTCGTATTCGGTTATTTTCAGTTCCAGGAGATCTCAATAATCTATTGAACCTACTGCCTGGTTACATAATAAATTGTTAAATTATAGTTAACAAACATTTAGATTTTAATATTTAGCTTAGCGACATCTTTTGATTGGTTTATTAATGGCGAAAAGCTCTATAATAACGGGTGATTTTTTTGTGGTTAGGATTTTCATGCATTAGTATTTGACAGATCACGCGGGATTTCAGACAAGGTGTCAAAGAGAAAGATGCTCAGTATGCTTTGACATTTCATAATGAATAGACTTACTAACGAGCAACGCTTGCAAATAATTGAATTATATTACAAAAATCAGTGTTCGGTTCGAAAAGTGTTTCGCGATTTACGTCCGATTTATGGTCTACATAATCGACCAAGTGAGCAAACAATTAATGCGATTGTGACCAAGTTTCGCACTCAGTTTACTTTATTGGACATTAAACCAACCACACGAATGCGTACAGTGCGTACAGAAGAGAATATTGCGTCTGTTTCTGAGAGTGTTGCTGAAGACCGTGAAATGTCGATTCGTCGCCGTTCGCAGCAATTGGGTTTGTGTTATTCGACGACATGGAAGATTTTACGCAAAGATCTTGGTGTAAAACCGTATAAAATACAGCTCCTGCAAGAACTGAAGCCGAACGATCTGCCACAACGTCGAATTTTCAGTGAATGGGCCCTAGAAAAGTTGGCAGAAAATCCTCTTTTTTATCGACAAATTTTGTTCAGCGATGAGGCTCATTTCTGGTTGAATGGCTACGTAAATAAGCAAAATTGCCGCATTTGGAGTGAAGAGCAACCAGAAGCCGTTCAAGAACTGCCCATGCATCCCGAAAAATGCACTGTTTGGTGTGGTTTGTACGCTGGTGGAATCATTGGACCGTATTTTTTCAAAGATGCTGTTGGACGCAACGTTACGGTGAATGGCGATCGCTATCGTTCGATGCTAACAAACTTTTTGTTGCCAAAAATGGAAGAACTGAACTTAGTTGACATGTGGTTTCAACAAGATGGCGCTACATGCCACACAGCTCGCGATTCTATGGCCATTTTGAGGGAAAACTTCGGAGAACAATTCATCTCAAGAAATGGCCCGGTAAGTTGGCCACCAAGATCATGCGATTTGACGCCTTTAGACTATTTTTTGTGGGGCTACGTCAAGTCTAAAGTCTACAGAAATAAGCCAGCAACTATTCCAGTTTTGGAAGACAACATTTCCGAAGAAATTCGGGCTATTCCGGCCGAAATGCTCGAAAAAGTTGCCCAAAATTGGACTTTCCGAATGGACCACCTAAGACGCAGCCGCGGTCAACATTTAAATGAAATTATCTTCAAAAAGTAAATGTCATGGACCAATCTAACGTTTCAAATAAAGAACCGATGAGATTTTGCAAATTTTATGCGTTTTTTTTTAAAAAAAAGTTCTCAAGCTCTTAAAAAATCACCCTTTATAATGTTTTTATTTTATGAAGCTCCGGTTTGTTTATACTACAGGATGAAACAGTATATCCTGCGAATTTATTGTGATGAAATTTTTAACAAATAACGAAAAAACAGTTTACGAAGTTTGTTCATCAACAATGTTGTAATAGAATCCAGAACACAATAACCCCCATATTACATAGCTACTCAAAAGGCATTTTTTAACGAACGTTTGTTTTGGGAAAGAATGCTGAAATTTTTGATGGAACACTATACTATTTTCTTACATACACATATAAACAAATTCTTATTTCTACAATAAAAAAAAATTTTGTGATAGACTAATTTAAATATTTTTACGTTAATTCGACATAATATGACTCAATTTTAAAATATGCTTTTCCTGAATATTGAACAAACCATTCAAATTAAAAATTGAAACGAAGCATTAATGTTTTTATATACAAAAAAGCTTCTAAAAAAATATTAAAATGCACTGATTGGTATGAAAAAAACAAAACGCTTCCCCTTTATGGAAAGCTCATGAAAAAAATGGCGTAATCTTACGGCTCTTATATTTAGGAGGCTCTGTTTGTATACAATAAATATTTAACTACACTTTGCGAATAAAAGAGTGTGAAACGCCTCAGAACAACCTAGTCTTATAGATATGATGCAAAAACAATGCTACAGTGTGGAATATTCGACAAAGACCTCGTTCCTTGGTGGAAAAATTGCTTTAAGGTCACTTCGTCAGTCCACTTTAGCAGATTTTGGAAGTCTTCAGTTCTCAATTCTCGTGTGTGATGGCTGGAGTTATTGGGAAGTTTTTAGTGAGATTGCTGATGTTAGTAAGAGTTTTTCTAGTTTTCTTGTTTATCGTCGAAACTGATATTTTTGATGTAGTTTCTCATAATATGTTCGCTTTTTTCGGAGATATTTATTCATAGCTTTCCGAGCTCAGAAATATTCCATTAGAGTACATCTGGCGCCACGAGCGAACCATTTATCACGCAGCTTTTGTTTCTGTTCGACGGCTAAGCAGCACTGACCATCGAGCCAATCATTGCGGCATCTCGATGGTCTTCTATCGATACTATTTTGCTTCGCGGTAGTTATTACTTTCTTTATAGCTAGTCGCTGCTTCTGGTTGTCCACCCAGATTTAAATAGGTTCAATTGAATCTTTTGCTGATTTCTACTTTTTACAAACATGCTGTTGAAACAGAATTTATTGAGGATGGCAATGGATTCTTCATTTATTTTTGTTTCATATAAAAACTTTCTGGGTTTCAAGATATTCAGGGTAGATTAACTTTTGTAAATCTAATTTCTTCATATATAGTTTGAGAATGAGAAATTGAAGTGCAATTTTTGTTACTAATAATAGGTTAATAAATATATATTATACACGTCTATGTCACTGACTGACTCACTCGAGAACGCACAGGATGACCAAAAAATATTTTATTTTCTATATTATAGCGTCTATGTCACTCACTCACTGACTCACTTAAGAACGCACAGGATGACCAAAAAAAATCGTCCGTGTGATTTTTCTTTTTTAATTTTTGCCAACGAAATACACAAAAAGCAACAACAATGCAATCGTAAAATTGAAAGAGTATGTGCTATTTTCGAATTAAAAAATTCTCATTAATATCAAACAATATCTGAATTTGGCAAGACGTGTTTTTAAATTGATATCAAAAGATAGAATTCAAACAATTCAAATTCCGACCGAAATGATCACAAGTCGACTGTCATTTTTAATAATGTTGAGCAAATTTCAACAGATGAGCTCTCAAAAAGAGTTATCGTCGCTCCAACAAATGCTCAGATGCTTGAGATGAATCGAAGAATAACCGACTTGATTTATGGTGATGCAGAATTTTACTACAGCGCAGATTCGTTAATAAGCGAGGATCCTAACGATGCACTCAACTTTTCCGTTGTATTTCTCTACGAATAGAATCTATCCGGCATGCCCCCTTACATATTGCTTTTGAAAAAGGGTGTTATCATATTGCTTCTACAAAATCTTAATGGAGACACAGGTGATAACACTTTTAACTTTTCTAACAAAACATAAGGGCCTGTGGATATGTGGGACATATTGTAACACCTTTTATCTTATATTTAAACAGTTCACTTTGAACAAATATGTTTTGGTTTATAATGATTTTTTGCGTTTACCTTAGCCATTCCATCCCTAAGACAGGAGATCTTATAAGCACTCTACATTCTTGAAATTTATTGTTCGTGATTGTGAATTTATATATAAAAAAAAATCTGATTTATGTTTTCCCTTTCCCTAATCTCTAAAAATGAAAAGCATGTTGTTTAACCAAATTGGTGTTTTGGAATAATGATTCGTCCGAGTTAAGT
This sequence comes from Nephrotoma appendiculata, assembly GCA_947310385.1. Taxonomy (NCBI): domain Eukaryota; kingdom Metazoa; phylum Arthropoda; class Insecta; order Diptera; family Tipulidae; genus Nephrotoma; species Nephrotoma appendiculata. The sequence goes on along the minus strand of OX371225.1, from coordinate 133,791,866 downwards.
TTCATCATTTAACTTAAAGAAATCATTCTGCAGAGAACAGACAAGTAATACTGATTTTCCATTTTAAAACGAAACTAAAGTTAACAAAATATCTTATTATTTATTCATTTACCTGTAAGAGGCAAAGCCCCTTTGACACATTTTTCCTGTTTCTTATGTATATTTTTGAAAATGATTCGGTTGAAATATTTTTTTTTTTATACGAAAATGAATTTGGACCCGAAACACCTGATTTGATCTCGCTGTCTCAGTCATGATTATTCATTGAGTGGTCGGTTAATTTTTTGAATGATATGGGCGTTTTACAGATTTTTTGGTATTGCTGATGAAAGTATGTATACACTTGCTAATGCCGCGTTCACTCAGTTGCCCTACAAAAAATAGATGGCCACGTTGATATCAATTCATGAACCATAACATCAGCCAAAACATTTCGAAACCATGAGTTTTTATAATTTGAACACCATTCTACAAATTATGGAGAAAACATCCCCATTAGTAGATTTTCTAATTCATTCAACATCATCGATAACCTATTTGAATTTAGTTTATCAAAGGATAACTTCAAAAGAAGCCTGAAGAATTATTTTTAAAGTATTTAATGTTATTTTAAAATTTGATTTCTATTTTTGGTTTAGTTTGTTTTTGGTTTAAAAATTTTTTAAATTTAAAATTTTTTTTGTTTGTTTTAATTTAATTTTTGTTTTAAACTGAATGTTCGGTTTTAATCTGAAATCATACATGTTCTCACAGAACAGACTTCTTTATAATTAAACAAACACGGTGAGATTTACTCAAAATTATGTTATAATTTCATTTTATGACCACTAAAAGGAAAATGTATGACCCCTATTCTCTTAGTCGTGTCACCTGTCACTTCTTGCGACAATAACTTTTTTCATATTCTCTTAGTCGATTGAAATCACAACAATGGTATTCCGTTAGTCGTTTAACAAGTTTCATGTCACCTCAGGTGAGATTTGTGGTCGTGCGAATTTATTAGGCGATTCAAGCATGGAGAGGGACAAAAACTAGGTTAAAGATTATTTATTTTGACACGATTTGATTTATTTTAAAGTTTTATAGACGAAGTGACACGACATATGTCGAACGTCGTATGGAACGACACGACTAAGAGAATAGGGGTATATATCACATTGATTTTTGTCCAAATTTCCCAAATATTCAGTATTGAGATATGTTTTCCAAATCCCACCCCTTAAATCAAGTAAATTGCGCAACCAGCAAAATTTATGGAATCAAATTTCGAAATATCTACATCTATAAAAGTTTGCATTGTGAATTGTGAACTAGTGAAGAAACAGTGTGTCTACGAATTTTTGCCACCGGGTTGACATGAAGTGCCCTGAGTTGAAGCTTCTAGTTCATTAACCCATATGAGTATGCAACATGTTCTAAATGACATAATTAAGAAATGTCCAGTGTTACTGCAATCCAGTAACAGTTCAGATTAAATCAATTAAAGTTGAAATTTTATTTTATATGTGCGCCATTAATATAAGTAACTATTTGTTTACGTATGGTAATGGTTTTCCTCAAATTTTATAAACTTATAGTCGATAAATTTGTACACATTAAATATTACAAAATCGATTTCGATATTCAGTCGTATAACATAGAATTACATAAAACAAACATTTTCTATTTACTGAAAACATAACATCCGTTTTGTCTATACTCGTATGTAATGTTCTTAATTGTAAACCAAAAATTTAAATACACTTAAGCAATCAATCAATTATTCAATATGTGTTATTATTACATATGTATACATGCATGTAAATATATGTACAGCGTACCTACATACATTACATAAAATCAGTGTGAGTTTTATTTATTTGTCTTGTTTTATATGGAATATATAAAATGGATTATGTATACATATGTTATATATAGGGATTATATCGCATTTCATGTATTATTATCTTTATACCATACCATTTCATATTATCTAAAATCTAATTTGGTTTAATTATGTTCAATTCGATTTCGCATCACGTGAATATTTTCTATTAATTTGGTTTACACGTATGGATCGTGTGTTGAATGGGATGAGATAACTAAAATTAGAACTCCATAAATAAATTACAGTTATAATACGCTACTAACATATATTTTATGTAGACTTTGTATTTCAAGCGATGCATACATTATAAATTTAATATTATTATAGTTTATTATAATCAGATGAAAATTAGTAGTATCCGAGCGAAAGTGGAAAAATCATAAAAGTAATTTTGCTACTTCTTAGGCTATGAGTCCGAAATTGTCCCCGAAATGTAGACGAAAAAATGTCTAAGCTTCTTTTCTTCTGCAGTGAATTTTAAAAATAGATTTGTATATTCAGATGTATTCAAATGTCTTCAAAATGAAAATTTGTTTGCATTGTTCACATAAACTTTCAACAACATTCATATGTAGTTTCAAAGCAATATTATTTTCTTATTTTCACGGTATAAGTATGAAACTATTGGGGTATTTCTTCTGTATACTCCGGTAGTTTACGCAGAACACATAACTCAAATATAATTCTCGTTTTCGTTGATAAATAGAAAGACAAACATGTTCAATTTCCCTTGGGACAGATCCCTTACGAACTATAACCATTCGTGTGTATAAATTCAGTCAACCTATTAACGTTAACCAAATAGAAAGTTCGAACAGTTTTTCCTACGGTTGTATATTTTACGAAAATCAAAACAATAAAATCGTAACATAAATCAATCAATAAATAAAAAGAACAAATGAAATATTTACTAATAACAAAATAAATCTAACCATTGAGCACAAAAAAGTTTTACTTTTTTAATTTATTACTTCTGAGTATCTATCATTTGAAAATAAAATTAATAACAATAAGAACGCGAGCAACAAAGACTGCGATAAAAATAATTCGAATAAAAATTATTTTATTAATTCACTTAAGCCATATTTGTCAATTTCAAACACTGTCGACATAGTAATAAATTTTTATTAATAAATTGATTTTTCATGGTAAATATCTTTTTTTTATCGGGCGCAGAATATTTACATTGTTAACATACATATATCTGTGCTAACACTTGTATCGCCTTTAAATATTTTATGGACTGTTATCCCTGGCAAGGGGCTAAGCCAATTACGAGTACATAATGAAGCGATGTCTAGAACTACTTAACTTTTATTAAAAATTTTTAGGTTTATATACAAAATTTATATATTAACTAAGGAGCCCCGCACCGATGTAAGTTTTGGAACACAACTTTATTTCAGGGTCAAACACTTATGGAAGTGTTCAATTTTAACAATGTATTTAATTTATTTTAAAATAATTCGGAACAATAATTGTAAAAAAAAGAAATAAAATAAATTAAAAGGAATTATTTAATACGTTCATTATTATAAATTTTTACTCAAATAAATATATAACCATAAAATTATATAACAAATTGGCTCGCATAGTGACTACATTCGTTCGAAAAGGTATACATCGAGCTAATTAAATCAGTCAGCCGTATCACGATATGATGACCAAGGCTCTTGTGTTGAATTTTTGAAGTTTTACCAATATGGCGAGATAAATTCCATGATACTAATGCCCGGTTGCACAGAAAAAGGTCTAAGGGCCGGTTAGTTGTGCGCCAGTTAAATGTTTTATATGAAATATGTTTTCGCAGTCAGAAAAAAATCATGGCAAACTTGTTTAAATATATTATATTCTATTCAGTGGAAATATTTAGCTTGCGTAAAATATTTAAATGGCCAATTTTGATTGAATTACTTTTTAACTAATCGTTGCATGACCTGATTTTTTCGAAAATTAAAACTATTATTGAATTTGTTTTGTGATCTTGAAAGAGAAACTGAAGTTACACGTTAAGAAACAGTGCATTGTGTCATTATGATTAAAAGTGACCGGTGTGAAGTTTTCAACATTTATCAAAAGTGTAGTTACACAAATTAACAAAAAAGAAAAATGTAGATACACAATTCAACAAAAAGTGTAGAACTACATAGAAAAATTATGGCAGGGTTGAATTTGTTATTTATCCCGTTTATCCCACTAGAATTTATTTTTACAAGAAAATTGGACACTCACTAGAGAGAAATTTCAAATCAGCAAAATATTACAGAATTATTGGTGTCGATTCCGAGCGCAAGTTCTATTTTCTTTCCGTCTATACTTCCAAAATTTGCTAGGCAACTTAATTTTGAACCGGATTATATAATTTGTAGAAACGGCAAAATTGAAGAAAAGATAAATAGAAGATTTTCACTGTTTCGTCCCAATTTTAATTTTTTGTTTTTTTATCACCTAATTATATATATTATTTACTAATTACTACTATTTTTGATGATACACAGCATATCACTGCGACCTTCGGGAACATTTTTTTTCCTTAAGTGTAAATGGAAATAATATCGTAAAAAGTGTAAACCGAGTATTGTGGATGTTTAAGGTCTATTAACACTAAATTCTGAAGATGGCATCATAACTCTGAGTATACTGGTAATTCAGGGACACTTTCGAGAATTTTTAGTCATATGTGGCATATCACTGCGGCCTTCGGGGAATTTTTTTTATTAAATGGAAATATTATCGTAAAAAGTGTATACCAGGTAGTGTTTTGACATCCACAAGACCCAGTTTACACTTTTTAGGATAATATTTTCATTTACACTTAAGGAACAAAATTCCTCGAAGGTCGCAGTGATATGCCGCATATGACTACAAATTATCGAAGTTGTCCCTGAAATACCAGTATACTCAGAGTTGATGCCATCTTCAGAATTAAGTGTTAATAGATCTTAAACATCCACAAGATCCAGTTTACACTTTTTACGATATTATTTCCATTTACACTTAAGGAAAAAAAATTTTCCGAAGGCCGCAGTAATATGCCGCATATGAATAAGAATTCTCGGAAGTGTCCCTGAAATACCAGTATACTCAGAGATGTGCTGCTATCTCCAGAATTAAGTGTTAATGGCCATTAAACATCCACAAGACCCGGTTTACACTTTTTACGATATTATTTCCATTTACACTTCATAAAAAATTTTCCCGAAGGTCGCAGTGATATGCTGCGTATCATGAAAAATTGTAGTAATTAGAATTTATAGAATAATTAGGTTATAAACAAAAACAAAAAATAAAAATTGGCGACGAAACAGTGAAAATCTTCTACTTATCTTTTGTTCAATTTTGCCGTTTCTACTACGAAAACCTGACACATAAAACAGGAACAAATTATATATTCCGGTTCAAAATTTGAATTGAATATTAAGTTGCCTAGCAAGTTTTAGAAGAATAGACGGAAAGAAAATAGAACTTGCGTTCGGAATCGACCGACACCAAAAATTCAGTAATCTTTTGCTTATTTGAAATTTATCTCTAGTGAGTTTCCAATTTTCTTGTAAAATTATAAATTCTAGTGGGATAAATAACATACTTTTTACACTATTTGCCGTAGGCACTTGGCGAAACACACTTATACTTAATAAACACATTTTTTATTAATCACTTGTTTTTTGTTTCGCAGAATATTTTTCAAAAAGTTTAAAAAATCACTCGATCGATTTCGACTTGTTAGGTCATCATCAGGAGTATCTACTGATTTGTATTAGTAAAAATTTTGTTATATAGCAGAAAAAAGCAAAATATAAATAAAAGAAGGAGGGACAGAAAATAAGCAATAAAAATTAATCTACGGATCGCGCAGGTAGGCGTTGAGTCATAGGTTGAGTAACAAAATTCAAGGCATATTATTGCGTACGTGAGAATAGAAAAGGGCGGGGTCTCAAATTTATCGCCGGATGTGGTTCAAACAGCATAAAAAATTGTGTTAAACTTATTGCCATCAAAATCAAGTAAGATTTCTGTGTGCGCATATAAGCGGTTTTTGGAGTGGTGTACTGAAAAAATGTACATTCTGGATTATATTCAGAAAGTGTTCTATTGGCATAATTTGCCAATTTGTCGACCTAAATGAAAAGATCGACACTTTGAGCGTTGGGCGCAGTACTCAATGGTAGATATCAAAAAATATTCCAAATAAATATAATATTTCAAAAAAAAAAAACAGAATATTGGTTACACAGCAAAAAATCCAGGGTTTTTGATAAAGCACAAATCGACTTGTTTTTAAATTATGCTCCCGATAAGGAATATTTAATGATGAAGGTAAGCTTTAGTCCATTTAATGATAGATGATAGTGAAGACGTCCAATCAGCTTTGTTGGTAAAAATTTCCAACTCTAAAACAGACAAATCGCGACTCTTTACGGTTTTGGGAGAAAATTATTTGGGGATATGTAGAAAATACTTTGCTCTTCGCCCAGAGAATTTTGAGGTTCGACTTCATTTTATAAAATACCAAGGTGGAGTATGTCATCGGGTAGTAGGATGCATTCACAAAATTAGTAGCGTTGCAAAAGAAGTGGCATTGTATTTAAATTTAAAAAATGCATGTATGGTCTTTAAATTTAAAAAATGTATGGTCTACCATCGACTTCGGTTGATAGGAGTGAGGAGCTTTGCCAATTTGCTTATGAATCTCTCGTTTTTCCTTGAAATACACCCATGAATGGTGAAAACTCGATATGATTTTTTTCGGGACGACATCAATACTGTTCGACGTAACGATAGAGAAATTATTTAAGGAATACGGTTTTTGAACCGGTGGTGTAATTCCGGGTCGGTATTGGAGGCTGCCTCCTTGAAAGTTACCTTCTTGCGCGTTAGGATTGATTATTGAGGGGTGGATTCCCGTGAAGTCCACTCCCTCCTCGGCGCGTTTCCCTGCTCTGGAGGATCGCAGTTGGAGCATGCGCTATACATTGTGTCATCTTTACCATATACGAAGCAAAATTTTCGAAGAGGAGCTGTACATCTTCGAAAATAATGCCCGGGGTTTTTGCAATTCCAACAAAACCGATTATTAATGGCCAACCGTTGTTGGTTATAGTTATTGTGAGACGCCAGTGTGTTACGATTATAAGTGTTAATCGCGCTTAATTCTGGCTCATAATTATGAATGGTATTAGCCTGGTTAAAGTGAGGCGTTGGAGAATGCACTTGATCACCAGTATATTCACTGCGCCGACTTCGTTATACGCGAACCTGTCTCGTAATTTCGAGTCGGGGTAGTCGAGTGCATGAACAAATCGGTCTTTAGTAGATAGACTCGCTTCTGGGTTAATTCCCAATTCCTTCCATAATTGTTCGACTCGGCGACATTCGCTTGCCAATTGGTTTAAAGTCTGAAATTCTCGGTCAACAAACTTTTCGTGGAGTCTCGGTCGCATATTGTTGATTAGAATAGATAAAATTTCCGCATCTGGAATAGCCTTTTTTGATTGCAACGCGATCTTTTGAATGTCGTCCATAAACGCCACAAAAAATTCTTTTGGGTAGAATTGTTTTCTCTGTTCTAACATGCGCTTAATATGTCTTTCATTAGATGTTATTTGAAATCTTTCTATCAAATAGTATTTCAGACATGCCCATCTAATGTACGTGTTAGAATTTCGTTGCCGAAAAGTCCAGTACCAGTCCAGAGCGGTGTCGTTGAGGAAGCAAGAAGCTACTTCTACTAGACGATCTAAATGAATGTTAGATGCGTTTGCCATGTGTTCCACTCGGAATAGGAAATCCTCTATATGAATGTCGGCAGGTAGACCACGAAATCTTAAATTCCAAGAGGATACCGTACGTGTGAGTGTACGATCGTCAGTCTTAACATGATTTGTTGGGGTATTGCTAACGCTGTCGCTATTTGGATTTGGACGAGCTACTACATTTAATTTTTCGTTAAAATTATGCAATAAACTGTTGAAGTTAGTAATCATCTGTGTTATGTTATTCTCGGAATGGGCATTATTAATAGGCTGTTGCTGCTTGGACATACTAGGCATCTTTGGTGCCTGGTTGGTTCCTATTGCCCCTATATGAGAATTTACACGACTACCTTGAATATGACGGTTTGCGATACTTGGCGATTGACCTTCCGGAAGACTAGTATGGCAGTGTGGATTTTTTCCTAACGGAGGGAAGAAATTGCTACTAAACAGTGCGTCTCGCAAACAACCATTCAGTCTATTAATCCGGCCAAGTAGTTCTCCAACGTTGCGACATTTTAAATTGGCATTCTGCAGTCGTTTCAGACGATTTTGAATGTGAATTAAACGAGTTTGGTATGATTCGAGGTCTCTGTACGTCACTACATTTGCATCTAAAGCAGATTGAATTCGATTTAGTTTCAACGTACACAGTTTAACTTCATGTGGACTATTCCAAACAGCAGTTCGGTGTTGTTGATCTGGTATAAGTATGGGAAATCTTTTTTCATCTTCTATTTTGGTATTAGGTTCCATTCCTTCGAATGCCTTCGGGGTCGATTCGATTCCTCGCACTTCTAATTCCACTTGGAATTCATCATTTTCTATAAGTTCGATGTTCATTTTGTTTGATAATAATTTTTTCCGTAGAATAAATAAGAATATCACTAATTTTAATACACTTAATAACTATCAAGATTTAACGTAATTAACCGTAGAAGTTGACATAACACATAAATAAGAACAATAATTAATTAAATTAGACTAAGACCCAACCACTAAATATTTTTTTAAATAATAGATGAAAATAAAGATGGTTTACCAATAAGTAGAGAAATAATAAATTAAGTTTTCTAATTGAACACGAAGCTAACATTCGGGAGTTGAACAAATCGCACTATGCACCAGATGGATCAAGAAATTTATATATGTAAATAACATTAATATTAAATAAAAACTATATGACTCGAACTCTGAAATAGCCATTAAGCCGCAAGAAAATCAAACTAGCTGACTAGGATACTCTTGTCCATTAATGATTATATAAAAAAAATTCCCACTGAAATTTTCTACCCACTGTGCAGTCATATGAAGCTCAGAAAACACAGTGTAAACATGAAAATTTCAATCGGAAGTTGAAAATATAGCTCCATGTAATCGTAGATAATGCCTTTAAGTCAAAATATCTATTAATTGGGATACCGATATTGAGATCCTAAGACTACCATACAACTATATTCAACTAAAACAAAAATGATTATCCAAAAATTGAACAATTAAGTTAGATTATACGAATGAGTTGCATTTAGAGTCAAGATTGAAAACCGAAACTAATGCATCGTATACGCTAACTCAACTAATAATGAAGAAATTGTACTGTTTTAATTTTTTTTTTTTTTTTTATATAACACTAACCTGTAAATACTGAATAATTTACCGTGTTTGGGCGCCACTGTAACGATGCGTTTTGGAGAGTGACTTCGTCCAACATCCTTAACGCCCGTTGCAAGATATGTCCAGTACCACCTGCAGCATTGCCGACTATCGCTCAACCTGTCGTGGGTGTTTTTGGTGGTGCCCTGTAACACTTTGGGGCTGCTATTTAAAAAAAACGCGGTAATGAAACTTGACCATTTTCAGTTAGGTGCACTCTCGCGACTGTTTGCCTCCCGAACTTAATAACATACACACAAATAATTATTACAATCATTTTGGTTATATATTATCCAATACAAAAAAAATAATAAATAAATTGCAAAAAAAATATAAAGAATGAGAACAAATTTGAGAATTACAAATTATCAATAAATTTTATGTTTACGTTACTTTCATACACTAAATTAAATGCCATTTGTGTTTTATAATATCCAACAATAAATACATTCGTTGTTTCGTGCTCAGCTGTTGTGTGTGGGATATACTCCGCATGTTGGGTGAGACTTGTGGCCGTATTTACATAAGCCTCGTCGTAGGGTTTCCAAGAGCTCCTGTATCCCGACACCAATACCTAAAATTATAGGTATGCAAAACAAAGAAAACCGCAACGCGCGCAGTGATTATTAGTTAAATACAAACGGACTCTTACCTCCCGCACACTGAGCTAAGCACTCCTTTATCCCGTGTTGTAAGTTATTGCTCGATATGTTGATGGCTCCCGCTGTATCCTCGCATATGGGTAACGACCGGAATAGGATTGCCAAATTTGCATGTGATCCGGGATTTGCTGCTCGAATTGTATGTGCACCGGTGGATTTAGTTATAACCGATTGTGCATCCGTGTATATAATTAGGGGCCGGAATGTGCTTATCGGTCGACTTTTGTGCGCACCCGTGGATATAATTATGAGTCGATTGAGCACCCGTGTATGTAATTTTGAATCGATTGTGCACCCGTAAATATAATTAGGACTGACAACAATACTAATGCTGTATAGTCTTTGTCCAATATGGAAAGAGCGACCTCACTTCCTGTTTTTTTTTTTTTTTTTGATACACCGTGTGCACTAAGATATATATGCATATATATATAATTATCACTAAGGTAATATAAGTAAAAGAGTATATAATTGTGTTGCATTATATACAACTTACGGAAAAACGAATATATAGTTGGGGTATTTTTGTTATATTACCTTTTGATTTTTCCTTTGTTTGTTGTTTGTATTTTTGGTTGCTGTTGATCGCTCAAACGCCCGTAAGAAAAGAATTTTATTTTTCCTCTTGGTTTTAGCTGTCGATATTGGACCGAATTTTTTCGATTGCTGTGCTCAGTATCGAATATTCGATACCCAGAACTAATTTCGAACAATGAGCGATTGTCCTGCCACCCTTTATCCAATAGATGCACTACTTCAAGAAAATTCATTTTAATTCAGCACAAAGACCTGTGGTGTAACGACAACAACGTTACAGGTCCTCTGAAAATAATTTCAATAGAATTAACTTCGAACGTATACGGAAGTTTTTAACAAAGTTCTTCGCTTTTGTGTTTGTGGTTTTTCATCTATATGAAATTTTAAATTTAGCGAACGATCACGTGTTTACTTCTGTTTATCAAAGTTTTTAATTTAACATTTAGTTTTCCGAATTTAAACGTAGATAGATTAAGGTCATCCATCACATTAAAAATTTGAAATGAAATACTCGATTTTTTTAATTGGTAATTTAACCTTTTAAGGTCTTAATTACACATTGTATATAGGTAACTAGAGAAAATAAATTGTACATTGCTTTGAAAAAAAAAGAAATTAAAACTTTTTTTGAGGATTTTTACTTAAGAAAATAATAAACGGCTTGGAAAGAACTCTGGAATTGAGAGGATATTACATGAAAGGTTATTACAACAAATCTTCTGGATGGTGCAAATTTATTTGTAAAGCGTGGGAAAATATGAATGAAACTTCATCAAATAATTATTTTAAAAAGCCTGGGATTAATTTATCGCTTAGCAGAAATATTTGATGAATCAGTGATTAACTGCTACACAAACATAAAACTTCCAGAATTCCTCGCCGTTGATGAGCAAATTAATGCGGATGCTGCTGTAACAGAAGATTCCGGATGGACGAGTTGTTAAGCATACCAAATATTGAGGAACAGTGGATACTGCCGAGAATAAATTTGAAATTGTAAAAATGGTATTCGCTCATTTGCTGCAAGAGTGACACAATTCAATTTTTTTAATTTTTCAATAGAGCGATTTGAAAATACCACTCAAAATTGTGTGTAAAAACGCTGTTTTTCGAAAGTTATTAAAAATTCATTCTGATTAGTAAAATACATTTTTTTCTGTTCCTAATCCTCAATCCGATCTTAATTTTTATAATTCTTTAATATTTTTCAAATTTTCTTAGGATAGTTTCCAATATCTTAGAATGTTAATATCTGTCGCATATTGAGTGATTTTTTATATGAAATTTTAGAAGAGTAAGTTTTGATACAAAATAATAAAAATATGATTTATCGGGAATCGTTTGATTCGAATATCTTAGAAATGAGTTAATTTTGAGTTGTGTCACTGTTGCAGCAAATGAACGATGTGGTTCGAAACTTTTTAGGCTATATTGAAAGAACCGCCAATGGATTAATACAAACTACATTAAATTAAAGTTAAAGTTGAAGAACTGTTTCAATCATCACTTAAACAACAAAAAATTACTGATTTCGTCAAGTTAAACTAATCTATGGTTATCTTACTGTTATCGACTAATAGTTCAATGCAATTTGCGAATGAATTACACTAATTACTTTTATTTTTACGTTTTAATTAGAACATGGAATATTTTGTTTAATGAATTTAAGAATTAGGGGTATATCCTCTATACGGTCGCAGATTAATTATTTGCGATCAGAAATTGGTTACTAGATTTAATTTGCCATGCCAATTGACACATTTTTTTTAAATTTAAATTTATTTTTCGATTGTAGAGTATAAATCTATACGAAAAGACTGCTACGCCTTTTCAGAGGTCGCAGTATTTTTATATATTTATTTCTACTTAACAATCGAAAAAAAATTTAAATTTATAAAAAATGTGAGAATTGGCATGTTAATTTAAATCTAGTAACCATATCGTCGTGTGCAAATGAGAGAGTATGACAAGTGCAAAATGCTATTTTTCAGGAGAAGCGATTAAAACTTTTTTGCATTCAATTAATTGTAACTTTGTTTCTTTTATATTTATCCTAATATCATAAATGAGAAGTTATGGTTTAAAATATGACTTTAAGCTTACAGTATTCAAATATATTTTTATTGGAATATTAAATAGAAAACCCAGTCGAAAACATATGTAATAATTTTGAGTGGAAAATTTTCGAAATATAGTATGATAATATACATTTGAAAGACTCTTTGTCGGAAGTTTACAATTTTGTCGTCTACCATACGACAAAGATATATTTTAAGTAGGAGAGATATCAAAAATAATTAAACTAAAAGATTTATTTTATAATGTTTTCTGATCATTTTTATTATCACATTTTATTTCATATAAATGTAAATTATAAATAATATTTCACTATAAAATAAATTATCACAAATAATAAGTAAAATCACAAACTGATATAAAATAATAATAACAAGCATAAATGTATCACATAACCGTTTCATTCATCATCCGAATTTTGATCAAGGACGGCGCCGTGTTCAAGATTGTTATAAAAACCCTGGTACACTGATTTAATACTGTTTTTATTACAGAGTTCCACTAAATCATTGTATATGGCCTCCGATATTGGTAGCGGTGCATTAAGAGCCCGTTTCAATTCGAAATATAATGTGGTATTTCATTGACTTGCGACCTCTAGATTTGATGCCAAAGCATAAAAAGTATACACAAATTTGATCCTGTTTTGGCATGCACAGTTATCCGACCAAAACCTAAAATCTGTGCAAGTTGGATGCAGTTCAATAAAATGATCTAGGCAACTGGCCACTTCTGTTCCGCCGCGTTTGCCAATTGTTTCGTGCCAGATAAAGCAAAATGCAGTATTCTTGTTCATACAATAAACGGTAGAATTGTAAACAAAATATTTCCGCTTGTAATAAAAAATTGAGGCGCGAGATTGGGGCACGGTCAAAATTTTCTGAAAATCGAAAACTGCTGTCACTATCGTGTTTTTACTTTATTGGGCTTCAATTTTATCCATTTCTTTTAATTTCCGGGCTTCAGCTTTATTGATTAAATGTTGCTGTTGAACAGTAATTTGTTTATCTTTTTCTTCCGGTGATAACTTGTCGAACCCAATGCATTGGTCGCATTGATCCTTTTTTTCAACGAAAAATCCTAAATTGAAGTGGTGATTACAAACAACACGATACTGACGAACAGTTACGTTATTTTGGATCGAATTGTTCCCCAAATTTTGTTCAACGTACAGTCGGTGCATTTTAGCAATATTTAAATCTCCGTATAAATATTTTTTATTACTAAACTTTCGGCAGTAATGCGAGTCAACACACGATAATGAGTTAATATGGTCATGAATTGCACTAAACATCGCATGTTTTTAAGAATCCACAGCTCTATTTTATTTTCCCCTTCGATCAACATCTACTACTCCATTTCCGGATATTTTTTTTGCGTATGCCGTTGTTACCTATTGGCTGTTTATGTCTAAGGTATTTAAGAACATTTTTCTACAAACCTAAAGTGAAAGAAACCAACATCAGTGATTTAAACAAGTAAATTTAAAAATACCAACCTTTTGGCGAACTATTATTCTCGGTCCAATTTAATAAAAAATAATTTCGGTTGGCGCCTCTTTGATTTTTGGTTGAACATTTCATCCTATGTTTTATGGTATCTTCAGTAAACTCTGTAATAAAATTCCACTGACGAAAACGTTCGGCAAGACTCCAAAATTGTTTGAAGGTTTTTTCTCTATCAAGGGTGGTTATTTTTTCAGAACATTTATTTAAACACGAACTGTAAGGAGGGCGCAATTGCCGGCTTTTAATTTGTTGACCGCTTACATTTCTGAGTGGTAAACCTTTATTGTTAGCTCTTTTGGACTTCCATTTTGCTTGTTCCCGTTTACGTTTTCGAACATTTTTTTTCTACGATTCCGCCGGTAAATTATCATTATTTTGAATGTTTTCATGTTATCTGTGTTTTCCATTTCTACTGTTGACGGAGTTATATAACTAATGTTGCTCAAGACATTCCTTTTCTGCAACAATATTCACAAAATATTCTAATATAAAACTAAATGAAAACATACACTTGTAATAATCTTACCGGTTTTATTATTAATTTTTTTTAGCTAGTTTAACGATTTTTGCGCCCGTAATTACATTTTCGCATTGATTTATAAAATTACTGCCTCTCCGTTTGAAATACAATTAGAAACTAAACACACAATAGAAAATAATACCTGTCAAAATATTGCGCCAAAATTATTTTGCAATTCGTTCCAATTAGAAATCATACAAACGAAGTTAGCAAAATAACAATTTAATAAGTTGCCCGATTAAAGTATAACAAAATTAATATGTTATACAAGAATTATAAAATAAAACAGGATAAAGCATTATAAACATGATAAAAAAAACACGTCCGACTAAAAGTATGATAAAAGACTTTGGTAAGACATGAAAAAAAATCATTTCAACTAAGATTATAATAAAATATTATGGTATATTTTAAATTGGAACAATAATTATTTTAGAGAAATAATAAACTATAACTTATACATTTAAACTAACAGGGAGCTCTCCGATTTTCATGAAAAATTCCTAATATATAAAGTCGATATCGAAAATTCCAAATCTACCATAGTATTAAACTATTACAAAGTCACTTGTAATACAATAATTTGCGCACGACGATATTTTTGATCGCAAATAATTAATTTGCGGCCGGATAGAGGATATACCCCTTAATTTCATGCTGTGTGTCTCATGCCAATATTTTCGGCTAAATAGATGGTTTTTCTAAATTGTTGATTAATTCATACCAGTCATTCATAGATAGCACTAGTTTCAACAATACAAGCTGTGTACACAATTACAAATTTAACGCTAAATGGTTTTTGAAAATCGAAGACCGGTTGATCAACTAGGAGTATGCTGCATTTTAAAAGTATTTTTTACCTTTTCAAATTTTATTTCTCATGCCAAGTCTTCAAATATTTGGTACCAATTTTTTCCGCTGTATTATTACGCTGTATATTCACCTACATAATAAATAGCTACATAAAAAACTATTAAAAATTGTTCTTCTTTTCTCAAATCGATTTTATTGTCTTTAAAATAACTAAAACCTTCTTACATTATAACCATAGCATTTAAAATCTAAAAATCAATATCTCCTTAATATTTAATTACGCTAAAACGTTTAAACCAAAACCAATTAGAATCATATTTCGTTTTAGACTTTAACTAATAAAAAACTTTGGTGTCTTCAATACGATAAAACCACTTTGATTTTTTGACCATTCATAATGTAATGGTTATTCTATTTCGATTTTTATCCCATTTGCTGTAATTAAATATTAAAGACAGCAAAATGCACTAGACAACGTTTTTAGCTTTTATGTTGCTAACGACGTTGGCTATAAAAATATAGAATAATAATAATAACAACTTTTCTTAAAAAAAACGTAATTTTGATAAAAGTTCTTAGAAAAATAAACATTTCATACTCGTGTGCTTTTTCATAAATATATAGAATGTTGTGAGATGAAGAGATGACTAAACTCCAAAATAGAAACATTGGTTTTTTGTTTTAATTATGAAACGCTTTGATTTTAACGTTTATATATTTATAGAGAAGCTGGTATCTACGTTTTAGGTACTCTCTTGAGATCTTAATTAGAATATCCAAAAATGAAAAGCAAAAGTAATTTATAATTTTTTGTTGCTACTCTCGTATATACGACGTAACAATTCTTCAAAAATAAATCAAGTGAAACCTAAATCATTTTGATATTTTAACAAACGAAACGAAAAATGAAAGTGAATATATTTATATAGAAAGATTGTTGAACTTTTTAAATTTAAACTTTTTGTAGATTTAAATTTATTGAAATCCCTAATCGCAAGTAAACTAAAAAAAAAAAAAAATATTGGAAAAATTTCTAGATCAAATACAAAAGCACAAACTTTCTTAGCGATTAAAAGGTGGGACAGAATTATTCAAACATTTTTTTTTGTATATGTGGTACTGAACACAAATATACGAACGGCACAAGGAGGGGACTACACAAACTTGAATTTATTTTAAAACTAGTTCACCATAAATCTTAAGGTTTTTTATGGGGATATTTTACGATTCGATTGGGAAGAAAAATGTTTTTTTTTTCCGTTTACAGAAAAAGGATATTGAAGGTTTTGATGACTATGGGATTTATATTTGAAGGGTAGAGCTATAGTTTTAAAGTGCCTATTTAAAGAAGATGTGCGTGTTTTCCAAATTTTACAGATATTTTAATATGCACCTAAAATGTTTTTGACTGATATGGAAACATTCTAGTGCAAGGAACTTATTGCTTTAATTATTAATAATTTTACTATTATTTACCTGAATTTGTACTAAGATTTGATAACTGACATATTTTTATATAAGCATAAGAAATTTGATAAATATAATTTTATAAAACTGATCAGAATTCCGCTATTATATCGATTAGAAATATTCTTGAACATTAAACCTTCGTTAAAATAATTTGAAAACATTGCATTAAGGATATAGCCCTGGATTAATCCAAGACATCTGACTTATTCCAAAAAATGAATTCCAACTACTTAGATTCACAATTCACGGTGCTATATTTTTATCACTGAAGAACGAAAACACACTATTAGCAAAAGCAATTAATTGATCTGCACAAGTTCCGAATTGCAAATGTTTTAAAAAAAATGTATGACGTTTCATTGTTTGGTTTCCTAAGATATAAATTCCAAGAATTATTCACAGTCTTAGACGTTCCCTGCCGTCAACAAAGAATTCATATCCGGAAAAATTTTGGTGATTGCACCTTTTCGTGACTCCTCTTTAGTTTTTAGAATATTGTCCTAATAAGTTGATCGCTACCCAGTTATACCTTCAAAAGACTTCCCATTGTCCATTTTAAAAGTGCAGATTCTCATTCTTTATAAGCACAAGTTTACCAACGACAATATTTAGGGATAGTATTTTCTATTTTCTTTCTTGTTGCATTCCTAATTCTAAATTAAGTTAAAACAGTAGCAACTGACAAGCACAGAAACAACGAATAATCTCCTGTGGCCCTGTTCTGGCTTTCCCTGCGGATTGGGAATTGGGAAAAATATTTTCGTAGCATTCTCGTCTAAATTGCATTTTCCTGGCCTACTGAGTGAACATGTTTGGTGTTAATATTTTCGAAACAAAGTAAAACGGGAAAATATTTTTCCCTATAAAAATTTTGTAGAACAAAAGTTTTCCAATTGACTTTGTTTTGAAAATGTTTGCACTAAACTTATTGTTTCAGTAGGCCAGAAAAATATAATTTTAACAAAAATGCTATTAAAATATTTTACCCAGGGAAAGGAGGAATAGGGCCATTGGTCGTCGAAAATAAATAAAAGATTCATGGAAAAGTTGGCTTGCATCACTAGAAGCACGGTAGTTTCATACTAGAAAAGCTACGAAAAACTACCTCCGGCAAAAGAAGCGGGAACACATGAAACCATACATCGGAATGGTCAGCTTCCAAGCGAATCAAGGAAAATTGACCCCAGTAGAGCAATTGCTTATTAGATTACAAAATAAAAGAGGCACCCGGTCTCGACGGAATCAATCTATTTGATCTCATCGGTTTTGGGACTACGAACAGCTGTCGGAGAGTTCAAAGACGGTACTCAAATGTTCGCTGCACAGAAAAGGCGACCGTTTGATTCATGAAAACATTATTCGCGACTGTCAATGTGAATTTTGTCTCAATCAATTGAATACTGTCCTGTGCTTTACCATGAAGATGATTTTGGACGAATGTTGGGAGTGCAATATACATGAACTATATATAGACTTCCAACAGGCAGTATGACAGTATCAACCGTGAGAACCTATGGACCGCGCTCATATGTCTTCGACATCCAAAATAACTGGTTTCTGTGTATAAATTAACAACCAATTGATCTGTATGTAGAACCGTAATCGAAGTTATTGTTTCAGACTCCTTTTAACATCTGAGGTTTGGCAGAAAAATGCATTCGCGACTGTGCTGTTCAATTTGGCACTTGAATACATAGTGAAGAAAAGCAACATTGAAACTTCGCGCTGTATATATAATTAATCAAACCAAATTCAAGGACATGCAAATAATATCGTGCTTCTTGGCCATAGGCCTAGCGATATCAAGGATAGTTTCATTCCACGCGGTTGCTACACAAAAAGGCTTAGACGGCGGTCCAATTCGTGACTTATTTTTGTGGAGACTGACTTATTTGAAAGTCTACAAAAGCTTCCTGTCGAATATACTTATTGAAAACTTTTTACAATTATTTTGATGACTTCCCAGTTTGGGTGCAAGCCTCGCATACAGGTCAAACAAGTTTACAATAAGTCTAGCGACAGGAGGCTTTTATAGACTTTCAAATAAGTCAGTCTCCACAAAATAAGTCACGAATTGGACCGCAGTCTTAGTGTGGTAGTGAACAGAAACAAAAAATTTAGCATCACGCAAGCATAACTTTAAACACCTTGGGTCAGAAATAACATCATCAAAAGATATGCAGGTAGAAATACAAGCTGGAATAGCTGTCGGAGAACGTGGTTTCTACGCTCAATATTCATAAGGCACTCATAAGATCTGAGCTGGCTTTTGGAGCGAGAGCTGGACCATAATCTCGTAACAATTGTAGAATGATACATTTAAAAGGAAGACATTCGCTTTATTTTTGGTACAATTAATCGAGTTAGATCGCTGGGCCATTTATAACATGTTCCAACAACAACCAGTCGGTGTACATGGTAGGTGCAGACCGGGTCTCATACGAAACGACACATTTCACAATAGGATGTCACATAACAGGAATCACAAAACAGTACATGGTACGCTACAGTACATGGTACGAAACAGGACCGATTAAAACAGTACATCACAAAACAGTACATGGTACACTAAAGTACATGGTACGGAACAGTACATCGCAAAACAGTACATATTAAAAGAGAACACCACAAAATAGTTAATAGGCAATTTTACGGTTTTAATAACTAGTTGTGTGGGTACGGAAAAGTACCATGTCAAAAATTTATTTTTGTATGCTTTATAAACCAACATACACATTTGTGCATTCCTTCAAACTTATTTTCGCCCGAAAAAACACTATAACTATACACTCAATTGTGTTGGTTGTACTTCAAATCAAGCGAAATTTTTTGTCAAAAACATCATTACATACTACGGTTTTTTACTCACACATTTGTGTGGTTTGGACTTAAATTGAGCCATTTTTTTTTTGGTTAAAAAGGGATATATTTATTTATATATTTATTTTAATTTATGATCTATTTTGCAACGATCAAGTATTACCGATTTAAATAAAAATAATGTTATATATTGTTAGGTGAAGGGATATTTTATTATAACTTAAAGCAATTATAATTCTATATAGCATACTGTCTAATTAATCTAGGTGAAGGCAAATATCCACTTGATAATATCCTAATTACTAAACGTATTCAATAAAAAATATTTAACAAATCAAGCTGAAAAAATCCTCCAGCTTAACGTTCAGTAAAATGTACTTTAGTGTACCATGTACTGTTTTGTGATGTCCTGTTTTATTACATCCTGTTTTGAAATGTGCCATAGTGAACGGCTTCGGGGCAGACCCCAACAGCGCTGGCGTCATGAGTCCACTTCATGAGATGTGAAAAATAGAGAGAGGGAGAGAGAGAGAGAAAGATACACGAATTTTGATTTGTTTGTTTTGATTTGTACAAAAAGAAAATCTCGTGATTTGAATATTTGTGGACAATCACTTGATTGTTATCGATCGGAGATAACCAAAACTGTACGACGTTGTGGGACATCATCTGTCATCGGAATATATGATATCGGCCATTGTTCTAGTGTATTTGATATTGTAGGAAATCTCTGAATTCTTTTGTGACTCGGTTCCTGACGAACATTGTTAAGGCGACCGATTCCAATTTAAGCAACGATAGTGAGGTGGCTGAATCTGACCAATTATAAATTTTATGAACGTCGATGATTAGGATTGGCACGATTCTCTTCCCAGCTCCCCTAACAGTAAAGCTGAGACTTTACGCACGATTTTGCATAAATTATTTGAACGTTATGGGAAGTGATAATTTGTCCTTTATTGCTGCGCATATGTGGATCGAGCATATGTGCGCTATATTCGAAATCATTTCTTCTCGTAACTCATCTTCCATAGTAAAGGACCATGGAAGATGAGTCACGAAAAAAAATGATGTCGAATATAGCTCGCATTGCTTGATTCATTATACTCCATTACATCCCAAGTATCTTGATTAAATTGCCATTATCGAGCCGAAGTAATTTCTCTTTCTCCTGAGATTCATCCCTGCCGGTATTGATACTGCCGGTAAGTAGGTCATCAATATTTACTGGATGCTTGCATCATTGTTCTTAAAACCACTTTCTCGAACATCATATGGTGCATAGACTTAGAGAGGGTCTATGATACTTTTTATTTGGCAAGGAGAGCCTATAGGATTAGTTTGCGGTATTTTATATTAACAGATAACAGGCACCTCGGTGTACATGTGCAATGATGTCACGATGTACAACGATGCCACTTGGTGCACGGTCTGGGTACAAGTCATTCTTTCTAATTCTGTTTTAAAGCGTTTCTTATGCTGATATATGAATCTTCAAATCAGTATCTTTTTTGTATCTTTTGACATCTTAGATACTCGTATTTTACCATATATGGTCCCCTTCGTTGATGTCATCACCAAGAGGTTAATGTGTTGAAACTTATACTGTGGATTATTTGGTGGAAGCAAATAACCAATTTTATGCTAGATTTTTGACCTTGATTCGTAAAAGTTGGAAATTTCCAACTGGATAAATCTATGCAGATTTATTCCCTTAGTAGGGAAATAAATAATAAACGACTTGCAAACAAATTTTAAAAAAACGATTAAAGTACCCGTCGAAAAATTCGAACAATCCGTCGGTTTCAAGAATACACGTGCTGGTAGTGATAAAAAGTTTTTAATGTGATATGAGCCTTTATTGTGATATATGTTACATTGTGCATTGTCTATATTTCTCACGCCATATCTATCGGATTTTCTTCATAAATATTTTAAATAATTTTTTAATTGAGATTTTCCCACCAAAGTACCCCATTTCAGTTTTTTCTTCATTACATTTCAGTGGTTCATTCTAAAAGCCTCCCACATTGCGACGTGTAAAAGCACGTAGATTGTTCATTGTTCAGCTTTTAAATGACGTTATTTCGACTCTTCAGAAGACTAAACAGGTGTTAGAAATGCATTTCGCTCAGCATCTAAGTTGATCTGAGACTTCTTCATTGTCTTCAGGACTTAAAGACGTGTGATGTGCAGCAGTTAAGTTCTGAAACTGTTGTAGCTCTTACTGATGCGTAATATTTAGCATTTACAGTCCGGCGGATCTAAGATTGCTCATTGTAGCAACGAAGAGAAACCAATTTGCTCCATTAAAGTTCTTGGGCTAATCTCTTTGATTTGTTATAATTTTCGTTTTGAAGGTGACTTAATTTTTACGGATCTCGTCCATGTAATTTTGAGACATCAATATTATCACCATTCTTGCGAAGTTCATTAAAATGCCGTTTTTGCAACATAATTTGACAGCCTTATCAATATGACATTTTTTTATGGGTGAGCTGTGCGCTGTATTTTAATATTTGCGGGGTAAAAGATTCTAAACACTTTTTTGGACATTTATTGATGAACACTTAGAGTTTCTTTGAATATATTTGTGTTACTCTCAAAAAAGACACCGAATATAGCAGAGAAGATTTGACACTAGAGTTAAATATGTTCAGTTTGGTGCATTGGATTGATTAAATTATGATGATACGTGATGTTATTTCCGCTTTGGTTGTTACCAGAGCTCGTTTAAAGCATCAATAGTAGTAACGTTATTTAGAATTGTTATTCTTTGTATAGAGTAAGAGTTTGGGTTCCTATTTGAAGCAGATACTTACTCGTATTCAACGTCAGTTTGACTTCCTATTCATTAGTGATTGCTAACTTTGATTTTAGGCACATTTTTGTTTTACCAAATGACCTAAAGCTTATTCAAGATCGAGTTCAGCTCTAAATTTTTTAATAAGCAATTATGTTAGGCCCCAATGAACCTAAAATTATGTGTATGTTTTTGTTTTGCGTTCTAATTTCGGTTTTGGTGCGATTTTAGATTTGGGTTCTACCAGCTTTGAAATGGAAAAGCCTAATTACTGGGACATTTAATTATTCTAAAATAAGCTCCTTATTTTCCAATTGTTACAAAATCTTTTTTTGATATGTATTTTTTAGCTTCTACTAAAGAAAGTAGCCTAAAATTATTTAATATGGCCTTTTATTGTGTTCGTCATGCCAGCTGGAACCAAACTAACTATGGCACAAGTAGAACGATGCATTGTGCATCATTGTGAACTTAATTATTTTTCAACCAGAACCTTATAATTCCAGCACTATATGATTATTCGGTAAAAACCCGTATAATTCCAGCTGGAACATAATTTATAAGGTTTTTGCTGAAAAGTTATATAGTGCACAATGATGCACAATCCATTATGCTACTTGTGAGTGACATAATTAGTTTGTCTATAGAGCACCAAGGTTCCGCCTGAAATTATTGAGTTTTTACTGGCATACAGTTCTGGATTTATAAGGTGTCGGCTGAAAAATTATATGGTGCATAATGATCCACAATATATTTGTGCTACTTTGTCATAGTTGGTTTGGCTGTTATATGGCTCTTGCTGGCTTTATCACGTTTTGGTTGGAATTATAAAGTTCAGGATGGAAAGCATATGTTCCACTATGATGCAAAATGCATCGTGCTACTTTTGTCGCAGTTCGTTTGGTTCCGGCTGATATGGTTCCAGCTGGCGTGATGGACACCTTTTGTTAGCCTATAATTTTCCATAGTATCATGTAATATATACAACTGGATGGATTCTGCTAGCTTTAGGGACATACAAAATTAGCTGATTATGAACAAAATTACATTTCATCACGAGGAACCTTTTTTATTTTTTTTATTAAGATGGGTTCGAATTCAGCTCGAGAAGCTGAATCGAAAAATATAATACACTATAAGTCGGAAAAAATTGTGTACTCGTGTTAGATTGCTTTAAATTCAAGTTATCTGTCACGCGTCGCACATAAGGGTTTTAAGTAGTGTTTAGTCCCAAAAATGTCTAGAGCCTAGAAAATGCACCAAATTAAGTATTTTTTTTTAAACTCTTTATGAGATTCTTAAAAGATCCCTCATGAGTATTTTGTCTGAAATTGTTTTGTATGCATAGAAAACATACTCAGATATTTGTTTAAAAACATTAGTTTTTTTCTTAACCCTTTGAAGCATATATTTTTGTGTTTAATATTTTTTTCTAAAATTTGATACACATTGTTTTTTGCGGTCGCTACGTTCAAATATGGAGTTAGATTTTCAATATTGACAGTTGTCAGCTGTCAATTAGCAGTCAAATCTCTTTCACTTGTTATAAATCTTGAATTTATTCTCATTTTGTACGTTTCTTGGGTCTGAGTATGTACTGATTTCTATGCATACAAAAAACTTTCAGACAAAATACTCATGAGGGATCTTTTAAGAATCTCATAAAGAGTATTTAAAAAAAAAATACTCAATTTGGTGCATTTTTCGAGGCTCTAGACATTTTTGGGACTAAACACTACTTAAAAACCCTTATGTGCGTCGGTCGATCATGCATTTTAACAAAACCAGCGTAAGTTCTCTGTAATTCATATAAATGAATTATTTACTACAGGTTTGCTATGCTTGCTCTAACTAGAACAGTAAGCCTATCAAGAACAGTTAACTAGGAGGTAAGAATGATCCAACTGATGTCAGCTTCGTATACATAAATGATGATTGCGGCATTTTTAGATAATGGTCATTTATTTGAAGAAATATCAAATCTCAGCTCCTAGTTGAGATATCATTAAACGTCTTATTGTGTTTTAGAGGAAGAACAATAGCATAAACTATGGTAAAAAAACCTATTTGTGTAAATTACCTTGAAATTACCTTGTTTTTTTTAAATGGGCGATCGATCCGGGTCACAAATAATGTGAATTTACTGAATTTTAACAGGCTTACAATTTTTTCCGACATATAATGTTAAATGTTCGTCGATTCAGCTTCTCCAGCTAAATTTTAATCCGCCATAATACATTTTTTTATAAAAAAAAACTCTTTTCGTGTTTTAACATTTTTTCGATTGTTTTGTCATTCATCTTATCTTCATAGGGAATCCCTTCCTGAAAGTACTGATGCTCATCAGAAACGCTTAGATGAAATACAGTTTTCCGATAAGTTTATCGCCGAATTTTCACAGAACCGAACTAAGTAAATTATTTCTTAACAAATTATGTATGTTTATGAGGACGGGTGTAATAGGAGGAGAGGGAAGTAGTGCCCAGGAGGAAATGCTCGGGTACGATACTCAGACTTAGTTACCAGTGGCGGAGAGGGTTTCTTTGACCCCCTTTTCTATAAAAAAATATAAGCTATTTTATTTGTAGTTAATAATTTTTGATCTATATTTTAAAACCAATAATAATTTTATTGTCGGATCTTTCAAAATAAATATTTTGCGAAATTTAAGGAAGTTTTTTTTTTTTATTTATTTATTTACAATGCAATCTGTGTTGGGGCTCAAGTCTCACCCTGCTCTTTCGTGGTTGTGCTTTTGACGTCCTTACTTTACGTCTACTCAGCCATCTCGAGGACATACAGCTATAGGACCGATTTAAGACCATTTGCACATTGCAAGATCCATGCCAGCCTATACTGGCATGGAAGATGCGTCGGCCCATGGGTTTTTCACACCGACAGGAGGTCATAGATGTGTTACATTTCACCACAGATCAAAATCTGTATTTCAGGAAGTTCCTATCATTTTATGCGATCTTTATCTTTCTGCTATTATAAATCTCGCAATATTTTTGTACGGGTGAGATAATTTTAATAGTAGTAAATATTAATATTTAACCTAAAATATATCATTTGATATTAGCTCTTGGTTAGCAATTATACAAATACTATGCACGGTTTATTCAAGCTAATAAAAAAATCGATTTTGCGATTTGAATTAAATCATTTTTCAATTTAATATAATTTTTATCAAAATGCTACATTTTTCATGTACATGAAATAATTCGCTAGATTTAATTAAAATAATTTTTAAATCGATTATTCAACTCTATTGCTTAAATTAGTAAACTATGTACATAAACCTCACTTAAGCTATATAAATCTAAGATTTTCAATAGAAAATTAATTTTATTGTTGATTTTATTAGTATTTTGTTTCCAAATTTATCTTAAAACGTAATTTATATTATTTTTGTTTATTCTACTGCAACGGATTAACTTCTACACTAATAGTAAATAATCGTATTTATTTATTATTCATACGTACGTATATAAAATCGTAGGTACCGAAAGGAATGTTTGAATTCGTTGTGTATATAAGATATGCGAAAGTTGTTCTAAAAAGTTCAAGTAAAATTATTGTTATTTATAAAAAATAATAAAATAACATTTCGCTGGAATTCCACTTAACATCGCAACATAAATCAGGTCAATAAATATACATGTTTTTATTTTTATTTGATTTTCCCACTATAGCCCCGTGTATATACGCAAACACTTGTACACATTTTCTTTGTTCAACAAAAATATTTTATTTTCTATTTCAAAATTCGGGGTACCCACCACCACAGTTAGTGCAGAATAAATGAAAATAAATTTTTCTTATCAATCGCCTTGTTATATTCATTCCATTAAAATATAAATCTTGTACCACACCAAAATCAAATATGAAAATAAAAAAATATACGACCATTTCTATATTTACGAAAATATTGTTTGACTTTTCTACAGATCGTGTAACAAGAAAGTCAACAAAACCTGGTAGACATATACCTATTAGTCATTCAGAGGTACGCATACGAGTAAAATGCGAAATAAATAATATTTTGATTTTATTGATGACGACAAAAACAACAAAAATATTTTATAAGAAAACCAGAAATAATAAATCTACAACTTGGTACATGTGTTATATACAGTGCACTTATAAGTCATGTATAGATTTTATGGGGTGGTCTTTTGTATATAAGTGCTAAAATGTGTGTATTACATCCCGGTTTGCTATTATGAATAATAACATAGTTATGAAATAATCAGGACACATACTCGAATCATTACGAGTAAAAACTATCATAATGTAGCTAACTGTAAACATACAGCGAGCCTATGAA
The DNA here is from genome assembly GCA_947310385.1 of Nephrotoma appendiculata. Lineage (NCBI taxonomy): Eukaryota > Metazoa > Arthropoda > Insecta > Diptera > Tipulidae > Nephrotoma > Nephrotoma appendiculata. The sequence goes on along the minus strand of OX371225.1, from coordinate 133,765,054 downwards.
GAATACCACCCAAAAATACCGAAAGGTAAAAGCATAAAAATACAAACATTAGGAAAATTTATTTTCAAATATTTATCTTAATGTTCAATCCAGAGAAAAGCAGAAAAAACATTGAACCTTTAACATTTACTATTTATTTTTCTCTTAAATTCTTATAAATTTTCTACCTTTTTGTTTTACTTTCCACGCTTTCACTGGCACAGAACCTTACAATAAGAAACCAGCGAACTACAAAGAGCAAAAAAATATATCTTAAATAAAATTAAAAATATAACAATACAAAGGCTATCATGTATTCATGTCCGTATATGGTATTGTTTCCCATTTTTTGTCTTAATGGATAAAATACCATTTTCTTAAGTAATCGGGACAAAAGAAGAAAAAATGTTGAAAATCTAAACAATTTCTTAAAACAAAAAAGTGCAACCCCTCCTGTGGATTGAAACGAAAAATAAACATAAAAAAATAGATTTTTTATACACAGAGCAAAAGCGATCACCTAAACAGACAAACAATTACAAAGTCCTCTTAATGCTTCTCATTCAAAAGGATTGGCGTTTTAATACTGAATTTCAGTGTTGCCAACTATTATTTTTCATGAGTACTAGATTTTAGTCAAAACAGTGCCTGATTGCCAGATTGATAGTAAATATGGCTTAAAAATTTCGCAAATTTATAAAAATATTTAGGAAAATAATTTTTAACTTTTGAGAAATAACAAATTTACATTTTTAAAACAAAGGCAAAATCAAAAATAAACCTTGTTTGCGTTTTTTCCTCAATACCTTTCCTGCATCTGATTGGTTGTTTCTTTTGCATATGACAAACTGATACAAGAAAATGGCTTCGCCTTTTTAGCACCCATCTAAAGGTTTTAACAAAAATGACGAATGAATTCCTTTGGTCATCGTTTGGTCACTACGGTTAAACGGTCAAATAAATAATTAAAAAATAAATTCCTGGGTAGCACCTCATTGCAAGAAACTCATATCGTCGTTATAAAATTTCATTAGGTAATTGTTAGGTCAGGATTGGTCAACACATTTTAGCATTTGGAAACTAATGGGTCAGTTTTTATTGCGAAAAAAAAATTAAAATTGTATTAATTCAATAAAATCAAGTTCGTCGCTAATTTGGTGGGAATTTCATTCTACAAAATTAATAAAAAATCCAATTTGAATATACCACTTAGATAAAAATAATTCTTTTTCAAAGAATTGTATCAACTAAAGTGGAAGACATAAGATATAATAAATTCAATTTTTTAATCTTCATAGCTCGTTCAGGATTAGTAACTATAGTTGATTTCGTTTGGTAATCCCTACATAATGATTTATTGCGAAAATTCAGTAAAAACTCATCATCTCCTCACGATTCGAATTGTACGAGACGGAAATTTGACTTATAAAGAACTAAAAAATTGTATTGATTATATCTTCTGTCTTCCACTTTACAGACATTTCTTTGAAAAAAGATTTTTTTTTATCTAAATGGTATAATGGTATATTGGATTTTTAATTAATTTTGTAAAATTAAATTCCCAAATAAGCGACGAATCTGGTTTTATTGAATTAATTCAATTTTGAATTGGTTTTATCGCAATAAAAACTGACCCAGTGGTAACCAAACGCCAAAATGTGTTTAGTAATCCTGGCCAAACGATGCCCAAATGAAATCAATCACCATTTTTGTAAAAAAAATTTAGATGGGGTCTTAAAAAGGCGGAGTGCAAAGAAACAGTTATAAAACTGCAAACGCAAACAATATATCACATTTTGGTTTAATCAGCTCTTGCGAATAATATAGTTTTCACTCTCCAAACAGTTTTATTTATTTAAAATCTTCGCAATGTTCTAAAACTAGCTTTTACTCATTAGTTCTATATCTATTATGTTCTTGATTTCGTTTATTCTGAATATTCGGAAATTTTCTTTTTAATTCTTAATGAAAGGGAAATTTAAAAGAATATTCATAAAGTATGAACATTTAATAAACTTGGGTTCAGGAATTTATTAAAAATCATTTATTGATTAAGGCTGTAGTTTTATATAATTTGGAAGATTGGAATCAAACCAAGTCTGTTCACCGGAGTGAAATATTTCCTAAAAAAATCCTAAGTAAAAATTGTGTATTTGTATTAGTGATTATACAATAAAAAAGAAAACATTTAGGCGAAACTAAATTTAAAATGTAAAAACATTAAAATATTTGTTATATTGTAATATCAATCAAAAATCAAATAACATGATTTAAATAATAATTTAAAATTAATATCATTACACAAATGTAATATACATGATATACTTAAAATTAAAATAAGGCTAAAATTTTTTTTGGATTTCATTAGAATACTAATGGAGATTTTGCGAGGTGATCATCGATTTCACTATGTTTTTATGTTAGATCTATCAAATGTCCATACCCATGGCGATTTCCAGAATTTAGTCATTGTTGTGGAATGGCCAAACATGGCCCAGAAGCATAACATTACTGTTTAAAGAGATTTTACGACTTCATCGGAATACTAGTCCAGATTTTGCGAGGTGATCATCGATCTCACTATATTTTTATGTTAGATCTATCAAATGCCCATATCCTTGACGATTTTCAGAATTTTGTTATTGTTGTGGAATGGCCAAACATGGCCCAGAAGCATATCATTACTGTTTAAAGAGATTTTACGACTTCATCGGAATACTAGTCCAGATTTTGCGAGGTGATCATCGATCTCACTATATTTTTATGTTACATCTATCAAATGCCCATATCCATGACGATTTTCAGAATTTTGTCATTGTTGTGGAATGGCCAAACATGGCCCAGAAGCATATCATTACTGTTTAAAGAGATTTTACGACTTCATCGGAATACTAGTCCAGATTTTACGAGGTGACCATCGATCTCACTATGTTTTAATGTTAGATCGAACAAATTCCCATATCCATTACGATTTTCAGAATTTTGTCATTGTGGTAGAATCGCCAAACATGGCCCAGAAGCATATCATTACTGTTTAAAGAGATTTTACGACTTCATCGGAATACTAGTCCAGTATTCTGGACTATTGCGAGTATTCCGATCAGGTCGTAAAACCTCTTTAAACAGTAATGATATGCTTCTGGGCCATGTTTGGCCATTCCACAACAATGACAAAATTCTGAAAATCGTTATGTATATGGGCATTTGATAGATCTAACATAAAAACATAGTGAGATCGATGATCACCTCGAAAAATCTCGATTAGTATTTCAATGAAATCGAAAAAAATTTTTAGCCGTATCTTAATTGTAAATTTAAATTTATGTAATATTATTAATTTTTTAATATTATTTAAATCATGTTATTTTATTTTTGATTGATATTACATATTAACAACTATTTTAATCTTTTTATATTTTTAATTTAGTTTCGCCTAAATGTTTTCTATTTTATTGTATAATCACTATTACAAATACACAATTTTTACTTAGGATTTTTTTTAGGAATTATTTCATGTGTGTGTGTACAGGAGCATGAAATTTTTCCTAAATCATTCCTAATTTTTTTTTTTTTTACTTAGGATAGAGTTAGGAAGTATTTCACGCGCATGTCTGTTGTGGGTAGCGTTGATGTTCTCCACGGTTTTAACAATTTCATTAATAAGTTTATCCGCAAGCGTTAAGACGTTAGAATTAGAATTATGATTTAATCTGGTGATCCCGTTAGTGAAAATGTTAGAGATCCATTATCCAATATGAGAGCTTTCATATACGCTGGAGGAGTCTGAAGTTACCGAATTATTTTGCCTTTTCTTTCCTGTTTTGATATAGGCGGTTGCTCAAGTACAATTTAAACCAGGGTCGAATTTGTACCAAAAATAACCGCGCGAGGTGAGCAAACCGGAAAAACATAGTTGTGGTTATTTTATTAATATTGATTTGCTTGACCGCATGCGCGTTAATTTGTTTATATATTTTTTTTAATTGATGCGTCAAATGCGGTTTCGTATCGTTTAAATATTTGAAAATGAAAAATCAAATCACATAACAAACAATCGGTTCCAATGCTGAAAAGCAAGCGAATAGTAAAGGTGAGGTGCACGCAGTGCTGCCACATTATTTTTTATAAAATCTTTTAATTTGACAAAAAAAATCTTGTTTTCGACCGAAAAATCTTTTTTAATGAGTAAGTTTACATCGACATATTTGGTTCAGGACTATACACTATATCTGACCTAAACACATGATGTCAACGCTAATTACCCAAATTAGGTTGGGTAACTTTTTTGTGTGGACTGACCCAAATTACGTCGATCAAAAATGTGATGTAAACGATACCGACCTCAAGGGTTTTCGTATCATGAAATAGATGTCAGTAGCGGCACTGATGTCAATTAAACATATCAGCATAAAATTTAGTATAACAGTTATTAAATGAGTCAAATTTAAAAAAATTAAATAAAAGAATTTAATTTCGGAAATGTTATAGGAATTATTTATGAGAAAATTATGAATTGCGATGAGAATATAAGCAATACTTTTAGTATTATTCAATAGATGGTGTACATAAATCTCGTTATGTAACCCAAATGTGACCTATAATTTACGTGATGTAAACGGCACTAAAATGGGTCGCTATTTAGGTCAGTCCACTAAATTTTTTAGCGATGTAAACTAGCTCAATGTTTTATGTGTTTTTTTTTAAATATGTATTTGTTTAATTTTATAATCTTATGGCCCGTTGCACACTTGAGCTATGTTGTTTGATTGATGTGAGCTATGTTTTGATTTCCAAAATTCAAATAAGAGAAACATTGAAGATAAATCTCAGGGTGAACTCAATCTGTAAAGCAATAATATATTTAATTGTTTTATTTCGCTTTGGGGATAATCAATTAGCTCACATCGCCCAGTGAGCTATGTTCCCATCCCACAGGTTTAAATAAAGAAATTAAATAAATGGGGGCGTACGAGTGACTTGAGCTAAGCTTTACGAATCCGGTTTCACTTATTTAAGCTTTGCAAAGTAAACCGAGAAACTGTGATCTTAAAACAGCTCTCTTTGCTAAAAAACATAACTCAAGTGTACAACGGGCCTAATGGTCTTTAATAACCATGCCGCAAAATATCATTTTAAAAGAAATTAAACCAATCAATATACATATAATTTAGTCTTTTATTGTCATTTATCACAAATAAAAAATAAAAAAAATTGTCACGGAGTTTAATTATTCATTTTAGATTTTTGTAAAGATGAAAATTTTAAAGAAAATCTTTTTATTTTGGAAAAAATCTTTTTATCTTCTTTGTTGACACAAAATCTTTCAAAAAAAGATGAATCTTACGATCTGGCAGCACTGGGTGCACGTCATCATCATAAGTATTCAACCGGTTCAATCGAACCTTTTTATTTTGATCTAACTGCCATTGTAAAATTGACGAACAGAATGCACAGACACATGAGAGGAAAAATACAATACAAATATAAAATTGTGTATTACCATGTTTCCATGAACCAGGTTGGAGTTAGGTTGAGTTGAAATTAGGTTTTCGTTAATTTCAAAATGGCGTTAATCGTTTCCATGGAGTAGAGTTAGGTTGAGTTGAAATTTTGATATCCTCTTGATAAAGTTAATTTAATTTGTGCCTAATAATACTCAAGGTATACTAATATTCTAAGTACATGCCCTGAAAATAATTTTAAAATACTTTTTTGTTTTAAATATATAAATATTTGTTGCTCAAAATTTTTAATATAAATTCCCTTGACATTAAAAATGAAAATTTTTCATTGCCGCCATTTTGAATTTCAACTCTACTCAATCCCATTAGTTTCGTCGAGTTCAAAATAATTTAACGAAAACTCAACTTTACTCTGTTTCCACGAACGCTAACTCCAACTCAAGCCGCTTTCAACTCTGCATGGAAACAAGATATATTATACACTGTATATATGTACACAAAATTATTGTTCACCTCGCCAGCTCACGCTGTCATTTTTGGTACAAAATCGACCCTCAGGTCATAAAAAGATTGACGCAACCAAATTTAGTCGAGCATGTTTTTTACAAAATCGTAAACTACCATGTTAGTGCCCTAAAGTACTATCTTCAGATTACGATTAGAGTATTCTAGATTTACGAAGTAATCTAGATTTTTTATACCCTGAACAAGTTAGATTACGCTAATCGTTAAAAAATGCAGATTCTGTAGAAAACCTTGGTTAAGCAATTTATAGGACCGCACTATCGGGTCACATCTCTCTGTGGCACTATATTCCATCAAGGGATTTGGCCGCCTCAAATGATGTTTCATAATCATATTTTCATTTCGGATAATGAGTTATTAATTCATTGATCATAAACCAGCCGTGAAATTTTTCCTTGTCACCACCGGAAAACGAACCCGGAACTTCCGGTCGCTAGAGCAAGCGTGCTGGCCATTTTGCCACCACACATCGGGCCACATCAGTTTTCTAAAATTTAAACGAAAATGATTTTTAAAGAAAACATGTTTTTCAATATAAATTTGGTACCTATACAGCACAGACTGACTGACTGATAAAACTTAAACTTCTACTTCAGATTGCTGTGTTATCATAAACATTGGACCACAAAATGATATGTTTGGTAGCTTATTAAAAATTCTAATAAGAATTAATTAAACCCTCTTCAATTCAAGAATTTGCCATGTGAGATAGATTTAAGTGGATCTAATGAAATTTATAATGAATTTATAATGTAGTAAAATGACTTTCTGGTCCATTTCGTGTTTTTGAGTGTTTCTTAAATTCGTAAAGATTTTCAAAAATTTGGTCACAACCAACTAGTTGACTACGGTTTTTTGAATGGTTTTCAATTAAATCCATGTCGTCTTCAAATTTAAAATGATTCCGTAGCAAATTCCTTGCTTTTAAATAAGGTGTAAAAAAAGACAAAACAATACGAAGTCCAAGCATTTGATAAGGTTTGGCACCGTGGTCTAGAATTTAAGCTCCAACGAGATTTGCCAAAACAACATTCTGAATTGCTAAAGTCTTACATCAACGACCGTTACTTCCGGGTGAGACAGGAAGGGGAATACTCTAAACTGAAGAAAATATTGGCAGGGGCTCCACAAGGCAGTGTTCTAGGTCCCGTTTTATACCTCCTGTATACAAATGATCTACCAAACATAGAAGAAGCTAGAATAGGAACGTTTGCTGATGACACAGCTATTATGACCACCGATGCTAGTATAGTTGAGTCCACGAGAAAACTTCAAAATGCTGTTGATATAATAAATAACTGGACAAAACAATGGAGAATAACACTTAACGAATCGAAATCAACACACATCAACTTTACAAATAGGAAATTAGAATATATTCCGATTAGACTGAATTCACAACAAATACCATATTCTAACAATGCTTAGTACCTCGGCATGATGCTACACTCTAAACTCAGGTGGAAAGCGGATGTTAAAAAGAAAAGGAAAGAACTGAATCTAAAATTCAGAAAAATGCACTGGCTTATTGGAAGAAACTCCGAACTGGCAACGCACAACAAACTGCTGTTATATAAACAAATCCTAAAACCTATCTGGACGTATGGTATTCAGCTTTGGAGCTGCGCAAGGAAAACTACAGTGAAGATCATTCAAACATTTCAAAATAAAGTACTACGTAGCATTGTGAATGCTCCTTGGTACATTAGAAACGACAATCTCCATCGAGACTTAAACATGGAAAACATCAGCGTTGAAATACAACAATTTGCAAGGGGTCATGTGCTGCGACTGCAGCAGCATGACAACGAGGAGCTACGGAACCTACTGGATCGCACCAATGGACCAAAGCGCCCAAAAAGAACAAAACCTTTAGAATTAGAGGTTCCTTGAGCCGCTTAAATCAAAGGACTGACAGAGCTGGGATGAACTGATAGGTCTCATCCCACAAGAGTAGACTACTTAACTTATAAAACAATTACTAGATAATCCATATGATTAGTTGTAATATTATACAGATATAAAGATTTCTTAAATAAAAAAAAATAAAAAATAAAAAAAAAAAAAAAATTGACAGCCAGACGCGAAATACGGGCGTCGAGTTTATTTAGACCATATATGTTACAAAAACGGAGCTCGCGTGACATCGCCTAGTTAGAATGTGCAACTGGCCTTCACATTATCTTTATCTGATTTCTTTTTTTCATTTTACTACAGTATAACATTTTTATGCTGGAGCAGTGCACCTAGAATACTACAGGCCACACTGCTTTAAAAATTTTGCTATATGACGTCAATTTATGTCGACTGTTCTCTCTTTGGCTATTATAGGCAGCACTAAAATTAAAAGGATTGTTTTGATTTTTTTTTGTGTTTGCTGTCATATTGATAAGAAAAAAATTGTAAACAAACACAAAGAAAAATATTTTAATAATATGTTTCACAATTTAATAAATAGCTATTGGTAAAAGTAATAATTCATAATATTCTTATAAAATTATCCATTCTAAATTGTGTAAAATATGTAAACACGTATACTTTTAGTACTCGTATAATTTTTTTTTTTTGTGTTTGTTTTCGTTTTTTTTTTATGAACATGACTGCCGTCTACAGTTCAAAGAACAAACTGTTACAGTTCAATGACATAGCAAGGAGTGTGGCCTGTAGTATTCTAGGTGCACTTGCTGGAGACAGACATGCGCGGATTTTTGAAGTAAAACTTCTTTAGGCACGCTTGACTTGGGGACTAAGCTGGCAAATGCGTTACGAAAAGTGTAATCGAACGAAACAATAGAAGCAAAACGAAATCATTTTCCTTTAGTATCAGGATGTGCCATGACAATTCAAAAATCCCTAGGTGGAACATTAGTTGATACCATTTTATTTTAATCATTGGTTAAAAAAATGGGATAATAAGAAAATTGGAAAATTGGAAAATTGGTAAATGGAAAATTGGAAAATTGGAAAAATTGGAAAATTGGAAATTTCGAAATTTCCAAAATTGGAAAATTGGAAAATTTGAAAATTTGTAAATTGGAAAATTGGAAAATTTTAAAATTGGAAAATTAGAAAATTGGAAAACAGGTAAATGGAAAATTGGAAAATAGGAATATATGAAAATATGAAAATATGAAAATATGAAAATATGAAAATATGAAAATATGAAAATATGAAAATATGAAAATATGAAAATATGAAAATATGAAAATATGAAAATATGAAAATATGAAAATATGAAAATATGAAAATATGAAAATATGAAAATATGAAAATATGAAAATATGAAAATATGAAAATATGAAAATATGAAAATATGAAAATATGAAAATATGAAAATATGAAAATATGAAAATATGAAAATATGAAAATATGAAAATATGAAAATAGGAAAATAGGAAAATATGAAAATATGAAAATATGAAAATATGAAAATATGAAAATATGAAAATATGAAAATATGAAAATATGAAAATATGAAAATATGAAAATATGAAAATATGAAAATATGAAAATATGAAAATATGAAAATATGAAAATATGAAAATATGAAAATATGAAAATATGAAAATATGAAAATATGAAAATATGAAAATATGAAAATATGAAAATATGAAAATATGAAAATATGAAAATATGAAAATATGAAAATATGAAAATATGAAAATATGAAAATATGAAAATATGAAAATATGAAAATATGAAAATATGAAAATATGAAAATATGAAAATATGAAAATATGAAAATATGAAAATATGAAAATATGAAAATATGAAAATATGAAAATATGAAAATATGAAAATAAGAAAATATGAAAATATGATGATATGAAAATTGGAAAATTGGTAGATTGGAAAAGTGGTAAATTGGAAAATTGGAAAATTGAAAAATTGGAAAATTCCAAAATTGGAAAATTGGACAATTGGAAAATTGGAAAATTGAAAAATTGAAAAATTGCAAAATTGCAAAATAGGAAAATATGAAAATAGGAAATTTTGAAAGTTGGTAAATTGGAAAATTGGAAAATTTGTAAATTGGAAAATTGAAAAACAGGAAAATTGGAAAGTCATAATATAGACTTCTATGTCACTGACTGACTCACTCGAGAACGCACAGGGTGACCAAAAATTTTTTTTCTTCTATATTATAACATCTATGTCACTCACTAACTTACTCACTCCAGAACGCACAGGGTGACCAAAATAAAATTCGTCCGTGTGATATATTTTATATATGTATTTTTTCTATATTATAGCTCCACTTCACACGAGGTATCGCAGCAACCGATTCTTTCTTCGTTTCTTTCCCCGATTGCCTATGATACAGGTTTTAATGCGACTTAAACATATTTTCGATGAAACCACATGATGTACTGTGGTTATACATAAATGAAATAAAAAATATTTCAAGGCCATTTTTACTATGCGAAGAGATTTCAAAAATGTTTTTTTTATCCATTTTGTGACACATACATAAACATTGTCTATTACGACTAGTTGGCCTTGAAAAAGTTACCAAGTTACAAGGTTACCTCTTGTGGCATCAGACATAAACGGCTAGGTGACACTCGAGAACGCAAAGGGTGACCAATTTTTTTTCCAATATTATAATTTTTCTATATTATATTATAAATATTAAATATATATTAGAAGTTTTACTTCAGTAGTGTGGTCTAAAGCACACTTAATTTTTTTTTTTACATGACGTTTTTATTTTTTTAAGCCACCTGTTGGCAATCTATTGAATTTTATAAATTGTTTATCCTGTAACAAACATTTTAATAATTAAGGTGCTTTTTATAAGAAAGAAATTCATTTTCCTTCACAAAATCTTTTATTAATTATTTTCTATATTTCATTTGTTCATGTACAACGAAATGATAGCTATTACACAAAATTTTACCATTAAGTAGGCATAAATTAATTTATTTTTAATTTTTTGTATGTTGTCAACACTGCTGCCGCGAGATTTTTGCGTTGTTTTAGAGTTAGAGTCAACTTGCGTGTGTGTGGGAGTGGGTATAGCGGTGGTGTTGATATGGGTAGGTATAGGGTGCGAGTGAAATGGGTTTAAAGGGTTTGAATTGGATAATGGGTGGGGGGTGGGGGGCTGGTAATAATTTTTAGGATGGTGGTTTGCGGTTTATTGGGGTCGGTTGAGTTATGGTGGATTGAGGTCGGTTGGGTTGGGTGTAAATGGGGTTAGGTGGGTGTGGGTGGATGTGGGTGAAAATCAAACATCAAATCTTTATAGGCAACAAAAATGCTTATAGAGTTCGGTTCCGAACCTTTCCCGTCTTTTTTAGAAATAGAGACAACTTGCGAAATTGCTATGCGAAATGAATTATTTCATATAAACTACTACATCCACCGTATGCGGAAGTTTGCACCATCTGTTTCCAGCATTATATGATTAAGTAGGGTAAGAAATTTTGTTTCTCATCTATAATTTAATAATTGCTATATTTTTTTAATCGCTATTGAGAGCTGAGAGAGAAATTATCTATTCAATCTTTATATATTATCGCTTTACCATAGACAGAATAAGTACTGCATCTAGTTTTACTTCATTATGTGACTCTTTGAATTGTAAACTATAAACTTTTGTGCCTGTCAATCTGACGTTTTGAATCGTCATCAAGTGTTTCTGTCAATAAGAGAAGTAACTGTATCATACGTAAAATCTTAACGAAAGAATTGTTGGTAATTAAACGGGAAATCTGAAATATCTAATGGCTTGTTTTTTATTATATCAGATAAATCAGAGAGATAATTTATCTGACAAATCGGATAATATTTTATCTGAAAAAGCTATTTATCCTGATGATACTTATGTAATTTTGGTATCTACTACGAAAAAATAATAAATTAGCGTATTATTAATTTTACAATTAATTTAACAAAAATAATATAAAAATAATTACAAGTTGATTTATTAATTACCATTTTCCATAGCGTCCGCCTATTTTGTGTCAAAATATTTCAAATATGTGTTTTCTCTGAAATATCTGAAAAAATTTAAGATGGAAAATAACGAGCTGAGAATTGTGAGAGAAAATAAAAAAACGAATAAAATGTATCGGATCGATCCGATAAAATAAAAAAACGGAAAAGGCTTTCTTTTTATCTCTCTGATCTCTCCGATATAATAAAAAAACAGGCCAAATGACGCCTAAATCTGGCTTTTGCTTAATGACATTCGTTATGTTTAATATAGACTTGCGATTTAAGATAGCCCCAAAGGAGAAATTCTAAATGCTTTAAATCGTGCAGTTCACGTCACCGGCTAAACATTTACCTTCACATCTCTCGTGTAACCGTGCTGTTGGAGCCACATATCGTTGGTATCCATTTCATCCAGTTTACGCTACACAAAGTTGCTTGTTATCGATTTGTAGCGCTCGCCGTTCTCAGTTATGGCAATGACAATTTTTCACTCATTAGTCGACTCGACAGGACGGTTGTGGCGACTATTAAAATCACGTAATGCGTGGAACGTTTCTCGTCTGAAGCACTGATTCGTAAAATCAAATTTGATGATTTGCACACACTCCTGAACTACAGGACACAACAAATTTGACAGATGTTACGTTAACAACGTAGATGCTATAACCTAACAAATTTCAAACGTCCATATTAAACGGCCCTTTGAAATGTTTTACTCACATTTGAATGTTCTTTCACCCCCTTCACTATATAATACCGTCAGTCGTGGACACTCTTTAAAAGGAGTGCGAAGGAAGTAAAGATTTAAAACTTGAGGAACATAGTTATCGTTTGGTTCCGATTCGTTTAATTTTTATTAATTCGCACGCACATAGCTTTCGTTTCGTTTTTAGTTGTTTTTTTGTTATTTAATAAATCGATTTTTTTATTTCTCCCAATATTGTTTCAATTCAATAACTTATTTATAATATCATACCAATTAATTTAATAATGAGTGAAGATTTACACATTGACAAAAAAAACGATCACCATAAACGCCGAAATAAATAATTTGAGGTTATTGTTTAAGTTTTTATTGAAATGTTATCAACTCTTTCGGTTCGGTTCCGCCTTTAACTTAATAATGTCACCATTTTTTCGGTTCTCCATACATTTTGCCATATTATCTTAAAGGTTGAAACGAAACGAAAACTATGTGCCCCGACCTTAAAAAGGTGTTCAAATTATACAAAATCAGTACACAAATCTTAAAAGGAGCACATAAAGTCACCTTATATACTGAAAAAACATGACAAGTTTGGAACGTACAATTTTTAAATGGATCACATTTTAATGTCTGTGCTAGGAACGCAATTCCATAAAATTGCTAATTTCAGTTCGAAAATTCTTGGACCTTACTTAAATAAACAACCTAAAACAAACTTTAGAATTTTATAAGTTTTATTGGTATTACCAACATACAATAAAATGAGATAACTTTCTGAAGTAATTTATAACGTAAAATTATTTTATTTATACATTCTTTAAGTAATTCACGATTTTTAAATAACGACCTGTACTTATTTAAAAAAAAGCTTTTTACTTTATATTTCTTAATTTTACTTTGGTTGTTGAATTTCCATAAAATATTGTATTTAAATTGATATGAGAACTTTACAAAATTTTACTTTAATTTAACTTTTAACTTTCATGCTGTAAATTCGTACTTTATATACATTTTTGTGTAACAACAACACCAAATATAAAAAATAAGCCGTGAATAAAAAAAATATATTTAATGAATTGAAATTTTTTATATTTACGATTTCCCGGATGGAAGTTAGAAAAAAGTGAAAAAAACGTTACAAAGAAATTTAAAGCCAACTTTTTTTTCTAATTTAAATACAAGGAACGGGAGAATTTGATGTTTTCCAATTTTTCTTTAACATTTTTTTTTTGTTGTTTATCGATGACATCGAAACCTGAATTTAATATATAAATCACCCGATTTATATATTTTTTATATCTTTTCTTATAAGTAGATTTGTTTCTTCTTGGTGCTCGTTCAGATCGTGCCCTTTTGTTGCAACATTTCCGACGTTTCCATGTTCTCGAGAAAATCGGTAACAAAAATAAAAATGCTGAGATTAAAAGATAAAACTTTTTATTCAATTTATGATGAACAAAATATAAATTTATCTACTTTATATACATTATATTTTGCTTGGAATTTTCTTTGCGACACACACATATATACACATATACACACAAGTATTGAAATGGTTGAATTTTTTTTACAAAAGATTTGGATCGTTGAGTTGTTAAACTTTTCAATCATTTTAAAATTTTAGATTTTTTTTTAAAACTAAATTGTAATAAAAAGTATTAATCGCAGCGAGCAAAGAAAAATATAATTTATAAAATGGTCGACTTTACAATAAAATAAACGTACAGAGTAATTTGATCAAATCTCTAAATTTTATAGGTATATAATTTCCGGTTTAATAGAGATCATTCAATTGGGCTAATATAAGGAAAATATATTGTTATTTTTACGAATTTCGGGCCTTCGATACGGATTCGTTCTTGATTTTGCAAGTAAAAGCGTTTAAAGTTCTAAACTTTATTTCTGTATATTCACTAATTTCACTTCCAATCACTTGGTCACTTGTATTGTTCCCTTTTACTTTTCGCAATGTTCAATTTTTACTTCTTTAACTTACACGTGCGTCTTGTCTATCGTTATTCGAGGTTAATTCTTTCCACTGGTGATGTAGCTATGCAGTTAACGAAACGATGTTCAGAGAGTTAAAAAATAAATTTTTATTTATCAAAATTTACGTTACTACAGTTTTATATAAAACTAACTCTAAACTCATTTGACAATTTCTTCACTTATATACCTTAATTAAATGTTAATGTAAGCAATTGTATATAAAGAAATTAACTAGAACATTCAATTTTCAAAGTTAAGCATTTTGTGGCACTGGCGTCTTGTTTGTTGCATGAAAGTAGCTTTCGAATTATGTTCAGGAATTTGGTTGACTCAGAGTTAACCGTGTTGTAACCCGATGGTTTGGGTTCATGACCGTTCACGTGGTTCCACACATTTTATTTGGACGATTGTGAAGTTTTTCCTAAAAAAAAAAGTTATTCCTAAAACCAACAACAATAAAAAAAAATATCTGTATGCATGTGTAAAATTCGTAATATCGAATAAAAAAAATATATTCTTATAAACGGGTAAAATCAGCATGATCCTAAATAGCTAAATAATTTGACTAGGACTATTGAAGATCATGAAATTAACACAATTTCCAAAAATGAATTAAAATGAATGAATACGAGTGGCATACATAAACGAGGAAATATAAAATTGGGTTTTTAAAGTTTTCCGAAATTACTAAACGGCGGAACCACCAACGAAAATAAGATTTGAATTGGTGTAGACCTGTGTGAAAAAAAATCATACACATTTTCCAAAAATTAGAGCCTGAGGTAGTTAGGATTAAGGATATTTGAACACATAACCGGGGTTATTAAATAAATTCGGTTTTTCCGTGTTTTCCGATATTAATAAATGGCGGGACCACTAAAGGAAAGTAGATTTAAGTTAGTCTAGGCCTGAGTAATTGGAAAATCATACTCATTTTCCAAAAAGTAGGGCTTCTGGTAGTTAGGATTAAGGATATTTGAACACATAACCGGGTTATTAAATAAATTCGGGTTTTCCGAGTTTTCCGATTTTCCTAAACGGCGGGACCACTAGCGGAAAGTAGATTTGAGTTAGTCTAGGCCTGAGTATTTGGAAAATCAGACTCATTTTGCAAAAAGTAGGGCTTCTGGTAGTTAGGATTAAGGATATTACCTTATTAGGATTAAGGGACCACTAGCGGAAAGTAGATTTGAGTTAGTCTAGGCCTGAGCTTCTGGTAGTTAGGATTAAGGATTATTGAACACATAACCGGGGTTATTAAATAAATTCGGTTTTTCCGTGTTTTCCGATATTAATAAATGGCGGGACCACTAGCAGAAAGTAGATTTAAGTTAGTCTAGGCCTGAGTAATTAGAAAATCAAACTCATTTTCCAAAAAGTAGGGCTTATGGTAGTAAGGATTAAGGATATTTGAACACATAACCGAGGTTATTAAATAAATTCGGTTTTTCCGAGTTTTCCGATATTACTAAACGGCGGGACCACTAGCGGAAAGTAGATTTGAGTTAGTCTAGGCTTGAGTATTTGGAAAATCAGACTCATTTTGCAAAAAGTAGGGCTTCTGGTAGTTAGGATTAAGGATATTACCTTATTAGGATTAAGGGACCACTAGCGGAAAGTAGATTTAAGTTAGTCTAGGCCTGAGCTTCTGGTAGTTAGGATTAAGGATTATTGAACACATAACCGGGGTTATTAAATAAATTCGGTTTTTCCGGGTTTTCCGATATTAATAAATGGCGGGACCACTAGCGGAAAGTAGATTTGAGTTAGTCTAGGCCTGAGTAATTGGAAAATCATACTCATTTTCCAAAAAGTAGGGCTTCTGGTAGTTAGTTACCTATGAAAGGTCTAGCTTAAACACACATTTAACCCAAATCATTCATTACCCTATTGGAATACAATTTTAATTCATCATGATGATGTAAACACGAATCATAACAAAAAAATCAGAACATTGGATAAAAACGAAATAATAAAGGATTCAAAAAGAATGTGAGAAAAATAAACTTACTTCGCCGATTGAACTTGATGATGATGATGTCCTTTACATCTGTTGTTCTTGCCAATACGGTATTGCTGGTTGATTCGAATGATTGGCGGCATATTCGAATATAATGATTTTAAAATCAGAAACTGCATCGACACTTTTAATAGATGTGATTGGTTGAACTAATATCGCCGTACTTAATTTTGGCTATGCTCGAATATCCAAATATCACATTAGACCATTGTATATAGACCGATGAATTTACCACACACTCCTTCACTAGACTAACCGCTTCACTGGATACGGAAGATTTAAGTTTTATGCCGAAGAAAGCGAAGCGACTGTGATATCGAAAGTCAGTTTTCAGCTACCTGGTATATAACTTCTATTAAGACGGTTGTGCTTTTCGAGTTAACATGTTGATTTAAAGCACAACATGTCTCAATTTATTTTCCGCAATTTTTCGAGTTGTCTCGATTTTTCGCCTCTTAACCACAGAAGTGTAATGTAGAAGAATAATGACTATTAGGAGCCCTTAAACCTCCGATTCCCCAACACGTGTTTATGTCGTATAATACTCTGATGTATCCTTTGACTTAAAAACTATTCATATTCAGGGGCCATACTCAAATTAATCCGATACAGAATTAAAATTCAATTCCATATTAATAATAGTAATATTTTTCTTTAATGATAGTATCACGACAGATTTATTTTGGGCTGACATTAAAACATGGCGGTTTTTCTCTTGTTGACGGAATAATTTTTAGGTTGATATATAGGAAAAAGAGTATTTTTAAACTTTTTTGGGCTGACACTTGCCTATATTCAAAGTCCGTATATTTTAGTATTGCCATCGATTTTTTTTGGATTAGAATTTGGGCCAACTTCATATACATGAACAAACACAGGATCTAGAAGATGAAAAATAAGGTATTTATTCAGTTTCGTTCTTTATATGGGTCTTGTGAATTTTCAGACCCAAATTTGTCCTCCACAAGGTCCAAGGAGTAACATTTGACTCAATATCTATATAGTGGCGGTCTGGTGTAAAAAATTATTAAATGTGATAAAATCTAACTATAAATTACACGTTTGAAGACTTTACCGTTTGAAGCAAATTCCGCATAGCCTGATATCAAAATAATTTATTACACACCTAAATAAGATTGATCTGCCCTCCACAAGGTCGATGGATTGACATTTGACTCCATATCTAGTGGCTGTCTGTTGTATTAAATTATTAAAGGTGGTAAAATGGATTTTTATGTTATAAATAATTGTTTGGGTGACATTTGCCCTTAGTGAAGTTATAGGGTTGATCTTTAACGAATTAATCAATGTAATAATTTGTAATAAACTCTGGCCCAAGTACCATCTAGATATCAAAGCTACATCAAAAGTTACCACTGTGTAGGCTTAATTATAAGCTAAACCGACCACTCGTTCCTAGAAAACGGTAACTGTAATAAATTAGAAATAAATTATAGTATAGTTTTCATTGAGGTGGGCTTATTTGGTCGGTGCAGGTTTAGATCACTAGTTTCCTTGCTGTTTGAAAATTGCTAAAGACCCTTTTCTGTTGAAAATGCTTTTTCCTCACTATTATTCGGATGGATTGGTATTTGCCAATATCTACTTTTCAGATCCAATGGTCCATGTGCACGTTCAAAACACGAACTGATACTTTTTGCAGAAATTTCACTAAAGTTCTGTTTATTTGAAGGGATGCACCATATTAGTACCTGGTTATCCAGATCCGTGACTATCTGGTATTTCTTCATATCATCCAGTCCGACGATATATTGATAAATTATTCTAGCTATGATAAACCGATGATTGAATCGCATTCGCAGAACGTTACTGGGAAGAAACACTCTCCTTTGACTATTGCAGATTCACCTGTTGCTGTTAGCAAGTTATAACACACCATAGTATCAATCTGTTCTGGATCTACCATATCGGGACGAACAATCTACTTTGAAGCGTCGGTTTCTAGTAAAACTGCAATAACGTTGTGCCAGTAAGCCAATGACAGCAACATAGTTTCAATCCGCTCCCAGTTGTGTTATTTAAACGAAGTACTTGAGGCATTTCCCCCCTTCCACCAGCTTACTTAACTTAGTTTTTCGGATAATGCCTATTAAATGAGACAAGAAATGTCTTTCCTCGTCTCTTTCAACATCTAACTGCCTCATTTCTACTCGTTTCTTGCCTCGCACGTCAGCTTCTGTCAGGGTTCTTAGCTGCTTACTATCCCTCATAAAATCCCCAGGTTGTTGGCATAGGAAGCATCAAGACGAAGAACGCTATCGTTTTTTTCCGGTAGCTGGATAATCTAGTTGTGGTTTCCATATTTCTTCTTTTCTTAATGCCTTTATGTGAGTGATATTCTCCAAATCTAGCGTGCACAACTTTACTGAGTTAGCGGCTATACTTGCTCTGGCTGCATCATATTCCAATACTTCATTCATTCATTTACCTCTATAGTATTTTTCCCCAAATGCAGTTTTAGATGGTCGTCCTTGACAGCACTGATAAACGTGTCCAGACCATTCAACACATCTGCAGGTTTTTTACCATAAAAATAAAGCAACTATTTCATTACCTCTCTTTATGGTTCTCGCTGGCTTTCCCCACGTAGTTGCTTTTGAGTTGAATCTTGGATAATTCTCTCAGGACTGCCCATATCTTACTTCCAACTCAGTTATAATCCGGCCCCAACTCCAACTGTTGCTAATAAGGTTTGTAAGACATCTGCAGCTTTCCTACGAAGATTTACTATGAGTACGTTTAGCTGATCCCCTGCTCTCTAATAATTGTGCTGTACTGCCGCTTGGAACTGCTCCCCCTGCTCTCTAATAATTGTGCTGTACTGCCGCTTGAAACTCTCTCACTCTCTCTCTCTCTCTCTCTGGCACTATATCCCATCAAGGGATTTGGCCGCTTCAAATGAGGTTTCATAATCATATGTTCATTTCGTCACTCCATTTTTTTGGCCATGCCTCCTGTTCTAGCCATCTTTCACTTTTCTGTTTAAAGCTTAATATTTCAACTTGTAATCTTCTTTAGTTTCTGAACTCTTGGTGATTTTTTGTATTGCTGGTTTTCCTCTCGCCAGTTTTCAGATATTCGTTCAGGTATTCAGGAAATCCGGTTGCCGCGAGATAGCCTTATTCCAGCGTCGCCAACAATCTGGGAGTAGTGCTAGCTATACCTATCTTCCCGCATCTAAAGCATCTTCTTTGACGTTTGGTGTCATTTGGCTTTACACTTGATCGACAAAATTCTTCATGACTCCGAACGCTATGTACCAATTTTCTCATTGCTCGCTCCACGTCGAAAACTGTCAAGTCATTCGAATTGCGTTTTTGCTGCGATGCTGGTTCAATTTTATAAACTTCCCGCTCCTGTGTAGTTTCTCCGCCTCAACTTTGTCGCGACTCGATCGTAACGTCTTTCTACCTCGGGTGTCGTTTGCAATAAATCTGCTGCCCTTTTTCTTAAACCTATGTGCTTTACACCTTCTTGAATCTTGAAATGCATGAACTGAGTTTCACCACCTAATGTCTGAGGTTTCTTAACTTCTCTCGAGTTCTCGGCGGACAACGTTCAGCGCATATGGTCGACTTTCTTTTGTTTGTGTACGTGACTATAAAAACTGACATTGACCTCCTTAGTTTTACTTTCAACTTCATGCTTGTCTAGTTTATCGTTTATTTTCTCCATCTAAAGCTGAAATGTATTCGTCATGTCTTTTAAATCAAGTGTCGATTTTTGTTGCTTGGTAGTAAGCGATTGAACAGAAATTGTACCATTTGTTTCAAGAAACGATCCGATTTAATCTTTTTTTAACTGCCTTTTGGTAGGTTGAAAATTTTGATCTTTTGATGATCGAGCAAGCGTCATTTGAGTGTGTACTCAAGTGCCCTGGAGTTATTACGGTTAATGGGGGAGTGTGTTTTTTCAACTTTTGTGATAGAAATATTGTGAGTAAATGGTCTATTTGTTTTCTACGACTAAATAAATTGGTAAACATTGTATGGGTGGGGTGTCCATTAAAAATAATATTTTGTCCAAAGAGACGAAAAAAATCTTAAACAAATTAAAATCACGGACAATTATGAAATACTTTTTAAAATGTGTAATGTGGTATTTTTAAATTGCTTACATAACTGTAATTTATTATACACATCGTCGGCTTGCTAGAAGAGTGACACATCTCAAAAAATGCAAATTTTGAGTTAACTGTAAAAACTACTTAAAAAGTGCTCTACTTTAATCTGAAATACCGTCGTTTCTAAATTATACATAAACGCCACTAGGGTGCAGTTGTTACGTTATTCATTTATGCCGTCTTTCGTTTCATTATTATTTGTAACAACGGCACATCAGTAATTAATACGAACTCACTCGTGGTAAAAGGACGTAAACATTTTCGTATATAACGTTACATTTTGTATTCGGTTGAGATTAAGAGCGATCTTTTTGATAGAAAAACGTCACATTTTGTGCTGTGTCATTATTTTTATAAAATCATTCAAACTTACCAGTTGATGATTTCCGCGATATAGTTGCAATTCGAATTGTGTAATTAAAAAAAAAAATCGTAAGTATTGCCCTGATATTTTTATGGAAAATAATGTAGTATTTAAAGTTAAAACGCTATTTTAGAAAAATAATAATTAATTACGGTGGATTATTTTGATTTATGGCGATATTGTTGAATCATAAATAATAAATATTGAAATTATTTTTACTTGTGAGTTTATTGAAGATATTGTTATTAATTATTTTTAATAATTATTTTAATAAATATCATTACATTTCATGTTGTGTCAATTTTTTCCTAGTTAAAGTTTTACAAAACAGTTATATTTTGATTTGTGTCAGTTTTTGTGAGAAAACGAAATTAATACAGTCCAAAAGTTTATGAAAATAATGTATTATTAAAAGTTAAAACATTATTAAAGAAAAATAGTGATTACTAGGAACTGATTATTTTTACTTATGACGATATTACTGCAGCAGAAATGATAAATAAGTGAAACTATTTCGATTTGTGTCTGTATTCTAGATAATATTTATAAATATTATTTTATGTTGTGACGTTAATTCATTAAAAATAAAAACAAATTTATCATTAATAATATTCCCACCATTCTACATTTTGATTATTTAGGAAAAGTGTTATAAGTTGATTTATAATTAAAGTTTATTGCACATAATAATGACAAGTCGCGGGAAGTTGCTAGTGCAGATTGTATTAGATCAGGTGGAAAAGAATAAAGTTCACACAACCACTGAACAAGACGATAATAATGAAGATGTTACTAAAGAACCTTCAAAGAACGGGGTCGAAAGTATATTTAAAGAACCAGTCACAATGAGCACGTTGCAGGTTAGTAGCGAACAGTCTATGGTAGCAGAATTGCCAGAACAAGTTAAATTGAAGACGCCGGAAGAAATGGTAGACTATGCAAAAAGAGGTTCTAACTAAAAATATTGAACAACCTTCAGCATTAGAGTTACCGAATATCTTTGAAGAACAAAAGATGTTAACTGAAAATCTAAAACTAAATTTAGAGTGGAAAGAAAAACGAATTGAAACTCCAGAAAACGAAGCGAAAACACCAGATAAATCTATAGGAGAATATGCAATAAATATGACCCCAAATTCCAATGAAGCACAATCTGCATATTCAGGCTCTTTGTCGTCAAGTAGTAGTAGTAGTAGTTCTGGTAATTCCAGCTCTTGTTCTGAATCGTCGGATGAAGGTAATTAAAATCAAACATTACATCAATATTATGTATCATAATTATTTTGTATTATTATATCAAACATCATTATTATATGTCGTATTTCCGACTGTGAAGACCCAATTAATAATCCAGCTTTCCAAATTGATGAACATAAAAGTCACTCCAGTAGCAGCGAAGAAGTGGAATCAAATTACAAAAGTAAGAATAAAATGCAACCTTGTTCTTCAAACCAGCAGCTAGTCGTAAGTCCAATAAAAAAGGGTAGGAAAAGAGTAGGCAACGAAGCCAACTGGAAATAGAATACGTCTAAACGACTAAGAAATACAGGAAAAAGTTACGAAAGAAACAGTAAATCAAACAAACTTTCAAAGCCCAGACAGATGAAACCACCTTGTTCTAATAAATGTAAATTAAAATGTTTCACTAAAATTTTGGAACAGGAGCGTCATCAGATATTTTCCACTTTCTGGGAATTAGGCCATTTGGATAAGCAAAGATATTTTATTGCTTCTTGCATGGAATCAATGCAACCAAAATACCGATACGCAATCGAAAACAGCCGCAGATCATTGAACAATGCATTTTATTTTAACTTAAAAGACCGTAAACTTCGGGTCTGTAAAATATTTTTTAAAAATACTTTAGACATCAACAACCGGCCAATTAGAACCATAACTGAAAAGCGGGGCAAATTATCGAACGATGTACTAGAGGACAAGCAAGGAAAACATGGAAACCACGCACGAATACACGAATCAATGAAAGACGAAATTCGAGGTTTCATTCATAATATTCCAAAAATTGAAAGCCACTACAGACGGTCTGAATCGGCAAGACACTATATAGATGGTAACAAATTCATATCGGACCTTCATAGAGATTATGTGGCAGAGTGTAATAAGAGAAATTCTCCGTTTTGTAATTAATTGATTTTTTATAAAATGTTTACAAAAGAGTTTAATGTATTTAGTTATAAGCCACAGAATGCGAATTATGTGTTTCATATGAAAATGCTTCACTTGAAGAAAAAGCAAAAATGAGCGAGAAGTACGAAACCCATTTAGACGAAAACGAGTTAGGTCACAGTGAAAAAAACTCAGACAAAATAAAGTTCGCGAATATGCCAAAATTCATTCTAGCAGTTTATGATTTAGAAGCCGTCTTTCAGTGTCCTAAAGGCCAAGCTTCTGTTTTCTACTGCAAATCAAAGTTAAATGTGTTAAAATTTTCGATATACGATCTTAAGCGTAAATCTGCGGATTGCTTTGTATGGCATGAAGGCATTGGGAATAGAGGTGCTAACGAACTTGGGACGTGCATTTTACGTTTCTAGCAACAAAAGGCAACCCAAGAAGAAGAAATTGAAGTAATGTTTTATTCTGACAATTGCCCCGGACAACAAAAAACAAATTTATGTTTTCTCTATACCTATACGCTGTTCAAACATTAAAGATAAAGTCGATCACACACAAATTTCTTATAAAGGGGCACACCCAAAACGAGGGTGACTCGGTTCACTCAACTGTAGAAGCTGAAATAAAAAAGCAACTTCGAAGTGGTCCACTATATACACCTGATTCTTTTATAAGTTGCATTCGATCTGCCAAGAAAAAAGGAGATCCGTATAGATTGGTTGAAATATCATTTCAAGATTTTTATGATTTATAAGACCTCACTGGACAAATGCGGTTTAATTTATCAAATGCAGTCAAGGTGTCGGATATTAAAGTGATCAAAGTTGAAAAAAACTCTCCATATTCGATTTTTTATAAAACTTCATACAACGATGATTCATTCAAAGAAGCTGTAGTTATACGAAGCAGCTATATAACTTCTATCTCAGATTTTGAATTAAAACATGCATTTTTTTCACCACCTGGGATATCAGAAAACAAGCGGAAAGATTTACTTGATCTATTGAAAGGAAACTATATTCCTAAATACTATACTCTTACTCGAAAGTTTGTAGATGCAGAATTTTTTTTATAACGATACAATAATGATAAACACCATTACGTCGTTTATGAAACTTTGAATTGGTAATATTTTTATGTTCCTTTTAATTTTAAAATGAAATTATTATACACGGTTTGTTGAATTTTAATTAATAAAATGATAATTAATTTTTTTTTTGTTTTTTAATTTACATAAGAAACCCATTTATTTCATATTTTCGTTACATTAATTTTCAAGAACAACGTCACAACTCAAGAAGAGGCTGTTTTAAACATCTAAATTATAAAAAAGCAGAGGAAATTTTAAGTTTTTTGCTAAGTTTTTAAAATTCAAAAACTATTCACCAAATAAATCTGTCATTAGAAATGGATTTTAGTAGTTAGTGGACTAAAAATTGATAATTTCCTTTAAAAAAAAAATTCAAATCGATTTTCTGCAAAACTAACTTTTTTTAGTTGTGTCATTCTTCTAGCAAGCCGACGACATGTACATAGCTTTTAGTATATTCCAACCATAATTAATATTCATAGCTTAAGTTATCCAAATATTGTTATTAAAATTTACTTATCTTAAATTATGTGTTATGTATACAGCAGCTTCAACTATCAAAATATCAAAGTACAGTGTCAAGTACAGCTGGATGCATTACACCTTTGTGATGTAGTTTCAAGACTTATGAGCACGATGCGACATCTGTGTTTAAAGCATAAGGTTCTAACTTTAGAATATATTTTTCGGGTACATTGTTTGTTAATATTTTTCGAGACTGTACTTGTTTCGTTGTATATTAGTCCAAAAAGGTTCGCTATGTAATAAACACCAGAGAAACATTACCTTAACCTAAAATTAATAAAATAAAGTTATAGAAATAATCATGGGGCCGCATTGTATTAATTATCATTATACCAAATATAGTGATACAAAGCGAGTGTAATGATTATTGACCAATTATTACAATTTTGATTGTACAATCATCGCGTACAAAAGTAATTACAATACTCGGGTTTTCTCCTCCTTTAAACGTTTTATAACCTCGACACCAGCTCTTTCCTTGATTTCTGTGACTTGTAGAGGTTTATCTTTATACTAAGCTCATTTTTGCTGCTTGTCTCGAAAATTTATTTATTAAACGTACACTACTGAAAAATTTATTTTCCTCCAACTTTACTAAATAACGCCAATTTGATCTCCAACTTAAAGTGCTATAAAAAATAACGGGTGATTTTTTAAGAGCTTGCGAACTTTTTTTTAAAAAAAAACGCATAAAATTTGCAAAATCTCATCGGTTCTTTATTTGAAACGTTAGATTGGTCCATGACATTTACTTTTTGAAGATAATTTCATTTAAATGTTGACCGCGGCTGCGTCTTAGGTGGTCCATTCGGAAAGTCCAATTTTGGGCAACTTTTTCGAGCATTTCGGCCGGAATAGCCCGAATTTCTTCGGAAATGTTGTCTTCCAAAACTGGAATAGTTGCTGGCTTATTTCTGTAGACTTTAGACTGGACGTAGCCCCACAAAAAATAGTCTAAAGGCGTCAAATCGCATGATCTTGGTGGCCAACTTACCGGGCCATTTCTTGAGATGAATTGTTCTCCGAAGTTTTCCCTCAAAATGGCCATAGAATCGCGAGCTGTGTGGCATGTAGCGCCATCTTGTTGAAACCACATGTCAACTAAGTTCAGTTCTTCCATTTTTGGCAACAAAAAGTTTGTTAGCATCGAACGATAGCGATCGCCATTCACCGTAACGTTGCGTCCAACAGCATCTTTGAAAAAATACGGTCCAATGATTCCACCAGCGTACAAACCACACCAAACAGTGCATTTTTCGGGATGCATGGGCAGTTCTTGAACGGCTTCTGGTTGCTCTTCACTCCAAATGCGGCAATTTTGCTTATTTACGTAGCCATTCAACCAGAAATGAGCCTCATCGCTGAACAAAATTTGTCGATAAAAAAGCGGATTTTCTGCCAACTTTTCTAGGGCCCATTCACTGAAAATTCGACGTTGTGGCAGATCGTTCGGCTTCAGTTCTTGCAGGAGCTGTATTTTATACGGTTTTACACCAAGATCTTTGCGTAAAATCTTCCATGTCGTCGAATAACACAAACCCAATTGCTGCGAACGGCGACGAATCGACATTTCACGGTCTTCAGCAACACTCTCAGAAACAGACGCAATATTCTCTTCTGTACGCACTGTACGCATTCGTGTGGTTGGTTTAATGTCCAATAAAGTAAACTGAGTGCGAAACTTGGTCACAATCGCATTAATTGTTTGCTCACTTGGTCGATTATGTAGACCATAAATCGGACGTAAATCGCGAAACACTTTTCGAACCGAACACTGATTTTTGTAATATAATTCAATTATTTGCAAGCGTTGCTCGTTAGTAAGTCTATTCATTATGAAATGTCAAAGCATACTGAGCATCTTTCTCTTTGACACCTTGTCTGAAATCCCGCGTGATCTGTCAAATACTAATGCATGAAAATCCTAACCACAAAAAAATCACCCTTTATTATAGTTTTGTATACAAATTTTTTTCGCAACTTTTTTCTTAAATTTAATTTTGATTACAAAAGTTTATGGGTTTACTACCTAAATAAAATAATGTTAATCAAAAAATAAAAATTCTATATTTAAATTAATTCTTAACGTTGCAAGATAGCAGAAATTATTCATGTCCGAAGCAGCTTTAACCCAACAAAAAAGAAAGAAAAACCGGAAAATTCATAAATTGATATAAACCGAACACTCTTCATCCAAGTAGTGCACGTAATTGGAAATTTATGAAAATACAAAACTTATTTAAACTTGATTTCAGTTAAGAATTTGTTATCTTAAAACTGGTAAGTGTTATTGACCAAACAAGAGTTAAAATCTTAACGTGAACAAAAATTTGTATGGTTATTTAATCGACATAAATATCTAGACGTGCTACACATAGATGTTTATATATGGGATAAACTGTGAAGTATATTTTTGTGATACGAGTAGTTAACTTTAAGTGGTTCACAATTTTTATTCTTATTTTAAACCGAATCAGATGTTTATGTTAATTTTCTATTTAGTTAAATTTATTTATTTAAGGAATTTAAATAACGTAAAGAAAATATACTCGACAGACATATAAGGTAGAAAATTGTAATCGAGAGAAAATTATTGTACATTTTTCTAATTATAAAGTAAAATTAATTTTTGGGTTAGGAATACACCACACACAGGAAGTAAATAAGATAGTGAAAAATTTACAAATATAATAAGAAATTTTTTATGTATGCTGACTGTTTTATATTCTGGTGCACGTATTAGTACTCGGGTTTGAATAGTAAATTTGATTATTATAATTTGTTGTTGACCGATTTTATATCTAAGTCAATTCCAAATTTGTTAAAAATAGTTAAGAGTAGTTAATATAAAAATATAAATACAGTTGAGGCATATGTTTCATTTAAAAATTTAACACTGCTTGGAAAAATATTTATAGTAATGTATTTAGCATTAGATTTTTGTTCACAGTATAATTAGGGCGGTCTCTCTCTCTATCTCCTGCGCTCTTTCTCCGTCTCTCTCGGTTTCCATTTCTCTCTCTCTCTCTCTCTCTCACCCGATGTTTGGGGAATAAAAAGGAAGTAGTTGACTCCCAAAAGTGCGCTTTATCTCATGGTTTAAACGAATCTGACATTCGTATTCCGCAACTTTAAAGGAACCAATGATGGAACGAATGACTTTATTTTAAAAGGAGATGACATTTTACAGCCATAATAGGTCAGGGTTCAGCTCTCGATTTCGTCAGCGAGCCCATGCCTTATGAGTGCTTTATAAAGTTCGAACATGCACTACACTCATAAAAATAATAGGGTAAAATCAACAAAATTTTTAAGTAATTGTAACTTAAAATTGAAGTTCAAATTGAGCCTAAGTAGTGCAAAGTAAACTTTACAACTTTTAGTATGCAAAATTAACGTACGTCACATTTACTTGTGTGGTGTTAAATGAACTTAGTGGATTAAATAAAATATAAAAACAAGTCAAATATTATTATGAGACTAAGTTGAACCACCTTTATTTTAAGTGAAATGAACTAGTTTTTTGCAATTCCTTGGAAATTGCAACTTAATAAAGTTACTAATTAATTACTTTTAATTTTGTCATTTAGTGGTGTTAATACTTATTATTAGAGAAATTTGTTTTGAATATATACAATTAGGAGCCAATAGTGCCCAGTGCTTGGATATAAAAACTTAAAAAAATTCAAAAAATTGAGTTAATCGGTTTGGCTTGTGAACGATTTATATATGTCGTTCGTCACATGGAAGTAACAGTACTAGCCTTGTATCTTGATTTCAAAATTCGAGCTGATGAGACATTTAAAATTTTAATACTTTCAAATTAAAATATTTGGTTTTCTCATAACGCTGTAGTTATTAAACTAAAAATATGAAAATGAGTTTTTGATTCATCTATACGATGCAACCACCAATTAAATTAGCGAATTATATTATAAAACCGCTAAAAATTGTTAAACACTTCGTGGTTTTCAGTTTCCTAGTATTCAATGCATATACGCGTTTTTTTTCATCATCCATGTAAATTTAACATAAAATTTTGAAAGGCCTACTTCAGAAAAGGTGAATTTTGGTTACAATTTTTTTCCATTATCTAATTACATTTTAATTATATCGTTATGTTATGTTAATTTTTTTCATTTTTCCGATTTTGATCTACATATACCACAGTTCTTTTTTATGTTTTTTTTTTTTTTTTGATTTTAACAATTTTCAAATTACGAAGCAGATTAAGTAAAATTTGCATCTATTATGTGTACCAGCAAATCGGACTTTTACCATACTTGCTTTTGCTGTCTCCGATATATGCCATAGGGATTCTTCTGGATATTGATACGATTTTTATTTTAATGCTGTTCACTTTCAAACAAAGTTTTCTTGTGTAGCGATCGAGTGGTGTGAAACTGTCCTTCTTGTTGATTGGCTTTCGGCCAAAAAGGACGATATCGTCTGCATAGCAAAGGATTTGGCCCGACTTATTAAATATGTGGCCTATGCCCTAATTCTTTAAAAACCAAGATAAATTGTAAAATGTAAAAGTGATAACTTTTACACACGAAAAAAATTATCGTAGAAGTCTAGATTTATATTTGATATCGTGATGTTTTAGTAAATTCGCATTCTCTAAATTTGTTTCAAGATAAAATGAAAAGTAGCAAGATAAGTATATGTCAAAAAGTAACACAAGTAATTTATCGCGAAATAACTTTGCTTGAATGTGTAAAACGCTTTCGTTTGGATATTATTAATAATTAATTGAAATTTTTGATATTTCAGTTTATAATTTTATTTTGGAATTAAACAAGCCAAGTTCTAACAATTTAAGTAACTGCGATACTTTGCATAAAAAAGTTATAAAATTCTTTCCATTTAGAATGTAAAAGTGGACTGTTATCGATGGAATTAAAATATTCTTTCAGTAAATCAAACATTTGAATATTTTAATCGATCGTCTTCACTTTACCTATACTTTTGCTTAGGTTAGCTCCAGTATTTCCACAAAAACAATAAAACAAATAAATTTATTATTTACAATTTTATGTTTAAAATAAGGAATAAATAATGTACCTAGTTATATTAGAAGAAAAAGACTTAAGGGGTAGAATATCGTAGAACGAGATGGTATGTGGATTATAGAAAAAGCAATTTTAGTTGGTCAATTTTCAAATATAAATGTCAAGTGTTTCAAGTGTCAAGATGTTGTCAAATAACAACATCTAAAATGGACCCGCTCTCCACATAGCCAGCAAAGCTTTCAACTTGGTGTGCACTTATTTATTTATTTATTTATTAACATTACAATTTAGAATAAAACCGTACACGTAAAACGTTGAGCTTTCAAGCTCATTTGTTGTCAAATGTGCAGTTCATTAAAATTCCAAATACAGCCATTTCTTTCATTTAATGGTTATCCCGTTAGTTTTTTGCTAATATGTGGCACTTGCAATATTTTACTTGATCATTACACCTTCACAATTAAGAAAACTGACGAGCACAATAAATATGATGCCCTATACAAAATCTAAATTAGTTAACAAATTTCAGTTTGTTGTTGTTTAATATTTCATTTAAAGGCAGGAGGAGCTCTCAACAGTCTATCTATAAGATCTTACAATGCTTTAATTCTAAACTATTTATTAATTTTATGTTTTGAAAAATTAATAATTAGGACAAATTTCGAACAATAATGAACGAGTACAAAATTTAATTATATTATGCATTAAAACTAGCTTTTACTAGCACTAAGGTCAAACAAGATGTATATTGCATAAAATCGATTTCTAAAGTGCAGGTAATTGATCAAAGTCTCACCTCGTACTCGTTACCGATCCTTAAGATTAACCCAAACATTTTACAAAGATTAAAAATTAACACATGGTAAAAAAAAACAATTCGAAACACTAAAACGTCCCTCCATAACTAGACCTACATCAACTACTAGAAATGGTTTCGATTAACAAATTTTCGGTGCTATTGAGGAGGCACATAAAAAATATAGGATGAGCAACTCGTGGAGTTCGGAAAAGTGGCAGTGGCTAACAAAATTTGATCTTTAAATGAGCTTCGTTGCTTAAAACGCATAGCGTTTTGTAGTTTACTCGAAATTCTAAAATTCTAATAAGACAATCCCGAACTTTTCGATATCCGCATGTGCGGAAAGAGCTAAATAGGGCATCGGAAAGAGCTAAATGGGTCTTCAACAACGAAATACACTGAAATTATGATCTGCTTAAGACAGATTCGATTGGATTTCAAAAACATATCGCAAATAATAATTACATAATAATGCGATTTTGTACTTAGTATAAAGAATAACCTTTAAACAGATTAGAATACACAACATTAACCAAAATTCAACGGATCGATCAATTGTAAACAAGACTTATATTGTACACGTCTTTACCATATGAAGTAAAGAATTTTTTGACTGTTGTAATGTTCTCGTGAAACATTTGGTTTGTTTTATAAGTCTATCTAACCGTATCTTGATTTGAATTTCAAATAACTCCCGACTCCGATTATTTTTCAATAAAATTTTGAAGGCTATATGTGATTCTAGATGGCTTTGATGTATATGCAACAATTTACGTTTCTAGAGATTATATTTTTTGAGTTATTAAGGATATAAAATAATAAAAATTTCGTTGTGACGTTTAATGTTATCTTGCTCGCTTGCTGTCAATAGGTTTATCTTGGGTAAAAAAACTGTAGAGAATGCGATTTAAAAATGCCAAGATAATATATTGTATAAAATTTTCACCTGTAAAATTACCCTTACCACAACCCGTAACAACTTGAGCTATATATTGTAAACAGATGATATTTAGAATAACGTATATCCACAAGAATAATGTTGAAATTTAAATGGGAACGGTAGTTATAGGCCCTCAAAGTCTAAATATGAACCTACATACATCATAAGAGTGTGTTAAGTTTTGATATTTATTTATCGTAATAAATTTTATCTTGGAGTGCAATTACAGAATGCAAATATTGTAAAAAGGCAAGATAAATTATCGTTTACACGTTTACAAATTATCTTATTGCTTAGAGAATTAGGGCACTGAAGTTTCTATAAAGCGTTTTCTTACTATACTCAAAAGCCAGATTGTTTAGAGCAGGTCCGAGTGCATCACTCTGTCGAACATTAGATTTTCTTTCAAATGGTAATAATATAAATCCATTGACTACACTTCTTCATATACACCCAGCATTTGTTAATTGACACAGAGCAATGAGTTTTTTCATGTTCCTAAGCATATTAACATAGCTTAGAGGTCCTCGCGGTTGGTACTGTCATATGCCTGCTGAAAATTTTCAGTTTTAATGTATGCTATAGATTGTACACTCAAAATGTTTCCAGAATCATCAATGATTTTATCGGATAGATGGGCGAGCCTTGCACATACAATATTAGTCAACACGTTGTAGACAATGTTCAACAAAACAATGCCACGAACGAGATCGTAAGGTTTTGTCAGATTTTGAAAGTGGGTTTGGCTTACTAAGAGAACATTAGCCAGGTTTGTTTGAAACTCTCCACTCCCGTCTTTGATGGCTGTACTTTCAAAGTGAAAATTTTTAGTCAGATTCCTAGCGTTAGAAATACAGTCTTTTGAGTATCTTTGGATTCAGCTTCGGACGCATTTTCTCATATGTTCCCGTTTTTTTGTTGGAGATATTTAGTCGTAGCTTTAATAGCCAGTGTTATGTTTTTATGCGTATTTTGCAACTATCGACATGTTGGTGTTGAAAAAAGTGTAGATAATTGATTTTTCCTTAGACAATGTTGAATATGTTTAGGGTTTCTAGATAGGGTTACCAGAGAAAATTTATTAAGAATACATGCACCTCATGAAAATTTGAAACTGTGATTTATCCGTGAACCATGTCAACGATAAAATTTTCTGTCATTTCGTGTAGGAGATTAAGTTGCACAAAGATTTGCGTCATAGTTAATGGCCATCCAATTTCAGACTGCGTGGTGTACCCTTACTACCCTACCCGGTAGATACCGAATGAATTTAATTTTTTTTTTAATTTGCAGTTTGTATTTTGGTGTAATACAAAAGAGTATAATATATAAGGAGAGGTAATTTCGTGAACAGAAAATATGTATGAAAAAATGAATTCTTTTGGGTTTTAAGTGCAATAGATGTACGCGATTTTCATATTTTCCTCTCCGTTAAACCATAAAGCAAAATATACATAAGAGGACTCATGTAGAGATTCTGAGGTTAATCTATTTTACTATTGGCAATCTGTATATAATGCCTAACAAGAACAATGAACTATAAAATAACTAAGCTGATATGTTTATATGATTCGTATGTATGGATTAAATATAGAAAAAAATTAAATTTGTGTATTTAAATATATTAAAACTATAAAATAAGATTAACCTTGGAAAAACCTGCTTATAAAATTTGCACTACTTGGTTTCTCTTATATATTTATTGCTCGATGGTTAAACCCAAAAAACGACATTAAAAACTGAATTCAATTTTTTTACACAGTTTCTGTCCATAAAAAAGAATTTCTCGGTGCCTTATACTCTTCGGTAGAATAATGAAGCAAAACTGGCAAATTGTCTTTCCCCGTCCAATTTCACTATTGTCTAAAATTGTCGAGCAATATTCATAATACAGCCTCTATAACCTACCAAAAAGTGTAAAAAATTTAAATAACAGTTCCTAAGCTTTCGGAACCTTCCTGGTTCCATTTCCAAAATAATGTAATACTAATATTATTCTTTGGAGAATGGAACCGAAAATGTTCCAAACGCTTAAGAACTAATATAAAAATTTGAGCTAAAAACTGTTATTTAAATTTTATACTACACAAGCTCATTAACCAATTTAAATTACCCCAAAGAGCTTTGTAGTTAGTCTATTAGTCTATCGTTCCCAATGCTCAACATTTACTTGGTCTCGTGGTACTATTCTGGTTTTCCTTGGAAACTGATGGAATCAGTTTGGTGTAAATATTTTCGTAACAAACTTAAATTGGTAATTATTTTTCGCTACAAAAAATTTTGTGGATTAAAAGTACCCACAAAAATTTCATTAAGGAAAAGTACAGAAAAATACAATTTAAACTAAAATGTCATGTAAATATTTTTCCCAATTCCTTATTCTTAGGGGAGGCCTCTTTCGCTTACAATCTTAGTAAAGAAGTCAATGTGTTATAATTATCCATAGTTTATATTGGGGTTTACGAATATGTTGGAAGTTAAAATATAATTTTTCCAAAATTTAGTACGGGATTAGTACGCTTAAATAAATTAAAAAAAAAAAACATTTTCAATTTTTGAATTCACATTATCATCTATTTTATTACATCGAGGTGACCTTACCAAGTCGTTGGAGGTTTGGTTTCGAATTAATAAAAAATTGATTTTTTTAATTTAAAGACGAACGTCTGTCTTGGTAACTTCACCTCGATGTAAAAGTAATATCTGGGGGTATCACCCAGAAAAACTCAAAATTTCATCTACTTTAGACATTAACCAAAGTTATCATCATTTCTTGTGCAGAATACATATGGCGAGTTTGTTCGATTGTGTTTATAGTTTGATTAGATAAAAGATTTAGGGCCCGAATATGTTGGGCCAAATCATGAAATTTTTTACGACAAATGAACATAGGGCTCGGTACACCATACTTTGTTTATAAATTGAAAAAATGAACCTATCGTTTTTTAGAAACTGCCTTGTACGATAAAAATTATTATTCCTTAAGCAGGAACTTCAGAAACCCAACCATTGTTGATCAACCATTGTTGAAAATTGCATCTTCACTGCAAATAATTAAAAAGCTGTAATAGAAGCTTCCACTTCCGGTACACAGATATCCACCACATTTCGCGTGAATCTCCAATTATATAGAAGAAAAAAATTAGTATATGAAGTTTGATTTCGAATAGGCAATCCACCTCGAATGCAAAAATGCCGAGTTCTGGAGATATAATTTTTTTTATATCAAAACTGCATGTGGGCAAATTTTGTTTGAAACATAATTTTCATTTTTTTTTTGTTATAATGGTTTTTTTTGTAAATGCTTTGTACTTTTCAAAATGTATTTGCAAAAAACAAAAAATTGTCAGCCAATAATCACTTGGATCTCCCAATTTGTTTGAAAATCTTAAGTACAAAGTTTCATCCTGATCTATTTAGTCTCTTTTTGGTTAGAAGTTTTTGAAATTCTATGGGATTTCATAATCAGTAATCCTGTGTGTGGTTTTAAAGTCTAGAAAATAATCAATCTGATTCAAACTAAGCCACTCACCGAATCTATGTTGATGAAGGATTTTACAATTTGAAATAAACTAGGCCAATTCGTAGCAAATTAAAATGAAACTCAGTTTGTATAATGAAATTTGAAATGACGAAGAAAAGATACACGGTGTGTATGATGAAAAGCGAATGAAGTTTTTGTTACGTGCTCTCCCTGTCATGTGCTTCCGTTGCTAAATTGTCATTTCAAAAGAGGAACGACGATTTCAGAGAGATCCCATTTCACGCAGCAAACAATGGGAGCTCATCTGTAAGACAAGCAGCCTTTTGTAAACCAAAGCCTTACTATCCAAAAAAATGCAAGGATCTTTTTTAGATTTTACATTAGCTCAACCGGTCTGTCTTACCGTAAATAATGTAGCTTGAAAACGCTGCAATAGTCTGTAACACGGCAAGAGTAGTTTCAGTTTAGTGCTAATGTCCCTATTTTTTCATTTAACATCATTTACATCTTATTATAAGGATCACATGGGGATGAAATAGAACCTTATATGCCAAGCTTGTGACGAAATATTTACCAAACAGACCATAGTGACAGATTACGGTACTTCAAAACTTTTAGATTCATGTTTATGAAAATAAACTCTGATAATAAAATAGCCCAATAATATTTGAAGTACAGGGCCAATGCACGATTTAAATTTCAAACCCACATCGTTTCAAAATCATATTGTTACTGGTGCGAAGCTCAATAAATACATTTTGTACTCTATCTCTATCAGTTATGTCTAGGTTCCAGCTAAGAATGCTGAAGATGAATTGTTTCCGTCTTTTGTCGGCAATACCCAAGCTTGGGTATAATTCTACTCGCAAAATTGCTAATAGGCGATCCAAATATGCTAGCCATCCCAATTCTGCCCATAAGCTTTTGATCTACCACGTCTCGAGCGACTATAAGTTTAGAAAAGTTATCATAGAGGTTTATTTATACTCAAGTGATTTCTGTATAGAGCAAATAACGGAGTGTAGAGTACATAATTTCAATCGAATTTTCCTTGCAACACGTATTGTGAGATTTCGATAGATTATAAGGCTGAAATGTATATGTCTCTCTAAAATTTTTACAAGAAAAGAGAATAAGCTTATATAGGCTTGAAGTTGTTAGGATTTCAATGAAAATTTTTTCCACCCTTAGAACATCAAGCCATGATAAAGTTTATTTAGTGTTTTGCTGAACATTTACAGAGATGATAAATCATCCGATCCTGGTAACTTCTACTGCTTAAAGTTTTTTATATGACACAGGATTTTCATTCTATATATTATAATGGAGGTTGTTAGTCCAATCGGTCCTTCGCCTAGATATCTAGGCTATATTCTTTGCCCTTAATTCGTAGTTGAATGATTTAAAATCTATCTTATAGCTATTTGAGTTCACAGCAGCTTAGGTTTTATGGTGTTTCCGGAAATCCATTCATTATTCATTCAATTAGTGTTGTCCGAACTGAGCGGACGTGTTTGACAGAAAAGAAGAAATTGATTGTATAAATACATAAAGTTAAATTGATTAATTAGTATTGACTAGTTATTAAATAGTTTTTATTAAATTCAATTTACTAAATTAAATATAAAAGTAAAAAAGATAGACAAATTGAATAAATCATATTTGAGTTGGTGTTTACATCCCAGTTTCTGCTGTCAATTTTGGCGCCATCCTATAAAGTAAAAATTTGTGATTATTAAATTAACATTATAGTGCTATTAAAATACCAATTATCTGTGATTTTTCCAGAAATGTCGAATACGTCCTTTCATTGCTCCAAAAAATTACTGGTACAAGGTTTCGAGGCGTACAATGCATCGGCTCATGTAAAAAATACTTTCATCTCAAGTGTATTAAATTATTAATATTGCTGGTAACCTTGGCGAGTCATTGGAAAGTGGGCTAATTATTTGGGTGTGTCCATCCTGCAAAATGAATAATCAAACTACAGTAGATGTTGGAAATGCCGGCTCAACAAAACTTCCAAATACTCCCAACGGTGGCAGAAGCTCGTCCACTATAGATGACGTTCAAGTGAGCATAAATAACCTCTGCTCTAGATTCGATGGCGTGGAAAACTCACAACGTTTTATCTCAGATGCGGTGGATGCTTTGCGAAATGATATTAAAATCGCATTAGAAGAGATTCAAAATCTAAAACTGCACATTAAAAAGACAGATGATAAATGTACTTCACTTCGTCATAGAGTTAACCTACTTGAGTCGTTAAATGATTCTTTTGTGCAACAAAAATTGGCCTCAAATATAGTGATAACTGGAATTCCACTCAACAAGCTCGACAATAAGGAAGTTATATTAAGAGTATTGTCGTTTGTTCAACCTGAGATCAGTTCAAATGATGTTCTCGATGTAAGTAAAGTTGATACTACAAAATCTAAAACAAAAACACCAACTGAGATTTACATTGTCAAACTAACATCTGTGGAAATCAAAACTGGAATACTTAACAAAATGATAAACTTCAGAAATTTCTCTACTGATGATTGGGGCATTCAATTCACAAATCATGTAAAGAGCAGAATATTTATCATGCACCACTTATCACCACTTCAATCCAAATTGTACAAAGCGGCCAACGTCATTAAACGCGAAAAAAATTTTCGTTTCCTGTGGATTCGGAATGGGATCATCATGCTACGTCAAAATCATACATCGCAAGTATTTTATATTCGATCACATAATAACATTGATCAAATTAAAACTCTCTACTATATCAAAAAACTAATTAATTTTTACTTTTTAACATTCTGTCAAAAATATTATTTTTTATGTACTCGTATATCAAGTAATTTTATGGTTATTTTCTATTGTAGTAGAACAATTAAAAATTCTATGTTTTTAATTATGGTCATATTCTATTGTGGTAGTACAATTACAAATTCTAGTTTTTTATTGCTTAACTGTAAGGTAACAGCTGGTATAACACCTGCATATAATTCTGTTACCAATTTTTATTTTTATTTTTATTATCTAATTTTATTATTTTATTCTTATTATCGTAGAAAAATTAAAAATGTTAATCTTTTATTACATAATGTTATTATTTGTTATTATTTATTATTATTAGGCATTCTAAAACTTTTATTTTTAAATTTTTTTATTGATAAATTTTTAAAACTTTATAAATGTGACATATACATATACGTTTTAGTATTCAACTTTTTCGCTTCTTTATTCCTAAACTTTTTTATTTTATGTTTTCCTTAACATTTGTTTTAAATAAAAAACATTATAAATGTGTTATTCTTACTAATCATAAGCTTTCAAAACCTATTATTTATAATCGTATTCTTAAAGTAAATAATTTTATATTCTATTATTGGAAATTTCTATTATATTATATTAGATTTTTGGTGAGGGAGGACAAACTATCTCGCATCCACATTTGTATTCTTAAATTATTTTTTTATTGTATTTGTTATGACAAATTCCTATAATCAAATTAGTGGTGTTGATAGCTTTGTTGATACTTCCACCAATAATCGAATTTCAGATAGTTTGGTTTTAGATGATTGTATGGGTGTTCAAATTGTTCATCAGAATATTAGAAGTCTAAGGAAAAATTTTAATCTTTTTCGGCTCATCTTGATTCATTTACTAGTTTACCTGTTTTAATTTTCTTAAGTGAAATTTGGATTAATGATGATGAAATCGCATTCTATCAGTTAAATGACTATCATTTTGTTTGTTGTTGTAATAATAGTTATCGTGCTGGTGGTGTTTTGGTATTTTGTAAAAGTAACTTAAATTGTTTTGTTGAACCTTTTAACCTTATTTCTGCGGATGTTGTGAAGGTAAAGTTTGTAATTGGCAATGAAACGTTTATTTTGATTTGCGTTTATCGGCTTCAGGCCGTTACGGAAATTGTCTTTCTCGATGAGTTTTCTGAATATTTACGACATATAAACGGTAAAAAGCTTTTTGTTCTGGGTGATATTAATATTGATATTTTATCTTGCTCTTCCGTGTCCGATAATTATATTTGCATGATGTCTTCCGTAGGTCTAGCATCGCTGATCACTTCTTTTGCAGATTACGTGGCAATAATTTATCTCGCGTCAAGGTTGAATTATTTAATTATATGATAACTGACCATCATTTGATGCATGTTGTGATCGAGATTAATCAGGTGAAAAGTAATGATGGATTACCTGTTAAGCCAAAAATCATTCTATCTAAATTCTTTGAACTGTTAAGTAATGTTAATTTTTCTCATATTTATGCTATAGATGATCCGTGTGCAGCTGTTGATGTATTTCTAACGCTTTGGAATGCTGTTTTCTCAGCTAGCCTAGATTCACTAAAGTCACGTAGTAATCGTCCTATTAAACCATGGATCTCTGAGGCATTATTAAACATGATTAAACGAAAAAAATGGTTATTGAGAAAAGCTAAATATGCTAGAAACAATCAACGTTTCCAGCAATATGTTACAGCCTATTGTCTTAAGGTTAAAAAGAAAACTATTGCTGCTCGTGTTGCTTACTATAAAAAGAGATTTGATAACTGTTCCGGAGATTCCAAACTGATGTGGCGTACTATCAATGACATATTAAGTAAAAATTCGTCAAATATTAAGCTCATTAATTCTATTAATTCTTCTAATAATGATTTATTAACTGATGCCTCTGATATTGCCAATGAGTTCAGCAATTATTTCGGAAGTGTTGCTTCAAATTGAAGTCTAGTCTTCCATTTATTTATAGGAGTTCTATGGAGCGTGACGGCGATTACGTTGAGCAATCGTTTTTTTCCACCCTATTGACGATCTTGAAGTTTCTAAAGCAATTACTTCTTTAAAATCAAACAACTCTTACGATATGTTCGGTTTTAGCAATAACTTGATTAAAAATTCCATTAGCCTAATATGTCCTCCTTTATGTCATATTTTTAATTGTTGTTTTGAAACCGGTATTGTTCCTGAAATTTTGAAGTCAGCAATTGTACTACCTCTTCATAAAAATGGTTCCAGATGCGATTTAAATAATTACCGGCCGATCGCACTACAACCAGTTTTGTTAAAAATAATGGAAAAAATTATTAAATTTAGAATGGTGGTATTTTTAGAGAAGCATGGTATTATAAGTTGTTATCAGTACGGTTTTCGCAATGGGTTTTCCACTGAGTCTGCTTTAATTGAATTGTTAAATAGTGTGCATGCATCGCTAAATAATTCCGACTCTTGCGCTGGGCTTTTTGTAGACATAAAAAAAGCCCTTGACATGGTTGATCATAATCTTCTATTACATAAGCTTTCTAAAATCGGTTTCTTATGTCTTGGGACCCCTTTTATTTTTGGTTTACATTAACTCAATTTTTAGTACAAATTTGGCAGGCACGATTGTTGCCTTTGCAGACGATATGAGCTTATGTTATCGTGGGTCCTTACAAACTGATGTTCGCCGTAAAATTGCAGCGGACCTTTTAGTTTTAAGGAAATGGTTTGACCAGCATTTCTTAATTTTAAGTGACAAAACTAAGATTATGCATTTTAGTTTGTGTAGCAGTATTTTACATTCACCGTTAACGTATCATTCCAGTTTTTGTA
Organism: Nephrotoma appendiculata; assembly: GCA_947310385.1. Lineage (NCBI taxonomy): Eukaryota > Metazoa > Arthropoda > Insecta > Diptera > Tipulidae > Nephrotoma > Nephrotoma appendiculata. Next base: position 133,724,325 of record OX371225.1, on the reverse strand, counting down.
ATGCCGTAAATTGCTCCAGCTTGTGCATTTTCATTGAAGCTGTTGAGAGTTTCAAGTATCTTGGAATTATTGTTGATTGTAATCTGAGTTGGAAGCATCATGTCGATAAATTAAAAAAGTCTCTCAGCAATGCATTACGAACCTTATATCTATTAAGACCTGTAGCTCCTAAATCGGTATTGCTAAAATTCTACTATGCCTGCATTAACTCTAGGCTCGAATATACTTCATCGTGTTGGGGTGGTTGCTATCATTCAACTTTAAAAAGTTTCATTATTGTTCAGAAATATGCTATTCGTATCTTGTGTTTTAAGTCTTCGCGGGTTTCTGCATGCCCATTATTTTTGAGTTTTAAAGTTTTACCATTACAACATCTATATGTTTATAAGGTTTTACGTTTATTTTATTTGCGAAGTGGGCACCGATCACTGAGATCAAATGTGCGATACAACATTAGGAACAATGATCAGTTCTTATTTGTTGTTCCACATTTTTTTTAGTGAACATTTTAGAAAATATTTCCTGGTAACTGCTCCTTCATTATTTAACCAACTTCCACTTAGCATACGGCAACAAATAAATTGAAAATCATTTCTCCAATTACTTAAAGTTTGGCTTTTTGAGCACCCTAATATCGATTTCCTATTTAGAGTTTTAGTCTGCTGCAGTTTAATTTTAGTTTCAATTGTTTATCTTTTTTATATTTTTATTGTTAAATTTTTAATTGTAATATTCATAACTTTTTTCATAATTTTTATTGTTAAAGGGTAGATCAATACTGCCGTTAAATCGGTGATGATTACATTATATGTGACAAAAAACGTATTGAAAATAAATGATAAGCCTGCGTGCTTTAAAAAAAAAAAAAAAAAAAATCCATTGAAATTAATTTGATCTATAAGATACCCGCTGTTTTCTATTGGATTTCCACATATAACGAATAATTCTTTTAACATCGTCAGATAGTCTTCCGTTCCTGAATTTGTTTTTTGTAGCTAACACTCATAATTTTGTAATCCCAAGTCTAAGTGTTCGGTTTTCATTACTCAAGCTTGTTGGCTTAGGATAATGTTAACAATATTGGTGAGGATTGATGGAATTTGATAATTTATATTTGCTAGTCAGCTTCAACTGCAGTCATAAAATACTCTTCATTTGAATTTATGCTTCTGGTTCTTTTTTCCTGAACTGAAAGTCCCACAGATTTGTCTCCTTAGTTATTTTTGCAAGCCTTCTGCGTGACTTAACCGAGGCTTATCATGGAATTTGTTCTCTCCATTGATGTCTGTGTTTCTAATACCTTCCTATAGGAAGGGTCTATATTGAATATCATATCTGGTAAAAATTTCTGGTTTAAAGAATTAAACTTCACTTGGTTCCATGGCCATCATCATAACGACACAACGGAGTAGGATCAGGATTTTATCTCAAGATATTCGGGTAGGTAGGCTTAATTATTTTCCAACTTATTCCATTTTTTTTTCAAAATCTTAGTTTAGCTTTTGTTCTCTGCGACCTGAACTTTTCGCTGCCATGGGCGGTTCCACCTGAGGTCTATTCATCTTGTGAAGGGAGCCTTTAACATTTTGTCTATTAATTGATTTGTCCCTAGACGTAGTTTTTGTGGGACCAGCATAATTCAGGTTTGTATCCCGTTTTATCTTTTCAGAGTTTAGTCATCGCAATAGAAAGAGATCTGGGCTCTTCCATTTTAAGTATTGGAATTAAAGTGTGTCCGACGAGTATTGAAGAAATAAGTGTCCATCTGTTGCAAAGATTCGCAATAAAAAGATAAGGTTCTTTAATCTGTGGGAGAACGTCAGGGTGCTGGATACACCGTTAGTGAACTTTTTTTATTTCTAACCGGCAACCTACACGGTTAGAAAATAGACGTGATTTTTAACGTCTATTAGCTTACACCAGCGCGAACTTAACCTAGAGACGTTAAAGTTATTAAAATATAAGACTCTTTTGGTGGTAGGTAGTTTGTAACGAATACGGGACGTGAAAAATAATTTAGCTCTTAAATGTTGCTAAAATAACTGTCTAAAGCTTGTGAAATTTTGAATGAAAATATAATGAAAATGGACTATCCAAAATAAGAAAACTATTGACCAACGAATGATAACTGAGGTATTAGGTTAAACCTGAAATTAACTCCCTTAGAGTAATAAAATACGTAATAATACTTTTATTTTGCATCAAAACCAAATTATTTTGGAAGTTAAACAAAACATCTATTTTGTGTCAAATTTAACTATAATCGAATCGTTAGATATAATTTCAGTTGGCCGTCATTTTAAATATCAATCAACATTAGTTCTACTTAGATGTATGGAAAATTTATTTATAAAATTTAAAATTTTTTTGTTTTTCCATAGTACAATTTTTTATTTCTTTAAAATTCATTACAGTTAAAATATATTTATATATACCTATACATACATACATCAAATTTACATATTTTATTACATTATTAAATGCATTATTATAAATTTTTTAAATTCAAAATTTAGTTTGATTTTTCTTAAATAATACTAAGCTCATACCTATGCTACAACTTCCTGTTGGGCAATTTAATTAAGTTATATTAAAATTATTAAAGAAAATTTATTTTAAAAAAATATTAGGAAAAGTAAATAATCGTTGTATATAAAACCTAATTTATTTGTACGAAAACATAATTGCAAATTTATATATCAGGATTTAGTAGTGTGCAATATTTTACCGTAGCTTTTGAACTGGGATATCGAATATATATTGTTCAACAGTTCTCAAAAAACCGTTTTTCAAATGTTACAGTATTGTATTATTACAGTATTGTTTGTTGGAATAAGCTCTTGATCAAATGTGATGTAAAATTTTGATATATTTGACTGTATTTCACTTTGAGTAAAAATAACTAGTTGTTGTTCGGCCTTAATGTTGTCATTTGAACCAATAAATTTGAATAGTTTAACACCGACTGAAATAATAAAAATCAAAAGTATATTAAATTAATTGATGCGCGTGAACTTTTTCCTAATTATTTCCTAAAAACAAAAACAAAAAATTAGGAATAGTTTAGGAAATACTTCACACGCCTATATAGTAACGTGAAGTTTTTCCTAAAACTGAAAATATGTCTAAGTATTAGTGAATAATATATAAAAAAAAGATGAACTGCACGATCAAATAATTGATCCAATATTGAACAATAAAACATTATCAACGCAATTTCTTTTCTCTATATAATCTATCTTATTGATTTAGTTTATATCTCAGATATTAATATGAACAACAAATAGAAAGAACGTTTTTATGATTTTTATTTGAGTTTCAAAAACCACTCGAAAAATTTTCTAGTCAAAAAAATGGCCAAAGTGTAACCAGAGTAAAAGGGATCGAATGCGATTGTATATTTGTTTCCGCTATAAATATCTCTCAGTGGCGCGTGGTTCCCTTTTATAAACATTTATGACTTACACGCCTATGATGGAAAAAATGTGGAGGGTTTAACAAATGTTGCAATTGTACGCGGAATAATGAATCCTTCATTAAATTCTTGTTGCGTTGTTTGTTATTACTAAAAGCACTCCAAATAAATTACTAGTGCAACGACTGTAGGTAATATATGATAAATAAAAACAAAACATTGATCGTTTATTTATTCACTTGAACGCGATCAATACTTCGATTCCACAAATCTTATTCCAAGCCGGGTCATCCATGTGGCTAATATTTTTAGGGAGCACTAGGTCCATTTAATCCTTAGCCAAAGTAAAAAATTATTCTATTGGGGCTATCGGGGATAAATGTGACGAGGAAATCATACATTGAACGTTTATTTATTCACTTGAGTGCGATCAATACTTCGATTCCACAAATATGATTCCAGGCCGGATCATCCATATGGCTAATATTTTTAGGGAGCACTAGGTTCATTTAATCCTTAGCCAAAGTATAAAATTATTCTATTGGGGCTATCCGGGGATAAATGTGACGAGGAAATCATACATTGAACGTTTATTTATTCACTTGAACGCGATCAATACTTCAATTCCACAAATCTTATTCCAGGACGGGTCATCCATGTGGCTAATATTTTTAGGGAGCACTAAGTCCATTTAATCCTTAGCCAAAGTATAAAAATATTCTATTGGGGCTATCGTGGATAAATGTGACGAGGAAATCATACATTGAACGTTTATTTATTAACTTGAGCGCGATCAATACTTCGATTCCACAAATATGATTCCAGGCCGGGTCATCCATATGGCTAATATTTTTAGGGAGCACTAGGTTCATTTAATCCTTAGCCAAAGTATAAAATTATTCTATTGGGGCTATCCGGGGATAAATGTGACGAGGAAATCATACATTGAACGTTTATTTATTCACTTGAGTGCGATCAATACTTCGATTCCACAAATATGATTCCAGGCCGGATCATCCATATGGCTAATATTTTTAGGGAGCACTAGGTTCATTTAATCCTTAGCCAAAGTATAAAATTATTCTATTGGGGCTATCCGGGGATAAATGTGACGAGGAAATCATACATTGAACGTTTATTTATTCACTTGAACGCGATCAATACTTCAATTCCACAAATCTTATTCCAGGCCGGGTCATCCATGTGGCTAATATTTTTAGGGAGCACTAGGTCCATTTAATCCTTAGCCAAAGTATAAAAATATTCTATTGGGGCTATCGGGGATAAATGTGACGAGGAAATCATACATTGAACGTTTATTTATTCACTTGAGCCCGATCAATACTTTAATTCCACAAATCTTATTCCAGGCCGGGTCATCCATGTGGCTAATATTTTTAGGGAGCACTAGGTTCATTTAATCATTAGCCAAAGTATAAAAATATTCTATTGGGGCTATCGGGGATAAATGTGACGAGGAAACCATACATTGAACGTTTATTTATTAACTTGAACGCGATCAATACTTCGATTCCACAAATCTTATTCCAGGCCGGGTCATCCATGTGGTTAATATTTTAAGGGAGCACTAGGTCCATTTAATCCTGAGCCAAAGTATAAAAATATTCTATTGGGGCTATCGTGGATAAATGTGACGAGGAAATCATACATTGAACGTTTATTTATTCAATTGATTGCGATCAATACTTCGATTCCACAAATCTTATTCCAGGACGGGTCATCCATGTGGCTAACATTTTAAGGGAGCACTAGGTCCATTTAATCTTTAGCCAAAGTATAAAAATATTCTATTGGGGCTATCGGGGATAAATGTGACGGGGAAACCATACATTGAACGTTTATTTATTAACTTGAACGCGATCAATACTTCGATTCCACAAATCTTATTCCAGGCCGGGTCATCCATGTGGCTAATATTTTTAGGGAGCACTAGGTCCATTTAATCCTTAGCCAAAGTGAATAAATAAACAATCAAGTGAATAAATAAACGATCAATGTATGGCTTCCTCATCACATTTATCCACGATAGCCCCAATAGAATATTTTTATACTTTGGCTAAGGATTAAATGGACCTAGTGCTCCCTAAAAATATTAGCCACATGGATGACCCGGCCTGGAATAAGATTTGTGGAATCGAAGTATTGATCGCGCTTAAGTAAATAAATATTAATTGCAAGTTTGCAATGCGATAAATGAACCGTTTGTTTAATAAATTAACTTTTTATAATTGATGCGAATAAAATTTTTATTTTAAAATTTTATGTTAGTAAATTCTTATTAATTAATTGTTTGGAACTTAAATTTTTCTTGTGTCTTGTTTCTTTTATTATCAAATCAATATCGATGTTCATTCTCAATAATTTGATTGAATGGCTATTTATAATCAATTGTTGAATGATTTACTAATACTATCAAACGTTTTAGTTTTAGGAATGTTTTAGGAAATTCTTCATCACCGTAATTAATTGAAAGGGTAAATTATATATGAATAATGCATTTCTACCTATAAAGTATTCAAAAATAGGTTTGTTTTGCCTATTTGTTCAGAGATTGTTACTATAATATGTTGACAAGCTCATCCGTAAATTTAGTTTTCAGGTTATTACAGGTATAATACCTCTAAATTGTTGTGAATCTAAGAAAGGGTTATTAAAGAAACATCAATCAAAAGTTATTAAATCATTTTGTAAGTTCTTACTAGTTAATACGTGTCCGAAAGTCAGTATGAGTACGACATTTTAGATCCTCAGTTTTAAGGTTTTCTTTTAATTAAATTAAATATTTTTCGTCCATCCAATGCAGTAGTAAGTTTCCATTATGATTTTTGTTTCTTCGAATTAAATGTTTAAATGCTATAATCAAAGATGTTCTATTCAATTTCAAAGCACCACGATAATAAAAATAAAAATTAATAAGCTAATAAAAAATTAAATTTTACCTTCAAAACCTCGACCTCTAAGAAATCCTGTTTTTCCATTCGTCTAAACCAGGTGTAATAATACAATTTGTCCTATCATCAACAGTATAGTTGAAGCGGTTGATCCGAATGAACTTGGTGACGAAAACTTGGACTTACTTCTATCAAGTCTAAATTGTAGTTGAATCTATGTACAAACTCTTGATACAGAGTTTCCTTAATTTTGAATCCTCTATAATCTACAATTTTTAATTGTATTTCCGGAGCACAGTTTCAACTTTCTCGAGTTTAAAAATAAATAATGTAAATAACTTTATTGGAGAAACGCTAAATTATTTCACTACTAAATCAATAATCAAACTCCTCTCGATTGTAGCTAGTTATACTACGTCACTTCACTACCCAAGAAAAATTAAACATTGATTTATGTGATTACATTTTATCTAATGTATTTGTTGTTTTTCGTAACATTCAATATTACCTGTATCAATAATATTCCGATCTGTCGGGAAACACCAAATTTGTTTATCGTATTGCAGTAGCAGGTATTGCATATCACATAGATATTCAATTGTCATAAGTAATACACAAAAAAATTAGACACAAATTATCACACTCACTGTATTTGAATTAGGTTGAGGATAGCCTTATTTGTATCATACACTTGTTCAAATTTAGTCCACTACATCCACTAAAAATTACTATATATAAATTTATCACATTTTTTTTTTATAATAAATCAATTTTAGCATGAGTTTAGCTGTTTTAACTTAAAAATTCCAACTGCAACTAAAAAAATTACATTCTAATTTAATCTAGTTACCAAAAAAATTAAAACAAAAATCAAGAGAATATACAAAATTGCTCACAGAGGGACAAATAATTTTAAAATCACGACAAAAATGGCGTCCCTCGATCGTTAAAATAAAAATTTTATATTTATAAGTACTCAAATTTAACATCCTCGATTTTACTGGGTCGTAAATTTAACCCACTATTTTCGTTCAATTTGAACCTTGTGTTTACGTTGATATAGGTAAATTTTTGATAATATAATTAACGTAACTTAAATTAATATTTTAAAATTATTTTTTTTCGGTAGTGAAAAGCTATCATAATAAAACTTTCTTTTCCGAATTTGACCAAATAAGAATATTATCGCATCGTATACTGGAAGAATGTTAAAAATGACGTCTAACTTTTTTTTTCTCCATATTGTTTGACTATCCTTATTTTAACCCCCGAAATAGGAAAGACGTCCGAATTTTTACCGTGTATCATTAACACTTTAATACGATCTGATGTATTTTAGCGCTGGTAACCGCATATTTACTACAACGCATTTTGAATACTTTTTTATTTCCTATTTAAGCACTTTAGCAGTTCTCTAATCAGAGGAAAGAAAACAAATATATTATTATTTACTATTTGTGTAAGTAAAAGCTCGATTAGTTATTCATAATTCTACCCAAGTTATATTTTGCTTAGAATTAAAACTTAGTGCCATAATATTTTTTAATGCGAACAATTTGCGGACACAATAAATGACAGAAAAGATCATTATGCATTCTCATGCTCTTATAAAGTTTACAGGAGAACATTTTTCTTCTCTCAACTTCGTTACACCCATCAATTCTCTTAAACCATTATATTCATAACGCTATATCTATTTGAGAAATTCAAAAACGTTTTTATTTTTTGTGTAAACAGTGTTTAAGCACATTTTAATTATACAAATAAAAACCAAAACCACATGAAAGCACCACCCAAATAGTTATTCATTAATCAGTTATCAAACTTTACTATTTTTTGTGCTGTCAAACTGACTTATACATTTTCTCGTTGCTATCTTATCTATGCACAATAGCTTTACGAGTATTGCACCACACAATATGGTACCATTCAGCTTCTAACAAAAACCACATTGGATACAAAAACATTAAAAAAATATTCAATTTTTCTATAAAAATGAACTTTATCTCCTTTTCACTTGAAACATGAATGTAAATTTTGTTGTTGTTAATTTTGACATTAAATCGAACACGCCACAAAAAAACAGGATAACGTATAAAATTTATTGCAATTTCATTGCATACAATAATTATCTAGATTTAACGATGTCCATACTTGGATACGGTTATATGGTCTTATGAAACATATATGGAAGAACATATAAAAAATATTATAAAACAAAGGTGTTTACAAAAACATTTTTTTTGCCATAAATATATGTATAAGGAATTTGAAATTATCTTAATCTGAAATAAAACAAAATAGTAACCAAAATTTAAAAAAAAACTGAAACAGTTTGCTGTCGGCAAACAGTTTCAAAAATAATATCCCTGTTCACATTACCTACAAGCGGCATTAGCCCGTAGCTCAAAGGGTAGAGGTATGTATGGTCGTGGGGGATGGAGGTGTGAACAGAGCCTAGTATACCGCTAACATTTTTGATGTTGAAAGGAAGACGTCTCGCCCAATCGCGAGGGAGCTAAGGAGGGGGAACCGTGAGTACCATCACTAGCAGATGGCTTACCCATTCGGCATGAACCACACAAGATCCGCTGATTATTCGGCCCTTACCACATTATTGGCAAGGTGTCCGATTAATCAAAACAAAAAAAAATATCTATATTTAAGTAACGGCGCGTGGCCGCGGGTTAGTAATAAGAAAGGTGCTTGGCCATGCACCTTGTTACTATACTAGTTAACAGCGGGAATTTCCGACGAAAAACGTCACACGAAATTCCTTGTTCACTAGTACAGCCTGGACCGGGTATATGTTAGTTCCTTTTTTTTTACTTATACCTGTGAATAAAAATATTGTTTAGTACATACTCACCACGTTAATACAACTCCCAAAAATAAAAATAAACGGATTTTTCTCAAAATTTTGCGCCTTTATTGTCCTCCCAAATTAATTTTTTTTTATGTTCAAATACAATACGACTTAGTCCAACAATGATCTCAAACGATTTTATGAAGACTGCCACCGTCTGCCTTCCAAAACATCATCCTCTTCTCAAACAAAAAGCAGACTATTTAAATGATTGAAATCACCTCTAAATAGCCCCCCCATTTCCATTAATAATCCACATAGAAATTCAGGGTTTCGGATATCACCAATAATCGCATACATATATTTTGTTGATTAAGCAACATGTGCCAAAAATCAGAAATTTCCATGCGATTATTAGTTGAACGACATTACCATTATATTTACTGCAAACGTGGGAAATTGAGTGCAGTGTACTTACTTATAAGCAATATTTACGAACAACGACCTTCAACGTTGTTGTAATAGACACACTGAATAAACTCATATAAAAATGGTTTATTCAGGTAAAATGTAAATACATTTATTATGTTATTTGAGTAACATAAACAATTTGTATACATTTAGAAAATTACATTAGAATTTAAGGAATATTGTGCAGGTCATGATTAACACTGCAAATATGTATACAATTGTATCGGGTAAGTTTAGATAGGTTGAAAGTGGTAACGAGATTTCGATCTGTCTAAAGACAATTCGTTACACCGTGGGGAAACCCATCCTGAGATTAAAAGAGATCTCATGCTCTTATGGAAAGTAGATAGAGTCGAGAACTGATTGAAAGGCGATCAACGTGGCGGACGCCCCACACCCTGAGTAAGTCTCAGCCGGGCAAACTAATCTAATTTTTATAACCTAAATACAGATTTCTTTATAATATTATTAAGTAATTTTTACTATTTCTTATATTTTAATATATTAAAACTTATTAAAGCTTATTATGTATTTATTCATGTTTTTTTTTTTTTTTTTTTTTTTTTTTTTAAATCGCTCAATTAAGATTAACTTTATTCCCCCTTTTTTTTTTTTTTTTTTTTTTTTTTTTTTTAAACTTAATATCTTATAAAGTTATAAACATTAACGTATATCCATTCATCATTGAGGTATCTGGTCAGTGACTGTGACGCCGGCGAGGTTGTGTGAAGGTTGGTAGTTGGTTCTCGCTACGTCGCTGCTTAGTAGTGGCTTTCCAGACTCTCCTGATGTTACGGCGCCGCCTCCAACTAATGACTAGTATCCCCCCTATGATGAGCACTATCCCTGAACTTGCATAGTGGTTGAGGTCATGTACATTAACTCGTCGCCAATGTTGTTTTTCGTGAATTGAGTTTACTGCAACGGCCAAATGTTCCAGCTCCGGGTCTAAATTCCCTAGTACCTCCGGGGTCCGAATTATTTTTTTTCCCAACCAAACTTGGCTTACATTGAAACTAGGCAAGAGGTTAATTGTAGCCCTCTGGCAACCTGCATTTAACTGAAGTATACCACTGCCTTGGATTTTTTTGGTACTCCGTGGTATTGTTGCATATGACTGTAATTCTTTCGGGTTGTGCATTGAATATCAGCCACTGATTTTCGTGGCTTAGTTGTGTTCCTCCATGCTTGTTCTTCTCTTTGTAATATATGGACCTTGCATGACCTATTATTCACCTGAGCATTAAACAACGTGCGTTTCTGTCTACATAGTTGAACCCCGGACTCCCACTGCGTGCACTCGGCTAACTCCGCAACTGACATCTTTTGGCATCATCGCTTGTAGTTTTTGGAGTTGTTCACTCAGTTATGTCGGGGTAACTAGTTTGGTATTAATATGCTCCTCCTATTTCCTCCATGAATATGCCTGGGTTGTTTGGAAACTCTTTGTACACACTACCACCCAGCGATTTCACGAAAACCAACACTACTCCTATTACTACCATCCATGGATAACCTTTTGTGTATGTCCTCATTATGATTTTTTCCCCTTGTTGTTTGTTGGCCACATAATATGGAAAATAATGTTAACTTTGTGTCTTATATGCGGTTCTTATTACTTAATTAATAATATTAATTGCTAATTATTACCATATTCCTATACTATTCTTTAACCTATCCTATATAGCCTATCCTATTCTCTTAACTCTACTTGCAATGGTATTCGATATACCATTCTTCATTCTGTATTTACATCATCTATTCAGATATCTAGTTCTACGTAGATGGTGTAACGACAGAATGGTCCGCGACAACGAGCTCTGTATTACCCGCGCTACCATCAGCCGTCACCTCCTTCTTCTTTATTTCTCTCTCCTCCCGTCTCCTACATTTTCGTTCCTTCTCCAACTCCTTCCTCTTACGCTTAAGTGCATCCAAGTGTTCCACCATAAGATGGAGTATTTTACAGAATCAGTGGGGTTACTACACTCGAATATCCTTAGCGTGGAAAATTCCGAGTGGGTTGCCATTCCTCGTGACTAGCTCATAGGCTACTGTCCCAACTCGGCGTTGTACTCGGGCGGGTACAAATTTTTTTGCTAACTTAGCTGTATATTTGGAACTAGCGTTGCTCTGGGTAAAATTTCGCACCCAGACCTCTTGTCCGACTGCTAATTCCCTCCTTGCTGATCTCAGGTTGTACTGGGATGCATTCCGCTTGTACGCTTGATCAAGGTGGAATAATACAAGTTCTCGAGCTAACGCTAAACGGTCGTCTTTCCCTTGAACTGAATGGTTCATCAAAGCTCCTCCTCCCAATAAGCGCAATAGGGGGTACTGAGAGCCATGTTGAACGGAATGTTGTCTAAAGACCAGATATGCTGGCGAATAAGATGTAGAGGAATGCACGGTGTTGCGTAGTGCACTAGCAATCTGCGGGATATGGAGATCCCAATTCCGGTGATCTTCTTCTAGGTATGCCCTAATGGCAGCTAATATTGAGCGATTGACGCGCTCTGAAGCATTAGCCTGGGGTGAGTAAACTGGAGTAAAAACATGTTTTACTCCGTGTCTATCCAAGAGGCTTTGAAATAGTTTGGACTTGAATTGTTGTCCATTGTCCGTCAAGATGGTCTCTGGCACGGAGAATACCGGGAATATTTCTTCCTCCAGGTATTGTACGACCCTACCGGCCACTGCATTTCGCAAAGGCTTTAATAGCACGAATCGCGAGTAGTGATCCAGTACTATTAGCAGGTGGGTGTTACCACTCTTAGACCTGGGATATGGCCCCAGGAAGTCAAGATACAACTTCTGGAAAGGACGTTCGAATTCTTTGTATTTGCCCATTTGGGGTCTCAAAGTGGTGTTTGGGGCTTTGGTTTGCTTACAAACCTGACATTGTTGTACATATCTTTGCACGTCTTTTACTAGCGTTGGCCAGTAGAAACTTCTGCGTATGACCTCAATCATCTTAGCCATGCCCATGTGGGCTGCATTAGGTGGTTCATGCGCTTGACTGAGAATTGTTGGGACTAGGCTGACTGGGAGCCATAGTTTCCAATCTGAGATGTCTGTCTGATGATCAAGGTTCCTACTCGGTAGGTGAATCAAAATTTTCCCATCTGAGATTTTAATATTTTCTGGTTTGTGGCCTTGAAAATTTTTCAGTAGGTCCAAGTATACTGGTCGTGTAAATTCAGCAGACTGTAGGTCTAATTGTAAATTCGTTCCATGCAGGGTAAGAGCAGCTACTTCCTCCTCGGGTATTCGAGAAAGAGCGTCCGGCACTACATTTTGTGACCCCTTACGATACTCGATTTTAAAGTTGTAACCTTGTAGCTTTAGACTCCAACGAGCTAACCGCCCAGACAGATCAGTCTGGTTCATCAGCCATTGCAGACTGGCATGGTCCGTAATAATGACAAATTCATATCCCTCAACATAGGCTCGAAATTTCTTTACGCTAAGAACTGCGGCCAGGCATTCCAACTCTGTGATGCTATAATTCTTTTGCGCTCCGTTCAGCTTATGAGAATAGAAAGCGATGGGATGTTCCTCATTTTTACTATCTTTCTGGAAGAGGACGCCCCCTACACCTGTCTTTGACGCATCTACCTGAATAAAGAAGGTACGCGTGTAGTCTGGATGCGTTAACACTGGTGCAGTTGTAAGACATTCCTTTAATTTAATGAATGCCTCTTGTGCCTGCTCATTCCACTGGATAATGCCTTTGCATTTTAGGAGCTCGGTGAGTGGGGTCGCTACTTCCGAGAATCTTGGTATAAACTTGCGGTACCACCCACTCATTCCCAGAAATTGCCGAATATGCTTGACAGTTTTAGGAACGTGGAAATCTTGTATCGCCTTAACCTTATCTGGGTCTACTCTAATACAGCCTTCACCGATTATATGGCCCAAATATTTTAAATGGGTCAGGACGAACTTAGATTTCTCAATATTGATAGTTAGATTGGCCAATGTCAGATGTTTTGCTACAACCCTGAGTAACTGCATGTGACCTTCGAATGTAGGTGAAGTAATGAGGAGATCATCTAGATAGACGAATACTCTATCATGCAGTTCGTGTGGTATTACCTTGTGCATTAGTCTACACATCGTCTGAGCCGCATTGCATAAACCGAACGGCATCACGGTAAACTGATAGAGGGGTCTGCCAGGCACTGTAAAGGCGGTTTTGCATCTTGAAGATTGTTCTAATGGGATTTGCCAAAATGCATCCTTCAAATCTAAACTGGAAATATATTTAGTGTTTTCCAGGCGACTGAGCAAACCGTCAATTATTGGCAGTGGATATGCCTCTGGCACCGTGACCGAGTTCAGTTTTCGTGCATCTAAACACAACCTAACCTTACCATTGCTCTTGGGAACCACAGTAACTGGTGAACTCCACGAGCTTGAAGACTCCTCAATCACTCCCAAGGACAGCATTCGTTCCAATTCTTTATCCATTTCACGTTGCTTAGCAGGGGAAATGGCATAATAACGTTGCTTGATTGGTTTAGCATCACCAGTGTTTATCTCATGCTGCACTAAGTGTGTTTTTCCCAAACCTAGCTTTTCAGACGATGGAAATTCCGATTTAATTCTATCTAGTTCTTCTAGCTGTGCTGATGTTAACACATGCTGGCTATTGTCTGCATTTACTTTGGAGGCTACATCACTGATATCACCTGGTAAACTGAGCTCGGATACTGTTATCTGAAGATTGAATGTGGTCCAGAAATCAGTACCAAGGTATAACCTTTGCTCTAGTGAGGGCGCGATGTAGAGACGCAAACTTTTAGTTTGTCCTCCAAAAGTAATCGGTATAGTGACATATCCGAGTATCGATTCAGGTGTACCACTGGCAGTAAACACCTGAGTTTTTCGGGGGAAATATTTTAAATCATGGTCTTGTAGAAATTGTTCGCTTCCTTTACCCAACACACTTATGTTGGCTCCGGAATCGAGAAGACCACGAATATTTTCTCCGTCTAAAGTTATATTGACATATGGTCGATGATCTAACCCTTGGTGAATTATTGATGATAACATTTGCTTGCGCCACCATCGTCGCAAACGAAAATATCTTAACGCTCGAATCCTTTGTCTGTTGTCTGTTTGACAAGATATCGAACGGTGTGTATTATTATTTTTAATATTTAAGCTCGGTGCAGCCGGTACAATTCGGGGTCCGTATTGCTGGCTGCCTCTTCTGTGGCATTCTTTGGCCTCGGAGGTGTGTTCTGGAGACGAGTTTGGCGAGGCTCCCTCATCTCCGATCTCCAGTTTTCCGTTGGTGGGGTACAGCAAGTACAATCTGGCTTGAATACATCTCTTGTTCCACAACCAAAACAGAAAACATGAGAGACAAGTTTGCGACAACCCATGAATGTGTGGTTAGGATCCCCACAGTTCCAACACTTAAACCTTGCACCACTCATCAGGGGCTGAGAGTGAATTCTCTGAACTGCTGTGGCTTGTTGGAAGTTTTGCTGACCCACAGGGTCAAAGATGGGGTGTCCCCTGATGGACTGGGCTCTATTCTGTTTATTGATGGCACATATTTGTGGCTGGGAATTGGCTAAGTAGTATGGGGTCGTATCGGGCATTTCATACTGTCCCATATCCCCTTCTTGCTCATCCATCAGACGTGGTCGGATTATTGGACTTGAGTGACCACTTGACTTCAGAGTCCTTGTGGGGTATTCTCCGGGATCGATATTGTAGCCTTGAAAACCAGAAGTTGCTTTAAGCATGGATAAGGGTTTGTCCACTTCCCTTGCTCCAACATAAACTCATGTACCTTAGGAGTTTGTGTGTTGAACGCAACTCTTCGCCTAAAAGGTTGGTTGCCGTAATTGCTAGGTGGCAAGTCATTGGGTGGTGCGAAGGTGGCTTCCGGAACATGTCCAAATCTTCGCCACACTTGCTCCAGCGTGCTACACCTACGAATGAAGTCGGCCAGGGTTGCAAATCTTGGTTCGTTGTGCATCGCCATTTGCAATCCTGGACGCATGTTTCTTCTTATAAAAGTGTACATAACGCCTTCAGAAATGGTTCTTGTGGATTGTAATGCGATTTTTTGCATTGCCTGATAGTACTCCTGGACAGTTTCGCGGGGGTATTTTTGCTTTCTATCACTTAGCATTCGGTGTATATCATCCTCTGTGATATTAGGAGCAAAGCGTAACGCCATTTCTTGTTTCACGCTGCTCCAGTCTATCTCTGGGTTGCGGTCAACTGAATTCCAGAACCACTCTAGGGCTTCCTCAACTAAGCACAAGTCAAGAGCTCCCACCACACTATCAAGTGGTATCTGGGATCGTTTAGCATGCCATTCAATCCTGGTTAGAAAGCGTTGCACTGTCAATTCGCTACTATACCCAGAGAAACTGATTTTCCATGTTTTTACCTCCTGTCGTAGTTTTGCCTCATTAATTTTACTTGTCCGATGCGTAGAATTCGGCATAAGTTGGTATTCATCACTATCATACTCGAAGGATTCCTCCCTTTGGATATCATCATCGAGTCGTATTTGGTCTAATTTTTGGTGAAATAGCTCAGTATCCTTTCGAGCCGCCATTTGTACTGGATTCTTGAGTTTAGATACTGCACCTTTACCTTGGCCGTCATCATTGATTTCTGTTTGCTCTGGTGTTTCTTCTGGGACCTTTAAACTCCCCAACTGCGTACGGGCATCTTCAATAGTTAACTCACCTGCCAACAGTCGGGACACTAATTCCCCACCAAACTCGACAGCATCTCTAAGGGGTCCTACTAATGCGGCAAACTTAGGCGTCCTACCAATTCGTGCAACTCTTCCTTGAAGGTGCACGAACTTGGTGGCCAGTTTTGGTAACCATTCAGCTGTTGGTTTTAAACTAATAACTCCATCCAGCATGCACTGACGTAGATGGCTCAATTTCTTTAAGCACAACGTAATCTCCCTTGCGGGTTGTTTACGCGCCGCTTCATGTGCTATTTTAGGGACCAAAAACGAATTATTGGACTCATTCTCTATTTTGCGCGTTAACTCCAATTTTAGAGTCTCGGTTACGTTCCCTGGAGTAATTTTGTCCACCAGGTTACGCACTTCAAACTCGATGCGCAACTCATCCTCATCCAGATGGTCTACCTTAAACAATTTCTTCTCCGACATTCTATTATTTAGCAAACCCTAAAAATCTACTAACTACCTAATAACTGCTTATTCCTAAATTGTAAATTCACTTATCTTCCGTAATATTTATAACCTATTTAATTTTCGTCCTCTCATTAACCCAACTTATATCGCTATCAATTTCCTACACCCTCTACTTTTTACTATCGCTTTTAAGCTGGTAATTCAAAATAAATACGTCTTATTTCTTAATTCACTTCTTCTAATCTTCTGATGAGTTGGTACCCTATATTCAATTTTTGTTTATAAACTTTCTAATAACTTTGGTGTGGCGGATCCTGTGCAGCCCCCGCCGAGCGAGGTCCAGGTGCTCTGGTGATGGTTGAAAAAGGAATGGGATAGGTTAAAATATGAATGAAGTTTTTTTTTTGGCGAAAGTGCACATCCAATCTTAAATCATGCACTGAGAGTCCTAACTCGGTATGTACACCTGAGTGATTCTCACTGCTATTTTCGGGTTGGATTAGCAATTCCACAAATTGCACCTACTGGCCAAGCATATTCCAATTGCCCTCATCCTCACAGTTGATAGTCAAGCTTCGCGAGCGAAGGATCACGACTGTGCGAGTAGCTAACCGAAGATATGCTTGTAAATCACCTGTGGTTTTTGAGTTCTATAACTGTATATACCACAATGGACTACCAGAAGGAACGATAACTCCCCGGCTATCGTTAAGAATTTCCACAATGCATATCGTAACTTTACTCAGTTTATGTCCAGACCTGCAGTCATACTCGCCTAATAGCAGAGCAAAGATATCTGAACAACTGAATAGGTTTAAATCTAGACGTGATTAACTAAATGTAGACGATATACGACCTACACCCCAAAGGGTGATGATTAAAATTTTAAATATACAAAGCGGATTTGAACGCGAAACCTAACTATGCACTGTGTGGTTTGACCACCAGGAAATTCATATTTTTAGTCGAATTTCTTTGGAGAATCTGTTTTGAAGAACTCAAAACAAATTACAATTATTTTTGGGGAAATGTGAAACTTGGGTGTTTGTACCAGTTTAATGTAGTGTTACGGCTAAGCCGATAGAATGTCAAGTCCTTTATACCCCCTGCATTTGCAGGCAAGAAAGGAATGATTGACATTACTACCGCGAGCGCATAACACTCTCCCTCACTGGGTCATAAACAACTCAAGTTTCGAAAGCTGTATGAAGACAACAATCTTAATGGATGATTTTGTTTGGGAAAATTTTATTCTCCCATATATATGGAAACACTGTACTTAGAGTAAGAAATATCATTTTGCGCTGATGGGGAACTAAACAACCCAAATGGGTTCGAAAGAATTCTATTAATCACTATAAACCTCTTCTGGTTGGCACAAGTAATTGAGTGTGCATCCACTGGTTTCAACTAACTAGCTTTAATAGCTAGATTAAGTTAATCAAAACATGGATCATTCAGAAAAAATCCTATAGACTAAAAGCAAGATGATAGCGTCTGATATTTCTAACCAAGCACAGCCTGTATTTAACAAATACGATTATTTTCGGGCTTCTAATTTGGGCGCCATAAGGAAACAGTTTGCTGTCGGCAAACAGTTTCAAAAATAATATCCCTGTTCACATTACCTCCAAGCGGCATTAGCCCGTAGCTCAAAGGGTAGAGGTATGTATGGTCGTGGGGGATGGAGGTGTGAACAGAGCCTAGTATACCGCTAACATTTTTGATGTTGAAAGGAAGACGTCTCGCCCAATCGCGAGGAAGCTAAGGAGGGGGAACCGTGAGTACCATCACTAGCAGATGGTTCACCCATTCGGCATGAGCCACACAAGATCCGCTGATTATTCGGCCCTTACCACATTATTGGCAAGGTGTCCGATTAATCAAAACAAAAAAAAATATCTATATTTAAGTAACGGCGCGTGGCCGCGGGTTAGTAATAAGAAAGGTGCTTGGCCATGCACCTTGTTACTATACTAGTTAACAGCGGGAATTTCCGACGAAAAACGTCACACGAAATTCCTTGTTCACTAGTACAGCCTGGACCGGGTATATGTTAGTTCCTTTTTTTTTACTTATACCTGTGAATAAAAATATTGTTTAGTACATACTCACCACGTTAATACAACTCCCAAAAATAAAAATAAACGGATTTTTCTCAAAATTTTGCGCCTTTATTGTCCTCCCAAATTAATTTTTTTTTATGTTCAAATACAATACGACTTAGTCCAACAATGATCTCAAACGATTTTATGAAGACTGCCACCGTCTGCCTTCCAAAACATCATCCTCTTCTCAAACAAAAAGCAGACTATTTAAATGATTGAAATCACCTCTAAATAGCCCCCCCATTTCCATTAATAATCCACATAGAAATTCAGGGTTTCGGATATCACCAATAATCGCATACATATATTTTGTTGATTAAGCAACATGTGCCAAAAATCAGAAATTTCCATGCGATTATTAGTTGAACGACATTACCATTATATTTACTGCAAACGTGGGAAATTGAGTGCAGTGTACTTACTTATAAGCAATATTTACGAACAACGACCTTCAACGTTGTTGTAATAGACACACTGAATAAACTCATATAAAAATGGTTTATTCAGGTAAAATGTAAATACATTTATTATGTTATTTGAGTAACATAAACAATTTGTATACATTTAGAAAATTACATTAGAATTTAAGGAATATTGTGCAGGTCATGATTAACACTGCAAATATGTATACAATTGTATCGGGTAAGTTTAGATAGGTTGAAAGTGGTAACGAGATTTCGATCTGTCTAAAGACAATTCGTTACAAAACCTCAAAAATATATTTGCTAGTATCTAACATTTGTATTCAAAATAAGCACAACAAAAAAAGCTCATTTTTTTATTCACATAGATTATCTTGTTAATATTTTGCCCAAACAAGAGTTGAATTAAAATATTAAAAATCACGGACCGATAGCAAAAGGGAGAATTTTCCCACAAAAAATGCAGCCAGAACAAAATAAAACAAAAAAAAAATCTTTCAAATGGAATACCTAAATAATTTATGCACGGATGAAACGGTTTTATGCATAAAAAAGTTAAATGTTCAAAACCGGTTTTTAAGAGAATGTGCTTTAAAGCTCTAAAATAAAGTTAACGATTACGCACCCTGTTATTAAATGCACACCTGGTTTAAAAATATATCGATTACACCTGAGAAAAACTATGTATTGTTTTCTACGAATTTTCTTTTGGAAAATTGAATAAACTTTACTCTGTAACCATTTCTTATTCTTAAGTTTTCCTACTCATATAGGTATACTATATATACTGGTGTATATAGTAAAAAGTATCTTCTTCATGTTGCTAAAACTAATGAAGTGTAATACAGTTTATTTATTTATACGTAGGTGAATAATGAAACACTTGGAAAAAACCAAGAAAATTAACCGTAACCGAGTAAAAAGCTATGTGCTTGAATTTGTTTCGTTATTTTGGAAAGGTATCGTAGAACAAAACAATTTTTTTACAGATTTTTGTAAAAAGTTGTGATTTTTTCTACCATTAGCAGCAAAAAATTAAAACTGTTGTTAATTACTTATCCTATTAGTCTTTAGGTAGATTAGAAATACATATATGTATTAAAATATTAGGCAACAAATCTGATTGGTTCGGAGAATATCTTCTACATTTATCTATCATTGTTTTACTGTTTATGTAATTGTATTTTATTTTTATTTATTTCCAGGTAAGTGCACTTATGCAATTAATGTGTAGGATACATACTCAACAGGTAATATTGTTTATTAACAAATTTATTGTTCTATCATTGTATGGAATATACAAAAATTAAATTTTCACTATCCGATTTATAAATGCATATTGGTTTTACGAAGTTCAAAATTTGAACACCACATAATTACCAAAATTTAATAAAAATGTTGATATATCTATACTCACATACGAGTACCAGATTAAATTATTTCGTAATACTCTACGCTTAATTAAAATGCATCTAAAACGATTACACCACACATTCAGTTGGCTCTTCTTGTAAAATTAAAATTTTTTATAATTTCTGAAAAATACGTGGCCGTCCGTCCGCATATTTTATTTTCAGTAAAATATATTAATTTACGGACGTGAAATTTGTTTTTTTAATCAAAAAAACTACCAAAAAACCAAATTTGTTATTGTGGATACAAATAAGTGTCCGCGCCGATTATAACAAAAATTGGAAATTTATTGTGAAAGAATGGTAGGTTATGTTTTATTCAAAGTATTGTTCATCGTCACTCATTTTTCAGTAATCATGTTAACCGGTACATGTTAACTTTGGATGTTCAGTTGTGATAGTTCCAAATACCGACAATATTGAGCTGATTTGTGTAAAAATTAACAAGGATTGTACGAATAAACAAATATGAACATATTTCTTTGTTGCTATCTACGTCCTAACAGTCATGCGGATTTTTTGTGGTTGGAGATTTTAACCTCCCGGATCTTATATGGACACAATCTGAGAATGTACCCATTATCGCTGCGAATGCACGATCTGCAATAGAAACTTTGATTATTGATAACTTTTCAAATTCTGGTTTGATGCAGATCAGTAACGGAACAATCTAAACAGGCAACTTCTGGTGCTATTCTCTTCTGAGAATCATTAGGAATTATTAGCTAACACCGATTTTAGAACCATTCTCGATTATAATCAAAACCTGGAAACCCCAACTATCAATTTTTATGCCGTGATGTTTGAATGCTTTCAACAGTCCATAACTTATACTGCACCGATAAAATAAACTGGCTGTTCCACCATGGTACAACAGGGAATTGCGTTCACTACGTAATCAGAGGAATAAAAACTGGAAAAAATTCTTAAAGACGAGATTGGAGATGATGAATGATTACTTAAAGTACGTGAACGCTTACAATAAATTCTCGAACATGTCTCATGAACTCTATAATGATAACATCGGTAGTATGCAGTCAGAAATAATCGCTGATCCAAAACGTTTTTGGCTATTCATAAACTACAAGAAGAAATCAGATGGAAATCTTTCTACGATGAAGTTCCGTATACATTGTGACCCCAAAACCATTCCTGGCTTTATCGCAATTTTTTTTAATACGGCCTACTCCAATAACGATATCGAACATGATGCGTGTTACATAAATAACAGCGCTCTAGCATCTCCGGTCTCTATTCAAATTTATCTTAATATAATACTGTGGTAAGGAACATGAACAAGCTAAACCAAAATAGCTTGCCTTACATCATTTTAAAAAACTGTGCTGGTAACTAAGCTCAGTCACTTACAACGCTATTCCAAAATTCGATCTAGCATGGAATATTCCCATCAATATGGAAATACTTGTATAATTCCAACCCATACGAAGAGATGTAAACCACATGTCTCCAACTATAGGCCAATTGCGAAATTGTCCTGTATCACCAAGTTATTTGAAAGTATTGTATATGACTCCCTTTAATTTCAATGTAAAACATTATTTTCAATGAATCAGCTTGGCTTTCTTAGAAGACGATCTTGTACAACCAATCTAGCCGAATTTGCATCGGATCTTTTAAACGTTATGGAATGTGAAAACGAAATTGATGTTATTACCTCGGATTTCAGCAAGGCATTTGACAGGGTTCCCAATAAGATAATTTTGTTTAAACTTAGGGCTCTTGGTTTCGCATCTCAACTCTTACTATGCGGGTGGAATCTTATCTGAGGGAGCGTAGGTATCAGGTGATCTTTAGGTCGTAATTTCCATTTATGCAGACGATATAAAAATTTACCAACAAACCTCAAGCTCCATCGATGTGAATCTATATTACAGAATGATTAATATTGACCTGAGTGTGAGTAAATACCAATCCATTACATGCTAAAAGACGCGCAAATTCCCTTAGTCGAGAGTATCCAATCGCGCTTTTGTTGCATGAATTTTAGCCATACGGGACTTAGGAGTAATGTGTGACCGCAAACATAACTTTATGGATCTCATAGATTTTATTGTCAACAGAGCAAACTCTTTGCTTGGATTTGTTAAACACTGGTCTAACGAATTTTAGAATCCGTATGCTACGAGGGCTGTCTATATCACATTTGTTCGGCCTTTGCTTGAATATGCTAGTCCGGTTTGGTCCCCATACCATGAAGTGCACATACGAAGAATTACAGCTTTCCATGGGTGGACATTTACAACTAGCCTCTTTATTTCGACCGCTTGGAGCTTATTAACTTAAAGAGAACTTAGTAAGCGACGATATGTTGCAGATATCGTCTTAATTCATCAACTTTTATCTACTAGGGTAGATTTTTCAGCTTAACTTGAAAAGTGGTGTCGTACTAGTGGTTCGGTGATTAAAGCTTCGGCACTTGGACCGGGAGGAACTGGGTCCGAATCCCACCTGAGGCATAATGTAAAGCGAATTTTCTTCATCGATTACGGTCGATGATGATAATACACGCAGCTAAGACTATTGGAGTGCAGAATTCAGTGCCAACCCACTGTCCATGTCAGAGTGCAGTTTGACAAGGAGCTTGCAACGTGCGGATGGTATATTGTAATTATGTAAGTAGGTGAATGGGTGTGTGTACGTGAATGAAAAGGGGAGTATTGATTGACCTTAAAGGGACAAAAAATCTATTGGATGATTAATATTTTCTTTTTTATTCATCGCTTGCTTTAAGCAGATCAACGGACCGAGCGGACTGTCTCTCCTTTTTTGCGGCGGGGTATCATTCTGCTAAATATAGTACATAGATTCTGCCATTTTCTTTTCCTAATTACCTGCTCTCTAAATACATTTTTTTATTTCGATTTATATAATTCATTTTTGGTGTTTTTTTAATTTTAATTTAGTAGAATTGATATTTCTCACTCTCTCTCTATCTATCTCTCTCTCTCTGTTTTTCTCTCTCTAGCTTCACATCCCATAAAGGGATTTTGCAGCACTATTATCCTCGATCCGTCTCAGTCCATCGCTCCCGTCCGACAGTTTTGACATCCTAGTATATGTTGATTTTGTTCGTCGATGTCGTTCGACGTCGTCACGACGCACTCCGGTTGGTTGTTGGTGAAACACTTTATTGATCATCCGTTGTTGTGGGGTTCTTGTAACTCGACCGAGCCATCTCACTCGGTTGGATTTGATGAAACCGATGATATCGCTGCCTACGAGGAGTTGCTTTATTTCGTGGTTCATACGAATCCAATATTCGTTGTTCACAATTTTAATTGGACCAAAGATTGAGCGGATGTCCTTCATTGCGAAGCTAGATAATAATCTACAATCGTTAGAGGTTATAGTCTAACTCTCGCTTCCGAAAGCCAGCACAGGTCTTATGAGTGCTTTATAAAGTGCGACCTTACACGACTGCGACAGATGTTAAGATCTCAATAATTTTGATTGGGCATAGAAAACTCGTTGTCCGGCAGCGATTCGGGCTTTTGTTTCTGCCTACATATCATTCAAGAATGTTCTAACTGACCCGAAGTATTTGAAGTTTTTAACGCTATGAAAGATATGGTCACCAATTCCGAGATTTGCCATGGAGATGTTCCTGGCTGTTGATAAAACTTTGGTTTTGCTACTGTTCACCTCCAAACCAAGTCTTCGTACACAGCAATCGAGTGGTATGAAACTGTCCTTGATATAGCTAGGTCTGCGGCCAAAAAGCACAATATCATCTGCATATCTAAGAATTTGGCCTTTATTAAATATACGTTGCTTTTCCTCGCTACGTGCTTGACCGTCAAATTGAACAGTACAGGCGGAGTGCTTGTCCCTGTCGAACTCCAGATGTTATTTCAAAGAAGTCGGACACAGTTCCTTCAATGACGATTCTACATACGGACCCAGATGTTGTTAATTTACACAGACAAACGAGTTTCTCTGAAATTCCTAGGCATATGAGCGCGACCCAATGGTTGTCGCGGTTTATACTATCATATGCCTGACGAAAGTCTATATATAGCTGCTGTATGGTTATGTTGTACTCCCAACATTTTTCCAAGATCGTTCTCATGGTGAAACACTGGTCAGCGGTCGATCGGCTGGAACGAAAACAACATTGATAGTCGGCTATGATGTTTTCGGCGAAACGGAGTGTCTGGCAGGGACAACATTAGCCAACACTTTGTAAAGAGGGTTCAATAGAGCAATACCACGATAGTTTCCACATTTAAGACGGTCGTTTTTTTAATGGAACGGACATATGAGCGCGGTCTTCCAATTCTCCGGCAGTTCTTCTTGGTCTCATATAGAGACGATGACATCGTATAGACTTATTCCAAGAGTAGCGCCTTTGACCTAAATTAATTCTGCGGGGATTCCATCGAGACCAAATTACTTTCCATTTTTCAATCGACTAATAGCTGCGTCTACTTCCTTCACTGTGGGATATTCGACAAAGAACTCTTCACCTGGAGGAGCTAATGGAGGTCATGTCGTCATTCCGATTTAGCAGATTTCGAAAGTATTTTTGCCATACTGAGGACATCAGCCACGTTTTTAATGGGTGTACTTTATGGGTGGAAGTCTTTAGTGAGATTCCTGGCATTAGGAAAACAGTCCCTTGAGTTTTCTAATGGAAGCTAATGTTTTCAATGCATTATCCCATATGATCGAATTTTTTTTGTCGAAGGTATTTAATCGTGGTTTTTCTGGCGCGGAGATATTCAGCTTGAGTGCTTCTAGTGCTGCGAACCAACCATTTTTCACGAAAGTTTCGTTTATTTTCGACGACCAGGCGGCATTGATCATCGAACCAATCAATGCGGGATCTCGGAGTTCTTCTTTTGGTATTGTTTTGCGCTGCAGTGGTTATGGCTGACTGTATATTGTGCCACTGCTCCTGGATGCTAGTAGGAGCTTCTTCGTTGTTGTTGGGCCGCTCTAAATTGTTAGTGACAGCTGATTGGTAACTCTGCAGTGAGGCTTGGGGTTTTGGTGCATCAACGTTCCATCGAACGATTTTTTGTGCTTGTCTATTGAATGTAGATGACAGTTTGCACTTATATTTAAATATAACAAGCACATGATCGCTGCCCATGTCTGCACCTCTGTAAGATCTAACGTCAGATATGCTGATGGCGTGTCTCTTTAGAAACCGTGACGTGATCGATTTGGTGTTTTTCCGATCTTCCATCATTTGATCTTCATACTACTTTGTGGATTTTCTTACGTGGGAAAAACGTACTTGCTACAACTATAGGTTGTACATTATTTCCAGGTCGGTGACGCGTTGGCCGTTGTTGCTACTAGTTAGAAGCAGGTTGCTAGGACCAATGTGCGATGTATTTTATGCGATGTATGCAATCCTACCGATTTTAGCATTAAAGTCGCCCACGAGTAATTTAATGTCTTGACGAAAACTAGATCTTTGATGTTATCAGATTTATGTGAGGCACCCAGTACCTTAACGGTCGTGATGTTAAATTTCTTAGTGCGAAGTCTGACTATGCATAGCCGCATGTTGATAGGACGGAAATCGGTGATGTGATGCTTCACGCGCCGATGGATGAGGAAACCAACTCCAAATTCTCCTCCGTATAATTGATTGTTCATAATTTCTCTCATTTAAAGTCAAAAGGATAATAATAATGTTCATGATGACTCCTGCGTGCGGTCAGTGAGGGATAGTTGGTCCTTGGGAATTATTATTATTATTATTATTTCAGGTAGCATACGAATACCACGTCGGAAGGTCGCTTCATCTTTAAAGGTTATCCATGAAGCAACCCATTTTTTGGTATTTTCATACGATACTCAGTAGCATTTCATAATACGTGCCACCAAGTGGATCCTACCAAATATACAACATTTTTCCATGAACATTCGGCTTGGTTGTTGATATTGAAGCATGGCCAGGTGGTCTGAATTATTTCTTCTTTTTTGAGTTTTCGTAGTGGATCCAGTTCTCGCCACCAGTATTTCATATGAAAAATCGATGCGCCTGAGCTGCAGATTTCTTCAAATTAAAGTAGTAAGTCAAAAGTTACCGCAAATGGCACTTACTAAAACTAATATGGGTTGCTGCACTTTTATATTTACCTTGTCAGCTTTAACATTTCCAAACATAATCCATACAACTCGATTTTCCATCACATCCACAAACGTGAAATTCACGTTGTTTTATGAAGCGACTAAATTTTATTCAAAAAGCACCTCTTACGCCATCGATATTGATGTAAGTCACTACTACTAAATCATTATTTTAACATCGGTATTTTCTGTAAAAGAATACTTCACAGCCTCGTTAAAATCATTAAAGTTATATGTTTTATTGTGTCCGGGTCGAAATTGCATATTTTAAAATGACATTTTTAAAAACGATATCTCTCAAAACTATATGTTTAAAAACTGCATAAGGTACAAAACGGCATAAACTACAAAATTGCATTTTTCAAAACTGCATATTTCAAAACTGCATAAGGTACAAAACGGCATAAGGTACAAAATTGCATTTTTCAAAACTGCATATTTCAAAACGGCATAAGGTACACAACGGCATAAGGTACAAAATTGCATTTTTCAAAACTGCATATTTCAAAATGGCATAAGGTACGAAAGGACATAGGTACAAAACAGCATTTTTCTAAACTGCATTTTTTAAAAAGACATTTTTCATAATTGCATAAATGTTTCAAAACGACATAGGTACAAAACGACATTTTTCAAAACGGCATTTCTTAAAATGACATTTTTCAAAAAGACATTTTTCAAAACGGCATTTCTTAAAATGACATTTTTCAAAAAGACATTTTTCAAAACGGCTTTTTTTTAAATTTCATTTTTCGAAACGACATAGGGACAAAACGGCATTTTTCAAAACGACATTTCTCAAAATTGCATATTTCAAAACGGACATAAATTACAAAACGACATTTTCCATAACAACATTTACCTTTTATTTAGATTATCTTTAATACATATATATATATATATACATAAATTTTAACTTAATACTAATTACATACTTAAAAGATATATTTCCAGCAATTGCTTTCAAAAAGCCATATTTGCTGTATTCTTTTTTTTTTTAAATTAAGTTTATGTTTTTTTCCTTAATAATATATTTAGTTTTTTTTTGAGATGGCGGATTTCCCCTTTCCAACTTTTCAATTTCTGCGTTGGTAGTTCTAGTGTTTTTTTGCAATGCTGCTAATAAATGCAGTACACCGATGTGCGCACGACCAATTACTGTATTCAAATATCGGTGAAATGATTCGGCATTATTTTGTGTCCGTGGTATTCCCATCGAATATTGATCCGACACGCTCCACAGATTTGGCGGAAAAGATGGACCTCTACCATTCTTTCCTGAAATGTAATGCTCTTCTAGCCAGTCTGCTAGAGGATCAAATTCCGAACCCAGTTCATTTCTTATTTCTTGAAACCATTCTGAGATTTCTTCTGGTTCCAGGAAACATATTGCAGCAATTTGTCGCACTTTCATCGCGAACTCTACATCACGATTGGATATGCCTGTATATATTCTGTATAAAATGGAAATTGCACCCTTTAACAATAACACCCTCGAATACGCTGCGAACGCTTTTGATTGCGGCCTTCTCAAAATCCGTTATTATGATCTTCGGTGACAAATCTACTCCGATATCCAATGCTTTTTCATTTAGCATATTAAACATGTGTTGGTATAGTTTGGCCGATTTGCCGCTCATTAAAACGTATACCATTGGGTGCACCGTTTTATGCGGCTCAACACTGCAGTGAATAGTATATAATTGAAAGAAGATTTTAGGAACAACTTTAAATGTTCCGTCCATCATCCAAAAATCGGCTTCTCTCATCCTTCTCAAATTATTTGACGTCGAGCAAATTATTATGCGGTCTTCTCCTATCGTGTCATCTCCTAACACGAACTTCTCGCCGTCAATTTCACTATGTGTTGTTGGAATATCGAAAATTAAAGATACTCCCTCTCTGATTTTTTGGCCTTCTCTCTTTTAACCAACTGTGTTAATGCTGATTTAGACGGAAGGCAACCAGCTACAGTACCAGGAATCATGGCAATTGTCGCCTGCAAGATCTGGCAAGGCAAGTTATTAGATGTTCCAACTTCATCTTTAATATTCCGCAGAATCTTAGTTACTGGAAGTTTCTCTGCGTCCGGAGAGTGATTATGTACATTATAAAAGTTTGCCACATAATATTTCCCCTCTCTCGACTCTGCTATTAAATTGCAAGTGCATTTAAATAGTTTGTTTTGCCTCTTTGAGCACCGCCATCGGTTTGTGATGCGGTGAAAATAATAAGAAAATCCATGTAAATACATTATAGTGGTGTTCTTTTGAGAAACTATCATTTGACACGACTGTCCTATTATATTTTCGTTCTCCATAGTTGTTAATGCTTAGTTCACTTTGATAAGCTATATCACCATTGAAATTTTGTATATTTAATAATTCGCTTAATTAATAATTCCAACGCTCAAAAATTATCGAACAACTGATATCAGAAACAATTTCTGCAATGCTATTTATATGTTTTTTTGTTCTATCGGCAGATTTAGCTCCACCCCCAGCTTAATTCTTGTTTTGATGTCTAATATACATCCGAGTACATTTTTACTATTTATAGAATTAATTTTTTCCCGTTTTTCAGGTTATGTCCCTATATAGTTATATGTACAGGACAGTATATGAGATACATATACTGACACGCCAATAAAAAAATCCTCGGTGTCGGTGTATATGAAAAAAAAGGTTGGTTACTTTTATACGCCCGATTTTCATCTTAATTATAGACAGAAACATACTCTTTTTGTAATCCTATTCCGTACTAATAAGGGAATGATTTACAATACAATTGTCATTATCTTTCATCCTCTTCTCTCATTTTCATTAGTATACTAATTATTATAATATTAAGGCTTCGCCAGTGAAATGAATGATCTGCTTAACCTTCCAAAACATTTAGTTATCGGCTTGCATTCGGTTATGTACATATACAATAATAAAGTTTTAAAAAAACTTCGTTTACTAATATTGTTGATCGAGAATTAAGGTAATCTGATATAATTATAACCAAGGAAATTAAATTTGTACATTTATAATTATTATTTCATTCCCAGAATGTATTCAATCGAAATGCAACGAACGGCAGCACGTAGAATTCGACTGAATTCAGAAGATCAATTCACTTTCGACCAAGCGCCAGATTACATTATAAATTCTTTCTTCGGGGAGTGTACGTACAAAAAGCGTTTGACAGTTGTTACGTTTTGTTTTGTAAACGGTATAAATTATGATGGCATGTTAAAATTAATTAAATGGACAGATTTTAAGGAAAAGGATAGCAAAAAAATACACAGAGTTTGGTCGGATTGTTACCGCGAACCATATAGAAGCAATTGGTTTGCATATAATTGTCATTTGAAGCGTATAACTCATTTAAATGGCACAATACGCTATAATCACTGACAGCCTTATTTTTTATATTTAATAAAAATAAGTACGAATTTTTAAATAAAAATCGAATGTTCTTTATATTCTATTTTTGCTTGCACGTCTTGATTATGAAAATTTATTTTGTATTATAATAACTAAAACTACATATGACATAAACAAAATATGTAATATCAAATAAAGTATCAGTTTTCACAATGGAAAGTGTGAAATTTTTTGGCTACTTATAGTTTTATTCAAAATTGAGCAGAATTTAGAACTAGAAAATCCACGTATTCCTTCCAATTTCATAGTGGTTCTCGGCGAATTTTTATCTGATTTCTGATCATCCCGATTTCTATCCAACATTGCTAATTTGTTACCTTGGCACAAATTTGAGCCGTTTATTTTCAAAGTTGCAAAAGTCACTTTTTTTAAATAAAATATTGATGTCAACTTTCGAGAAAATTTACTTATATTTATTATCTCAGGATTCTCTTATTAATGATAAGATCTTTTTTTAAATGAAGAGATACTTTTAAATTGTAAATAATGTCACCATTAACTTGATTTTTTGAAAAAGTGACTTATGTGACTTTCAAAATAAACGGCTGATTTATAAAATAAATGGCTGATTTATAAAATGGTTGGTATATCCTATTTAATATATTGACCATATTTCATAGCAAGCAAATTATCAGAATCACAAGTCATTCCAATTTTATCACGAAAAGCTGAATTTTAACTCAAACGTCAATATTTTAACATTTTTTAAACCTCGTTCAACCTATTAAGGTAATACATATAATTTATTTGTGTGTATTATGTCCTGTTGGCCTAACATGCCTTGCACTTTTTATAATAAAATATGTAAGTTTGTTGTTTTATAATTAAACTATATCATTTCGTCGCAGATACGTATATCATTTCGTCTTCAATTTAATTTATTGTCAGCGAAATAGGTATATCTGTTGATCTAACGTTCAAGATATAACATATTGCTGGTTTTTTCCTTTTTTATGGTCATGTCCAAGATCAGCCAAATAGAATGTTTTTTTATGAATAAACGCATCAATTGATATATTTTATAAAATATATGTATATATAGGTAAAAGAAAGTTTTAATTGATGCATTTTATATTTTGGAACAATGGGCAGAGTACAACCGAAACACTTACTAGAATGTAACAAATGTCTCAAATACTAATCATTATCGGAATTATTTGGTACCTATAATTTAGATAATAAAATGTTGGATTTTTACATCGTCATCTTCATCGTAGATGGAAAAACCGAATAATTTTTAGATACAATTTTTAGCATGAATGGTATGCGCATCCCAAAATTATACCGACCATTTCGTCTCAAACTAACAATGTTAAACCTTTAAAGTTTAAACATCTCATCGGTAATTTTTTTGTAGGCGTACCAATTATGTACATTTTTTTAAACAGAGAAAAACCAAACAATATTCGAGTAAAAAAATATAATGCACTAATTTTAGTAGGTATTTCCGTTACACTTCCCCCACTGTTTCTAAGTAACATCAAATCAATAAAACTATTATAAAACCGTTTTAACATATAATATATGTACCAGGTGTCATATAATATATATATAAATATATACCTGAGTTAGTATACACGATATTCTGTAGAAACGATCTGCTATACTCCATATTAGGCAGGACCATAAATGAAGGAAAACCGCCAAACAAAAATTGTAGTGGCGATGTACGATAATAACGCTACATTTCTTGAAACTAATATGTTTGAATCAAATTTTTCGATATGCCCGATAAATTAAGAAAAATCTTGTGTGAGATAAATTTCAATATGGAGTAATCCGCTACGATCATGCAGTTGAAATAACTAACTAGAACTTTGAAGCACTATATAAAAATTTAGGTGAAGGATTATATGCATACTAAATCTTCAAATAATTTCTAATTTCCATGAAGGTAAATACCTTTCTTATAACATACCTATACTAAACCTTTTATATAAAACATGTAGAAGAAATTTGTCAATCAATTTCATTTAATCAATTTTATTGTAAATTCAACCATACCATAGAAACATGTGAAATTTAATCTTAATCGACTAAGAAATAGCCAAGTTCCTTTTCTTTTGGTTTTATCCGGGAATTTAATCCAAAAATTTCATTCATCTTAAATTTTATCGTATAATAAATAACCATACCTGTTGGTCATATTCCAGAAATTAATGAAAAGATAATTCTACATAGATTCATAATCGATTAAAATATTTCATTCTGTCTTGTGCAGTTTTAAAAATGTCGTTTTGAAAAATGCCGTTTTGTACCTATGCCGTTTTGAAATATGCAGTTTTAAAAAATGCTATTTTGGAAAATGCTGTTTTGAAAAATGCCGTTTTGAAATATTCAGTTTTGAAAAATGCTATTTTGGAAAATGCAGTTTTGAAAAATGCCGTTTTGTACCTATGACGTTTTGAAACATGCAGTTTTAAAAAATGCCATTCTGAAAAATGCCGTTTTGAGATATGTCGTTTAGAAAAATGCCGTTTTGAAAAATGCTGTTTTGAAAAATGCAATTTTGTACCTTATGCCATTTCGTACCTTATGCCATTTTGAAATATGCAGTTTTGAAAAATGCTGTTTTGTACCTTATGCCGTTTCGTACCTTATGCAGTTTTGAAATATGCAGTTTTAAAAAATGCAATTTTGTACCATATGCCGTTTCGTACCTTATGCAGTTTTGAAATATGCAGTTTTGAAAAATGCAGTTTTGTACCTTATGCAGTTTTTACATATGCAGTTTTGAGAAATGCAATTTTAAAATATGCAATTATGAGCGGATCCTGTTTTATTCTATCTTTTTAAACTGAGTTCCACCTGAAGATGAAAACTCTCTGCCGACATACATATATGTATGGTCCGGTTCAAAATAATATACTTCAATTTTCTCATCGTTAGTATTTGATGAATTTACAATGGTTATAAATAATTAAAATACTAACCAAATTTTATTTTGAGAAGCTCAATTATCTAACCATAATTTTATAATTTTTACGTCCCGAAGATTTTCAGAAATACTGACTTCTTTTTTTGCGGCCTACCAATTTCCCTGCAGGAACGAAACTTTCGTTATATGCCATAATTCCATTTGTGAATAGAATCTGCTTGTACATGTCCAACCAAGGTAGCATGATAACTTTTTGTATATCTACTGATAAGGAGATTTCCGTTTCGTTCCAAGGATTATTTTTGCTAGTATAATAAGCAGCTTTTAAGTGCTCGAAGTTTGTGAATATTATAATCTCTGCAAATACCACATTGTTCCTCATAGTTTTGGTGTTCCTTTTTTACAATATTGTATTCAGCATATTTCTCACATTTCTCATTTCCCAATATACTAAAACTAATATTTCGCTCCTTCACAGCAGTTCTATGAGTGTCGTATGAACACTTCATAGTTTAATTTTTTTTTCAAGGAATGAGTCGTACATTAATTTACAAGTAATATATGACAGCAAAATCCTTTTATTATTGTGAACTGGTTGGATTGTATGATTTAATATGATTTTTATTAGTGTCCTTGTAGGCAAGTTCTCTGGTGTATTTGCTTCTTTTTTCGACGATTAGTATATTTTTATCACATTGCAAACGTTTTAATATACTATGATTATTTTTCTTATACCCTAGAGGCACCAAAAAAATATTTGGCATACATTTTGTATTTCTTCGTAATGAGTACTTTAAAGTTAACAGCCTTTTGTTTGAATTTACCGTTGATCTTGATACTGTATTTTTAGATGCCATATTTTTCAGGAAGTTCCTGTTGGCACAAGTTCATTGCCCAAAATATGTCGTTGATGATTGTTCCTTTTCTAAGTCAGATGTCGAACACGCACTTTTTAAACAAATTTTTTTTTTCGTCGCTCATTTCCGGCTTTGTCAATTTGATGAAAAAAAGGAATAACCAGTTTGCCTTAAATGTAATTTCAAGTAACACCATTGTGACTTAACTAACCTAAATGAAATAAAAACGTTTTACCTGCAAAGCAAATGAGGCGTTTGTCATTAAAATGAAGTAGTTAGGTCATTTTGCTTAATCTATAACACATTTTTCTATTAGAGCGAATTATATTTGGCTTAATAAAAAGATTTTCGTTTCTTTTAGTTACTTTGATTGATTATAATTGTAAAGCTTTTAAACAGCTATAATTGGCATCAATAACTGAATTCGGCCAAAATGTAGTTAAGTCGGCAGTATAATAACTAAAAGTTGCTTACCATCATTGACAATTACAAGTGTCTAAATATTTTAATATAACATTAAATTCGACGAGGCTCCACCCAAATTTGTGAATACCATAAATTATAATTCTTTAAATCAATCATTTTATAAACACTTTCTATAATGAGGGGCTTTTTTACAAAAATTAAATGAAATTTACTTACTTCATATTACTTTCGATGCCCAAGCCAAGGACGGAATCATGAACACGTGCACTGTAAATTAGAAGGGAAACAACCATTTTGCCGATTACGTTCCAATATTTGAAAAAAAGTAAACAAATACAAATCTTAAAAATTCTTTAGTTAAAATGATCCTGGGCACCCCAGATATTTTATAAAATGGAGTATTCTAAATAATTTAATTCAAGGTCACGGGGTATTAATTTATTAATTTATTTATCCTCTTCGCTGTACGAGTATATAAATAATTTCTGAATTAAATTTTGTCTCTACCTTTAATCTCAAATATCAACAAAACTCGAAATTCAATATTTGGTCACCTTGACAACGATTTTTAATACGACGTGTTTACGCTTTCCGTATTTGTATATATCACCTAGTTTTAACTATGTACATTAGAATTCCAATGACAAAATGTTTATAGACAATTACCTACTATAATAAAGATCATTAAGACCAAACGATTATATCCTTTCCAAACAATTACTTGTTAGCATCTGAAGTTATAAAAATTTATAACGCCCCGAGTTTTATACAAAATTCGGCCACTAGAACACAAAAAAAACCGAACGCATAAAAATTATAATATTATCGTACGAGAGAATAATAAGCTCCTAATTCTCTTGATTTGGTTCGTTCACAGAACATGCGCTTTTTATCCATTCCAAAACTTTTTATTAACATCAACGCTTAACAACGGTGTGGTAGCATTTTCCCGAACTAGTGATATCAATAAAAAGGAGAATTTGTTTTATTCGTATTTTGTGTAGAATTCATCATACAAAATTCGTATCCTTTTTACATTTTGTTTTTACATTCATTTTCCGAGTTTTCCTCTTTGGTTTTGTTTTCATAGATATGAAAGCGAGTAAAATTTTATACAAAAAAAAAAGGAAAATAAGAATGTTATTTGAGAAAAACAAAAAATATTTTCCACTTCAAATCAAAGAAAGTTAGAAAAACAAAAAATGTAACAAACACAGAATTTTTTTTTGTTTTCATTATTTTTTTTTTTTTTTTTTGGAAAATGTTCTTCTCTACACATTCTTCAGTCTTGAACCATATCGCGTTCGGTAAACACCATATTATCACACACATACATATTTTGTTTATATTTAATTTTATACAAAATGATTGTTATTTTTCCATTATATAAATAATATTACTGTAAAGAATTTTTCTATTTAATTGGTTTTTCCGTGTTATTAAATATATTTTCGTGTGTCTTTCGAATACTACCTGTGTGTTACATATATCAAACGAAATTACATCAACAACAAATTCCGTGTTTTCGGCTTACAATAATCGACAACGTTGTTATTACTTTTTTGTTCGATATTTTATTCTTTTATTTTATATAATTTAAATAATTTTTCTCTAATTTAATTTTGTTGTTTTGCTGTGAAATGTGAATGAAAATTTTTGTAAAGCTTTATGAGCTTTTGCAAAAAAATGAATAAAATTAAAAAAGCATTGGAAATAGAAAAGTTTTCAGTTATAAAATAAATAAGAAAAAAAAAATAGAAAAAAAGAAGAAATCAGTTTTTATTTAAGTGATGAAAATTTTTGTGGTGAAATTAAAATAAAATAAAAATCCTTTTCGAAATAAAAGGAAGAAAAAGTAAAAAAAAAAGTTCATAGTGTTATATTAGTTTTTAGTTTTATTGCTTGATTATAAATTATATATTTTGTAAGTGTTTGATCAATCAGTGTGACAAGTGGTTCGTCGCTCATTGTATATAATATACATATATATTATATTTAAGTGTTGGGAATTTACAATAAAAACTGATAAATTGGTTAGTATAATTTATAATTGTTTTATGTACTGTTTATTTAAGTACATACAATTTGACCATGACCTAGGATATATGTTTTCACAAAAACTTTGTTGTATTTATATTTGAAAAGGCCGGAGGTGGAACAATTCTACATACTTCTAAATATTTAGACCCTTATCAAATGGCAATAAAAATTTAAGTTCCTAACCATAAAATTTAATTTCTAAATGTAAAAAGCTTATGGGAAGCTTTTTTTTTTTTTTGTTTACATTCATATGTATTTATGTATACGAGTGAACCATGACCTTACCCAAATAAATAATTCTCCTCGTGTAAAAGTATAATGAAATCTGTTTTATATTAAACACAAATTTCTTTTCTATGTTAGGATGAGTGCGTGTGAAACCAAGAAATATATTTTATAATGTGTTGGTGTGGCTGCTGCATTGTAAAATTATTACTGTTAAGCAGCCACGCTATATTGAAAATCAATAGAATTCATTAAATTATTAAAAGTTTTCTGACGACGAAATTATCGTCATATTGGCAAAGTTGAACGATATATAGTATTATGTAGGTCAAG
Organism: Nephrotoma appendiculata; assembly: GCA_947310385.1. Classification (NCBI taxonomy): domain Eukaryota; kingdom Metazoa; phylum Arthropoda; class Insecta; order Diptera; family Tipulidae; genus Nephrotoma; species Nephrotoma appendiculata. Next base: position 133,687,331 of record OX371225.1, on the reverse strand, counting down.
GGATGATATTTTTATATTATGTGGGGCAAAAAATATTTTTCTGCGAGTATTAAATGAATTGCGTTTGTTCCTCTAATCCCATGGGTCCAGTTTATTTTATTACTGTGATTTATGTGCAATATAGAACCATTTCTCGGTATAGTTCCTTTTTATATTTTCGTATCTTCGTAAAATCCTACTGTTTTTTTTTGTTGTGTGTTTACGCGCTCTGTAATCCAATCGTTGATTTTAGTGGATAATAAAAATTTGTTACACTATAAAAACCGGGAAATAGATTTAATAAAAAGTGGAAATAAATATGAAGACACGTAGACCATTGAGTATTATCATTAATTATTTTAGGAATTCTATTTGATCACGTTCAATTATGGATATCCATAAAAGCTTTTTTATGGGTTGTTATACAGTTCAAAAGTTTAATGTTAAAATTAATTTGAACATGTACGAGTTTAAATTTGGTTCTTCATTCAAATAAGCGGTGAATGTGTGTACTTGGGAAACACATTACTGTTAAAACGATTTTTCCAATTTGTGGCACTTCCAAAATGTAACGGGGAGTTTCGTCGTTTATTTCGATTTAAGAGTTATTCCAAGCTTAGAACTAGCTGTCGCCTCATTACTGGTTTCTGTAAATAGTTGAATATTCTATGGACTTGCTCGTTTAGGGTGGTTTATATTATAAAATTTTCGTTCTAAATCTAATGTAATTATATATATGACTTTTATTATCTCAAATTTTATAATTTTTATATCAACGAAATATTTTGATGACCCATGTTTTGCATTTTATCTTTCCACTGAGTCAATCAAAACGTGATTGAACCATTTTTCCAGTTGTAATCATCTGTGGTTGATGTTATTATGTTGTATGAATGATGCGTATTTTTCTAGGTATTGCAAACAATTTATGGTGAATTCATCCTAAGGATGAGCAGCTGCAACATCAAACCGCACGTATTTCTTAAGATCATAAAAATTGGAACATCGGATCCGGCTTGTATACGTCATACACAAGTTTCGTTTGTAGCTTAGAAATTAAGGAGAGGGACGAGGGGGGAGGGAGTATTCTTGCAATGGGATAGTAGTACAAAAAACCAACTCCATGTATTTCGTGAGCTCATAGTTCAGTACATAATATCCAATATTGAAATAGTTATCCTTTTCAATTTGAAATGCTTTTGTCATTTGTAGTGTTGAGAAGCTACATATAAAAGCTTAGATATAAAATTGCACGTATTTCGTGAAGGAATAAATAAGTACTTTATAGCCAATATTAAAATATTTATTTTTAAATTTTAAAAAGCATTGTCGTTTATATTGCAAAAATTGGAGTGGTATTCATGCTAAAGATCTCAAATTTCCAATTGCACGTTAAGTATTTAATTTTTGTTAATTAAAAAAAAATGTCGTATGTTCTGGAGGAATGGTTCGTACTAATGGTTAACATCTATAAAATCAAATTGTACAAATTATTTAAACTCCAAGCCATTTGTACTAGATAAATTTAAGATGGCATTCATGTTAACGAATAGCAACTCAATTAAATTACTGCAATAATAAATGGCCGTGTAGTTTGTACTTCTTGAAATTGGGTATAACATTCGTGCTAAGGGATAACAGCTAATACTTCAAGCTGTACAAATTTTGCAAGCTCTTAAGTCAATATAAAGGGTTATCCAATTCAAGCTTGATAAAGTAAACTTAAAAAAAACACACAAAATATTCGGAATGTATTGTAATTTTTATTTCATTTTACAGATTGATCCTTGCCATTTTTAGTTAAACAAGATATCATTCAAATGTCCTCCACGGGACTTCTTACAGGCCTTGATTCTTTTGAGGTAATTTTCAATGACTTTTCGGCATATTTCGGGCGGTATCTCGGCCATTACCTTACGAATATTAGTTTTCAATTCGTCAAGAGTTTGAGGATTGTTTGCGTAAACACGATCTTTCGCGTAGCCCCACAAAAAGAAATCCAAAAGCGTTAAATCACAGGATCTTGGAGGCCAATTGACATCAGCCAATCGCGAAATCAAACGTCCAGGAAATTTCTCTTGCAAAAGATCTCGATTTGCTCGTGTTACGTGACTGGTTGCTCCATCCTGCTGGAACCACATATCGTCAAGATCATAATCTTCGATTTTCGTAAAAAAATAATCGGTTAACATGCGGCCATAGCGCTCAGAATTGACGGTAACGGTTCGTCCATGATTGTTCTCAAAAAAATACGGCCCAATCACACCACCAGACCACAATGCGCACCAAACAGTGACTTTTTCCGGGTGTAATGGCTTCTCTACAATCAATTGTGGATTTTCTGAGCCCCAAATTCTACAGTTTTGCTTATTAACGTATCCACCAAGCGAAAAATGAGCTTCATCACTGAAGAAAATTTTGTTCGAAAAATCAGCATCGACGGCCTGTTTTTCCGCGTTTAATTTTAACGCGTTGGTCGATTGTTAAATGCTCCATATTCTTAAATGGCAGAATGTCAACTAAATAAATGACAGCGTACTTGACATTTATCTTTGACAGATGTCGGTATACAGATTTCTACTTTATCAACCTCGAATTGGATAATCCTGTACAACAGAAAGAATATTAAAATACATATTTAATTTTTGAAATTTTAAAAGGCGCTGTCGCTGGTACCTACAAATTTAAAGCTACATTCATATTAGGGGTTAGCAGTTTAAAATTCAAACTCCCCATATTTCGTGAACTCATAATTCGGCTCATCGTATGGAGATGGTATTACTACGGTATACTATGGTATACTACGGGGTAGCAGTTCAAAAATTGCTACTGCACGTAGTACTTGAAACATTTAATTTTTGTAATTTTAAAGTAGTAGTTTAAAGAAACTGCTGATATATATTTAGAGAACTCATAAGTCATACACGACATTAAATCATTTAATTTTTGTAAAAGCATGGTCGTTTGTACTGGAGAAATTGAAGGCGGTATTTGGATAAGAGGTAACTTCTGAATTTTTTTTAAAAATAACTCTTCGTTTTTGTTTCAGCAACTTTCACTGGCATTCGTGCTAAGAAGTAGCAGCTTATAAAAACTGTACGTATTTGGCGGGCTCATTAATCGATACCACATATTTGACATTTGAATATTGATTTCGATCTCTAAGACCAAGTAATTGAAATATTGATACAAATTATGAGCCTCTGGTATATAAAGATCTTTTCGACGGTTTAAAAGTTCCTTATCCAAAGATTGTAAAAAAAAATTCGCAGACGCGATGTCTAAATTTTTTTTCTTTTCGCCTGATAAATTTTTATCATTTTTAATTTGAAGTATCTTTAAGATTTTGGGAACAGGCGCCATAGAAAATCACCACAAATACACCCAAAACCTTACTATGTCGTTTAATATTCACATATAGTCGTGTTTCATAAATACATCGTTTTGGTACTGATAGCGAATTTATCGTTTATGGTGGACCATGTATTATTAAAAAGGTGTTGAACAATGTCGTATATTTTGCTGAAGCACTTAGTACTAAAAATTAACATTGTGGCACTGAAATCAATTAAAATAGTACATTAGCCACAATTTTGTAATCAGTCACAATTTTGTAATCAATTTCACTTTATTAATCAGTATATTTATGTTGCATAAGTTCAGAGCAGTTGCGTTTTTCTCATGCCCATAAAATGATGTTGTATATCAGTTCAAATGTTTTCAATAACCTGCTAGTATCGCTTTATTTGATAAATGCTCCGTTTTGGCATTGGTAGCTAATTATTGATGGAAGCAGTTAGTGGCTCATTTAAATAAAACATATGACATATCGTTCAAAATGTTTTTAAAAAGGCAACAAATTGGTGCTTTAGTTAATAAATCCGCCGTTTTAGATCTAGCCCCTAATAAAACCTTTATAACAGAATATTATGTATTTTATTTTATAGAAAAGATCCTTAGTGCTTTAATGTTGGAGGGACATACTTCTTTTGTCATTCCGATGGTGTTATTTGAAACATTTTTGACGAAACAATAATGTTGTTGCCGGCATTTTAAACAATTCACTGTCTTGGCGCTAGTGGTACGATCATAGAATTCTTAATAATAATGTAGCATTAGAAATTAAATTTTTTTATAAATCAATCAATTTTCCGGATTGGTGCAATGGTAATTATATTGGTGATTAAATCAAAATTGTTTTAAATTCAAAGATCGTAACGAGCTCCTAATTCTAAACTGCAAAATTATTAAAAATATTGATGTGATGGTGCTAAAGTTAAAACTAAAAATTGTTCTTTGTTGATTGTCAGACCTCATAATTTATCATTTGTACAATTTAGCAAGGAGGAATAGCCTCTAAAGAGTTGTGCTAACATACAAATTTCTTTTAACTTTTTTGTGTATGTTTGTAAACTGCGAAAACGGTATACGTATTTTAATATAAAAAACAGCAACAGTTTTTGTCCAGAAAGATTACTAAATCGCGTTTCAGAAACATAACATTAATTCTAGAATTCAAATTACAAAGTAATTCTAGTTGTCTAAATTAAAAGTTAAAAAGACATTAATTCTCCTTAGCCATCGACAATCATAACGAAACCGAAAAATGAAAACAAAACTGAACAACAACTCGATACAAACACACGCTTTTAAATTTTATTCATGATCTAAGTGCGTTGCAAACATATGTATTAACGTCAGACTAATCACCGAAATTCGTCAACCATATGTGACCTCACAACTTGTTGCAATTGTGTCAAGATTTTATACGTTGCCAGTTGAAAGTAAATATGCTTGCAGAACAATACAAAATGCTATAGATATACAACTAAAACGATGGGTTGCTTTAAAAAAAATGGCAGCACCCATATCAAAAAATGATTTGATAACATTTTGAAAATGAAAGGCTAATTTTAGACTTGAAAAGGCGTTATTTTCCACTTCAAAATAAGTAGCACCCAAATCGAATATCACACCAAAACCGAATTTAGAACGCAAAACAGGATCAATTGATATACAAATAATTAAAAGCTCATTAAACCTCAGTCAAATACATCTTTAAAATTTTTTGTTTCCAAAGGTCCTTTAGTAAGTTTTAGGTTAATTTATTTAAAGCTAGCAAAACACAAATAAAAAATCACACCTAAGCTGAAATTACAACGTAAAACAAGATCAATCGATATGCAAATAATTTTACGCGCAAGATGGCCTTAAAAATGCCCCATTAATATAATTTGAACTCCACTCGTTCTTGACCAAACGAGAGTTCTTGTATTCCTACCGCGCTTGGTCAAATTGATCAGTAAATAAAATTGCTTTTGTACGTAAAATGCTATAACTTCATTTTCCTACATAAGAAAATAAACTTAACTGGCGGTATTATACCGTTTAAATAAGTGTAATGCACGATTTACATGTTCCAATTTTTTCCCCAACTAATTTTTTTACTGAAAAATAGAGATGCACGCAAATAACAAAAAGTTATTAGTAAAAAAGAGTCAGCCATATTTAAACAACATTTGCTCAAATTATAAAGAAACAAATCCAATTTTATTTTAGTGGAATTTGTTTCGTGCTCCTCTCGCAAACGAAAATCGTAATATACTTAACCCTTCATATTTTACTGGAAAATAAATTGGAACATGTAAATCGTACATAACATTTACAAAAGTTTTTAAACGGTCAATTTGACCGGTATTGATTGGTAGGTTTAGTGTTAAGATCTTTTCAAAAAGCATCATGGTAAAACTCAAATCCAAAATCAGACCAACACCGAAATTAGAACGCAAACCAAGATCTGTTGACATAAAAACAAGGGATTAGGATCATTGTGGCCTAATAAAATGCTTCTTTTAAAAAAATTAGGCTCCACTAGTTCTTGACCACTAGTTTCTTCCACTAGTTCCTTCTTAAGGTTATTTTATTTAAAGTTAGCATAGGGTCGGTATTGCATAGAATCCATGTCGTAATGATAATTTCCATTATTTCCGCGCCATCTCATTATTATTGAATCTTTTTCCGAAGTTTTGATGACGATGAGTGGTTTATGATCAGTCACGATTACTGTACATATATGGCTAAAATTGCCTAACGATTACATATAAAAATTGGACGTAACTACTCGTGGATGCAAAGTCGATTTGTTTTTCTACGTTATCATTTATTTGTGGCTCAAAATGTTCAAACTTTCGACGTTTAGCTAGGACTGAATATTTGTTTCAATCTTTCTACAAGATGGTAGGTGGTATACTAAGTTAAGATTATCATAGCGTATAAAGCAATTTTTTCCACGATTACCATTAATTTCGAAAATAGCTAGCTCTTCCTATTTAAAATGTCGAGTGGAGTAATCGTGAAAATATTTTCCTTGTTGAACGCTCTGTCGAGCTTTTCTTGCAGCGACATTTGTAACTTAATTTCGACAACTCCATCATTTTCTCTCTCAGATTCAGACGACTTCACTGCCGAGTGGCTCATACATGCTAAAGATCTTGGCTAAAATCTCGCCCAAACCTTAATGTTAATCAAGCCCTAACTCTTCATAGCGTTGCTGGCGTTTGTGCAAATATGGCAAGGAACTCGCTAGTTCGCGGTCACTTAAGAGATGAGTAAAATATTTGAAGAGCAAATTCACTCGTGCCCAAATTATTGGTCATGAACAAAATATGTTTAATCAGGCATAATACTTTAGCAGCTAACTGATGGATTCAGCGTAGCATTTGTTGTAACAAATTGAATTTGTTTCAAAATTCTTGTGTATTATATGTTGGAGGGAGAAAGTCATTTTTTCCTTACTTCATTGATTAAATGAATGAAGTTTTTCTACCAGTTCTGGTTCATCGTCACTACAAACTATTTGTAATCTTTCATCCTGATTTCGTTCGTCATCTGAATCACAGCCCCTGCCGACTTCCTCATTTATCAGGAATTTATATTTTTTATAAAGGACATCCGGAACCGAATCCGAGATGTATAGCATAAGTTAAGCATAGTTTTTGTTTACAAGAAAGCAATTTTAAAATGTTTGCATCACTTTAGAAGAGCAAAAATCTTTGATAACTCGAAATCTCCTGGAAATGCTTATAAACTCAATGCAGTCCACAAAGACCGAGATATATTAGTACATACTAGAACACTGCCACTTGGAGGAAGCCACTCATAGCTTATTTTGTGACAATGAGTATGGTTGCCAGTTTCCTCAAGCAAGGATGTGAGTTTAGATCAGATAATAAACGATTGCGTGTGAAAAGTTCTTTCACTTAATTTTTTATAATTTAAAGGTAATCTCCTTTGTGCCAACCTAAAATAGGGCTTAATCACCCTTACAGTTAAATTTCATCATCCGATCAAAATAACTTTAGAATCAATTGAATTATACCATTGGAGGATAAACTCAAATTTGTTAATGAAACAGTGTATCAACTCTAAGCATCTTACAGCGGATATATATAAACTAACGTCATTGATGACACATCTCGATGCCAAAAAAGCTGGTGCTCATGTTGTGGATCAAATCTAGCTTCACTTCGCTCGGGTGTGTTGTATCGGCCTACAGACTTTAGATGAAGAGTATCAAACGACACAATTTGTTAGAGTACGAGAAACATATTAATTTCATGGTACCTGGCAACCCATGGTACCAGGTTTAACGGAGAAGAAAATGACTTTTCAGTGAATCTGACAATATGAGGCGGGTATTGAGGGTAAGAGGCGGGTATTACAATTTACAGATGTATGTGCTTTTGCTGCTCCCATTTTTCTTTTTTTCTAAATAAACTAGACAGTAATAACCTACAGCTCGTCCTTGAAATAATGTTCATCAACAGGTTGCTGGGAGCTGACTTGACTTTTGTATAATTTCACGATGATTGGTCGTACTATACTTTCTAGTTCTTTCGGCTAGTTTTAAATTCTTCATAATCAGCAATTTTATTTTCTTCGAGTTATTTAATTTTCTCTTCGATAGCCCCTTCCATTTTCGATTTGCTATTGTCTGTAACCTCAGCGCTCAATTTGTCCTTATCTTCTAATTGATTCTTTAGAGTGCAATCCTAATTTTACAATTTGTTACGCGATTCTGCACGTTCCTTGAGTTTTTTTTATCTACATCGGCAAAGTTTTCGCATTCTTGCTGCATTATTCGATCGATTATTATGGACAATAATTGTTATCACTTATTTCTAAGACAATGTTCAAGGCTGGCTTCTTTTGTAAAAGATTTTAGCACCAAAAAATCCTCAAACCTGAAATTTAAAACTAATATGACTTCTCGTTCATATTTTGTACAATTTACAACTCCATTGCAATGTGTTGTGGAGAATTTGGTGGTATTTAACATAACCAGAGACACAAAAACAAAATCAAATATCTAAAATGATTTAAATTGTACAACCTTTTCCAATTTGTTTGTTTTGCTAAGCGACTGAGTGTTAAATGTGTAACATCTCAAAGTAATGTTTCGCTTGCCTTTTAGATATTTTGGGAAAAATATTTTAATATTTTTCGGATTTTGTTTTGTAAATATATTACATTTACAAAACAAAATCCAAGCCCGTATCCTTAAATTATTTAATCCTTCAATTTGGGTTTGATAGCCAACTCCAACATCTCTGTAAATTTTCCTTTTTATAATAAATCTAATATGTGCTTTAAACATATACAAAGTATGTGTCAGTAGATACGTCCCACGTAGATGTGTTAAATTGGATAGAGTGTCAAAATACTTGAAATGTCTGTATAATTAAAAATTAAATTCAATTTTGTGATGTTTGACCACAGTTAGTTAAAAAATTGTTGGTAATTGGAGAAGTTTCTTCAAATAACCATATTGATAGGAAAACAGAACTTTAAAATGTAAAAATTACATTTAAAGTTCTGATTTCCTATAATTTCTAGGTTGATTATGAAATTTTATGAACGTAATACAGGATTTTGAAACAAATCGCACTCGATATGGAAAAGTAACACAACTCAAAAAATGAACTTTCTGAGTTAATTCACTAGATGTTTGATTGGGAAACCCACAAAAATCTAAAACACAAAATCCTCAAACCATGTAATCTACTTTATAAAAATAAAAATTGACTGAAAATCCCCATACACAATATCAATAAATTTGAAATATCCACACAACATAGATATCGCTGCGAAATTTCCTTTGTTTTTTAATGGAAACAAAAAAATTGCATTATTTTCGAATACATTAATCAGTTTTAGTTGTCTTCTAATCTTGAAATTATATAAATATACATATTTAGAAACAGTTTGTCTTTGAATTGCATTTTTAATCAATTAAAGTAAATACACAATAGTAACACATAATATGAACATTACAGTACTAAAAACAGAGGACACAATAAATTGATATTTGTTGAATTCGATTATCATTTACAATCCAAAAGTAATAAAAATTTAAATAGATAGTGTTGTGCTAAAAGAACGGAGTTGTTGTGTAAGGCTACAGTAATGGGTTGCATGCTCCTAAAAATGGACCATCCATCAATGAATTTAAAAAACACGTTACACAAGCTAACAATGTTTTAAAAGAAATGTCGTCTTCATTGCAACCTTGTCAGATAATTCGAGAAGCTGCAATTAGTTGCCAACCGAACTGTAGAGTGTATTTTCCAAGTAAAAGAGCGAAGAAAGAGAAAATTGGAAGAATACTTCGGGCGCAAGAATCTTACAACGAACCGAAAAGTTTAAATACTATAAAAATTCCTGAAGAATTATTATTTTTGGAAGATAAATTATTTGTGCTATCAGAGAAACAATTTAATGATGAAATGTTAATTATATTAGTAACAACTACGTCATTAACTGCTTTAGAGAAAGCTGAATGTTGGCTAATGGATGGAACATTTACATTATTCCATCAATCTTGCGGCAATTGTTTAGCATTCATGGCAAAGTTGGTGATCAGATTGTTCTTCTTGTGTTTTGCTTAATGAGTTCAAAATTTAAAAATTCATATTCAGAATTTTTTAATGAATTGCATATTTTAGCAGTTGAGAGAAACATTTCATTAGCACCAAAAATTATTATTACTGATTTTGAAAAATCAATTTCGTCTGCTGCTAGATCAAACTTTCCTTCTGCTACGTTTAAAGGTTGCCTATTTCATTTTGGGCAAATTATATGGAGACGTACGCAAAAAGAAGGCCTAGTCGTAGAATATGGCAATAACGAAAATATAAACTTACAAATCAGAATGCTGAAAAATTTATCATTTATACCACACGCCGAAATTCCAAAGTATTACTCGGAGTTAAGCAGTTAATATTAATCAGTTAATATTAATTTTATAATTTTTTTTTTACAATTTTTTCGATGGTGTTTGAGTTTATTTTTTTAAACGAATGTACATATTTCTATTTGATTACTAATTCTCAAGCTATTCAAAAAATACGATTATATATTATTTTGAATAAGCTCTTTTCATAATAAAAAAAAACAATTAAAAAAACGTAAAAATTGTACATATATAAATTAATATTGTAAGTAGTGTAATTTGTGTATGTGTATTGGTTAGACTGAAATCGGTGGCTAAACATTGATTTGACTTTTCAAAATGAATCGTTACAAAAACTGGGATTATGGTTTAAAAAAACCTACGTATCAGGTGAACCAAAACAGATGAAGCCAAAATATGATCCTGCTTTTTGGTCGGTTGTGGATTTGGTAAAAGAAAATTATCCACGAACTCAAAATTCAGTTGAAGCTTGGCATCGTCGCTTGAAAGTAGTAGTCGGAAAGAAACATAGCGGCCTTTATGCTATAATTAAAAGTATGGGGAAAGAGATGATTTTGGTTAAAACAACTCTTGAGATAATAAGCTCTGGAGAAATTATATCGCCTAAGAAATCACATATTCCAAAATATAAGAAAATAAAAAGGTTGATGAAGAAGCGCGATGAAATAGGATTGATGGAATATTTAAAGTCAATTGCATGTCATATTACTTTGTGTTAATTATTATTCTATATTTTATGAATAGTTTTTTCAATTTTTTAATACTATATCCGATTTAAAAATAAATTAATTAAAATTAATCCGCTTATAGTTTTACCTTATTTATTAAGAAACATATTTTTTTGGCTTGAAATCTATTCAAGATCCTAATTGAAAGGATTCTGTTGGCTGACTCACAATTTCATAATTGAACTGAATAAGGATCTCGTGATAGAGGATTTTGTGTTTGAGATTCTATGTTTAAATATTTTAGACCCAACTCGTTTGATTTCATATCCCGCAATAAAACCATTTTTGTTTTTCCTTTACTCGAAAAAGACAGAGCGCGAAGTGCCGTTCGTCGTTTTATGATTTTGGTATTAAATAACGTAATTATGTAATTATATTGTTGTTTTTGCTCTCCTGAAAAGTTTAAATTTTTGAGTTTTGTAACTTTTCCATCTCATGTGCGAAATATCTCCTGCCCATTGGAAATAAATATTTGCAATATTTTTAAATTTATTTGAATTTCCGCAATTATTGATTTCACTCTAATTTTATTTTGTTATTAAAATTTTTATTAATTCCTAAATTGTGCCACATACGGAATACATCTATTTACCTACCGCCTCATAATGTTGTTATAAAATAAAGTAAAAAAAAACTATTATTAAAATCAAGTATTAACAGAAAAAGAAAATGAGAATTAAAATTTAGCAGACTGCTCTGCATATATCTGATTTAATCTGATTAAGAGTGCGCAAACGAAATTGTACCTTTACACTATTGTTCATTACGATTCTGTTGTAGTTTCGATAAAGGGATGGAGCTAGTAACTTTTATGGTTTAGCAGAGACGGCAGCGAGATATGTATTTGCAAAATTTTAGATTATAATCAAATAATACACAAAGATCTGAGATTTCGAGAATCTCTTCTAATATTATGTCGCTAACGTTCAAGGGGAAATAAATTTGGTTAACTTGGTTTACGATATCAATCACATTTCAGTAAATTTAGTTTTAATCTGTTATGGTTGACCAGGTCGTCAAGCAGCAATCATTTGCGGTGTGTGAAAATTCAATTAAATTGCCATGTACTAGTTTTTTTATGTTAAGTTTTAATTTGGTGCAGGGCGAACTTTTAGGCTGTTCTAGCTCGGGTTCTCGAAACTGAATTCCATCCACCGTAAATTAACACCTGTATAAATTGACAAGCCCGAGTTAATTTGGGTAACTTAATAAAAATATTATAAAATGGAACGTTATGCAAACATTTTATTCTGTTATGGATTTGTCAATGGTAACTGTTGGAGTGCTAGACATCGCACACAATATCCAGAAGGATTACTGCGCACTCCGAAAGAATATTCCATCCAAACGAGACCACTTGGTGGCAATTGCATGAGTAGCTTTTATAAATGGACTCACATAACCTAACTTTTTAAAAATGATTTTATGGAGTGACGAGCCATTCTAGAAGGGACATTTGACTCACACAAATGGCATGGCTGGGCTCATAAAATTCTACAGACAATTAGAACCCTATCGATTCAACATAAATACTCCATAAAAGTTTGGGTTGGAGTAATTAGGAATATGTTCATTGGTTCTCATTTCTTGATTGGCTTATAAATTGTGAAAAATATTTAAATCATTTAAATGACATGCTGTCAAAGTATTTGAGTGATATAATTTTCATTATAAGGCATAATTAAATTTTCATGATGGGGTACCACTCCACTATTCAAAAGCTGTGCGAGAATGGCTCTTTGAACTTTTTCGAAATTTTCCAAGAAAATGGATCTTCTTTTGGCAAGAGATTTTTTTCGCTTGGCCCTCTCAGTCACCCGGTATTACCTCAGTTAATTTTTTTGTTTGAGATGGTTCTAACAAAATCAAATCGCATTTTGCCTTTTCTTAGTAAATCAACCACGCTCTTTCGATAGATGATATAGCTAATATGCTATCACTTTTAGTTTTCCAGATAATCTCTGAAACAAAGTCCTATCTATCACATTTTGAATTTGAGATTTAGTAAATAAGATTCTATACGTTCGAGTTAGAACTAAACAATCTAAACATATAATAATCATAGCTCGGTAGCGCAATCTGTACCGTAACAGTTGCACCAGCCTCATTTTCGAATAAGTAAGGTCCAATCATACCGCCAGCCCAAAAAACGCACCAAACATAGATACGTTGAGGATGGAGATGCTTTTCAACAATCATTCTTAGATTTGCTGAGCCCCAAATGCGACAATTTTGCTTATTGCCGTAGCCTCCGAGGTGAAAATGGGCTTCATCACTGGAAGATGATTTTTCGATGCAAATCTGGATCATTTTGATGTATTTGAATCACCCAATCAGCAAAGATACGACGTTTATAGTGATCGACCGGCTTGAGTTCGTGTGTTAACTGAACTTTAAAAGTTTTAAGACTTAAGTTTTAAGACGAATGTCTGATTTCAAAGATCGACGAAGAATCGAAAAATCTGGGTTTTCGTTAACAATACGGGATATAGCAGCAATATTCTCAGTTGTTCTTGAGCGACGCACAGGGTTTCGATTCTTCACATCATTAAGTTGTCCAAACAGCTCAAATTTTTCTAAAATTAAATACCAAATCAAACGCAACATATGCCGTAAAAATCAAATAATTGAAATACAAAAATAAAATCAATAATTCGAAGTGTATTCGTACACAGTAATACGAATACTAAATGAAAAGTTCAAAATTAAAATTAAGCTCGATTTTTTTTGTGTGTCCAATTTTATCTTTCTTTCATTTTCATTCTGTGTATAATAATTTTAAATCGATACGATTTTACATCAACTGAGAGTTCAAATATTTTCTTAAATCATAATTTCCGAGTTAAAAGAAGAAAAACGTTATAAAATCTATGAGATTTCGATTTGGTTTTGGTAATTAAATATAAAACCATTGATTTAAAATTAATATTACTTTTAAACAATAGTTTCACTTTGAATTCAGATCAAAAACAAGATTAGTACAACGAATTATGCGCTGATTTAATTTTGTAATGCAAAATTTTTCTCAGTATATGTTCGAGTTAGAACTAAGCAATCTAAACATATTATCATAATCATAGCCCGATAGCGCAATCTATACCGTAACAGTTGCACCAGCCTCATTTTCGAATAAGAAAGGTTCAATCACACCGTCCAATCACCAGTCCAAAAACCGAGGATGGAGATGCATTTAAACAATCATTCTTGGATTTGCTGAGCCCCAAATGCGACAATTTTGGTTATTACCGTAGCCTCCGAGGTGAAAATGGGCTTCATCACTGAAGATGATTTTTCATTGCAATCAGCAAAGAGACGACGTTTATGGTGATTCGCCGGCTTGAGTTCGTGTGTTAATTGAACTATAAAAGTCTTAAGACTTAAGTCTTTATGCAAAATACGGTGTAATGTCGTTTGTCGAATGTCTAATTTCAAAGATCGACGAGGAATCGACAAATCTGGGTTTTCGTCAACACTACGGGCTACAGCAGCAATATTCCCAGTTGTTCTTGAGCGACGCACAGGGTTTCGATTCTTCACATCGCTAACTTGTCGCATCAGCTCAAATTTTTCCACCAGTTTCACTATTGCCAGCCGAGAAGGTGAATCACGACGACCCGAAAGTGCTTTAGTTTTGCGAACTGTGACTGCAAAATTTTCGCCATTTTTGTAGTGAATTTTATCAAATTCAATGCGTTGTTGAAGGGTGTATCGTACCATTTTTAGTAATGACGTAGTTTTTACTTGTCAAATGTCAAAAGATGACAGCTTCCAAATTGACAGCTGCCCAAATAGCAGGCTATTCAAAATGCAACCCCTTACTGGAAAACCCTTAACTAGTCGGTAAATATGTCGATAGAACTTTGTTCATTTGCTTTAGTATAAATAGAACTTTCTTGCTCAAAATTGTTACAAGAACTTTCCTGCAATGCCATTGTCTTCTGCTAACCACAGGACCATAGTTGTAGAATCTAAGATAATTAATGATAACATGTACAATTTTTAACTATAGTTAACTATCGTCATTTTATCAGTTAATAAATTTAAAACAAATTTACTAACCAATTATAAAAACATACAAATGAAATCCTCAGGAGCGAACCCAAATAACGCTAGTTTTTGATTAATGTAGCCTAGTTTAATCCAAACCATTTTACTGCACTGCTCTCTTGAATTCAAGAAAATTAACTACAGCCGCCGACACATTATATGGGAGTTAGCACTCTCGAACACATTACGACAATTAATCTAATTGCTCTCCTATATACGTAACGTCCACTCTTTAATGTATACAATAGCCCATATTGTTGTAAACGTAACGACACAGTTTCAACTCATTATGACCCATTTATATGAGTGGTAGGCTGCAGCAATATATTCGAGAGTGGTCATTACATGTCTGAGCTTCTGTAATAAACTTCATGAGTTGTTATCATATAAATGCAAACTACACATTCTACACATTTCAATAAGAAGTCTGACACAAGCGAAATACAAAATTGAATATTTAACGGCAAATCAAATTGAGCACCCGTTAATTGTAAATACTAGACTACACGACCAATGAACAGCACTGTTTTCATATTACAGAATACCGTCTTCAAGCATTGGTTTCATTGGAATTTAGATTCTAAGTTTATGTAAATGTATGAATTTTGGAGGTATAGCTTAATACATAAATAGTTTAAAACTGATACCTTTTGTATATAATTTGCAGCTGGACAATTAACGGCTCCCTTTCAAATCTGTGCCGTAATACAACTGTAACCGATGGCTTGAGGTCGTCCAACACCACATGGCACACTTATATTTGCGGGATAGCAGTCAGTGGTTGGGCGGATTTTTTTAAGCATACGATGCTGAGGGCCATCTACAATTCTTTTTCCTTTTTTCACAAAATTGAAGTGTGCATAGTTTAGCCTAGTTAATTAAATCTTCGTCATCCCATTTCCGTATTACTCCCCTAAAACATTCTAACTACTTTGCAAAAATAAAAAATAAGTTTCATAAAATAGATAGTTGATCGTCTCGATCACCGTACAATTATAAATCAATAAATGAACACTGTATAAAATATCGAAACAAACAAGGCAATAAAATAATTAATCCATTCACAAAATTTGAATAGCATATAAGGTTAACCTAACACTAATACTACTAAACAAGAGTTTTTTTTTATAAATCATGAAAAATATTATATATAAATATGAAAAAATTTATAATATAAGAAATATAGTAAAAGAAAAATTTAAATAAGTTATGTACGTCACCAATGATTAAGATGATTTGATAGTGTCCCTAAGTACAGCTGGTTTCTTCTTGCATCGGAATATTGTTGTATACAGCTCACAATGACGTCGTATTATTGCGGAGAATTGTTGGAATGGTTTGAAATTTTCCCTGGTATTAATATTGTTGTTGTTTTATTGTACTTCGGTTGGTAAATACTCGACGTTGAGTTATGGGAATCCCCTTTAAATTTTTGTATACTTTATCATATTGGTCGTTGCTTGGATATGATATTTGGTATTACACGACGTTTGTAGAATATGTTTTGGCTTTGTTAAGCCTTCAGAGTAGTTTACCGATTATATGGTGTATTTATAGTTCCTTGTGACTGAGAACCAATATATCAAGCATATTTTATAATTATGTAGCGTAATGAAGAATTATTTTCACTATGTATTAATTTAGATAACAAAAAAAAACCAATTATCTTTATTTAAACACTTTACGATTTTTCACAGTTGAATGTTCATCTATCAAAATAGATTTCCAACGGTTTTAGATACACGCACTAAGAAATTGCTCTGCATTGACGGACTGTTCTCATGCGAAATTAACATAAATATAAAGATAGAAAAAACATTTGGCTTTTGAATATTCGCATGCAAAATTTATTTATTACACATTAACATATTTTTATTTGAGTTTCTACTTTTTCTTTAATTTTTCTTTATTTACGCAAATACCACATTATGTTAAAATTACAATATATTACTTGCGATTTGCACTTAACAACACGAATAAGTATCGCATACCGTTAATTATTTAATTTAAACAGGATAAATATTATCATTCGATTATCTAGGATACACATACAGATAGTCACAAAATTGAAGGCACAAGCAGTTTTACTTATAGAAATGTTACACATTTTATTGAAACTAGATGTATAATTAATTTTTTTTAGTTTTTATTAATTTTAAGTTCATTTCAAGTAATACAGCCAAAAATTCACATTGAAAAGTTCAATTTCTTAAAAGCACAATAACATTAATTATAAAAATCCAAAAATAATTGACACAAAATTAAAGGCACAACCAACCAAAAAATAAAATTAAATATTATTTTTTTAGAAATATGATTAAACTTAATATCTAGTCGCATACCCCTTAGCATCAATCACTGCCTGTAGTCGTCTCGGCATACTTTCAACCAATTTTTCGGTGATAACGGGACTAATAAGTTGCCATTCCTTAGCAATAATATCTTTGAGCATTGCTTCGTTTGTAATTGAATGCTTCCGAATCCGTCGGTCCAGTTCTGACCAAAGGTGCTCTATGGGATTAATGTCTTGTGATTGAGGTGGGGTTCTGAGCTGTTTTGGAGCATTGTACAAAAGCCAAGACTTGACAACATAAGAAGTGTGTTTTGAATCATTGTCTTGTTGGAACCAAAACACATCTGGTAGGCCCAACTTCTTTGCACTGGGTCGCATGTTTCTTTTCAGAATGTCCAGATATAGGTATTTGTCCATGGTAGTGTCGATGAATTCTAAATTACCCACACCTGCAGCAGCCATACAGGCCCAAACCATTATGTTTCCACCACCGTGTTTTACCGTACATTTTAAATTTTGTTTGCTGAGGTGTGTATTCGGTTTTCTCCACACTATCTGTTTGCCATCCGAACCGAAAATATTAAATTTACTTTCGTCGGAGAATAAAACATTTCTCCAAAATTCTATGCTGTGGTTTTTATACTGCTTTGCAAATTCCAGTCTCTTTTTGCGATTCTTCTCAGATATAAATGGCTTTTTACGTGCGATTCTACCATTAAAACCTTGATTTCGAAGCGTTCGTCTAATGGTTTCTTTCGAAATTGGTCTCTTAATCATCGCAGAAACTTCAGCTGTCAAATTGTTTACCGGCTTTTTTGGATCTTTTTCAATCTGTCGGCGGATATATTGTTCAGTTTTAGATGAAAGAATTTTTTTCCTCCCCCGACCGATTTTATTGATCAATGTTCCATCTTTTCTCCATTTATTTATTATAGTTCTAATTAAAGAAAATGATCTGCCGACTATCTCACCTACTTCGCGATATGTTTTACCCTGACAAACCCGTTTTATTATAATTTTTCTTTCTTCGACTGTAGTTTCCTTTCGCGTCTTATTCATTTCGATTTTTTAGAATTTAAATAAAATAAAAAAGCAATAAATATATGCAACACCTTCTATTTGCTGTTCGACAACTGAAACAATAAATCTAATAAACGAATAATTTTAAAGAAACAATGCATTTGGATTTGTGCCTTCAATTTTGTGTCTCGTTTTATTTCTCTATCTTTACGTTTACGCAAAAATAAAAAAACCGTTATTTGTTTCTCATGGAATTTTCCATACATTATAAAAATAAATGCGTAACAATTAACATAAAACTAAATTAAAAATCATTTTCTTAATAGAAGGTTAAAATATAACCAATTTTTAGTTCGTTAACGTGTTGTGCCTTCAATTTTGTGACTATCTGTACAATTTATCAATATGTTTTTTTTTTATAAAATTTATCGTTTTATCACTAAGTTACATTTTATTGTCTTTCAAAAATTATTTATGGATAATTATTTTATATTTTTATTGTTCACCTTTTGTGTTCAATTTTTTCTTTTTTTTTTTATATAATTATGCCCTTGCGGCTTGATCAAGACTACCTATTATCTATCTCTTTCGCCTATTTTTCTCATTTTTATAGACTCGGTTTGTCCAGCTGTCCCCTATTTCCCCACTACTTGTGTATTTTTTCTAGCAACTAGAAATTTGAGCGCGCGAATTTTGGTTAACCCGTATCAGGGTTTTGCAACCTATACTTTAACATCGTTACACAACTGTAGATAATAAAATTCTATGTTATACGATTGTGTTGTGAGTTATTAGCCTCCACTACCTTCAAGTTTAATTTATTTGAGAGAAATTTTCAATTAATTCTTTATTAGTACCAACTAGCTAGTTTTTGTTAGATTCATTAGATTCAGGTGGGACATATTTTAAGCCAACCCAAGAAAAAATTCAAAATTGTATTTTACATCATTATTAATTATTTATAAGAGGTATTTTTTTAAGTAAAAGTTCTCATCTCATTTATTGTGACCAAATATCTATAAAAATATATAGTTTATAAAATAATTTTGATTACGACTAAAATTGCATAATTATAATAAAAGCGGTTTTGCTTTGGCAAAGTCCGCTTAGCTTTGAAAAATAAAATGTTAGATGCCAATTTTAGTTTCAGCAATATTTGCTTGTGAATTTCTAGTAACGGAAAATAAATGTTCATCATAGTTGGCGTATTTATCAGCAGTAATTAGTAATTAGAGTAATTAGAGCAGTAATTAGAGTTAGGTTTAAATAAAACTAAAAAAAAATAAGATTTTCATAAAACAGCTCCATATGACTTGGTTTAAAATGTCTACGACTGTGTTGTTCCTAGGCCTTTGTGGTGTAGATTCTGAGCTACCTGGAAACTGAGTTACCAGTAGTAGCTCTCAGAATTCTGCATAAATTATTTAGGACTTAGAGGAACTTAGAGTAGGAGTTAGAGGGCTAAGAAAAGGATTTAGAGATAGTATTTTATGCTGTCTAAATGTCTCAGAGGACTCCTGTATTTTACTACACTATAGTTTCTAGACATTTGTGTTAGCATTTTATTATGTTCCGTATTTGTATGTTGTCTGGATTTCCTCGTAGCAGCCCCAATCCTTAGAAGCTTTAGTTTCCCCATCCGTAGCAGCTTTAGCCTTTCCTTCTTAAAACCCTCCTGCATTTTTTACGGGTGGTTTGAAGTCGCTTGGACCACCATAGTGGCCGAACAGTACCCAGAAGTCTACTACGAGAACAAGGACCTAAAACGGTCTTACTAAAGGTATCGGATAGCTGGTCCACTACAACATCAAGCATATGTCTTGAATCAGGGGGGTTTGGAACCGGTACCGGTGGTTTGAAGTCGCTTGGACCACCATAGTGGCTGAACTGTACCCAGAAGTCTACTACGAGAACAAGGACCTAAAACGGCCTTAATAAAGGGATCAAATAGCTGGTCCACTACAACATCAAGCATATTTCTTGAATCAGGGAGGTTTGGAACCGGTACCGGTAGTAAATTATTTAGAATAAATCAAAAAATATCCCAATCAGATTTCCTCCTGTTTCTGTAGCTAGGCTTTTTTTGGATTTTTTCCCCCAATTAAAATTGGAGATAACAATGGTCAAAAACGGGATGATCCTCCGATACCTTCCAATTCACTAAACTATCCATAATGGTATCTGGGACAAGTGTAATGTCTAGTATTTCTTGTTTATTGTTAGATATAAATTTTGGTTAATAGCCAATATTGCAAATACATATAGGCTAGTACTATGAATAAAATCAAGGTCTAATTCCTCTCGTTCTTTCGTATCAGTGCTTCTCCAAATTGAGTGATGTGAATTTGCATCAATTTTGTGGTACTTTTGAGCAT
This sequence comes from Nephrotoma appendiculata, assembly GCA_947310385.1. Classification (NCBI taxonomy): domain Eukaryota; kingdom Metazoa; phylum Arthropoda; class Insecta; order Diptera; family Tipulidae; genus Nephrotoma; species Nephrotoma appendiculata. Next base: position 133,666,637 of record OX371225.1, on the reverse strand, counting down.
CCGTTTTTAAGTTTCCTTATAAATAACAGATGAGTTCCCGATCATGCAGAAGTAAGTGGATATTAGCCAGAGACTTTGACCATATACGAGTATCTCAATGCTTGTCGTGAGCACATCTAAATTATCGTAGGGAATCCTACTTCCAAGTACCCGGTAAATATTGATTCAAAGTTCTTGGACTAGGACAATGCCCATCTTTTCGGTTCTTAGTTTGAGCATGAACGTAGATAAAGCTGCCTTGGAGTGATGGAGACTAATCTGCTGGAACCTCAACAATAGCTTTGCTCTTTTATTTCAACCTTCACAACAATTTTATCAGAATTCTCCTTTGACTGTGATTTCTTTATAGGAATCGTATATGTAGAAATTCTTTTTTACTTTCTCACCTATTTCCATGATGTAACTGCCAATCATTTTTATATTCTCTACATTGTCGACGGCAGTTTATTAATTGCCTAAGGTATTGAAATTATGCAGACGTATATTATGTAGAATATTAGTTGACTGCGCGTCGTAGGCATAAAGATACCACATTGGTAATTTCATAAAAAGGCGGTGACACTTGGGATTATCTCGTGATGTATTAGCATCCAAAAACAACCATCCTCTGTCTTTAAAAACAAAACAGTTAAGACACGTTTAATATAAGGCACCGATTTTTATAAAATCTGTTTTATCAACAAACAGGAGTCTAAGGAAACTATAAAATTAGACACCATATTAATGTTTTATGTGCTGTTTTATTACACTTTGCAATATTTGTTAGTCTATGGCAGTGATCACGTATTAATGTATCACGAAGTTTTTTTGTCTGCACGATTTTTTGTTTTCCAACGCGTTATCTCAACCCTTATCGAAATGTGCTTTATAAAAGCATATTGAACAAATGATAAATGTTAAAGAATAAACTTTTCCAACTGAATCATTAATATATAGTTTTAAAACTAAAGGATAAAATTCAATTAAAATTTATTTATATGTATATCATGCCGTGTTACTGAAAAGTAGAAAAATATTTTTGGGAAACACAAACCCGACCGAAATACATTAGCACCAAAAATCCATCTAATTAACAAAAACCTTACCTAACCATGTATAACGAATGTGTATAAAATCTCATATTCATTCTGGTAATCATTGTATAATATAAAGTTGTTAAATGAAACTAACATGAATTTTACCCATTAAATTTAACTTTATTACTTTATATAAATTGTTCAAGTACACCACCACCCACTTTATACTGTCACACATAGATATTAAAAAACTTTTCTAATTTTGAAATGTATGTTTTTTTTATAAACACAAGAAATTGTATAATTTTTTCATTAATATGTTTTTCAAGAAGATCACATGTTATTATAATGAAGAATCGTTGTACACCTGATTCCTACTTATATAAACGTATTATCAAGTATATATAGACGGTAATCATAATTCTGAGAGACTATATAGTAACGAGAAAATATGAAAAGGCAAAGTGTTTTTTTCCTAGATACATGATGTTGTTGTTGTATTGTACTTGTACTATTATTATTTAATACAATATTTTCCTTTATTTTATTTCCTCTTCCAAGCAAAACTTCGGTGTTGTTATCCTCTTAATGTAGGTCATATAACATACGTCTCTATATATATGAAGTGTAAGTTAGTTTGATACCGTATTTATAACTTGAAAGCCCCTTTTTGAAATTGCCAAAAAAATAATAATGTTTTTGTATAAAAACAACACATTGGCAAGCTGTTCTCGTTCCCATTTCGAAAATAAACTTTTCTCGATTTTCTGTTTTGGTGTTGTTGTGATACAAACAATCAAAAAATCAATCATAATCTATTTGTGAAAAAGTCAAAACAACTTGTTTACCTACATATTAAAAAAAAATATTTAAATTTAATAATATCCAGTATTTTAAATCTTTTTAGCTATATACAAAAGGAAATTATGTTTAATAATTGTTGTCGACTGGTACGACTTTGATGGATTGGTAGAAGGCAAAAATCTGTACAAGCAAGCAAAAACATTGATTGAATGTGAATTGTTCAAGATAGTCCCAAAATTAAATTTACCTTTTGTTTATATATGCAATCAAAAACAGATTTTCCTGTATCCTGAGTTATGTGCCTAAAAATTTAAGTTTTGCTCGCACTCTTCTCGAAATTAATGATTTACCTACAAACGTTTTTCTAATGCAAACCGCACAACAGCAGAACACATTTTAAATGACTGAAACCAAAAAATTTTGTTAAATTTTTAATTGGCGGTTGACAATTTATGTGCGGTTTTGTAAACCGCAACTCTTCAACCATCTCGTATCGGGGGTGACCATTCCCTGTAAAAATACATTTGCACTCAATTTAATTCTTGAATTTAATGAACATTAGTTTTGTATGCACCACAAAAAATACCTGCCACACCATATACATTTTAAACTGAATAGGTTTTGTTTTTTTTTTAAACTTTTCATACTTTGACATGAAAAGTAGAGAAAAGTTATTTGATATTTTGTCGTCGAAATATAGGAAAGAGGATGATGAATAGAAACACTGCTTGCTTATGGTTTTGACATCCTTTTATTAAATTCTTTTTTGTTTAAAATTATTTTTGGTAGTTACAGTAGAATGTATTCGCTTTATGAATGTGTCTTGATGAATAACAATAAAAAATGGAAGGGCGTGTTTGTTGTGGCCGTATAAATCTCGATTATATCAGTAACAACTGTCTTGTGTAACCCAAAATCTTCATTACTGCTTAAATTTCAGATAAAACATCTAGGTATTCCGAAAATAATGTTTATTATTAACATAAATGTACATACATTTTATATGCATAAGAAAACGGAAATAATATTAAATTGTTTGAAAGGTACTTGAGCGTGAGTTCATTAAACTAAAAAATATAACAATTCTTACTTAACATAAATTATATAAAAATAAAACTATAATTATGGCTAGGTGTCACAAATTCACAGTTCACGGTGATTTTATTTACCAATTTTAAATTAAGATCGGAAGTTATGAATCTCCGATACACAATAAATTCCTCGAGCGTTAAGTACAGTCAGTCAAGTAAGAGCGTGGTCATCATTACCGAGAGGTAATGAAAGATTTCGCTCTAATTCCTTTGCGAGCCGATAGAGGGAAGCTTTGTCCTTGATGCATTGTCAACAAAGATTCAGTTGTCGTTGATCTTTTGAAAGAGAATCACGTTAAGCGCCATGAGCGCTAAATACGCGTCGCGCTACGAGGCTGTGTTCCATTGCACCCATCCGAAAGGTCCCAAAATGTCGCAATCAGCGGCTGCTAAATATATGAGAAAGTCGAAGGCATTTGTACATAAGTGGGTACAGCGATATAAAGTGAAAATAACTTTTCGAAATTTCAATTAAGCAAAATAACTACTAAAATTAGCCGAATTGCTACCTTCTTGTAAGGCGTTTACTATGAAGAATATAATAACAATGCTTCATGAAATGTGTAGTATAACCTAGTATGATGCTCTAAGAAATTAGTTCCATTTCGAAAACGACAAGCTTTAACTAGAAATATTCATGATTGTTATACAATAAAACTTTAATTTGATTGAAAAAATATTTATTTATGTTATTTTTATAAATTCAAATTATAAAGTTTTATAACTTAAAATTCAATTCACATGTCACGATCGAAAATTTGAATAATTTTTTGATAAAAAGAATCCCACTTCGAAAATAATATTGATTTGTGAATTTGTGATGATTGTGGTGATTGAATTGTTGATTTTTGTAGAAATAATCTTTCAAAATCAAGTTCAATCTGAAATAAATAATACTTTGATAAAGCACACATACTCGCAATCTAGAATAATAGTAATTAAAACTTACGAGTCAAATACCGATCTTCTGTTTTAAATTGGCCACTGGCTTAAAATATCGATCGATACATCTTGAATATGACTTCTTCGTAGTTCATATGTGCTAATCCACTTTTCAGTAACTAATACTTCTGGAATAAAATGTTTTTCATTGTAAACTAACTGTTTTTGAAGAGCAATAGTTTCTCCTGATTGTTTTCGTTTTGCTGGTCGTTCAATTATACCAGACTTTATATATTTTTTTGAAAGCGTACACCGAAAAAAATCGTTACATGCTATTAAAGACGACACATTCTTTCATAAACTAATTAATCGATTCATTAATATAAATAAAAATTAATTATGCCAACGCAATTATTCTAATACGAAGGAACAATAATTGTTTACTACTTTATAATTTTACAAATTTTCGTTAATATAACACAATTCAATTAATTAATATAAATATTGCCTGGTTATGAATTTAATTGTTAAAACAACTACATTTCATACTATTTAGTAATATGTTTCTAAATGCTATATGGCATATAATTATTATTAATTTTATTAACGAATATGTTTAGGTTAATATTAAAATTATTTTTTGGTAAGTAAACCTTATATTCATAGAAAGAAAACTATTTTCTTATAAAAGAAATTTCATTAACTATCCAAATTTCAAACAAAAAAGACTCTTTAATTGAAATGCATATTCTTTATTTATATTTCAAACAATTTAGAGAATAATTACTTTTAATATAAACGTTTAATTGTTACATTAAGTAATCATTCTTTACGAAATAATTTTTTCACAAAATACGAAATAAATGTAACACGAAATGCAATTCGTGTTAAAAATAAAACCAATAAATTTCTGTTTGCAATTTTAATCACTTGTGGTCTATTGTGTGTAGTAAATTACGTATTTTTTTTTACTTAAAAAATACAAAATAGCTAATTTTTAATGTTTCGCCGGTTTACAGAAATAAAGAGTAGTAAACTCAAACAAAAAAATATATATTTTCATTTTTTACAAAATATATAACAATATATATTAAAAAATATTAGTGTACCTATATAACACTAAAAGTGGTTTTTTATCAAACGGTGGCGTTACCATCAGCCATTACAAATTTGGTAAGTTTCGCAAGTGCATTTTCTAATTAAAGTGTTGTGTGTACAAAATGTTTAAACAGTTTGACGTTAAACGAAGTGTTGAATATCAATATACTTAAAAATAATTGTTATATAAGAATCGCATAAATATGTGCATTTTTTACTATAAATGTCATTTACCGATTTAGTGCAGTAAATGATTTGCATTATGCATAATATGCCAAATACTCGATTAGTGCGCAGGCCCAAATAAGCAAATTTATTTGCGTTTTTACTATGGTCACTACATATATCTACACCACTACATATGTAGTTAATTTTATAATAATTATATTCAAAGGATAAGTGACTTCAAACTACAATAAGTATCCATAGAAAAATCGCAAACAAATTTGCTTATTTGCGCTTGCAAAATAATCGAGTATGTATTTGGCATCATGCAAATTTTTTACGGCTCTAAATGCATTACCTAATTGGATTTTATTAAAGTTTTTTTTTTATTGTTTATTTACATTTAGATGCACGAAGGTTCACGAAAATTGCATTGTTCTTATATGTACTGATAAAAGAGGCAACACGAAGAATGGACATTTCTTCAAAAAATTATAAAGTTTACCATCATAGACTCCCAGATGTCTTTTATGGAGTTATGCTATTCGAGCCAAGATCAAGTTGAAGACCAATTTTTTACATAATAAAAATCAAGTAAAACAGCCTCAAAAGGAAAAAATACCAATTACAATTAATTAAAGTTTTTAGTTACAAGTTCTTTCAAATGTTATTTTTTATTTCATAATAATTTTGAAATGTAATACATAAGTAAATATTTGCAACTGCCTTACGCGAGCGAATAGTTATAAATCAAATTTTAACGAAGAAGAAGAATTATTTATTATTGTGGTTTACTATTTAAAAAAAATATGTGCGTCTCATTTTAAGAAAATTTTTAATAAAATTACGAAAATAAAGGACCATGGTTTAATTTATCTATTAATATTTCTTTTGTAGGAAAGTAGTAAATTTCCGTTTAAAAAGGAAAAACTGTTGTAGTGGTGCTGTTTTTCAGAAACATTATCTTTCATGACTGACAAGTTTATTGATAATCTGGAATTGTACGGGCACTTCACTGTAAGGAAAACAATACAGAAATTTAAAGAAAGTTACTTGATCACTTTAATAGTAGTTTTATTAAGTCTCCTTATATTAAGTATTTTTTGTACATTTAAAAAAAATTATTGTAGTAATATTCCTCACGCTAATTAACAATTGTCTCAAATAAGAACAATTACAGTGGGCATGACTAAACGAATTAAAAACGAATTCTTTATCCCAATGAAATATACTTAAACCAAAAATTGATTGTTTATGATAGAATACTAAAAACCAGTATAATTTACTTGTTTGATTTTTTCAAGTTTAACAATATCTGATACATCGTATTAATGAAATGTTCTTCGGCTACATAGTAAAGAATATTTATTTGTATTAATAGCTGGATTCTTTAATAATATGCAATTATTTTTTTGGGTGTATAATATTTTTCAGCCAATTTGCCACGGTGATTATTAGCTTCAAAATATGTAATCTGAAATCGTTTAATATTAATAGTTAATTAATTTTAATTAAATAATTCATATTAGCAATTCAATAGCAATTCAATACAATAGTATATGTAGTTTGTTAGAAAAACTAACAAATCCTTTAGGCAGCGAGAGGTTATGATTGAGCCAGGAAATTTAAATTCAATGAAATGGTTAAACTTAAAAACTAAAATTTTTCTTACAAATGATTGTCCGAGAATTGATTTTAACTTAAATGATCCCTTGCAATATTATTTATGGCGTAGAAGCCGAACCTAGCCCTTATTGCGTCTTTAACTAGATCTTTCGAGCCATTCGGTATACCGACGTCGTAAAAGTTGTATGGATGGTTTTCACAACGAACGCGGCGAAAAGCTAATTCGAAAACTCGATGTGATTATAGAAATTCTCTTAATACCACTATTCTTCAATCTAAACTAAAACACTATAAATAATTTCAGATTCATATATATTATATTACTTCGTCTTCAGTGGGGAACAGTTTCACAATTTTCTGCGAGACCTCCTTATTTTCGAAATTAGTAATTCTGCGATTTTTCGATAGTAAATATTCTGCAGTGACTTGATCTACTCGTATGTATTATCGGTCAGATTTTGTTAATTGCTGCGTTTTCTATAAGTATAGCTAAAATAAGAACCCCTGTAGCATTATTCAATACAAGGTGTTTTTCTAAGATCTGTAAAATTAGAGCAAACCAATTTATTAAATAAATTAAAATTATAATTGAAAAGATTGAGTGAACAAATTTTTACAAATCATGATGTAACGGTATTATATATATTAACAGTATCGTTATTTGATGAACTCGTACACGGTATAGATGAGGATTGCCCTGATTGTTTTGTAAGCAATTCGGATGACTCAATGTACGTAACGGGTAGCGAGCTTAACCACGAATCAACAGTTGTAGTTGCTGCTGTTGATGGACAGACCTATATTAAAATATTAATTAATTTGGTAAGTATTTCAAAGTTAAAAATGTATGTGGTTTTAAAATATGTGTACCTTTTCTAGTTGCCACTGATACGGAGCTTTTCGAAATTTTACTCACAATCCAAATCGTTGGTCAGATATCAGTCGGTTTAAATCGTCACTGTTTAATTGTTTAAGAACTTCAATGTTGATTACTTTCTCCAATTGCATAAATTATAAAAAAAAAAATATTAATTTATCTTTAATGTTCTCGTATGAAAATTTGCACTAACGTCGGAATTCCTGAATTAAACAGGGAAACTCCCACTTTTGTAATAATATTTCCATGAATTGTTCAATAGGTTGAATTATTTGGGTGACATCACTCTGTTCAACAGTTTCTTCAAATGGTATATCTTCTTCCATTTCAAAGTACCTTTATTTTGAAATGCACTTACTTAACACAGTCTTGGGATGTACTAACTTGAAACGTAATCACAGAACACAAAATATACTATAGGTAGCAAAAATTTATGTACCGCTAATTTTTACTTTGTACGCACAATTTTGGAAAGCAAACAAGTTTGCTTATGCAGAATTTTATATTCAAAAGTTTATTACTTCACTGAACTAATTTATTGAACTAAACACTTATATAATTATAATTTTTTTATTAAATCTTTTTATATATCTTACATCACGTATCACGTACTGCACATCCATTGTTTCGATTACTGATGTAAAATTAAAGACTTGTTTAAACGTGTTTCACTTTAGCTAAGGTGATTATCTAGTTTTTTAGATGACTTATAGAAAAATGTAGACAATTAACCATTGTTTTAAAACAGTGTTGCAATTCAGCTAGGATTTATGGAATAATTTTAGGAGACTTAATTTCAATGCACCGTTAGCTTGCAATTGTCTATTTGTTATTAAATATTTTAAATAATTTTACTAAATATTTTCGATAAATTATAATTAGAAAATATCTATAATTTTAGATAATTCTCATAAATCGTTTAAGCTTTACATTTTTAGATGAATATTGTAGTAAAACAGCAATAAGATCAACATATTCTAGCTGAACTTTCTAGGAAATTACAATATTTTTGCAATGAAAAATTAGCTAAACTCAAATTCGTTAAATCATATACAACATAATATATTTATATCTAGTTTCTTCAAATTAGGTAAACATTGTATTTTGATTTTAACTAATTGGCGTTAAGTAAATAATCTATTTAATTTCTTTCTGTGCAGATAAGCCAAATTTATATATGGTAATTCCTTTTCGAAATTGAAATGACAGTTATAAAAATAGTTTTTTGTGTCAAAAATTGTTGTTTGTATACATTTGTGGTTGAATAATTTATTTTTGTCTTTTGTATTAAATTGTAAATTGATTTTAAAATTTGTAAATTAATTAGAATAAATAAAATGATTAACATATCGGTGTAGTGTTTTTAAGTGTAAGTAATGAAGTAAATACTGAAAGTGGTTAGTGGATAAATTTTTACATTGAGCGTCGTTTTTTGCGTGATCGCTATAATGTGCTGGATATGACAGATCAACAGTAAGTCTCAATTAATAACTAGTATACTCGCAAATTTATTAATTACACACACGTAATGTTTAATTTAAGATTTATGGAATCTTTCCGGGTTTCAAAGGACATGTTTTTATATTGCTCGACCAATTAAATCCCGGATCTATACCAGCGGATGGCCCGGATCTATACCAGCTACTCCTACAGCGGCCTCCATTATCCCAGTTAACTGAACCACACGCTCTTCGAATGGCGATAAAAATACTGTACTCGATAAAAATACTGTCCTGTACTCGTCCGGTTAATATCGGCGTTTGTTTTACGTATTTTTTTTTTATTATGTTTTTTAAATCAGCCCTACACCTGTTAGATAAAATAATTGTTTATTAGTACGATTTCATTAACTACATGATTTGTGTTTAATAATTATTCATTATATTTTACACAAGTAACCTACCTTTTTCCAAGAGTTATCGTCTCGCACTGGGGGACCTTTGCCGTTTAAATGGTTTGTTAGCTCGCGCCGTCCTTCTTGCATCGATTATCTTGTGGATGTGCTATTAAAATTACCGGTCACAAGCTCCCGGTTTTCCTCCAAATATTTTAACATGACCTGAAATTGCTTTGTGGTGGTAATTTTTTTTTGGCTGGATTAGAAAAACAAATTTTAGGTTATGTCACTTTAAAATAAAAACTCAAATTAAATTTATTGATTTATTTTTCCTTAAATAATATTTATATTTTTATTTATAAATTGGTACACACGACATTTACCTACACATTTTAACGTCACTTAATTATATTAAAATTATTATTTTAGTGTAACACATTAAACTTATACATATCTCTTGAATTTTCTTGATTGATGAAATATCGTAAATATCGCTCGTCGATATTGATACAAAATACCGACTTTTCGAAACTATCGATATTTTATCAAACTTCGAAAATTGTGATGTTACAAAATCCCGCCCTAGGGTACGAACCAAGCGCAAATTGTATCGATTAAAAAATCAATAAAATATCCATAAAATATGATTGTAGCCTATACAGTCCTTGAATTTTACTGGCTGAAATAAAATAAATCTAGCAGCCTTTGCTTGCTCCTTAAAAATGATTTTTTATGTTGATATTTTTTATCTATAAAATGTGTGCTTCCTTTCCAGATTTCATATAAAACATTTAACTGGCGCACAACTAACCGGCCGTTAGTCATTTTTCTGTGCAACAGGCCATAAGAAATTTCCTCTTTTTCAATTAGATAGGAAAATTTTTATTTTGGCTTATCAAACAAATCGTGACAAAATCGAAATCAATACACCTATGACTTAACTTTGGAGTTTTAAGTTTTTTTCAAACGTACATGTATGCTAAAATGAAGTTGTGTCGGCCTCAGCACACATATTTTTAAAAATTGAACTTTTTTGTTCCTTGGTGTTGTTATTAAAAAAATACTTTTGATTGGTGAGTAGGGCAAGCTATTAGATTTCCTATAAAACTGGGACGTTATCCAAAAAAAAATGTATTGTTAATTTGTTTAATTTTGGTTCTTCTTTGAGATCTTTAATTGTAAAACCATTGTTCGAGTTTTAAAATATAACCAGTAAAAGGGTATAAAAAGAAAGCTTTATTAATTTATAGTGTTTAATTCGATAATATTACTCAAATTTATTTGAAAAGACCATTATTCCAGTTGCGTTTTTGAGAGGGAGCATACTTACTTAATCTTCTTCGCAAGCAGGTATGTGAACGGCTAAGCTTAAAATCTATTTCTTGTTACATTTAGCAGCCGATGGTGCTTAATCAAGTTAGAATGTATACATGTAAAATGTTGAAAATATTGGTAATGAATACTTTTCCTAAGTGTTTTAAAAATTCAATTTATTTGAAAAAATTGTCGCCTCCCACTTTTTCCAACAATGTTCCAACATCGTTAATCCGGCCAAAATACCATTGAAGTCTTCGCTGACATACTATAAACAAATTATGAATAAAAACTAATAAAAAAGGGTGTCAAAATCCATGAATGTAAAAAAATATTTTTTTTTATAAGTTCTACTGCAATCCAAACTTTTTTCAACGTGACTTACTGGTGTATAATATTTTGCACAAAATGTGTTACTTTCATTATTTTCACTTTTCCATTTTCTTTCTCAAAATATTCTAGTCATTTATACAGATTTGTTGCATTCTGCGGTATATTTAGTTACCAGCAGCACAAATAAATTTTAATTAAAGCAATTCATGCAACGTATGTCGTTCTGTACATACAAAATTTATGATCGATTACACACAAATACCTAAAGCTATAATAAAACTATTATTACATTTGTAAAATGCAAAACACAACACAAAAAATAAACTGATGGTGCATGACTTACCTTTTAGTTAAAATTAAATCTAAAACAACATTCCTAAAACAAAACCAAACATTTTTGTTGGATTTTTTTTTTGCAAACGTCATCCCATTATGAATTTTTCCATTCATCAGATAACTAGAGATAGATAGAGTTTTGCTTTTTTTTTTTTGTAGAAAAACCACCCACAAAACTTTAATAAGGATAGAATGACAACTTGCAAATTTTTCCTTCTTCGGATTTGTTATTTTTTTAACCACCCCATCCGCAACCCACCCAATTTGTTTGGAATTTGTTTATACACATTTCTTTTAACGAAGTTTGCTTTATACTCGTATACGTAAGTACACATTCTATGTACACATTTTGTTAGAGAAAAATTTTCTAAAATAATAACAAAAAAATAGTTTTTGAATTAAACTCAATTTTTTGTAGTTTTATTTTATTTTGATTACGAAAAAATTAGATACTTCACATTTGTGCTTTGCTAAGGGAGTTGAGGTTAACAAATTTAAAACTAATGCAGTATTTGTGTTACATGTGCTTATGAAAAATATTTACAAAACAATATCATATTATGCTTTTAGGGTATAGTTTTAGTAATATTTTATTGACCTATTGTACTATTCCTGTACAAGTTTTACGAAACAAAACTAAAAAGTGTGAACTTTTTGAGTTTGGTATAAAAATTGTAATTTTTGTCAAGTTTTTGACATTTTAATTACCAGATTTGATTTTTAATAGAAGATGAGTAGTTTATTGTCTGCGAACTTTTGTTAAAACAAAATGAGAAAATCACATGAAAAATTGTTCATGACATAGTAACAAAAACCGTCAATATACATTTTGTGTTGAGCTCTCGAACACGTAGAAAAACAAATATATGTATTGTGCTTCAGCTTTATCAATATGTGGGGAAAATGGTAACAATAGTAACTAATAATATAAATTGTATGAGTAAATATAACGTAATATTTTTCATGCAACTTACACTTGACAATTTTGTTAGTTTATTGTGCGCTCTCACAGTTTTAAAGTAGGTTATATGCATAAAAGCAATTTTAGTCTAGGTAAAATATTTATCTTAGCTTGAAACGTTGTTCCACGGTGCCAATGAAGTATATCTTAACTTTGTCCTTTAGATAACGTAAGTGTATTTTGGACTATTTTAGGACAAACTTCATTCGCCTATATGTTAAAGGTAATGTAGTTTTTACTAAAATTGTACATACTAGATTTATAATTAATATCAATGTATTGGTAAAAATATCACTCATTTGGTGCAAAAGTGACACAATCCAAAATTTTTAATTTTTCAGTAGAGTGATATTTTCACTCAAAATTGTTTGTAAAAACGGCGTTTTTCAACAGTAAATAAAAATAAATTCTGATTAGTAAAATATTTTTTATCTATTCCCACATCTTCAATCGGATTTTAAGTTTCCAATATCTTAAAATGTTAATTTTGAATTGAGAATGAATGAGAATTGAATTTTTTATATGAAATTTTACCTAATTTTCGTGAAATAACTACATAAGAGAGTATGTTTTGATACAAAATAATAAGAATTATTGGGAATCGTTTAATTCGAATATCTTAGAAATGACTAATGAGTGATACAATTCCACTGATGCCACTTTTTGCAGCAAATGAGCGAGATGATTAAAATGCGAACAATTGGGAAGGTCAGGAATTTACTATGAAAGATTTAGCCTGTGATTCCTCTTCTGATATTGATTTTAAGTTTAGTGATTGAGTTTTTTATTTAGGTTCCGTAACGTCAAGGTATAGCAAAATACTGTAATACAATGACAAAATGATAAAAATGCGAGCAATTTGTTGAAAGTCCAGGGATTTTAATATGAAAAATCCAACCTGTGATTCTTCTTCTAATATTGTTTGTATTTTTAGTTATTGAATTCTACATTTACTGGGCCAGTTTCATCATACTATACTCCGTGATATCCAAATATGGCAAAAAGCGATAATACAAGAAGATGTAAATATACGGATAAAAAAGTTGGTCGTTTCTTCATACTCACAATTGTATTGACCGGGCTGGAAAATGATAATATGATTAAATTGCAGGCAATTTGGAAGTTCAGGGATTTCATATGAAAAATATTGTATGTTCTAATATGGATTTTACATTTTAATTATTAAGTTTTACATTTTCTGGGCCAGTTTCATTTTTCCAGATTTCGTGATGTTTCCGATATGTCAAAATTCAAAAAGTGACACCAGTGGGATTGTATCACTCATTTCTCATCCGGCATATTCGAAATCTCATCCGGCTCACTGAGACTCCACTATTTAATTAATTTTATTTTTAATTGATCACAATTTTTTTCGTATTATATATTTTGATAACGCAAATTGTATCTTAAATCTAAATCCTAATTCTGAGCAGTTTTACTTTTCCATTTTGGCGATTTTTACTGGATATAAATTTTAATGACACTGTTTATATTTCAAAATTGAATAACCTGGGACACAACTGGTTTGTATATTTGCTAAAATTGAGTAATTGCCACATTATGTAATCCCACTGATTGGCAATGAACGATCTACTTTATTGAAAAAGAATTGTTTTATTTATTACTCCACCCTTTCTCGTCTTAAGTTATTCTTTAACGCTTGGTGAAAATGTTACTCGCTTGTTGGATGGTACTTCAACTGTGTTGCTTCTGATAACGGATTTGTCTTTAGCTTAGATTAACATTCCGCAGTTGTATCTGTAGAATCGTTAGATTGTGATGTTCCGATAAAACATGGGTTATGTCGATTTATTGAAACCGTTGAATCAACACTTTTGATCAACAAAGTAAAATATTTTTTGTTGCGTTTCATAATTGGAAAAGGTCCCTCTTACGGAGATTGTGGTGGTCGTCATAATAAATTCTCAATTCGACAAATCTTTAAAAAAAATTCGATAATACACCGATACTATTACATTTTCAAAGATGAAAATGGTTCAGTAAATGTAAAACTCAATATCATCATATCTGACGGTCACAATGCTCAAAGGAACCCCAAATCGATCGGGACACGAGTTGATGGTGGTATAGGGCTTATAATGTCAATATGAAGATTGTCAAACCATTTATTGATCGCGTCATATATATGTGCAAGTGTTCCTCTTAACATGTTTTGTCATTTGACGTTTTTGATACAAAGTACAATTCGTTTCCCATATGCGTATTTATTTAATCATTGATGGCCAAATAAACCTTTTCCCTATTTGTTTTTTAGTTGTTCGAATACCGGGATGTGCAATATTATGAAATGCTTCGAAAATTTGTCAACGGAACGGCTTCGGTATATATGGACGTTGATTATCAGTTATTATATTCAGAATTTTTGAAAAATTTAATTTTAGTTTGCTTTCGATTAATGTGGTGTTTCCGCTATTGAAACGTAGTCAATTGTATGCTATGAAAACAATAAGTAATAGTCAATTGTGTGCTATGAAAAAAAATAATGGCTTATGATCTGCAAATAAAATAAACTCTCTGCCTTCAATAACATTTTGAAAATGTTTAATGGTCGAGTAAGCCGCTAGTAATTCTCTATCGTACATACTATAGCCCGACGGCATGTAACTTTCATGTTGAGAAGAAAATCGGAGGTTTGTAACCTTTTTCTGTTAATTGTTGTAGCACAGCTCTTATGTACATACTAGTTATATTTATATCGACAAATGCAAATTTAGCATTCAGAATAAGGTATGCTAGCTGTGTACAATTTATTTATTTACTAATTTAGCTTATTACAACAGTGCTTTTGACCATGTCCTGCATCTGGTTGAATTTTTTTTAAATAATTAATCATTCCCAGAAATCTAAGATTTGGTTGTATGTAATTTTGAAAAATTTCGACTCTCTGTTTTCCAGTGACATATCTTGAGATGGTATTTGAAGGCCCAGAAATGATATTAACTTACATTATACTAAACCTAAATTACAAAAAAAATGTTATTATTGTGATTTTTTAGATATATTGTTGTTTGACTGGTACTCGATGGTATACGCTTAAACTAAATCGATTTTGGAAATTTTGTTATATGATTCAAATTGGAGTGTCAGTGATCCGTTCGAAACTGATTGTTGTGGTTCTTACACATTTGCCATCCATAAGTCAAAAATTCAAATTTCAATCTCTTATTTAGCTATGACCATTTTATCTCTACTTAGGCGTTCTAAAATATCGGTTCTAAAATATCGGTTCTAAAATATCCAGCGCATACATGTCAGCTTTAATGGTTGGGATACCATATGACTCTCTCTCTCTCTCCCTCTCTCTCTCTCTCTCTCTCTCTCTCTCTCTCTCTCTCTCTCTCTCTCTCTCTCTCTCTCTCTCTCTCTCTCTCTCTCTCTCTCTATCTCTCTCTCTCGCTTCACATCCCATGAAGATATTTTGCCGCCCGAACTATGGTCCTCCATCCGTCTCGGTCCATCGCTCTCATCCTCCAGTTTCGACGTCGTCATGCCAGCGCAGTCGGGGTCTTTCTATACGACGCACACAGGCTGGTTGTTGATGGAACACTTTATTGGTCATCCGTTGTTGTGGGGACCTTGTAACGTGGCAGAGCCATCTCACTCGATTGGATTTGATGAATCTCATCATATCGCAACCTCCAAGAAGTTGCCTTATCTCGTGGTTCATGCGAATCCGATATTCATTGTTCGCGACTTTAATTGGGCCAAAGATTGAACGAATAACCTTCCTTTCGAAGGTAGATAACAATCTTCAATCGTTATAGGTCATGGTCCTGCTCTCGCTTCCGAAAGCCAGAACAGGTTTTTTTGAGTGCTTTATAAAGCTTGTACGACTGCGATAGATGTCTAGATCGCAATAATTTTGATTGGGTGTAGAAAATTCGTTGTCCGGCAGCGATTTGGGCCTTTATTTCTGCCTGCATGTCATTCGATGATGTTATAACTGACCCGAGGTATTTGAAGTTTTCGACGCTATCAAAGTTATGGTCGCTAATTGCGACATTTATCATGGAGATGATGTTCCTGGGTGTTGATACAAATTTGGTTTTGCTACTGTTCACCTCCAAACCAAGTCTTCTTGCGCAGCGATCGTGCGTTGCGAAATTATCTTTGATATCGCTAGGGCTTCGGCCAAGAAGCACGATATCATCTGCATATCCAAGCATTTCGTCTGATTTATTAAATATACAGGATTAGTATTTCCTGTTGTAATCAAATTGGTAAAATATTTTCATAGCATTTTTGTTTATATTATATTTTTCCGGCCCACTAGGTAGAGGAATAAGTTTGGTGTAAATATTTTCAAAACAAAGTAAATTAGGAGTGGGATGTTGCAATATCACTTTTTTCGATATTTATCGAATATTATGTGTCTTTTTCCTAATGTAAAAATTGGTTGTCGTTTCATTTTTATTTTTTGCTTTCTATATCGCGATCGCACACTACTAGAATAAATTGATTATTTGTCTCTTTTCTGTTTTTCAACAAAGCATCACTCTTAAAATAAATATGTAATATAATAAAAGCAGAACGAATAATGCTTTATTCGAATAGGTACAGACCGCAAATTGAAAAATGGAAAAACGATAAATTTAATTTGTGATGTAAGAGATGTAAATTTCGATAGTATCGAAAAAATGATTTACAACATCCCACCCAGAAAACTCTATCGCAAAATTTGTATTGACGACTGTTAAAGTTGAGAATGTGACATCTAGTGCATTAAAAATTAGCTTATTGAGGGTCTTTTACCATGAAATTTAAGCACGGTATACTTTATGAAAATAAAAATTACCATACAAAAATATACTCAACAAGTTTAATTTTTTGCCATCAGATCCACTTATAGAAACGTATTTCCCCAATTAACTTTGATTCAACAATATTTACACCAACATTATTTCGTAGGATAGAAAAATATTAATAAATTTTGACCAGGATTAATAGGTGTGACTAAGGCCTATCTACTACACATATTTAACTCAGTATAGCCTGCAGATAATTTAAGAGTTTAGTTTAATTACGATTAACAAATTACACTATATCAAATGACTATCAAATAGTTTATAAACATTCTAGCGGCCATGTTTTTTAAATTCCCATCAAAAATGATATTTGTGTTCAGTATCGGTTAGCAAATAAGCATAGAAAGATACATAGTTACATAGGGTTTAGAATTTGTTAAAATTTATTACAAACACAGTGAATCTATTTAGGCTACGTTTCGCACATTACGATAAATCAATTGATGGACATCAAAATCAACCTAGAGAGCTTGTTCAATTTTAGCATTTGCTGGTGTGATTGGACCATATTTTTTGTGAAAATGAAATTTTCATTGCAGTTACCGTCAATGGCGAACGTTACAGACACATGATTACAAATGTTTTGTGACACAGATTAGATGATTTCGAATTGAAGGACCATGAAATCTACCAAAATTTCGATGTGAACTGGCCACCAAAATCATGCGATATAACTCCATTGGACCTTTTTCTTTGAGATTAAGTTAAACCATTGGTTTACTTCAATAAGCCACAAATACATGATCCTAATGCTGCACCAGCACTTGTAGCACAATCCAATGAAAATTGTACTGTGATTTTTAGCAAATTAATTACAACATATCGGCATAGTTCAATCCCCAAAAAACTTCCCCTAAGGGGTGCAATTCTTCAAAACCCATATTTTTGGTTAAACCATGCTTTTGGCATATAAGCTAATATTTCTTATATTGTATTGGGGGCAGTATTGTAATTTTTTACAAATTAACTACAACATATTGGCATAGCTCAACCCCTCCCCCCACCCAAAAGCTTCCCCTACGGGGTGCAACTTTTAAAAACTTGAAATTTCGTCACACCTTTTGCATTTCTGTGAATTGATGTATATAATGCTGAGGTAGTACTGGAATCGTTTTATAATAAAATGGCATAATTTATCTTATAGAAAACTGCCCTAAATGGGAGCAACCGTTTAAAATCATTGTATACAAGAAGTTTTTACTAAATAAATTACAATATACTCGAATATTTCAATTGCCAAAAACTGCCCCTAAAAAATGCAGCTCTTTAAAACAATATTTCTCTGTATAGGTACACCCCTCAAATAGGTACCCATGAATTTACTACAACCGCCGTAGGTGTGTCCACAAAAATCGACCATTTTGCATTGAGTTACATTCCTATGCAAGAAATAAGTATCCCAGAATTTATTACAACAGACCACACCCACTAAAATCTATCATAATGATCGAATTACCTGCCTATGCAAGAAATAGGTACCAATGCATTTATTACAAAATCCCACACCCACAAAAATCGATCTAAAAGTATTAAACTTTCTTCCTATGGCAGAATTTGTACCGATGGATTTATTACCGTATTTAGTACCGATGGAGCCCACACCCACAAAAGTCAATCATAAAGCATAGAACTTCATTACTATGCAAGAAACAGGAACCCATGAATTTAATTCAACAGCCGACACCACAAAACTCGATCATAAAGTACAGAAATTCATTCCTATGCAAGAAACAGGTACTCATGAATTTATTACAACAGCTCACACCCACAAAAATCGATCAAAATGTATCGAACTTCCTTCCTATTTCTTGCATAGTTCTATGCTTTTTGATACGATTTTTTGTGTGTTTATGTGTTGATATGTTGTAATTAGTTTGTTAAAAATTCCAATAGCACCCCCAGTACGATACAATAAATATTAACAAAAATACGAAAAGTGTGGTATAGCTTTGTCTAACACCAGCCCACACATGAATTGCAGGATAACGGGACCTGTAAAATATTTTCTAACTGTAACAAATTTGTAATTAATTTGTATAAAATTCCAGTACCATTTTCATTGGATTGTAGTACAAGTGCTGGTGCAGCATTAGGGTCATCACAAATACTCAATGATCTTAAAAACAACATTATTCTTGTTATTGGTGAAAAAAGTTCAGAATTATTTGAAAAGTGATTAAAAGTTGGTTTTCAAAATTAAAAATATATAGCTTTTATTTGATCGCCCTTTATTTATTTATCGCTCGAGCCAGTGGTGTTCAGCCTTACCAGGTATGATCCAGGTTTATCTCTGGTATAGGTTCGTCCTCAAGCTCATGTTGTTGTATTTTACTAAATTCATTTCATAAGCGACCATAAAAAATTAAATACGATATAGTTTTAATTTAAATTACTGGAGCTATAGTGTCTTTCTATCTACTAGTAAAGACTTGGTGTAATTTAACTCGAATATTTCTTTCGAAATTATTATGTTTTATAAAAGAAATTACCAAAGATTCACATATGTGGCAAAAATTCTAATTTCTGAAAAATTCTGTAATTTTATTTGTGCTTTAGTACTATGTAATATAGAATTTATTAATGACTAAAACTGATGGCGTTTAGAATAATTTTTTTGTTCAATATTTGAATTTGTACACGTACTAAAGCTCGTACTCTCAAATTTTCCATTGGAAACCAATTTTACGGAAATGTATCTTAGTCGCTACAGAGAATAAATAAGCAATTTTGGTTTTAGAATTTGCAAATGCAATAATAAGTTTTTTTCATTCAATTGTGATGTTTGAGACAAGTTGAATAATGAGGCTTTCTACTGTGGCATCAAACTCAAACTTATTTTGAAGATATGTTGCTTAATGAGTAAAATGGTTATTTCCATTGACAGTTGTATCGTGGATACTAAAAACTAAAATGGAACTAATATGAAATTTTAGATAACGTCAATTTGAACTAGAAAACTATAAGATAGCAACCTGTTCCTAAAAGCAATGAGAGCAGCTACAAAAAACAATATCCTAAATTTTCTACGAATTGTATAAATAAATTGCCTACTTTCAACACCAACATGTAGATAACTCCGAAATACGCGTAGATGTACAACACTGACTATCGCAACCAAGATTAAAAAAAAATTTATAATAATTGAAATTTATAATCTCATTATTGGCAAATGAAACAATTTGGACGTGTGTGTCGTCGACAGCACCGAGGAAATTTTATAAGTTCCAGCTGTAGAAGAGGGCATAATAGGCCATACACGTTTTTTCATTGCGCTTAATGTGTTTAGAACAATATTTCCGATGTCCGAATACCCCCAGCAAAAATAAAATGATAAGTCCTTCGAGAACCATACGGTAGCTTAAATTCTGAAAATGTGAGTATGAACCTCTACCTTATCATAATGACTATTTTTCCTCTTGCAGAAACATACTCCTAAAAAATGAATGGAAAAGTCAAGTTTACCCTGGCGATGATGTTGAAAAGTTTATCAAAATTATTTTGGCTCATTCGAAAATATTTAAAATAAAGTTTGAGATATTTTTCAAATTATATTATAATTTTATAATCCCAAAGTAGGCCCGTTTATTAGTTTTTAATTTTATTTACAAAATATAATAAATACATTTTTATTCTTATAACAACTTTAGTTTTAATTCACGTAGGAGAAACATAAGAATGCTGACACAAGGGAATCTGTTGATATGACATATCCATATTTAAAAAGTTATATGTGTGAGAATGATATTTTCGCTCGCCTTAAATATGAACTAAATGTATTATCGCTTTTCTGGAACTTCACGTTTATCATTAGTCGTTCTTAATCTGTAATTCTGTACCAATCATTATTTTATTTTCCTTTTTCACATTTGTTATTGGTTTGTAGGTACTTTTCTTATTTTGTTGGTGTTTATTGCACTATAATGAGCCTTTTTGTTAAATACCTTACTAAATGCTCGTAATTTTAAAACTGTCATCTTAAATGCTTCGAAATTAATTATAATGTATACCCCCGAAAACACAAAAAAATAAAAGACATTATTGGAGGAGTGAACATCCTTTGCTTAAAAATTTAATATATACAGGGAATAATATTCACAGTTAACCCTTATAAATCTTAAACACACGCCACATTCTATAATTTATTTTACTATTTTATATACATTTAGTTTTTATTATGTATATTTGGCTAGAGTTCAAATATAATTTTCCATCTCCATAAAAATGAAAATGGCAAGTAAAATAAAATAAAACAAGAACCATAAATTGCCAAGAGAAAACATAAAAACACTTAAATTTCTCAAATTATGTGATTTAACCTAAAAATCCAATCAATGAAAAGCCAAATAACCAACACTGAAAATGAATTAACTATTTTATTGGAATAGATACGATTTAACATATATTATGGACTATATAACATGTGTATATATGGTATGTATACGCAAACACACCCACCCATGTGCACTTAAGAACAGCCAAGAAAATCCATAACTATATAGTTAAGTAGATTTAATGAAATGAAACGTGACAAAATAAAATTTATAAGGTAAACTCATAATCAATATTGAATACAACTGAATGAAATTTTTTTATCATATGGTGTACGTAAGTGTTTACGGAGACACCAAAATTATATCGAGGGAAAACTAAACTTACATAAGCTTTCCACTCAATATTATCGCTTTAATGTTAAAGTTATCATATTTTGGTATTTTATTGATGATTGCGAAACACTTTGTCTGGATTTTTTGTTTCATATTGTTTTTCTATATATTGATACTCACATCCAATATATAAGAGAGATGACATGTCAATAAAAAATTAGTAAGAACCAACAAACAAAATATGAGGATTTGAGATAAGCTTTTTATGTGTTTTATTCTTATGTTTCGTAATATGCGGATATAGAATTATAGTTTTTAGTTTTTTTTTATATGGCATGTCGAGTCGTTTTATGCGTTATGTTTTTTGTACAGCCACAACTATAAACCTATATATGATTAAAATATGTGAGGAACGTAAACACACAATAATTCATTCATGCTTTTGACACGCCTCCCTTGTCTGTCGTACATGTCATCGTCCTCGTTGTTGCGAAATGTGAGTTGTCATTTTGTCAAGTTTACAGAACAAAAAAAAAAAAAAAAAAAAATTTAAATTTATGTGTAACAACAAAATATGAATTTTCATCCATGAGGAAACTCATTTTCATCATTATTATTATCATTATCATAGTCATTGTAATCATGAATTATATATGTATGTAGTAAACAAGAACAGTAAGCTCGCACATATAAGGGAAGTTTTATGTTTTACAATTTTTTTATTTCTCCTGCTGCACACAGATACAAAAGTACGAGACGAGTCTACGAGTACGGCTGTATATATGCCAAAATGGAAAACAAACTTAAATTAATAAAAAAACAAAATAAAAAAAGGGAATATACGACACTGAGATCTCGTAAAATAAATATAAAAAAGAAATACAAAATAAAAAACAAAAAATGAGGAGCTTTATCTCAAAGCTTTTTTTATACTTTTCTCTATGTATTTTTTCGTATGATGTGTATAAAAAGTTTATGTACATTTATTTTTGTTATCTTTATATTGATGTTATAAAATATGTCTAAAACCTAATTTAACATCAGATGATCTTGATGACTTGTTAGTACATTCAACTTTATATTAATTTTCAAAATTACATTGGTGGTATAAAAATTACAGCGGTTCCCTTTAAATTACGAATATATTTACTGTGCGTGGTGAATACGATAATGGTGTAGGTTTTGGGTGCTTCTGACGTGTTCTACATATGTGATTTAACAATAAATATATTTTTTGTGAGTGATTGATGGTACTTTGTATCTATTTAAAGATACATTTTGGCATGCCTCTGATAGCTCGTCGTTCCGAAATATATCAATCAAATTTTAAATCTCAATCAATGTTTCACAATTAAAGATGAGTTTACAAAAACGGTTGTTATTGGTTACTGTATGTGAAATTTTGAAGTAGGATACATAACATTTATTTTAATTGATTCAAATGATGACATAATAAGGTTAATGTCTTGGCTTTTTAATTTTGATTCAATTCAAAATATTAAATGTTGGTAAAATAATAATATGGTTTTGATTGTCTAAATTTTAAAATATTAATTTATTATTTTATAATTGGGGCTTGCCACCCGCTCCACAACCCAATCCTGACTGCTGCAATCGGCGAAATTTATGAGCACAAAGGCATCAAGTAAAACTTTTAGAAAAAATCTAAAATTCAGCAATGTTTTTCGAAGCGACATCTTAACTAAGATTCAGTGCTTCATTTATCTACGTAAATTAGAAGTATACCTTATTATAAATTTTGTATGTGTCTTAATATGATTGAAGGCGACTTTAAATTGATGTGGTATCGAATAGATGTTTGACCTGTAAAATTCCGTTGTGATAATTAGTGGTTTTAATTTTGTAAGTTTCTTTCTTTCGTTTTAGAAGAATTGGTGATAAAGTGAAGTTGTTCTTTATATCTATAAACCATCCACTTGATATCTTTCATCAAGCTAGCCACTAATCTGGGCCAAAACAGCTACAAACAATATCAAATCGGGTATTTTGAGCAAGTTTAATTTTTTTAAGTAAAAAACATGTGTTTTTTTGATCTGCACTAGCTCAACAGTCTAAATTCTATTTAGAGCATTTTGATAATTTCTCTTAGAGTACCTGATCTATTGTTCATTATTGTTTACAAACTAAAATTGATGATTTAGGATTAGTTTGTTTATTATCATTATCCAATTAGATCTTTCATCAATAAAATTTCAAAGAGATTTTACATAAGTGGTACCAAAGAAATCAGCTTGTATTTTTAACAATTTTACCCCATTGTAAGCTTAAAAACTCTTGAATAGTTTGGTTACTACCCACCAAGTGCGAATTTCAAATTCCTTTTTGTTTTCCGTAATGAATTCTTTTCGACGAGATTTGTATTTCCGACGGCGACCACCATATAGCTATATTTAACTCAAAATAATGCATATAACGAAAAATAACACTGTGCTAGTTGAAAAATGTGACAAGCTGGGCACCCGGGGGGTAAACCTATTTCGAGTACGCTGAGTTCAATGGTGCTAGTTCTATTTTAAAGTTAGTCCCCATTTTTGAGATATCGCATTCGACATGTTTTGGCTCTGAGTCAAAATATACCCTCATTTTCACGTTGATAGCTCTTGAACCATTAAGATTTTTGTTATGCTTTCTTCAGCAAAGTTGTTGCGCAAGTCAAGACCAACAACTTTGCCGAACATATCAAGACCGAAAAACCACATCTGATTTCTTTGAATTTCATTTCGACGAAAAACACTGTTTTTATCATTTAATATCATTTTGTTGAATTTAAATCGAGTAGAATCGATCGAATAAACATCGCATCGACAAATATAGATACAATGGAAACTATTTAAAAGAAAGTTAAATCGATTCAGTTGATTTTATGGTGATTTTTCCTAAAAAAAATCCTAAAAAATTAACATTTTTCTTCTCTTTGACAAAACAATAACGTGCCGTTGCGATAGTGGATAAAAATCCTGGGGCTTGTCACGAAAAAAAGTTTGCAATTCAAGCACAGTGTAATCATCGTTATCACGTTCTCCCTAGTTATTTGGATGTCTTTAAGGCTAACAGTCTAAAATGCTTAGCTTTTCCGACTTCCAACAATTTATTTTGGTTGATATATAATTATTATTGAAAATAAAGTATAATTTCCGAAACACAGAAAATAAACACGTGTTACGGCATGAAAGCCTATAGTTGTTCTAATGCACTTCCAATTTGATACTTGAATAGCCTAAACATGGCTGATGATTATTTAATTCAGAAACCTTTACACTTGAAAAAAATTTGATATGCGATGCAAATAAAATAATACAAAGGTGCAAGATTTTAAATTTAAACAACATATAAATCAATTTGATGCAACTTATACAAGTTGAATCGTAATATGAGATGGGAGAGAGAGAGCGATTCATATGACCTTTTAAAATCTCTAATTAACTACAAATATCGGGAAATTACTTTGAGCTTTTATTTGAAGTATATAAACACAACACTTTCGCGAATTACTTTAAATAAACGTAATGCATAAGTTTTATATGCAATTGTACCGTAAATAGTTACATTTAAAAATGAAGCAAAATTTCTAAGGGTAAACCGTTCATTCACCGAGTATAGGTGGTCTTTGACGAGGACCCACTTCCGTTGGCTTCAACTCAAGGGCCTGTTTAGTGTTTTGATTTTGTGTTCGTAGAACATGTTCTGGCTACTTCAGCTAGATTTTTTATAAATCCTATTACGTGCATATCTAATTTTCAGAATAAAGTCCATCACCGAAATTATTTTACGGTCAAATACAGCCAGTTTCTGCATATACATACTTATGTTTCTTGCTCTTAGCGTTCATGACTCACAACACAATCACAACCAAAGGTGACCACTGGTCTAATTAGTGTCTTGTAATTGTTAACTTTTGCTTCAAGCGAAGTGTTGTGAGTCTTGATGACTTTAATGTCTACGTGAAATCACAGACAACACTCTGACAGGAAAACTAGAATAAAAATCATTGTTCATTCATATTTCGTAAAAATTAATTTTAGACAATCTGCTCCATCCATCTTCGTGCTTTTTTAGCTATGAGTACATATTAAAAATAAGCGATTTTCGTTGTACAACAACAACAATTAAAAAATACGGGAAATTGATGACGTCATAATATCGTCATTTTAAACTAATTATTAGAGAGAAATAGTAAATTAAAATTTATAAGAAAACAAGAAAGACAACAATGTGTTTAAAAAAAAGAAATCAAATAGAAACGACAATATGAACTATGAAATCAAAAACAATGAAGAGTGCAATCATCGTAATTCAATGGTGAAGACAAAGTCAACCGTATAATATCCGAAATAAAATCCGAAGCTAAAATCCGAATATAAAATATTTTGCTATTTGTTTACTTTAATTTAAAATAGTAGGCCATAAGCAGTTTGTCTTGAATGCATGTCGTTTTTGTCCCGATTTCAGATAAGAATAAAAATCGTTAATATTTGAATCGTAATATTATCCTTTATGGATTGATTACCGTTTTTATAATGTTTAAATGGTTTATTAACTTTTATGGAACCATCCTTCAATTTTCAATTAGGCCCGTATCATTCTACTAGAAACAATTAAAGTATTAAAAAAATATTTGTTACACACTTTTGTTTATGTGGAAAGCTTGTTGAAAAAGTATGTTTGTTCGATTTTCGGTTTTGAGTAGTATTGTTCTATTTCGATATGCTCATGCATGTATCAATATCCCCCAGATTCCAAAACGTATTGAATTTTGCTCCCGGTCTTGGTGTCTGTTGTAACAATTTGCTTTTATAATTTTAGATTTGTCATTTCCATTTAATGAAATGTTAGAGTTTCAACTTACTCGCATGCAGAGATTATCTCTCTCCTAGAACTGAACCAATACTACCCGATATTTTTACCGAATTTAAAACCAAAACGGTAACGATTATAATTATAAAGAGAACGTTAACCATAACCGGAGCGCAATTTTCAAACGTTCAATTCATCCTTTTATTTCGTTTCGGTTCCATCTTTAAATTTGTGTTATAACACTTAAATCGCCTAACAATTATGTTTTAAAATATTTAAAATGAAAATGTTATATCATTTCAAAATTGGCAGAGATCGATTATGAATTGGAATTAATCACACCATCCGTAATCAAATTATAAATTATCATACGATAATACTATTATGTTATATGGATCACCTAATGGATCCGCCAAAGGTTCACTAGATTCCATTGTCGTCGTAAAATCGTCGTAGAAAGTGTAATTTCAATCATTTAAATATGCAATATGAAGCCTCGCTAAACTTTTAGTTGTGGATCATTCTGCTGATATAAGTTTGCAAAAAAATCTAATTTTATAATCTAAATTGCTTAACTTATAATTTGTGATTTTATTTCATAAACGCAACAATGAACCATGTGCACGTTGAACATGGACTAGTATAACCATAATGCGAATCGTTTGATGTTTCAAGATTGTCGAAAGAATTTTTGGTGGCTTCAACGAGAATAACGGCTGTGAATACTTAAATAATGATGAAATGTGTTAGACAAAATTATTATTATTGGTTTAAATTATATTACCTCTCTGATTTTCAGAAACTGAGTGATTTTACCTGCTGAACAAACCGGGATCATAAAACAAAATTGTATATGGGGTTAGGCATTTATAATAAATTTCAACATCAATAAACATGTAGTTAGTTCATGTTTTGACACATTTGATAAATACTTGACCAAATCAGTGCCCTAATTCTCTAAAAACCAAGATTAATTGTAAAATGTAAAAGTGATAACTTTTACACACGAAAAAAATTATCGTAGGAGTCTAGATTTATATTGGATGTCGTGATGTTTTAGTAAATTCGCATTCTCTAAATTTTTTTCAAGATAAAATGTAAAGTGGCAAGATAAGTTTATGTCAAAAAGTAACACAAGTAATTTATCGCGGAATAACTTTGCTTTAATGTGTAAAACGCTTTCGTTTGGATATTATTAATAATTAATTGCAATTTTTGATATTTCAGTTTATAATTTTATTTTGGAATTGCACAAGCCAAGTTCTAACAATTTAAATAACTACGATACTTTACATAAAAAAGTTATAAAATTCTTTCCATTTAGAATGTAAAAGTGGACTGTTATGGAATTAAAATATTCTTTCAGTAAATCAAACATTTGAATATTTTAATAGATCGTCTTCAATTTACCTATACTTTTGCTTAGGTTAGCTCCAGTAAAAGTAGGGAATAAATAATATACCTATTAATCTTAGAAGAAAAAGACTTAAGGGGTAGAATATCCTAGAACGAGATGGTCTGTGGATTACAGAAAAAGCAATTTTAGTTGGTCAATTTCCAAAAAATATAAATGTCAAGTGTTTCAAGTGTCTGATTTCACAACATCTAAAATGGACCCACTCTCCACATAGCAAGCAAAGCGTTCAACTTGGTGTGCACTTATTTATTTATTGATTTATTTATTAACATTACAATTTAGAATAAAACCGTAAACGTAAAACGTTGAGCTTTCAAGCTCATTTGTTTTCAAATGTGTAGTTTATTAAAATTCCAAATACAGCCATTTCCTTCATTTAATAGTTATCCAGTTAGTTTTCTGCTAATATGTGGCACTTGCAATATTTTACTTGATCATTACACATGCACAATTAAGAAAACTGACGAGCACAATAAATATGACGGCCTATAGAAAATCTAAATTAGTTAACAAATTTCAGTTTGTTGTTGTTTTTTAATATTTCATTTAAAGGCACTAGGAGCTCTCAACAGTCTATCTATAAGATCTTACAATGCTTTAATTCTCGAGTGTCTAAACTATTTATTAACTTATGTTTGAGAAAAGTAACAATTAGGACAAATTTCGAAAAATAATGAACGAGAAAAATATTTAATTATATTATGCATTAAAACTAGCACTAAGGCAAACAAGATGTATATTGCATAAAATCGATTTCTAAAGTGCAGGTAATTGATCAAAGTCTCACCTCCTACTCGTTACCGATCCTTAATATTAACCCAAACATTTTACAAAGATTAAAAATTAACTCATCATAACAAATTTTCGGTGCTATTGAGGAGGCACATAAAAAAATATAGGATGAGCAACTTGTGGAGTTCGGAAAAGTGGCAGTGGCTAACTAAATTTGATCTTTAAATGAGCTTCGTTGCTTAAAATGTATAGCTTTTTGTAGTTTACTCGAAATTCTAAAATTCTAATAAGACAATCCCGAACTTTTCGAGATCCGCATGTGCAGAAAAAGCTAAATAGGGCATCGGAAAGAGCTAAATTGGTCTTCAACAACGAAATACACTGAAGTTATGATCTGCTTAAGACAGATTCGATTGGATTTCAAAAACATATCGCAAATAATAATTAGATAATAATGCGATTTTCTACTTAGTATAAAGAATAACCTTTAAACAGATTAGAATACACAACATTAACCAAAATTCAGCGGATCGATCAATTGTAAACAAGACTTATAGTATATTGTACACGTCTTTACCATACGAAGTAAAGAATTTTTTGACTGTTGTAATGTTCTCGTGAAACATTTGCTTTGTTTTATAAGTCTATCTAACCGTATCTTGATTTGAATTTCAAATGACTCCCGACTCCGATTATTTTTCAATATGATTTTGGGGGCTATGTGTGATTCTAGATGGCTCTGATGTATATGCAACAATTTACGTTTCTAGAGATTATATTTCTTGAGTTATTAAGGATATAAAATAATAAAAATTTCGTTTTGACGTTTAATGTTATCATGGTCGCTTGCTGTCAATAGGTTTATCTTGGGTAAAAAAACTGTTTAGAGAATGCGATTTAAAAATGCCAATATAATATATTGTATAAAATTTTCACGTGTAAAATTACCCTTACCACAACCCGCAACAACTTGAACTATAGTTTGTGAACAGATGCTATTTAGAATTACTTATATCCATAAGAATAATGTTGAAATTTAAATGGGAACGGTAGTTATAGGCCCTCAAAGTCTAAATATGAACCTACATACATCATAAGAGTGTGTTAAGTTTTGACATTTATTTATCGTAACCGTATTAAATTTTATCTTGGAGTGCAATTACAGAATGCAAATATTGTAAAAAAGCAAGATAAATTATCGTTTACACGTTTACAAATTATCTTACTGCTTAGAGAATTAGGGCACAGATGTTTTTAGGATAACTTTCATACACTATTTGCCGTAGGTACTTGACGAAACACACTTACACTTAATAAACATATTTTGTTAAACACTTATTTTTCTATTTCGCAAAAAATTTAGATTTTTAAATATTTTAATTAAAGAATTTGTTCATCTTTATCTTGCGCTTCAACTCTAAGGATACTATTTTTATCATCAACTAATCTTAATTAATTTTTATTTAAGCTCCACCTCCATTGAGATTTTTTCAATGTAATTATTTAATTTATTATATCATTAATATAATTATTATTATTATACAAAGCTTTATAAGTTTAAATTTATCGAACACTTACAACTTATCGAACACTCACCACTTAGTAAGAGATGCCATTTCTGGGAAGATCTTGATGACAGCTTCAAGAACCAATCTTTTGAACGATTTTTGCACTAAGCTTCAGCGAAAATCTGTTCTAATAATATCGAAAAACTCCTTTGCAAACAGTCGTTTCAAAATTGCTCCTCCAAAAGTGAAGTTTTAAAATTCAATGTCCCCACAGAAGCATTGATTATAATATTAGCAAAATAATAATATTACAAATTTTATCTTCCACCTAGCCTTAATTTAGACATGGTTGAGTTATACCTACCGTGTAGCTGCGTCTCTATAAGTCTTTTGTTTGTGCGTTAATCGGAACGATTAATGTTATAGGAACGATGTATGGCTACGATCATTCGCCGATCCGCACTACTGAGCCTGAATACGGTCACTATTAAAATCCAAAACAATTTATTACGCTTCGAAACAAATCCAATCGAGTGTTCAAAATATTGAACTGTTGGCAACTGTTCAGGTACGCAACGTGGCGTATATGACGCCGAATAGTTACGAAATTTGTGAAAAGTTTATTCGAGATTTAGTTGAATGGAAATACACAGATAAATAGAACATTCAATTGAAATGGTTTTAAAATGCATTTCAATTATTGATACTCGAGGAGGAATGATAAATGACCTGATGAGTGTCCTGAATGAGCTTAACTGAAGAAAATCAATGTTTGGCACTTTTGGTGAAAGAATGGCTTACAACATTAAGAGGCATCGCGTCTCACACATACATGGGACAAATACGCAAGCATTTATAACGTTCATTGCTTGTATACTTTTGAAAACATTGTTGCTACTTTAAAAAAGTTATAATTCCTCAACTGAATGAGACACCAAATCAACCCATTTGGTAGTATATAATCTGTAAATTTGGACAGCGTTAATAGTAGGTCGTAAATCTATCCTCTATCCAGATTTCTTAATGTTGGTGGAATTTGATTATTTGGATTACCGCGGGTGAGGTCCAAATAACTATAGAGTGAGAACTAACGTGATGAATGGTTTAATTAATTCTGTTTTATTCGAACAATATTCACGGAATTTATACATTTTACATTATAGCTTAAACTATTGACTTAAACTATTAACTCAGCGAGTATGAGGCAATTATTCAACTAGGTGTCGAATATATAAAAAAATGTGTTTTAGATGAATATTGAATTACTAAAAATATAGATAAAAAATGTATTTTTGCATTAACATGCAAAAAAATTAATTATGTGCGAATTTACATATTATCGCACATGTTTAGGTCACAACCCTTTATGCCCTTGAGTTATACAAATTATACACAGGTGCCGTGTTCTGTTGAACATTAGTGATGGGTTTGTTAGATACTTTTCAGTATCAATATCAATTGATTCATTCGAACGAACTACCTGATACTTTTAACCCGATACTTTTAACCAATTGATACTTTTTGTGACATATATGAATTTAATACTACTAATCAAAAACAATAAGATTTGATAATGTTAAAAATTTAATTAATCATTTATTAATTTTATTTAAATCTATTCGAAATAAAAATATCATTTATAAATTTTATATAAATCCATTCGAAATAAAAATCAGCCATAAAGAAAAATATTTCAATATTAAATCCGAACAATCAACAATAGTTACAGATATCCGATATAAATATCAATATACCGAAACCGAAAGTATCAGGTTTAATATCAATATCAACTCGAATATCAATATCGGTTCGTCAAGTAGAGATTTACGAATCTCACATACAAGTATTTATTCGGTACTCATTCAAAAATATCAATTCGGTATCGGATCCGCTCGAAACGCGATATTTCAAAACGAGATATGACAAAACGAGATATGGTACAAAACGCAATATTTCAAAATGCGATATTTCAAAACGCGATATGGTACAAAACGCGATATGGTACAAAATGCGATCTTTCAAAATGCGATCTTTTAAAATGCGATATGGTACAAAACGAGATATGGTAAAAAATGGGATATTTCAATACGCGATATTTCAAAACGCGTGATGGTACAGAATGTCCATTGCGAAGCGACGGGAGCGCAGCGACCCGATTGATACCGGTCCTATATACTCTAGCCCCTATCGATTTTTAAATTCCTATAAACTGAAATTAAATTTCCCCTTCACCCGCTTGATATAACCCGATCCTAAACTCCCGTTTTGTACCATATCGCGTTTTGTACCATATCGTGTTTTGAAATATCGTGTTTTGAAATATCGCGTTTTGTACCGTATCGCGTTTTGTACCGTATCACGTTTTGAAATATCGCGTTTTGTACCATATCGCGTTTTGTACTTTATCGCGTTTTGAAATATCGCATTTTGAAATGTCGCGTTTTAAAATATCGCGTTTCAAATGGGACCCATTCGGTATATCAGGGGGTCGATTTTTTCCAAAATTCGACAAGTTGACGAAATAACCGCATGTATATTAGTAGTGGTACGTGTATTTGTATTAGTACGAATGTGTGCCATTTAATTTTTTGGATATGACATTTCTAGATATCATTTCCTATTATCATTTAAAATTTGTAAATGCAAATAAATATGCTTTAAATAAAACTAAATTTATTTAATTTTAGTTTTAAAATAATTTCTAATTCTGTGTTTCTGTGAAAACAAAACATTTATTCGACATCACATTGAAAAAAAATTGAAATGTGTAGCTAAAATATTTTTTCCTTAACACATTGAGGCACACTTTCTAAATGTGTGTGCTACTCATGAACACATTTGATAACTTTTGTAATTGCAATGATATTTCATCGCGGAAAGGAATGTATTGTGAAAACTGAAAAATATGTCGAGTTATTCTTTAAAATGTGTTAAAAACGTGGAAACGTGTTAAAAAACGAAAAAGTTGTATGACCGCTATAGCAGTAATTAACACGAACGAGTTAACTCACCACTCAAATACTTGGTGAGATGTCAAAAAACTGAGCGACGAAAGGACATAAGCACCAAAAAACTGAACCGATTTGTACCGATTCATAATTTTTGATGCTTACGTTCGCAGAAAACAAACAAATATAAATACAGAAAAATTACTCACACTAATATAAAATTGTATACTATACTCCTTATACGTATACGAAAACGTCATTCGTCGTTCGTCGAATTTTGGAAAAAATCGACTCCCAGCTCAATGTGAAAGAAAAATAACTCATATACATATGCTTGATCTTTTTTGGATTCTCTTTCGTATATACATATATTAAAATTGAGAGATGAATACTTTTATATGTATACATATTACGTTGTTATTATTATGTTTGTATTTATTTATATCTATTTTTCAGAAGGAAACATCCAAAAATATTATTAGTTGGTACGATCAGTGCCTATGTATGTGTATACGGCCGTCTTTCATTATATACGCTTTGTATGTATGCAGGCCCAAATAATGTAAACACGAAAAAACACTTTCATACGAATGCTATGAAAATTTTCTGTTCAATATTTTTTTTTTGACTTTATTTATCTATATCTCGTAATTGCGGCAAAAAAATAAATTTTCATTCCCCTGAGCACGAACTTTGTTTATTTTTCATTATTTTTGGTAAATTGTTTCTTAATTTTAAGGTAGATTTCATTTAGAATTTTACCATTTTCCGGCATGCTGCCTTTTATTTGTATTCAACAATCAACCATAGTGCCTATGTTTGTACATAAATACAGTGATTGTTGAATACTCTTCTTCCATACACACAAACTTTGAATCGTGTGTTATACGACGTTCAACAAATAAAAGGCAGCATGCCGGAAAATGGTAAAATCCTAAATGAAATCTACTTTAAAATTAAAAAACAATTTACCAAAAATAATGAAAAATAAACAAAGTTCGTGGTCAGGGGAATGAAAATTTAATTTTTTGCCGCAATTATAAGATATAGATAAATAAAGTCAAAAAAAAATATTGAACAGAAAATTTTCATAGCATTCGTATGAAAGTGTTTTTTCGTGTTTACATTATTTGGGCCTGCATACATATAAACCGTACTTTTTATATTTTTCTTCTACTTGGCCGTACACATACACGCAGTGGTACGATATACACAATTCGCTCTTTCTCACAAAACAAATTATAAGGAAATAAACTATACGAAATACGAATACCAAACCAACTATGTATTTTGTTATTCCATTTGAGTTCAGCATCGAATGTATTAGTTGATACTTTTAATCAGATACTTTTAAAAGTACTCAATTGATAGTTCGAACTTTTTGAGTATCAGGTTAAAAGTATTCGGTTCGACTCAGTTCGAAGTTCGAACATCACTATTGAACATAATCCATAACTTATCGAAGAGCTGCTATTGAAACGGCCACTATCTGAGTTTTTCATCATTTATCACCGACAAGAAAAAATTATTTTGGAAAATAACTAAGAAAATCTTTACTCTGCGTAATTTTCTTAAGAATAAAATATTTTTAAATTGCATACAAGTATTATGTCTTTTCGGTAGCAGCCATGGTGTTCGAACGATGTTACAAAATCAAGTATATACGGTAAAAGAACCTTTTACAGGTTTTATTACGCGCTAGGAAAAATATTGTTCTAAAATTTTTTAATCACGTATTTTTACATATCTGTGATTCAAAAACATTGTCACTCACGTGCTTTCACAGCCACATTGTAGTGGTGACTGACTGCATGTCGTTATTTATAAATAATAAAAATAAAAAAATCCTGTACAAAAATAAGTTTTTTGTTTCCATGGCAATCGTGTTTTTAGAAAGAGAATGGAAAGAGACCATATTGTGATTTGAAATGACGACGCCATACAACAACAACATTAATAAAAGCTCATTATTTATTTATTTTCCAAGCCAATTTTCACACAGTTTAAAGCATTTTCTTGAATCCTTTTTTGAACAGATTAAAGTTTGAACTTTTCTGCATTTACCCTTACAAAAATATTATAAAAGCTTATGGTTTAAATACACTTAAAAAGAAAAAGAAAATTAGTCGTTTTCCATACATTCCTATAGGAAACTAACATTTATTATATCCCGTATTTTAGTTTAGTGAAAAAAACCTCGAATAGGGAGGCTCTATTTATCTAGTTGGCTCTGGTTCGATTCGTCGAGCGGAACACGGCCATTACCGATAGTCAGCAATTGCTTGGAGATAGATAAGTAGATAAAATACAAAAAATCGGATAAAAAATAAAATACAAATTTGGTTGCAGGCTCCAGTCGGATTTGAATCCAGTACCTTGCGGCCCAAGCGCCGAAGCTTTAACCACTGCACCACTCGCCACATACAGACTACACATACAAAATTCATATAAAAAAAGGTTTTTTATTAGAATTTTGGGTTTTCCTTTTGAGTTTTTCCGACTTTTCTTTTTTCCCTAAACCACCACTGTATTGAGACGAACAAAATAAAAAAAAACAAAATGTACAAAATGTATGAGAAAATGACTTTTCAGGATAAATTTTTTTTGGTGAATTTTTCCGATGTTTTAATAGTTATTATGCTATTCGGAGCGAAGACAAATCCAACAAAACAAAGATCGTAAAAATCGGTCAAGCCGTTCTTGAGTTACAAATGGTGTAACTAACCCGACTTTGTTTTATATATATAGATAACAATGGACCAAGCATAGATCCTTGTGGTACACCATATTTGCTTACTAATTTTGGGCTATTACTATTATTTATACTTACAAATTGTTCACGAAATAAATTCCGTAAGAATGGAAAATTTTTAAGCCTGAACTGCTTAGACCAATTTGTTTTAGCGCTCGCTCTTCCGAGCAAGCTTATACAAAGAATTAGGCCGTCTGTCTGTTGGCACTATCACAGCAAAAACTATACATACCAGAGAACTCAAAATTTGCACACAGATAGATACTACTCTAAAAAGGTCACATTTAGAATTTGGGAACTCTGGGTCCAGTAGTTTTTGAGATATTCAACTTTTTCTAAAAATAGAGG
Source organism: Nephrotoma appendiculata (assembly GCA_947310385.1). Taxonomy (NCBI): domain Eukaryota; kingdom Metazoa; phylum Arthropoda; class Insecta; order Diptera; family Tipulidae; genus Nephrotoma; species Nephrotoma appendiculata. Next base: position 133,630,347 of record OX371225.1, on the reverse strand, counting down.
TCACACAGATGCGGCTGTCTACTTTTTTTTAAATTTTCTATTATTATTCTGGGCTAGAAAAAATATTCTTGTACAATTATTACTTGTTGCTTAGCAACAAATACAATATACTGGAATCATGAGCTTTTCGTTTCGAAAAAACAACGGCAAGATTCTAGCATTCAATCATTGGGCTAATTTGTTGTATTAGCACCTTAGTTGTTTCAGAGATTTTACACCTCTGTCCGTCCGTCTGTTGCATATTTCCTATTTTATCGAGCGCTTGTCGGACAATTTCAATTGTCCGCTTCTACTAGTTAATTTAAGAATGAGCGTTTGATGATGTGGATCTTCATAGTCAAAAGCTTTTCTTAGGTCTGTAAAAGTACATCCCACATGGAACTTTTTGTCTAAAGATTGCTTTATTGTACTGATAACAAAAGAGGCCGCTGATAAAGTGCTCGACTTTTTACAGAAACCAAATTGATTTATATTTATAATATTATATTTTTCACAATATTCAATCAGCCGCTTATATATAACTATTTCATACATTTTTGCAAATGTTGATAAGATTGAAATCGGTCTATAATTCAGATAGCTAGTTCAGATAGCTTTGGTGCTAATAAATATTTGAAATAAAAACAAAATTTAGACGATAGTTCATCATATCATACAGCCGATTTTCGATTAAGTTGATCAATAATATTGGAAATTTCAGTAACATTTGTATCGTAAAAAATTGAAGAATTCCCGTAATCAATATGATGTATAGTTGATAAAGTAATTGTTAAATAACTCACATATTTGGTCAGTTTGCTTTATAACAGCGTTATAAACTTTTAGTTAAATTTCAGTCTTGGAATTCTCACGATTTAGTAGAAATGTATTTATATTTTTCCACAATTTCCTATCATCATTAGCGCTTAAAAAACTTTAAAAAAAATCTTCTTAGAATTTACAATTGATTTCTCCCCTTCAGCTTTACACTTTTTGAATATTGTTAGAAAATAATTATTATTACGCGGATATTTTTTATGTTTTTTATAATATTATATAATCAATTTGATTATATTATTTGTTATCCATGGCTGTTTTTTCCTAGAGGTATCAGTACATGAAACTACCTTTTAATGTGTTACTATAATATGTTTGCATATACAGATTAGATCAGATATCGTATTACACTCTAAAATGGAGATTGGAAACTTTGTAAATTAACTTTATCATATTTAAATATAATTTTGTTAAATTTTTGTTTAACAGGCAGATTACGATGGTTACCCACATTCAACAAGAGTATACGATGATCACTATAATATGTAAATCATAAAGAGAAAGCCTCATAGGATTTTTGAAAATATCGGTTATGAAATGGTCTATAATTGTATTAGAAATATTCGTAATTCTAGTTGCGTGATCAGCTAGTAGAGAGTTTAGAATTATGTAGATACCCATTACAATTTAGCATGTTTTCGTATCTTTCAACTAGTAAGTCATTTCTATTGAAAATGTTTATATTAAAATCACCTACAACATAAGAATTATCGAATTTCTTTAGTATTTCATCGAAAGCAGTTAAAAATATATTGAAATTTGAACTTATTGAACTTAATATAAAATTTTAAATTTGTTTTTCAAAAAATGTTCGATTCAAATGTAGCTAGATGCCAGTCTGCATTTATTTTCTCATATTTTGGAGCTTGTATAAGACGAAACCAGATAGCATTTTAAACGGATAGATGATTATTGTTTTCTAAATGTAGATACATAAAAGTTGAAAATAATTATGATTAAGCATTTAAATAAACCTTTTGATGGTAATTTATTGAGTTATAATATTATTAACACACATTTGTATACTTTTAATGCGTGTGAAATACGATCCAATAAAAAAATCCCAAATTTATTGCATGCAACAAATGTTGCACTGAAATCCCAAAAGATTTAACGATTGATTTGAAATAAAAATTAATTTTAGATTTTCAGATTCCGTTCAGAAACTTATTTATTATAACATGAAGTAAAAAATCAGACTAGTGAACTATAAAAAAAAGGCAAGTATGAAAGTAACTTTTCAAAATGCTAATAAACAAAGTCATCTTCTAAAAGACACTTACACAGGTTTTATTCCTACAAGATTCAAATTTGAAATCTATTCTACAAAATTCAAAAGATTGACATGTGGGTGGTTTTTTAGAATGCTCGTGATATGGAATCTTACCGGGAAAAACGAATCAACGATTCCTAGGGTCGGTGATATAAATTACAGGTCTTTTACGCCTTTTTTACGGAAAAAATTGCAATTATCAAATTTGTTCAACAAATTTCATATGATTGACATGTGGATAGGTTTTCTGGAACACTCGTGATACCTTCTCTTAAACGTATCACGAGTTCCAAAAAACACTCTGGATAAAGGAATCGAACGATTCCTGGGGTCGGCCGAGGTCTTTTCACGAGCATTCTATATAACTTACCTACATGTCAATCTTTTATAATTTGTTAATTGAAATTTGTAGCAACAATTCCTTTGTAAAAGTCCCGTTAATACTATCGCCGACCCCAAAAATCGTACTATTCATTTGTCCCGTTAAGAGAACATATCACGAGTGTTGCAGAAAACATACCCACATGCCAATCTTTTAAAATTTACATATTTGTTAATTGAAACTTGTTGCAAAAACCTATCCTTTTGGGTTTTCACATTTTTTAAGTTTATTTTGTAAAATTATTTTTTCTAATTTACTTTCTTTACATGTAAAATGCCCAATTGTGCTAACTTTCGAAACCAATGATGATCGTATATTAAGCGTATGTTTTCCTGAATCATTTTGCGACCAATTTTCTTACTGGAATTTTGCCAATTTTCCCAATTTCTTGTGAATTTTTGGTGATTGCCAATTTTAAGACCGAAGTTCTGATTACCTCATATGTTTCAGCTTGTAGCGCTTGATATATTGAAATCCGGGATTCTGTCACGACTCGGGATTTTGGTCATGATGAGACTCATGGTCATGATTCACATCAACATTCACACCAACCATTTCTGTAAGTAAGACATTTCGTTCTCATTCTAGAATTATTGCAAAATATAATTACATTACCAAAATTATCATTGTAAACGCCATCGAAATAAATTTGTTTACTTCTAATAATACATTTTAATTAAATGACTTTTCCACATTTATTATATTGTATTGAGGTTAAATGGAATTAATGGAACAATAATTATTTTTTAAAATCGTGTCTGTTTTTTTATTGGTTTATGTAATGTAAAGCAATGTAAACTATCACACGATGAAATTACATTTAAACACAAAAAACCGGTATTTACTTAAGTAAATAAAACACGAATTATTTTCGTATAGCGTTTATGTAATTTGTGTAAATAAAAATATACGGACAAGGAAAAAATTAGCGTCACATAATTACATCGAGACTAAAATGAAAATCGGTATGTAAATTTCAAAACCACCTACAACATTTATTGGGATTCTCTTTTGCACACTCAAACTTATTAAAGAATAAAATGATTTCGCTATTTATTTATGTAAAAATTTACTTTTCTGTTTTATCTCGCCTTGTTCGGTTTCAGTTTTTCCGTTTTGCTTGCGTAACTGTTTATCCCTAATTAAGTAAAATGAATAAAAAAAAACACGAGAAAAATAGGGAAACTGGAGTTGTATAATCATAATAAAATAATGTTAATAACATCAAACTACCAAAAATATATATTTTATATACAGTCGTACATATATTGAATGTAAAAAATTATTTAAATTTTCAACTCACTGTTTTATTTTCCTTTTGTACACATTTAATACATATTTAGTACAGTACATTGTGATACACAACACTGGAAAATGAAAGAAAAACCAGTGCCAGTCATGTAAATGCACATTGTGTGTAACAGGCAAGTAGACATGAAAGTGCTATAAAAATATAATAATTTTGCTAACTGTGTATTATGTTGGCATCGGTTCCCTGTGCTTTTTTCTGCTATGCTTTTATTCTGCGAGCTTTCGTTGTTTTTGTTGTTATTGCCAAAATAAAAAAATAATGAACAGTGGCAGTATTCGACTAACACATTCCACATAACAAAAACACAATTTTTATTTTTCATAATCATTGGAATGTTTGAGAATTAAATTATTTATAATTTTTAGCTCAGTGAATTTTGATTGCTTTTGCCAATGTTAAACAACAAATAATTTTTTGGGTTCCCTTCTCGATTTGAATGATTGGTGTTGTGTATACGATATGGATGATAATGGTGATGTTGTTGTGCTGGTTGCTACGAGATTTTTTTTTATTTTTTTTTATATTTTCGTGCAAACATTATTAGACTAAATAATTTATTTTAATGTTTGTTAATTTTCTATATGGTTCAACGTGAAAAAATAACTTTAATATTTTATATGATTATATGAACGGATCACGGTGTTAGTTTTAAACACTTTACGCTGAAACTATAATCCTAAAATGTTCTTCTTCTAACGCCAGTTTCAAAGAAACTTTGAAAGATTAATATAATTATGTATACTATTTACAACAGATGTATTTTAATATTTGTTGTATGCCGTGGTCATATAATTCGGTTGGACGAACGCTTGTTACAGACAACGTAATAAAAAATTAGAAATGAATTCCTAAGGATAAATTGATAATGAACGATGCCCTAACTAATATACATAAATGTCGACTACACACCAATCTTTACTTCTAAAGCAAAAAATAAAAATTACCGAACTGTTGGTAAAAATGTCTTTTATGATCAAAAACATTAACCTTGCTCAAATTTCAGAAAAGCTTCAAAGTCAATCATTATAAGTTGAAAATTTAATTTTCAATTTATTTGACTTCTCGTACACAGAAGTTCACCAATTTTAGCAAGGATTTCCCAATTAATGAAAAAAATTAAGTATAAAGTATTTTCCGAATATTATTAATCCGGACTATGGGGATGCCGCATTTTGATGAAAAAAATTTCTTTTTAATAAAACTCGTCATTTGCTGCGTTTATACCGCAGCTAAAATAGCAATGCTACAGTTGTCAATATTATTTAGCTTGCGTTCATACCGTATGTTGCTATAAATGTCAAAAACAGAAAATTTCACGTTCTACGTATTATTTTCAACGATCTAAACAATCGTTTTGATTTTATCTATTTGTTTCTAAAATAATTAAATTAAATTGTTAATCAAAAACATAAATATGAGTATCAATGAAAGTTATTTAAAGATTATTTGTGCGTTTAAAATACGAAGAAATGCAGCAATCCGAAAACAAGATATTTCGAATATGTTAAAAAGGAGGTATACTTATTAAAAAGGAGGTATACTTATTAAAAAGGAGGTATACTTATTAGGAATACGGATTCATTTATTCGAGCACTTGAAGTATATGTGCCGCCTCAAAAATTGTTAGTCTCATTATCGTGCCCCTGAAGTAGGAAATGATTTACTTACTAAATTGAATAATCAACGTTTTATTCAAGAATTTCGGATTTCTCCGAGTAAGTTTATGTATATATACAACGCTCTTCGTGCAGATTTAGAGCCAAAACCCAATCCGATATCAGGCAATCAGAAGCAAGCTACTGTGGAGGAAAAAGTAGCTGTTTGCCTATATAAATTAAAAAGTTGTAGCGAATGCCAGGTAACTGGAAATGTTTTTGGATTTGGGAAAGCTACTGTACAAAAATTCTTCCATGAAACAATAAGCGCAATAATAAAGAATTTAACACATTTGCATATTAAAATGCCCAAATTACAAGAAGCTGAAAAAATATTAAACGAGTTCTTCAAAATTACTGGTATTCATCAAATTATGGGAGCTATAGATTGTACGCATATTCCAATAACCGCCCCACTCGAAGGTACAAGAGACTATTTAAACAGGAAAGGATGGACTTCTATTGTACTACAAGCTGTAGTAGATTATGACTATCGGTAAAACCTAAAATGGGAAACAATATTTTATTTATAGATATATAAATACTTACATATATTACAGATTTCTTGATATTTCGTGTAATTTCCCAGGAAACGTCCATGACGTAGAAGTCGGTGTAAATATTCCGTACGTTCTACTTGGCGACCCGGCGTACCCACTTCTGCCTTGGATTATCAAAGACTTTCCCGGTAGAAATTTAGAGTCCAAAAAACAACTTTTTAATTTAAAATTGAACCGTGGCAGAATAAAAATAGAACAAGCATTTGCGATTTTGAAAATGTGTTGGAGAATTTTATCACGGCGCTCCGACGTCGATGTCAATTTTATGCCACTGGTTGTCGCTGCATCTTGCACCTTACATAACATTATAAGGGACGAATTTTAAACGCAATTACTGTCTCTTGAAAATTCCAGCGACCAAAATTTCATGACTAAGACCAGCGAAGCCAGAGAGTCTGTATTACCTGCCGCAGAAGCAATTATAAATGCAATAGCAAATAAATTATTTGAAGAAAATTTGTTGTAACATTTATTTTCAAAACATAAATAAATAAAGCATAAATTCAAAATTCATATTTAATATTTCAGTTTATAATACATATTTTAAATTATCACATTTCCATTTCATTTCAGTATCACATTTCATTTTCATTAAACATAATAAATAAAATTAAACAAAAAACTAAAAAAAACTAATTATTGGCTAAATAATATACTGGTCCTTCCTCAACATGAGAGGCACTTGAAAAAGTTTCAAATAACTCTCGTAAGAAATCCTGGTCTTTCTGCTGCATTTCCAGCTGAAATTTCTTATCGCTTTCATGCAGCTTCTCCAATGCCTGAATTGTTTTTTTGGTTTCGTCTGCAAAACTTTTTTTTAAATCTGCTGTAAGTGAAGTAACCACAGAACGATAACTAGTGCGTGCTATAACAGAAAATTATTATAGTATAAACTATTATAAATACATTGTAATTTGGGTATAAAATTTCTTAACCTCTTTTTACTCTTGGCGGCTGAATTTCCGAAGAGGAAGAGGAACAATTAGGCGGTGGAGAAATATTTGCACTAGTTCGTGCCAGTTCGGTAGCCACCAATTCATCATTACTGGGTGAAAATTCATTGGTGGATGTTGGTTTGCCCTGAACTGTAATGAAATAGTAAATGTATTTAATAAGTGAAATAAAGTAAATAAATATACACTTACAACTACTTGAATCAAATCCTACACTTCTAAATGCTACCGCTGGACGATCTTCTAGTATTTGGGACATTTTGTCATAAAAATCATTCGTTTCACGTTTATTGCCACTTTTGTTGTTGTTATTTTGTGCCCGCATAAATTCGGTTTTAAGTTTAACAAATTTATATTTTATTTGTTCTCCATCTCTATCAAATCCTAAAACCTTCATTTCATCGTTGATCATTTTATAAATATCTGATGATCTGTTTTTTTTTGTCATCAAATAGCTTCATTATTTTTTTGTCAACCATAATATCGAGAAGAGACACTATTTCGTTATACGTCCAGTTTGAGGCTTTTTGTCTTTTCAAAAGCACAAAAAATTTAAATAAAATATTTTTAGGCACAATTAGGTACTTCTCTATTCAGCCTTTTATGTGTACTAACAATAAAACAAAAATTTCCATTTTGACATTTTTAGCATTGTTGTCTGTTTATACCGTAGCTACGTAGCATTGCTAGCTACGTAGCAATGCTAAATAGCAGTGCTATTTTAGATAGCTAGAGCTATGAGTATGTCGTGTTTAAACCATTGCTTCAGCTGTCATTTGCATTTAGCATTGCTATTTTAGCTGCGGTATAAACGCAGCAATTGTCGGTCAAAAATAAAAATATAATCTGAACTTATTTTTTTTTTTAAATATAACTAATTGCTATAAAAATCACTGGGACGTTCTATATTTTATGGGATAAGCTTGTTCCGTCTCGACCAATCTATCTGTATGCACAGGGTTCAAATTTTTACTGAAAAACGTGTTTTTTTTCTCAAAATACGTCATTTCCGCTTAAATTTTAAAAAACTGTGCTGGACCGATATTGTTGAAAAATTATCATAGATTTCTTTTAGTTTACAGCTGCTTTTTCATAGATGATACTTTTCGAAATATTAAAAAAAGATGAAAAGTTCAACTCCTGTGGAAGCTGCCACATCCTGTAAACCTATTTCGATCAAAACTCACCTGGGATCTCCCAATGTATGGGAAAAGCTTTATTATGATGTTTCGTTTTTAGTCTGCACGACGGTCTCTTTATCGTAAACAATTTATCGTGTTTCAATTTAACGTGAACATTTAACCAAAGAACAGTTTATCGTTGACACAATTAACCGTGGACACAATTTACCGTGTGGAAAATTTATCTTATGCCAGTTTATCGTAGTTTGTAAAATTGACGGTATAACAAAATTATGTGTAAATAAAAATTAAAATGTCTGGTTTATAAAATTTTATTGGGTATTTTGCACGGAAATGGGATTCTTAAATGATATTTGGAAGAAGTTCTGGAATTTAGCCACCTGGGACGGAAATCGGTAATTCATTAGCTGATTATGATGGGATTGGGTATGTTGGATGGAAATAGGATTCTTAAATGATTTTTGGAAGAAGTTCAGGAATATGACCACCTAGGACGGAACTCGGTAATTTATTAACCGCTTATGATAGAATTGGGTATGTTGGATGGAAATGGGATTATTGAATGATTTTTGTAAGAAGTTCTGGAATATGGCCACCTGGGATTGAAGTCAGTAGTTTCTTAACCGATTATGGTGGGATTGGGTATGTTGGATGGAAATGAAATTCTTAAATGATTTTTGAAAGAAGTTCCTGAATATGGCCACTTGGGACGGTACTCGGTATTACGGGTCGGTATGTTGGGAGTGGAAAATCAATCAGAATTGAGTTTCCTCTCCCAACATACCGACCCGTAATAATATTAATAATTCATTTTATGATAAAACAAAGATAAGTTAGAAGCAAGAATAATCACGGAAAACAACTCGAGGCCGATGAATGAGAAAATAAAATAAGACCGAATGCCAGGAATCGCCATGCAATTTAAAAAAAAATGATCAAGAGAAATGAAAATGGCCGCGCATACCAAAAGCGGAAATAAATCAAACAACACAAAATATGGTCGGCGAACGTGAATAATTTTGAGTGAAACCAACGTGCAACCCCTGTCGCTGTCACACGTTTGACCACCGTAATTTGGTTCTCGAGCACAATATATAACATATATCCACTTATGGACAAAAAAACGCATAATGTGTATTTTTGAAATTTCGTGTAGCTTAATAATTTTTTTTGTAATTATTATGATAAAATCTATATATAGGATTTAGTTCTCACTGAAATACACAAGCATTAAAAAAATAATACCATTAGTTTTGTTGGATTCGAGTTTAGAACAAATTTGAGCATTTTGGCTGTTCAGTCTAAAAGTTTATTTACATTGAATTGTTATTTAAATTGTACAATTAAGTGTAAGACTAAGGTTTTTCATTAAAAACAAATAAAAATGAATAACTTGTCGGCTGGAAGAAATCATTTGAGTGTTGAGGATTGCGAGAGGGCCATTACATTAGTTGAAGAAGGAAGAGCTCAGTCTTACGTTGCACAACTGTTAAGAGTGGACCAATCCATAATATCAAGTGTGATCAAACGATTCCAGAATAATGGACAGTATCATCGCCGTGCTGATCGTGGGAGAAATCGATGTACAACACTGACTGACGATAGACATATTAAATTTTTTATTTTTTTTATTTGTTTTATTGTTTAAAGAGTCTTAAGACTATGACAAGGTTAGGTTTAGGTTTCAGTGGTTGACACTTATGCCATTTTTTTTGGCCCATTGTGATACCACGCATTCACGCCACATCATTAACCCATTCACCTATTCACCTACTCACACAACTACAGTATACCATCTGCACATTGCAAGCTCCATGTCAACCTGTAGTACATTGACATGGACGGTGGGTCGGCGCTGAATTCTGCACTCCATCAGAGGGTCTTAGTTGTGTTTATTAACATCACCAATTGTAATCGATGATGAAAATTCGAGTTGCATCTAGCCTTTGATGGGATTCGAACCCAGTACCTCCCGGTCCAAGTGCCAAAGCTTTAACCACTGCTCCACTTGTCCGGTAAGACTATGACAAACAATTTATGTTAATAAAAATGATGTGTTTTTGAACCGAGAACATAAAAAACAATCAAATGTTCGCTTCTAAATGTTTATCCGATTAGGTCTCAAGCCACTTTGTAATTAAATATGATATTAGTGACATCTGCTATTTGTATATGTTTTGCTCGTTTTTTAAAGAGTCTAGCAATTCATTAAATAAGAGGAGACATTTATAGAATGAAGTTAGATTAATGTTGGATTTAGTAAGACCTAACTGAACTTTCCTGATGAATACCAATAATTGAAATTAACCTAAGACGTCAATAGGCAATATCTTGGATTTTAGATGGTTTTATTTGCCGTAAGTAAGGGCAAACGTTTAATGGTTTTGATTACCCGATTTTGTAAAACTTTGAGATTTTTCTTTGTATTTTGAGACGCAATTGTCCATAGTGAGCTCATATAGATAAGTCTAGAATTAATGTAAGCATTGTAAATCATCCAAGCGGTTTTTTCATCAATGTAGCTCCATATTCTTTTTATTGCAAAAATGTAAGGCCAAATAGTTTTTTAAGTTTCAATGTGTGCACTTTCCAGTTTAGATTCTCATCAATCACTAACCCCAAATAAGTCGTACTTTGAACTTGACCGATTTTATTATTACAAACAGATGAGCTGGAAAATATGTTGGGAAGTATTTATTTTGAAAAAATATGTAATTAGTTTTCGACAATTTTATATTCATTTTGTTCGCACTTCAATTTTAAGTATATCATTTGTGATTTGTTCGAAAATCGTTAGAGGATTTTTCGATTTGTAAATTAAAGTCGAATCATCTGCATACATAATTAGTTTGCCAGACAGTTCTAAATTAAACATATCGTTAATAAAAAAATTAAACGCTATCGGTCCAAAGACTGACCCCTGTGGGACGCCCGTTAATATTTGTAATGGTCTGCTCTCAATACCATTTATAACCGTATATTGGACACAATTAACAAAATAAGAAGAGAGGAGTGAAAAGGTTGGGTTGGATGGATTTAATCTTTTTAGTTTTAGAAGTAGAATGTCATGCGGAACAATATCAAACGCTTTTTTAAGATCGATTGAGAGCATAGCAACATAATCCTTGTTATCCATTCATAATAAAATTTTATTGAGAACAGCCATCAAAGCTGATTGGGTACTAGATTTTTCCACAAAACCAAATTGGTAGGGGCTTATGATTTTGTTCTTCAGAAAATATGTATGTAATCTTTCTACCATAATTTTTTCAAAGATTTTCGAGAATACGTTCAATATGGGAATTGGACGGTAATTATAGGTATAATTTTATTTCCTGGTTTAAAGATAGGGTGAACTTTCGCAATTTTTAAGCAGTCTGGGAAATGCCCATTACCGATGCATTCATTGATTAATTGAACAATGTTAGGAATAAGGAAATGTTTACATTGCTGTATACATTTTACAGAAATTGCATCGTACCCTGCGGCAGCTGATGTATTAAGATTTTTGATTATAGCATCTACCTCGGTATAATTAGTAATAGAAAAATCAATAATGGGCAGCCCATCATATTTCAAATAACTGGAAAATTGAGGTGCTGAATTAAATTGTGCAGATTCTCTAATAACATTTGTGATGTTCACAAAATGACTATTAAAATTGTTAGCAATTTGAAGGGAATCATGTATAATTTCTGAATTTTCATTAATTACAGCAATTATTTAGTTAGCACCATTGTCATCTTTGTTTAGATACTCGTAAGTGGCTTTAGGGTTACCTATTTATTTTTATAGATTATTAATATTAAAATTTGATAAAAGTTTTCGTTTACAATAAACGGCCTGGTTTCGAAAATACTTAAACCTTTCCTTGTAATATGTATTATTTGGATATTTCCTTTGAAGGGAATGAAATGTATTTTTCGCTCTGATAATCAATAGGAATTTGTTTGTGACCCAAGTGTTCGATTGTTTTCTTGGTATTACTTTGATGTTTCTTGCAATAAGATTCGACTGCATATCAATTAATTCTTTAAAAGACTTGTGCAAATGACTATGTGACCTCGATAAGTGGATGAAGATTTGGGAATAATCAATCATACTAATAGGAAATTTTCTGCAATTATTATTAACAATCTTGTCCGATTTGTCTACTAGGATGATTCTATGATCAAAGTCAGGTGAATCAAACAACGTGACGCTTAATTCTGAACCAATTATATCTGTGTAAATATGATCTATTGATGATGGCGTTGTGGAAAATCGAGTATAAAAGTCAGCATTTAGGTTATTAAGAACCACAAAGCCGCACGAAGAGACTATCGACTGCAACATAGTTGTTTTATTCTCAGATACATTAAACAGATTAATGTTAACATCACCCAAGACTTTTTTTTTGTTTTCCTTAGGAGGGGGGAAAATCTTTATGGACCTTCAGGGTAAACCCCGGTGTATGGGACTCTCACACACTAAACCTCCCCCCCCCCTCTCTTTCAGACAATCTTCCACCAGGGAACTACTTCTCGTATTGCGTCTTGGTGGTGCCTCATAATTATATATTCTAGTCTTTTTTTTCCGTCGTTTAATTCTATTTAATTTATGTTTGAGCTAGGCGGTTCATCTCCGCTTGTTTGGCTCTTAATATCCTTTCGGTGTATGTCGCAACCGAGTCCCAGTTTGAGCTCGTGGAAATCACAATTTTACTCCAGTTATCCTTTCTATTTCGCTCCTCTCGATTCTCCATCTTTCACATTGGAAAAAGTGTGCTCGGCGTTGTCAATGGTCGAATCTCCGTAAAAACATCACCCAGGACTACAGAATTCGGAAATTTTAATAATAAATTTTCCAGAGCAGCAAAAAATACGTCATCAGGGCATTTTTCTGTACGGTATATACCAATTACTTTACTGTGGTATTGGGGTAGATCGATCACAATAAAACTAGTATCAAGCAGATTTAATAATTGTTTTTCTATTGCTAAAAGGGAGTTAATATCATAAACGGCAATCCCAATAAAGATAACTAAAATGTGGGGAGGAGCATTTAATGTCTTTAAAAAATATTTAATATTTTCAAAGCTTGCGCGAAGTGACCTAGCATTTATTAGAACATACCGTAAGAAACCATTGCTATAATTTGGTTCGGATTTTATATAATGCTTTAGATGTAGATTGTTATAAATATCAGTTTCCTGCATGATATGAAACGATTCCATGTTTTCGATTGCAAGCCAAGATTTTAATATTAATCAAGTCAATTTAACCTAAGTTGTACTATAAAAGAAAAGCAAAATTAAGTTAAATAGCTAGATTCAAAATAAAAAAAAAATTCAAGAAATAATATGAAAAAATAAATAAATAAATAAATAAAATAAGATAAATATGTCTATGCGTATATAAAAGAAATAATAATGATAAATACTTTGCATATGCTAGGAAGATAACCATATATAATTTCAGAATACATAAACGGAGCCATTGAAGAGCGCATCATTTATTCAGCTGGCTGAGAAGTCGTTGGTTGTGGTACGATATTTGGCAGTTGTGATATACAGAATATAATTTTGGGATTATCCACCTGATTTTCTTGAACGTAAACTTGTCCGTTAAAATAGCATTTATGAAGTACCAGGATGAAGTTGGTGCAGGAAAATAGGTCAATTTTTAATTAAATTTTGCATAACCGATTGTTTCTTATTGCTGAATTTAAACGAGATAATCAATTGATAGTATGAAGTATGAGAATCTCGCCTGTTCTCTTTTAATGTAGATCTATGAAAATAGTTGTCCACGTCAATTAAGTTAAAGCCAAGTAACGTGCCCAAATCTACTACAAACCTTTGGAAATATTTAGTTTCTGCAGGTATACCTATAATTATTATGTCATTGCTGAATGATTGTTGGAGTATGCACTCATTTTGGTACTCTAAATTATTAATTTTTTCCTCGCATTTACGAAATTTGCAGGTTAAAGATGAGATGTCTTCTTTATTTTGGGATACGTCACATTTGAATTCTTTCATCTTTACGTTTATGTTATCGATTTTCAGTTGAAGATCTTGGTTCAAAGTATCCATTTGTCGATTAAGATCGTTGTTGGATGTGAAAATGGCCTGCATAACATCCTTGAGTGTTGGACTTTCGATTGATTGCAAAGCCAGTAATGTTCGCGATTCATCTGTGAATTTTTATAGTTTACTTCTAGTGGAGGTATTCGAAGGAACAGACATATTAAAAGGTATTATAATAGAATTTTATGATTCTAAGAAATTCACTTCAATAAACTTTTTGATAGATTCATTCGGTCTTTAGACTTGTATCATGTATATCACTGTCCTTAGACTTATTCACATAAATATTAGTACACTTACAATTATTTCTGGTTATGAATTATATAGTTATCAACAAACAATTATGTGTATACATTCAGTTTGTGGGTTTAAAATCACAACACAATAATATTTGTCTCTTAAATACGGTATCAGTTTGATGGCCTTTACAGCGCCCAGTACAGTTTATGATACAATGACAAAATTGTAGAATCACATTACTTTTCAAAAATATTTATAAAAGATGCACTTAGTTTGAATAGTGTTACTTACACAAAACCATTATTGTTTCAAAACATATTTATTTACTTTATCACATCGACAGAGAATACTTATTTATAATACAGCCATAATTATTATTAATTAATTTTAATTTGTAGCACTCAGCAACTCACGACTTATCTACTCAGCGGCCATCTTCGGATGAATTAATTTGCTTGAGAAAACGGTTCGTAACTGGACGTAGTATCAAATCAGACCTAATCGGATCCCGAGATTCACCCATTAGTGAAAGGAATTTGACTGCAAGAAGGCCAGCCTTATTTCCAAAGTTGTCTACAGAACACCGCAGAGCTCGTTTAATGTTTGCTCTCGAACATGAAAACTGGACAATGGAACAATGGGCCAATGTTTTGTTTTCCGATGCGTCTCGATTTTGCCTTGGATCATCAGACCGTGAGAGAGTTTATTGTCGTCCTTTGTTTTCGATTAAATTTTATTTAATAATAGATATTTCGTTGATAATTCCCCTTATAAGTGAAGCAAAAAGAATTATATGCGTTTTTTTTCCATAAGTATATTTAAAAATTTGAAAAAAATAAAAATTGAAATTTGGAGTTTAAGTGAATGTTAAAAATAAAAAAAAATTAAATAAAAAATAAAATAAAAATTATACCATTTGCCTTTCGGTTGGGCCCCCGGTAATGTTGAGCATCTTCCCGCCTTTGGATAAAATAAACGTTGGGCGTTTTCCCACCTTTGGATAGCATACACGTTGGGCGTCTTCCCGCTCTTGGATCATAAATATATCCCGTTGGGTGTTGGCTCGCCTTGTTTACAATCAATGTCCGCTAAAACCGAAGATAAACCGTTGGCTCGCCTTAACCGAAGATAATATTGTTGGGCGAACGCCAAAATCCGTAGTAGTATTTTGCGTTGTCTCGCCAAACCGTAAAAAGGTGAATGGCCTCAACTTCGCACCCGTAAGAAAAATCATTGATACACTTAGCTTAATTGCGGCCACGTTGATAATTTACGGTGTCCGTTGCACTGGGGTATCGGTTGAATGGGAATCTCTTTATTGAATCAACTTGGAAGCGTTCTTCAATTCCATTTGCCAAACCTCCATAGGAATATATCGTCTCATTCAAATAAAAGTAGTACATCTGCAAAACACAATTTTTCAGGAGAGGCATTACAAATTTTCAATTCTTGTTTACCTTTAATCTTTTCTTGATTAATTTCTTGAAATTTTTTATAAATTAAGAATGATGGAACATTTGATCACTGTTACAATAATTTTAAGTACAACTGATTTAATGACGCTATTTTCAATATTTTTGTAAATAAAACATGTTATAGTATAGCCTAGAACATTTTTAACCGACGCACAGTGGCGCGAAGCCGTTAACATTTTTTTTTAAATGTTCGTCTTGAAATTGCCTATCGATTTCTCATTTTCGATTTTCGTTTTACGACTTCATTTTTCCGGAATTCTGATCCAAAAATTGATTTTTATGCAATAACGTAGATATCCATTTTCCATATAATAGTTAAAAGACGTCCATTTTCCATATAATAGTTCACTATTTATAAACATTAATTTTTTTATGGTTCTTTTCAAGAGCACGCATGGTAGTGAAAGAGTCTCTGAAGCCGAACATTTTCCCATAAAAAAGTTTGGTCAAATTTCAATCTCGCGTATCGTTAGGATCACTTTCGTGTGGGATATCTACGTTTCTGCATAAAAATCAATTTTTGGATCTGAATTTCGGAAAAATGAAGACGTAGAACGAAAATCGAAAATGAGGAATCGATAGGCAATTTCAAGACGAACATTTTAAAAAAAAATTTACCTCAGACACTCCAACCCCATAAGGTGTAGAGTAATTTGGGTGGCACAGTGGCGCTTCGCGCCACTGTTCGACGGCTTAACAAAATACACATGTCATACTCTTCTTCGTTGAAATAAAATAAAGTCGAATTACATAAGATTTAGACATATTATAAATAGGGATAATTAAAACAAAAGCTATATTAAAGTTTTTTATAACAAATATTATTTTAATTCATTTTTATCACAAAATTATAATGGTATCACATTTCAGTTAGGCACCCAAAAATAAATAAAAATAAGATGAGAATATTATAAAATTCATTCTTCATCTGAGCTAAAGACATTGTTATTATTAATAGTATCGCCTAGCTACGTATGGAATATTTCTGTAAAAACTACTATAAGCCGAATTAATAGAATTTTTGTCACATAAATCCACGAGATCTTTGTATTTTGCGGCACTTATTGGAATTGGCTCAGTGTACGCTGGATTTAGATCAAAATTTAATGTCGCAGCAGTTGATTTAAAGGATTTCATCCCTCTTGGTTTGGATTCAACTTCTTTTACGACTGTGATTGTTTTATATTCCTCTTGGAAGTTGTACTTATATTTTAAAGATTTTGGATTTTCACGGTTAATCATTATTTCCTTTAATTTGTTGGTATACAGTTTTTCATTGTTATCGTTTTTTTTGGAAATTAAAACCGTTTGTAGGCGTTTTGAAATAAAAAAAAATCCAGTTTGCACATTTCCGTTACTACATACTGTGGCGATTTAGTTTTCGTACATTTTATAATTTGGTACCACTGTTCTGGTACAAAGATCTCCTGGTGTTTAGTTATTCTCTCCACACATGAATGAATACTATCACCCTCATTTAGAGTGTGGCCTTTCTCTAAATATTTGTGTTGGATAGTAATATTATAATTGTTGTATGCCCATGAGTAGAACGCAAAAAGAATTATATTTCGGTTTTGGCCGGGCCAATTGTCTGACCAAAATCGAAATTCCTTAGAATTTGGATACAATTCGATAATTTTTTTTAAGCAGCTGGAAACTTCTATTCCTCCACGTCTGCCGATTGTCTCGTGCCATACAAAGCAGTATCCCGTATTATTATTTAAACAGTAAATTGTAAAATTATAAACAAAATACTTTCGTTTATAATAAAATACTGACGCTCTAGATTGTGGTAAAATCAATATTTTCTGAAAATCAAATACGGCAACGGTAATTACAGATTTATTTTGGGCTTCCGTTTTATCCAGCTCTTTTAATCTTCTAGCTTCTGTCTTATTGAATAAATGTTGTTGCTGTGCTGATTGTTGGTGGTCTTTCTCCTTTAGGGATAAGTTATCGTACGAAATACACACATCGCATTCGTCCTTTTTTGGGACATGGAACCCTAAATTAAAATTTTTATTTAATATGTCGCGATACTGGCGTTCGGTCACATCGTGTGAAATAGAAGTTTCCTCCATTTTTCCAAAAACAACCTATACATTTTGGCGATGCTTAAGCTGCTATCCAAATAGTTTCGATTGCTTCGTTTTCCGCAGTAATGTGACTCTATGGACGGGAACGATTTGATATGGTTACAAATCGCATCAAACATTACTAGTTTTGTTGGATTGGCTTGTATTTTATATGTTCCGCGTAGATCCCTTTCTACAATTCCATTTCCTGCTATATTTTTAAAAGCAGTTGTAACCCATTGATGATTTATTGATATCGTGTTTAAAAACATCAATTTGCACACCTTCAAAATACAATATTTTTTATTTAATGTATTCAATATTCTATGTCTACTTACGCTTTGCTTTGTGATTATTGTGTTTTCGTTCCATTTTGGTAGAAAATACTGCCGATTAGGATTACGATTGAATTTTGGTGATAAGATTGTCTGAATTTTTGTGGTTTCTTCTACATGTTTTATAATATAATTCCATTGCCGATATCTCGAACCAACGTAACAAACTTGCTTTTAATTGTTTTCTCGGTCTAATTGCGTAATTTTCTCTGAGCATTTCATCTTACAATTCGACTTACACGGAGTTCTCAATTTTCTTCCTATTATGTTTTTTCCACTTTGATAGGTATGTACCAAACCCTCATTATATGACATTTTAGATAGTGTTGACTTCCATAATTCATTATGCACTCCACGCTTTCGTACATATTGCCTTTTCGTTTCTGCACTATCTTGTGCCTGATTTGAAATAAATGTAGGGGTAATTGGGCTCCAAGCAGGGCGTTCGGTATTTGGCGTTCCTGGCGAATTTTGAGTTTTTGGTGTTCGTGGGGATTCCGATTGAGGAACTAAACTCTCAAAATTACTGCATTTGGCCGATTGTGGCGATAATTTATTGTATACTAGTTGAACATTTGCTACAAAATAGAAAACAAAACTAAAATTCTAATGTTCTGAAGTTTAGATAAACACTTTACTTACTATAACACTCCGCAGTTTCACTGTCGGTCGATATATCGTTACTTTTTGGAATGCACTCATTGCCACTATCACTGAAATCTAATTGAGAATTGGTTTAATATCCTTCAAATTGCTATTAAGCAACATACCTGAACCTGATATAATATCTTCAGATTGTTGAACTTCGTTTGGTGCTTTTAGATTTTTATTATGTTGGTCGTCATCTTGTGCACCAGATCCACCCGTATCACCTTTCGTTTCTGTGTTTGATATGTAGGTATTTTTTATAATAAATGTGCATTACATTTTATGAAATATAGAATGATCATTCGCATCAACACTATTATTCACAAAATCATTTGTACTAGTCTTACCTGAATTTTGTTTAATTTTTTCTATAGCTAATTTTAATATTTTACTCGCTCTATACGACATTTTTTACTTAGCAAGAACTCGAACGATGTTCTCTCTTTGAACAATAGCTGAAAACTAAAACTTAATGAGAAAAATACTACTGTCAAAATTAAGCGCCAAAATAACCTCACATTTCTTCCACTTAAAAATATTACATTGAATTTTGTAATATAACAACAAAACAAAATTACCGTATTAAAATATTACAAAGTACGTTTAAAATTTCAAAAATATAAACATAAACAGATCAATGAACTTTGTACAACATAAACACAATTTTTCTCCGACCATTAATATGACAAATGCACTTAGAATAATATTTCAATAAAAAACTCCAGCCTATAATAATACATATCATTTTGGACTAATTTAGTTTGGAGAAAATATTACTTGACACCAACATTAAACTATTATATTCTATTTTTAACCGCCAGGGAGGTGTTTGATGAATTTAAAAAATTTGTGGTATATAAAAACGATGTTGCAGATCTCGAATCCGTCATAATCTAAAACTAGTACATCTAACTTTGTAATACTCTTATTTGAGTGGGACGATATATAAAACTAGTTTGGTTACACTAAATGTTCACACAACACATATTTTTTTTTTTATTAGAGTATATATTTGATCTCATCTATAAAACAATTTTTAATTTTATTATTTAAACGTAAATTTAATAATTAGTTTTATTTAAACTCTCTTCTAATTTTGTAATTAATATTTTACATAAATTCAAAAGAAAATTTTGTTCATTATCCAAAACACAAAGATAATCTCCAACTTGAGTATATTTTATAACAAAATTCTCAACTAGACTTTTTCTCCATACAAAATATAAAGTTTGACTTTATTTCACAAAACTTAAAACCAGACTAACTTAAAAAAAATTTTGCACCAAAAAATCTAGAAGAATATTTTTTGGTTTGTTTTCCTTGCGCGTCACTTGCACAATTTCTCTATAGCGCATCAATCGCAATTCCCACGTACCAAAACAACAAATCACAAAAAATGCTCCTCTATATCTCAGTCGTTCGCGCACACGCACAAGGTACACGTTAGTCTCTTTTTCAAATTATTCGAAGTTTATGCAGTACAATCGGATGATAAAAAAAACATAGAATAGAATATTAAGTACAGATGGCAATGCCATCAGTAAAATGCATTAATCAAACGACTATAATAAAATTCAAAATGCAAAAATAAAACTGGAAAGAGGCATTTTTTTGACCGTAGAGTCATAACAACATTGCGAGTATTGGCTTTGAATGGGACCCGGACCTGTATCATATGATTAACCTTCTGATCTCCTACGAAGAAAAACTTTAAGATACTGCATGGCACTGGGAAATTTGTAATTCAATTATGCAATTGACTCAGCAGTTACCCCATTGTCAATAAATGGCAAAAATTGTTATTAATTTACTAATTTACGTAGGTATAACTTCATACTTTAAGCTTTTTCTATAAATTGAGAAACTTCGGTGGTTTTTGGCTAGTGGCTACTTTCGTGTGTTTTGCAAATATTTTGAAAAGTATATGATTTACAAAATAAATGAATAAAACTAAAACGTGTGAAATTGATTTTGCAACAATACCGATCCAGATCAGATTTTCAGAAATTTAAGCGAAAATGATGATATTGGACCAAAAAAATTGCTTTTCAACAAAAAATCGACCCCGATACAATCCAAACGGATTGATAGATCGGGATGAGAATAAGTCATTTTACCCGAGCTTCTCATTTTTGCAAATATTTTGATAAGTACTTAGTTTATAGCATTTACGAAAAACGATCAAAACAAAAAATTGTAAACTAAATTTTAAAAAACTGATTATGATCTGACAAGATCATTTTTTAATTTTACTGGGAATGACGAGTGATAGATTGATAAAAACAAAAACTTTAATATCACCAAAATTCGGCAGCTTTACATTCCAGGCGGATTGTCTAATCAGAATGAAACATTATAATTAAGCTTTTTCCACAAATTACGAGATCCTCACGATATTTGGTGGTCACTTGTGTACCGTAAGTAGTAGCATATTTGCAATCATCTCTTCTCAATCATCATCAAGTCATCAAGTACCTAGCTACCAACTTATTTATTAGATTTATTTGTAATATTAAGTTGAAAAAAAATATCCGGCGCCCAATGTAAAATACCCACAGTTTTTATAGTTAAACTTTTATCAAGAATTCACTTTTCGGAAAAAGCTCTTAAAAGTTTTTATTTGTTTGTAATTCTAAATTTGTAATTGTTAAATTAAATTAACCATTTGATTATCGTAAGAGCATTATATGAAAAACATATTTTAAATTCTAAGAATTAATATTAATTAAAGATTCCATGAAAGTTCGGGTTTTACGTTCGAATAAAGAAGAGGCTTCGCTTAAATTATGTTCGTTCTTCGAACTCCACGTGTAATAATAATAAATGCGCTTATTTGGTTTGCTTTACACTCGTATTCCGAAGAAAATGTGTATTTCTAAAATTCTAAAAAGTTATAAAAGAGTCGACATACAAGATAAACATCTAACAAATAAAGCATATAGCATAAATACGTATTTGTTTGGAAAATTAAATGGAAATGTTATGTTCTAAAATGGAATTATTTTGATGTTCACCTTAAGGATATAGCTTGTAGCTTCAAAAATTGTATTTTGCATATTATAAATATAATTAGATACATTTGATGTGAAATACATTATATTTTACATACAAGTTGAATAAACGTATATAACAACAACGTTCAAGAAACGTATCTTTAATGTTGTGTGTAAGAACATATATTTAAATAAATTATAAAATTTCTGATGATTCGACTCGTAACGAGAAAACACGTGTTCATTTTTTCGACAGTATGATGCTGCGAGTAAAAATAATTTATTGAAAATCAGTATTATGAACGTAGGATGTACCAAACAGTGATTTTTAAGTTATTTCAACCGCTTTTCCCGCTAATTATAAAAAGCTCATCACATATTATTCTCCTTGGTACATGAATAATAAATATTTGCTGGTTTAATTAGATTTTTATTACTAGTGAATTAATAAACCATGCTTTGTAAATTATTTATTGATCCACCTTCCCGGAATACAACATTTGTTAAAATTACAAATATTCTTTTGTAACATTTCGTACTGTTTTTGTGAAAATAATCCTGTAAGCGTCATCATTATTTATTTTTAATTATAAACTATAAACCATGATTTTTCATTTTTATTTTCAGGAAACTTGAACTAATCGAAAAATAAAAAAATAATTAATTTTTAGTTTTCGTAAACAAACAAATTATTTATTGTGTTTTTTATACAAAATTATTTAATTAAACACAAACAGCAGGACGCAAAAAACATGTTCAATTATTATCAGATGTCAAAAATTATAATTAATAGTTTACTGAAAAAAGTAATTAAGTGTGATAATTTGAAAGTAAAATAATTAATTAAAAAAAAAAAAAAATTGTTTATATGGTTTAAAAAAAATAAAAATGTTATTAAAAAAAATCGGTTCGTCGTTAATTGTTCGCGGAATTCGATAGCATAGTTATGTTTTTATAAATGGTCTCTATAAAACGTTTCCACTAAAAATTTAATAATTGTATAATTAAATATTCACAAAGAGTAAAATAAATTATAATTATATTTATATTGCAAAAAAACGTTGATAAATTAATTAAATTTTATTAAGAGTTTATATTATCCAATATTTATATATAGTAGTAGAATTATACAAATTAAATTAATTTTTAACAAAATGGCTATGGTTATTTCGGGTCGTGCGAAAGCGGTTATCGCGGCGCTCGTTTGTTTTATATTACTCGGTGCGGTTTTAGTGACGGGTTCGACGAAAGGATGGTTTGTTCCACATAAATATCACGGCGAACGTGTTGCAGCTAGAATACAGGTAATATTTATTTATATGTAGACTATTACATTAACCTTTAATGAATTAATTAGTACAATGATAAAGTACAGAAATGTTGGCTTTCACAATTAAGCATACACAATGTTCTTATTGTTTATTATTTATATGTCATTTGTACCAATCCTATTGCGATGTTAACTTTAGAACTTAAAAATGTAAAACACTAAATTCTAAATGAAATAAATGTTGGTTCACGTATTAGTCCAGTAAATGAAGGGGTCAACCTATAAGTAATTAGTTGCGATTGTCATTTTCTGGTGATAAATGGCATTTGGTACGTCATTAAAAATGAGACCCAGTTTTCAAGAAAACATTCTGTTGTTGGAGGAGAAAATGGCCCTAAAAGACCTGGAAAATCGATTCCCGCAAATATCTCCCAAAAAATTGGCAGTTAGAGATTTTTTGTACAGATGAATATTGAAGATCTTCAATATTTATCTACTAATTAATTTTCTACAAAAATGGTCCTAATGACTTTCTTCAAAAAATTGACCGTTTCCGAGAGAAACGGACCCAAGCGCACTTAGAATATTGAATTTCTGTGTTGTATGCCGGAGAGCACAGTCCGTGCATTTACACAAGAGCGGGTGGACAAATTATTCAATAACTTTGTTAAAAATGCATGTTTTCTCCTGATTCAAAGTTCATGTGGAAGAAAAAATTTACCGCTATCATATCTTGTGACGTAAGTCACGTTTTGACTGTTTGGCCATATTGGAAAAACGGGTTAAACTTTCTGCTCCCGCGCAATTTTGACCTCGCCAGGAATTTGTTGTTTTTTTTTGTATTGCACTAATTTGCTTCAAATTTTCTTGATTATGGGTCCTCAGAAGGTTCTTTGTGAAATTTGTATAATCTAATTTTTTTCCCATTTTGATTAAAACTTTGTTTGTTGAATCCCAATTTTTTGGTGTTTTTGGAACACGGAGAAATTTTGTAAACAACCACTAATTAAAAATGCAAAAATGCATACATGATCGATTTTTTTTTCACAAAATCGGCCATTTTCCAATAAATTTGGAAAACGCGTGCTCAAGGAAAAAGCGCATTTTTTTCTTTTCGTGGCTTTTTTCTCCCGGCTCTTTATTTCTGACGTTTTGACACCTTGACTATTGTAAAGGTGGAATTTTTACCTTTCCATCAATGTTTATAAAGTTATCGCATTGATACGTGATGAAAAACCCGAGTCCTAAACGTAATGCTATAATTTCATTACTTTCATTTCTTACGTCGTTCAAAAAATATACTTCCGCTCCAAAAAATATTGTTTATTCAATTCCAGCTTCCATTAACATTGACTTGACTGCCCCCTTTTATTTATGAAAAATGCACAGTTTTCCAAACCCAAAAGGATGTCATGAGAGTCGGTCAAGAAAATCCATTTCCGAGTATTCCGGGACCACTTTGGAGCTGCTGATTAGAAGTATTGTATCTAATAGCTTCGAATTTTTTCTTCACAGGTGATCCTCCTATGATTCGTGTAACCCTGATTGCATGCTTGAAAGACGGATTCGGCGAGGATTGGATAGGTTTTTGTTCTGAGAATGGTAGTGGAACAATGATGTACTTCAAGGATAAAGAATATGAAGTTATTAGGGAAAAATGAAACCATGATGGACTTAACAGCGAGGATGAAGAGACAAAAATTCTGGACCAAGCGGCAGCAATTATTCGACGTCACATGCTGGCTTTTTCACGTAATAGGGCCATGTATCCTCCAAGTGACTATACCTCCTGGCCGAAGTGGATGATATTGTTCCAGATAAGTTACAGTATTTAGTTAAAAAGATGGTTTTGACCGATAAAAACAAAGATCTCGCTTTTCTAAAACGAAAATGCACTAGCATCAGTCATGCAATAATGGTGACAGCTCGACCGAAGTTTTTTTTTTGTCGCACTTGCAGCTCGGTTTGGGTGTAATGCTTTTCCGAAAATTTGGTTCTCCAAATCTTATCGATATCCTTTCTCAATTGGGAAATTGCGTGTCTTATTCGGAGGTTATGAAGTATCAAAATAGTATAATGTACGTTAAAGCCCCCAAAAATCAAGAAAGGTTCCTTTGCTCAAATGCCTTTCATGGAATAGGAGGAATTCTAGCTGTCACACCCGAAGATTGTTACGAGGCCAAGCAGCCCTTCTTAATACGCGATATAGACAATGTCGATGAGTAAGTCATTGATGAGTATAAAATAAGCTTCAGAACTTATAATGGGGGCAACGAGATCGGGTACAAAAATATAATTGGCACAGTCCTTGATATTCTAGATTTCAGTTTTGTCAATATTGATAATGCGGATTTCTTGTGGCTGTATGGTAGAGCTAAGGTTTGGAAGACTTCAGGGTGGAACGGGTTTATGAGGAAACTAACCGAAAATATGCCTGATCAACGAAGTAAAGTTATATGCTTGCCGTTTGTTAATCATCCGCTAAGTAACGAAGACACAATATTTACCACCCTGACATATGCTGCAAAAAAATCCCAAGAATTGGGTCTTCATACCTGGGATCCATCCTGCTGTAATTAATCTTATGGTCTGCTTTCCTAATAGGTATAACTTGAGCCCTCATCTCGGAGAAAAACAAGACGCTCGGGAACATAAAAATTCTTGAAAATTACATGGTTTACGGCGTTTCCCATTTATGGCCTCGTTGATTTTGCCAGTGGATAGATTGAAGTGGTGATATCTACAATTGGTCTCCACAGTCCAAAAGATTGAAAATAATGCATTTGCAATGTTCCCCATCTCAAATTTTGTAAAAAACTTGCACATTTCATGAGTCTCAAAATTTTGGATTTTCCAACCCGACTTTTTGCAAAAAATGTTAATGTTGCCAAAAAACATCATGCAGACCATTTTTGTAGAAAATTAACTGATCTTCAATGTTTATCTGAACAAAAAATCTCTAACTGCCATATTTTGGGAGATATTCGCCGAAAACCGATTTTCCGGTTTTTTTTGGGGGACATATTCTCCCCCTACAACAGAATGTTTTCTTGAAAACTCGCGTCTCATTTATAATGAGATACCAAATGCCACTTATCACCAGAAAATGAAAATTGCAACTAATAACTTACAGGTTCGCCTTTTTTCCTCCTTCATTTACTGGACTATATTTAGAAATGCCAAGAATGAATTAAACTCAGGGCATGCTGTTTGTTTAGTTAGAAAAAATTGGAGGGGTGGATCTCGAAACACTAAGTGTGTTGCTTTTGTAAAACTAAACGTGTTTTACTTTAATATTTCAAAGCAACAGCTTTTGGTTTTAGTTTTTCGATTCATTTTAATTTTTTACTTTGTAGGTAACAAAACATTTATATGTCAAATTTTGATCGTGTGATAATTGATTATTATGCAGTTTTAAATACAAATAAATAAAAACCATTAAAAAAAATTAAAAAATGACGACCTTGCGGTGAACATCATAACTATAAAATGGTTTTATTTTCTTAAAACTATATATTTTTTTGGTTTCCATTAAAGCGTATTCGGCTTTATACATTGCAATTGTTTTTGTAAGCTAAGTGGTTGGTGCCAAAGCAAAACAGCTACTACAATTAATTTCTAAAGCGAAAAATTGAACCTACCCGATTTGTGATAAAAATTGTCTTGTGCGCTCCAAAATCATTAATCCTGACTAAATTTGAGAAAACCAACAAGAGCAACCTTTGCTAAATAATTTAATCTCAATTGCAAAAATTGAAATAGACATTTTGGTAATATAAAGTTTTTCTATCAAAACTCGTTATTTCCAGTAAAATTTAAAATTTGATCTAAACTAATTGAGCTTTAAATTTAATGTACACTCTTTTTATTTCAATCGTGTTTCCGAAAATAATAAATATACTTTTCAAAATATTTGCAAAAAACAAAAAAGCTTATGAATAGAAGCTGCCACTTCTGGTGAATTTTCAACTTTCGTCGATTTTGGCGAAAAATCACTCAGTTCTTCCGATTTATGGGAAAAGTTTTTTTTATTATTAATTATCCAGTGGATTTAATGTCTTTTAAAGGTCAATTAAAACCCGTATTTCTATTCAAGCACACACCCACCCATTCACCTACTCACCATTACAGTATACCACCTGCACATTGAAAGCTGCATGTCAACCTGTACGCTGACATGGACGATTTGCATTGCACCACTTGTCAATGAGCCTGAGCTGTAAAGAGGACACAGACATTTGGTCGAAAAACTCGACACCAAATATTTTCTTGATTACTATACGAAAACCAAGTTTTTGACAAAAACCGACATTTCTACATAAAATTTTGAAAATTGATATAAATCGATGTTGTTGCAGATTTATATTACTTAGAATCTTTTATTTCATAATCAGTTTTCTCATAATTGAGATACTTTCCAACATATTTTCAAAAAATGAAATAGCTCCTATGGAAGATTCTATAGCAGAAGAAGTATACTTCCGCTAGACCGATTTTGACTAAATATCGCTGGGATCTAAACTTTATGGAAAAAGCTTAAAAATGAAATTTAATTTCAAACAATTAATATGCCCGTGGTGTTTACGGGCCGAATTTTTGTAGGTACCTTTAAAAATATTTTACAAAAACCGATAAATATCCTATGGAAGCTGCCTCTATCGGTTGACCGTTTTTAGTTTAAAGTCACTGGGTCCTCCCAATTTTTAGAAAAAGCTTAGCTAGATAATTTTAAATCCTGATGTAAAGAGCCGAATTTTTGAACACAAAATATTTTTTTATCAAAAATTTTCATTTCCCATTAAATTTTTTAATCTGCCAAATTAAATTTAGAATCTGTTAGTTTACAAACGTTTTTCGTTTATACTTTTCAAAATGTTTTCAGAAAACAAAAGCTTCTGTAGCAGGTGCAACTTCCGGTGGATTGATTCTGGCTAAATATCACTGGGATCTAACATTTATGAAGAAAGCTTACCTTTTAAAATAATTAGCAAAAACCAAAAAAGATCCTTAGGAAGCTTTCACTTTCGGTGGAATAGCTTAATATCACAGAAATCTCCCAATTTGTAGAAAGAGCTTAGGGAGGAAGTTTCAATTCGTTTGATCAATTGGTCTATTCTATACAGGGCAAAATTTTTTATTTGTTGTCAAAAATTGTCATTTCCGGTTAAAATTTTATTGTTTTAACTGTAATTTAGAAGCTCCTCTGTGTTTATAAAAATTTTTCTTACTAATACTTTACTTTTCAAAATAATAGCAAACAACAAAAAGCTTCAATGGAAGCTGCCACTTCTTGTGAGCCGATTTCAGCCAAAAATCACTGGGATCTCCAAATTAATGGAAAAAACGTATGTATTATGAGTTATGTAAAGTCAGCCTCAGTCATTAAGTTTACATCCTCATTGTGCCAGGGCTACGAATTTTCACTATCATCGAAATAATTGATCACTATTACACTAATAAAATTAAGTAGCTCAACATTTGAGAAGAAATGCGTCAACTGCCATAGAAATTCAAACGGATAGGGAACTAAATTGATCACTGCCACCAACATTATTTGTCGTAAAGACTATTGCGATATTTCTGCTCATCAGTTTAATATTTGCACTAATCAGAAACAACATCAGTCGATGTTGTAGCGGAAACCTCGACTAGACACATGCATCTCACGAATACCAAACAGTACTTCAGTACGACGGTACTTCAGTTTTTATATGTCCTCCCTTGGTACATGTATTATTTCGTTGGTACGCTGGCTGAGACGTGATTTGTTTTTTCGTATTGTTATTAGCGATAGCGACCAATCTGGATTACCATCCTTACGCACATCCATTTGTGCAAACGAGCATACGTCATCCTCTCCAACGACAGCAACACCATGGAATTATAAATGTTTAATGGCATACTACTTTGGGCAAAAAATAGTAAGACTTTGTTCATAATTTTAAAATTCTTTATTTGATTCTCCAAATCTATTTTGTCCCCCTCAAAATAATCCCCCCGGCCTCAATACCCTTTCGCCAACGTATTTTCCAATCCTCGAAACAGTTGTTAAAATCATTTTCAGGAATAGCCTCCAATGCGCATAGCGATTCACGTTTAATATCTTCAATTGACTCAAAACGGTTTCCCCGGAGCGGTCGTTTGAGTTTTCTGGACAGCCAGAAATCACACGGAGCTAAATCAGGCGATATAGGTGAAATTTTTGGCGAAAAAACCAAGTAAAACCAATGCAGTATGAGAAGGTGCATTATCGTGGTGCAAAAACCAAGGGTTCTCACTGATCCTTCCGATATTTTAACGATGCCAGTAAAGTCTGTGACTGTTAATCGTCGATTATCGACCACCAATTCCTGGATTTTATTAACGTGTTGATCATCAGTTGATGTAGATTGCCGTCCGAACCACGTCTAGTTCGGACGTCAACACGTTCTCGACCCTCTTTTTTTTATTTTATTTTTTAAAGGGAAGTATTGACTGTCCAGTGGATTTAATGTCCTTTGAAGGTCAATTAATACCCCCCTTTCATTCACGCACAGACCACCCATTCACACAATTACAGTATACCACCTGCACATTGCAAGCTCCATGTCAACCTGTAAACTGACATGGACGGTGGGTCGGCGCTGAATTTTGCACTCCAACAGAGGGTCTTAGTTGTGTTTATTAACATTACCGATCGTAATCGATGACGAAAATTTGCTTTGCATCCAGCCTCTGATGGGATTCGAACCCAGTACCTCCCGGTCCAAGTGCTGAAGCTTTAACCACTGCACCACTTGTCCTCTTTGAACAATTTGTAGTTGTACCAATCAAAAACACTTGTTCGCGACATACAATTATCACCGAAGGCCTTTTGCAATATTCTGAACGTTTCGGCACCACAAAATTGATTCCACACACCAAATTTAATGGAACTTCTTTGTTGAATAATTCCACTCATTGTAAAAATCGCCGAATGCACTTTTTGTACTTAAGAAAGAGAAGCGTATACTAAACTCTAATGATTATTTTGATGTGACATTTGGCACAGATGTCACTGACAGTCATACCAATATAGAAAAAAATATTTCGACGAATGGTTTTCCGCGCGAATTTTAAATTTAAAAGGTCTTACTATTTTTTGCCTACAGTAGTATAAAAACAGCAATGTATCCCTTGTAGGCCTTATTTTCACTGCCTTTTGAGATCCATAAGTTCAAGGGACTGGCGTAATAAATGACTGGCGTCAGTAGCCGTGAGACGACTGTTATATCTGATCATTCAATGCCACACTCACAACACCCACGTAAGCAGAAGTTTCGTTCGGCTGGAGTTACGGTTACTATCTGTCGTGAATTGTTAGGGATTCAAGCTGTATCAAGTTCGACCCGCAACTTCACCCATTTTGCAGTAATTTCTTTATCAACCTTGACGAGTAATTTCTTTATCAACCCTGATTTTATTTCTGAGGTCCACAGTTCTTGTAATATTAGATTGGATGGTAATTGGAGATAACCATTCCATTGGATCAGATTGTATTGCAACTTCCGAGGCTTGATCTCTCTTTGCTAGTGTAGTGTCTGATGATGTCTGGTTTACCTTGAGTGCCAACTCCAAGTTTCAAATTTTTTTGTTTTACCCTTGTACAGACTGCAACCATTTTGGTGGTTCCTCGACCACTTGTTCTGTTGAAATGGAAACTTCTCTTTTCAACTTCGTGTAGGTTATCACCACCAGTTATAGAACGTCATCAACATAAAAATCCTCTGTTAAGGCCTTTTGAGGCATTGGATAGTCTTCACATTCATTTATTGCAAGTTGATGTAAAGTTCTTATTGCCAAGTATTGAACCGCCGTTGTTCTATATGTAACGGTAGTAAAATTTTATTCTTTGAAAATCTTGATGTTTCTTTGCCACTTCAATTTGTCAATACATTTTGATTATGTCGACGCAAAATACTATATTGTATTTTCTTCACCTTAGAATTAGCGGCCTTAAATCGGGTTGCAGAGTAGCGACGACATTCAGAGTATCATTCAAACCTAAACCCGATGTTGACTTTTCTTTCAAAATTGCGGAATTTAAAATTGTCCCTTGCTATTGGATGATTATGTCATGTATCCCAATTGAAGATATTCTCTAGTGAATTCTGCAACCTAGTATTGTAGGCATTCATTATTTTGGAATCTTTTCTCAAATTGCAAGAACCGTTGCATAGCTCTTTGTTTCGGAGCACGAGGTAAGCTAGTATTATTTTTCTTGAACGGAACTACATTAATCCCGACCACTTTGCTTTTGCTTACCCGTTTGTTGGAAAATTGTTTCACATTGTTTATCGGATTTTGGTAGTACAGATTTAACCGGTACCTCTTCTAGATAACTCTCAAAACTTGTAAATCCCTTGGCCTAGGGTTATTTCTTCATTTATACTGATGCTAATCATTAGAGTCCTGGGTTGAGGAGTTGTCACCGGGCCTACTATCAGCTAACCCAAACTTGTTTTCGTTGCATTTGAATTTCTTCTGGAGTTGAGACATAACTAAGCTTTATTCACCATATACTCGAGTTCCTTTCAACATGGTCAATTTTTAAAAATTAGATCGAATTTCATGTTAAAATCCTAACCAATGAACCTAATTTATTCATTATATTGGGTTAAGTATGAAAACAAACTTCATTTAGCATTCCATCACAAGGACCTGTAATTAGCTAAAACTTCCTTTAAGAACCCCAATCCCACCTACTGCAAATGATATTTGTTCAAAATCATTCAAGAAATGTACGAGTCCAATTTCTAAACTATCAAGTCCTTACTTTAACTCAACCTTGACCTAGCTCAAATCAGCTTGGAAATGTGTCGGAAGTTCGCCCAAATGTTATACTTGGAGCCACCATAGAGAATTTTATAATAATCATTTACGATATGGCCGATTTCATAAAGTGTGATCGCGCCATTCTAGTATTTCATCAAATTTTGAGATCTTAACTTTGAGATTAGAACTGTATATATATTTACGAGGCAACTGCTAGCAATAGTGAAATTAACTCCACTTTTATATTGTCAACATTAATTAACATTTAAACGAGACAGTGTATCCAATTTTATCTTTTGAGACTTACATAAAAGTATGCGGACTCCTTTATTTATAATACTAAACCGTCTTACATAAAACAGTTTTCATTAATTTTCCTCATTTTCTATATTTTATATGAGACATAAAAATAATTTCAGTCTCATTAATATTTTAATTTTGTAAAATTTCATCTCTTTCATATAATATTTTTTATACTTATAATTTTAAATTAACCGAACGAAAAGCTTCTTGAGTTTCAGGTTAAGTCGTCTATATTATCTGTTTGTATATTGTATAAAAAATATGAGAACAAAAAAAAATGTTAAGAAATATATTAAAATAAAACAAAAGATGAGGAACATTTTAAAGGGATTGAGATACTTTCGTTTCGTATTATTTTTTAGATATTTATCATTATATTTAATGGCCATCGGATTAAACATCTAATCCTTTTAATATTAACGATTACAAACATTTCAACAAATGATTAATTATTAAGGTATGGTGGTGCGGAACTTTCACATATAAATATATTTTGGGGGGCGGTAGTATAACAATATTAAAGCTCGCATTATTTTATTTTAAATTTAGAAAGCTTTCCTAATTCCTTGTATATAGGTATCGATATTATTTGATAACAATTATTTTAAAAGCACAATTTTATCACTAGAAATCATTAATAATAATTTTGTTTTTAATTTAGTTGACGGATTAATTAAGGTTGATGGTTTTTGCTACCGTCATGACATTATCCACAAGTATTTTTATTTTGCTCAATTCAATGGAACAATCAATTAATCATGAGGGTGCGCAGAAATGTAATAAAAATGAAATTTGTGTCATGAATCTGAACAGCATCAGAATTATTTTATGACGGAATGGCATTCGAGATTGTTGTTCTAGCGTAATGCAATGCCACACACCTTCACGTAATATTTAATATAAACACACGGCATACTGAATGCTAAATAGGCTATCTGGCCTGGTATATACACAATACAGCAATAAATCAAATAAATATTCCACAAACATAATTCTCGAGTTGAAATATTTTCTTCCTCTTATAGTTAAAGCTCTATATACACACACAAACACTGTGTAACAGTTGTGAATTTATTATGAAATTTTCAACACAACCAGGATACCAATTACATTCCAAACAATAGCTTGTTATATACATACCGTACATACATCTCCTTCCACACAATTATATATTTTTTTTTTTTTGTAGTTTCTTTAACACTTCTTTAAACACAATATACCGTATTATGATATATATCGTGTATAGTGTAAAAGTTCTTATTTATAGGAAGACGAGAACTGGGTAGCTATAAAATTAATTTTCTTTCGACCAATTGGTCATGTACAATTGTAATATATTCTCTCTCACTAAATATTAATGCAATAATATTGTATGAAATATTGCAAAACTTATATAATATTTCTCGGTCGAATGAATTTTCTAACACACAAAACCAATTCGAAAATTTTCTAAAACTAAACAAAAAAATTGTTTAAAACAAATAGGAAACTAAACAAGAATACAAAACGACAAAGTTTACATTTTAGATTATTTTCTTTCATTTGCTTTTCCATTTTCTTTTTATATTTTCATTTCTAATATTTTACTTTTTGTAAAAAAAAAAAAAAAAAAAAAATGTGTGGCGTGAATTCATAATTGTGAAGTTGGTAAAATTCTTTTCAGATTCTTCAACATTTTTCGGATGTTGATGCTAAAGTTGCTCTAAAATAAAATAACGAAGTACTCTGAACACAAAAATACAAAATTAAGTTTAAAACTATACAATCTTTTGTTGATTTAAATATTTTTTGATTGGGATTTTCAATTTTAAATATTTTTTCGTTTTGTTTTTACCAGCAACATTTATTTAAAAAATATAAGTAAATTTGTTTTGTGGCATCAAATAAACAAACGTACAAATATAAAATTTTTCAGTGAATGAACGTTTCTAATTACAAAATACACACTTTTTATCTTTTAATTTAGTTTAACATGAACTTAGAACGTTTGCCGTAAAATTATGAATAAATTTAAAATTCGTAACTTTAGCAAAACAACAAAAATTGTATACACAAAAAGTTTTAATTTATAGGTTTTAATTTTAATTTACAAAATAATTTTTTGTTTCGTTGTGTTTTGTAATTTAAGTATTGTTGGTAATATGTAATTATACTAGATTAGAAAATCGTGATTGAATGTGTAGTCAAGTAGTTTAGTTTTTGTTTTTAGGTGATTTCATCCAATTAAATATAATATGAAACTGAAAGCGGTAAGTAGGGTAATTATTTTTCAGTTCTTTTTTGTTCAAAAGGTTTATAAATAATAGGTAGTGAATGCAATTTGTTTGTAGTATTTAATTGAGTATTTTTATATATATATATATATATATATATATATAGGTTGTCCCAAAATTGGAAGATCAGACAAAGCAGGGTGATAGGGGAGCTCATTTCTAACAAAAACAGCCAAGTAAAATTTTTCGAATTGTTGATGCTGCAAAAGTTATTTCTGTTTTAGTGTTTTTTTCGCACCCACCAAAAAATTAATATAAAATATACCAAGAGTTCTTTTGTTTAATTTTCTCTTGTAATACAATCTAGAAAAGTGTACCTTTCCATTAAAACCATTTCTGTAAGCTGCATTATCTTCTGTCAAATAAAAACAATGGTTTTGTAATGTCTTTTTATTTTCAAATTTTTTTGTTGATGTTTATGTGACGCCAGCGGGAAAATAATGTGCTACAGAAATTTGAACAACTATCAGAAAAATATGCGACACTAATGCAGATTTTAAAATGGTATCACATACCAGGCTATTCACAATAAAATGTTTTTTATCAATTTTTTTTTCACAAAGTAAGTCGCAGTAAAAAATGCACTTAACAATATTTCGAGTTCTAAAACAGATGCTTCGTCGGAAATAAATCAAAATGAATAAAATATCTTTGGTTCCGAATTTCTGCTATATTTCCCCCGGATTTCCCGAATTTTTCGGGTTTATTCTGGATTTCCCGCAGATTTCCTGGATTTATCTCGGAATGTCCTGGATTTACCGGTTTTCTTCCGGATTTTCTAGATTCCGGGGGAAACCCGGTGAAAATCCAGTGGAAATCCGGGGGAATCATGAGAAATTTGAAGGAAATCCGAATAATAATACTTAAAATGAATAAACAAAAGATATTTTATTCATTTTGTTTTATTTCCAACAAAGCATCTGTTTTAGAACGCGAAATATTGTTAAGTGCGTTTTTTTACTGCGACTTACTGTGTGAAAAAAAATTGATAAAAAAGATTTTATTGTGAATAGCCCGGTGTGTGATATCATTTTAAAATCTGCATTAGTGTCGCATATTTTCCTCAAAGTTGTTCAGCTTTCTGTAGTACATTATTTTTCCGCCACATAAACATCAACAAAAAATTTTGAGAAACAAAAAAGTGTACAAAACCAAAGTTTTTATGTGACAGAAGATAATGCAGCTTATAAAAATGGTTTTATTGGAATGATACTTCTAGATCGTATTAAATGCGCATGTAATTTCATTAAAAATACTACAAGTAAAAACGGTAATGAAGAATATAAATAGGCAATCAATTTAATTATTGAAAATGAACTTCGATATTGTTACAAAATTAAAATAACAGTTATTTAGCTCTTTTATTGTTTTTATTTATTAGTACTTAAGCTTTCGGAACCATTTCGGTTCCATTCTCAAAAGTATGTAAATCAATTTAACAAAAAAATATTTTCTATACAAAATAAAATCGAAATCAAGGCTAACTAAAACGTAGCTATTTTCCTGTAGATATCGCTCGCTACTAGAAAAAATATATTCTTTATTTTAGCAAAGCAACAAAAATTGATATCTACAGGAAAACACTTTACAAAATAAAATTTGACTAAAAACATAAATTGAAAACAATTTTATCCATCTTAAGTAAAATATGAATTGTGTAAAAGCAAAAAATCAAATTATAAAAATAGATTATATGAATTGCCAATGTATGCAAAATCGTTAATTTTGTTTAGAGAATTTGAACTAGATTTTATATATGACATTTCCAAAATAGATCGTTTCCTGTAATTTGATTGTTTTTCCAAAATTTCTACATCTTCAAAAATAATTTTATGGTTGGTATCTCTAATATGTTCCGAAAGTGCACTTATTTGATTTGAATTTGAATTTCCCGAAGCACCACGTAAATGTTGAAAGAACCGCTCCCGCAAAAACTGTTTAGTTTGTCCGGTATAAATTAGGTTACAATCGTTACATTTAATCCTATAGACCAGATTAGATTCTTTCTTTAATGGTATCGGATCTTTTAATTTTGAAAACAAAATATCATTTAAACTCATAGCTGAACGACCAATAATTTTGAAATTATAATTTTTAAATAAATGTTTTAATTTTTCGAAAAGATTCTTTATGTAAGGTAAAGATAAATAATTTGTACTTTCAATTTCAGGATTTAATGTACAATTTTGATAACTTCTTTGTTTCCAAATCACTTTATTAATTAATTTTTTAGGATACTGATTATTTACCAAAGTGTTTTCCAAAAGTTTGAAATTGTTGTAATGAAATTTAGTATCGGATAATTTTAGAATTTTTTGAGTTAAAATTTTTATTGTATTAATTTTGTAAGAAATAGGAAGCCAAGAAATAAAATTTAGATAACGACCAGACCAGGTATTTTTATGGTACCAGTCAAAAGAAATTTTACCATCCGGTTCATGAATTAAAAGTAGATCTAAAAATGAAATTTTGTGGTCAATTTCTTTTTCAACAGTAAATTTTATTCTGTTATCCAAAGAGTTAAATACATCCAGAAAAATTTCAATTTTGTCTTCAGGGATTGCCGTTATAATATCATCTACATAACGAAAATAAAATAAAGGTTGAAAATCCAAAGAGTTTAATCCCATTTTTTCCAAAAATTCCATCATTAAATTTGCGATTATGGGACTAATAGGAGAACCCATTGGAGAACCAAAAGTTTGTTTGTAAATTTTATTGCCAAAAGAAAAATCAGAATTATTCAAAACTATTTGCAATGCCGCCATAAATTGAACTTTAGTCAATTTAGTTTTTGAATTTTGTTTAATACTCCTCCAGTTATCTTTAATAATGTTAGTCACACGTCTATTATCAACATTAGTGAACAAAGACGTAACATCCAAAGAAACTAAAAGGTAATTTTGAGGAAGAGTAACATTCTGAATTTTTTGTTTGAAATCTTCCGAATTTAGAATATTTGAATTTGTATTACCAATACTAAATTTTAAAATATTACCCAAAAAAGACGATAAACTATGTGTTGGACCATTAATTGAACTGATTATTGGTCTATATAGAAAACCAGGTTTGTGGATTTTTGGTAATCCATATAATTTTGGAATTACCGAATTATATTTGGTTAACATTTTTCTAGTTTTTTCATCCACATTACCGGCATTTTTCCAATCTTTAACCATTGTGTTAATTGACTTCTGTATCGGAACTGTATTATCTTTTGGTAATTCTACATAATATAATATATATAATCGGTATCAAAAAGCAGTTTTAAAAAGCGGTCTCAAAAAGCGGTTTCAAAAAGCGGTTTCAAAAATTGGTATCAAAAATTGGTATCAAAAAGCGGTTTCAAAAAGCGGTTTCAAAAACCGGTTTCACAAAGCGGTATCAAAAACCCGTTTCAAAAAGTTGGTTCACAAACCGGTTTCAAAAAGTGGTTTCAAAAAGTGGTTTCAAAAAGCAGTTTCAAAACCCGGTATCAAAAAGCGGTTTCGAAAAGCGGTTTCAAAAAGCGGTTTCAAAAAGCGATATCAAAAAGCGATATCAAAAAAACGTCTCAAAAAGCAGGCACAAAAAATCGGTCTCAAAAAATAATATAGAATTCGGAAAGCCCCAAGTGGAGTCCGGGAAAACTCGATTGAATATATCGCTGAGGAAAACAAAATTATGAATGCAAAACAATTAAAAAACAATCAATTGATCTACAATTCAATTACTGAAGTTTTATTCAAATTTCACTCCCAAAGCCCCAAGAGATTTTCTTGAAACTTTTTGCGTACTGGCCAATATCTATCTACAAATATTCGCTTATTTATGCCTTCGAACTCTAAGGTGGTTAAAGAAAGTAAATTATGAATGCAAAACGATTCAATGATGTTCAATTCAATTATTGGAGTTTTATTCAAATTTGACCACCAAATCCCCAAGAGATTTTCTTAAAACTTTTTGCATAGCTTAAACTGACCAATAGCCATCTACAAATATTCGCTTAGGTAGTTTAGGAAAGCAAATTATGAATGCAAATACAAGTGTGTAGCTGAGACAATATTTCCGATATGCTTATTTTCAAATTTCCTAGGCGAAGAATACCAAATTTTCAGCAATTTAAATAATTTAACCATTACTACTTGAACTTATTATATGTTTTACTTAGATAATAAATTAATTTTTTTTGTTCCGATTTAGAAAAATCTATTGTGTTGATCAGATTTATTGAATAAGCTATGGATCATAATTGAACAAATCGTTCATCATGTAATTGATCTATATTCACTAATTCTTCTTAGAAGTATTTTTAGATTTAGGAAAAACTTTACATTTCTATATAGGAATGTGAAGTTTTTGCTAAACTATTCTTAATTTTTGTTTTTTATTTTCTAGAAATTTAGGAAAAAGTTCACGTGCAAGTGAAATAACTTTTGCACCGTCAAAAATTCGAAAAAACTGTACTTAAATTTTTTTTGTTGGAAATGAGCTCCCCTATCACCCTGCTCCATTTGATCTGCCAGTTTTGGGACACCCTGTATAATCTCAATTTAATTTTTAATAGGTAGTATTGGAACGGAGTCACCAATTAGAAAGCGTTAAATATTTGTTGCATTAAAACTTTGTGTATAACATGATTTAGTTAAAAAGGTCGTGTAAATTATCTTGGTCATTCGAATGGTTTTAAAAACATGGCCGCCATCCTATAGGCGAAGATAAAAGATTGATGAAACGTACGCTTAAATTGTAAATAATTCACATTTGTATTAATTTTTAATTTTAATCAACTGTCGTTTACGAATGTTAATTTTTTTACTGTATATTCAATATGCAACTGATTCGTAGATATTACGAAAACAACTATTACGAAAAATATTACAACAATTTTAGCATCAAGGTCTGGCTGGTGATGATTGCATCGATTAGTAGAAATTTGCATGACCGCTTGTAACAGCGCAGAAAAAATGATAAAGTGTAAGGAAAAACATCCTGCGGAATGCCCAGGGAACACTAGCTAGCCCTGGGACCTGGCTAGAAATCGATGTAGTAATTAATTATTAATTCGAATATAATCTTGGTTATATAACTTCAGAAATGAGGCAGTCAAATCATTTTACACGATTAACGCCACCAAAATAATATATAAAAATATACTATGCCAGGGCATATTTAATGTCCAAAAATGTTAGAATCATGTATTGTCATCGGAGTTAAGCCTGCATGCAAAATTTCAGCTCAATTGGACTATCGCAAGTGGTTGGAAAATTGATTACAATATTTGACGATACAAACAGACACCCAGAGTGAGCTAATATAAACGTGGTAAAAATGGGGATATTGTGGTATTTAAATTATTATTGATCTAGATGAACTTTCTCAAAATGCTTAACACATTACACTCCGCATGAATTCTCATGATTGTATGGAGTCCGGAAGAATTACGCAAAAAATGGCAAACAAACACAAATTTCGTAAAATCTGTCTATACACATAAACAAAACAGTAGTTTACAACCTGATGTACGTACACGTACCAGCGTGAAAAAATACAGAAAATATTTCAATGCAGAAATAACATGAATCTGGGCGATTTGGGATTACCTCATAAATTATAATTTTGATTAAAATGAAACTGCGAAAATGTTGGGAGTGCCTAGAGCCCCAAAAAATATTAGCCATAGTTTTTCAAAAATTTATTTACAGAAAATTCAAAACTCCATATGCACTAATTTTATAGGTCTATACACTAAATCACTGATATGCGGTAGATAAAAAGTCATCAATCACCCTATATCACTGGTTTTATAATACTAGTACTCTATACACTGTGTATATCACTGGTTTTATAATACTAGTACTCTATGCATTATGCGGTCAATATTTTTTTGTTTGAGTGATAAGCTCTAAAACAGTCACCTATGCTATATGCGCAGTGAGACATTACAATTATTACATAGATATGTCGTCTCTTTACGAATTTTATGCTTTGTGTAAACCCGACAAAATTTTCTTGGCTGTGTTATATTATTTCCCTTGGAAATTTTTATAGCATTTTAATTTTTTAAATCCCCGGAAAGTCGATTTTTTGGATCGATTCGAGATGCCCGCGCACTCGTAGAAGGCGTGTTTGTATCTTCATTGATGTCTTCTGGTGAGAATTTGCTAATCACGCTGCACATCCGCTGTATTTAAAAAAACCGTTAAATTTCATTTGAGCAAGTAAAAAAATAGCTTTTTGCCAACTTTTTGTTTTCTGGGCAAGCGGATAATACGAAAGATACTGATCCGCTAGAGCTAACCCTCTCATGTAACTGTGTAATCAAAAATGCATCTGGGTTTTGGATCGCCAAACTTGTCTTTCAATCTGTTTTGCGTCAGTTTATCATTTCTGCGTTGTGGATG
The DNA here is from genome assembly GCA_947310385.1 of Nephrotoma appendiculata. Lineage (NCBI taxonomy): Eukaryota > Metazoa > Arthropoda > Insecta > Diptera > Tipulidae > Nephrotoma > Nephrotoma appendiculata. Next base: position 133,589,396 of record OX371225.1, on the reverse strand, counting down.
GTTGATATGATTCGCACAATTATTTTTGTTGGTTTTCCATTCACTTGTACAAGGACTTCTCCATTTCGTTGGTAATTTGTCTTCGAAATTCTTAATTTAAAATTTTTTATAGCATCCGGGACAAGTCGACTTTTTTCTATTATTCCACAAATTCTAATTTTTCTTGCAAACAAATTTTCAGCTAGTTGGACATTATTATAAAAAGTATATGCATTCATTACAGTCGTTGCCAAGACTGTTCCCGTTCCAATATATGATTTAAAATTATATATGTATATACCCAACCTGATTTGCACAATATCCGATTTAAAATACCATACTTACTAATTTTTGATAGATTATATACACGAAAACGTTGCGCGCCTCTCCAGGGAATCAGACCTTCATCCAACGATAAATTGTGTATCGGTTTGAATACTTCGTTATTTTTTTTTAAAATAATGACTACATCTTGTAATTTTATAAGTCTATTCGCACCTTCTGGCACATTTTCGTTCTTTGACAAATTCAAAAAGGAAAATATTTGTTTGAACCTATTTCTGCTCAGAGTTTCGCCAAAAAATGTTTTTTTTTAACTATGCGATTTGTTTTGGGGCTCAAGGCTCATTCTGCTCTTCCGCGGTTATGCTTTTTACGTCCTTACTTTACGCCTCGTGCCCAACTGGAGGACGTACGGCTACCTTAAATAGGACCGATTTAAGATCATCTGCACATTTCAAGATCCATGTCGGCCCATAGGTTTTCCACACCGACAGAGGGTCATAGATATGTTACATTTCACCACAGATCGTAATTTGTTGATGAAATTTCACTTTGCATCCTGTTCCTATCGGGATTTGAACTCGGTACCTCCCGATCAAAACGCCAAATCATTAACCACTGTGCCATTTGGTCGGTGCCAAAAATGTTGGTTTCAATCAAGCGATTTGTAGACCAATAATTTATGCTTAAATTTTCCATAATTATAATTACGGCAAATATTTTTTTTTATTTCAAGGGGCCCTATTCTTGAAATCGGTAAAAATTTTTGTAATCGGAATACAATTTGCTATGCAATTTTTTATATTAATAAAAATTTTCGCCGGCTACTTTAATCATTTTTTTAAATTTCTTATCTTTTTTTACATTAAGAATCATAATTTTTCCCCCTACTAAGCGAAAAATTCCGACTGCGTAAGTCGATACGGAATTATTCGCTTAGTAGGTAAATAAATTATAGAAAACTTGCACACAAATTTGAAAAATGATTAAAGTAGGCGGCGAAAAATTTTAGTAATATAAAGAATTTCATGGCAAATTGTATTCCGATTACGAAAATTTTTACCGATTTCAAGAATAGGGCCCCAGGTACCGTGATATACATATAATTTATATTTTTGTAGGCATTTTTTGACGATATTTATTGGTTTTCTTTACAAGCTTTTCGAACATATCGTTACTAATATATAGGGACATGACTTCGGCCACTTTTTCACAATTTTCAGAAAAAAAATTTACACTTGGACTCCCCTCAAAATTGTTATTTGACCTTGGCGAATCATAGTTGCTCCAATCCATGTAGCCAATGTCGTCTTCATCGTTCAATGATTTCCTCTGTGAATATATCATCGAATTTCGTCTCCATATTTATTTTTTTAGGATAATAAAAAAAGCAAATTTGATTCTAAAACACAAAACAAAAAAACTAACTTCGTAAAAAGAATGTACAGTGGCGAGCAAAAATGAGTAATTTCAAGTAGAAAAAAATACCGTTATCGTGATTTAGGAGCAGTATAATAGGATTATAGTTATTTTTTATCATAGTAGTAAGCCGGAAGACAGCAATGGTTTTATTTTTTAATAAAAGTTTAGTAAATTATCTCAAAAATAATTTGAAATGAGTAAAATGAAGAAAAAGAGAGATTATCATCTCACCAGAAAAGGAAAATGTGGTTGCAGAAAAAAGTGAAGTGGTCCAAGGCTTTTGTCAAACACCTATGCTCGCTTGATGAATGAACAGTGAAAAGGCTAAAACACCTAAGGAGGCGGCAAGGAGAGTGAACAAAAGTGTAAGTGTGTGGACTGCATGAAGAGCGCTACAAAAGATGGTTTAGTATCAGGAATAAAAAATAAACCGGAAAAATCCGAAAAAATAGAATCGCAGACGTTTAAAATTTTGTCAAGATCACAAAGATTGGACTACTGAAGATAGATATGACGAAACTAAAATTAATAGATATCAATCTGACGAAAAAGCATATTATTGGCAAAAAAAAACTACAAATGTTCCAAGTTAAAGAAACTTTGAAACATGGAGGAGAAGGTGATGTGGCGGTGTTTTACTTAATGACACGTGGGTCCATTGGTCAAGATTAATAGGGTAATGGAGAAAGAAGAAAACCTTCAAATATTGCAGGAAAATAAACTCAATTTTGTAGAAGAATGTGCTTATTTGATAGAAGAAATTGTTTTCCAATACGATGGGGATCCGAAGCATACCGGTAAAACTGTGCCAACATAGTTACGAGAACAACAATTTACCACATTAAAGTAGCCTGCTCAAAGGCCCGATATCAACCCTGCTTACAAAGGACCACCTAGTAGCATCAATCAACTATAGGATAGATTCCAAGCTAAACCGCTAAAAATCGACAATGAAATATTGCGAAATCTCATTGAGAATATGCGGCGAATGCAAGAAATAATAAAAAATAAGGGCCTCTCGACAAAGTACTGATTTTCTGGACTAAAACTAACACACCACAAGGCACCCGAAATAGAGCAAAACTGAGTAAATGTTGTTTCAACAAATTTTAATGTGATATTTTTTTTAATTTCATTTTATTTTTTAATTCTACAAATTATTATGCAATTTATTTTTCTATCCAAGGCCCTTCTACATACTCTACACATAAATTATAATGAGGATAGGAGCTAATTAGCAGCATTAAAATTAATAAAATAATTTATTAGTAGCATGAAATTCAAGCCAGTCACACAGATCAGACTGATCAACTAGTTAGTAAATCGGTTATGGCCGATTGCACACAAAAATGGCTATCGATCGGTTAGTTTTGTGGCAGTTATGCGTGGATTCCACAGTGAAACAAATTTTTCCAGTAAAACTTACTGGAAAATGAAAAGAATAGTATGTATATTGAAACTACGTGACTTAGAGAGCAACTTTTGTTTGTTTTTTTAGAGCAATTTTGACCGAATAGTCAAAATAGTGACAGATTGGGGGCAACATAACCTAAAAAATTTGAAAATAAACGATTTTAACGAAACAACAAATTTTAAAAAAATTCTAATAACCTACAATGGACGTGTTGTACGTAGCGGCACATACAAATTATCCCGTTTTATTTTTCTCTTGACATTTGACTATAATATTTTTTCAGCCATAAAACTATCATAGAGTGCGAAAAATATTTCTCATCGCATGCTATTTTTTGAAGGTGTGTTGAAAATGTTGCCATAAAAAGTATTGATTTTCATACCTTTTATGACAACATAACACTATTATCTTGCCAGTAAATTTTACTGAAAACTTTTTTTATTTGTCTAACTCAAAAAATTGTTTCACTGTCGAATTCACACATTAAATGTTTTATGTGAAATTTGTTTTCACAGTCTGGAAAAACTCAACGCAAACTTGATTAAACTATAAATGTATTTTATTCCAGTGCTGACATGTTCTACCATCATATTTTCGATACTTTATCGAAGATTATGTCTCGCTTCTTTAGAATAAAATGTGACACTATTTCACATTTTATATCATTTACCAGGTTACTAGATTAGTAGATTGAAAAATTGTGATATTCTACTCCATTTCTATCACGAAATAATTTGTTTTCGATACTTGAATGAAATTAGAGAAAGACAATTTGGTCGCATTTGTACTAGTAGGTTGTGATAGGAATAGGAAAGAAATAATTCATAAATGAAACAGTTGTCCATTTTAGTTTAGGAAAGCGAGACATAATCTTCGATAAAGTATCGAAAATGTGATGGTAGAACATGTCAGCACAGGACAAGATTTAATGATTAGTTAAAAAGTTATTCAATCAAAATAGGCAAGTTTGCGTTCGGTTTTTTCTGATTGTGTAAACAAATCTTTTATAAAACAGTTAGCTGGCGCACACCAATCGACCACTAGTCATTTTTCTGTGCCACCGGCCATAACGGTTTTACTAACTAGTTGATCAGTCCGGTATGTGTAACCAGGTCGAACTTCATACTACTAATAACTTTGTCCAATCTTCATTATCTTATGTGTAAATAGGGTATAGAGAAGAAAACACCATCATCCGGAACACAAGTTTAGGTGTGGCTATGCATGTCAATCAAATGTTCAAATTTTCTTATACCGGGTGATTTTTTTAAGCTGAAATTTTCGAATATCTCGGAAAATAAGCATTCTACGAAAAAAATGTCCATTGTCAAAATGTAAAAAATCTTTTATTAGAAAGCAGATTTAATCGCATGTTCCTGGGTTACGATAATACTTGTTTCTTTTTCAGTAATTAAAAATTTAAGAAATACAATTTGTTTAAGACTAATTTCGAGTATTTATTTTGAATTCGTTCAAAAAAATAGTATCACCGGATTTTTTATCATTTAATTGATTTCGCAGTTGTCAACGCGTGGCTGTTATAAAACGAAACGAGGCTTCTATTCAAACCAATGGCAAACTTTTATCGCTTGCTGAATTTAGAATGGACATCGGGGAAGCTATGTGTCGGTCAGGGTCGGCCAGGGTCGGCCAAAAGATCGAGTGGTCGCCCTTCTTCAGAATTAAATGCGCTCGTAGAAGCAAAGCTGAAAAAGCCCAAAGCAGCACCCTTATACCTGTAAAAGACGTACGAACGCATTGTCTAAATCATTGGTCAGAGTTGATGATGAAGCGACTACAATGTAAGCTACCTAATTGTGGTGGTTATACCTTTATTAAATGTACCAAATGTGGCATAGCGTTATGTTTAAATATCGATCGCAATTGCTTTACTTCATTTCACCAAAATTAATAATAAGTTTAAAAAAATTGTGTTATGAATTGAAATTGAAATGTGATATTTTTATGTTATTTAGTAATTTTTTAATGAAAATGAATTATTTTTTATTTTATTTATTTTTTGTTTATTTAATTTATAATTGTTTATTTTATTTTATTATTTTATTTATGAAGCGAATATACAAAGAAAATAAATAAGAATTTTATTGTTAAAAATGAAATAATTTTTATTCTAATGGTACAATCTTGCAAATATGCAATGACAAGAAAATGTGATTTCCTTAAAAAATGGGAAAACTATCCACATTTTCTCTGAAATTTTCGGAATCAATTTCAAATTTACCAATTAAAAAATATTTTATGAAGGGTTAATTCAAACGTATTGCAGAATCCTATGCATAGGTTCTCAGAAGAAGAAATCGAAACATTTTAATATCGTTATGACAGCGCAATATATCATGAATCGAAGAAAATGTTTCAAAGAAATCTTAGGTACTTTAAGTAAAATCCGAAAATGCGATAAAAATAGGGTTCCTATTTTAATTCCAAAATTACTCCCGCCCCACCTATAAGAAGTAGAGGAGCTAGGGGTACTAATTTTAGCACTAATGTATGTGTCCCCGAAATATTTGAAAGTTTCAGCTTAAAAAAATCACCCGGTATGTTTTTGGAATTGTGCAAGTCGGTTCCATGATTTTATTTTTAATTGATATTATGTTTTGTCTAGCTAAACAAACAGATTTATTATTAAATTGCTTATTTATTCCATTAAAATTTGTTTGTGTCTAGGGTGCACGGATAGATTTAAACACCAGCAATTCAATTTATGAAATAATAATTTTCTGTATATTTTTATTCGTATTTTTAGCATTAAATAATATAAATGAAAAATAAAATTTAAATTTTATTCCTGAATTATTCAAAAGCACAATTTAGCGTTTTGTTGTTATCGCTCGTTCGTTTTGTTCATTTTATATTGTTATTATTTATTCTCGGTTATCATACACATTAAATATAATAATCATTGGTATCGTTTGCTATTTTGCCGTTCTGGCTTTGTAATACTTCTGCTAGCTTAAAATACATAGTTAATAGATACAAAAATTTATATTTTATACGATTTAATTAAATAAAACAATTAATTTATATTTTATTTATACATATTTAATTGATGTAATAATAAAGCACAGATCAAAACCCAGTGTAATTAAATAAAAAAATAAGCTGGAGCGAGTTGAAAAACAAACGTTATCGTATATTATGTAAATAAATTAATTTTCTGAAATTAAATCAGTTTAATAATTTATTTTGGCATATTAGCTGTAGTCTGTGCACAAAAAACATAAAACTCTGTCAAAATAATTATATTTCGTGGTTACATATAAAAATTGTAACATTCGAATATATATGCTCAGTCGCATGTACGAATGCGATATACAATTTAAATGTTGCTGTAGTCAAGTTAATTTTAGTTAGAAATAATTCTTTCGTTTTATTCTCTTATCAAATGTATTAAAACATTCACAACCAGCATTATTAATGGGTTGTCTTTATAGAGGAATATAAAGTTTATGTGTAGTGCATTATTATCCACGTAAAATGTACAAAAAGTATTAAAATATTCCAAATGTGCTCCGACATATACTCGTATCAGAGCCATCTATGTTTTTAAAGAGCCATAATATTAAAGTTAGAGCTTTAAATAGAGGGGAAGCTTTTACTGAGTTACTAGAAACCGTATTAATTGAAAAAAATTTGAATATAAATTTGTGAATAAAAAATTAAACAAATCTTCTAAATTTTAATTTTATATTTTTAATAAAATATTCAGAAAACACATATTTAAAAATAATCAGTCATCAAAGTAAATATTAAATTTAAACAAAAGCGGAGCATACATTTAATAAGTTTGTATAAGAATAGCTTGTTGGTTATTTTAGTAAAGTAAGCCAATAAATGGTGCTGTTGCGAATTTCTCTTACATCCAATTTAAAATATAGTTTTCTTAAAATTTAACTTCTTTAGTCGTAAAAAGTGAGCTGCAACGAGATTTTATAAATCACCATTTGTGTGATTGCTTAACCAGAGGTACAATTTTTAGGGCATTTGATCACATCTAAAGGTATTTTACCAAATCCGGAACGGGTTAAATTATAAATCAATTCGTTCTACCTATAAATGTGCAACAGCTAAAAAGATTTTTAGGTATGGTTAATGTTTATAGAACATTTCTACCTAATGCAGCTAAAGATCAAATGATTTTGAATGATTTTTAAAAGGTTACGAAAAAAAAACAGTACAAAGATAGTGCAATGGACTGAGCAATCAATTAAAGCTTTCGAGATGTGTAAAGCAAAATTGAGTGATGCGTCCATTTGAACACATCCAATCATTGCTGCACCCCTTTCGATTATATTCGATGCTTCAGACTTTGCAGCAGGGGCAGTATTACAGCTCTTAGTTTTTTTTGCAGTTCGTTTTACTGAGGCTCAAAAAAAGTACAGCACGTACGACAGAAAGTTATTAGCTACATATCTGGGAATTAAACATTTTAGGATTTTTGTAGAAGGTCGAAATTAACCGATCATAAACCTTTAACGTTTGCTTTACAACAGAATTTAGATAAAGCATCTCCTACACAACGGAGACAATTAGATTTCATTGTCCAATTTATTACAGACATCAGACATGCATTAGCAGATGTATTATCTCGTTTAGAAAATATAGAAATTTTTGGAAATATCGATTATAAAGAAATAGCATTAGCAAAAAATTCAGATGGTGAATTAGCTAAATTAATTAATATGCCTTTTTCATTAATACGATCATGGAAATGGAAATTCAAAAGTCGAGTGTTAGACTACCTTGTCCGGAGTGGCAAAAAGTCGAGTGATCCGGCGTTAGATTACCGTATCCGAAGTGGCTAAAAGCCAAGTGCTCGGGTGTTAGACTACCTTGTCCAAAGTGGCAAAAAGTCGGGTGATTATGTGTTAAACTACCTTGTGAAGAGTGGTGAAAAGTCGATTATTCGGAAGGTGGGCGTTATCCGAGTGAATGGAAAGAGTTGTATGGGTCGCAATACGAGGCCTGTTTGTACATCACACAGACGAATGAATATTCATTATACTATCGTTCATAACAGTTTTGTAAGTAGTGTTAGCAATTAACACTGAGGGCAGTGTTGAGCCGGGAAAGGCCGCATGTTGGGTTTAGAATTAATTAGTGAACGTGTAATGAATATGTTCCACGTCACCTATGAGCAAAGTCCATGCTGGTACTGGCATCGCGTAAACATCAGATCGAATGGATCAGTTGTACAAGATGACGAGGGTGACCTCGTTCACTTGGCAAAGCACATCAATTAAGACTACTGTTATAGGGTTAGTAATTTATAATAGCAATGTTAGGGTTAATAGTTTACAATATCAATGCTATAGGGTTTATAGTCTATAGTAAGAATGAGATAGGTAGGATCAGATGGAATAGGTATTTAAAAATTCAGGTAGCAGAAGGGTTGAGGCAGTAATAAATTAATATCGAAGCGAGGATAGTGTCTGCGTTGAGTGCGTTTGTGAAAAAAGGGCTCACAACTGGCTCAGATAATAATCGACTAATTTTATATATAACTAGCTAACCCGGCGAACTTTGTCTCGCCCCAAATTACTTCGTCCGAGCAAACACTTTTGATCTTCACTAAAATTGATTTTTATGACAGAAAAATCAAACAACTCAACTCAATTCTTAATAGACGTTAGAGTTAGACGATTGAGTGGCCATTCCATTCACTTTTTCATCGAATTCAACACTATAGGTAGGTTTATGTTTGCGTTCGTTCGTTCGGTCATTTGTTCGACCAATCATCTTTTTTTTGTACAAAAATCCAGAATCGCCATTTTTGAGCAATTTCATTGGTGGAAAAAATTGTAAGAATGAACGAACGAACGCAACCATAAAGGCAGCATAATGTATTGAAAAGTGAATAAAAGGTCGATCAAACTTAGGGATCTATCGAAAATTTAGTTGTTTTTTGCAAATTGACGTTGTGATTTGTTAATCATCATAGCGAACGCCAAAAGAACGGGGAACTGAATGCACTTGTTTTTATATAAAGGGTGATTTTTTTGTGGTTAGGATTTTCATGCATTAGTATTTGACAGATCACGCGGGATTTCAGACAAGGTGTCAAAGAGAAAGATGCTCAGTATGCTTTGACATTTCATAATGAATAGACTTACTAACGAGCAACGCTTGCAAATAATTGAATTATATTACAAAAATCAGTGTTCGGTTCGAAAAGTGTTTCGCGATTTACGTCCGATTTATGGTCTACATAATCGACCAAGTGAGCAAACAATTAATGCGATTGTGACCAAGTTTCGCACTCAGTTTACTTTATTGGACATTAAACCAACCACACGAATGCGTACAGAAGAGAATATTGCGTCTGTTTCTGAGAGTGTTGCTGAAGACCGTGAAATGTCGATTCGTCGCCGTTCGCAGCAATTGGGTTTGTGTTATTCGACGACATGGAAGATTTTACGCAAAGATCTTGGTGTAAAACCGTATAAAATATAGCTCCTGCAAGAACTGAAGCCGAACGATCTGCCACAACGTCGAATTTTCAGTGAATGGGCCCTAGAAAAGTTGGCAGAAAATCCGCTTTTTTATCGACAAATTTTGTTCAGCGATGAGGCTCATTTCTGGTTGAATGGCTACGTAAATAAGCAAAATTGCCGCATTTGGAGTGAAGAGCAACCAGAAGCCGTTCAAGAACTGCCCATGCATCCCGAAAAATGCACTGTTTGGTGTGGTTTGTACGCTGGTGGAATCATTGGACCGTATTTTTTCAAAGATGCTGTTGGACGCAACGTTACGGTGAATGGCGATCGCTATCGTTCGATGCTAACAAACTTTTTGTTGCCAAAAATGGAAGAACTGAACTTAGTTGACATGTGGTTTCAACAAGATGGCGCTACATGCCACACAGCTCGCGATTTTATGGCCATTTTGAGGGAAAACTTCGGAGAACAATTCATCTCAAGAAATGGCCCGGTAAGTTGGCCACCAAGATCATGCGATTTGACGCCTTTAGACTATTTTTTGTGGGGCTACGTCAAGTCTAAAGTCTACAGAAATAAGCCAGCAACTATTCCAGTTTTGGAAGACAACATTTCCGAAGAAATTCGGGCTATTCCGGCCGAAATGCTCGAAAAAGTTGCCCAAAATTGGACTTTCCGAATGGACCACCTAAGACGCAGCCGCGGTCAACATTTAAATGAAATTATCTTCAAAAAGTAAATGTCATGGACCAATCTAACGTTTCAAATAAAGAACCGATGAGATTTTGCAAATTTTATGCGTTTTTTTTTAAAAAAAAGTTTTCAAGCTCTTAAAAAATCACCCGTTATATAGAAGATAAGATTGCCAAAATTCTACACAACTTATATTTATAGTAGTCCGCAACCAACGCCATCTATTGAAAATAATCCGAAGTGGCTATTTAAATGAATGATCACTATCGAAATACAATTTTTATAGGTGGGTGTTAAGTGTATTTCCATACAAAATTCCTCTACAAAACGCAATTTTTGATTTTCTGATTTTTTTTTTTTTGATTTTTCGGTTTTCCTTTGGGTTCCGAATTTTTTTGAGTTTACGGATTTTCCTTTGAGTTTTTCCGAATTTTCGCACATACATTTTTTACTCCATTTTTATATATATATAGATAAAATAATATTTTTAATAATTATACTTCTACAGTATACATCGAGTAAATCAGGTAAGGAGAATAAATGTTGAAAATTTTTAAATGCAGGATTGTTACCTTTCAGTTTTTAGAAAGGGGAAGCAAAATCTTCCGGAAAAATTTTCACTTTACTTATTTTTTCAATATTTTGAAATACAGGCTGCCGCCTCCAAACCTCCGCGCTTCTAGAAATTACACAATTCTTCTAGTGTCAAATTTTATTTATAATTTTAAACTAAAAGTAAAATAAAAAATTGAAAAATATTCAAAATTTTCCTGGAAAAATTACTTGTACTGTCGAAAAACGGTTAAGATACAATCCTTATATCAAAATTTTTAAAAAAATTACACATTTGTAAGTATTTTGAATAAAATAATATGCAATTTTTTTTATTACAATTTAGCTTCCCCTCCTAAAAACTGTTGATAAACTATTCTGCATTTAAAAATTATAAAAATTTATACTCTTTACATGATTTTCTTGATGTATACGTAAAGTAAACTTTAGCCTCAGTTGGGTTTTTGCTCTTCCATCATCCAATCGCCGTCGAATGATACGACTAGATTATTATTTTGGGGACGCGTTGACCGCTGATAATGAGAAGGACCAATGAAGACGCTAGAAAATAATTGAAATTGTTAAATACTAATGGATTCGTATTGAACTATTTTCTGTTCGTCCATCTACTACAATCGACGAAAGACTCATCGAGATTCAAGCTTATAGGAAGGTACTCCTTAAGATGGATATTCTTAATCTGAGTTTCAATTGTTACGCGACAATAAGAACAGCACCCTTTACATAGTAAGCGTTTAGCTGCTCGTTTGTTGACTGCACCGACTCCTAATAGTTCAGATGCAAATTTGTATTCCTGTCGTTTGTATGAATTTACTGTGAAATAAATAAATACTCTTATCAATTCCTAAAACACTCGCCTATTTAGAATTACAACCAACTGGAATAGCAGTTAACCCAGGCAATATATATATTATTCTGGAATTAAATCAACTCCTTTTGTTATACTTGTTTGGCCAACAGACTCTGGTCGTGTTGTTGATACAAATGAGCTGGTAAACTGGCCGTATCGAATTTTACATCATTAAATACGTTGGGATTCTCCGAGAACTTGCACTGGCAGAAGCGACCAAAACAAAAATTGTTAGGTTATGTCACAACAATTACGAATACTTTAAACACAACTTACCGCTTGTTCAAAATGATTTTTCACCAAATCGACATTGAAGTTTTGAAGTTTACTCTTATTAAAAGGATTTTTTAGTTAAATTGTTGTTGTTGCATATACAACCTTTATTCATTACTTTCCCTTAAGTTATAAGGAAAAAACTGTGGTCACCAGCTTAAACTAAAATTTTACACAATTTTGAAATCAATATTCTGTAAAAGTTAAATATTGCGGTTGGACCACTTTGCTTCTCAACGCCTCATATAACATGCATCTTGGGATGAAGCCATTGTATCCAACAAAATTATAATTATTTATTGATATTACTGTAAATTATTTAAACTTAAATTTTACATTTTGACGTTCATCTTTTGGTGTATTTTCTTGGTACGATTGACAAATGACAGCCTCACCCTTCGACCAATATAAATTTTTTAGGTAATAGAGGAACTTGCGAAATGTTCCTCCTCACATATTTTACAGCAGAGTACTTTTTAACTATTCGTTCAAATTAAAGAAATTTTAAAAAAATACTATTACCGCCATTTTAAAAATAATATTTATTTATTTTAATAATTTATAGGGTGTAAAATACATCGTCAGTTATTAAAAACTACGACTTTTCACTTTATTTAAATAATTTTTAGGTTATGTTTGTGTCGCAGTCAAAAAATTACCCTACATGTTCTACTATAAAAAAAATCATGTCTCAGTCACTCTCATGTAGAGATTTTATTCTTTACTATTTTACTTTTTTTAATTAAAATCTTGTAATTTTGAATGAAATAGCGCTATAATTCGACATAATATGACTCAATTTTAAAATATGCTCTTCCTGAATATTGAACTAACCATTCAAAATGAAAATTCAAACGAAGCATTTATGTTTTTATATACAAAAAAATATTAAAATACACTGATTGGTATGAAAAATAACAAAAAGCTTCCTTTCTATGTAAAGCTCATGATAATAATGGCGTAATCTTACGGCTCTTATATTTAGGAGGCTTTGCTCGTATGCGTGGTATGAAAAGCTTTAAAATTGTCGTTTAAGTTTACAATATTTCACTAAAATCCTCAATTGTTAGCAAGTAACACCGAATACTATAATTGTGAAATGTGAATATCAGCATATTAAATGAAAGGTTAAAACAGTTTACTACACTGTTTATGGACAGACACAAGTTTAGTTTTGGAATACCATCGCAACGCAAAATTCAAATTTGGTGAAGTTTATGTATAATTTACCAAAAACCTATAAATAGTTATTTATTTAGGCGTAAGTGTAGATGGCGTATACATCGCAAAAATTGGGTAAGATGAAAAGTTTTAAAAAAATGTCTTTGTGGGATTGTGAATCTATCGTTTTTAGAAGGTGCAAGCCAAAAATTTCGGAAAAATCACCACATTTTCCGGAAAATTTTCAATTTTTCCAAAAATATTTTTTGTTTTTTTTTTCATTCAAAAGAGTAGAGTCTCAGAGAGAGTCATTGTAGAGTCTAACTGCTTCCATAACTCTCACGGGCACGCGGGAGGTTGCTGCGCTCCCCCCCCCCTCGCCCCGCGTAGCCCTCCGAGGGGCTTTAGATTTGAATTTCGGGCGGCGTAGGAGCCGGGATCTTCAAACATGTCACACTGCGTGCCGCACGTAGGAGCGAATTATATAGAATCTATTAATGATACCTACACTAGTAGGTAGGTATAAAAAATATTAAATATTAAATTTTGTTTTTTTATCTATAAAAAACAAAATTTAATATTTAATATTTTTTTTTAAAATCCCGACTTATGTCGTGATTTTTAAGGTTTCAGCAAAATTGGAATTTCCAAAATCGAGATTTTGAAAATCACAATTTCAACATCAAAATCTACTAAAAAAACATCCTTATTTATTATATTTTAACTTGTCACAAAAAAAAGAAAAATGAAAATGTCAAAATTTTCCCGGAAAATGTGATAATTTTCCGGAATTTTTGGCTTGCACCTCCTGAAAACGATACATACACAAATACACAACTCTACAAAGAATTTTTTTAAAAAGTTTTCATCTTAGCCGATTTTTGCGATGTATACGTCATCTACACTTTAGCCTTTATTTACTAGAAGGAGCGCAAGCCTTTGGCTTATTTTTGCATGAAGGTCTGACCTATGAACCAAAACTAATCCCTTCACGCCAAACCATACCATGAACAGTACGCCAAACCATACCACGAGTTCCACGAAGAAATGCTCTCGGTCTCGTTCTCTGTCTATATACAGTATATACCTTTATGACACAGCTATCATAGCAGTAGTTCACTGCAAATAAATAACGACATAGAGACTATATAAATAGCTATCGAACAAATATAGAGCTGGGGCGCAAATACCGGTTTAATGATAAATGACAATGAGTAATAATTTCCCTTAAGTTTTCAAATAATTATCGGCTTTGCTCCTTTAACCAGGCTATTGAAGCTACCTTAAAAAACCGGAAATATAAATATTTTAAAAATTCAAACTAAATGAATTACATAATACGTCACGTAATAAATAAGTTATTGACTTATAAGACTTATTATTAGAAATGGAATCCATATCCTGTTAATTTTACAAACAACATTGTCATATACAATTTAATTTTTCATCCATAAAATGGTGCCGGAAAATCGTGATTTAGGTTTGAGAGAGATAGCCGCTGAACCTTCTGTGTCTTTCTGCTAGATGTGCAGATGGTAAATAAAAAATATTATCTGGGCGTTATATGGCGACTGAGAGGGTAAATTCGTCGAAAAATGCCAGGTTCGTGGAAAGAAAACTCATGAATTTTGTACTACGACAATGAACCATCTCACAAGGTTATCATTGGGATCGAATTTTTGGCCAAAAACTCAACCAATATCATCGAACAACCACTAACCATTTTCACTTGAACTGACAAAATATAGAGCACTGTAAACAAACTAATTGAAAAATTGTGCTATCCTAGTAAACGGGCTTTTTAATTGGCCAATTCCCATCACTTTCTTGACAGAGTGTATACATTTTCAAACTGGAAAACTTTAATGTACATAAAATATTTGTGGTTAAACCATGAGAAGCGGAATAGTGTCACTGACGTTCTATCAATACTTCAGTAATAAATATTCGATGGAATTTTTTCTTGTCACAAAACATTATTTCGAAAAATATATAAAATTTTGACAGTAAAATCATTATATATGCGATAGAAAGACACTATACGATTCATGAATAAATAAATTATAACAGTTCATTGTTTGCCAGACTTCACTGAGTGACAATGAACATTTCAACAATGATAAAAGCAAATAAATGCATTATTAACTTTCAAAGATATCAAAAAACTTCACTAGTATTTTGAATTTGAACAGTTCTTTTCCATTGTATATATTTTGAAAATCTGTGGAAAAAACATAAATTTCCAACAAAAAAAATATTCTTGAATAAGACAACAACATTATGTATAAATGGATATAAAGTATATATTATGTATATTCTGTATAACCTCATAAATAAAAATTAAGGTTTATGTGAGAAGTATCTGTATATAGAACTTATTTTGTCTCTTAAGTATCTTAAATACTCGTAACTGTAAAAAAAATGTGCCCCAAGTACTTTTTGAAGAAGATTTTTATAACACTTATTTACAAGTCTGGTATGTTATACACTTACTGTACTCTTATATTTATATACAAGTTAAACATATTTTCATATAAAAATAAAAATTTATCGATGCTAAAGGTAGATTTTTATGTGGTATTAATGTGAACGGTGTGGTACCCAAAATGTCGAATGAATTTTGTCAAAGTAGTGGTTCATTTAATGAACATAAACCGTGCGAAAGCAAAATATATCGACGAAAAAGGTGACAAGCTATTGAAATTTTATTTAAAACATAATTTATATGCAAAGGTAGAATTTAGGTGTTTTGACATCAGATAATATCTCGCATTCTTGTTGCTTGTACCTGTGGACTAATACGGTTAAGGGTTATCGATTGAAATTTAATTAAATTTATATTATAAGAGCTTTCCAGAATATAGCTTTTTTCGTTATATATTTATATACGCCCTCAACAGCAAAATAAAGTTTATCTACCCAATTACTTTCTTATATCATTCATATGATCCAATTATCATTTTAAGCGATTTTTTGTAAACATCTCTTATATAATTTTATGAACAAAATTGCCAAGCGTTACAAAACATTTTTTCATATAAAGAGTAAAAGATGCTTATGCCACTAATTATGTAAAAGTTACAGTTTGGAAAATTATGTATCATAAAAGACATAAAATTACAAACGAATAATAATTCCTATGAAGAGGGGAGAACTAAATATCCGTTTGTATTTTTTTCACAAATAACCTAATTTTTATTAAGTAGAGAAATGTTTTGAAAAAAATATTTCTACTGAAAGCTGCGGTGCTGCAGAATGTATAAATAATTTTAGAGATAAAATTATATTTACGGTTTATGTTATATGATTTTCGAAGAACAAAATATTTCGGATTTGTAAATATTTAAATAGCTGGAGTTTGAAATATAAAAGTTTTTCTTGTACATATTATCGAATTATGTAGAATGTTTTCGAATAAGCTTCACCTAAGACTTTTTATGATTGATTTTTACAACGAAATGTTTTGCAAAATAAAATTCGTTCGTACAGTATTAAGGTTCATCTCAATGAAACTTTCTGCCAAAATTTCCCAAATCACGAACCATTTTGTTAAGATTTTGGTAGATAGTTTTTCAGTGAATTTTTTCATTTCGTGAACCTAACAAAATGTTCTTTATTGGTAAAGGTTTAGCCTAATAGTGACTGTTGTAAATATCTTTTTTTTTCAGGTGGTCATTAAATCTAGTGATAATTCCATAAACATTGTGGAAGATTATGATTACATTTTGAACACCACATGCAAGATACTCAGTCTACAATGTAATTTTTCACAAAGTTTTGCATTTTTTATTTATTTCATATAAACTGTTTAGACAGCTATTAATTTTGTATAAATAAACCAAAAGTTGTTTCAGCTTAACAGCAACTAAAAAAAATGATTGAAACGAAAGAACTAGAGCAAACACTAGAGCAATGCTACGTGCTGAGTGGTCTACATTTGGAATATATTTTGTCACTTTTAATGCAACCCAAGCCTCAGAATTTTCTCTGGTCATCCTAATCCTTGTTTTTGTTAAAACGACGTTCATTTGTGAAAATAGGAATTCGGTGTAATAAGTAGATTAAAACACTGTTAATACTGCTATTGCCAACTGTCTTAGAAATGTGAAAATGTTTGGAATGCCTTGCCACACTTGCAATATAATCAACATCAATATTTAACGATTTGTTATCGTTCCTAAACCCAATTTCAATAATGTTCCTTAAACTTTCAATTTTTTCACGCCAATTTAGGCTACACTGAAATTTATTCAATTCGATATTGAACTCATCAAAATTCATCCCGGTAAAATCGTAAAAATTACCAAGAGAAGTGAACTTGTCAGGGTAGCGTTCAAATTTAATCAAGCTTTGAATTTTTTGACGTCTTTGAACCGAGTTGCAAAAGATTCTTGTTTTTGTATTCACACCTCGCTAAATTGTGCAAATAATTCTTGTGACTCCTTTTTCAAACATGTGAATATCTGCCACAAACTTTTTAAATTGGGGAAGTATTTGAGAAGTGGGTAATTTCCAAACAAACATTCCATGTCTTTATTGATTTTCCGTTTCCACGCATTTTTTGATTTAATTCATTTGTATGAATACAAAAGTCAGCAATTGGTATTGGTTAGCTCCGGAAATATATTATTCTTGTCTATCAGAAATAAACGAATTTCATCCAAAGAGTGATCAACCAACAAGTTTCAAATCCAGCCTCTTTCCCGATCATGTTTGGGCAAACATCCGTAGAAATTGAACAAATTTTTTCAATACTGACATTCGGATCAATTAAAGCTGTTTGCCACCATTAAAAATATTAATAACTCTTGCTTGTTCTGGTAATGTTCCCCTTATCAACATTTCCTCATTATTTTCACATTATTCCACCTGCAGCTTATACGTATCAATAACCATTATTATATGAATCAATAGCCAATGGTGTCGACGATGTATTTTATTGATAGTCAAAATTTTATTTGTAGATGGTTTTACCTTGAATTTCCCGCGATGCACCGGTGTATGCAACAAGTTAAAGCAATCGTAGATTTTTATGTAGTTTTGCTGTTCGTTGTTCGATGCCAAGTTAGCATTATTTACACAAAATATGATTAATGCACTCGCACATGTTTTTTTTCACTAAATCCACAAGATAGTATTATATTATTCATAGTTTTTCACGAAATAGTTTTTAATATATTAAAGTTTATCAAATTACGAAATATAATAGATATTGAGCTCCACTAAATTTATGATTATAACTTAAGTTTTAATAATTATAATTTAATCACTAATAACCCAACCAACACCGCAACGTCTGTATTTGGATGGTTATTATACTGAGCCACTGTATAATTGCGTTGTACCATGGACGAATTATTTAATGACATACAAAGCCGAATACATTTCTCCATCATGTTGTTTGTTGCTGTAAAAAATCATTAAAACCCTGGATGTGTAGTGGTACAAATTTAAAATAAACGTATAAGAAATAAAATATTGTTTATTCTATAAATCAAAACCGAACACAATCATATTCTATAAGCCGTACAATAATCGGCTATACACGCGGATAATGCCACTTTTTAACTCCTATTTGATAGTATTTGTATACGGCCAATAGAAATCAAATATGACACATTTGTTCTAGATTTCTCTTTTATGTTTTTACAAACAACAAAAAACAAAATAGATTTTAAGATCAGATATGCGTAGCCACGCCTCATTCATGCGTAAAAAGACTAAAACAATAATGAAAAATAGAAATTAAAACAAAATTCGTGATCGAAATGCACTTTTGAATTATATAATAACAAACAAAACACACCTCCTAGTTTTTGTTTTTTCTGTTTTTCCCTTTAAACATTTTTTTACTTAAATATATTTCCGAAACATATGCACAACTTCGAGTAAATAGAGAATAAAATTTCATGTTCGTATACGCACAATACAATTAAACAGAAGTGAAAAATTACATGCGTGTCGCTACAGTACGGCTTATAGAATATGATTGTGTTCGGTTTTGCTATAAATAGTGACATATACATCAATACACATTTTGTTTTTATTATTTTGCTTTCATACATTTTGTGTTTGAGTGTGTTTATATTTTTGTCGTTTAGTTTTTCCCCTGATATAATCGTGAGGGAATACAAAATTGAAATGCCGTATGATGATCTACACAGAATCTACTTAAATATAAGTCCTGCTTACTCTCTCATTGACAGATACCTATTTAAAGAAAACCAACAAAGAGTGTGTTGGTTACACTAACAATGTAACGTAAATTTGAATTTTTTTTGCTCATTTTTATTGTTTCTGCACCAACACATTTATACTTAGTTATTTTAAAAAAAATTACTATGGAAAAAAAATTTCCATACATCTATACTTAGTTATTGTTTATTTTATATGTGTGGAATTAGCAGGACTTATATTTAAGTAGATTCTGATCTACATAATATTTTCTATTTCGTAATTTACACGAGCTGTGTTTTGTAGGAATAGACGCACACACACATACCAAAGATCGCGCGTTGCATAATTTTTTTTATTTCGTTTTTCAAAATTGTGTTTATTTATAAAGGGCTATGTCAATCGAATTATTGAGTGCTTAAAGCTGCACCGACCAAATTGCCCGCCTCAATGAAATCTGTACGATAATTTGTTAGACATTAATTACAATTTATTACAACAAATCCCGATTGTATTACAGTTGCCATTTTACAGGAACGAGTGATAGATCTAGCTTACAAATAAACTTGCATCGCCAAAACTGTAACTTTATATGTAATTATGATATCGGGATGGTTCTTGGAGCAGAATTTATTACAAATTAATTACATTGAATAAGTTAGTTCAAGACCACCCCTTTAACATGCCTAAGCGTAAATTTCATCCCAAAACGATTGTTTATTTCATAAACGCCAATTTCATCAACTTTAATAAGGTTTTTACACCAGACTGCCACCAGATTTTGGACCAAATGTTGCTCCAAAGCCTTTTCGGTAGGTAGGTCGACCTTATCCACGTGTGTAATAAATTATTTTTGTATAATATTAGACGGAATATGCATAAGAAGATATAGGTTTCAAATTACGATATTAGGTTGGTTTTGCCACATTTAAAAATTTATTACACCAGAGTCACTATTCTGGCTTTCCCTGGCAATAGGGAATTCGGAAAAATATTTTCATAGCATTTTTGTCTAAAATGAATTTTTAGACTGAAGGAACAAGTTTAGTGCAAAATTTTTTAAAACAAACTTAATTGGGAAACTTTTGTTCTACAAAATTTTTATAGGGAATAATAGTTACCCATTTAACTTTGTTTCTAAAATATTTACACCAAACTTATTCCCTCAGTAGGCCAGAAAACTACAATTTAAACAAAAATGTTATGAAAATATTTTCGCCAATTCCCTATTCCTGTAGGAGAAGCTCAAATAGGCCTACACTGGTACTATTCTGGTGATTCCCCGGGAACAGGGGAGGAAGAATTTATATGTAATTTTTATTTAAACATTTTTTTCTGGCATACTGAGATAAAAAGTATGTATTAATTTTTTTGAAAACAAAATTAAATGGGTAATAATTTTCCCTGCCAATTTAGGTATGGAACTATTATTCCCATTTTATAAATGTATACATCAAGCTTTACTCCTCAGTAGGCCGGAAAAAAGTTTCAACAAAAATTACATATAAATTCTTTCCTCAGCTCCCTATTCCCGGGAAATTACCTCAATAGTGCCAAACCACCACCAGATATTGGATCAAATGATACTTCGTTAACCTAGTGAAGGGAAATCAACATGGTTCAGGGGGTAACAAATTATCTTTGTATCAGGTTAGGCGGCTTTAAGGTTAAGGTAAAGGCTACATATATGTAATTTAAAGGACGACTTTACCATATTTAATAATTTATTACATCAGACAGCCAACAGATATTAGTTCTGTTGAAACTTGGTGGTAGTTGTGAAGTGCAGGTCAACTTTATCGAGGTGTGTAATAAATTATTTATGGGTCAGTTTACACGGAATTTGATTCAAAAGCTAAAGGCTACAAACGGGTTACCCACAAAATCCATTATGTCACGATCCTTTTTGACAAAATCCATTTTGACAAAATCCGTTTTTGACATAATCATCTTTTGACAAAATCCATCCTTTTCAAAATCCATTTATGATAAAATCCATTTTCTGTCAAAATTCATTTTTGTCAAAATCCCTTTTGTCAAAATCCATGAAAAAACCATCGAATCCATCGTTTTTGTTATTTTTTACAAGCCCGGGGTTGTAAAAAATAACAAAAACGATGGATTCGATTTTTTTTTTTTCATGGATTCTTGGATTTTTTTTCATGGAAATACGAAATTTATTTTATTTGTACGATCATGAGTTTAGTGACATTATACTAGAGGATTTTGACAACAGTGGATTGTGTCATAAATGTATTTAGTCAAAATTGGAAAATAACAAGAAAGGGTTTCAACAATCATGGGTTTGAACATCAATGGATTTTGTCAAATGAGGATTTTTATAAAAAGCTACGGATTTTAGCAAAATGGATTTTGGAAAGATGGATAACGGGGGGATCCCGCTACAAACTTGTAATTTAAAGGTCGATTTTACCACCATTAATAAATTATTACACCAGACCACTACCAGATATTGAGTCTTATGTTAATCCATGCCTTGTGAATGGTAAGTCAACCTTATCCAGGTGCGTAATAAATTATTGTTGTGTCAGGTTACACGGAACTGTAAAGGCTTCAAATATGTGATTTAAAGTTTGATTTACCACATTTAATAAATTATTACACCAGACCGCCACCAGATATTGGGTCAAATGTTACTCCGTGGTCGTTGTGAAGGGCAGGTCAACTTTATTCAGGTGCGTTATAAATTATTTTGTAGTCATATTACACGGAATTGGCTCAGAATTGTAAAGGCTTCAAATGTGTAATTTATTACACCAGTCAAATGTTAAGTCCTTTACCATTTTGGTGGGCAGATCAATATTATCCAGGTGTGTAATAAATTGTATTTGTGTCAGTATACGCGAAATTGGCTTCAAAGTGCAAAGGCCTGAAATTGGTAGTTTAAAGGTCGATTTTATACCACATTTAATAATTTATTACACCAAACCACAACCAGATATTCACAAGGTCCATGCGGAGTAATCATTTTACCTAATATCTGGTGGCGGTCTAGTGTACTAAATTATTAAATGTGGTAAAATCGTCTTTAAAATTACATATTTGAAGCTTTTAACTTCTGAAGCCAACTTCGTATAACCTGACCCAAAATTAATTTATTACACACCTGGATAAGGTGGACCTGCCCTCCACAAGGTAAATAGAGAAGGATTTTATACAATTTCTGTTGGCGGTCTGGCGTAAAAACATTTTAAAATTAAATGTGGTAAAATCGACATTTGATCATATTTGAAGCCTTTACACTCTGAAGCCAATTCCATTTAACACGCTAACCTGATACAAAGATAATGTATTACCTGCCTGTGGCACTATTCTGGTAATTCCCTGGGAATAGTGAGGGAAAGAATTTATATGTAATTTATAATTAAAAAAAAAAATTCTGGCATAGGTACGGAGGTAAAAAACTAGAGTTAATTTTTTTTGAAAACAAAATTAATTTGGGAGTAATTTTCCCTGAAAATTTAGATATGGAAAAATTATTCCCAATTTATAAATATTTACACCAAACTTTTTTCTTCAGTAGGCTGGAAAAATAATATTTGAACAAAAATTATATATAAATTCTTTCTCCAATTCCCTATTCCCGGGGAATTACCAGAATAGTACCTCTGAATAAGGTTAATTTTCCCTTTACTAAGTTACCGAGGTAACATTTGACCCAATATCTGGTGGCAGTGTGGTGTAATAAATACTTAAATGTGGCTTTGCCAACCTATATATTGC
Organism: Nephrotoma appendiculata; assembly: GCA_947310385.1. Classification (NCBI taxonomy): domain Eukaryota; kingdom Metazoa; phylum Arthropoda; class Insecta; order Diptera; family Tipulidae; genus Nephrotoma; species Nephrotoma appendiculata. Next base: position 133,566,373 of record OX371225.1, on the reverse strand, counting down.
AATTTGAAACCTACATCTTCTTATGTCTAGTCCGTCTAATATTATACAAAAATAATTTATTACATACCTGCATAAGATTGACCTACCCTACCGACAAGGCTTTGGAGCAACATTTGGTCCAAAATCTGGTGGCAGTCTGGTGTAAAAACCTTATTAAAGTTGGTGAAATTGGCGTTTATGAAATAAACAATCGTTTTGCGATGAAATTTACGCTTAGGCATGTTATAGGGATGGTCTTGAACTAACTTATTCAATGTAATTAATTTGTAATAAATTCTGGTCCAAGAACAATCACGATATCATAGCTACATATAAAGTTACAATTTTGGCGGTGCAGATTTAATTGTAAGCTAAACCGACCACTCGTTTCTGGAAAATGGCAATTGTCATAAAATCGGCTTTTGTTGTAATAAATGTCTAACAAATTATCGTACAGATTTCATTGAGGCGGGCTAATTTGGTCGGTGCAGGTTTAAAACAATGAATTATTGAGTAATTTACGTAAAGCGGTTGGTTAGAAAATAATCATATCTCTACTTATATTCAATTACTTCGAATTTGCGATCTGCAGAAGAAACGGTTGTACTAAACCGTTAAAATTTTCTTCTATAAATTAACATATACTTGACATTCAGAAGTCCTACGCGGATCAATCAATATTTTTTGGGAAAGATGTTTTCAACAAAACATGTTCTGTTGTTCTTCAAAGCGTGCCTACTCCTATAGTACACCTTGTTTTTGTTTCAGTATTTATAATTTTCTAATACCCTAAACCGACACAAAAGTTATCGCGATTTCTTCCAATCACGATTACATGTCAAACAAATAAAATTGCGATTTTATAATTATGGTGACAGACACAAACCCGATTTTGTAACTCTGCAAACGTTCAAATTCATATTTAATTAATGAAATAAAGCAATTTCAATGCGTATTTGATGATTTTGAATTACATCGAATCAGTTACAATAAGTTAATAAAAACTAAATTTATAAATAATTTTTGTGACAGTTTAAAAATTTTAAAATTTAATTTACAATCTAACAATTTTTCTGTATACATTCAATGAAAATGACTTATGTTCCCCAGCCCCATACAATCGTACTGATTTTTTTTTATATTTCACATTTATCTTCTTCCTACAACCCGATTGTAGTAATCTTGTTCTATAAACGCAATAATCCTGTTTTGCCAAAATCGTGTGCTGACAGACTGAAAAAATAACTACGTAATCTTGAATTCGCGATTAGCTAGTTTGTGTCTGTCTAGGGTATAAGACTCTTTAAATAATCAGTTTTTAAACCACAAATGTGGGTAGCGACAATTTACCACAGCAAACGAAAAATTTATATTAGAAAATAAATTGATTAGTTTTAAGATAGGTTAAAAGCTGTTTGTAATCAGCGACCTTACAAGCTACATTTTTTTATTTTCAAACTTACAAACTTATATTTTTCGTTTTAAAACAATAAATTTTCAAATTTTTTAACGGAATAGTTAGAAAGTCAAAAAAATTATTATATGTATAAACGTTAATATTTAAGCTGCCAACACAGGTGTTTTCATCGAATTTGCGGCGTCTATAGCCGGTTACAACATACTTATGGTGTCTGTAAAATCAAAAATTAAGAACATAAGTTAATGAAAAATTTAATTGTTTGATTAACAATCATAATCTCAAATTTAGATAATTTTATGGGTATATAAATTAATAAATATAGTGCAACTTAATCAGCCTTATTTAGTATAGTAACTAAGTTAGTTTCGAAATCTATTCAATTTTAATTGATTCAACATATCTAAATATGTAATATAAAGAAAATTAATAAATTTGCCTTTTATTGGTCTGATCGTGGAACGTACAATCGTATATTTCCGTGAGCATATAAAATTTTGTATTTTCCTGCAAATACGAATTTCTATTTATCGGTAAAAAATATAAATAAAGAATTAATAGAGAACTACATGTGAAAGATAATGCATAAAAATAAAAGGTGTTTGTATGTGTATGTAACCATTTATAGAATAAACAACGTTTTATTTTTTATACGTTTATTAGAAATTTGCACCACTACATATCCAGGGTTGTAATGATTTTTTACAGCACAAACAACATAATGGAGAGATGTATTCGGCTTTATAAATCTTATTAAATATAATTCATCTATGGTTGTACACAACAGTAGGATATAAAAAAATTTTAAGATTTTATTTTCTCATTTTACAATAGAAAAAATTATAATTCACATAATATTACAATAAAATCGTAGATGTATTTATTATTCGTACTGAACTTAGAGTTTTTATATAATTCGTTTATTTAACTGAGATGGATATTAACCAAATTGACGATCTTATGTACACAAGTTAGTTCATACACACTAAATAATATTACTCACAATTCCGCATTTAAACAGCCTTTCATTATAGTACTCGTACACTTTACATTATTCGCTAGGATATATATTCCGTTTAAATTTTTCGGTTGATAGAACATTAAATATTTGGTAGTTTATAGTAGATTTATTATATGATTATCTATTAGATTTAAATTTATTTATATATTTGTTATTAATTTATTATTATTAGAGTAATTTACAATATCTAGTCACTATTTAACAATATAATTTTATAATCAATACGAATGTTCAATAAGTAATTTATCAAATTAATTTAAATTTTATAAATATTAAACTTTTTAATTTAGAAGATATTTAATAAAAATCGTCGTGTTACGACCAACTCAAAAACTTGACTCCCCGCATGGCAAAAATTTTGCCCTTTTATATCTTTCTCTCATACCGTAAGCAATCGTGCGGTTCACAAGAAGAAATTATGTGACCAACAAGTTAATTATATAAACCGTAATCATTAAATCACATTAGGGGAGTTCAATCCAAAACACTTGCATTAGGGGTGATCAACCCATTACTTATTGTAGCGAAGATTCGTGACAGTTGTAAATTGTACGGTGGCATGTCTGGTAGTGTTTGACGGAAACCGCCAAAGAGTAGAATCGTTGCGCCATTAATAACATTTAGATAGAAATTGCACATATTTTGAGCTTCAAAGCTCATTTGAAATGAGTTACAGGAACTTACCCTTTGAAAGGATGTTTTAAGCAAAATATCTGACACTAACAAAATATTATAATACCAATATTTTGCTTTACTTTGGCTTCCAAACCACTTCGAATTAAATATTTATTGGTGGTTGCAATCGCTCGATGGTCTTACGTATAAATGATATTTCAACATCATAGAAAATATAAAAATTAGTTCGAGTAAGGTACATAACATAAAATAGACCGTAGTCCAAGTTAGGTATATAATAGTAAAATCGTACGATCTCAAATTCCCTACATATAGCAAGAAAGATGTATTTGTGGGTGGATTGCAGTGTGTCCACTTTTTATGATACATAATTATGATTGCTATATACTATCTATAACCAAATATATACAAATACACTCATTAGTCATCCAATATATATTTCTTTTTTTCCTATATACCGTAATACACTGAGGTTCATAAACTTCGAGTCCATAAAGTTTTATGAACTCGTCAAACTTTAGGTCATAAAATTTGTTTTCAAAAAAAAATATTGGGATGAGTTGAATATTCTGCTTATAATTACCAATAGCCATTCGATAGCCGTAACACAGCAGCTTTTTTGGCACGACTGCAAGGAGGACAAAGAAACTGAAAAAGGGATATCGATCTGTAACCTAGTCTTATATTATACACGGATATCTTCCGCATGGAAAGTTCCAATAATTTTATTGAATGGGGGTCTTTAATTTCGTAATTAACAGTCCCGATTCTCCGAAAGATCACAGCTTTAAGGAATTGTGGCGCAAATTTAGAACAAAATTTTTGATCTGCATTGTTCTGAGGATGCGTTATTACAAAACAGTTTGGCCTACTTTGAATTCAATGGCACGGGTTCTCAAGTTGTATCTCTGGGCACTCTTTTCGTATGCTTTAGCAATATTGTCTTTCACAGATTCATGAATTAATGCTAGTCTCACTGGCCATGGCAGAAGAACTTCACATTCGGAAATCTTGCCTAATTGATCGAGAACTTTATAGTCATTGCCATGATTTACTCGATGATAGCCGAGAAGCAGGAAATGAGCAGAATGGTTCTCCGATTCATGTATACCATTCCGAAGAGCGGCACTTATCTCACTGATATGCTTGTCCCATGTGTTATGCTTCCCGTTGATGAATTGTAACGGTTCGCTTACGGTTTGTTTTGAAATTGTAAACTGTTTTGAAATACCGTGAATCGTTAACAGACCTCTCAATGATTTTGTGGTGGAGCAGCAGATCGCCGGCTAGGTGGCAGTCGTTTGGGTGGGATCTTTCCACCAATCATTGAAATCTTGAAAAATATGCTGCTTCTTACTCGTTATGATGAACATACACACACACATAATAAACAATTTATACGAAGAATGACCATTCACAAAACAACTATTAACTAAAATATCACAGTTCGATTACTATTTTCCGGTGTCTTTTAGACAACGCGGTGTTATCACAGGTGTTCATATCACTTTACAAACCAACTAAGCACTATGACCTTGGATTGTACGGTCATGATCGTCTTTACCCACACCTCCATTTATATGTGACCTCAATTAGCACATTGAAGTCCCCTGCGTGGTTGAAGTTTAATTCATCATAGCTTCAATTATGTTTTACTTAGCCACTCATTATTACTAGCACTTCACAAACAAAAAAAAAAACCGATTTCGCACGTACGCATAACACCTCAGAAGAAAAACTTTAATAGTAACCAATTTTCAACGGAAAAATTCGAAAGCTACACAGCTGACCAAGACAATAAAATTAAGAACGTTATTTTATATGATTTAACATTTAATATAAATATAATCAATAAATGAATAATATAGGCATGCAATAAATAATTATAAGAAAATATAATTTAAATAATATAATAATATAGTATCTTTAATAAATAAATAAATAACCGAACATTAACATTATGTTTCGGAACACAAGTTTCCCAATAATTTTTGCCTATACTGTAACTTGAACCATGGCTCGCGAATAATTATTATTATTTTTTTATTAGAATATCTATTTTAAATTTAACTACGTTAAACGTTAACTCGTTAACTCGTTAACTACGTTAACTCGTTTAACTACAATGACCTAAATTATGTATAAATGACTGATAGCAATATTACAAACAAATAACGAATTTTAAATAAGTGTAAATAGAAAATATATATAAGTAAATGAACTATATCATCATTTGTAACGAGTACATTACATAGATTAAATTTGCATCATAAAATATTGTGCGGTCATCTGCACACAAACCATCTGTTGTACACTCAAGGTACAAACAACGGAATCCAACATCATACGGATATTAATGTATGGTTGAGTTATATAAATTTCTATCGATCGATTTGTATTTATGTACTTTTATGTACTTCAGATAATTAATTTTTATAAGAAAAATGCGCTTACCAAGCAAACCGGGACTAGGAGCACTTGCCACAGAATTTTGATTTAGCCCGTAAACTGAATTTTATAAATAAAATAAACAATTCTATGAATAACAATTTTTCACTATACAATAGTAATTTAGTAACATTTACCTTGGTAAGCGACTTTGATGAAGTAAAAATTTTCTTGAAATCACCGAGTTTTACACACACTTGCAACCAAAAAAAATGATTATTTATTTTTTTGATTTTTTTTTTAAATTAATTAAATTTTTAATTTTACGTTGATTTGCCTGCGTAAACTCGGTTGCTATTATTATTTATTTGCACCAACTCGAACTGTGACACGATAATAATGATCAACAAAATTTTTATTTCATCCAACTCTTATAGGGAGGGGAATACGTAACAAACATTAAACTTGTTTTCCTCACTTATATTCGGTTTTTAATTATTGCAGATCAGCTGTGTATTGATTATAGCACATTTATACTTGTACAGTGCTAAGCAAAATTATTGAAACGCGCGCGACTGAGTTATCATGCGCAGTGATACAATTTCAAAACAAACTATTTATAGGTAACAGTGCAACGGTTACAGAATGCGCAAATTGCCGATATTACCGATCGGTTCACCCTTTCGGAGGCATTGGACTGAGGAAAATACACGGCCGTTTTCGAATCGATAATTCCATATTGTTTCAAAAGATCTTTGTACTCACTACTCCGGAATTGTGGACCGTTGTCCGAATGGATAGTCTGTGGAATCCCAAATATGCCAAACACATCATTTATCAATAATATTTTTAACAGCTCCTTTGTTGATCGGTTTTAGCAAAACGAATTTCGTAAAATGATCCAAGACAATAAATATCATGGTTTTTCCTTGAGTTGACCGCGGATACGGGCCCAATAGGTCGATGTTGATCCTCTGCCACGGTCGCTCATTCGGGTATGGTTTCCCCATAGGTGGCTTATGCTGCTGATTTTTAGCTTTCGTCATTTGACAAATATCACAATTAACAACATAGTTACGAACTTTTCTTGCCATCCCTGGCCAAAAAAAGTATCTTCGGATTCTGTCTAGAGTCTTGCCTATCCCACCATGAGCTGCCAATGGTACGACGTGCTCCCTACTAATTAGTAAATTTCTTAAACCGTTGGGAATCCACAACTTCCACAAAGATATATCAGAGAGTTCGTTGTTCTTGGTTTGTTCTAAGTGAATAAAGATAAATTTGTCATCAAGCTTAAACGCGGGATAATCATTGGGATGCTCACTGATTTTACTATAAAGATTTCTATTGTCGGCCTCTTCGAATCCTTTGGATTCAGTGATGTTCAGTCCTTCGGTTTGAACTAATACCTTTGGTAGGTTTTCAAGAATATCTCGAACTTCATCGCAATAAATTCGCGAAAGCATGTCTGGCACGACATTATCTTTACCACGTTGATGCATAATGGAAAACCGAAAGCCTTGAACCTTCAGGCTCCATCTTGCCAATCTGCCGCTTAAGTCACGCTGAGACATGAGCCACTTTAGGTTGGCATGATCCGTGATTAGAGTGAATTGCCCTTCTATGTATGCTCGAAATTTTTTTACTGCTACTATAGCGGCCAAACACTCCAACTCGGTAATTGAGTAATTTCGTTGGGTTTGGTTAAGCTTTTGTGAAATGAAGGAAATCGGTCGCTCATTATCCTCCATATCCTTCTGAAAAAGAACTGCTCCAACTCCCTCCGTACATTCATCACATCTTATATAGAATGGAGCGCTATAATTAGGAGTAATGAGGACAGGAGCTGACGTAAACAGTTTTTTTAATTTAACAAAAGCTTCTTATGCGGTATCAATTCATCGAAATTTGCCTTTTTTAAGACACTCTGTTATGGGTGCGGTTACACTGGAGAAATTTTCAATAAATAGTCGATACCACCCAGCCATCCCCATGAGTCTTCGTATCTGTTTAGTCGTCGTCGGAACTGCCAGGTTAACGATAGCTTCGATTTTCTCAGGGTCTGGTCTTAACCCATCCTCGCCAACCAGATATCCCAAGTATCGGATTTCTTTCAATACGAACTTACTTTTTTCGATGTTAATTGTTAACCCAGCGGCCCTCAGTAAGGTCACAACCCGCTCTAACAGTTCAAGGTGCTCCTTCAATGTACCACTAATGATCAACAGATCGTCCAAATAGACAAAAACGCAATCATGCAGTTCATGAGGAATTGTTTTACGCATTAAACGGCACATTGATTGGGCTGCATTACACAGCCCAAACGGCATCACCCTGAACTGATAGAGCGGCCGTCCCAGTACAGTAAAAGCTGTCTTATCTCTGATTCCGCAAGCGGTATCTCCCAGAATGCGTCCTTCAAGTCTAGTGCTGTAATAAAGTTCGTCTCTGATAGTCGCCCCAAAAGTCCGTCAATGATAGGTAAGGGGTAAGCGTCCTTTAGCGTCAAGGAGTTGAGTTTAGTGCATCCAGACACAGACGTGCTTTTCCGTTTGCTTTCCGGACTATTGTGACTGGTGAACTCCACTAACTTTTGCTCACTTCGATGACACCTAAACTCAACATCCTGTCAATTTCAGTATAAAGGTCCTTCTGTGCGGCAGGAGAGACAGGGTAGTATCGTTGCTTTACCGGCTTGCAGTCCTTCACCAACCTTTGAACAACTGAACCAATGCATGATGTTCCTGAAGTGGTTGCTGTAGATCATGAAGTGCTCTTTTCATTACCATGCCATCTTGTGCGTCTTCAAGCGGTTGCAACGATCCAATTCGATACTCTCTCGACCACAAATGACCTTGAATGTTGGATTGAATCCATCTCCTTTCATAATATCTGCTCGAAAAGAAGCCATTTAGAAACATTCGTTGTAACTTTGAGTGTTCGATAAAAAATGTCGTGATTAAGGTGTTTTGCTACGGAATGCAATAGCTCAGGTAGTGTAGGCAATAATAGCAATTTCACCTTGCCACTGATACAGCACAATATAGCCGTTTCTGCATGAACTTCAATGCACCGCAATGGTTGCACACAACCTTCATTGGACCTGATAACCTTACAAATTGAACATCTTCGGAAACTTACCAACATTTGAAAATCACAATCGAAAATAGTATTAAATCAAACACGCAGTCAAAAATTACCGAATGAATTGATTGTCGATGCGCGCGTGAATTACAGAAAAAATTGTTTGAGGAGAATTAATTGAAATAAACTCATTTGTAATAACAGTCGAAAACTAAATGAACAAGGTGAAAACTCGAAAAATGCTTGTAAATCGCGGCATTGCGTAATCGTACGCAACAGAGACATGAAATATGTCCCATCCAACAAATTCCCATATAACATCTCCTTTCTTAAGCGTGGACAGTTCGAGAGAGATAAATATAGAAAAATAATATGTGGTAGGTCTTTTTCATACTTTTCCAATCAGCAAGGAAACTTTTTAAGTCCGAGACGAACAAAAAACATCATCGAAATCAGTCAATCTGTTCTTAAGATATCATCCAAAAACCACCTTGTTAAAGTTAGCTGAAAGTTGTCAGCTGAAAGTGAAAAAATCGATAATGCAAATAGTGTCTCGACTAAATCAACCGAAAGTAAAAAAAAATTGTATTACATAATGAATGGTTTGTCGATGCTTATCGTTGGAAAATTTTCCAAGCCAAGTTTTGTGTTGAGAGTCCAGGAAAATTGGGGGAGTGAAATACACGTGCAAATTTAAATGTGTTATGTCTGGAAAAGGTCTCGTTTGAATCGGTTTGTCGATGGTTATTTCTTGAAAGTTTAGTGTAAAGTTTATGTTTTAAGTTCTATAAAATCGAATTGAATGTATCGCATGTCCAATTTGCAAGTTCATTTTGAAAAAACCGATGAATTTTTCTAGTTTTCTTTGTGTACGTTTTTTTAACATTTTCATGTTTTGAACATTCTGCTTTGGCCATATGATTTTATTTCTTATATGTGTAGCTTACTGGTGATGGATCTTTAGGTATTCATCAGTCCTTCGTAAAATACGTTTATTTCGCTTGCGTCTTGATACAATACAAACTACCTTACACCTAGAGAAAAAATATTGATGCAGTAATGGTTTTTTGGCGTCAAATCGCTATGACATGTAGTGTAATTGTCAGAATTTGAACGCCTCCACTACTTGGCCTGATTCATTTGGAGTTACCCAGGAAGCACCGCGAGGAAGTATGAATCTCGGACTTCGCCACCCATATTTATATATATTATGTATATTATAAACATATATAGTTACATTTATTTCATTATTATTTTAGTGAGGATTTATATAAATTTCATTGTCAATTTGATTTCATATTTTTTATACTTTTTTTTAAATTTTTTAATTTTTTTCTTACGTTTTTTTGAGTTTGCTGTTGATGTCCCTTGAACTTACGCGCAAAGTGGACAGTGGTATGAATTTGACAATTCAAAGTCATTTACGTCAACTCATACTTTAATATCGTGCATGTACTGATGGCACTTGGAACATCGAATTGAATTGCCCGCTAAATTAACGTTTTCACCGCACATCAAACACAGGTCTTGCATATGGGTGCTGTTTCTTAAAAGATCTGTTTGTATTAGTTCTCTTTTTTGAAAGATATTAACAGGTACATTCGTACGTATTAGTTTATATTGTATATTATATATCTCTGCATGAATCATCATGTATACTCCACAATCGTTATTTCCCTTCAGCTTATAACATTCGGAGAAATAAAATGGAATGAATTTCCTTGGAAAATAATTATTTTTTTTCATTTTATTATAGTGTTTCAAAAATTTACAAAAATTATTGTAACACCTTTGGTAATACAATTTGGCTCCCGGTTTTGTTTTTGGTCAAATTTATTGAAATCATATATAAGATACCAGCCTTTTATGCAATCTTTCACAGCTAAATGGAAATGCCGTTTGTTTTCGTCGAAGATCGGCATTATTAAATATTTGCTGTATAGGTTAAAATTTCTTGCAATAATTTTTAAGTCGGTAGCAGAATTATTCAAAAAAATATGATAGAACCAAAGCTGTAGGGCATTACTTGACAGTCTGGAAATTTTCCCGCGATTAGTTGGAGCCACACATCTGCGGTATCATTTTCTACCCAATTGCTACCAGATAAACTGTTAAAGCTATCATAATGAATCATTTTTTCACTCATTTTGCAAACCACGTAATTCACGTATGAATCGCTGATAGATAATATACTGTTTTGTATAGTGATTAATTTGTTTAAGCAAGTTGTTCGAAAACTTGTCGTTAGTAGAGTCGATTTCGTCTCCCATACATGTATCCATAGATCTCTCGCTGAAGGAAGAATTTCGAGGAGTAAATGACATATTTGAAAAATGTTTCATAGCTGACTTCTTGGTTGAATGTCGCCACTTTTCTGTGGGATCAGTTTCGAAAGAAAAATCAGGAATCTTTTGTTTTCTTTCGGTTTTGTTAGTAAACTCTGATCGGGGAAATTCGTGCAAAATTCCGTGAATTTTATGATTAATGGCAGTCCTTGAGAACTCCATAAATCTTCCGGCTTTAATGGGGCGCTTTCCCACATTCACCGCTGTGTTTTATCTAAATTTTGTTTTAATTCACCATAAAAGCATTCAACAGCCGCGTTTTTGAAATGTAAAGTAGGTAACGTTTGATTTTCCAAATGTTTCAGAATTAGAGCCCATAGCGGGAGAAGAGGCAAAAAATCCTTAAGAATTTCCTTCAAAAATTGTGGTCGATAAAATACATTTGTGATAGCCGTGGAATGTTTTCCCAATTCTTTGAAATTAGCGATGGCAGCAAACTCTTTATAAAATCTGCTAGATTTATATAAAATGGTAATATTTTGTATTTCACTATCAATGAAGCATTGTAATCGCCGCTATCAATGAAGCATCGCCGTAATCAGACATCAACTCTTTTGGTTCATGAAAGTTTGTCTCTTGTAAAATAATCGCCAAATCTATAATTATGTTTTCACCAGAAATCGCATCTACTTCATCACAAATTTCAAATAATTTAGTCCAAATTCGTTTTATTTTTGAGAATTCGGATTCATGCATAATGGCGGCTAAGCACCCTAAAATTTTTAATTTGACACCCAACGAATCATTTTGCTGATTAAAGTGTTTATTAATGATCCGATTTTTTTTTTTTAATGAGACTAGCATAGGTGAATGTGAACGAAGGAACTAAATGCCTTTAAATTATTACCATGGAACCACTCGTAGCACAAATTTATATATTTAAATAGTTCTATATTATTCCATCCCATTAAAAGGGAATTTAATATGACTCGACTAAAGTCAGAAACTACATGATTAAATACAGGCCAGGTCACGTGTGAATGTTTTACAAACGTCACGTGTGAATGTTTGCAAACTAGTTAACATTTCGACAAATGGAAAATTAATACCAGTTTTACCGTCCACATTATCAATACGTACCAACGATCCTGTTGCGTCTAGATGAGCAATTAAAGAAACAGCCGAATTTTTCAACTTACTAATGACTTTTATTTGATCTTTCGATAGTGAATAAATTGTGAACGGGTTCATTATCAAAAAATGTTAATAGCTATTTGGCTTACTAAGCTTTTTTGCGAGATCTTGGATGTCGTTCCGATCGTTATCGAGTGCTGACAAAGCTTCAGAGCGAGCAACATTTAGTACTGTCAGCCCTTTGTAATTACCTAAATTACCTTTTAGTCACACTCTTTTTGGAGTTCATTTTGAACGCCAGTTGTATAAGATGTTGCCAGTTTTTTACGTAATAGTTTTCTACTCAATCCTTTCAGCTGAGTAATTAACTGCTCGTTATGTAAAATATCAGTTCCATATGAATGATAGCAAACAATTTTTGATCGTGCTTAATTTATGGTGTCTTGGACATGAGCGATGTAAACACTTACGAATATATATTGTAAAGAAGTTATCGGTCAATTTCGCATCTCGTACATTAATTAAACATGGAATATATCGTGAAAATTTTGATCGAAGTGTGTCCATTAGGGTGGCCCACGTTTGTATGGGGAAAAAAATTGTTGAGATATCTAACGGGACACCCCCTAAAAATGTGAGGTTATGTTAAAAACCTTAACAGAAAAAATATTGGGTCGATCGAAGGTCGTTTAAGTGTCGCGACTTGAGCGCAAAGTTCGATAAAATCGGTATTTTTTTCAATTTTTCACTTTCAAACGAACAGAAAAATTACTTAAAATTTTTTCTTAGACGTAATAAAAATTGTGGTCAATAGAAGAGATAATTACCTTTCCAAAACATCAAAGATAACGAAAATCGGTTAACAAATAGCGATAGATAGATAATTGCCAATTTTCGAAGCTAAGAAAATCCCAAAAAAATAAATGGTTTTTTTTAAATCCTGGAATTTATATTCAAAATTACAGAAAAAATAAATAAATAAATAAAAATGAGGTATAACGAATTAACAATGGAATGTTTTTTGGTATCATAACAAATCATATGAGTCATTAGCAGTTAGCATAGTTGTGTTTTATGATGCCATTATCATAAAACACAACTATGTTAAGTCCTTATGATTCATTCGTCATTAGTTATTGTATTTAAAATTTAAATACGCCTACTGCATTAATTATGACCTGCTATGGCCAATATATTTTATTGTATCATAAAATATATAAACAAATTAAATGCAAATTAATTTCAGTTTAAATCCAAATCTCTCGAGAAAAGGACACAAATTTGTAATAATTAAATCTAGTCCGTTTAACAGTTTTATTAATATATTTAAGAAAGTGCTACTACAGTTGGAAAAATGGCAGCTAGTTTATGATCCACTACAGAATTGTAGATAATGTATCGGCATGAGTACTGTCAGATTATTGGTGCTAAGTTACCATCAAAAAAGCAAGTGTTGTGTCTCTTTTTACAATCACAGTACTGTAATATTAACTATTTGTGTGAAAGTGCAGCTTTGATAATCCAGGAAGTGCAAGAAGTGTGCATTTTTTGGGCAAAAGCACGAATTCCAGTGAAAAAAGAACAACATTCCATTGAAAAATTGAAACAATTGCATGATGAGTGGAAAAATCTTCTAAAGAATAAAAATAAACCTTCAAAAATTAACCGTGAAAGCAAAATTGCCTTTAATAGTAAACTGAATTGATATTTTCGATATCGCACACACTAATGCCTTGTCCATGATGACCAGTGAAGGCGATAAGCGATTCCTCTTGTCACCGCGTGAAAAAGGGAGTTCCGGATATTTGGTTGGAGCCAGTCGATATGAAATTGAAAAAGAAAAACGGAAATCGGAACGTATGAAGGCAGATAAAAATCGTAAACGAAGATATCTTGAAGAAAAAGTAAATCAATGCCAATAGACTCACAAGCATTATTTTCGTCATCGGTCTGTGACAGCGAAATGATATATATAAGTCCACGACTTTGGGCATTCTATTGATGAACTCGTTTTGAATCGAACAACCGCATCAGTTAAATCGACTTTCAAGTTTACAACAGGTGTAGTACATTGGGATGGAAAATTACTTCCGAAGTTGTCTGGAACGGGGACCGTGGATCACTTACCGGTGATTATTTCCAATATAGATGGAGAACAGTTACTTGGCGTTCCCAAAATATCAAGATTAACTGGTTTGGGAATGGCTAAGGCTGTTTTATAAAGCTTATTCGATTAGAGAGCAGCTGGCGGTGTCGTGGTGGCTTGCTTCGATACAACATATTCAAATACAGGAATATAATATGAAGCAGCTATTATTTTAGAGCAGAAACTGGATTGAAGCTTATTATATGTTCCTTATTGACATCTCGACAGATTTTGTTACACCAAACACTGGCGATTTTTTAAAACGGTTCAAGATTTCCACAGATTTACTTATACAAAATCCGGATATGTGGCCTCAGGATGATAATTTCAAGAACAGAATGAAGATTTTCAGTCAAATAAAAGTTGTAAATAATATCGCAGAACGTGGTGTTGAGTTATTACAAAATTAAAATAAGAAATTAATAAGAAATGAATATGATATGCAATATTTTACTACAAGTCGTAAAGGACCACACACAGAAGTTTGCAACATATACCAAATCATCCTTAATGAGTAGAAGGTCATCCTAGTTTGATTATTTTCATCATAAAAATTAATTCGTAATATCATTGTATAGAAGAAACATTATGCATTAATAATAAAAAAAAATTTAGTAATAATTGGTCTTGTTTTTGTATTTTGGAAATTTAGCAATAATCTCGCTATTTGTTAACCGATTTTCGTTATCTTTGATGTTTTGGAAAGGTAATTATCTCTTCTATTGACTACAATTTCTATTACGTCTGAGAAAAATGTTTAAATAATTTTTCTTTATTTCTAAAAAATACCGTTTTTATCGAATTTCGCGCTCAAGTCGCGACCTCTAAACGACCTTCGATCGACCGAATATTTTTTCTGTTTTAGTTTTTTGCATAAGCTCACATTTCTAGGGGGTGTCCCGATACAATTTGGAACTTTCGAAAATTTGGTCCACCCTAGTGTCCATGTATGATTCGGTTCTTAATTTTCCTATCACAATCAAAAGTTAGTTTATCCCATTCATCCTGTGAGATTTCGATTGAGTTTCCGGTATTCACATTTTTTAATTTTTTTTTTTGAGGTTTGATCTAATTAAAGCTTTCTTATAAGTTTTTCGTGGGTGGATTTTCTTTTCCTCGAAGTCGCTTAAATTGGAATCATCGTTAGATTCCGTCATGTTAATTATAACATTTGGCGTTTCAGTAATATTTTGTTCAGGATCTTCGTTCGTACTGTTCCTATTATTATCCGTCACTGAGATATTTTTATTTAAAGGTTTATTAAAATCAGTGCCTTTAGTGACTAGGTACCTATTATAATTGTTTAAAACCTCTACACTAATTATGTTGAGTGTATTGTTTTGTTACACCGTTTTCTGTAACATTTGATTTATCAACATCCCTTACCTCAGTAACTGTAACCTCCGAATTAACTACAGCCTCAATTGATTTTGTAATTCTATTTTATTTCGAATTTTTTCAGCGATAACCATCGACGAACCGATTCAAATGAGTTTTTATAAATTTTTGAAATTTGCACGTGTATTTCACTCCCCCCAATTTTCCCGGACTCTCAACATAAAACTTGATCTGGAAAATTTTCAGACATAACACTTTAAACGTTAAGTTTTTACGAATTTTTGAAGTTTGTTCATATACGTTTCATACATATTATATTCACATGAAACTATTAAATTAATGCCGGTATTTAAATTGTATATGTTTTTTCTTATGATACATTTGTTTTTGGTTTATTTTGTAGGTTAGTTATTTTCGTCTGGGATATTTCATTATAATACATATTTTTTTAAAAATTTCGGATGATGTAGTCGAGACACTATCTGCATTATCGATTTTTTTCACTTTCGGCAGGCAACTTTTGGCTAACTTTAACAGTATCAAAAAAGCCGTTCATACAAAATGTACGAGTATGTGAAAATGAATTTTATTCATAAACTTTTTTTTCGTGAATTTTTCCGATGTTTTAATATTTACTCTGATATTCAGGGCGGTTCAGCCATTCTTGAGTTATAAATGGTGTAACTAACCCAACACTGTTTTATATGTGTAGCTTACATTTCAGTAAAACTAAATTACAGACAAAGCTTTTTTAATGAAGTGTCTTTATTCTCCATATGAAAGAAATTATAACTCTAGAATTTAATTCTATCAAAAATTAACATTTTACTCGTTAAAAAATCCAGTAAAAATTTTATACTAACAACAAAAATTCGAAAAAAGTACATAATTGTTTATCTGCTGAACCCAAACCACATGAATATCATTTTTATTTATTTTTTACTTCGACATGAACACATATGATATTTTCTCATAATTTAATTTTTCATTTACAAAGAAATTGAAATTCCAATGAAATAATAATAACATAAAATAATAATAAAAAAAAACTTTATGAATTTTTTGCTTAACTTAGCTTATAAAAAATATTTTTCTCTGAAATAAAATTATATATCAATAATAAAAATAATAATTTACTTTCTTAATGTATATATGAAATATTTATACAATATTAGGAAATTTATAATATTATTCCCTTTATCGCAAAATAGAAAAATTATTCATAACATAAATAATAATTCTGTTTTACTTTAATTGGAAATGAAACGGAAAAATCAAATTATAAATAAATACATATTTTCCTTTTTTTGAATTATTGTACAAATTAAATAAAAATACATACTATTTTGTGTTTTCAATTAGAAATTAAAGTCAAATAAATCAATTAATATTATTTTATTCAAGAATATGATGTTTGTTTAAAAACCATTTAACGCCCGCAAAAGTTTCAGTAATATTTTAGTAACATTTTAATTAAAAGAAACAACAACACCGATTTTGATGTAAAGGAATTGTGACGTTTGGTGACTGTGTATTAAACTTGAGGTGACACATTTTAATACTAGGGTAGGCTTTTCTGGAATGGGGGATCGTAAATTGGCCAACGTCTATACAAACTAATATACTACTGCAGGTCGATTCTAGCTTTCCTATAGAAAAAAAGAATTAGGAAAGATATTTTCATAGTTTTTTTGTCGCAAATTTTTTTTTTCTGGCATACTATGGTAAACAGTTGGGGTACATTTTTTCAAAAACAAAATTAAATTGGGAATATTTTTCCTATTTCGATACAGAAAAACTATTACCGAAATTATAAAAATGTAGATCAAACATGATTTGTCAGTAGGTCGGAAAATGTTATTTTTACAAAAATGCTTTGTAATAATTTTTCCTAATCCCTTTTTCATATGGGAAAGCCAGAATTGACGTGCTGGATACCCATATCGCTCGTTACATATCGCTCATTTGCTGCAAGAGTGACACAATCCAAAATTTTGAATGTTTCAGGAAAACAATTTGAAAATATCACTTAAAAATATTTGTGAAAACGGCGTCTACTTTCTAATTAGTAAAATATTTTTTTTTCTATTCTTACATCCTCAATCGGATCTTAATTTTCATAAGTTTTTAATGTTTTGCAAATTTTCTTGGAATAGTTTCCAATATCTTAAAATGTTAATTTCTCTCGTGAATTGAGTGATTTTTTGTATAGAACTTTGCCTAATTTGCTAGAAATAACTACATAAGGGAGTATGTTTTAATACAAAATAATAAAAGATTTGGTAACATGGTCATTAAGTTTTGTGTCGCCACAAAAAAAAGTTTACTTTAAAATATAATTAGTTTCATCACATTGTTAATTAATCAAATATAAAAAAAAAACGTTAAACTAATTTATTTAATAAATAAAGTAACAAATTTTAAAATCTCGCTATTTATTAATAGGCTATGACTCTTGACAAAAAGTTTTCCTGTAAATTCCGCGGAATACTACACTATGGAAATTATAACTAAATCTGGCTATGTGCTTGCCTGGTGACTATGGAAATTATCGCAACATCATATAGTCATATCAAATTTAATTTAAGTTTGCTAATACTTGCAGCTTACCTTATACTGCCTGGCTTCATTCATTTTGAGTTATCCAGGAAGAACCACGTGGAGGTTTTGTAACAATTCATTTGAATTGCTGTCACCTGATACAAAATTGGGTTGATCTCCCCGGCATAAAATTTATACATATTTAATAAGCTAACCGTAAATCATATTATTTTTCAATCGTATGAAATATTGTGTCCAGCGGTAAGGTGGTTTACGCGGGAAAAGCAAGACCATAAAAAATATTTGATCTTGTTTTTTTGGCTGAAGTCCGTTTTTTTGTGGAACACAAATCATTAAGTTTCGAGAATTTGAGTAATGTGGTGGTACGCATAAAAAAAAAGCAAAAAAATATAATTTTATTTGACCAAAAATTAAAAGGCTATATAAAAGTTTAATTAACAAGTGGCCGAACTATTAAAAACTTTAAAGAATATACGTGACTTAGTGTAGTGCGATCAAGATTTCACAAATTAACACGAGTAGTTGTATATTGAAATCTTAGTGAAAACCTTTAATTTTGATAAATGAACTGTAACCATGATCAAGTGATTAAATATCTGTAATTGGTTCTAATAAAAATTACCATTTTATCTATAAATTATAAAACAAAAATTATAAAATTTTACCTAAAATAATAATAAATAAAGTATGAATGGTACATAAATAAGTTAACATATTATAACATTATAATCAGAACTAAACTTGAATTTATTAATAAATTGTAATTTAAACAAACATGAAAATTATGTGTGTTGATCATTCCAAAACACCTACGTATTTCCATGGTTAATGAAAAAAAAAAACCTTTGAAACAACCATCATATTCCCAGTCGTGTACAAATAATCTGCGTAAGTGGTACAACGAATGTGATGTGCGAAACCAAAAATAATTTATATGCTGTCGTACCAATTGCTGTAAATTTAACGAGGAGCTGCATATCAATATTATAAGCAACACTTGGATAATTTCATTTTCGTCCGTAAGCAAGCAGCCTGGGAAAAACCAGAGGACCTGAGCTGAGTATTCAACCCAAAAAAAGGGATCACCTGGTAACAGTTTTTTTTATGTTTTTTTTGCATTTTTTTATTAAGATACTTCCAATATTAATCTTAGTCAATTATAGTATTTAGTTTTATTAGTACATTGTTTTCCTTTATCTTAGTATTATAATGTTGAAACTTTCGTGCTTTCATTATGGTTTATAGTTTATTTTGTGAATAAGGTTTTCACGTCTTCTATAGTGATTAATTTAGCCAAATTTGAACCAGTTAATTATGTTTGATTTCATCGAGGCGTGCCACACTATGTGCTAGAATTATTTCTGTTAGTGAGTGAAGGTCAGCGATTGGAGGTATGGGATGTAATTTTTAAATTTATTTGCACAGCATCACATGTCTAGCAGGATGTTTGAACTTTTCGAATCCCCCCGTTTGCCCTGAGTCAGTAGCCGCAAAAGCTGTGCTCAGACATTTTGCTAGATGTTTTTGTAACGGTCGATAAGTCGTTTGCTGAACGATAAGTCGTTAGTTACAAATGGCGCCCAATTACTTTGGCTTTCAATTCAATTGTGGTAACCTTCAGTTATCACTATTTCCTAAGCAACGGTTAATTTCCTTGATTCAGTTTTAAAAATTATTTAACATTAACTTATAAATTTTCTAACCGTTGACTTATTTTGCAGAAACATCAACACATGATCGCATCGATATTCGACCTTGGTGTCTTTTGATTACGATGTCAGGTAATCCTGAGTTGATGTCATGACCTACAATTGCATGCGCGTATATTTTCCTTTTATTAAAGTTTTGATTATTTCGTTTATTAACACGCAATTGGAAAGTCCTTTAATTAATTACAACGTCTATTAAATTCCGGTTATGTGAATTGCGCGTAGTTATTCCTCATTTAGAGTTTTTTTTGTAGTGACAAAATACGATTTATTATGTTAGGTATCATATAACCGCAGTTTGATTTGGCAAGGAAAACATGTAACTTCATACGCCCGTTAGCGTTTTTAGTATAGTTATGTGTTTCATTTTGTCAGAAATTCGTTATTTTCATTTCTTTCATATAACATTATTTTTTTTTGCAACTTTACCTCATTTTGATCTGCTGAACTTCACTCACTTTACAGTTACCATATTTTTGCTGCGAGTTCTCGAGCTATATTTCATAATTTTTTTTGTGTGCATGTATGAAAATTAATCATAAGTAATTTACTATTTTTGTGTTCCATTTTTTTTTCGTCTGAAATTACGTTGTCGCTTATTACTTTCATTATATATTTGATAATTTTAAGTTATATTTATTACAATTTTGAATTATATCGGTATTGTTGACTTTACGTTTAGCTTATTCTATACAGTTCCTTTTTATTTTGCATAAATATGTCTCTGAATTTGGATCATTTAACTCACGAGGAATTTCTGATTGAATGCGAAATTCGCAATTTTCATGGAACGGCCTTAGAGATTTACACTAAACTGAAAGAACAATTAATTTCAGAACAACAAGCTCCCGTTCTCATTCCTACTCGCGCACATGAGGCGGCTCGTAAAAACCCGAAAAGGGAAATTATGAAATGCAAAGCTAAATTACAAAGTCTCAAAAGCGCTATCCAAGACCTTGAAAATGCAACGAACAAAGACGAGCATGGTAAAATTTTGTCTCGAATGCTCCACGTAGAAGGTAGAATACTTAGAATATCTCGTTCGCGCTCCATAAAAGAGGAAATTCCCGAATTAAAACATATAATTTTTTCGTTGAGAGAATGTTTGCAGAAATGGTATGTGGATGAATTTGACGAGGCTGACGGAGAAACATCGTTTAACAAAACCTTAGAGGTTATTAATATTCAAGGACCTACGGAAGAAGAACTCGAGTCCGAGTCCGATGCAACCGAGGTCGATACGAAAAATAAACCTGTTATGGTCGTGCCTGTCGACACTACCGTTCAAGCGTTAGGGTCTAAACAAATTTCAGTTCCCCCAGCCGCGTCTGTTCAAACTATCCTTGCAACCGTTGATACGGCCTCGGCTTCCAAGGATTACAGCCTTGATGCAAAATGGGGTACGAAGAAAAAGCCAGGTGTGCTCGCACCAGTTGACACTTCAGCGCTATCTATAGTGCCTAAGCAAATTTCATTCCAACCGATCGCACTTA
The DNA here is from genome assembly GCA_947310385.1 of Nephrotoma appendiculata. Classification (NCBI taxonomy): domain Eukaryota; kingdom Metazoa; phylum Arthropoda; class Insecta; order Diptera; family Tipulidae; genus Nephrotoma; species Nephrotoma appendiculata. Next base: position 133,545,181 of record OX371225.1, on the reverse strand, counting down.
CCCATACCCCTGGTGTAAACTTTAATACAGCTTCTTCATCGAAAGATTGCCGTACCAGTGTTCCTATAGCAGAATTCACACAAGTGGTACAGAAGAGTATTCCTAATATGGAACCCGACCAATTAGATACGCTTCTCCAAATGATAAACGAGCGTTTGTTAATATATGGTAATCCTTTCACGGAAGAGCGCGTACCGAAGCCGAATCAGAATACGCTAACGGAGGATAATTCGATACCCGAACCTCAATCCACCAGTATGGAAGTTCCCCCTAAACTCTGTCATGGACACAGTCATAAAGAGATTAAAGGTACCTCCGAATCAGCAGTGCCTAAAGCTAATATGTGGTCTCAAATTCCTCCTTCTACAGTCGACGATTTTAGATATTCCAATTCTCCCTATAAACATCTGCATAAATGGAATTTTTGTTTTGACGGTTCCTCCACGGAAAAAACAGATATAGACCGATTTTTATACCGGGTAGAGCGGTCTGCGGTGCGATATAACGTCTCGCAGGTTTCGTTGGTTGAAGAATTAGGTGCTCTCCTCAAGGGAGAGGCATTAGAATGGTATTGGCTTTTCCTGGAAAGAAACGGTTTAGTTTCGTGGGCTCAATTGCGCGCTGAATTAATACGTAGGTTTCAACGTTACGCAACTGAAGATGATATTCTTCAGGAATTAGAAAATCGCAAACAGCGCTTGCCAAAAGAGTCCTTTTATGATTTTTATAGCGCATTACTGAAGATTGCAATGAAATCTCCTACGGCAATTTCTGAAAATGAATTATTAAGATACGTTAAAAAGAATATGAGGCCCGGTCTGCAGTTTCATTTGCAGATGTCAGATAAAAAGATAAGTTCCATAGATCAACTCATTGCCGCCTGTGTCAGTTGGGAACAAACCTGGGTTCGAAATGGATACAGTCCTGAAAATTTTCTTCAACTGAATAAAAAATCCCTCCATGAACTTGATTATTTTGGCAATCCGGCTGAGTTGGCAGCTCCCTCATATCATGAAAACCATCTTGAGGCTTATCAACTGACTAAAAAGGATAGACCGGCCTTCGTTAATGTTCCATCTTCCCAATCTGGACTTAAACCAAAACCTGTACCTAACGTCAAAATTAATGACGCTGCAAATAATAACTTTATTTGTTGGAATTGCTACGACATAGGCCACGTTTATCAAAATTGCCCCACTCCGCCATCTCACATTTTTTGCTATGGTTGTGGAAGCGAAAATGTACTTAAACCCAACTGTCATAAATGCAATGCCGGAAAATCGGGAAACTTGAATACGGAAATGCGCGCGACTGGGCAACCACATTTCCAAAAGGTCATGTCACCCAGAACCATCCCGAGGATTACAATAACCCCCGCCGAGACGGGATCCTCGAACCGTCCAGCTCAATAATCCCGCTCTCGCATAATGCAAATTTCACAATAGTCAGGGCCCCTGACCATCTTGCGGGCACGTCGCAGGTTACAATGCCTTGTTTCAGTCGAACTTCCCAATATTTTTATAAAAGACGTCAGATCAAAGTCAAATGCATAGAATCTGTCATACCAAATGAAGCCGATGGCAGGCCATATGCCGATGTTCTGATAGCTGGTCGTAATATGAGAGGATTGTTGGACAGCGGCGCAAATATTAGTGTGTTGGGTTTAGGTTCTCAGGATTTTTTGAAATCAATCAGCGCGTCGTATAAATTTCATCGTTTGTCATCATACGTTTGCTCCGCTAATGGGCAGAAGAATGTAATACTCGGTCATATTAATCTCCCTATCACATACTTGAATAAAACTAGAATTATCCGAATTCATGTTGCACCAGATTTACAACAGAGTTTATACTTGGGTATGGACTTTTGGAGAGAATTTGGGATAGCTCCTTCCATTGTCAATGATCTATATCAGCCTCTCAAAAGTTCCGTAAATATTAACCAGCATGACCTATCTGACAAGCTTCGGTCCGAACTAAAGGAAATTATCGCACTCTTCCCCTCGTCAGACTCACTTGGGTTGGGACGTACTACTCTTACTACTCACACTATCGAGGTCGGATCAGCTGCTCCTATCAAGCAACGGTATTACGCCGTCTCGCCAGCTATTCAATCCGACATAAACAAAGAATTAGACCGTATGTTAGAGCTGGGAGTGATTGAAGTAAGCGACAGTAGTTGGTGTTCTCCCGTCACGCTAATAAAAAAACCCAGTGGTAAAGTGAGACTTTGTCTGGATGCTCGTAAGTTGAACGCCGTTACAGTGAAAGACGCGTATCCGTTGCCACTCATTGAAGGACTATTAGGAAGACTGGACCAGACCAGATTTATATCTAGTTTGGATTTAAAAGATGCCTTTTGGCAAATTCCTTTAGATAAGAATTCTAGGCAGTATACAGCTTTTACCGTACAAGGGCGACCGCTGTACCAGTTTCGCGTAATGCCATTCGGGTTATGCAATGCTCCGCAACGCATGTGTCGTTTGATGCATCAGGTGATACCTTTTCATCTCCAAGATCGAATATTTGTTTATTTGGACGATCTTTTAATTACGTCTGCTAGTATACAGGAACACTTTTCACTGCTTCGAGAGGTTACGTGGCGGTTAAAGGAAGCTAACCTCACTATCAATATAAACAAAAGTAAGTTTGTTTTGAAACAAATTAAGTACCTCGGCTATATCGTTGGTGACGGTTGCTTAAAGGTTGACCCGGAGAAAATCTCAGCAATCGAACAGTATCCTGTACCAAAAACGCTAAAACAAATACGCCGATTCTTGGGTATCACCGGTTGGTATCGTCGTTTTATTGCTCAATATGCCACCATTAGTGCTCCCATAACTGAATTGCTCAAGAAAGGAAAAAAATGTTTCTGGAACGATGAGGCTCAAAACGCATTTGATCACTTAAAACGTGCGCTAGTCACCGCACCAGTTTTACGAAATCCTGATTTTGAAAAAACTTTCTTTGTACAATGTGATGCCAGCTCTACTGGAGTTGGTAGCGTGTTGTTCCAAAAAGACCAAGACGATGAGGAATTTCCGATAGCATATATGTCCAAAAAATTAAACAAAACCCAACGAAATTACTCCGTGACAGAATTGGAATGTTATGCAGTTATCTTAAGCATCAAAAAATTCCGTGCCTATATCGAAGGGTTCCATTTTGTAATCATCACCGATCATTCAAGTCTCCAGTGGTTAATGTCTCAGAAAGATCTTTCGGGGAGATTGGCTCGCTGGAGCTTGAAATTGCAAGGGTACGATTTTGAAATACAACATAGAAAAGGTTCTCAAAATGTTGTCCCGGACGCGTTGTCTCGGTTGGAAGTTGATGAAATGACTACAAAGACTTTACACACCATGGACTTACCCTTACATATCGATTTAAATGCCTCGGAATTCTTGTCGGACAAAGAATACCGCGATCAAATAACCAGATACCAGAACCTGCGAACGCCTAACGATTCCAATTTACGTGTAGAGGACAATAAACTTCTTATTTGTCCGTCATATGGGACCAGAGTTTGTGACACCGATTTGCCCGAATGGAAGTTAGTAATTCCTCAATCTCTGAAACATCAACTAATGGACCAAGCACACTCTCCCCCTCTTTCGGCCCATTTTGGTTACACGAAAACGTTAGAAAGGTTGCAGAGATATTTCTTTTGGTTTCATGGCCAGTGACGTCAAAAGATATGTAAATAATTGTGTCATTTGCAAGACCTCTAAGCCAATAAATTATTCAACTCGGCCATACATGGGAGCGTTCACGGAAGTGGTCGAACCCTTTCAATGGCTTTACCTAGATTTTTTGGGTCCCTATCCCAGAACCAAGCGTGGCAATGCATATATATTGATTGTGTTAGATAAATATTCTCGGTTCGTGTTACTCCAAGCTTTAAGAAACGCCAACGCCGCAAGTTTGGTTAAATTTATTGAAGGCCAAGTATTTAACTTATTCTCTGTCCCCGAAACCATTTTAACTGACAATGGTAAACAGTTTGTTTCCATTCAGTTCCAACATCTACTCTCTAAATACGGAGTAAAACATCTTACTACGCCCAAATATACGCCACAATCCAATGCTTCCGAACGAGTGAATCGAGGCATCTTATCCGCTATTCGCTCGTATATAAAGTCGGATCAACGAGACTGGGATATTCATCTAGACGAGATTGCTTCAGCCATGCGTAATGTGGTGCACGCCTCTTGTGGGTACTCACCGCACTATTTGGTATTTGGAACACACCAGAAGAATCATGGGTCTGATTATGCCTTGCGAAAATTTTTGTCTTCACACGGGGATAATGAACTTTTGATGTTATCAAAACCTAGTAGATTGAACTTAGCTAGAGAATCAGTTTTGTCTCATCTGAGAACAGCCTATGCTAAGAATACCAATCAATACAATCTTCGCAGTCGAGCGCGTCGATTCCAACCAGGTCAACGAGTGTTTATCAAGAATTTCGTGCAAAGTGACGCCACTAAAAATTTCAATGCTAAGCTTGCTCCAAAAGCCATCCCAGCTATTGTTTCACAACCGGTAGGTCAAGTTGCATTTGAATGTACCGATTTAGATGGAAACGTTTTGGGCGTTTATCATCTAAAAGATATATACAATCCCTGAAAAATTTATTTATACCAAACCAATTTAGAATTTTAAATATTGTAATAGGCCCGGCTTTGTGAGACCTCTCAGTGGTGTGGATCGTCCCCGCGAGTGTAACAATTCATTTGAATTGCTGTCACCTGATACAAAATTGGGTTGATCTCCCCGGCATAAAATTTATACATATTTAATAAGCTAACCGTAAATCATATTATTTTTCAATCGTATGAAATATTGTGTCCAGCGGTAAGGTGGTTTACGCGGGAAAAGCAAGACCATAAAAAATATTTGATCTTGTTTTTTTGGCTGAAGTCCGTTTTTTTGTGGAACACAAATCATTAAGTTTCGAGAATTTGAGTAATGTGGTGGTACGCATAAAAAAAAAGCAAAAAAATATAATTTTATTTGACCAAAAATTAAAAGGCTATATAAAAGTTTAATTAACAAGTGGCCGAACTATTAAAAACTTTAAAGAATATACGTGACTTAGTGTAGTGCGATCAAGATTTCACAAATTAACACGAGTAGTTGTATATTGAAATCTTAGTGAAAACCTTTAATTTTGATAAATGAACTGTAACCATGATCAAGTGATTAAATATCTGTAATTGGTTCTAATAAAAATTACCATTTTATCTATAAATTATAAAACAAAAATTATAAAATTTTACCTAAAATAATAATAAATAAAGTATGAATGGTACATAAATAAGTTAACATATTATAACATTATAATCAGAACTAAACTTGAATTTATTAATAAATTGTAATTTAAACAAACATGAAAATTATGTGTGTTGATCATTCCAAAACACCTACGTATTTCCATGGTTAATGAAAAAAAAAAACCTTTGAAACAACCATCATATTCCCAGTCGTGTACAAATAATCTGCGTAAGTGGTACAACGAATGTGATGTGCGAAACCAAAAATAATTTATATGCTGTCGTACCAATTGCTGTAAATTTAACGAGGAGCTGCATATCAATATTATAAGCAACACTTGGATAATTTCATTTTCGTCCGTAAGCAAGCAGCCTGGGAAAAACCAGAGGACCTGAGCTGAGTATTCAACCCAAAAAAAGGGATCACCTGGTAACAGTTTTTTTTATGTTTTTTTTGCATTTTTTTATTAAGATACTTCCAATATTAATCTTAGTCAATTATAGTATTTAGTTTTATTAGTACATTGTTTTCCTTTATCTTAGTATTATAATGTTGAAACTTTCGTGCTTTCATTATGGTTTATAGTTTATTTTGTGAATAAGGTTTTCACGTCTTCTATAGTGATTAATTTAGCCAAATTTGAACCAGTTAATTATGTTTGATTTCATCGAGGCGTGCCACACTATGTGCTAGAATTATTTCTGTTAGTGAGTGAAGGTCAGCGATTGGAGGTATGGGATGTAATTTTTAAATTTATTTGCACAGCATCACATGTCTAGCAGGATGTTTGAACTTTTCGAATCCCCCCGTTTGCCCTGAGTCAGTAGCCGCAAAAGCTGTGCTCAGACATTTTGCTAGATGTTTTTGTAACGGTCGATAAGTCGTTTGCTGAACGATAAGTCGTTAGTTACAGTTTGAATCTCGAACTTCGCTTCCCTTTTCTACAACTTATATCAAACTTAAGTATTTTTACTATACATAACACACTATTTTGACACATTCCATTGCATTTAAAGGTAATTTTACATGTTTCCATTTAAAGGTAATTTTACATCTTTCCAATCATTAATATTTTGAATAAATCAAAATTGCCGAATTTATTTTTGTTGCGGTTGAGATCTCCATGGGAAAATACAACAAATCATCGTGTGTCTCCCGATTGCTGTCATGTCATTTAATATATGCATTTGTCCAGAAGCATGTTTTAGTTCCGGTGGCTGAACGTGAATTACGGCTTTTAGTTCAAGATTCTCAAGGCCCAATTACTACTGATTTTATTTATTGCGATGTTATACAAATTATTAGTTGGCAATTTCATCCGCTTTTCATGGCACGTTCCACAACAAGATCTTTCAAAGTTCATTGCCGACTGCATATTACTAAGCGACGCTTGATTAAAACTGAAAAGATTTTTAAGTGGGATATCAAATGTTTGCCTTAATTTAGTTGTAGGCTCACAATTGGAGCCATTTATGCTTTCTGTTAAAGGGGATGGGAGTACTTTCTCTAGTTTAACGATATTGGACATAGCATCCAATGAAATGTTTACTCTTCTAGAAAATAATGCGGGACTGTTTTCATAGATCTTTAACAGCAACCGTGATCTGATAAAAAAAAGTTTTCAGATGTTCGAATAAAACCGTAGTGATAATCTACATCCAAAAATAAACATAAAAATATTTGAGCAACCGAATAAAAACCGCAAGTATTTGTAATTTTTATTGCAATAAATTGCTGTACAAAGTTATGTCCGTTTTGTAGAATATAACAATCGTCCACACTTTTGGGTTCCGGTAATTCATTCAAATCGGAAAAACTTCGCATTTTTGAAAATCGAGTTAAAACCTTTTGCCAAAATGTTTTTTAATTTTTTTATTCCAGGCGTATTCGTGCAAATCATAATCTCGATCATCTTTTTTTACTTTTTTGTACTGGACGTAGCTGAAATTTGAACCAACGGTTTGAAGGTTTTTTAAATTTATATAAATGGTAATGGCTCGCAAGTTTAAAACGAAAACGGAAAAATGGCCAGTACCATTTATTCGATCGAATTTGGGCTCTATATAAAGAACGAAATCTGTCAAAAATATCCACGGTATGAAAGGACCCTGATTATATAATCTAACTAATGTTGGCTGTGTAACCAACACTTTTTTATGTTCTACTTATCAAGTGAACGATGTGGCAGTAAAATTAATTTCTTCATCAATCAAGTTGGATACTACAAGAACCTGACTATTATCTTTCCAGCGAATAAGGGTTATCCCATTTTCCTTGTCGTATAATGCATGGAAGGTTCCTTTAGCAAATTTTTTCATGTTTCTCAGAGGAGCTTTCGGTTTGATCACTTGTCATTGTACAACATTGTTAACAGATTTTGCTTTAAATTCTTCCAGTAAATTGAAAGATGTGAAATAATTATTCATAAAAATGGTTGAATTTCTGGGCACTGCACTATCCGATAAACACTGAACTACACTTTGGTCTAGTGTTAAACCAACAGAGCGTTTGCTTTTACCTAAAATATTAGATAGAATTTAATATTTTTCGACAAAAACATTTATATGCTTACCAGTATAGAGAATAAAGGGCCAACCATAAAAAAATTATAAAATTAAAGAAAATTAAAAATTTTGACGACACTAATTTTTAATGACATTCCAGCCATACTAGTCGTAACGAGTATGCCGTAAATATTTTTGAATATTGAATGACAACTATTTGTTATAGTGACAGCTATTTATTGTTTGTTGTTTTTTTAGGTAGCACGATACAAATTTAATTTTTTTTTAAGTTTGGACGCAAAATTCCGCTCCAATAATTTTTATTAAGTGACAATTCATATTTAACGAAGCTTCGTTAAATTTTTTAATTTAAATTAATTTTTCCATGGGCAAAAGCACAGAAACGGCATTTATCGCAAACATAATTTTTTTAAAGTTACGTTTATAATTTTTTTTAATTTTACTATGGTTACCCAATCCATTGCATGAAGAACACCATAATTTAAAACCGAAACGAATTGGTTTCTCTCTTATAAATTGTTTCATACTCGACATTCCACAATACGGCTCCATCGCTTCATCAATAGAAAATTTGATCCAAGAGGCTGAGCTAATTTTAAGAACGTTGAAATGCTTAATTAATGGTTGAACTTTATATAATTTGTTGTTTGAATCAATTTTAGCATTGTCGTTGAAATGGATAAACCTTAATATTTTTTCTAATTTTTTTCTTGGAATATCATTAGCTACTAGTATGTTAAATGTATTCTCCTGTTGTTCCCAAAACATTCTCTTGGATGGCAGCTTATTGTACCCGGATAACAAGAGGATGCGGATAAATGTATACATTTCGTCAGAAGAAACCGTTAATATTATATCACGGCGAATTTGAAATCGCATTTTTGACCGTTTCTACCCAAATATAATTTAAAAAATCTTTGGAAAAAATTATCTTAAATAATCATAACGGCGACATAACTTGCTGAATAATTTCATCTACAAACGAGCGATGAAAATCATCTTCGATGAAATTCATCTTGAAGATGCTGATGCTTGTTCAAGATCCTGTTCGGTCCAAATTCTTGTCTTTTCTGTTTTCTATTATTGCCTAAGATTGTTGGACAATCTTCGTTAAGTTCAATTTCTTCAATATTAAGCAGCAATAGCTCGGGTAGTTCATCAGGTACCTTCCACATTTAGTCGAACTTCGCCCGTTTCTGCTAATATTTTTTTACCTAGTAATTAAAGATTTCCATTTGCTTCGTCATCACTATTTGCATCATCCTAATCGCTATCTGAACCATCGGTCGGTGGAACACACGTTAATAATACACACGTTTAAGCGAGAACTGACTGAAAAATTTGGTCAGGATCTGGTTCTTCGCATACACGTAATTCATCATCAATTGATTCAAAAAATTGACTGTTGAACGGCGGTAAATGAAGTGTGTCGATTATCGTAACTTCCTCATCAGAATTTTCTAAGCGAACGTTGTGGTCAGCATCAAATATTAACCCAGCTTTTGTGAATCAGTTAATAATGGTTTCTATTTCATCATTGTTCTATGCTAAACTAATCCATTGAACTGCATCCAACACGTCAATTTTTTTAATGAATTCCGAGACATTCTTTACAATCGTTTCAGCAACAATCGATTTTAATAAAAATTATCTATAAAAATGTTTGAAGTTTTTAATAGTCTCTTGGTCTAAGGGCTGGATTACCGAGGTTGTGTTAGCAGAAACAAACTTAAAGTGTGACATTAGATAAATTTTCTATTCGAGGGTGAGCTGGACAATTATCCAACGTAAGTAAAATTTTCCGTTTTTATCTTTTCATTTGTCGATTTACAATGTTTAACCATTCCTCAAAAATTGTTTCTGTCCTACATGTTTTACTATTAAACCTCCAAATAATCGACAAATCTTCTGCTTTCAAATTTTTAAATGCGCGTGATCTGAATTTTCCTATTACAAGGGGTTTAAGTTTTTCCCCTGTGGCACTCGTGCATAAAAGTACGGTCAAACGTTCTTTGAACATCTTGCTGCTTTTACAATCTTCACCCCGGAAAACGGAGCTTTTGTTACACATTGATTTGAAAAAAAAGTCCACACTCGTCTGCATTGAAAACATCTGCTGTCACATATCCTTGAGAAAATTCTGTAAATTTTCCTTTAAAATTCTCCATAATTTCATTTGAAACTTCTGTTGATGCGTATGTTGGAGAAATCATGCAATACTTACCTGGAATACTTACCGCATCAAAATAAACTCTCAACCTAAACACATAAAACATCATAACATATAAACCTAGAAATAAGAATTATAAATTAATTAATTAAATTCATACTACCTTTTACCATTATAACTTTAAAGATTAATTACGTCCATTACCTGAAAGATATAGTTTATTAGAATATTATTTGTTAAAATTAATATTACATAGTTCTTACCTTTAGAGATTTATCCACTTCTTGTAACACTGTTTGTCTGACGACAGCAAAACCAATATCCAAATAATTTGTAAACAAAACAAATTCATGTAATTTATCCTTGAACTTGAACTTGATACAAATTTTTGGATGCTGTTATGTTTATACATAAACAAACAAATTTTATATTATATAAAGGTTTAATTATGAAACACAAATATATTTTAATTGTATATTGATAATTATAGTTACCTATTTGTTAACCACTTGTTAATCACTTTTAATATCACTATCATATTATATTTAAATAACTAATTTATTTTTTCGTAAATCTTGTTTACAATAAAATGTAAACAAAATATCGACAACTAGATTTAATCGCCATTTAAATATTGTAAAGGTAACAAAAAATTGTACTAGACTTTGGTAGCTCAAATAGAATAAGCATGAGTACGTTCCATGCAGAAATCATTTTTTACAACAACTATCGGTATCGGCGGTTAGATGAACTGCACACAACATAAAAATTTAATTTTAATAAATATTTCTTTTCAATTGAGACCACCAAAGCATCTACACCAATTTGGAAAAATAAAATAAAAATTGTGAATCATAAACCAGTGGAAAAGACTTGTGTATTTAATACCAATCAATTACCCATTACCAACACCAAGTTTATTGTACCTTCTGTACCAACACCCATTTTGGTACATTTTCTGGTCCTTCGAGCCGGATATCGAACCAACGGATTCCGGAATTATATTGAATATTGGAGCATCAACATTAAACGTTTGGATTCGCCAAATACAAGGAAATCTGAGAGCTTGGAAAGTCCGCATTGATAAACCGCATGCAGATCCATCCGTCATTAAGCCCGCCAAAAAACCGCAAGTATAAGCCATTTTATTTAAAAAACTAAAAATAAAGAAATAAAAACATAATTTACTGGGTTTTCATTTATTATAAAACAAAATTAAAATTATTAAACAAATTTCTCGAATTCATCTATCGGTATTCGCAAAATCGTTCAAATAAAATAGACAAAACGTGTTCAGTTATAATATAGTGAAACGAATAGTGTAAATAGTGCGCGATAATGAATCACTGATTTAAAATGGCCGATTTAATAGCTCTAAAGAAGCGTCGCGCCTACATAAAAGGAAACATGACCAAGATGCTCAAATACATCAGTGAAATTAGAACTACAACAAACATCGAGGATGTAAGAGTTAGATTGTTAAATGTAGAACGTTATCGCACTGAATTCATGGGCATAGAGGATAAAATTGTTGCGCTTGATAACGCTGAGGTATTAGACGAAGAGTTTGAGGAGAATTACTATAAAGCGGTATCTGGATTGAATCTGGCGTTACGAACCAAGATGGAACCTACGATTACGCAAAACGAAACCTCGGCAGATACTTCTTTAAATGGAACCTGTATGGAGGTTAGACTACCAAAAATTACCATACCATCATTCTCGGGAGAATATACTGAATGGCAGTCTTATTACGATTTATTCTGCTCTACAATACATGATAACACACGATTGACGCCATCCCAAAAATTACAGTATCTTAAGGGAACGCTACGAGGTGAAGCAGCTGGTCTACTCAAACACCTTAGTATAACTGATGTCAATTATATCGAAGCGCTGCAGAAGCTCCGAAACAGATATGATCGCAAAAGGCATACGATACAAGCTTTCATTAAGAATTTCATTCAACAGCCCAACGTAACAACACCAAATAGTGCTAACGTTCGACGATTATATGACCCCTCTGATGAAATAATACGCGGACTAAAAGCATTAGGGGAAGACACGGAATCTAGAGACCACTGGCTAATTTATATACTAGTGAACAAGCTAGACGAGGATACTAACAGGCTTTGGGCTCAAATATCAGCAGATCACGATCTACCAACCATCAATCAATTCTTCGACTTTCTCTCCAAACGAATTGATGCTCTTGAGTCTCTTAAAGGTGGTCCCGTCACACGCTCACAACTTCTGAGCAAATCTGCAATCAAAGGTCATGTTGCTGCCGAAATTCCTAATCCAATATGTTCATTGTGTCCAGAAGAACATCACAGGTTATTTGAGTGTACAAAATTTAAGCAGCAATCAATCGAAAATAGAAAGGCATTTTTAATAAAGGAAAACCGCTGTTTTAATTGTTTAAATAATAATCATAATTTGTACACCTGTAAATCTAGATTCAGGTGCAAACAATGTAATAGAAAACACCATACACTACTCCACGACAATTTACAGATGAAACCAGCTGCTGAAGTCGCAACCCACAACGCACAGGAGGCAGAGGTAAACACAACAAGCCATAGTGCAAGCAATGAAATCGGGAGTTCCATTTTACCAACAGCTCTGGTCCGTATATTGGATGCACAAAACCAGCTCCAACAATGTCGCGTATTACTAGACTCTGGATCACAGTGCTCATTCATCACTGAGAACTGTGCACAAAGGTTAGGTTTAAAAAGAAGTTACGCTAAACTTGCCATTGCCGGTATTGGAGGAATTATGACTGGATACACAAGGGGTTCAATTTCATTAACAGCTTCACCATTAAACAAACCCGAACCAACATTTAAAATTGAAGCTTTAATACTTCCAAAATTAACCGCTAAACCATCTATCATCCAAGTTACAAATTTCAAAGAATTAAAAAATATCGACTTGGCAGATCCATACTTCAATAGGGGCTTGGACATTGATATGATTATCGGCGCAGACAGATTCTTCGACTTGCTATCATCGGGAAAAATTACTACCTCAAGTCAATTAATCCTTCAAAGCACTGTATTAGGATGGATCGTAGCAGGAAAAGCAGATAACAGACAGTCAACTCAATCAATGACTGTGATAATGAGCAACCCAGGAGACAGCTTAGAATATCAACTACGACAGTTTTGGGAAATTGAGTCAATCGAGCCTCCAAAAACAAATTTAACCAAAGAAGAAGAATTTTGTGAGCAACTCTTTACAGAAACGACTAAAACAGATGTCACTGGACGTTTTAAGGTACGCCTACCATTTAAACTTGATCCACAATCATTAGGTGGTTCATATAGAGCAGCTGTACAACGGATGTATTCAATGGAACGGAAATTCAACAAGAACGGCGAATTTGCGAATATGTACAAGGAGTTCATGAAAGAATACATAAATCTTAACCATATGAAACCACAATGCGGAGAAAGTGAAATAATAAAGGGATACTACCTACCTCATCATGGTGTCCTAAAGGAGTCTAGCAGTACAACTAAGCTAAGTGTTGTATTTGATGGATCTTCGAGAACTGATACAGGAAAATCATTGAATGATTGCCTTGCGGTTGGCCCAACAGTACAATCTTCATTATACGAGATAATACTGCGTTTTAGAAAATTCAAAATAGCATTAACAGCAGATGTTGAAAAGATGTTTCGACAAGTACTTGTTGCAAAAGAAGACACTAGATACCAAAGAATATTGTGGAAGAACTCACCAGACACGCCGTTTACAACATACGAACTTCAAACAGTCACCCATGGCACCGCAAGTGCCACATACCTGGCAACTCGTGCATTAAATGAAGCTACAGTAAAGTTCGCACCAACCTTCGAAAACGCAGTAGACCAAATCAAAAATAGTATGTACGTCGACGATCTAATGACAGGGGCGGATTCTGTAGAAGAGGCAACGAAGCTAAAGGATGAGATCAACCAAATTCTGTCAACTTCCGGATTCATGCTGAGAAAATGGTTAACCAACGAGAGACAGATATTTAACAATAATAACCACGACCATTCTACCAACGTACTTGAAATCGATCCATTTAGTTCTGTAAAGGTTTTAGGTTTGTATTGGAATCCATTAAAAGATTGTTTCCAATTCAAAGTCAACCTTACTAGTCTACCAATAATAACAAAGCGAGGGATTCTTTCCGAAGCAAGCAGACTGTTCGATCCACTTGGATGGCTTGCCCCAGTGACCATAAAAATAAAAATATTTTTTCAAAAATTATGGATTGAAAACTTAAATTGGGACGAACAGTTACCACAACAATTATCTTCAGAGTGGCTAAATATACGCCTCAACCTACCCAAAATCGACCAAATCGAGATAAAGAGATACATTAATACGACGAAAGAGGGGAACATTGCATTACATGGCTTTTCTGATGCTTCCAAATATGCGTATTCGGCCGTGGTCTATGCTGAAATAATAAACAAGAAAGATGGTCCATCCAAAATTTGGTTATTATCGTCTAAAACCAAAGTAGCACCGGTAAAACAAATTTCGATCCCGAGATTAGAATTGTGTGGTGCAGCGCTTTTAGCAAGACTTTTGATAAGGATTAAAGACGAATTAAAGAAGGAAATTTCGAAAATCACCGCGTGGACCGACTCAACAATCGTCCTAGATTGGCTTGCTGCACATCCGACTAAATGGAATACCTTCGTTGGGAATCGTACGGGTGAAATACTTTCGACAATGAACCGCTCACAATGGAGGCATGTCGATTCCAAAGACAATCCTGCTGATCACGCATCTAGAGGAGTAGATCCAGACCAGCTAAAAAATTTAAAATTATGGTGGAAGGGACCAGAGTGGCTAGGAGATCAAAATAAATGGCCTGACATGCACCGGAGTACAAATACAACCGAAGAAATCCGTTATCAAACACTAAATATCCAAATCTCCCAACAAAATATAATAGATAAATTAGTACAGCGGTTATCCAGTTATTCCAAAATCGTAAGAATCCTAGCCTATGTCATTCGCTTTCTTACAATAAAAACAAAACCTTCTGCCAGATCCACAACTTTTCCTTACATTACTTGTCCAGAATTCCAAAAGTCCCAAGTTCTCCTGATTAAAAACATGTAGTCAAAGTACTTTGCCGTAGAACTAAAATTATTTTCATCAAATAAAGAACTCTCACCATCAAGTAAGCTCATATATCTAAAACCGTTCATCGATGAATCAGGCTTACTTCGAGTTGGAGGCAGAATCAGAAACGCATCGATATGTTACAACATCAAGCACCCATTAATTTTAGAATCACGAGATGAATTAACCAAGGTTATTGTGCGAGAACATCATTTACGTTATTTACATGCTGGACCCACCTTAATGATGGCAACCCTTCGAACAAAGTATTGGATAATAGGAGGCCGCAATCTCATTAGAAAGACAGTACACAGCTGCGTAAAATGCGTAAAATATGACCAAAAACCTCTCAAGCAAATTATGGGTGATCTGCCTAGCACACGAGTAGAGCTGATTAGGCCTTTTTACAAAGTTGGCGTAGACTACGCTGGGCCATTTCCAATTCACTTAACCAGAGGTAGAGGTCAAAAGACATACAAGTCTTACATTTGCATTTTCATTTGTCTATCAACTAAAGCGGTACACATAGAGTTAGTTTCTGATCTAACTTCTGATGCCTATATCGCCGCATTACGACGGTTCATAGCACGTAGGGGAATATGTAAAGAAATAATCAGTGACAATGGGACCAATTTTATCGGGGCTCGAAATCAATTATACGAGTTCTTTAAATTCCTAAAAGATAACGCTAATCACTTTTCTCAGTTCTTACTGACAGATCAAATAACATTTAAATTCATCCCACCCAGTTCACCTCACTTCGGAGGTTTATGGGAAGCTGCAGTAAAGAGTGCCAAATACCATCTGCGCAGAGTAACTGACGGGCACATATTGACGTTGGAAGAAATGAGTACGTTGCTAGTCGAAGTTGAGGCAATGCTGAATTCCAGACCAATTTGTGTGCTTTCAGTGGATGATATCGACTATTTAACACCAGCACATTTCTTAATTGGACGAGCCACAACACAACTACCGGCTGAAGATTATAGCGATGCAAAACTATCCACAGTATCTAGATGGAAGCTGATACAACAAATGAACCAACACATCTGGAAAAGATGGTCAATGGAATATTTAACCAATCTTCAACAGCGGCATAAGTGGCATAAGAAAGAAACCAATATAAAAATTGACGACATTGTGCTTATAAAGGACAACAATTTACCTCCAGCAAAGTGGATGTTAGGTAAAGTAGTGGAACTTCATCCAGGATCTGATACTTATGTTAGAGTTGTATCAGTAAAAACATCAACAGGAATTATAAAACGTCAAGTACATAAAAACTTCATTTGATTCCCCTGATCGTGTTTCATAGGTCAAATTATGTCGAGTGCAAAATTTTTGCAACCACCCATTTGACGCTTTAAAATTTTGTGCATTAAATTTTATTGCATATTGTAGAGCAGTTTCTTGAATTAAGTCTCCGGAAATTCGAGTATTTATGCCTCTCATTTTTTTTAGCCAAAGAAAAACTGCTTCATTAACACTTTCATATTGCGTCGTTTTTAATTTTTGTTTTGACAGTCCACTTTCATTCTCATATCTTGACAAATATTCTAACTTTCGTTTTTTAATGTTGGAATCGTAGTTTTCCTTATTGAAAACTTCTCAGCGGCTTCCATTTCACTATTATTTTCCAAACGTTAATTAATTCAACCTTTTATTCCAAATTTAGCTCCTTATATTGTTTTGACTTGTTCGCTTCCATTTTTAACTAACTGACAATTTAATTTTCTACAAAATTAGCATTATGGTAGGTGAAAACTAAATTACGGAACTATATAAACGATAATATCTTACCTGATCGAAAGTTACACAATACACTAATTGTTATTTGTGCGAGAACGTAGAATTACATACAAAATTAAAAAATGAACGGTAAAAATTCAATTGAGAGGATATTTGGGTATTTCAGTATTGCACTTTTCTGTTTTGTTATACTGTTTTATTAAGCTCGCACCAATCACTTTGAGGTTAGTATTAGTAGCAGCAGAAGAACACTGAGCTTAACATAATTCTTCAAATAGCAACGAATAACGGATATGCAACTAGGACTATATTAAAGTTATTGAATAAAAAGCTAAAGCGTAAAACTCTAACGGGTATTTATCCACCGGATAGTCCAACGCGGGAAAATTGGCGTCGCTTAGAGTGTATAGGAAAAACGAGCCAACGGATTAGCAACATCGTGTCCAATTATACCAACATTAGTTTTGCTTTTTATAATAATAACACAATAAAGAAAATGATTTTTAACAATAAACCTAGAGTTGATCGCCTTTCCAAATCTGGTGTCTATAGGATCAATTGCAATGATTGTAGTTTCTCCTATATTGGTCAGACTGGGCGCAATTTTGGAGTTAGAGCTAAAGAACATTTATCTGGTTGCAATCAATCAACTTTCCATAACCATTTAACTTCAGAAAATCATACAGCTAGCTTGAACAATTTAGACATATTACATATACAACCCAAAGGCAGACGTTTAGATACCTTAGAATCTTACGAAATTAGAAAATCAATATTTTTTAACCAAAATATCCTTAATGAACAGAGAGAAATCCGGTTCTCACCAATTACAGATCCCGCCCTTTTCTATTCTCACGTACGCAATAATATACCTTGAATTTTGTTACTCAACCTATGACTCATCGCCTAACTGCGCGATCCGTAGATTAATTTTTATTGCTTATTTTCTGTCCCTCCTTCTTTTATTTATAATTTGCTTTTTTCTGCTATATAACAAAATTTTTACTAATACAAATCAGTAGATACTCCTGATGATGACCTAACAAGTCGAAATCGATCGAGTGATTTTTTAAATTTTTTGAAAATTATTCAAAATAACTGCGAAACAAAAAACAAGTGATTAATAAAAAATGTGTTTGTTAAGTACTTCTAGTATTTGTTAGGTAACGCGATTCTCGTGTTTATCTCATCGCTCCATCACATTTATTTATTTTATTTTCTCGACATATACTATCAAAAGCGCGTTTGCGCTTCTTGGGACTAAACGGTTAAAGCAGACCAAAAATAAAACAAAGGTTGAGTTTTCAACAAAAACTTTTTAAACCACAAAAAACAAAAAAGTTGCTTAAACTACAAATAATATGAAGTAACCAGTACAAAATGTAAATAGGCATTAACCCGTTGCCGCAAATGACGGCTATTGCCGCAAATTTTTGGTGATATGTAGGCAAATGACGGCTATAGCCGTCCTGCTTATTTTATTTAATAAAAAACGGAACATGAATCGTATGAAGTGTACTAATGCATTTATTGGTTAATTATTCAGTAATACATTGAAAAAAAAGATGTAACATTCCAGATATCATATCAATTTTTTTTTGGGCGAACGCAGAGAAAAATGACGGTTATATACCACGTTCGCGCAAATGGCGGCTATAGCCGTTAATGAGTTGTAAAATCTGTGTTCTGAAGTGAATACTTTCCGAAATTTCTTCCACTTCAATTTTTTCATTTAAATAAAAAAATCCGTCGATAGGACTTACCATCGAGACATCAACATAAAACCCAATCGTATTGTCAAACTGTCTTGTCTCAATCAGTAGAGCGTTTTCATTAGAAACAATGGGTTCTTCGTTGTTTCCCTTGGGCTCAAATTCTACAAGCATTTTGTAGAGTAACGTTTAATCGTCGGGCCACAATTCAGTGCTACGTAAACCATTAAAAGCGTCTCTAAATTGAGTAATCTTATGATCTCCAACTAATTAAATAAATCGTCCGTATGAAAGTTGTTTCTGAGGAACTTGAAAAGCATCTGGAGCTCGTTAAAGATGGTCGGCCGATTTTCTTAAGCACTTTGAAAAGTCAATTGCGTTTTTGTCCCATGAAAAGAGACCAGATGCGCGAAAACCGTTTCTTAATATTTCAGATCCAATACAAGATTGAATGACTGTATCCAGAATAAGAGCGAATTTTGGTTTGGTAAGAAATTCGTCGCGCTGTTGTTGCCGCCACTCACCGACTTTTTTGTTTCATTCGTTTTTAAAAGGATTAAAGGCACTAATATCAGCTGGCTGCATAATACGGGTGGCGTTTGGATATAATGCTATCAAAATTATTCACAATTGAACGCATAACTTGCTTAGCTGTAAAGTTTGGTATGTTGCGTGACCGCCAACAAAAACAATAACTGGAAAAGTGATTCCAAGATTCAAACAATGAGGATAAAATACTTTGGATATATATTCGTAGAACACCTCTTTCATCATCCAACCGTTATCACAAATACCCACACCCCAGCCATTTGGTAATGATTTTCGGATGCCATCGTGGATCCGTTTATAGGGATAAATTATCATTGGTGGCACCAGCGTCCCTGCCGCAGAAAAGGTAAACCGTAAGATTCGCTTTGGTCACGCCACGAACAACTTCATAAATGTTCCTGGCACCTTTTGCCGCCAATACTGTTTTTTTTTTGGGGCAGAGTAAGAAATTAGTTTCATCACCGTTAAATATTCTGGTTGGGTCACTAAAAAATTACAAATAAATTGTTTTCCATCAAATATCGTCCAAGATGCCGTTTTAAAAATAATCGGAATCATCCATCTCCGGGTATATTATCAGATCCAAATGGGTGATCTCTTACTTCCCCATCTAAAAACTCTTTAACTGCATGTAAATACCGCTCTTTTTGCTTATGGAATCCTTTCCTCTGGGACGTGATTATCCATTCGTCAATAAGTATTTCTTCCTCTGAGGTTAAAACAGTTAGAGGACCTGGCCTCACTTTTGTAAATTTATTGATTAGTCGGAATAGCAATGTAGTTCTGGGATAGCCGAAATGCTTAGCAGCGCCTTTTTTAGACATTTCGCCCCGTTTTATACCGTCAAGGCCTTTAACGTTAGGCATTTTGAAACTTAGAAATTAAAAAATAACAAATATATTATTATTGACACTCCTTACAGTACAACTATTGACATACTGTCAATTAATGTACTCCAAACAGTACTATAATTGACACCAATTGTGAATACATAGTTGAATGTACAATTTAATCTATTTTCATTATTGACACATCCATTATCTAATTGAATAAGTTAGAAATACAAGATTTTTAATTTAAATATACTAATAGACATCATAACTTAACTTAATCCAAATATAAAATTGCTGTGTTTTAATATTGGAGCACTATCCGGAGCCAAATGGCAATTTTCTATTGAAACTGCCGCTATTATTCACTGGTGTCGCTGTACTATAAAAATTAAAACTAAATTCATCAATAAAACAAACATTTATCACCTGAAATATATTAATTGACATTTATTTTGACATGACGTTATAAACAAAAATTCATTTTGCTGCGTTTTAATTTTTTATTGTAAGATTTAGTTTCTAATGGTTTCAGGGGTTTACAAAATTAAAAGCCTTTTCAAATTTCCCATTGAAATGGATAGCGCTCCCGATAGCGGCTCCCGATAAATAAGTGAGCCGAGATATTTTTTTATCGATTTTTAATTAAAAAGTTGAATGAAAAATCTTAGTTTAGATTTAAATAAATTAATTAAATGCAATAATAGCGCCGCTAAATATAAGTTTTCACATAGAAAATTGGCTGCTCCGGATACAGCTATCGGGCGCTAATAAAAAAACACAGCAAATATTGCCGATCTCATATACATTTTTTCGCCAAAATTTTTTTTGAAAGATGGAACCAATGCACACTAACCCACCATACGGACACTTTTTTCATTAAAAAGTTTAGCTAAGACAACAATTTTTGTGAGACATCTAACGTTACATGAACAAAATTTTACGAACTTTAAATTTTTTTATCGATCTTTATTTTCGACGATTTGCACATGCTGGATGCACATGTTGAAGTATGTGCATATACTTGTTGAATAAAAACGTAAACAAGAAGCAAGATCAAGTTTGAATTTCTTCGATGGTTTTTGCTTTTCGTAAAATATTTTTTTTGTTTTGTGTCCTTTTAAAACAAAATTATATTTTGTGTCCTATATTACCTACGAGTATGTACCTTATGAATGAACTGTGAAAATATTTTATGATACGAGAGACTCCATTAAAAAGAAGTTATTGTAAATAAGACTTATTATTATTGTAAATGCAACATTGTTATTCGTATTATTAAGCAATAATTTGTTAATCCGTGGATAATTGATAGTAGGGATAATAAATATGTAGATTATATTTTTTTAATATTAAATCTAAGGAAGCATACACGTGTTAATTTTATCTTGTCTTTATGAGTGTGTATTGTAAAAACGCATATGAACAAAATCGACCTTGAACTAGTGTATGAACTAGACATTTTTGTTTTATAAACTTATTCTTAGTGTGGAATACCGTCGATGAGGTAAACTAGTTCAGCGTTGCACTTTTTTATTTATTTATTGTTGCATCGATTGGTTTTGATATCGAAAAAATCTGAGAATGATAAAATTTTATAAAAGGGCCCCAATTTATAAATATAGTCTAGGAAGTAAGAATATTATTAAATTATAGGAGCCTATTATAATGTAAAATATTATTTCGTTAAAGAAACAGCAGCAGATAATTTTTTTTATGAAAGCTGATATTCGATAGGAACTAGAAGAAACTCGCGTTTATAGTTGATAAATTTGAATTTAGTTTGATTTCGGTTTATTATTTATTTAGTAGAAATGTGGAAATGGGAATTGAAGGAAGACGAACAAATATGAATATTTATACAAAATATTATTTTTATTTTTTCCTGTGATGTATGTGCAATAAACTTTTAATTAAAAAAATCGAATATTATAAATGTATTGTTTCTCCAAAATTATTTTTCCGAGGAATTAAATTATTTTTTCTTTAAATATTATAAACTTTTAACAGGAGAAGCTGCCACATTAGTTCGTCATATCGCAGTAACTGAGGCAAACATAGTGCGGCTACGGAGAAGATTAAATAGAGATACGATAAAAAAGGCTCGTGATAACAAATCTCATAAAGCAGTTTGTTGATAAGCCAGATATATCAAAGGTTTCGGCTAAGGCGCTTCATCAAATAGCTGACGTATCGGATGAAGTTCTGAGAGGATTGAAGGTGTTAGCCGAAGCGGAAAAAGGGACCCATGGCCCATTCATATTTTGGTAAACAAATTGGATAGTGTGACTAAGGGCAAATGAGATAACTGTAGAGGATTTCCCTACGATGAGAAGATTTTTCCGATTTTTAAGCAAACGAAGTGATTTATTGGATGCTATAGAAGTCAATAAAGTGTCGACCAGCAATCGAGTTAAATCCTTCCAATCAAGTGCAGAGCCTTTGTGCCTTAAATGCTCGCAAGGCCATTACCTCAGTAAATGTGACCAGTTTCTTTCCCTAAGCGTTAATGATAGACAGGTAGGTTTTGTGCCTGAGAGAAAGCTGTGCTTAAACTGTTTCACTCCAAGCCATCCGTCAATCGTATGCAGCTCGAGTTATACATGCGGTAAATGCCACAGAAAACACATCTTATGCTACACACCGAAGATGCAGTCAGGTCAACAGCGAACACGGCTACTAGAAAAAACATAGAAGAGGCTATGACTCATATCGTTGTCAAATGCAGCAAACATATCAAGTTTCCAATCATTATTACCAACAGCAGTAGTTCGAGTTCCAATCTGGGAATCTACAAATATATGCAGAATGTTGCTGGACTTGGGATCTCAAGCGTTATTCATTACCGAGGAATGTATGCAGCGATTAAAACCTACGAGATCAAAGGCAAACTTCGCAATATGGGCCTTGGCACCGAGAAAGGTCACTACGAGAGTTTCAGCTTGTGTCACACTGAAATTCTTACACTCGACAAAGAATGAGGTGGTGATTTTTTTTTTTAAATTTTACTGTTACATTTTTGGTTTTGCGCAGCAGTGTCTAATAAAGAAACTACAACATTTTCATTGTGAACTTTTAATTTTTTAGGTAACATAAAATAGCAAATATGATTAACAATTAGCTTTTCTGAGATTCTGAAATTTTCATCAAAAAATATTTACTGACGTAAAGTAATGTTAAGAGTTAAATGATACAGAAAGAAAATAATTTCTTTAAAAAAATAGAATTCTAAAAGTTTTGTTTAAATTTGAAATACTTTTTAACTAAATATTAATAATTATTATACCTTATTTAAAAGAGAATAGTATCAGCTTTTTAAAGAAATTAATACTTGGAAATAAAAATAGTTATTTCTCAAGATATTGAAGTTTCTTTAATACAAGGTGCTGCGTTGGAAGGCTGCTCTTTAAACATGTATAACTTGAAAGGGGGGATTTAACATGCAAAGTGATAGAAGTAACCTTACCTTCGTTTTGATCAAGGAATCCAACGGTACTATTCGTGTTAGCTACTTTAGGGACACCCTGTATGTATAGATGATAATTAATATAAATATGGGCAAATATTTAAATAATAAAAATTTAAGATTTATTTACTTAAATTTTTAATATTTCTTAGTAAATTTTGAGTTTGAGTTTCTTGTATTTTTTAAGTTCTGGAATACGATTCCAAATTAACCAGAAACTTGAATATTGCTTAAAGAGATTAAATGAAATTTGCTATGATCTGCGGGAATTGGATTCTAAAATTAATTGTTTTTGAAGTTGTTACATTGTATTGGAGTGAAACTTCATACTTAAGCTTTTCTCATAAATTAGGAGATCCCAGTTATTTTTAGCCGAAAGTCCGGAAGTGGCGTAGGAGCCTTTTCGGTTTGTGCAAATATTTTGCAAAGTGTTTTATTATAATTAGAAAAAACATTATGAACTAAAAGATTCTAAATTAAATTCACAATAATATTGGCTAAAATCAGTGTTTTAATGGAAATGGTAATTTTAACAAAAAACTGTTTATCAACAAAATTCAGCCTTTGTACAGCCCCACTTTACTATAAATAAAAAGACCGCGTTAATTTTAGAAGTGGCAGCAATCTTATATACATACTTTTATATAACATTCACGAAAAAACCATTAAAAACCAAAAGATTGTAAATTAAATTTGAAACAAAATTTATTCAGATCGTTTTAATTTATTTTACGTATTAAAATACAGTAAAGTAACCATGAAATATGTTGATCTTGCGATTTTTGTTATTTTCTCACAGAAAAGCAAGGTCTGATGAAAACATCGCTGCTGTGCGAGCTGCGAGAGTGTACGGGAAACTCCTTGGCAGTTAAATTTCTCGTCATTCACAAGATCTTGCCCCGCGACTTCAGCTTGGCAAATTTAGTGTAGAGGCTTGGGTCTACACCCGTATAAAATCCAACTGACCTAAGAACTTAAGGTAGCCGACCATAGACAACGCCGTAAGCTAGCTGGTTTAACTCTGGAGCAGTTAGAAGTTAACCCAAATTTCGCTAAAAAATCATCTTTATCGACTTCTTCCTTTGGGGCTACCTTAAATTGCAGATCTATGCGAGTAAATCGCAAACAATTGATGCCCTGAAAGTAAACATAACGAACGCCATCCAGCAAATTCAGCGAGATTTATTCGATTCATTGAAAATTGTACCTCCCCAATACGTCCCACCAAGCAAAACCCCAACGGACATTTGAATGACGTTATATTCCAAGCTTAAATACCATAAAATATTATTACAAACAAAAACTTTCACACAACATGTTTTATTTACAATTAAAAATCGAGCATCCTCGTAAATTTAATTTCAAGCACATTAGTTTGAAGTTTAGCTTTGATAATGATGTTAAATTGACATCGAAAGTAGACATTCCAATTATTCGGTCAAGTGAGCTATTCGAATATCGAATAGTAAAATTCAAAGTATTCGATTATTCGAATTATTCGTCCAAACAAAAAAAACGTTCGTTGTTTCATACGACGCGACAATTGTCGTGTCACTTCACCTATAAAACTTTATTCCCTTAGTCGACTGAGGTGACGTGACAATAAATAAATCAAACCGTTTCAAAATAAATAATCTTAAACCTACATTTCTAGGTCAACCAATCTAGTTTACGAAACTGTATTTTACGCTCGGTGTATACTGTTGTTTAATTGTTGAGTTATTCCGGTAATGGTATTCTGGAGTTCTTTCTGCAGTTCATTTATTGCCGTTATAGTGGTGTTTTACTTTCTTCTACCAAAATATCTGAATCTGAATCCCCCGATAATCCCCCGAACGATGGTGGATGGATTGTTTCCCTTATCTTTTGAGCAAGGAAATCGCGGCAGATTTTGTGGAATATTTAAAATATTTATTTGAGCGTGGAATATTTCCAGTTTCAATTCATCAATTCGTTCATTAATTCGTTTTTTTAATTCAAAGAGCAACGTTTTACTTATTTCGAATTCCATTTCAGAAAGTTTATTGAACACAAATTTATAGACGCCTTCTGCTGTGATGATGAGAGTCGAACTATTTTCGCTGAGTTCCATAACAGCAGCTTCTACCGGCATACGAACATCTAGTATGTTTTGAAACAGTTTCCATATTTAAATCGTTTAAGGACTTGTTTACATTATCGGTTAACTTCAAAAATCACCTAAGCGATTTAAGCCTAATTTTTTCAAAATTGCAAAATTGAGAGTGTTGCAGGAGATACCTTAAAAATCCTGATAATACCTCTTAGTTTTTTAATAAGTTTATCAAAATTACCGTTCGCATCCATAGGCAAAAACAGTTTACTTTCATTGTCAGAAAATCCAACGTTCTTCGTAGTTTCTTCGTCAGGTTCATCTTCTTCGATATATTCATCGACGAAACTAATATTATTATCATTGACTTCAGCCGTTTCACATTGATTTCTGTCGTGATGTTTTTTATAAAAACAACTTATTACAGCCAAATGTAATGCGTGATTAAGGCAAACCTGACGAAAGGCCCGTCATGGGTTGTTGCAATATTGTCACTTTTTATATTAATACCAAATTCTGCAACTTACTTTCTACTACAAGTTGAATTTTATCAGCATTCCCTTTTCCTTCGATTTCCGATAAGCCCAATACATGATAATCAAACGATTTTGAGTCTACGCCTAAAACATGGGCCGTGACGTTTAAATACCGCTTTAAACCGCAATCTATCCATTATCAACTGTGATTGAAAATTTTCGATTTATTTAGCTGTTGATAAGTTTTGTGACCGTCGAAGGATTATTGGGCATTTTATACCTTCTCCAGGTTTATTTATATATGTTATGTATCTTCAAATGATCAATTAATGCGGAAGTTGTTGATCCCTTACACCCTATTTTTTGGCCAACTTTTGCAGCCAGCTTCATTAGGTGACTTCTTCTGAAAATATTTCCAAACCTTTGAGTTTTTAGACATGGCTGAAGTCGAATAAATTATAGTTACAATCGGTATAATGCACAAATTCGTACGTTCAAATAGTACCGAATATATGTTTTTAATCCACGAATGCATTTTTAATTCTCAAATACGTTTCTAATCTATTCAAATATTCGTTACAAAATATTCGAATATCGAATAGTGCAAAACAAGCCGAATATATTCGAATATCGATTATTCTAATATTCGTTTGGAATGTCTAATCGAAAGCTTAGAAATTAATTATTATAAATTTAAAATCTGAGCCATATACCAAAAAAACCTTATATTTACTATTATTTACTCATAAAATATTTTACAAATACATTAGTTTGGTTAATTTTTAATTTTTATCGGAAATGATGACTTTTTCTAAAATAAAACTTTATTTCACAAAAGTTCGACATCTATCCAGTCGGATTGACTAATCTGTATCAATTTGTATTAATTGCGAGATTCTTGCGAGATTTAGTGGGAATCTGTGTTCCAGAAGTGGCAGCTTCCACGGAAGCTTTTTCAATTTTTTCACTGATGTTAAAAAGTTATAGATTTAAAGATTAAAGTTGTAAATAAATTTAAAGATTAAATTTACAACAAGGGTTGATTTTGTTGGTTTTCTGAAGTTTTCGCGGGAATTATGATTTTTGATTGTGCAAAACAGTTTTACCAAAAGACAAGTAACTTTAATTTTTCGCATTAGAAATCAAGTTTGATGTATTCGAGATCTATGTATACATTCGTGGTAAAAAAAGTGTGATGTTGGCCACAACATATTCACCAATCCAATTGTTTACAAGTTTTTCTGCATCAATGCACTTTGTGCCAATAATATTTGCCACGGAGATGCTGGCGTTCATGCGTAATGTTTACAAAAAATGTCAACAAAAGTTTCCTTTATACATATAATATACTCGTAATGGTTAGTAACATGATACTATTTATAAGTAACTTGTACTATGGAATTTTACTGGAAATAAAATAATAAATTTTAATTTTCATCCCCATGCTTCTTTTATTGCTCCAATTTTAAAAATTCATAAAATTAATTTACATTTAATTGTGTGACGATATTTTAAAAAGTTAAATAACAATCGTTAAAAAATGCAAATGTAATCATTTATTAAATTTGGTTATGCAACCAGTTGCAACTTATTATTTTTAAACAAAAAATCTATATATATATATAGAAATCTAAATCTAAAATCTGATTCTATTTCCTGCCAATCAAATTAGATTTTTCATTTTGAATTAATATTAGTGAACTATTTCCATGTTCCAGGAAATCGCTTAAATAAGTGAAACAATCCCACCAACCAACTAGTTGAAATTACTCATTCGATAAATTTTTCGTAATCAGCAATAATTTTAATTTTTATTTTTACCAAACCACTGGACTTTTCGCGACCAGGAGGTCAGTAGACTTACTTTGGCAAAAAATCTGAGGAGGAGTTACACGAAACTGGGGATAATCACTTGATTACGCCGAGTTATCAAAATACTTTATTATGCAATGTAAATTACTAAATGGGTACAAGACTCAGTCGTAATATAAATAAATAAAAAAATAAAAAATATTCAGATATCATTACATAAGTCAATCATCTGTTCAACCGCTAAGAAATATTAAAAAATTTAAGGTTTATTTAATTTGTCCATATTTTATACTTAAATCGTTAAAAAAATTGGCTACCTGCTTTTTAATATTATTAAAGTATATTACATCTTGTAATTTGTATGTTATATTAATAACTATCGCTTATATATTAGCATTAGAATAAATTGCAGTCGAGAGTACACGATCAACGTAAAAAATAAGAAGAAACAAAATAGGAATTTAAATAATTTGGTTTTTCTGTTTATAATATTTAAAGGAAAAATAATTTAATTCCTCGGAAAAATAATTTTGGAGAAACAATGCTTTTATAATATTCGATTTTTTTAATTAAAAGTTTATTGCACATACGAGGGTATATCAAAAAGTCTTGCAATATCATATGAAAAAACAAAGTGAGTGAGACAACAATATATTTTTCAAAACCATTTTTTATCGCGATGAAACTTCTAGAAGAACATTTCGATGTAAATTTTACAGTTCGTTTGTTTTTGTCAATTTAGTAACATGTGTTTTGAATTGTTCTTAAAATGAATGAAATTGAATATCGCGCCGTTATTAAATTTTTCTGTAAAGATGGACGAAATGCAATTTATATATTCAACTATATATCAAAAGTTTACGGCGAATCTGCACCATCATATGCCACAGTAACAAGGTGGGTAAAATTATTCAAAAGTGGTCGGGAGTCATTAGAAGACGACAACCGCTCGGGTCAGCCAGCAGATGCCATTAGCCATGAAAACGTAATTTTGGCCGAATCTATTGTATTGGAGGACCGGCGTATTTCTGTTCCGCAGTTAGCGTGGAGACTTTCTCTTTCATACGGTACCACATATACTATATTACATGACCACCTTCACATGTCGAAAGTAAGTGCGCGATGGGTTCCCCGTTTGTTGAATGCAGAACAAAAAAAAATGCGCGTTCAAACTTCAAAGGCGATTTTAGATATGTACAAAGAAGATCCAGAAAATTTCTTGGATAACATAATAACAGGCGATGAAACATGGCTTCATCACTGGGATCCGGAATCCAAACAAGAATCGATGCAATGGATTAAACGTAGTGAACCACCACCAAAGAAATTCAAAACTCAACCGTCTGCTGGTAAGGTTTTGGCAACAATTTTTTGGGATGCTGAAGGAATTTTGGTAATCGATTATATGCCAACGAAAACCACAATCACAGGCATATATTACGCAGAGATTTTGCGAAAATTCAAAAAAGCGATCCGGAAAAAACGGCCAAGGAAAGTTAGGAAAAAATCTTGCTTATTCACGACAATGCACCCGTGCACAAGGCTAATATTGCTCAAGCTGCATTAAAGGACTGCGGCTTCGTGGAAATTCCGCATCCACCGTAAAATCCAGACTTGGCACCCAGTGACTACTTTCTGTT
Organism: Nephrotoma appendiculata; assembly: GCA_947310385.1. Lineage (NCBI taxonomy): Eukaryota > Metazoa > Arthropoda > Insecta > Diptera > Tipulidae > Nephrotoma > Nephrotoma appendiculata. The sequence continues at coordinate 133,515,769 of OX371225.1, read as the reverse complement.
TCCCAATTTGAAAAAAACACTAAGGGGCCGGAAATTTTCCAGTGACTATGAAGTACAGTCTGTTGTAAATGAATATTTTATGGAGCAAAAGAAATCTTTTTTTTTAGAGGGTTTAGGCAAGTTAATTGATCGATGTGACAAATGTATAAACCTTAAAGGAGATTATGTCGAAAAATAAAAATATTGCTGTCTCACTCACTCTTTTTTTTCATATGATATTGCAAGACTTTTTGATTTGCCCTCGTACATCACAGGAAAAAATAAAAATAATATTTTGTATAAATATTCATATTTGTTCGTCTTCCTTCAATTCCCATTTCCACATTTCTACTAAATAAATTATAAACCGAAATCAAACTAAATTCAAATTTATCAACTATAAACGCGAGTTTCTTCTAGTTCCTATCGAATATCAGCTTTCATAAAAAAAATTATCTGCTGCTGTTTCTTTAACGAAATAATATTTTACATTATAATAGGCTCCTATAATTTAATAATATTCTTACTTCCTAGACTATATTTATAAATTGGGGCCCTTTTATAAAATTTTATCATTCTCAGATTTTTTCGATATCAAAACCAATCGATGCAACAATAAATAAATAAAAAAGTGCAACGCTGAACTAGTTTACCTCATCGACGGTATTCCACACTAAGAATAAGTTTATAAAACAAAAATGTCTAGTTCATACACTAGTTCAAGGTCGATTTTGTTCATATGCGTTTTTAAAATACACACTCATAAAGACAAGATAAAATTAACACGTGTACGCTTCCTTAGATTTAATATTAAAAAAATATAATCTACATATTTATTATCCCTACTATCAATTATCCACGGATTAACAAATTATCGCTTAATAATATGAATAACAATGTTGCATTTACAATAATAATAAGTCTTATTTACAATAACTTCTTTTTAATGGAGTCTCTCGTATCATAAAATATTTTCACAGTTCATTCATAAGGTACATACTCGTAGGTAATATAGGACACAAAACATAATTTAGTTTTAAAAGGACACAAAACAAAAAAAAAAATATTTTACGAAAAGCAAAAACCATTGAAGAAATTCAAACTTGATCTTGCTTCTTGTTTACGTTTTTATTCAACAAGTATATGCACATACTTCAACATGTGCATCCAGCATGTGCAAATCGTCGAAAATAAAGATCGATAAAAAAATTTAAAGTTCGTAAAATTTTGTTCATGTAACGTTAGATGTCTCACAAAAATTGTTGTCTTAGCTAAACTTTTTAATGAAAAAAGAGTCCGTATGGTGGGTTAGTGTGCATTGGTTCCATCTTTTAAAAAAAAATTTGGCGAAAAAATGTATATGAGATCGGCAATATTATATTTGCTTAATCCCAATTACTAAATTGTATAAAATGAAAAATAAGTCAAATGTGAGGAACTTATAAGATGCATTTCCTTAACAAAATGTGTTATTTTATAGCGCCAAATACCTACCTAGCTGTCAACACGTGTTGTTTTTCACTCAAAATCCATAAATAAACTGAATGAACACAGCAAAAGCGATAATACTAATTCGATGTTAAAAAAGGATAAACACATATAAGATAACGAGAAAGGTATACATAAAACCAAATTAAATTAAAACATTATGAAATGCAGTGGTATCAATATTTATGTTGAAATTTTGGAGTGTCAATAACTATATTGATGCTACTCCCGCTGATTTTTGACGAATTTTATATTTTGACATAAATTATACTACTGTACACTGTATAGTGATTAAATTTAAATTTAGAAACCATTTTTTCAATTATTTTTGTATAATTTATTGTGAATTGTTGTTTAATGCTACTTTTTACAAACCTACACTTTTTAATGTCAGAATTGTATCTTATCATTTTTGTGTACCTACACTTTTTTAACATTAGAAACTTCACCCCGGTCGACTTTTATAATTACATATCTAGTAACCCACATATTTTAGTCGTTAGGGAGTAAAATATATCATTATTTACTTAGGTTAATTATATGATATAATGATGAATTTTACTTTCGAATTTTCAACGAATAAAGTACTGCTTTTGCTCGGTAGGAGTAGAATAACAAATTTATTCCTCGACTTTTTAAGTTTTCAATCTACGTACTTGCTATATGTTTAAATTTTAATAGTAAATATTTTCTTAGATATAAAACCAAAACCTTGAATGAATGCTCCTAAAGTAAAACTATAATATCTATCAACTTCCGACTAGTCTGGTCTAAAAATAACTATGTATTATACAATATACGTGCATGCCGGTACCTCAATCAAACCTCATTAAATCAATAATATAACTGTATTAAAAAACTAAATTAAACTGATAAAAAAAATTTCATCAAATTGACTGATTTAATTTTTAATGAGAACAATTTTTCATTGCATACGATATCGATTTTTGTGTTATCGTTTCGAGTTAACTACCTAGAAAATCGAAAATTTATTAGACACTATATATACAATTTTTTATGTATAAAGATGTATACCACATTATTATACTTTAAAAATTTCACTATTCGACAAAATTGCAGGATTAATATATAAAGAAGGTAAAATATTTGGTGCTTTTATATTTCAAAGAAAATTATAAATTTGATTATGCTATAATTAAGAATTTTACTTTATGTTAAATAAACTCTATTTAGCAGCTACGATACGAGTACGATCAACCAAAATAACTAAGAAATATTGATTTCATATTTTTATTACACAAAGGGAGGAATGAGAAATCAATTTTTCACGAATACATAATTTCAATATATTTGACATATTTTGTGTTGAATGTTAAAATTTAATGATATATTGGATCCTCAGGTGCTTGTGCAAAATTTCTATATTGAACTTAAATCAAATATAAACTTCATGTTTTGTCACTGTTTTTATCTCTCGTAATAATATTTATTTATAATTTAACCCTTTATCAAACATTATAAATGGAAAATATATTAAAGAAAATTTTATTTTTATTTATTTTCAGGTAAGTTCCAGATAATCAGCTTGGAATATGCACGAGTCTCAAATGGGTAAAATTTATTTTATATGTCTCAACCATATTTTGTTCAATATCTTTAAATACATTGATCCGATAGGGTAGCATTTATCTTTCATTGTTAAATAATTATTTTGATTTCGGACATACTGTCGAGTGAGTGCAATATTTAAATGAAACTGCTTGAAATTTACAAACCGCTTCGTTAAATTTTGTGTTTAAACGATATAAGGGTGTTTATGTGAATTTAAATATCCCTTTCCCATTTGATTCTCTATGAAACACTAAAACCTTTGGTGGACGGAAAATAGAGCGTCAAACTATAAAGAATTTAGGAAACCACGTTGTCAGATGATATAAAATCAACTTGATTTTTCTTGCTATATTACCGACAAAACCAAAGTGCATTTTTTGACTTAAATATTAAAAAGTGAAAATAATAACGTCAATCTAAAATTTATATTTGGCTTTGTGATTTTATTAAAATTTAACCAAAACATTGAATCTCAAATAAAAATCTTGCTAGCTGATGCGGGCATACGTCTGCTAAGAAGCATTGTCGATTGTTTAAACTTGTGTACCAAATAATCTTCGAGAGCGAAATTTGTGGGACAATAATGTTGTTGTAAGACCATACACGTATACTTTTAAGAATCTGAGTATACATTTCAAATATCAAGTATTGATATACCTTGGCTCTCCCATTAGTAGATAAACCACTCTGTCACTCAGATAAAACATAATCTTTCTCTTAACTTCATAGTAAAATAAAATACTGTAGAATAAACCAGATTAATGTGTTTCGGACGGCTCAGCAGCCGACCCGCTGATTTCAACTAGTCCTGCAGCGGCCTCACGCACGGTGATTTTGCCGGGTAATACTCAGGGTATTGGGTTGTGGGGATTTCGAGGCTTGCATGACTCTGACCTACACCGTGATTACAGATAATTTTAGAAGAAACGTAAATTATAAATAAAATAAAAACAGCCCGATGTTCCGCTGAAGTTTGTCGGATGAAACTTCAGGAACTTACTAAAATAATTATAACTAGGTGTGCCCATCCGACGACGATCAGATCTCCCCGAATGACAAGTATCCAGTCTGCTGACAAGATCCCCCCGGATGACTCATCGACCCCGAAAGGCCGATGCCCAGCTGTAACGAAGCAGCATTAGAGTCTCTCTTCACCCGGAGAGACTCCAAATGAATCTCCCACAATTCACATGTCGGCAGCTGGAAACCGTCGGAGCGCCCTGAGGAGACCGCTGGATTTTACGGTCGCCCCCGAATGAACAACACATTTACTGGATTCACCAATCTGACCCTGTGGATATCCTGCCAAGGGGATGAAGGGGAGTGGCAAGCCCAGCCTGTATATATGGAACCGGCATAGAATGGAGTCTTTTTTCCCACCATACCAAACCGAAAATTTAGTAATTCATTGTAATAAAAAAAAATAGCCCTATTGCAACCGTAATATTGTCGTACAATTTTTATTCGATAAACAACAACGATAGCTAAAAAATGGCCGAGCGAGAAAAATAAACAAAAATAGAATCAAAAAAAAAAAAATATTATCGTCGAACAATGAGCAACCAAAATTATAGAGCGAGAACAACGGGCGCCCCATGCTCGATTACACAGTTTATATATTTTTTAAACAAAAAAAAATATTTGAAAATTGTGAAAAAAGAATAATTTAAATATTGAAAAAAATGAGGAAAAAAATAAAAAAAATTTAAATTAAAAAAATAATAATAATAAATAATTGTAGTTTGACCTTCAACAAGGTCACCCTGTAGAGTGGTTCCGGCAGAATCCTTGTCTGTTGCGGGGTCTCTCCCCGATACGATAAAAATAAATAGCTGGTTGGCTACCCGTACGTTGCGGCCGAACACCGAAATATAACCGTAGCGGCCTTGTTGCCGTCCTGGCACTGGTAGTTATTCCACCCAGACCGTTGGGCGTCCTTCCGCCGTAAACCAACACAAATTTGGCCTTGATAAGTTGCCAAAACGTTGTGCGTCTACTCGCCGAAACCGTAAATACAATAAGAAATGTTGGGCGTTTGTTCGCCGATCCGCAAATAAAATGGGGTGGCCTCACCTGGCCACGTACAAATAAATTGTTGGGCGTTTTCCGCCTTAAACGCAAACCCTGTGGATGACCTCACCTGGTCACCCGCCAAAAAAATGATTGTGTGTTTAGGTTTACCCTTTTCCACTATAAAATTAACTGGCCACGATTCGGCCACCCGTTAATAAAAAGGCAAACACAAAACCACTAAATAAAAGGGATGTACAAAAAAGAAAATAAAAAAAGATGTATCACAACGATGCCACGACAGCACAAGTGATTTTAGATACATTAATCAACCGACTACAATGAAATTAAAATTTGAAGTAAAATGTAAGAAGCATTGTTGAAATCGTAACAAAAATGCTCTAGTGAAAGCTGTATCTAAGCTCTGTAACTGTAAAATTTCCGATATGTACTAAATTGGTATTTATAAAATGTAACTCGGCGCTATTAACATACGTTTTATTCGGTAACTTTGCAGGACCGAATTTGATGACGTAAAGTTATATATTAAAATTTCGAAATCGAATAACTCCAAAAAATTGTCATTTTCTGAAACGGTTTTCACGTATATGTTCTTTCCACCAGCATCTCTATACCAACAAAAGTGAAATTTTTCAGGTTTTATATAAAACGTACTAGTTTAAAGATTTTTTACTTTTCTTATATACACCTAAATGTTGATAATGAAATACTTACATGTACAGTCGAAACAAATAGTTTGCCTGCGATATACACAGAAAAAAGTTGTTCTAAAAGTATACAAGCGAATGTCGCCAACTGTCCTAATATGTTGTTTGACAACTGTACAATGCATTCGACAATCGGACGCCATCAAAAAGTTAAGTTGTAATCGTAACACTTTTAATTTGTCCAATAGACATTCCCAAATAACTAATACATTCGCTTTATTTTAAAAATATAATGGAATCCTTCAAAACCCAATGACATGTATACTTTTGGACGTTCAGACTTTTGATCATCATACTGGTAAGTGCGGCGTTTACCCAAATGTATAAACGTTATCTTTTGAACATCCCTAGGATTTCATTTACTCGATTACTAGATGATCCGGTGAACTTCGTACCATCATTGATATGATTAAACAAACAAAGATGATGGCTTGCCCAAAGGCGAACACGCAACATATACCGTCCATGCGCGAAACATGTAATCTTCAAGTTAATCCCTCAAACTTCCAGTTATTGGCCATGGGATTTGTTGATGCTGGTCGTGAAAGTCAGACGCACGGGAAATTACAGCCTTTTGAATTCGAATAGTAAGTCCGTTAGAATCATCGGCATGTGCCATCAAAACATCCTCTCCTTTCTATTTTCCCTTTATAATCGTCGCCCATCCCGGTTTATAAATATGTCAACCAATTTGAAGAAAGACAACTGTCCCGGAATTAAATTTTGAATAGTCGTTTGCTCAGCCAATTATGGTTTTTAAGTGTCCACTATATGTTCGTCGATTGAGCTTTGCCTTCGTTTCGGCCAAGTACCAGAAATCAGAGGGCGATGCTTATTTATTTATTTATTCAAAGAAATCTATTCTATGATTAACATGTATGGTTTCAGATTATTTGGTTTAAAACAAAAATTTATTAAAACAAAACTAAAAAAATTTGTGATGTAATAAATCTAGTCGAGATGTCAACTGCGATTTACCAACTACAAATGATCAACAATTGCTTCGAAAACACATCTGTAGTTCGACCTTGTTGCAAAAATATTCGCATGTTAGTCGTCAATTGAAGGGTCTTCACATGCCTCCATAATTTTGATGATTCCAAGCACGCGTTTAGTTCATCAGCTGCAGTTAACAGAAAGAGTCTGACCAAAATCATCGCGTAACAGAATCATGATTCATCAACCACTAAAAATGATTGATTGCCATGAATATCTTTCAATGTTCTGTCCCGCCTTTGCAATAAACTTTTGGGGGCCATCGTGCTTTCATCCCAAACGATCAATTTGCATCTCTGGAGAATATTTGCCATTGCGCTGTTTTTTGCGATTTGCAAGTTGGTGTCTCATTGATATACATGTTCAGTGGCAGTTTCAATGTAGAATGTGCAGTTTGTTCGCCTTCTTACAAATTCGCTGCGCTATTCTAGATGAAGCAAATGTCAGGGCAACGTCATACTGTAATCGAATCGACGCCAAAGCATCTAGGAATTTCAGTGGCATTTTACCATACAGCAAAGTGGAAACGAAATCATCTGTTTGACAAACCGAGAAGAAGCTGGCAAATGTCGTGCCACTCTGTCCATTGCGTTCTCTAGATTAAAATGCACTCGTTGCCCGTTCTCCAGATGCACTACCAAATGTACAAGTGTATAGGGTCTCTTTCGTGGATCGCAAAGAAAAAGATACGCCAAATCGAGTCGTTGCTATACTTACATAGCGACCCATCTATTACTGAGATACTTCGCCGCTTGTATTTGTCACTCCGAAAACAGCGATATCACTTAATTTTTTACATGTTTGTCTATGTACTTGGTCGACTTGACGGTGTTACTGTATTTCACATTGATTTAAGCATCCCAAACCTTGAATAATATTGATGAATATGACACAATCCAACGATTGTCCAGATCCACATTTTGTTCTTTGACCTTTAGAATCTGTAGATCGCCCATTGTCCGTAACTGATCGCATACGATACAATGGGTACCCGTCATTGTCTGCGATGGTGTCCGTAATCAGATGCCTCATGAGGTGAAAGGGCATGAGGCAGACGACGTTTTTGCCCTTAAACGGAGTACAATGAACTTGGCCATACTCACGATTCTCTATGATAAAATCCATCAGAGATTTAAATATTTGTTTAAAAGTGTGGCAGCGATGTCATGCCTGTCAATTGTTGTCTGGCTGGGTAGCAGTCCCTTTTTGTTTTCGTTATATTAAGGTTTGCAAGTGAATGTTATGAATGGCCATATGGATGGCCATATTGGCTATAATACGAAATCACATCTTGCTCGTACTCGGGCTTCCGATGTAAGTGGCCAGTAAAATTGTCATTCTCCCGATGTTGTTAACATTGCTGTTAGCAATTATCTCCTTCTATGCCAAAAGATCAATGGATATTGTAGCGCATCGTAAGTCCCGTGCGTTCACTCAGAAAAAAAATATGATAAATACATGATTACATTTACCATATTATGATAAAAGTTAATCATTGTTATTATTAATATAATCATTGTGTGTTAAATACAATCATTTAAATGATTGATTTTATCTTACTATTATATTCTTGATCATTTTCTTGATCTTCTCCATCATAAGAATGATGATCATTTGTGATCACTTGTGATCATCATTCTTATGATGGGGAAGATCAGGAAAATGATCAAGAATATAATAGTATGATAAAATCAATCATTTAAATGATTGTATTTAACACACAATGATTATATTAATAATAACAATGATTAAGTGTTATCATAATATGGTAAATGTAATCATGTATTTATCATTGTTTTTCTCTGTGTTTCAGACACGCGTTTCAATTTATTGCTCCAATAACAAAAACCACTTCGTTGGTTATTGGCGTATTGGATCTTGTTGCGTGCTCACTCGCCGGCATTTGTTAAGCTCTCATGATGACGTTAGGGCTGTGGGATTGCATCTGATCCAATGCAATTTTAGATAATTTGATCAATTTGTTGTTCTGATGAAAAAGCGTTTGCAATTCTCCGACAGTGGCTCGCTTTTTTGTCGGATTGTGAGCAGAACTCTGTTTAACTTCAGCATCCGAAGTGCCACATATAATAGATTTGTAAGAATTGATGGTCCGCATCCGGTGGTGACAACAGCGCTCCTTCTAAATAATATGTTTGCCCTTGAATCTCCAACGGTGATGTGAAACTGACTGTGTTAAATTATTTCAATGTGTTTTCCAATGCAACGGCGAATCATGCGGAAAAGAATTGTGTTGTAACTACCTTGAAAGTGGGCATGAAATTATCCCGAACAATATACGTTGGGCCAAACGACATTAATTGGAAGCAACTGTCGTATTTGAGGATGTTGCCTAGGAATTGGGTAGAATCACTTCCTATTCTAGAAATCAATGAGCACAAAGGTTTTGGTTGAGGGACCAATTATGACAATTTCACTTTCCCACCTGCGCAACATAATCCACGAGTTTAGCTGCTGAGTTTCAACGACTGATATTGCTCCAATCGTTACTGATTTGTCCGCACTGTAATTGATTTCCGAATCATAATGGAATGCCGGTCGTTCCAGGTTTGGAGCACCGCGTCGGCGCAATCAGTTATGTTCATTGTGTTATGCTCGCTATGTTTGATGTGCACGAACTAGTTGCATTCAGAATCTATTCATTTGTCGTTCATCTTCAGCTGCTCTCCAACTTAATTGAAACATGTCAATACGACTGTGGTGTATCATTCGTATTAAGTTATCTTTAAATTAAATATATTAAGTTTTATTTTAGTTGTTACTTTGTCTTTTAATAAATAAATATTTTACTTCAGTTTTTTTTGTTATTGATTTGTTATGTCACGTTTAGTATTTAAGAAATGTCAATTTATGACATTTATGAAAGGTATAATGAGTACGTTTTATTAAGTATATAATTAGTATAATTGTTATAACTGATATACAGTTTGGTCTAGTTGAAACACTGAATCATAGAGACCTTAGCTAGGTTGTATACCAGTTAAATTGTATATAAGGTTTTGTTTTGAATTTTTTCCAATAGAGTAATTTAAGAATTGTTTAAAAAATTATATAGAGCTTTGAAAAATTCCGTTATAAAAAGCTAATACGCAATTTTGTGAATATAAAAATTGTATTTATTATCAGATAATTATATAATAAATAAATTTATAAATGTTTATTAAAGTATATATAATTAAATTATATTATTAAATGTATATGTAATTAATTTATACCTGCTGCCATTCTATATTCAGTTACAGGAGAACTGAATATAGATTTAACATATTTAAATATAAATATATGTATATACAACGTACAACATATTATGTACAACTCCTAAAGTGGTGACCCCGACGTGATATAACGGGCAGCAGATAAATAATATAATTTATGTAACACAATATTATACAACACGATATTGCAACTTGCCTCAAGAGGGAGCAGTTTAACAACCAGGTGTTATTTGAATCATCCCGATCCCCGAATCCAAATCATTTCGCCAATTAAGTTTAACAAACTTCAAGAGGGAACTGGAAGCAGCCGGGAGTTTTACAATTGGAATTTACGGAAGCAGCTAACTATTTAACATAATTAAAACTGTAAGTACTAATTATATTTTTAGTAAAGCGTACTCACTTTCCGCCGATTGTTTCATCAAATTTTTAAAAAAAAAAGGCAAAATAATAAAAAATAAAATTATTTTAAAATATTAAAAACATTATGTTCAATTTTTCGTGCGTTCTTTTTGTGTGTTCAAGTTTCTTTTTAATTTTAAGTTTCATTTTTCGTTTTGTGGTGCGTGGTATTAATACGGATGATGAGGAATCGAATACATCCAATTTACACCCCTCTGATCAGCGAAATATTTTAATTAGTAATGAAACGATCACTGTAACTCATGAACAATTGCGTTCATTAGTTCAGGATCAAGTCCGTATCATTTTGGCAGCACAGTCAAATGGTTCTTGCTTTACTGAGTCGTCTTCTAAGGCTAAATCTGATAATGAGATTGATAGTGAGTTTAGATCTATGTCTAATCGTACGGATCTCAAACAAATAGCGCATGTTGCATTTAAACCACCCCAACCTTTGTATTCGCAAAATCCTGAAGTATGGTTTGCTATTTTGGAGCAACAATTCCAGGTAGCAAACATTGTTACAGAGTCCACTAGATATTCACATGCGGTAGGTGCATTAGATGCGAGGTTACATAACCAATTTGCCAGTTTGATAATGAAAAACAAAGGCAAACATCCTTATACCTTTTTTAAGCAAGAGGTGATTAGAGTGCTAGGTGAGTCGGAAAGATCAAAATTGAATAAATTATTACACGGTTTAAGGCTGGACGATCAAAAACCTTCGCAGTTGCTTGAGCAAATGAATATGAATGCTGGAGAACATTTTGAGGAAGGTACCATAAGACGGTTATGGTTACAAAGATTACCACAACAAGTTCAATTAGTTTTAGTTCCTTTTGAAAACGATGTGACTTTAGGAAAGTTAGCTGAACGGGCGGATGACTTAATGGAAACTATGTCGCAACAGCAAATTCACGAAGTCAGCGATACATCCAAATTAATCAAGCAAAAGGAAACCTCAGTGTCATCAGTTAATGATTTTCGAGAAATGTTAGCTGAATTTCGAAAGGATATATTAATGGAAGTTTCTGCATTACATAGCCAGGCGAGAAGATCACATAGTCCGCATAATTCTTCTAGAAGCCAGTCCAGATCTAAAGAACGAAGGTCTGATAAAAACGAGTGCTTTTATCACCGCCGTTTTAAGGATAAAGCAACAAAATGTGTCTATGGTTGTCGTTATCACAACAATTTTATCGTTAGTCAATCCCAAGATGCGTCTTCAAAAAACTAAATTCAAGTCAGCATCCCGTGACGTATGTTGACGAAATTCATACAAATCGTCTGCTAGTTTTAGATCAAAATTCAAAATGTAAATTTCTTGTAGACACAGGTGCAGACGTGTCGGTTTTACCCGTAAAATTCTGTAACAAAAAAATCATTGAGCCGGATTTTTATTTATATGCGGCAAATGGTTCTAAAATTAAGGCCTATGGAACGCATACTATTTCTTTAAATATTGGGTTACGTAGAGTTTTTAAATGGGCATTTATTGTTGCCGACGTATCAATGCCAATAATTGGTGCTGATTTTTTGAAATCAACTGGGTTAATCGTAGATATTAAAAAAGGCAGAGTGTTAGATCCGTTAACAAATTTATTTACAGTGGGATCCATCACGTATGATAAAAGTCTTTCTTTAGCATTAGTGGATAAAAACAAAATTAATCCAGATATTGGTAAATTATTAAGCGAATTCGAAGTGATTACGCGGGAGTCCGTAAATATGAATACTCCCAAGCATAACGTGACGCACTGCTTAGAGACTCGAGGACAACCTGTAATGTGTAAAACGAGGCGCTTAGCTCCTGACAAATTGAAAATAGCCAGGGAGCATTTTGAGAGTATGATGGCTCAAGGCATATGTAGTCCTAGTAAAAGTGAATGGGCCAGTCCGCTGCATTTAGTTCCCAAGAAAAATGGTGAGTGGAGGCCTTGCGGAGATTATAGGGCATTAAACAACGTAACCACACCTGACAACTACCCTGTACCACATCTACAGGATTTTTCGTTCCAGTTAGCAGGATGTACAGTATTTACAACATTAGATTTAGTAAGAGCGTATCATCAAATTCCTATAGAGCCAAGAGATATCCCCAAAACAGCCATTGCAACACCATTTGGACTGTTCGAGTTTAACAGAATGACATTTGGTCTTAGAAATGCAGCTCAGTCGTTTCAGCGACTGATGCATTCTGTTTTGAGAGGATTGTCGTTCTGTTTCGTTTATCTTGATGATATTTTGATTGCATCGACTTCGTTAGATGAACATGTATTACATATCGAACAGTGTATGTGGTGTATCATTCGTATTAAGTTATCTTTAAAATAAATATATTAAGTTTTATTTTAGTTGTTACTTTGTCTTTTAATAAATAAATATTTTACTTCAGTTTTTGTTGTTATTGATTTGTTATGTCACGTTTAGTATTTAAGAAATGTCAATTTATGACATTTATGAAAGGTATAATGAGTACGTTTTATTAAGTATATAATTAGTATAATTGTTATAACTGATATACAGTTTGGTCTAGTTGAAACACTGAATCATAGAGACCTTAGCTAGGTTGTATACCAGTTAAATTGTATATAAGGTTTTGTTTTGAATTTTTTCCAATAGAGTAATTTAAGAATTGTTTAAAAAATTATATAGAGCTTTGAAAAATTCCGTTATAAAAAGCTAATACGCAATTTTGTGAATATAAAAATTGTATTTATTATCAGATAATTATATAATAAATAAATTTATAAATGTTTATTAAAATATATATAATTAAATTATATTATTAAATGTATATGTAATTAATTTATACCTGCTGCCATTCTATATTCAGTTACAGGAGAACTGAATATAGATTTAACATATTTAAATATAAATATATGTATATACAACGTACAACATATTATGTACAACTCCTAAACGACTATTGACTGCGACGACCAATGTTAGCTTTATGCATTGTATTGTATGCATCGTACAATAAAATAACACGGAATTGTTTTCACAATCACTTGTACACGGACCAAATCTGTCGAAATTACCTTGTTGTTTTTCACAGAGAACTTTACAATATTGAAATCCTCATGTATCAAAACTAATCGCGCCTCACTTAACAACATTAAATTTAATTTGTGGTTATGTCTAATGCTGCAAAGTCAATTTACCTTAATAGAATATATGATCAAAATGATTGTTCGTAAAATGTAATTAAATTCTCTTTAAACAAATCTGTTCTTAAAATACATGACCTATTTTAAATATATTAGGTGTCACAAATACTTGCTGAAAGATTTGAGCACAACCGTGTGGTGTGAATAATTGATTTAGAAATATTTAATGCATGGCGCAGCTGTGAAACGATAGGTGCGCCACCAGTTCCATCTAGTGAAAATAATCCGAAGTGACTATATAAATGAATGCTCAGCTCATCATTATTCGCATTCCCATGCCAAATTTAAATACAAAATTCCCATACAAGACGCAAATCGATTTTCCGATTTTTTTGATTTTACGGTTTTTTCTTTGGGTTTTGCCGAATTTTATTCAATTTTCCGATTTTTTTTGGGTGTTTACGACTTTTCTTCTATTTTCCGAATTTTAGTTTTCTCTTTTGGGTTTACCAGAATTTTCTTTTTTCCTAAACCACTCCAGTATTGAGACGAACGAATCATCCAAATCGGTCGAGCCGATCTCAAGTTATTGCGAGACTAACGCACGGACGTTGATTTTTGATTTTTATATACATTGATAGATTGGCTCAATAACTAAATTTAATGATTTATTTAAACACGAAACTTAAATATTTTCATTTGTAAATCCAGCCCATGTTAAGGCATCAAATCAAGTTTAAAATTCAATAGACAATTTATTTTTATACAATTTACAATTTTGCAAAACAACACGCCCCATTTTTAGCTCATTCATAACGAGGATGCAGTTCATAGTTTTTTTCCAAAAGTTTTATGTGCAATTTACAAGGTTAATTGTAAAATGGATGTAACTCATAACTCCATTCATTATCGTCCTCAAAAATTTGCAGTTGTTCTGGATTGCAACAGAAACATGCACGATCGACATGCATGTAGCCATTGTATGATAACCAGCCCAGCAGCAAATACATCGAATTTGTGCCAATATATGTAAACGACATTTTACATATCGTCGGTTTTGTGCAACAGATGTTACACTGTCAAAAAAACATATTTTTGAGGAAATCGATTTTAATTTTTTTTTTGGTAGTAATTATTTTATTACTATAAAATTAACAAGAAATGTAATTGTTTTGTTATGTAACTTTGTTTATATTAATGGACGATTTAATTAGAGTATCTAATTTTCCAGAGCTGAATTTAAAATATTTAATTGACCCTAATAAAAGGGCTCCAACAGCCTTATTTCAAGTTGTGACATTATTCCTAAAAAATAATATAATATTTAGGAGACTATGAGTAATTTTGATGTGACACTATACCAGATAAAAGATTGTTAGATATAAAGGATTTTTGTTCGAATATCTCAAAATTGATAATTTTTTACTTGTGTCACTATTGCACCAAACCGATGATATGAGGCGCAACTTATCAATCTGCCGTTCGTTAAATGCTCATGTAGTGTGTGCTTCAAAATATATCCTTCTTATAATCCACACCGATTGGGGTAATTCAACAATCTACTGGGAGCCCTTCATCATTCCAGCAACAAAAATAAAATTTCCAATTTTTCGGAATGATTTCGGAAAGAGCTGCTTAAAGGCTTGTACAAATTATTTATTTTTTCCATAGTTGGTGTTGAAATAAAAACTGTTAAAAAATATATAATGTGGAAAAACAAACGACTGGCTGACGTGAAAGTCGAAGCTACTTTATAGCTACTTTAAAAAATAAAATAGTCTTTCGCTTCCCAAGTATCGCGTACTTCCAACTTATTTCGATTTTTATGGAACAATTGTTGGAATTAAGTTCCACGGTCAAGTTTCATTTTACAGTATTACAAGTTTTACTATGAACTGTGGAACAAAAACTCGTAACTCAAAGAACTGGATATTAGGCGAGTGCCATGATCGCATTCCGGACGCTTCAATTTATCTTTCTGGATATAATATATTACGATTGGGCCGAAATTTTGATGCAAAAAAAACGGTAGGTGGAATTTGCGTTTTCCTGAAATCAGGCATTCGATATAAACTGGTACATGCTCATTGTGCACCTAATTTGGAGGTAATGCTCATAGAACTATTATTTGGAGCAGCTAAGGTGTTGTTATATGGTTGTTGCATATAAACCGCCGAATAAACGTTGCTTTGAAGATTTTGGGACCTTCTTGCAAAATTATAGTGTTAACTATAATGATATTGTACTGTGCGGTGACTTCAATTGTGACCTCAAAGAAACTAAATCGACAACGAAAAAATCTAAAAGGTTGCTAACTGAATTTTCTCTCACTCCTGTGAACACCGAGCCAACATATTTCACGTCACACTCTAGATCATTATTGGACTGTATTATTTCTAATACGGATAAAATTGTATTTCATAACCAAAACTCGGTTTGATTTAGTGATCACGATCCTCTTTATTTTTTCTATGATATTAAACATGAGAGATCTATTTCTAAAATTTCATTTCGTGACTACAATAGCATTAGGTTATCAGACTTGCTTAAAGTAGAATACTTTACAGAACTAGTTGTAGACTTGTTTGAGGAATTTGTGCCACTAAGGACTATATCACGCAAACCTAAACAGCCACTTTGGTTCAATGATGAGATCAGGGATACCATAAATTTCCGGGATTTTATTTTACGTCGGTGGAAGCGTACAAGAAGAGTTGAACTATACCAAGAATATAAAGCTGTACGAAATAGGAGTAATAATATTATAAAACGCGCAAAGGCCAAATATTTTTCATCTATATTGCACCCATCCCTTCCTTCAAAAGTTTTTTGTAAAAATTTAAAATCTGTTGGTTCCTTTCTATCATCTAATGAAAAACCATCTACACAATTTTCTCCAAATGAGTTCAATAATTATTTTTCTCTTAACAGTTCACGTTCAGTGGCATTACTAACTTTTAATGTATTAATGAACTCTAGTTCGATGGAAGGTCGATATCACTGACCTTATGGATGCCTTAGATTCCGTTAAATCAAACGCTGTTTGCTTAAACCAATTAAGTTTGTTAAACTTATTTTACATAGGTTGATTGCTACTTACTACATAATATTTTCAATAGCTTAATAACGTTTTCTACTTTTCCAGAGAGTTGGAAGCAATCAATTATTATTCTCATTCCCAAGAATAAAAATCCCAAATGCTTATCTGATTTTCGCCCTATTAGTCTGCTTCCTGCTTTGTCTAAAGTTTTTGAAAAAATACTACAATCACAAATATTAACTTATGTTGAATCGGAAAATTTACTATCAATGTACGAGTCTGCTTACAGACGTCATTTCAACACTAATAGTGCTTTACTACATATCAATGACGACATCCGCAGGGCCATAGATAAGGGGTTTTCTTTGTACGATGGTTCTTCTAGACTTTAGTAAAGCTTTCGATAAAATTGATCATTTAATTTTGGTTAGCAAACTTCGTAACAGTTTTAAATTCGCAATGTCGGCTGGTCGTTTGGTTTTGTCATATCTATCAAATCTATCACAATTGGTTAGAACTAATTCAGGAATCTCAAGCTCTTGTTATACTAGTTGCGGTGTTCCCCACCAAACGACCCAAACTACCTACCTGCCGTTATCACTCAATGCAAATATCACCTGTTCGCGGACAACCTGCAAATTTATAGATTTTGTAGGCCCAACGAGATAACAAATTCTATCGGAACTGTTAATTTCGATATTCAATTGATAACAAAATGGTCTATAGAAAATAATCTTGAACTTAATGGTGGAAAAACCAAATCTATTATTATATCTTCTACAATTCGTGATACGCACAACCAACCTAAAATCAGCGTACTAGGAGAGAAGGTAGATTTCTCTGATTCTGTGAATAATTTAGGCTTAACTTTTGACAAGTGCTTATGTTGGAGCTACCACATCGAAACAGTTTCTAATCGAGTAATTTTTTTATTAAGAATGATACGAGCTACCACGAAGTTATTTAATACCAATCTTAGACTCCAATTGGTTAAATCTTACATCCTTCCACATTTTTTGTTCGGAGATATTGTCTTCTTTGAATTAAAGAAAAAGTACTTTAATGAATTTCGATTGATATTTAATTCTTGTGTGAGATACGTATACGGGCTAAGAAAGTACGACCACATCTCGAATTTTACTAATTCATTACTTGGTTGTTCTCTTGCTGAATTCTATGAGTTTCGAGTTTGTTTATACGTTTTCAAGTTCTTAAAGTATAAACAACCCACCTATATTGTATGGAAAATAGTTTCGTCTTCCAATCGTCGCTTTCATCTTTTGACTCCGGTTATTAATAAATGTAATCTGTATTTTTGTGAGGGGAGTTAGCATGTGGAATTCGTTAAGTAATAACGTTAAGAAATCTAAATCCCCTGCCGTGTTTCGGAAAAAATACTTTTCTTCAGCTTAATAATATCAAAATTCTATTTTTTGCCAATTTCAAGTTGATGAATCGCTAAATTGTTGCTGCACCTATAGGTTAATTCAATAAATAAATTAGAAATAAATTAAAATAAGTAGTTGCCACTAACGTAAATAATAAGTTCATAAGAACTTCAAACATTTATATTAAAATAAAATAAATAAATAAATGTCTTCCATGAAATATCTCAAAAATGCAACGAAAGTTGGAACTGTCAAAATGAGTTCCATTTTGTTATACTTGGGTTACTGGTGCTGTATGCAATTTAACGTTTCGCCTTATAAATAACGTTAGCTCTGTGTTTTGCTGTTATGTCTATAAACTTTACTTGTTTTAATATTTATTAATAAATAACTACATACCTTAATTAATTTAAAGACTCTTGAAAACTTAATTATATTGCGTGGCTATCGCAACCAGTGTATAAATTACTAAATGCTATTAAATTTTTCCAGTTAACTAATTTCCGTGTTTAACCTATATACTAACGATTACGACAAATAAACCTAAATTTTCCAACCCTACCCGTACATGTTTCACGCAATTATCTTGTTATATATTTAAATTTGTTATATAATGTTATCACATGACAAATATCAATTTTACTATACGTAGAGCAATAAAATAAACACAACTTCCGTTATTTATCCATTTCGTATACAAAATGGATAAAATTTTATTTAAGGTACCTCGGCATATAATCGAATGATTGTGGTGTTCACGCGTTACTAAAAACCGATCAGACCAGTTAGAATGTTACGTATTTCCTTATCATAAATAGGAAGTGCTACATAATCTTAAAAAAATGTATAACACAACAACAGAAAAATATATACTATTATGATTTTTATTTCTTGTCTACAACATAAAACATTAAAGCATATTTGTGGAAAATTAATTTGTTTCACATCATACACAGGGCAAGGAAAGCGAATGGAATTACTGATGGAAAATCGTGACAAAGATTTTTATTTTAATTGCGCTACATATAGAACTTATGTTGTAACGTAAATTTTTATGTGTTTGCCAGTTGGTAGACATGGTGTGTACATATATGTAGTTTGAGTATAGCTACTCGTAAATACATAGACACAATGTACAGAGCAAATTGGAAAAACTAATATTTGAATGACGCTGATGTTAAATGAATTGAATAACAATTATTTATGTTGAATTGTTTACAACTTTTCAAATAACAATGAAGCTTTATGTGCTATAAAATATAATGTTTATGGTACTCTGGGCGATGAATTTTTTTAAACGGTTCTGGCGATTCGATGTAAAATGTGCAATAATAGTTTACTTTTCTATACTTTCCATGTATTTAGAGTAGCTATTTCCGCATTTAACAAATAAACTTGGCGGAAAAGCTTCCGGTGACGTGAAACCCCTTTACCCTAATAACCGGAAACGGGAATTAAATAAAATGTTTTGCTTGCTGTATATATAAAACATACTTATTTAATTATTATATATGTTTAAAATAATAACAATTTTCCGTTATGTGGTTTTGCGTTTTAAAACGATCCCAAGCTACATACATATGTACAAACATTAATATGCTATTTGCCATAATGTATGTTTTATACATATATCCTTCATAACATATCTGCGCGTTTAGAGTTATTGTTATTATTTTGTAAATATTTGTAATACATACATACATACATGCAGTTTTATCGTAGAGTGTAATTAAAATGACATGAAACTGTTGTTTAATATGTTTTATGTACAAATAACATTTTATGTTTTATCAGCGCATACATGTACTCGTCGTACATGTCTATATTTTATATACAAATATTATAAACAAATTAAATTGATACATACTTAATTTCAATACATTTATGTAATTATGTGGATTAGATATAATGACGATGATAACACACTAAAATGAATGTACAAAATATAAATTAGGGGTAGATACGTTATATAATGTAATGTATGTAGTTAGGTTTTTGTCAAATCTAAAATTTATAAACTAATTTAACTAATAAAATAATTAAATTGTCATTGTAACAAAATGACAAAAATAATTATGATAAATTTGTGTAAGGTGACAAAATTGTATTTTAGGTGTATTAGAAAATTGTTGTTTTGCTTAATCATTGTTTAGTTAAGTTTATTTTTTGGTTAACCATAATCAATTGTGAAAGGCGGAAGTAAATTGTGATTGGTCATTAATTAGATTGGGTGAGATATAGAGAGATATCACACCACTGATAAATCCTTGGTGAACCTTTCGAAATAGTTTGGGAGACCCAAACGACTTTAAATTGTGGGTCGATGAACAAAGTAAAATTTGAGTTTAAGAACGATTTTATCCCTTTTGCTGCCCGGTAACACAATTGTGTGGGTACGGCAAACGTACCATGTCAAAAATTTATTTTTGTATATTTTTGATTTATTTATTTATTTATGTTTTTTTACTCACACATTTGTTTGGTTTGGAGTTAAATTGAGCCAATTTTGTTTTTTGGTTGAAAAAGGGTTATAATGTATGGGCTATATGTTTTTAATTATGTGTATATTTAAAAACACCTTTATTTCTTACGTTATAGTTTTATAATAATTTGTAATATTTAATATGGTGGAAATAATATCGTGTTTGCAGCCAAATGTCTTTGTTTTAAATTTTTGATTGACGTTTTGTTTACTTTGTAACCTTCATGAGGCGAAAAAAATATAAAATTACATAATTTTAAGTTTTTAAGCTCAACTTTTATGAGCATATTAATTAATAAACATAAATAATGGTTATATAGCCCTAAATTTATTTTTATTATTATCACTTCAACTTTCTGAACTTTTTCGGTTCCATTATTCGGTCTATCAAAACTGTAAGCTTTTATTTCTTTTGGTTTATTCTTTAACGAGAAGAGGAGGAAAAGAGTGAAGGAAAAAATATCTTAATTTGAGTGACTAAGGTACCCGGGTACTCTACATGCAATTTTTCTTGAAATTAATATTTTAATTTTTTTTTTTTTGCAATTATGAAATGTATAATGGATTTTGCTAGAATTACCTAAATTGAAAACAATTTTGCATTAGCCGCAACATGTCAGTTTTCGAAGAATATTCTTTAAAAGAACGTAAATAATCCCTCAAGTAGCACCAAATAACTTTATGGGTTTATGACCAAATCCCGACGTCGGTGCAACCGCTAGAAACTAGAAAAATTAGTCATTTTGAACGCAAAACTAAAATTTCTTATCTATCGGTCGGTGCGACCACCATACGATTGTATCTTTTACCAGTCGATATCAAGTTATTTTTTATCGAATTGGCCAACTTATTTGACATTTTCTAACTATTATCCGACTACTGTAACTTAATGGTCATTACCTGCGGTCTCCACTATGCAAAATTGCTGATATTTACTATCCTGCTAGTAATTTTGTTAATGTATGTGTGAGTATATTATACAATTTTTTTTACTAGCAGCACATTATCAGGCTGATATTTTCTCAAAAAGTATCATGATAATTATTACGAAATGTCATATTTTGTAGGTTATGTTTTTTGTTTTTTTAAATTTTATTTTAGGGTGAACACATTAAACATGGCGGTATATGGTTCTTTACATTTTTATTTTTTCAAGATTTCAGTTGTTTGATTTACGCATTTAATCTGAGTTTTTTAATAGTGGAATAAATATATATATATTGTCACCTACATATATTTTTTCGAAAAAATGTCACAGATGCAGCTTACGACTGAAAATACGTTAAAGCTAATTAATTTATATAGAGCAAATAAATGCTTATGGAAAATAACGAGTACACTTTATAGGCGTTCGGATCTTAAAACTATTGCACTACAAAGAATTGCAGATGAATTCAATTGCTCTATTGAAGATATTAAAAAAAATTTAGAAATTTTAGGAACACATACGTGCAACAAAAAAAAATTGAATGTACAGAAATCTGGCAGTGGAGTAGACGATTTACCAAAATCTAAGTGGTTCCTCTTCGATGAACTAACATTTTTGGATGAAGTAATAGTGTTAAGAGCCACAACAAACAATTTTGAAATAAATGAAAACACAGTTCCTATAAATAATTCAGTAAGTCCAGATTTTGTTTATTTCATATTATACTATTTACTTTAAATTTTAACAATCGCAATTACAATTTTATTCAATTTTTTCCATTGAAATGGCACATCTCCCTTACCAACGCAAAAATTTGCAATTGTGTCTCTCATTTTATTAAAAAAATGTACATTGTTTGTTGTACTTTGCTCTTGTAGATGTATATTATAAAAATTTGATGGTAAAGCATTTGGCTGCATATCATCTAAATGGTTACCGAATTCAATTGGCTTGATTAAATAATTATGTAGGACGCAGCATACTTTAACGATCATATCGATTGTTTCGATTTTAACATCAATTGGCGTGTGTAATATCCGGAATCTGGTGGCTAGTCTACCAAATGCGCATTCTACCGTTAGCCTGGCTCTACAAGTTCTATAGTTAAAATTTTTTTGTTTTATCGTTAACGTTTGGCATCTGGAATAAGGCTTCATCATATGCCGATCCAATTTAAAAGCATCGTCACCTATAAAATAGTTTGAAACTGGCATAGTTTCACCGTTTAAAAAACCTGGCGCCGGAATATGCAAACTCGGAATATTTTTAAATAACGCTGAATTTTCAAAAATCGTATTGTCTGAGGCCCTTCCGTTTGCACCAACATCAATAAAAATAAACTTTGAATGAGCATCGACAATTGCTAGTAAAACAATACTGTGGAAACCTTTAAAATTAAAAAAATTTGATCCTGAATGTGGTGGTTGCTTGATCCGTATATGCTTCCCATCTACTGCACCAAGTGTATGCGGAAAATTCCAAATTCTCCAAAAATCGCCAATTACCTTTTCCCATTCAGGTTCCGTATTATTCATTACATCAAGGTCCTAACTATATTTTTTTTGTTTTAGTGGGACGTTACAGTCCCAGAAGAAGTGGAACCGGAAGAAGTTGAATTGACTAGTCAATCGTATCGGGACACCAAACAAACCCATAGCAAAACCGCAACTAGAAAAACAGAAAAAATGGACAAATACGATGCGGCGATTGCTCAACTATTCACGAGTACTCCATCTAAAAAACAAGCAGACATTTTTGAATCCTTTTCATCGACAGTGGCCTTGCAATTAAAAGAAATACACGATTTAGATGCTTCAGAAGCTTTCATTACAATGAAAGATATTCAAATTTTAATTGGGGACAAATTAATAAACATTTTGAAAAGCAAGCAAAATCAATCTAATACCGAAAGCGGTTTACAATCCTTCGATAATTCAACTCAAACGAATTTGACATCACCGGTGCTTTTTGATCAAATTATGAACACACCTTTAGATTCATCAAGTAATTTTCCAGCTATCTATAACACTCCCACCAGTTCCATAGAGCTTAATCCTCCAAATTTATTTAATTATATATCACCAACACTTTCACCAACAGATTCATCAATTAATCATTTTTCGGCCATCGCTAGATTAGCACTACAGATACCAATTATTCCAATTCGCCACCAAACCCGTCTGTTTCAAATTTTAAAATGTCAAAACCGATACCAATTAAAAGTAATACAAATACAAACTATATAATATACCGCCATTGTATTCTGGACATTCACAACACTCCCTAAAAGAACCCGTTCCGGAATCCAAAAGGATTAAAATTTTAGAAGACATACCAATAAATTCTGGTAGATCTAATTTAATACAAAATGCAATAACATTATCCGGAATCGAAGACTGAACTTTAAAATGACTGACAAACAATAATTTTCGACGAATGCTGTGGTTATATTTTGTTACTGAATTTCATTTATATTTTTACGACTTGAATTATTTTAATACTAGTGGGAACCCGTCAAAACTGACGGAATTAACTTTTTTCGCTTGACTCCCAATACCTAATTACCGCTTTGAAAAATTTTAAAGAAAAATAAATATTTGTTTAGGATAAGAGTAATTTCAAAAAATAGGCATATTTATTTATTTAGTTCAGGATTTCTTTAATAACAATGTTTCTTGTAAATATTCTCGAGTTCTTAAGTAAATCTCCTTGATAATCGGTATTTTTAACTAACACTTTTAAATTTTCATGATATCTTCCTCGAGTTAAAGCGACATATAACTGTCCATGAGCGAAAACTGACTCAGGAAGATATACACCGACATGATCAAAAGACTGGCCTTGACTCTTGTTGATTGTTATAGCAAAAGCCAACATCAATGGAAATTGGCGACGCTTCATTCTGAATGGCAAAGTATTCTCGCTCGGCTCCAAATCAATTCTAGGAATGCAAATTTCTTCTCCTTTATTACTTCCTGTGATAATTTCTGCTTTTATGCAGTTTCGATGAAGACTCCTGACTATTAATCGAGTTCCATTCAACAAACCCTTTTTTGGGTTTAGATTTCGAAGAAGCATGATAAATGCACCAACTTTTAATTTCAGGATATGTGGCGGCATTCCCGATGGACATTGTCCGTGTAAAAATTCAACGGGGAAATCAATGGAATCATTTGGATCGTCTGAAATCATAGAATCAATGCTCATATAGACAGTTTCATTTCCTGCAATAAGTTCCAGCATTTTGAAATTGAGTGCTGTGGCATCGATGTTTTTTGGTGTGAGAATGACTTTGTTGGCAGTTTCAGCAACTTCATCAGGACTCGATGTTCTTATTGAACTGCCAAATATTGAGCTAATAATTTGTTCCTTTTCCACCATTGCATCAGGTATTTCAACCAATTCTGGATCCAAATCGTCACAATCGTTTGTTAAGTTACCATCACCTAAACGCAACACCCATTTATTAAATTCATGTTGTCCTGCTGAGCGCATGTTGGTAATTAAACTGCGTTGTTTGACGTGACGCCACAGTGGAGAATTTTTGACGCACAATTCAATGATGTCAGTTACAGTACCTCTTGGCACTACATTTGATGTTTGACGAAAGTCACCTCCCAATATCAGTACTTTTCCTCCAAATGGTCGAACGTCGTTCATAATTTCTCTAAGTAACAGGTCTATTACTCGAAGCGAATGAGTGGAAAGCATAGATGCTTCGTCGATTATCAGCAGAGACGCTTTCTTTAATTTGTTAGACTCAAGTGATGGAATTTTCATGTTTGAAACTGATGTTTCATTTGCCGAGAGTGGAATTTTGAATCCACTATGTGCTGTCCGACCGCCTGCCAACAAATCCGCTGCAATTCCTGTGGTGGCGAATGCTTGAACTTTTTGTCCTTTTCCTCTTACATAGCACATTAGTGTATTGTAAAGGTATGTTTTGCCTGCGCCTCCGGGGCCATCAATAAAAAAGAAGCGTGATTCAGCATTTAAATCATCAAACGAAGCTGATATCTCATCAAATATTTCACTATTTTTCACTATTCATTCTGTGATAAAATTTTCGTAAATAGTTTTTTTACTATACTCACTTATAGTATTGTGCTTTTTGATAATGGTGATGATGATAATTCCAAGTTCGTTCAAAGAAACGATAATAATTAAGTCTAAAATATCAATCAATCTTTTTATAAATCTTTTACACATTTGAATATTTACAAACTTACTTTGAAATAAGGAATATAAAGATTGACTTTTAAATTTAAATAAAAATTAATTGTTCAAGAGAAAAAATAGACGCAATCAATCTAATAGTATTATAGTAAACTTTAAGTAAAAAAGTAAATTTCATAACGGGTTTCATAACGTTAACAGACAACGGTCGTACTAATTATATATTATGTTGATAGTTTATATAAAAAAAAACATCTTAGTAAGCATCGAGAAACAGACAACGGTGTTCATATAGTTTATATAAAAAACAAAACATCATAGCAATCCTCGAGAACGATGTCGATAGCGTCATAGCGTTATATCCATACAGACAAACAGACAACGGTAATTATATTATTTGATTTGAATAATGAAATGTATGTTTTAATTTATGTACTTTTTGTTAATTTGAATAAAGATTTAATAAAATGAAATTAATCCTATAAATTAGACAAACGCGTGTTATTGATTTACGTTACACCATACTTACTTAAGATATACTTAAGATATTTCGGCTGCTGCGTTGAGTATAAGCTAGCAAGAACCTCGGGTATGAATTTTGATAATGTTTTTCTAGAAACCCGTGTTAAATATTCTAACGAGTAGAAAGAATCTCCCGTAGCGATATACCTAAAAGTAATCGCAAGTCGAACTCGAGCGCTAATTGCTGTTCGAAAACTTGTATTATTTTTTTGAATTTGGTGCTCTACCTAAAAAATATATTTTATAAAAATTGTAAATTTTATAACACAATAATACTTACTAATGTGAGTATTTCACTAAATTGTTCGTGAGTCAACCTTGTAAAATTTTTAAAGCTTTCATTTCCCCCCCCCCCCCTCCCCCCATAACAAATCGGCTATAAAATTGTCTTCCGAACAATCCAATTGTCTCTTGGCAAGAAATGGATTAACCCAAAATGCTCGTTTGGGCTTGTCCCTTTTTTCGAGTTTCTCTAATTTCTCAATTTGTTCAAGCCTCCTTAGTTTAAACAAAGTTTCAATTTGTTTATCAAAATCCATTATAAATTTATTTATTTTTAATGTTTTAAAAAAATAACAATTATTAACTTTAAAATTTGTTCATTTCGCACATACGCATAACAAACTAATTTTTTGACATAACCATGGTAACGATTATCATGATAATAATAATTATCATGATAGTAATATTCCCAGATATGATATTTTATCGACGACTATTTTCCAATACATTGAAAAAAACACATACAAACATAAATTATCATGATAGAAAATATCAGCAAATTTGTATAGTGGAGACCGCGGGTTATTTACCCACGTGTCGACTCTTTAGTTTACCGGTCGTTTACCCGATATTTAGTGACCCATTAGCCACTTTATTGTCATTTAAAAACTGAAATCCAACTTAAATAAGTTATTTGACATAGCACGACGACGAAATAACATTTATCACGTAAGTATCACAATTTTGTGACATAGTTGACAGCGCTTGACAATTTTATCGAGACGAATATTATTCATCGGCAAACGTCAAATGTACAAAAATTTATTATTTATAAATAATACAATATGGATCATTTTAACCCTTCAATGCATGATTTTTTCTATTTTGTTGAAGAAAATTCCACATTATAGTTTATGCAATCCTTATTTATAATATCAAAATAAGAAATTCTAATTATTTGTAGTTTCCTCGGAAAATTGATTTTCGTGGTTGTATCATATATGATACGGCATGCATTTACGACTAAAAAACAGACATATTTTATTTTTTTCAATTTTAAATTTAAATAACTAAAAATGTTACATAGTTTTTCACAGCCTAATTTAACAAAACTGTTTAATAATAAAAATTAAATTACATAACACAATTTCTGTCTTTGTTGCAACAAAGATGTATGTTGCATTTTTCACACATTATAAAAGTGAGTTTGAAACTTCCGGGTAACTTACACCGCTGTTTTTCAGATGTCCAGTTGAGAAAATGCGATGCACTGGCCAACGTCTATTGCAGCTGTGTAACTTGCGTTGGGTTTTTTTGGTTTACGTTTGACTCTGCATAAACTTTCAGCAACTTGAATTCTAAAATTCATTAGAGCGAAATGTTCCTATCCTAAATCAGCAGCGATTCTTTTAGAAAGTAACCATGAATTTACCACCGTGGATATTTCTTAAGATGGTAAATATTCGTATGCACCATTTCTTGGAGCGTTTTTGTGGTGACCTATATATTCTTTAGAGCACGTTCGGTTGGTAACTTGCTTGAAGGTAGTCTGTCACGACGTACTGTGCCAATTGATTGAACACCAACTTTAATTAGTTCGATAATCGATGGTAAGCTCGTGTAATAATAATCGAAGTAATCGTGGTGGTTCACATTTCTTGGTACATTTCGTAGTAGTCGAATGACCAAATTTGATGAGCTCCCCAAATCTTTTTCTGATAAAATACGTTTATCATTTTCTTGCCCCGAAAATTGTTCAAAATTGTACGTAAATTTTCACTGAGAAGAAAAATGTGTAGCCCTATTTATGCGGCTTCATTTGCGTGTACTGTTTCAAGTAACTTCCACCTTTAGTAAAACACATCTGTTCATCAATAGATATATTTCGTCGATTAGAATCTTCTGAAAGTTTTTAATAAGAGCATCCATTACGGGTCGTATTTTGAACGGGCGATCGTGATTTGGATTTGTGTGCGGCATATTGTTCTCATTGCGATTGAAATGAGGAAACTGACGAATTTTTTCGAATTGCTTTTTCGTATTATATTGTTCCACTTCATGGGACCAGTATCAGCGCAAACTTGTTAGTTGGTGCATGAACGTAAAAATATACACCCCGAGAAATTTTTCCAAATCCTTCCCGTTTATATTGAAAACGTATTTTTGATGTTAGTTTCCATTGCGTAGTTATTTGATTCTCTAACGCTGTCATCATTTTAATTAGAATAGAAAATTTCAAGAGGCGTTTGTAGTTCGAGAAATTCTTGTGGTGATTCATCACCGTTAAATTTATATTTATCTGATGAAATATTCAAATGTTTTACTTTCCAAATAGTATACAACTTTTTAAATTCCTTGACCTCCCTTGTTTCACTTGTAACCTCAATTGCGTTGCCAATATCAGAATCTTGTAATTCAATCACATTTTTGTCACTTAGTAGTATCACAGGTATACTTTGAATATCTAATGGTACATCGTCATCCATTTCAGATGGTGGTTCGATTCGGAAGTGGCACTTTGTTGGATTTTAATTATAAAACTCATCGCCCCGCCCCCACTGTCTTCTTTCTCATCAATGTCAATAGAATTACATATTAATAAACTCCTCGATTTCCATAGCATTTAAAAACTAGCGTTGATCAGTCATTTTTAACTACCAAAAATGTTGAATAAAATTTATTATTAAAGAAGAGTTCCACCTTTTCTTCAATTTATACGGTTGTATCATATTTGATACAACCAAGAATTGTGCCGTAATTGCATGATGTATCATATATGATACAACCCATGTTTTTCAATATTTACAATGATAATATAGACATATATATGTCAAAATGGTTGAAACACATAATATAATTACATATATTTATTAAAATATTTTTATTATGTGAAATAGTTTATAAATACCCTAGAAAAATACGACCAAAAATCTACGTTGGTTGCGAAAAACTAATTACCACAGCAAGCGACACTCAACCAGCATTATTCTATAAAATTACGCGGGAAAACTAAATTATGTATTGGTATAGGTTTTCAAAATGTGTTTAAGAAGATTCTTTTATGAAGCAAATAAGAAATGTTTATGTACACATGTACTTTTTTGTAATATGAAATGGTTGTATCATATATGATACAATATGCATGGAAGGGTTAAATTAAAAAAGAAACCGTTTAAATATTCGACATCGGTTTGAACAATTGAAAATGTTATTTTGCTGTATATTTTTACACCTAGCGCGTTGAATATAAAATGGAACTTTCAAAAAATTACGATACATGTATTATATTTTATTTTTTGTGGTTGCTTTAACTTTATGGTTGTGTTGCTAACTTTAGAGTAATTTTGACAATTAAGTTAAAAAAAAATAACCAAGTTGTTGCCAGAGTGACAAATTTGTTGGGAAAATAATTTATTTGATGATGAAATAACTTTTTAGTGTTTTTTCAGATACGTTTGCTATAAATTAGTCTTTATTATAACTTTTTTGTCATTTTCATATACATTATGAAACTTGCCATTTTTTCTTTAGGTTTCATTAAAAATTATTTACTTCTGAAAAACAAAATTTGTTTTTTTGAAAATTTTCATGACTATATGTAAATATAGTATCATAATTTTAATGATGGGGATGTTTTAGAAAAGATTTACTCTGTATTTAGAGTAATTTAATCATATTTGTTTATTTGTATTTTTTTTGAAATATCAACTTATACTTTAAAATTAAGAAATTATGGAAGCGCGTAAGTTTTGAGTTTGGAAACAGGTACACATTTACAATAAAACTTAATTTGTTTGAAAAAATAAGCCGTAATTAACACCAAATTTGAATTATTACTTTAACAATGGTTCTATCATTTTTAATTTTTGTAAGGAATCTTTTAAAGTAGGAACATTCGAACATTTTATTTTATAAAACAAGAAAATGAAATAAATAACGTGATGAAAAAGACAACACGAAAATGATTTGGTATTTGGGAATTCGATCGAAAATAAAAACTTACACTGTCAAATAAAGACTAGGGAAATTAGTTTTAATCATTATACCTGTAATAATAATTTAAATCTTGGTGATTTTTTGACGTTTAATTGCAATTATATTTTTTGTTTGTTTTTTTCCAAACATCGGAGGATTGCACTGGCGGCCCATGGCTATCGTGTGCCAATTTCATCCCAGAGCCGCTTATTTAACACACGTGCATCTACAGTTAGGTTGTGGTCTTTCGCGAAGTCCTAAAACTCTTCCATAAACGTGTCCAAAATGTCAAATTGTTTTAAGGTCGTATTTTTCCCTGTACTAAATTATATGCAATAAATTTTAGTTAAAAATTACATTTTAAATTCCTATTCTTACATATCCGTTGAACTGTTTTTATGCTTTAAAAAATGTATAATCTTACATTGATATTTTTTTTTCTTACGTTGATTTTATTTTTGCAGACGCCATCTATTGAATATGTAAAAATTCTATTATTTTAAACGATATTTTTATTTTCAAAATGGCATCTGGGGCCCTATTTGCGAATCCATATCGAACGACAATTCGATTCGAACGACAAATTCGAATCGAACATGATTTGATATTTGTGAATTCGAACGTAAAAAAATCTACACTGTAAATTAATCAGCAGGGAAATTTTAATTTATGGTTATACCTATACGAAAAATACCCGCCTTGGTCATGAAATTTTGACGTTTGACGACCAAAACAAACATTTTATAATTTTGCAAACAACACATATTAATTTCATATTGATTTGTAATTAATAATTTCAATATTAATACATTAAATAAAAATTATAAAATCATAATAAAAAAATTATTTCGGAGTATTTTACTGTGTTAAAAGTTTTAAATATCTCAGCCGAGTTTTTTGCTTTTGTATTGTAATTTTCGTTTAGTGTATGTTTCTTCAAATTGTCAATAGTAATTCCTAAATTTTTTTTTAGGTAAACTTTTTTCATTTAATAAAAATTATACTAAAATAATAAATAAATTTGTTTGAAACTTGTCCTAACAACCTACGAAAATAATTTTTACACCAATAATAATATTACATATTAATTTATTATAGAGAATCGTAATTATTCTTTGGATTCGTCAATAAAATTATCAACGAAGAAAAATTCGTTCATGAACGAAAAATTCTAGTTCGAAAACGGATTACGCGATAAGGGTAATTTTCGTTCGTTTCAAGGTTATTCGTTTTTCGTTTTTTACTTTGTGACGTTTGAATAGATCAATACGTTTTCGAATTCACAAATACCGATCATTCGAAAACGTCTTTCGTTTATTCGAATTCGAATTCCCAAATAGGGGCCCTGCATATCTAAAATCAACGTATTTATATTTTAAAATTTTGCTTTTTGTATTCGCCTTCGTGAACAAAACTAGCTACGGATAAAAATCCGTTCATGATCGTAGAATTATTGCCCGTAATCGAATTACCGGATAAGGGAAATTTTCGATCGTTTCTTGTTTTACGTTTTCGTTTAAATAAAATTTTATTTCGAATTCCCAAATATCGATGATTCGAAAATGTCGTTCAATTGATCGAATTCGATTTCCCAAATAGGCCCCCTGACTAAAACTTCAGTCATTTGTAAAGACAAATAGTGGTTATTACGACATTATAACAACCTAAGATTTATTCCCCAATACCGTTGTAGCACCGTTACCATACCGTTGTACCAACGTCGGCTAGCCGACTACTAGTCATCCAGCTAACGACGGTACGACGTTATCCCAATCCATTTGTGCTATTTGGGCCAACATATCACATCAGTGAAAAAAATGATCGATAGTACTAAAAAAATGTTGGTTAGTTTTTTTGAAATAAATAAAAATGTAAACATAAATTAAATGAAATAAATAAACAGAAATACAAACAATGAAATACAACGACATATAATACACAACTATAAAATATTTGCATACTATTTCTTTCAAATATAGGGTGAAGTGAATAAAAAAAAGTAAATACTTTTTTCAAGTAAATACTACCGAGTTAGTGAATAAAACTTACTAGCAAAGTTTAAGACAACTTTTACATGACATTTCAACACTAGAAAAATACAAGTAAAGTAGATAGCAACTTTTTATGGTAAAAATGAGTAATTTATTAAGAGTTAGAATTAAATTAAGGAAAAAGGAAAAGCAAATTCTTATACTATGACATATGACGGCCAAAGCCTAATTGTATCCACTTTCAAAACTATAAATTAGCTGAGACATTGGTCAAGCCTTGTGCAGTCGATATAGCTAAATGTATATTCGATGAAAAGGCGGCAAAATAAATTACTAATGTGCCGCTATCCAATGACACGGTAGCTCGTCGAATTAAAGATTTAGCAGCTAACGTGAACTCTCAATTGATATTTCACCTGAAAAAATATAATTTTTCTCTGCAAATGGGCGAAAGCACAGCTGGACTTGCAATCTTGCTTGTTTTTGTCCGATATCAACATATAAATTTGCTTCAAGAGGATCTGTTTTTGTGTGAACCATTGCCAAATAATACAACTGGTGGCGAAATATTTAATATCGTGAATGATTTTTTAAGACTAATGGTTTAGATTGGAAAAACTGTGTTGATATCTGCACGGATGGTGCAAAGGCAATGGTAGGAGAAACCGCTGGCGTTGTTGCTAAAATCAAGAAATTAGCACCAAACTACACCAGTAGTCATTGCATTCGACACCTCCAAGCACTGCAGTATTTATAAAATAACAATGTCTTTGAAACATGTCCTCGATGAGTCTGTAAAGGTCATAAATTTCATCAAATCGATACTATTGCAAACATTACTTTTTAAGATTCTTTGCGAAGATATGGGCCGAAGTACGATTGTTGTCACGAGGGAAACTTCTTGTTCGACTATTTGAGCTCGGCACTTTTTTCATGGTAAACAGAATTGGGCACTTTTTTCATGGTAAACAGAATGGATTTACAAGAAAGACTAACAGTGGTTGTTTCGACTTCGATACCTCGAAGTCCCGATATATTTTCAAAGCTAAACAAGGTGAATTTGTCACTTCACGGAAAACATGTAACAGTGTTCACAGCCAATGGTAAGATTCAAGCTTTTAACAATAAATTGGAGTTTAGGATCATTTGCCTTCGCACTCGTGAGCTAGATAGCTTCCCAATACTTAAAGAATTGTTTGATGAAATTAATGGGGACATTGAAGAAAGTGACTATTTTATGTTGTGTGATAAAATTAGTCAACATTTGGATGATATTCTAAACTCAATTAAACAGTATATTCCAGATGAGCAGAATGAAAAGCTTGAAAATTACACAAGAATTCGTGCGGGTTCCATGTAAATTATTATGCCTTTGGACGGCTCCGCAGCTAAAAAAATTTGAGACACTGAATTGTAAGCACCACTGAACTGTAAGCTTTTATTTCTTTTGGTTTATTCGTTAAATAAACTCTTTAATAAAACTGTTTAATTTTTTATTCAATTTATAATTTTTATAATTTAGACCACCTTTTCCTTCAGTCTTATGTTTTTTACAATGCTTACTTGTTTACAATCCAAATAACCACATCGACAAATATTAATATTTTATTTTGAACTTAGAAACCGTAGCTTTTTTCCGTATATATCGCGCTAGCCACTCAAATTTTTTTAGGCAGGAAACAAAACTCAAAATCGTATCTACGGAAAAACAGATTACAAAAGAAAATTTTACATTAAAAATTTAAATTGAAAATAAATTGCATCTTACTGGATTAAATAAGTAACATTTCCAAAACAGGCCCCTTTTCAAAACAGGCGTGAAGTATTCAACATTTATCAAAAGTGTAGCTACACAAATTAACGAAAATAAAAATGTAGTTACACAATTTAACATAAAATGTAGTCGTACACAGAAAAATGTGGCAGGGTTGAAATTATAGTTTTTTAAATTTATATACCACTTTTTAAACCTAAAGCCAAAAGGTAGAGTTTTAAAATTGTTTAGGAAGAGTTATACAATATAAAGGGTGGTTAAATTTTAAGGGCCGACGTTGAATGTGAACCACACCTAAACGTCAAGTTTTTTTCTGCATTTAATTTGACATTTCTCAATTTCAGACTAATGCAATTTGAACCATGGAAAGATACACAATCGAGCAACTCGTTAAAGTTATTCAGGCATATTATGAAAATGGGCGTTCAAATCAAAATGCATATCGTGCACTTCGTGATTTTTTCGGTCAATTTAATCGTCCATATGTGCGTACAATCGGAAAAATCGTGCAAAAATTTGAGCAAGCCGGGTCTGTAGGAGATTTTAAAACACCAGTGCATGCTCGTACAGCTCGTACTGCAGAAAATATTGCTGAAGAACTAAAGCCTCTTCACCATTCCAAACGTCATCAATGGTCAGAATGGTGGCAAGCAATGGCAACAGTGGATGATCAATTTTCGAAGAAAATCATCTTCAGTGATGAGGCACATTTTCACCTCAGTAGATTCGTCAATAAGCAGGATTGCCACATTAGGGCGAATCATAATCCAAGAGTGATTGTCGAAAAACCACTGCACCCACAAAGAGTGACTATTTGGTGCGGTTTATGGGCTGGCGGCATCATCGGGCCGTATTTTTTCCAAAATAAGGCTGGTCAGGCAGTTACTGTGAATGGTGTTCGCTATCGTGAGATGATAACGAACTTTTTATCTCACTTGGTGGCGATGTCAATTGGCCGCCAAGATCATGTGATTTGACACCGTTGAACTTCTCTCTTTGGGGTTATTTGAAAGAAAGGGTGTACGTCGATAAGCCAGAGATAATTCGCCACATTAACGGCATAGAACCTTAATTATGCGTAAGCGTCATCGAAAATTCGGACCATCGGGTGGAGGTGTGCCGCCGAGGTTGCGGCAGCCATTTGGCCGATATTTTGTTCTACACATAATTGAACCATACCATATTTTCATAATAAAAAGAATTGACAATAATTTCTTAAATAACTTGTTTTTTATTCAAAATCAACATTGGCCCTTAAAATTTAACCACCCTTTACATAAATAATTAACTTCAACTATATAATTTAGAGTGCCATTTTACTAATTAATTTCTCCAATTTAAATCTATCTGAATTGAATCGTAAAGCATTTAGAAAATACCGAAAATAATGAAATAAATCTTTATGGTTTCGAATTAGGGATTTTAAAATATTACTCGTATAGTAAAAAACGTACACTTTGATGGTCATTAACTCATAATTGTAGAGATGTCTACAAAACTATTCTGTGAATGTGTTGGTGTTTGATGGAGATTAACACATAATTCTAGGGAGCAAATTCTCCGAGGGTCCCATTGATATTCCGCTTATCACAAATAAATCATAAAAAAAGCCCAAAATGCAAGAATACTTATATTTTTCTAAACATCTCTAGAACGTTAAAATGCGTCAAACTATTTCTTTATTTTTATTTTTTTTTTGGGACGACTTCAACCGCCTCCAGCTCATGAAAAGGTGCCATATTACAATGGATCTTATATTAGGTATTTGCTTTAGGACACATTTACAAGAACTAGTAATGTCACCGGTGGTTACAAGGAAAACATTTCACGGCTGGTTTAGGATCAATAAATTAATCACTCATTATCTGAAATGAAAATATGATTATGAAACTTCATGTGAGGTGGCCAAATCCCTTGATGGTTTACAGTGCCAGAGAGAGAAAGAGAGAGAGAGAGAGAAAGAGAGAGAGAGAGAGAGAGAAAATGATACAAAAGCTGATCGTTCCGTTGAAATTCAAACAACATGCACTTTTGATTAAGCATTTTTCAAAAATCATATTGATTGACTTGCAGTAGACTTTATTCCAGGTTTCTGATAAAAATATAAATGTGCTATCATTTGACACTAGCAGTAATAAAATTGACCAGCGGGATTTTTTTATATTACAAAAAAATAAAAAAATATGTGTTAATTTTGTCCACGAGTGTATGTGTATATTAAAGAAATATGTAAAGTAAAGGTATACGTACACTCTCAGTTGTGGGGAAAAAAATTATAGAATATTGTAAACATGCTATAAAGGGTTAAGATGCCAATTGTTTATGTAAACACTGACCCAGTCACCTCCAACCGCATATTTAAATTGGAGCAAAGAGCTAACATTTAAAATCCTAGCTTGTGTGAAATTAAATAAATCTCCTAAAACCGCCTCGTACTGGAAATAGTTTTTATTTTGGATTAAGCAATGGTAAGAATAAACAACAGTGAGCTCTCTAGAATCAGTCGCATGTTAGGATTGGCACAATTTTTTAGTTTCTATATGGCCCCAATTATATATTTATAAAGAGAACGCGTATATAATTCGCAAAAAAGCACCAGGGTCAAGAATAGGATGTAAACCCTGGTGTAACTGTAGTGAGCTTCAAAATGAGAACACTACGGTTGCGCCCCGATGTTTCCTATGAAACCTTGCGCAAAATAGAAAGTTCGGGACGTATCTATGTAGGGGTAAAATTATGTTAATTTCGTACGTAGTGCATGCTTGAGCGCTATGGAGAGAAAAAACAAAAAATAAAATTTAAAAAATCTAGTCGTTATTGAAACTATTTTTTTTTGTTTTTTCGTTTGTATCATACTCTCTAGTCTCTAGTAAACAACACGAGCCACACATAAAATTATGGCTGCAAACGTGCTGCCCCACTTTAAAATTTTGTTATAAGCGAAGATCTAGGAGACGAATAAAAACGCACCGTGTTGTCGCACTTTGTAGAGCAGCACATAATCGGCTTCCTTACCAAACTATGTCACACGCTTATTATATCGTAGTCACCTCAGATGAAAATTTTAGGCTCGAATATCGTAATCGTGGTGCAAATATACTAATTTTCGAAGAAGGCATTTTCTTCCGTAGACGTTTCGTTGTACCGTAAAAGAATGGATGCCAATCAATTTTGACTCATGATGATTCAACACTATTTGGAAATATTCCAAATGGTTTTTATACCTTATTACAAAATTCGATTCCAACAGAACAACCAAATTTAATTAAATTTAAATTAGTTCCACCCTGATTGTTAGTTGACTTAATTAGAAAACGACATAACTTCGTAACAAATTTTATACCACCAAAAAACTGTTAAATACTAACTAGAAATTTAAATAAATACTTGGAATATTTTTGAATCTATTTATTTAAGCGTTATTAGATATAATTTTAAATAAATTGGATTATTTATATAAATAATCATAGCACAGAATTTTTTTGAACTTGTGTTTACGAGTACGATAGAAACCATCCCAAATACTAATAAAAAATACATAAAAACTGTGCGATACATCTCTCGTATTAGTACAAATCAACAAATCTGAATTAAAATTAAATCCTTCGCGGGAGTCCTCCTAATCACACAAAATATAATAATATAAAATCCAACGGAAATTAAACCAACATTGCGTGAAGCAATCTCATCTTCTACCATAAAATTGTTTGGTTTTGTTAGGTTTGTACCCAAATTTTTTGTTCTCATCTTTCTATATTACATATGCTTTGTATTTGGTTGGTGATTTTCCTAATATCCATTTTGGGGAAATTCACTCAACCTTATAATTTTATTTTTATTATTATTTCATTTTTCGTATCATTTGTAGTATATTATTATGGGTTATGAATGAAAAAATTTTCTTTACAATATGTGTGGGCGGTATGGTTGAGAAAATGGGTTAATGGTAATTGATCATAATTAAAATAGATAAAAGAATAACTTTGTATTTATAGATTCTGAAATCAATTGATTTCCGTATTTTTTTTTTTGTCAACTTGGAAGTGTTGAAAATGTATCAAAGTTGAACACCATAATTTTTACTAGTATACTGTTTTAGTGGAGACAGACTACTAAATTGATTATAAATTTGTTTTTCTTCGGTGTTAGGACTTTATTCCTGCTTCTATAGTATATTGCCAATAAAGTTTTTTACTCTAAACAGGATGACCGAATAAATAATAAATTTTGTTTAGTTATTGCGAAGAAAGCTCGATTCGATGTTCCTCGAATTTTACTAAGACATTTTTATTTTTTCATGAATAAATGTATATCCAGATATAGAATTACGATAAGTTAAATTTCATGTTATTTTAGTAGCACTTTGAGAATTGGATACAAAAAATAAAAAAAAGTTTATTTGAAAATTTATTAAATTTTTTTAATATTCAATTTATTTTGTTTAAGGCAGTATAATAATTTCGTTTTGTCATTGTTTTCTTGCTCCTCGACATGTACTAGAGATGCGGTAAATTGAATTTATTCGGCTTAACAGACAAAGTTATTGTTTCGTTTTACTATTTTTTATTTTCCAATTTAAAAATTAAATTTACTATCAGTGTTGTTTACTATAGGAAATTGGAGAATTTATATCGTTTTAAATTTATTTAAATTTAATTTCATTTCAAATACATTTTAAATTTACTTAATATACAATTTATTTCAATAACAATAATTATTCCAATTTTTATTACTTTTAAGTAAAAAGTGAAAAGAAAGTTTCCGTCTAAGGGGAGGGCTATAAATTTAATTGAGTTTGAAAGTTGTCTTTTTTCACAGACGGTCAAATTTTACAATAATATTGTTTTATTCTCATCAACAGCTATTGACATAATCTTGTTAACTTTGTGTTAACACTGCAGGATGCAAACCTACGTTTAATACATCTGCAGCTTCTATCAATATATTGTGAGCGTGAAATATATGTGATGATTTTCCAGTGATTCCTGATAAATTTTACACTTCTAACTGCTAAAAGGAGAACAAAGGTTAATGAGTAAACAAGTGAAATACAACTTCGCAATATTTGTTCTTCCGCATATTGCTTGCAGCAAAATTAAAAATTATTTGTAGATGGTATAATTCTCTGCAGCGTCAAATCTATTGAGCTTGTTTATTTTGGATTTTAACTCTGTTTCTCAAAGTCCAACGAAATTTATTGACATAACGTAGTCGATATAGTTATTGGAGCCGTAAAGAAAACGTTGTATTAAGGGTGCTGTATAATAAGGATTAATCTAAATTAAATGAATAATAGATATTAGATATTTCTTTACCATTTTCTATTACAAAAGGCTCAGTTTATGTTCCCAAATTTGTTAAATTGACATTTTTTTAAAAATGAAACAATTATTGTATGCTAGACCATTGGACGATAGGTAGGTAAGCTCTTAAGCCTCCGAAACCCAACAAATATTTATGTCGTATAATGATCTGATGTATCCTTTAATATAAATGCCATTCATGTTCAGGGGTTATACACAAATTAGTCCGATACGGAATTTAAATTAAATGCATATTTCGTTTTATTTTACTTTCTTGTGTTGACAGTATTATTTCTCTTTCACGATAGTATCACGAAAGATTTATTTTTGGGCTGACATTGAAACATGCCAGTTTTGATGGAATAATTTTTGAATCATTTTCGATTTCTTGCAACTTACTTGGAATATCTTGTACAGTGCGCTTTACTAAACGTAGAGATTTTTTTTTGGCTTTTTAACACTT
Organism: Nephrotoma appendiculata; assembly: GCA_947310385.1. Lineage (NCBI taxonomy): Eukaryota > Metazoa > Arthropoda > Insecta > Diptera > Tipulidae > Nephrotoma > Nephrotoma appendiculata. The sequence continues at coordinate 133,475,984 of OX371225.1, read as the reverse complement.
TAGATTTTCTATAATTTTTTGGATTCATTTTGCAGTTTTTTCTTCTTTAGTTCTATCCTAATAATTACATTTTATTTTCCGCCGTTTTTCAATTGTTTATCCTTAATCTACATTGGATTAGTTATAATAACGGGTTTTCAGTTTTAATGAGCTTAAAGCCTTGCCTTGCTAGCGATATTGGCCAACCCTCTAATACTGGAGCCTTCAGTTGCGTTACTTCAGGAGAAAGCGTTTCAGTAATTTAAACGTTTGCGACAGTTCCTTTGACGACCTTCATTAATAAGTAAAATTCATCAATGGAATATAAATCAGTAGTAATGTGATCGACATGTGATCTGTAAAATTGTCGAATAATAAAATTTCAGCTTCTGAAATTGTTGTTGAGTTGACAGAGTTCTTATCAATTATCTTTGCTATAAAATCGTCGGTTTAAAATATTTTAACCCGAATCATCCTGAACGTTAATTTTTCGAATTTATTGAATTCAGATAGTACTGACAGGTAATTACCTATTTTTTCATTAGTATGGCAAGGCTCACAACAACGCAAGCTCAGACCTTTGTCGCACTTAGTGCAAGTGTTAGTGGTTCGAACAATCGAATTACATAGGTCGCTCGCAAAGTGTCTCTTATTCTCTAGAGGTATAACAAAGTGATTTGCCTGGTCATACCGAGGAGTGGTAGCTAATGTGGTAGACTTTGTTCGGCGCTTTAGACTTCAAACGCTAATATGCGACTTTGGCGAATCTTCAAAATGCTTGCAATAATAAATTGCAATTTTGCGTTTGAATTACTTTTGTGGCATATCCGGATTGATACACAGATGAAGCTGTAATGTATTGCACACCAGCATCGTTAACCCGTGTAAAGATGCAGCTCCACCATTTTGGGCCACGATACGGTGAGCTGCAACGTTTTAGTCAAATCGATCGACCCCATACATTTACTGATTATAATCTGATACAACATAAAGACATCTATTTTCTTTCGTGTATGTTTGGAATAGCGAGATGCAATCGATGTTGGTGTGAAATCTAAATGTGTTGATAGCAACCAAACGACGAATTATCTACCCATTTCGTAAGACAAATCCCGGTTCCGTTCATTTTGATGGATTTGTAGTAGCCACGTTGTCTTCAATTTTTTTATGTGAAATCGGACAACTTTTCGGGATTCGATTCTCACGAATGGTACCAGTTCCGTTATAGCCCGATTTTTCAAATAAGCCAACAATGGAAAGCTCGTAAATAAATTGTCAAAGTAAAATGAAAACGGCAATTCTTGGACTTTACTAGAAAAATCGTCAATCATGTTGACAAGGAGAGAAGCACGTTTACTGAATAGTTCTTCATATCTTGAGTTTGATCGTAGATTTTTGCCTTGATACATATCGAAATTTATCATGTACCCGCTGGGAGTACATAAAGACCTTTCCTTATATCCAAAACCTATAGGTTTTCCTTTTATGAACTGTTTAGAACCGTGCTTTGCAAAATAAGCAATCATACTTTCATCAAAGGATAAATTCTGATCGGGAAGGGAAATGCTCAACATTTTTGATTTAATATGAAAGGTTATCAGTAACGTTTTGTTATCAGTAAAGTTTTGTGGAGCACGCACGCTCGGTTCGAAATGTAGACTGCAACATTTCCTCAAAGCGATTTCAACCCATGCTGTCTCTGTAACTGGTTTGACTAGTATATCCGCTAACAAGCAAAATGCCAATAAAAAAGCGAAGTTCTGTAATGAAATAAATTTTGTAACATAATTGTAGAGATAAAAATAAAAACAAACCGTTAACAGCAATCTTCGATTTTTTTTATCGGTAAGTGGCATATCCTCTAAACATATATACATATCTCTATTCTGAAGTAAAATATCATAGATAAATTTATCAAACTGTTCATGTGGTTCTAAATTTTTTTACTGTGGAAAAATCGAGGTCAATGAGCAAGACTCATCCTTTGACCAAGTAAATACACTGTTCTTGTTGGATGTTGGTAAAGGACAATTGGATGAAGATTGATGAACAGATTGTATGTAGTGAACTACCAGATAAATTTAAAGATGTTATTGAGCACATTCGCCTAAACACTATCTTCAAGAATGTGGTCGAAATTCTCTCTACCCATTTTCAGATTCTCAAGACGTTCGCATTTCACAGCCTGATCTACTGTGCCCCGGTCACACATTGTCTGAAACTCCATCTTTTTCCTCATCCTTGAACATTCAAGGTATTCAGTTTGCATGAGAGATCATTTTCATCTTCAGAACTAAGCTCATCCAAATAATCAAGAGTTTCTTGAAGCGTCAGTTTTCTAAGAGAACGTATTGAGCGGAAAGAGAAAATTAACAAGATATATTTTACACAATAAAGATCTATAAATCTTGTAACCTATTGTTCCTGGCGTAGCCATATGGACACGCCGTGGATAAATTTGAAAAAATAGAATAAAAAGTATATTTTCCACAAAACCACGTAATACATCTTTTTATATAATCAAATTACTCATACAATTACAACACACTACTTTCAATTAACGTAGATAAATAATATTGTTATACTTACTTTCTTTGGTACGCCATTATGAGGTTTTTTATAACATTTTTGGCCCTACTAATTTCACAATCTTCTCTCTATGAACGTCAAAAAAAACTTGTAAAATTAACTGTTAAATATGAGAACGATATGTATTACTAAAACAAAAAATGAGGAAATTTACATCTATATGTATTTGGTTTCGAATCAGGGGAGCGAACTCACATGCATGTTGCTTGTTGCCATATGGAAACCCCAGGATGATTCGGGTTAAACAGGAGGATACACGAATCTAACTAATTCGCAGTATAAAATGCCTTTCTGCAAACTCAATAGTGGATTCTATTATTTGAAGAAATTCAGTAATTGAAGCGAGCGCATTCTTACATCATCACGGATAGTTTTGAAAGGATATATAATCATCAGAGCCGCCGCCAAATGTGAAAATCACAGTAAGGGTTGCATTAGCCATAACTCAATCCACCTCGTAAATATTGGGAGCTTCGTCTGTTGCAAGTACCGTATAAATTTTGGGGCACATTCGAAAATTTGTTTCGTTACTCTATTGAAAATTCTCCAAAATTTCAAAATATTCGTTCTCTGTCAGAAAGTTTTGAAATGAAGCAAACCAACTTTTAATATCGCTAGCACCTACGGTTGCACTAGTCTAGTAGAGGTTACTTGATCTGGAGAACTTAACGAAATACACGGATGTTTAGCCAGCAAATCTTAAAACTATCCATTTCCTGGCATATTATAGGAACACAACGGATCCCTTCTGTGGTGATCTAAACATTCCTTCGCGGAATTTAAAACATCTAATTTCCTCTGTGCGAATCACGTTTTGCAATGTTATTATCCACTCCTCAATATTATGTTCCTCAGTTTTAGATAAAAGTGTTTGAGGACCAGGTCTGACCTTGGTGAACTTTCGGGCCTAACCGAAAAACTAATGTTGCTTGTTCAATGCTAAAACCTTATATGCTGCTTTTTTGGACATTTCTTAAAGGCTTCAAGTGCTTTTTAAAGCAACTCTTCGAAAATGTTTTCCTTTATTTTCGACATTTCAGGATAAAAAAGTATTTTTTAAATGTTTACAATTATTAATATCGTTAAAAATACAACTATTGACATTACGTCAATGAAAGTGTGGGAAACTAACCTTGTTTCTCATCGCAGAAAGTACTAATTTCATCCCACTCCAGTATTTTTATAATCATCCCATCCCTTGATTTAAAAATCATTAAATCCCATGATTTTTAAAACACCTAACTAATTAGGACCGTTATCAAAATAGTTATAAACGGCCGCGACAATTGTAGTTACAACTTAGGCAGACGTCTAAAATTGATATACATATAACAAATATGTCCTGTCATATAAAATTAAAAGAAGAAACTTAATAAAAAAAAAATAATAATTCTCTCTAACCTTTAAAGTGTCTAAAGATTTGACTTTTGCTTTTGACTCGCCATGATGTTCACCAATTCTGATTAGAAAATATGAATGTCTGCCATATGTTACGATTTGCGCTATAGACTCATTCCATATATTTTTTTATAGATTATTTTTTTTAAATATGCAAATGAGTCTATAGCGCGAAGCCTAATATACGGCTAATATCCATATTTTTACTAAAGAAGGTAGACATCTTGACGAATCAAAGTCCAATGTTAAATCTTTAGGCACTCTATAGATTAGAGAATTATTAATTTTATTTATTGAGTATTTTCTTTTATTTCGTATTTCGATTTGCAAGCCTTTTGGAAAATGAGGCAATAGCGCAAATCTTGACATACTTAACAGCTGATATCCAATTTTTATCAGAGCAGGTAGACATCATATCTTATCAACGGTTAATTTGTTTATTAACACTAAACCTACCATGCGCGGTCAAATGACCGTTTTAAACATTTCGTTTAAAATTTCTCGCATAAAATGTTACTTTATCATCATGTGGCTTATTACCTTTTCCTAAAATATACAAACAACCTATTTTACAATGTTTACAACTTTTTTTATTGTTTAATTTCCGAAAACAAATTATATTATATCTAGTCTACTTTACTAAAATACATATGTTTTTTTAAAGCGGTCATTTGACCGCTCATGGTAGGATTAGGTATGCATGAAATGTCGGTATGTTTAGTGTTAAGTATTTTCGTGAAATTTGAAATGGTGTTGGCCCATATGCAAATGCGCCTATAGCGCAATCCTAACATACGGCTCATATCCAATATTTAGCCAGTGTTAGAAGACATCATGTCAAGTTAAACGTATGTGCGATTTGCAAATTAGCCTATAATTAAATCCTAATATGTACGGTTGATAGCCGGGAGCCTAACTATTGATTCGACGTTCATTTTCGACTTCTTTCGTTTTCCTATAGCAAGCGTAGAAACAAAAGAGAAAAGAATAGTAAAAATTGTATACATTTTTCCTTTTCCTTCTTTTGTCTACTATAGGAAAACGATAGCCTTCGAAAATAAACGTCAAATTTAATAGTTAAGCCCCAGAGTTAAAATCAAAAGCCAAATGTTTAAGCACTATGGGTTCCAGAAAATTATTAATTTATTTATTTAGTATTTTCTTTAACTCTTTGGTATCCAAATTTTTATCAGAGTTGGTGGACATCATGACGAGTCAAAATCTAATCTCAAATTTTTAGACACTATAGGTTCTAGGGAATTATGATTTTATTTATTATTTTCTTTTAATCTCATATAGCCAGCCATAATTGTAATTGAGTTTGTTCTCATTAATTTTTTTATTATTTATCATAATTTATGACGTCGGTTTGAACTAAAATTGTCGCGATATTTTACAATTAAAGTATCAAAATTCTGAGAATCCTTAAAGGATCGATAGCTGCCAATTTTCTCACTGAGTGTCCTTCTAAAGTTCTATGTTCGATGGGATGATTCCTTGTCTGAATTTTCATAACATTGTCTCATTAAACACCTTAAGATAAATTTTCGACAATCTATTTGCGTTTCGGAATATTTTGTTTTACTTAGAGGTTCTGCTTCCAAATTATCAAAACGGATATTTACTGTTGGTACTGGTTGATATCGAACTGAAACTTCTAACTGAGAACATCTATTGCTTAGTTGCTGTCTAGCACTGTCATGTTATTTAACGGAAGCTAATTGTTGCCTGTTTCGTGCGATTAGTACCGCCACTGCACTAATTGATTTTATTTTCGTCAAATTCGGTTATGTTTTCGACGAAAGTTTTATTCAGAATTGTACTTAAACATTTGGTATTTAATGTGTTTTTACCTCAAATTTTTATATCAGAATCATTTTAGTCAGCGGCATTACGTTTCGTTTACTATTTTTAAAGTTTACCGAAATTTCTGTTGTCATTGGTCGTGTGAATAAATCTTTATATTTTCCGTCTCGTTTTTTTTTGAGGTGTTGTCTATATCATTTTTCGTTTTGCTTATCTCCTCCTCTTTATTATCAACTTTTTCAACTAGTTAACCCTAAAGCTCTTAACATAATTTTATAACATATCTTCTTAGCAAGAGCCTCTCAGTTTCTGACATGGAACTGTTTGTATATTTTTAATTTTATTGAAAATAAACATTTAATTATTTTAAAGAATTAATTCATTTATTAAAAAACATAATATTACCTAAAAAAATTACAGCTTAAAAAAAATAGAGACTCACAGGCTCTTGTTAAGAGCTTTAGGGTTAATGATTTAAGTACTGATTATTACTAAGTGTGACGATCCAATATAATTTAGTTTGTTGGACAATTGGTTCAATCGATTGATAAGTTTATCATGATTCTAAGGATATATGAGACATAAATAATTTAAAATGAAAAGCGTTCTCCAAATTTTCAATTTTTCTAACAATCCAAATGAAAAATGTACAGTTTTCAATTTTAGTACATGAAAAACAAAATAAACTTCGAAAAATTTGGCGCTAATTTAATCTTAAGTAAATATAAAATTATAAATTAATTATTTTAATTCGTTTTATACCACCGCTTCTCTAAAAAAATTAAAACTCTCTCTTTCTCTATTAAAATGCTTTCAAAATAAAAATACAAATGCTAAAATTACATTTTTTTTTTTTTTTTTTTTTCAAAAATGATATGTAGGTATATGAAATACTAAAATTGGGAACTCATCAAATCCGTTTAGCATTTATATACCACGCAGGGATAAAACCTAAGTGCTAATTTTTCCGAAATTTGTTTTTCATATACTAATATTGGAAATTCCCTAAAGCCCCTTAACATTCATTTAGAATATCAGTAACAGATTTAATATAACTCTTCAAGGGAGAGAATATTTTCGAAAAGGAAAATTTATACTTATTACTTTGCAAAAGTTAATTCCAAAATGACCGTTGTAGAACAAAATGAGGCAACAGTCAAATGTTGAGTTCATAGCCGAATACTAAAAGTTCAACATTTTAAAAATTTTCGAAACACTATGGAAAATTTCAAAGTTATCGTGAAAAATTTGACAATTTTACCATAAATTCACAATTCTAACATGAAAATCTATGAAAAATGTATTTAAAAAAAAAAAAATGAAAATCGTACGGCTATAGGCCCGATTTTATCACTATCTGCACATTGCATAGTTCCATGCCAGCCTATACTGCTATGGAAGATGGGTCGGCCCATGAGTTCTGCACTCCGACAGGGTGTTATTTTTAGTTACAGGACTACCCGGCATGCGTGCAAAACCACTCAAGGAAAGCAAGTGTTTTTGTTGTAATACTGTTTATTGAAGTGTTTTCAGATACAAAATATTTTTTAGTTTCCGTCTGATGCTTACACAAATAAATCAGACGGTTTTCTAATACGTGAGCAGGCCACATACAGCTGTCCGTATGACAAGCATGTTATTCCAAATGTAGTCCACACAATTCATAAATTTTTCATAAATTTGTTCATAAATTCCTTATACAAAATTTGAATTAGATTGTATCTATGCATGGTATGTAAACTTAGGAGGGTTCCTTGAACCAAGAAACAGACCACTCGGATTCAAGCATGTTACTAATTTCATATAATTCTTTTCCTAATCTCATTCCAGTTTAATCATTAAAAAAAATGAAATTTTAGAAAAAAATCGTACCGGGACTTGTAGACCCACGGGGCTCAACCACCTCAAAGATATTGTTAATTCTAGACATACTAGACATAATTCTAGACATAATTATTCGGGTAAATTTTGTACGATTTATAATTTTTATTTTATCTTGTTCTCTTATTTCATTTCTGACATTAAATAATTTTGTTTTCTTTTGTTTCCACACTGAAATCGAATTAAAACCTTATAAATTTCATTTTGGTAGTTGTTTAAAGGCCGGTTGGTTATTTATTTTATTTTTTTATTTGTAGTCTGATCAATTTAATTAAGGGACGCGAAACAAATTTATTTCTTACGATTGTTTATATTAATATGAGTATTATTTTTTTTAATGAGCAGCGCAATGAACTTTAATCTTGTTTATCAAAATATACGTAGTTTAAGAAAAAATTTAGACAAGCTGCTTGCACACTTAGGTTCCGGTAATCTTTGGCCTCAAATTATTGGCTTGTCTGAAATTTGGATTTACGACAATGAAGTCGCGAATTATGGTTTAAAGGGGTATGATCTATTCACATCTTGCTTGCATGATAAACGTTCAGGAGGTGTCGCTGTTTATGCCAATAGTAGTCTGAATTGCAAACAATTTAATCTACTTTTCCAAACATTCAATGCGGTCGGTCTGACATTCCTTATAAGTTCTAAATTAGTTTGTGTTATTTGTATATATCGTCTTGGTTATACAGATATCTCCAGTTTTATTGATGAATTCAGTGTGCTTTTGGAGGATCTATCCCATCCTAACTTAATTGTCATGGGTGACTTTAACATTGACTTTCTCAAGCAAAATGCTATGCTGGATAGGTTGCTGTTTTTATTATCTGAACATGGATTAGATAATATTCTTGAACCAACGCGAATTACAAATACCACAGCTACTTGTATTGATAATGTACTCCATAGATTTGATCAAAGGTATTTTTCGGCAGTTTCCTACAGTGTATTAGACTTAAAAATTTCAGATCACTGTCTAATTGAAATTAAATTATCAGGTACTGCCTTTCACACAAAATCTACATCTCGGAGAACCTCTGAAGTTTTTCATATCGATTTCAACCAACTACAGGATCTACTATTGTTTGAAGAATGGACTGATGTTTATTCTTGCCAAGATGTGTCTAAGGCCTATGATAGTTTTATTAAAATATTTAAAGGACATATTAAAAAATGCACTTCAATTAAGTTGTTTCCCAGTAGAACAACGAAGCTAAAGCCATGGATGTCTGATGATTTATTGAGACTTATACGTAAAAGAAATTATATTTGTCGCCTTGCAAAAAAACATAACAGCAACTGTAGATTGAAACAATATAGCTTGACGCTGTGTGACTCTGTTAACCTACAAATTGAAATAGCCAAAAAAAGTTTTTATTCTCAAAAGTTCATCAACAATGGTAATGATGCTCGTAAGAATTGGAAAACAGTTAATGAAATAATAAACGGACAGCCTAATCCAGTTGAAATTAAAGAAATCGTTGATCAAACAGGCTGCATAATATCTGATCCAGTTCAAATCGCAAACGAACTTAACGAGTTCTTTACGAGTGTTGGTGGTGCAAATGCTACCAGTCTCCTCTTGGATAAAGCCGACAAAAATAGATTAATATGTCAATATTACCAATCTATTGATAGTTGCGTTTTTTCAGAAATCTCATCTGGAGAACTGTATTTTACCATTCTATCACTAAAAAATAATTCAACTCCTGGTTTGGATGGCATCTCAAACAATGTTGTTAAAAGAATGTCCTGGTTTTTAGTTGATGTTTTATCTTGTATTTTCAATTTAAGCTTGGTAACTGGGATTTTTCCTACTTCGTTAAAGTGAGCTTTAGTTGTTCCGATCTTTAAAAATAATGATAATTCAATCATGAACAACTATCAACCAATCTCACTACTTTCTGTATTCTCTAAAATGTTTGAAAAAGCTATAAAAAGTAGAATTGTTTCTTTCCTAGATAAAATAGATTTTCTCTCTCCCGACCAATATGGTTTTAGGAAAAATAAAAATACTGAACAAGCTATTCTATCCTTCCTAGAACAAGTAACTGAACATATTGATAATGGGTTCAAAGTATCTACTCTGTTTATAGATTTAACAAAGGCTTTGTTAAACAGAGTGTTATGACAGAGTCCAACATAACACATTGTTAAAAAAGCTACATTGTTGTGGATTCAGAGGAATAACCCGGGATTGGTTGTACTCGTACTTAAATGGGCGAACGCAATTGGTAAGAGTAAATGGACAATTAAGTGAAGAGTTACGGATTGATGTGGGAGTCCCACAGGGTTCTGTCTTAGGACCTTTATTATTTTTAGTGTATGTAAATGGAATCTTCCGACAACAATTACGAGGGTCTCCAACTGCTTTTGCTGATGATTTTTCGTTTACATATGCTAGTCCAAGTTTTCAAGACAATATCGCGCTCATAGATCATGATTTAAACACTTTATCCATTTGGTTGGAAGCACATAATTTTGTTTTGAGACATAAAACGAAATTATTGCATTTTAGGGATACTCCATCGTCGTATCGTCAGACAACATATCACACTTTCGAATGTAGCAAAAACTATAACATGCAGTGCCCTTCTAATGATTGCTTCCCAGTGAACACAGTTGATGAATTTCGATATCTAGGTATTATTATTGATCGAGATTTTAATTGGAAAGCGCATACACAAGGGCTAAAGTCTAGACTATTATTGGTCTCTAGGAAAATGTATGTTCTACGACTATTTGCTGCACAATATTTACTTAGAATGATTTACTTTGCATTAGCGGACTCAATTCTGCAATATGGCTTATTATGTTGGGGTAGTGCGTGCAATGCCACGCTACATCCTATCTACGTGCGACAAAAGCAGTTAATCAGAATTATGTGCTTCAAACCATTTTTTTCGCCATCGTGGCCATTATTTCAAACTCTCAGTATGCTGCCACTACGGCATATATACGTTTTTAAGGTTCTAAGAATATTTTATGTTAAAAGTGGAAATAATTTTGTGACCCATGCAGGTTATAATCTCAGGTCGAATCATACCTTTTTAAAACATATTCCAAAATTTAGATTAGACCTACGGAAACACTTTTTTAATATCGTTGCACCAATTATTTTCAACAATTTACCTTTGGATATTCGAAAGTGCAGCAGCTTTTTTAGCTTTTCAAAACACCTTGAAACAAATAAGAAGCTAAATCTAAACATTGATGTAAACCATGCTACGTGGGATAATAACTGCACAGTATATCAGCGCAAGTTGAAAATACTAAGAAACCAAATCAATTACCAATAGCAGTTTCGAAAACAAGACGCCCTATACACCAACATCCGAAGTCTATCGTCAAATTTCATGGAGTTACAGGAAATTGTGTTCAATTTTAAACCAGCCTTAGTATTACTCAGTGAAACTAGAACAACTGAAGAAATGTACGATTCGGAGTTTCATATTGATAACTATAAATTTATACGCTGCGACTCGGATAGTCGACATACAGGAGGAGTTGCTATGTACATTCATGAAAACATAAATTTCAAAATAATTTCAAACTGTGAGAAGGATCGCACTTGGTTTTTAGCAATACAAATCATAAAAGGATATCATACGACTGGGATATTTGGAGTAGTATACAGATCATTTCAAACAACGAGAGCAGTTTTCTTAGATAAATTTGACGAATGGATGGAAAATATCATAAACCATAACAAAAATAATTTCATATTCGGTGATTTTAATATTGATGTCAAATCCAATGAATATTACAGTGTAAAATTAAATCAATTGATAAGTGACCATAGACTAATTCAGGTGGTTAAAGAATATAGTAGAGTTACAGCAACCAGTGAGAGTTTAATAGATTTAGTGATCACTAATTCAAAAAATGTGCAATGTGAAGTAGTTAAAGAGCAACAAATTAGTGACCATTGTATGTTAAGCATTAATTTAAATTGTGAGAAGATAAAAGCAACAAGAAATTGTGACCCGATAGAAATACGTTCGCGAAAAAATTATTCTCATGAATTACTTAGCTATGCTTTAAATCAACAATTTCTGGGATGCAAAGATACTAACTTAAACGAAATAGACCAAGAAATAAACGCAGAAGCTGAAGAGTTACTGTTAAAGTTAAAAACTTGTCTGAATGAGTTGACATGTAGAAAATTGATTCATAAAACTAGTAAACTACCATGGTTCTCGGAAAATTTGAAATTACTAAAGCAAGATAAACTACGATCTTATGAAATTATGAAAATTATAAACTCAAATGAGAGCTGGGATAATTATAAAAGAGCCAGAAATATATATAAACAATCTTTAAGGAAGGAGCAGTCCACTTTTTTCAAAAACAAATTCATAGAAAATCAAAATAATCCAAAACAACTATGGAGAACGTTAAAATCGATGTATAAAACTAAATCCACAACACAGTGGAATATTCAGTTTAATAATAAAGTAGTAACCGATAAACTAGAATTGGCCGAATCTCTTAATAATACATTTGTATCCAGTGTGATTGACATCCATAACAAAATTCCAAAAGTAAAAAATGTTAATGAATCGAATACGTATCCCTACACAGTTCCATTCTGTTTTCAAAATATTACAAGTCAAGAGATAACTAAAATTATTAGTAGTTTGAAGTCGAACGCTGGAATTGATGGTATAAACCGTACTATCATGTTAGATGCTATGAAGAACGAAATATTCTCATCAAAATTTACGAACTTAATCAATAAAAGTTTATATGAAGCTAAAGTCCCGAGATCATGGAAAATATCAACGGTTATTCCAATTCCGAAAACTTCTAAGCCAACAACACCAGAAGAACTACGCCCGATAAATATGCTACCAACCTACGAAGCTGTGTTAGAACGAGTAGTTAAAAACCAATTAATAAACCACATTAACAACAATAATATACTAGTCGACCAACAATCTGGATTTCGCGAACACCATTCATGTGAAACTGCATTAAACTTAATGTTAGATAATTGGAAATTTGAAATAGATGACAATAAAGTAGTAGTAGCAGTGTTCCTGGATTTTAAACGAGCTTTTGAAACAATCGATAGACAAATTTTACTAAAAAAATTAAGTAAATATGGAATACAAGGCGCGGCGTTGGAATGGTTCAATAATTATCTTCAAGAAAGGCAACAATATACAAAAGTTGATAACTGTATCTCTAAGCCAATACTAAATAATCTCGGAGTACCGCAGGGATCTACTTTAGGACCATTACTTTTCATCCTGTACATCAATGATATAGTAGAAGTTATAAATAATTGTAAAGTGAATATGTTTGCTGATGACACCTTGATTACGATTGCAACACCAACCCTTAGTGAAGCTGTTCAGAATATAAATGAAGATTTGGAGAACCTGAGAAAATGGCTGATGTTCCATAAGTTGGCACTTAACATCTCTAAAACAAAGTACATGGTGATGTCAATAAAAACAATACTAGAATGTAATCAAAATATATTAGTTGATACTGAAGTCATTGAACGTGTTAAACAATATAAATACCTTGGTGTTATCATAGATGAAAAGTTAAATTTTAATGATCATTTGAATTATGTTGCTAAAAAAATGAATAAAAAGTTAGGTTTATTTAATAGAATTAAGGATAAAATGCCACGTGAAACAAAAATTATATTTTACGAATCAATTGTTGGACCACATATTGATTATTGTTCATCAGTGTTATTCATAATGAATCAATCACAAATATATCGTCTCCAAAAAATTCAGAACAGATTCATGCGAGGTATTTTAGAAGCAGATATTAGGACACATATAAGTGAAATGCTTAAAGTACTAGGATGGAAGTCTATTAACCAAAGAATACACTACAACGTTTTGAAGTTGATGTTTCGCCTTGAAAACGGAGCTCTACCAAAATACTTGGACTTAATGTTATGCTCTAATAGAGACGTTCATAACTATAATACCAGAAACACACATTATCGATTACCAATGTATAGTAAATCTTTTTCGCAACGATCCTTAGGTTATAATGGAGTCAAATTATATAATTCTCTGAGCAATTTCTATACTTTGGGAGAATTACGAGAGTTACAATACAATCAGTTTTTGGGACTATTGAGTGTATTTATTAAAGATAGAATTAGTATTTAGCTAGTATTAAGTATAATAATTATGTTCTATTTTATTAATTCAAGATAATAAGATTAAAAAAAATGTCATTATTGATAAATAAATAAATAAACACCTTAAAAAATGGATCCATCAAACTAAAAATATTGTTAGTTATTATTATTATTAGTTTAAAAATTGTTCGCGTTCTCACAATGATAACTCAAATACGGGAAGGATAATGAAAGAAGGAAAAATTATTTAAATGTAGTATTTTAAGAGGCTTTAATATATCCATGTGTAATGAATTTAGAATAATAGTTTTAATTATCTATTATTATCTATTATACATATGCTATTAATTTTAAACGTAAATTATATTGTTTTTATTTCTTATTTTTGTAAATAAAAGTTAAATATTTATTTTTGTTTTGTAATTTAGAATCAGGGGACCAGTCACGTGATCTATTTGATCCAATGGTCTACTTATCTTACCTTCTGAAACTTTTTTAGTGTTAATATTATTGTACATACTAGTTTTTATTTATTATAATAAAGATGGTAATGAAATTAAACAAAAAAAAAAAAAAAAAATTCTAGACATAAAGATACTATGAAAACCTGCCTATTTTGATATACCATAAAATACCTATTCCAAATTAGAATCCGATTAAATGAATGGCGTGGAAACTTGTAAAAAGGATTATCTTGTTGCAGGGGATGGTTCCCTCAGATTCGAGCATGCCGCTAATTTCATATAACTCCTTTATACTCAGAAACTCAGCTCTCTGATGGCGAATAAATGTAGCTACGGAGGTGTAGGAGCAAGGCCAACAAACATTTCGAAACCTTCGGACCTTTAAGCAACCGGTTTTTAATCGTGTAAACGAATTTAAAAAATTAAAATTCCGGACATTTTCCTATTTCGGAATTTAACGGTATAAGCGTCAAATTTAACTTGAATCACAGATGGTTTCAATGTTCAAACGTATTAGCAAAAATATTAAAATTGTAGGCAATTTGCAGTTATTATATAAATGATTATTTTTGGTTGTTATTAATTTCTGATATGAGAATTAAAATGAAATAGAAAAAAATCTTGTTTGCATTTTAAAATGTTTTGTTTTGGAAAAAGCTTCCAGTGAACTTCAATTTGAAATGAAATAAAGTTTTATGAAATTAAATTTTAATTTTAGCCTCGCAGAAGAATGACGTTTATACTTTCGAAGTAAAATTTACAAATAATTCACACGCAAACTTTTGCCAAAGCTCTAAACTATTTAACTTTGTTTTTAAATTATGTTCGTTTGGAGCCGCTTATATGTAAAATTGTTGAGAGCAATATCAATTAAAATTTTGTTTTTGAAGGGCGATTAATCTCCTACAGTTTTTTTAGTTCATAAATTGCACACCGCCCATATTTTGGTTATAAATGAATATTCATGTTTGAACCTGTTTCTTTAAATTCTTATTTTATCTAATGATTTTTATACCGGGCGTGTGAATTTTGAAAATGTATACATTTCTTTGCTGTCGATTCACCATGAATTTTACTAACCGGGATTCTCCCGGGGACTTTTCAAACCTTTGCTTTTAACACCAACATGTCTGAGTTTCTTAATATTCAGATATCTCTAATATTGGGATGACTGATGATGAGTTAAAATGTTAGATTTTTATCAGTTGTCTTCAAACTAGCAAATGACTTTAAAAAGTTTAGAACCATCTGGTTTGTATGTATTGTATTGTAAATTATTGTACTCTTTTGACGACATAATGTAAAAATATTTATAATATCAGCAAGATAAACATCATGAGTATCATATAAATTGACAGAATCCGTCATAAATCTAAATTTGACAACCATTTTGAATCCAAATTGAACGATAAAATGATCTGATTTCCTTACAGTACAATAAAATGCCATAAAATATTTTTACTCTCGAAGAAGACGTAAAATTATTAGAAAATGTAAAAGTTAAATTACCTTAGGTGATAAAATCAATTAACAGTATTTTTTAGGTTAAACAATAAAAACAAGGAACATAAAATTTTCGTACATGTAAAATTTTAGATAGTGTATACATATTTTTTTGTTTAGAAATTTTTATATGTAAAAAATAATATAAATCTTTTTTGGGGTTCTCTTATATATGTATGTATTTATTATAAAGGAGATGTTAAATTTTTTTTTTGGGTGGAGAAATAGAAGAAAATATAGTACAACATGATATTCATTAGGAGCTCAATAATTTATTCTGTTTGGTTTTATAACATGGTTTCTAATGTAATATGCTAATCGAAAATGAAAGCATGGAGTTTTGTAGCAGAATTTGGTGTTTAAGTTATTTTGTTATACGTGGTTATACATTAACAAGTATATTTAAATTATTTTACTTCTTTTCTTAAGCTATAATTTTCAGTAAGCCACCAGGTAGACTTCCGGAAAATTAAGGAAAATTTAGTAAGTCTC
This sequence comes from Nephrotoma appendiculata, assembly GCA_947310385.1. Taxonomy (NCBI): domain Eukaryota; kingdom Metazoa; phylum Arthropoda; class Insecta; order Diptera; family Tipulidae; genus Nephrotoma; species Nephrotoma appendiculata. Next base: position 133,459,754 of record OX371225.1, on the reverse strand, counting down.
TCGAGTAAATATTTTACAAAAGTTTGATTGTAATGATTTATATGACTTAAGAATTTCATTTGAATTCCTTGAATTGCTTTGGAATCTGTGAAAACTCCAATAACTTGTAACGACGCTGGGTTATCGTATGCCGTTGCCAAAAGTAGAAAATATCAATGTATTTTCCCAGTCGTTGGAGTCAAAGGTGATCCGCCGAGTGTTCAGACTCCTTCTTGGTTTGCCGCTAGCTCATCGGTAAAGGATCTTTGGTCGTGGGTGGTACACTCGAGATGTTCTTGGATCACGTGGACAGAACCGCTCAGAAAAAAAAGAAAAAGAAATGAAAGGTACACTCCGACATCTCCTTCCAACCACTTACCTCATCCCGTCATCTCACTCTATGTCGATTTCCACTCACTCATGCATGCTAATCACACTTTGCTAATCATATTCAAGTTTAAAAATATATTCATTAACAAAATCTTTATTAACACCAAAAAGAATATAAACATGAAATCCAAGGGCAAACTCACCAAAAGTTACAATTATAATTATAAAAATCAATTTAGAAAAATCATTATGCAAAAAAACGAAGCCACATTTTAAATTGTTTAAACGGTAGAATGACTGAGCATATCGGTACCCAAAAAAAAAACGCAAAAATACATAAATCAACGGTTACCTGTTTCCTCGAACGAAGAAAGCGCTTTCCTGCATCCGCTGCACGGCACCTGCAACCAAAACTGAATTGTTGCTATATAAAAAAAAGAAGAATAAGATTAAGCAATTTAAATAAAATGTCGCTAGGCAATTCAAGTTAGACCAAATTAGATTTTAAATAAAGGATACAACAAATTAAGGCAAGAAAAAAAATTAGTAAGTAAATGGGAAAAGTAAACTTAACTAAATGATTTTAGATTTACACATAAGAGAAAAAAAAAAAAAAAAATATAAAATAGTAAAATAAAAGAAAGCTACAGAAACTTAGACTCAAAATAAACCTGTCCGGATAATACTTCCTTCCCCTCGACCCTGCCGCATGCCGCTACACGTCCCCGTCCTCGACCTTGCCAACCGCTTGCTCCACCAAACCGGGTACCAAAGAAAATGAAGATCGCCGCCGATAAACTCACGCCAGACACAGATGTTATTTTCTGCGTAGTTATACGTAATACCAACACTACACCTGTCCGCTCCACGAATTATTTATTTAAATAGTTTTATGGATAAACTTTTTATCTCGATGCACCGATCTCATTCGATATTTTGTAACTTGTACAGAGATACTAAATCGAGTTTAGATCACTATAATGCCTTGACAATTAACCACATATGGGATTTAGTTGGTTAGGAACTTTAGTTCTTAATTTTTCAACACAAAATAAATACCCAAGGTAAACGAACTGTACACGTATGGGAACGCCACTCAGACACTACACTTCTTTGTTATTCTTCAACTTATCACCCGTATTACGTGCACTATTATCGGTGTTAATGTTTTCCGATTTATCACAAAAACTATCGTCTTTCTCACAAAATTGTATCCAAAATAATTCACCAAGAATCACTAACTATTCTCTAACATGGACATTTTGCATAGTCCCACTCGTTAAGTAGTTATATATTATGACGTTTTGTTTCTCGATGGTCATAAGCTTCTTATGCTGACAAGTTCATGCACCAAAAGATTATTATCGAATGCCAAACAATAATTGAAATTCTTTTTGGGTGTTGTCGGCTATCCAAAAAAAAATTATTCAATATTTTTTTTTTTTTTTTTTTTTTGCCGTACAACAAAAAAAGAATCCGTTAAGCAAAGTACAAAAAAAATCGTACGATTTTTTTTTTCGGACCGGGTATGGTGCATACACCAATATTGCAAGTCATTACCATAATCATAATGAATCGCCGAAAGTATACTGTACCACCGACTTGCCAACCTCGCAGGCGTAACAATAATTTTGATGGTGTGTTTAGTGTGTAACAATCCTTTAGGCGTAATAAATGCTGTACACTGTGGCATGCAAGTTGAAGCGATATACGCGACGCGTAAATGGAACGCACGTTACAAACTGCCTTATAATACCTATATTGGATACTATTAAACCTGAAAACAGCTGACCTATATGACCGATTTAATCTAGCATTCATATTCATTATCCAATTCGGTCTCATTCCTAATATACTTGGTTCATATTTGATTAGTTCACTATACGTAAGGAAGATATATATATCACCTGCCAAAGAATCAATTTAACATCATTTATTCTGGGAATATTGGATATTGAACTAGACTGTTAAGCCATACAGTGAACAAAATATTTATTATCCAATTCAGCATCATAGTTCTTTTACTTTGGCCAAATGTAAATGGATGTTAGCAAATATATACGGTTCGAATTTTTTCACCATTTTTATAGAGATGATGCTGAGATATTTAAAAGTGTTTGCCGAATACCAGCTGTTCGACTAAATTACTGACTAAACTAAGTTCATGTTAGTTTTTTACCATTAATTAATGGCGTAAAACGCGACACACTAAAATTTTATTCTAATTCGCAAATTTAATTTTAGTTTCATCAGTTGTCGAAGTTATGTTATATAGATGAAAGATAAACAGTTTCTTAATGAATTTTTAATTAAATATAAGATACAGTAACAATAGGTTTTATGGCTACGATGGCAACAATCAATCACTAGTTTGTACTAGTCAATTTGTTTTGTTTAGTCAGTATTTTAGTCGAAAAGTATCGGTGTAACGTGTAAGGCACATAGTATCAGTTACTTGGAAATATATTTTAAAATAATAATATTTTGCATTAGCATGTGAATTACAAGTAGTTGTCGACATTGCCTACGAGTAGTCGATATTTGGGACGTTGTTGTCGAGTTGTCGATGCAATTACGTAAAAATTAGTAGATGTTGCGTAAATGCCAATCTCTGACTATTATTCTACTTTGATTGATTCATATTATCGAACGATATTATCATTAGGTTCACAGTAAAAAAATTCATTGAAATTTACACGTTTTTAACAGTGAGCAAAATTGCCTACCCTTTTCATGTAATTTTACTTGCTATTTGAAATTACTATTGGTATATTAAAATTAAATTTATAGTTATGTACATTTACATTCAAGTTCTAACTGGGTTTTAAGAGAAAAAGACGGCAATAAAACATCTTCGAACATATTAATATTGAACTTCACCCGCATAATTAAAGTATTCTAAATGAGAATTTTCTGACATGAATGTAATTATTAATACTTCAGCACTAAAATTACAGTCCAATTTATTTGATTTTATAAACAATACCAATAAAATTTAATTGCTGAAAACAGATATGTACATGCCAAAACTAGTAAAGAATGAATTTCCAATTAAAATTACGGACTATGAGATTCAAAATAAACAAAAAATTCAATTCCAATTCAATAATTTTATTATATATTTAGTTATAAAATATAATAAAAAGTTTAAATACATATTCAAAGAACATTGGGCAATTTTAACTTCAAGCAAGACCAAAGAAATACAGGCCTGATTGTATACAAAAAAAAGTAATCGAGCTTTCAATAAGGGTACCCAAATGTGTATTTTCTATGAAAAAAACGTATTTTCCAAGAATAAATTACTGCATAAAATAAAATTAATTTGATTACTTATGTTATGAGTTAATATACGTTACATATTTATTGAATTCCATCTAGTTTAAATTGCATTTCATAAATTTGGCGATAATATTAAAAAATTAGTTAAATACAAAATATATTTATTATAAATCTGGTAAAATTTTGAACTTTCGACGGGCTGCCAGATGTACATTTATATCGTCTTAATACAGCAATTTGCTGTATAAAACGTCAAAAAAAGAAAATCGTGCGTTTTGATTTTATTGTTTGGGGGTTTAATTTTGAATTTCTCGGTAAATTATAAAATATTAGTTTTAAAATTATGTTTAAAATTTAAATTAATTATGTGCTGTAAATTTGATGGGAATGGAGTTTTTGTATTCTGTGTTGTGATTTGATGATAATTAACGTAAAATTTATAAATTTTAAATGTCAATCTTTTTACTGAGAGCTGTCAATTTTATTAAACAATCTAATGGAGATTTCAATGAAATATAATTGATACAGCTTTTAATAAAAAAATGTAGTTTACAAATTTTTGGATTAGAAATTATCATTAAATATTCCTTTATAAGAATTGGTGTGGGTAGTAATGATGAATGCGTTATCATTTCTTGCAAACACTTTTAAAATAGATTAAATATATAATACGTATAAAAATTTTGTAATCTGTATGTTCTTTGTGGTGTACAATAAACTGTTTTATTCTTAGGTCGTATATTCAAATAATTTTAAAAATTGTTCAAAACACGTTGCCCACGGACTAACTGATCGACATGAAATATCGTTTAAATAAATATGTTGAGATAATTTCATAATTTTTGCCATGTTCGGTTTAATTGCCTATGTAACCCGGCTTTGAACGTTTTTAAATATCTAACTTTTTGATCACATATTGTTTATATCTTATATTCATTTTTATTAAACAATTTAAATTTACAATTTAATATTATAATAAATATTAAAATTCGCTTTTCTGAAATTAGAATCGAAGAAAATTCAACTGAAATTGCCTTCTGAAAAAAATGAAAGCTTATTGTTGTGTGCCATCGTGCAAAACGAACTGGAAGACTCACCATTTATTTAGCATACCAACTAAGGAAGATCGAAAAGTATTATGGCTGAATAACATCCCCAGAAAAAATTGGACTCCATCTAAACATACTCGCATTTGTGAAATCCATTTTAAAGAAGAGTTTCTGCTTACTGTTAAAGCGAGAAGCACAAAAAAATGCAGCAGATTGCGTTTGCGTCTTGATGCTGTCTCAACAATTTTTCCAAGCCTGCCTCATTATTTAACCAAAGAAGCAGACTGCCGGCCTATTCCTCAGGCTAGGCAATACCACCAAGCAGTTCGTCGTATAGCTGAGGCGGAAAAAATAATAACGACATAATCGTAAGATTAAACGATCTACTGATTAAAGATAAGTACAACTGCTTGAGTTTTAACCAGAAGCATTCCGAACAATTAATTACATTTTACAAGATCTCTTGGACTAAGCATTCACCTGCCATAAATATTTATTTTACCATAAACATCAAGTTAGAAGTAGAAATTTTCATTAATAATCTTAAACAGAATTTAAAAAAATTTTCTAACATTTTAGATTGCACTTTATTGTGTGATAAATTTTCAAAATTGAACAATTTGATATTTAATTTAGAAAATTTTGAATTAGGAAATCTAGATTATGATTACCATAAAAACAATGTTGAAACCAGTTTTATGTTTTTGTTACAGTCACATAAAACGCAATACGATCAAAGGCAAAAACTAGAATGTTTATACGAGCAGTTTGAAACAGTTTTTTCGAAATTGAAAAGATATAGCTTACCCTTGTTAGCTTTTTCTGCTGAATTTCAATATTCATATACCCTACTGCGTATAAGTTTATCAGGGAAAGGGAATATCAAATTCGGCGTTTTGAAGAAACACCTAGAAAAGAAATTAGCTCTTTAGAGTCCCATGAACGACTTATAACTCTTATGGTCGATGAAATATATGTCAAACCAGCCTTAACCTACAAAAATGGCAAATTGGAAGGAATAGCTAATAATTCTACAGCCGTAGATGAAAAGCCAATATTAGCTCGGACTGTTCAGGCGTTAATGATCAGCTCATTGCTATCAAAAATTTTAGATGTCGTGGGGCTTTTTCATGTAAAAAAATTAACTGCACAATACTTATACGAAACAATTAAGGATGTCTAAGACGTTGTACATGAAGTTGGTTTCGAGGTAGTAGCAGGAATATCAGACAATCATCGAATAAATAGAGCGGCATTTAAAAAATTTTCACCGGATGAAAACGTCTTACCCGCTTTTGTTGAGTCACCTTATTCTAAAGAACAAAATTTTTTTTTTCTATTTGACACTGTTCATCTCATGAAGTCTTTTCGCAATAATTGGTTAACTTCAAAAGATAGAACTTTCATATATCCAGCATTAGAAAGTTTCGAAACCAATATTGCTACAATATCTATTTTGGAGGCATTAAATAAACACGAGTGGAATTTAATAGCTAAATTAGCACCAGGATTATGTCAGAAAGCTATCAATCCATCAGATATAGAGAAGCAGAATGTCTATTTGGCTCAAAGATTGATATGTGACAGAAGAAATATAGCCGCCATAGCTCACTACAGTTCAATATTGAATCAAGAAGCAAGCGGCACATGAACTTTACTCGATATTACTTGTAGCTTAATTACAGTCGTATCAGTAAAATTTACTAAGCAGAGTGTTTTGAGTAGAGATCCATTGGCTAATCCGATAACGAAAGAATATTCACTAGGCTTAGAATATTTAGAAAGGATTACAAATTGGTTAATAAAGTGGAGGGATTCCGAAGAAATAGAAAAAGCACATAAACTAACACAAGACACATTTATTGCCTTAATTCATACATGTACAGGTTTAAAACTACTTTCACGATACTTGTTACATCAAAAATCAATTAAATATGTTTTATTAGATAAATTTACAACAGATCGTCTTGAAAACCGTTTTGGCCAATGCAGACAAATGAGCGGTGGCTCTTACAATGTAACAGTGCAAGAGATATAGAGCATAACTGTTCCATCTGAAGTCTTTTCCGCGTTAATGTATATGGCATGATATGTTTCGAAGAAAGTCACTGAAAAAGTAAACTGCACCGACTGCATCAATAAACTAATAATTGATAAAGAATTACAAATGGAAATTGAACTGGATTTGTTTTACATACGAAATTTAGATCGCGGGGGACTCAAATATTCAACAGAATTTTCACTGTCATTTGGAATTTTAGTTTACCAAATTGTTGAAACGGTCACTATACCCAAATTTAGAAAGAAATTTTTACAATCAGTGAACCAAAAAACATATAATATAATCAGTTTAGTAATGGATTATTGTGAAATGCAATTCATAGATGAAATTTGCGCTACATGTCAGGCTACAAATTATGAAATTTTAAAACTATGCGCCCATATTTGGTGCAATATATTTTTGAATAACTATTCAAAGAATCAAAACGATGCCGTAGCTCATTTTTCTAAACGAAAATTGGCAACGCTAGTGCAATAATAATTTTCGGGGATAATATTATTATAAAATTATCGACAGTGTACAAATTATGTGTCATTATTTCTTGTACAATTTTATTTTCACCATACAATTATAATTTTATTGTTATCGAGCAATGTTTTTTTTATATAAATTAATGATTTTCGTTAAATTATTTCTCATAAATTTTTGATTAATAAATTATTAAGATTTTATTATATTTTTTGTTATGTTGTTTTAGATTTAAATAAAGAGGTTTTAAGTCATGGAATTAAAGGCTAGCTGACTAATTCTAATCATATTATTAGTTATCAACTCTAGACAAATTTCTTACAACTATGTAATTTAACTTATTGTTTTATTTAAGTTTCATAGATTTTAAAATTTTGCGGCAGATGTTCCAGAAGTAATACATGTTCTATGTTATCCAGTTGTAACTCCGAAATTACATAAAAAACGATTTGTTTAGGGTTTAAACAAAAACAACAGAGCATAAAAAATTTACTTTTAAATGTTGGCGTGTTGAGATGTTGACGATTCACTACAACATTTGTTTACTGTTCTTGGAAGCAGTTTGAATTTGTTGTATATTGTTATGATGTGTATCCCAAAATTATAAAAATGATGAATTTAAAAATATACATATTTACTTTCAATTTTAAAATGTTTAATTATGTTTTATTTGACAAAATAAAATAATTGGTTTTAAAAAATTGTGATTGTTTTAATTAATATGGTTCGAAATTTTTGGTAATTTGGTTTATCATCGGGCTGTGCAGTATGTATATGGTATATTGAAACTAACTGAAATTAAAGTACAAGAAATTTACTTTTAGAATGTAGAGAATATTTCTTTTGTATTTACGAGTATTTATATACATATCTTTTATATTTTCAAAGTTAGTAGTGGCAGTTTCGAAAATTAATTTCGATTAAGTGGTACATCATGCGGTATGAAAATAAGGTAATCCGCGTTGACCTGTGGCGTTTGTTAAATATTGAAAAACTATCGCACTCTTTCATTACCGAATGTTTTTGATACGTATGCGGGTGAACTGTAGCTTAAATATCTTTTGCATTTAACCTTAAGATATACATTACTTAGCAACGTCACAATATGTTTAAACAAACGTTGCATCTATACTTCGCCAATAAATCGACATATATTTCAAATTGATATTCTGCCTTCGCTTAAATTTACCATTTGACTAATGCGATCCAGTTTAAAACACTCTTAAACATTTTGAATTAAACCGTGTCAGCCCCGCCTAATACTAAAATGATTTTAATGTCTTAGTATTTATATGGCAATCTGAATTTGAGAGAATAAAAATTGTTGTTTGTTTAGAATTTAGAACACAATTTCACGTATACATACTTACGAATTTTTATATCCAGATTTAAAAAATACTTCATTCTGATTTGTACGAAAATAGCCTGGTCCATTGGAAAATTCTAAAATTATATGTTTACAATGATGCATTCATGTGTCGCATTTCATAATCGGAAATTTCATAATAAAACACTAGAAATCGCTTATTTATGATACAACACAACAATAAGGAAACAACTTTGACGACAATATAAACCAAACAAAAACATGTCACAAAATTTTTGGCATTTTGCAAAATTTATCAGCAATTCAGCATTACTTCTGTGAATCGACATCTGGCAACACAATTAAAGTTCACGATTGTCGTGAAAATAAAAAAAAAGCTTGGGTAAACGTATTATTTATTTTATTATTTTATATAATTTCTCGATATTTCTATGGTGTGAAATTAAAATCAAATGAACTTAAACAAATATACTATATTCATGAATAATTAAATTGTAAAATGAACTTCATTTTATGTGATAATTTAACATCCGAAAATGTCATTTTTCCATACAAAATAGCCATTTGTTTACCCTTATCGAAAGCTTTAATTTTCATACAAGCAGGCCCGTTAATATATGGCCCTGCTTCAAGTAAATAATTGTACCTTGTAATTGTATTTTGTTATTTTACGAAAGCTCTATTTGTAGTTTAAAAAATATCGTCTTTCAAAGACTAATAAAAAATAATTCAAATCATAATTTTAAATTACTATCTTTAAATAAATAGTTGTTATTCAAGTATGTGTTACAAGATTTCTCTAATAAAATTTACGACTTTCGCCTTATTATTTAGTTTTTTTTTAGACCTGGAATAATCCGTGTTAAGATTTAGGCAAGTCCGTTATAATACCTCCAAAGTTTGTGACAGGTTAGTTGGATATTCCAAGTTAAAGACGAAATATGCTGCAACTAGTTGAAAAACTGCCCTTTTCAACGAACAGCATTGCGAATACACAATTTTATTTTCAATAATCAAATAGAAAATTTGTTCATCGTTGGACTCTAAAAAAAAAGAAAAACGTCTATTAGTTATGTTTAACAATATTGGCATTAGATGCTGATCAAGTGAATTTATTTTGAAAGGCTTAACCATAGATTGGGTTGAAGTGTTTGATTTCTTTTGTAAGTTGACCGTGCGTTGCAGGACATCAAATTCAATTTAGGTAGAATTGAAACTAATAGTTTATTCTTCAAACCAGTTTTATCTTCAAATTCAGTAAAATGTTGTTCAATAACCTTAATAACTTGCGTCGGTAACACTTTTGTACAATAAGATAATTTATTAACAATTACAGATATGATACGTTCGGGAACATTAAATTCACTTTTCAGTTTCAATAATAAGTCAAATGTTATGCTTTTAATATTTGTCATAGAATCTCTATCAACACTTTCTTGTATGGTATTTAATTTGGTATTCTCTATAATTGGTGCTTCTCTGATTCTAGGACTTACGATTTCTAATAAAAATTGACTATTCGTTTCAACATCACAGACTTGATTTTCAAAAACTGGACTTTATGATGACCATTATTTAATTGATTACGAAAAGTTTTTTCGTTCATAAAAGTTTTCAAGCAACCGGATAAGGGACAGTTTATTTTGATATTAGAAGCAAATCTTAAATGTTTTATTACGTGGCGTAATCGTCTTGTAAGTTTAATGATTTATATAAGCAGTCTCACCTACCATAAAAACATACACTCAGGGTAGTTACAGGGGGGTTTTTCTAATACTTTTGTTAAAAAACTGAAAACATTTCACATTAAAATGACTTCAAAAATGTATGGAAGGCTACTGACGCCAGGTGTGAATCTTATGTTGCTCATGTATATAGATTATGATCCCAGCTACCATAAAAATATACACCCAGGGTAGTTACAGGGGGGTTTTTCTAATACTTTTGTTAAAAAACTGAAAACATTTCACATTAAAATGACTTCAGAAATATATGGAGTGCTTTCAACGATGGCCGTTTTTTTGATGTTGCCCTGTGTTTGCATAATGATGATTATGATAATTTAATTATGTTACTATACATACGCAAATCGTTTTTTAAAGAAAATTAACTTTCATCGCTTCAAAAAAAAAAAATCAAAAATTTCAATATTATCAAAAATTTTCTGCTGGTGTAAAAAAATATCAGCCGAAAAAATTTCATTTACGACAGTGATGCCTCTAGCGGTGAATAGCAAAACACATTTTTTCTGCTGGAAATTTTCTGCTATCTTATACAGCATGTAATATTGCAGTTTTACGATTTTTATGTCATTTGGTTTTAAATAATTTCCTTATTTTTTTTTTTTTCGTTTATTTAATTAACTTTATTTTCAATAAAATAATATTACAATAAAATTATAATGTCAATTCCCCAATGGATTTACTGTCCTTTAAAGGGAAATTAACATTATAATAAACATATTTCTCATACATGTGTCAGATACATATATGCATTTCCAAGTTATACAATTTACAAAATGTAATTATTTAACAATTCTCTATAATAGATCTTTAATTGTTTCTTGAATTGATGAATATTCATGACGGTTTTCAATGACTCAGGCAATTTGTTGTAAATTTGGGGACCGGAAAATCGGATTGATCTGCGTCCAAATTCGTTTGTAATAGATCCGCATGATATGTTATTAGCAAATCTGGTTCCATATTTATGATTACTATTACTAAATTCTAAATTAGATAAGGTAGAAGAAACATTTAATGTCCTGTACATATACATTGAAACTTGGTAATCATACAGCGCACCCAACGGCAAAATTCCTTTGGATTCAATTTCATATAAATACAATGATGATACTCGAAAAGGGAGCTTCAAGAAAGCGTTCACACTTTTGTTTTGCATGATTTGAAGAGGTTTTAACCTGCTCCGACTTGCCGTTCCATAAATAACAATTCCATAAAGAATTCTGGGATGAATAAATGCAAAGTACATCAGTCTCAATACATAACTAGGCACAAAATACGAGAGTTTCCTTACCAATCCTACTAAAGGAGCCATTTTAGTACAAACGGATTTAATGTGTTCACCCCAAGACATGTGCGTATCAAAAGTCACTCCTAAGTACTTGAAATATTCAACTCTATCAACTACAACGTCATTTATATTAAGATGTGGCAAATCAATTGGAGTTTTTTGTGGTGAATGAAAGATCATAAATTTTGTTTTATTTAAATTCAATGAGATTATATTCGATTTGAAGTATTCCAGTAAGATGATCATATCATGCTCCATGCTATTCTGTATTGTAGAAGGGACTTTAGTTTCATAAAATATTGCAGTATCGTCTGCAAAAATTTGAATTTTGCCAATCAAGGGTAAATTCGAGATGTCATTGATAAATATCAGGAACAGTAATGGTCCCAACACACTGCCTTGAGGAACCCCACATTTAACAGTTAAAATATTACTGCTAATTCCATTAATCATAACATATTGCTGGCGATTAGTTAAGTAACTATTAATCAATTTATAGGCTACACCACGAAATCCATAACCATATAGTTTATACTTTTTACGCTATTGGCCGTAGGCACTTGGCGAAACACACTAATACTTAATAAAGACATTTTTATTAATCACTTGTTTTTTGGCAGAGATCCAACTAAGTCCTTTAAGACTGCGGTTAGTAAGTGTATCAACCAATGCCAGCAGTTATTTGATAGAACTGGTTGGAAGTACTCTGTCATGAATCCGTCTGCCCCGATCCTTTATGGTTTACCAAAAATCCATAAGGAAGGCATTCCGATTAGACCAATAGTAGCGTATTGCAATGCTCCCGCCTACAAGCTATGTAAGGGTTTCATAAATTTTTTCAATTGTCATACTAATTTCTTTTCAGCTTACTCGGTTAAGAACTCGGTAGAATTGATTAACAAAATTCAAGACGTCGACATTCCTTTACATTCAAAACTAGTTTCATTTGACGTTGCCAGTCTTTTCACTTCTATTCCGATTAATACTTTGTCCCAAATAGTTTGTAATTACTTAGATAGGGATGTTGTAGATGAGAGCTTACGTCGTGAACTGAAGTTAGTTTTTGAGACTTGTATTAAACAAAATTATTTCTGTTTTGATAATACATATTTCAAATTCGCTGATGGTCTACCCATGGGCTCCCCTCTGTCACCTTTGTTGGCTGAAATGTTCATGAATTTCTTCGAACAAATGATCATATCAAACAACAATCCTTATTTTCGTCATATAATCTTTTGGCATAGATATGTTGATGACATATTATGTCTATGGAATGGAACTGATAGACTGTTAGACTCTTTCCTAACTTGGTTAAATTCTCAATATCCCACCATTGATTTTACGTTAGAAAAAGAAGAAAATAAATGTATTAATTTTCTAGATATAACAATAACCAGGATTAATTCTACTTTAGACTTCAACATTTTTCGGAAACCCACGTATACAGACGCTGTTATCCCTAGTTCTTCAAACAATCCCCATAATATTAAAATGTCAGCTTTCCACTCACTCATAGATAGACTAATAAACATCCCTCTGTCAAATTCAAATTATAACACTGAGCTTAACATAATTCTTCAAATAGCAACGAATAACGGATATGCAACTAGGACTATATTAAAGTTATTGAATAAAAAGCTAAAGCGTAAAACTCTAACGGGTATTTATCCACCGGATAGTCCACCGCGGGAAAATTGGCGTCGCTTAGAGTATATAGGAAAAACGAGCCAACGGATTAGCAACATCGTGTCCAATTATACCAATATTAGTTTTGCTTTTTATAATAATAACACAATAAAGAAAATGATTTTTAACAATAAACCTAGAGTTGATCGCCTTTCCAAATCTGGTGTCTATAGGATCAATTGCAATGATTGTAGTTTCTCCTATATTGGTCAGACTGGGCGCAATTTTGGAGTTAGAGCTAAGGAACATTTATCTGGATGCAACCAATCAACTTTCCATAATCATTTAACGTCAGAAAATCATACAGCTAGCTTGAACAATTTAGATATATTACATATACAACCCAAAGGCAGACGTTTAGATACCTTAGAATCTTACGAAATTAGAAAATCAATATTTCTTAACCAAAATATCCTTAACGAACAGAGAGAAATCCGGTTCTCACCAATTACAGATCCCGCCCTTTTCTATACTCACGTACGCAATAATATACCTTGAATTTTGTTACTCAGCCTATGACTCATCGCACACCTGCGCGATCCGTAGATTAATTTTTATTGCTTATTTTTTATTTTTTTTTTTTTTTGCCCTCCTTCTTTTATTTATATTTTGCTTTTATTGCTTATTTTTTATTTTTTGCCCTCCTTCTTTTATTTATATTTTGCTTTTTTCTACTATATAACAAAATTTTTTACTAACACAAATCAGTAGATACTCCTGATGATGACCTAACAAGTCGAAATCGATCGAGTGATTTTTTAAACTTTTTGAAAATTATTCAAAATAACTGCGAAACAAAAAACAAGTGATTAATAAAAATGTCTTTATTAAGCATATAGTTTATCGAGAAGCAGCTTGTGATCAATAGTATCAAAAGCTTTTTTTAGATCTAGAAAGAGGGCTGCAACATACTCCTTTCGATCCAAAGCATTGTAAATCATGTTAGTCATTTCAACAAGAGCCACATCAGTGCCCGCACCTTCTCTAAACCCATACTGATATGCGTAGAAAAAGTTCGATTCATTTAAGAAACTCCTGAATCGCGAATTTATAACTTTTTCAATAATTTTATCAAATACAGATAGAGTACAAATAGGTCTATAGTTAGAAATTAGATTTTTCTCACCAGTTTTGAAAACTGGGACAACTTTGGCAATTTTTAATTGATTAGGATATTCACCGGTTTGAAAAATTGTATTTACTAATTTCGCAATAATTTCAGTGAAGAAGGCTACATTACGCTTCAGAACCTGATTACGAATATTATCTGGTCCACTACCTTTACTATTATCCAGAGAACAAATAATAATACAAATCTCCGCAGGAGTAGTGGGCGATAGAAATATAGAGTCAGGATTCGAATGCAATGTATTAAATTTATTAATATCTCTATCACTTCCAATTGCTTCTCCCAGCGAATTACCTATACGTACAAAGTAATCGTTAAATATATCAACTATATCAGATATATTACTATATTTATCATCATTAACAACAATAGTTTGAATATCGGAGTTATAATTATTTCTATTTAAAAACTGGTTGATATTTTTCCATAAGTGTGTTTGGTTCACATTACTAAACATAATTTCATAAAACTGTTTCTTCGCATAATATTTCTCCGATGATATCTTTTTATTTAAATTACACAATTGTTCACGAATTACCATGTTATTGGAGTCTAATTTGTGTTTCTTTAATAATCTATTGCGTTTCCCAATGAGTTGCCACAAATTGTAAGTCATCCAGGGACAAGAGTTGCTCTTCAATTTAGCAACAACACTTTTAATTACTGTAAATTTTTCAACTAACTGATTATATTTCTCAATAATCAGTTTAAAAGTTGTATCAGGATCATTAGTATCAAAAAGCATGCTTTCGAGAAAATCAACAAAACATGAGTCAACTTTATCAAAGTTAATAACCCTTTTTTGCAGTTTTCGTCGGAAGAATTTCCCTTTGAAGTTAACCGACGTAAAGACAAAATTATGATCACTAATATTAGAGAAAATGGTGGAATTTTGAACTGTGCCAATATTAACAAAACTAGATACAACATGATCAAGAATATTGTTACTAATTGATCTTGTAGCAAACGTGTTAGTAACAATCATTCCTGAGCTCATCAGAATATTTTTATAGACATAAACTAAATTCGATTTTTTATTTACAGGTATATTTATGTCTCCAATAATAATAGTATCAGTTTTGCCCACATTAAAGCCATCCAAAAATTCTAAAAATAAGTTTACATCTGAATTTGGTGGTCTATAAACAGCTAATAATTTGGTCGATGTGTAATCAGTAAGCTCAATACATATAAAATGAAAGGGAAACTGATTATCATCGCACATAACAATATTAAAATTCAGATTATTTTTAACAAATATAGCTAAACCACCACCTATGCGATCATCCCGACAAGAGAAAACACTCCGAAAATTATTTAGTTGGAATGAAATGGCGTTGTGACTATGAACCCAAGTTTCACCAAGTACCAAGATATCAATGTTTTCATTCAGATTTTCACTAAATAAAATAACATCATCAAACGTATTCATATTATTCATACTGCGTACATTATATTGCAGAATGTTTAATTTTTTTGAAGTGGAATCAATTGTTGTTTTGCTCAATGCGTAATCATCAACGATCAAGAAACAACTATTTACACAATTTTTTTCTAGTGTCTTACTGAATTTGCTCAAATCAATTTTATAATTATAAATATAACACATACGTAAGGTTAAGCTATATTTGTGCAGAATGCATTCAATATTTGTTAGAATAAATACGTTTCGCCAATATAAGACTAATATAAAATAAAATAGAGAGAGAATCAAAAAATTCACAAAAACAGCGTAACACTTACGTATTGTTTGGTGTATATTATAATGAATTACAAGAAAAATAGTCAACATTTCGGAGGATGTCAACATTTATTGGATTTAATATTTAATAATTATGATTCTAAGAAATAATAAAATTATTTAAAATCGGTTGTTAGAAATATAAATATGTATGTATTATTTTGATAGCGTAAATTGTGTAGTTGTTGTTATTGTTTGAATTATGTTACTCGCGTCCCAATCCCAATTCCAAGCCCGTTTCTGATGCACCCCGACATTTATATTACTTTAATTAATCAAAAATGACACGAGTGTTCTCCATCATGAAAACTTTTCCCTCTATTTACGATAGAAAAACTGAAATCTCAAACAAAGAAATGTTTGATAAAAAATAAAAGTAAATCCACCTAAAAGTACCTTTAAATGAAATATTTTTTCTTGCTAATAAATAATAACATGTCACTCATTTTTAGTGAATTTCGTGTTCCCTCCTCAGCTATATTTTGTGTGCATGGTTGATTTATAAAATTATTATAAACAAAATAAATAAGATTAATTAGTGGTCAATGAAATGCTTGTACATTTTGTAGCATATCATATAAATACCGTACTATCTTTACGTAAATGCCTAATGGTTATGTAATTCCGTTAAATTGTGTGTGTTTATTATGATTAATGAATATTAACTTGAAACACCGAACAGATAAGCGATTATGAAAATCTAGTGGTAATTAAATTTTAATCAACTACATACCAAAAATTACTAGATGGACAAACAAGGTCCGTGTATACAACAATACGATATAAATTCAATAATTTAAATTAAATTTCAAATAAATAATTTTTATGATTTTCAATTACTTAAAATAATATTCTTAATTACATTTTCGCTTCTTAGCCACATAAATTATAATTTAGCACGAAATTTTTTCGTGGTCGTTTCTTATTTAGTTTTATTCACCACATCATAGTGTGTGCCACCCAAATAATAATAATGATAACCCACAATGAAATAGATATTTATCATATTAATGGATAAACGAAGAATGAAAAAATATTTCGACTAATTATGTTAATTACCGAAAACCTTAAATTTTTAGAACCAAAAAATTAATGTCAATTTGTTTAAACTTTTTTAAAGCAATTTAAAGTTAAAATGCTTGCAAGCTTGTATAGTAGTAAAAAAGTCTGCTTTGTCACGAAAAATAAATTTTTAAGACTGTACTTGAAACTAATGCATTAAACTGTATTTACCCTTATTTAATAAGATTATGTATGCTACTCATACAAGCATATAACAAATATATAGCAATACTAAAATTTCACGCTTTCATATCAACAAGAAATAATTCATAAACAAACATACCATGTCTAGAATAAGCTTTATTTAACAGAGCAACATTAAATTTAAGGTTATGACATTCTAAATACGATATCTGAGAAAACCATATATAGGATTAAGAATGTTTTATAGAAATGTAAGTATAAAAAATCTAAGCTTTAAACATTTGAAACACTATCGCTCGAGCATTGTATGGATTTGTGTACACAATTATAGAATAGCACAATATTGACATAAATCCTTGAATTTTTGAAATATGACATTTATAAGAAAGATTATCCTTTTATCGTGTCTACGGTGAACTTACATTGTCTTTCTTATGCATTGATTTTGACGTCCCCACTGTAACTTAGTTTAACAGAAAAGTAAATTTAGTCTGAATAATAAATTACTTTGATGTTTTCTAACATTGCAAATACCAATAACAATAAAGGTAGAAAGTTTTACTTTGGAGACAAAAAAAATATATTTACATTAAAATTTAGATGGTTTTTATATGCTCATGCTTGCAATTAAGCTATTTATCTTTTTGATAGACATTTTTTTTAAATTTGCCTTTTTTTATTTACATAACAATTATTTTAAAAAAATCTCGGTTAAAAAAATTTTTATTTGTAGTTAAAAAAATTGCATTGTGGTTTTTATTCGTTGAACTAATAAATTTATTTCAAATATATTCGTCTCAATAAAACAAAACGAATTCCATAAAATTAAAAATTAAATTATAGTAAAAATTCAACAAGACTAAAAATAAAAATAATTTTTGTATCACAAATATTTTCTTGATTTATTCTGGACGAGGGAGTTGATCATAAAATGTATGCTATTTGGTATTAGGCATCTAATTCTTATTAGCCGGGTTCCATTGGTGTAGTACTTACAAGCAGAGATGCAAACCGGTTCGCGAACCGAACCACAAAACCACTGAACCTGTCATGTTTTGGGGAACTAAAACCAAACCACTTTTAAAATCTGTAGGTTGAACTAAAACAAAAACTGAACCATTTCTACCCTACCAAAAATTAGTTTAATTTTGAAACCAAACCACAAACCAACAAATTATTCTAATTTTCAATAAAAAAGTGTTACAATTGCAAAAACAAATTATGGGAATTTAGTAATTCACATTCCGGTCACATGTTTAGTGAGGTATGACACATGACATGATGTTTATGTTTTTGTTAATTTTACGTCAACTGGTTGTCGTCAACATCCCATGCCAGAAATCTTCACGATATTACCCTTTCAAAAATATTACCTTCTGATGTAATACGTTTGCTATAATTAAGAGTAGAATGTAAATATTTTGTATTTTCAGTTTTAATTGAGAAATATTCCAACTAATCAATTATTATATTAATCCTTTTTGTTTTCATATTACCCATGTGAAAATTGCGGGAAGCAACAAAAACAAAAATCCGGTGTTTGACAAATTTATTTTTGGCAAAACAAAAAAACCACAAGTGCAACGAATGATGTTTTGTTATGAGAAACAACCACCCAGTGAAGAACTTGACCCGAAACGAAGAAATAAATATAAAAAAGTACAAGATATTTGTACACATAAATCGACACTTGAATCTCGATTATCAGGGATCCGATTATTCGTGAACTTCGATTATCCGGGATTTTTTAGTTTCTTGGTTAATGTGAATTTCATCTGATTAACCGGGATTTTTTTTAGTTCTTATAAAAATAATTCAATTAACCGGGATAATCGAGTTTCATGTGTACATTGTACACAGTTAGAAATAAGACGCCGTTTTTTATTCCGACCACCATGTTAAAAAGGGACGTATTTGAAAAGTTGTTAAAATGAACTCCGATTTAAAAAAAACACAGATTGCTCCCAAATATATAAATAATCTTTTTTTATTTATCTCTAAATTTTAAAAATGTACAAAAAACGTTATAAATTCGTTATTATTTGAAACGTTATAAAGATGAAGTTGGTGTGATGTGGCCAGAGTTTTACAAATGTTAATAAACAAAACTTTTATATTGCTTATTCTTTTAAAAGGCAAATGAGCGCCTTCGAATTGCATGCTCCATTAATGTATCAATGGACCTAACTTTTCAATTGTAGTGGCATAGTGAATTATAAAATGATGCTTTGGCTTCAATGGTATTTTCGGATATAATTGCTTAAATAAAATGTAATGCTTTTCTACTAGATGCTTTATTTTTAGAACCATGTCTTTGGAAACAATTTAGTTGCAAAAATTAGATGCCAAATCTCTAGCAAATATATAATCAATTGACATTGTCGTTTTACTAATGGAATGGATGATACGAAAATATCTTGCAAAATTATGGGAGTATATGTTAAGAGAGTCTACATTTGAGCAGCTTTCTGGCCTACATCACAATTTTGAAAATCGATAACTACATCGGAAGGTCTATTTGAGCGATGCAAATATCCAAAATCGAATCTTCGTATTTTACGTTTTAAGTCTAATATCGATATAAGTTTCTGATTTTTAACAATGAAATTAAAAAACAATGCAGCTTCGTATGGCTCTACACCTTCTAATTGATCAGGCATTATGTCGACAACTTTATGAAAATAATTTAAATTGTTTAAAACACAATGTCCTTTAACACCAGAAAAATTATTTCTTATTTCTTATTCCTAATTTTCTAAATTCCGTGCGCATTTCAACTTTTGCCTCTTTAAAAATAGATTGAATTTTTTCTTTTTCAATTAAGCACATCGACTAAAATATGTGTCCGAGAAGGACTCTACAAAATTATGAAAGGCATTCATTCCTAGGTTAACGCCGAACACAGAGACTAAACCTGCCTTAATAACCAACATTTAAACCAGTGGTTTCTAAAATTTTAATTTCTTCTACAAATCTAGCCAAAATCGAATTTAATCCAACAGATTTTATATCTTCCGAGTAACACAGCGCCAACAAATCTACATTGTTCAATTCAGTGTAAGTCTGAACGGGAAAATTTATGATCTGAAAGTAAAATTCACCAATTTTGTAAATAGAAGTTTTTTTTCCCGATCGGATTGACTACTTCAAACTCATCAAAATAGTTGAATTTGAATGGCGTGTGAAGAAGATAGAAAAAGGTCATTTATGCTTAGGAATTGGTCATTATTTATGTTTTCATTAGACTTGATCGGTGAACTATTTTTTACATACTCTTGGATATTTTTATTTTTTAAAAGAAATTATAGAGTTTCCGGTATGCTTACGTAACTAAACGAATTTGAAATTGGTATTTCTATATACAGCTGGGTTTTCTTATTCCAACGTTGTTCAAATCTAGTATTCAAATCTACTTGTAGTGGTTGTGGAACTACAATAAACGCTTTTTTCTTTCGCTTATAACCAGACTTAGCATATTAATAATATCTGTAAGTGAACGCTGTAAGGCAGAGATTAAATAATCTTGCTCTGGATTACTTAAATTTGTCGACTTTACGTACAAAAACAATAACTTTAATATACTCAATATAGATCCTACTATAATATCAAAATCACAATCAGACAATGCAAGTTTACTTAAAATTTATCCAAATATTTATTTATTTGATCAATTGTTTCAATTAATAAGGTTGAAATTTCGTCTTCACTTTCATCTTTATCTATTAGAGGGATTAATTTCTTGACTTCCTGATCTTCCTGAATTACTGAAGCTTGAATATTATTTTTCGTGGAATTGTATGTTTTTATATGTCGCCTTAATCCACTGAACGTTTGAAATTTAGAAGAGCAGTTTCGAACGAAACAGACAATTTTATACTCCCCATTTTCTTCTACATTGTGAGTTTCTCTTTTCAAATATTTTATCATTTCTTTAATGGTGAATTTAGTATCGCCACAAATATAGCATACTTAATCCATATTTAACAGGTTTACAAATTTTAAATTTTTCAAGATCTTAATAAAAATATATAATAAATTTAACTGGCAAAAGAAATTAAAGATTATATTTAAACTTTAAACTTAAAATAAATGATTTAAATGATACATAAACAATTCTTTTTTTACGTACATATTAAAATCAATATAAAAAAATTAAAAATACAACAAACAAAATTATGGCACTTGACTTATAAGTGCGTTGCAATGTCGCATGCACGTTGCCACATGTTCCAAATTAATTTTATAAACAAAATGTTGTATAAACCCCCATAACATTCACAGGTTTTCATCATATTCTACGTTTAGGATATAATGGTTTTTAAAACATATGTCTATAGCGCATTTTAAATTTGGTCCTGTGTTAAATATGTTTCCATCCACAGCTACATAATAAGACACAATATTTTTAAAATTTAAACCAGACGCAATAATGTCTGCTGATTTGTTGATGTGGCTTCCTCCAATGAATTGTAGACCTTTAATCAAAAAAATAATAAAAAACTATAATTATTCTATAAAAACTTAATAGATGCCGGACCTACTTCATGTAAAACCATCAATTTTTTAAAAGAAGCGAAAACACCGCATTTACTCATACTGCCACGTCCTTTTACGGCTGGGGAACATAGTATTAAAAGGCAATACAAACAATATAACGGTGCACATAATTCTACAAATTAGGAAAGTTAAAAAATCATATTAAAAATGAAATCAAAAGAGAAGTAAAGCAATCAGCTCAAACATCAGCTACTGTTATGTGGAAAAAAATCAATCCAAATCCAAATCATTTTGGATTGTTCAATCAAGAAGCGGTCACACAAATGAAAGTAAAATTTTAATTAAGCATTTTAATTTTGACATTTATTTAGTACTAGCTGACCCGGCGAACTTCATACCGCCTCAAAATCAATAAATATTGTTTAAAGTTATTATAGCTTAATTAAATTGAGTTTTTTATTAAGATAAAATGAATTTCTCTCTCTCTCTCTCTCTCTCTGACACTATATCCCATCAAGGGATTTGGCCGCCTCAAATGAGGTTTCATAATCATATTTTCATTTCGAAGTGATTATAATTCATTGATCCTAAACCAGCCGTGAAATTTTTTCCTTGTCACTACCGGGAATCAAACCCGAGACCTCCGGGGTGGATAAAATGAATACGCCAAATTAATTAAATTTCATCAAAATGAAATATATTTTAATTACATTGAAATGAATTTAATTTACGTAGCAGCAAGGCTTTCGTTTTATTGAATTGATTCGAAATAATTCGCGTAGCATTGTTGCACTACTTTCTTTTAAACTATTTGCTGGGTGGATTGCAATAGTCTCGATTCCTCTCAGCAAAGCATTTTGTGATATACCACATTTTTGTGTTATTGTCAGGTGCGAGAACGAACAAATCGGATGGCTTGCCGACACATGAACATGCTACGTACAATTGTCCGTGAGAGAAACATTCATTTTCTAGATTCAGGCCACAAACACTCAAGGATGTGCCTTGCAATTTGTTGATCGTCATGGCAAATGCAAGACGAATTGGAAATTGAATTCGTTTAAACTCGAATGGCATATCGGTTGGGATCATCAGAATTCTCGGAATGAGAACTTCCTCACCTGTGAAATTTCCTTGAGTTTTCTCAAAACCAAACGCTTTCCGTTACATAGCTTTGGTTGATTCAGGTTTCGTAGCATGATGATTACCGAACCAACTTTCAGTTATAAATTGTGCGTTGGCAAGCCAGCCAGATCCAATGAGTTTAAAAATTCAGTTGGATAGTTGGTTGCTTCGTCTTTGTTTATCACACAGTCGACAGATTTGAAGGAATGCAGTGGACCGATGATTAGATTTTGAATTGTGAAATTTAAGTGATCTACATCTTTGTTCTTTGCCGCAAGAATTACTCGTTCACTTACCCAATTGTGATTTTTGTGGTTAGTAATGATGTTCGGGAACACTTTGTTGATGAGCTCGTCCTTCGTTCTTCGGCAGATGGATCGTTTAACTATAGACAATCAAATTAAATTTTTCGTTCGTGCTAAAAAATGAAAACAAAATATATTTCTGACAATTTCAATGTCATCGTTGTATTTGTCGTTTTTCGTTAAACTGCGTATACGTTTACGCAAAAAAACAAAATATTTTTGGTTGTTTGCGGCTATTTACAGAAAATGAACTCGTAGTTTAAATTTTTACGTTTATATAGAATGAAATATCTCTGTTAGGTTGTCTCTGGTTTAACAATGCAGCTCGCATGTTTGTCGTCAGCTGAAGTTTCATCACATAGCACCACGCAGAGTCGATGATCAAGCGTTTATTTGATCGACAGCGGTCGATCTTGGAATCGCTGGTATTTTTTGACGGAAATCGTCGGACAGTAGAATCATTGCGCCTCCAAAACATCTTGAGTCATTGCGTACATCTTTCATAGTTCGATTGAGTGCTTCCAATTTGTATTTGTGCGCCATTGTACTTTTAGGTTACGATTTTACTTGCTACCAAAACTTTCGTCATTGCTGAGTGTTTCGAAATGTTGCAAGTCGGGTTTTCAGCCGATTGAAGGTTTAACGACAATTTCAACGCTGAGTAACTACTACAGCAATTTCGGATCTCGCACGAATAGTGGCCAAAATCAATGACATGAGGAATGCCTTCCTAGTTTCACTGGCTGCATCGAAGAAAAATAATCCACAATTTCCATCATGAATTATATAGCTAAGTAGATAAAATAAAAGGATTGGATAAAAAAATAAAACACTAATTTGCATGCAGCCTCCAGTCGGATTCGAATCCAGTACTTCACGGCCCAAGCGCCGAAGCTTTAACCACTGCACCACTCGTCACATACAAACTACACATACAAAATTTATATAAAAAAAGGTTTTTTTATTAGATTTTTGGGGCTTCCCTTTTGAGTTTTTCCTACTTTTCTTTTTTCCTAAACCACCACTGTATTGAGACGAACAAATAAAAAAAAAATCATCAAAATCAGTGAATCCATTCTCTAGATATCATCATAAAAGCCATTCCATACAAAACATTCGATACATTTTTGTTTGGTCAATTTTTCCGATGTTTTAATAGTTATTATGCTATTCGGAGCGAAGACAAATCCAACAAAACAAAGATCATAAAAATGGGTCCAGCCGTTCTTGAGCTATAAATGGTGTAACTAACCCGACTTTGTTTTATATATAAAGATAATGTCATTAATATATGTGTGTATGTACATACCTAAAAAATAAATATTTTCATATTTTTACTGAGTTTTTATATGTTTTATGCTGTTCTTGACAGTGCCTAAATACTTTTGACCGGCAGTGTATATCCTTATACATATTTAAAAGCCATTCTTATACAGGGGCCACAAATATACATAAATAAATACACAAATTAATCAGATACTGAATTAAAAATAAATTGCATACATATTCCGTAATATTTTTCTTTAATGATAGTATCACGACAAATTTATTTTGGGCTGACATTAAAACCTGGCGGTGTTTCTTTCGTTGGTAGAATATTTTTTGGGTTGCTATATAGAAAATAGTCTTTAAAAAAAATTTTGGTAGGCACTTGTCTATAGTCAAAGTCTGTATATTTTAGTATTGCCATCGATTTTTTTTAGAATATAGGCCAACTTCATATATTTGTCGACGTCGGGCTCGAACAATTTCGCTATGTACCTAGTAGATTACATATCAACAACCTCGTAGGTAACATTGCGTAATATACTTCATACATCGTTGATTGTGTATATAAGACTCTCAGATCTAATATTATATTTTAAATATCTGTGACACAATATAGCTAAAAAAACTCGTCTATATCGCACATAACATGTGAAATGTCAAATCAAACTAACGTAAACGTCGCGTTAAATTAAAGTTAAAACAACAGCAAAGAGAAAACCCAATATTTAAGTACCATGAAACAAGTACGAAAATGATATTTTATTACAAATAAAAAACGTATAACTCCTACTACACGTTCCACAAAAAAACCGCCAAGTAAATGAAAGTATTTTCGAAATGGTTTCATAGAATCTGACATATAAAAAATTCTTATCTATGTAGTCCCGAATCATTGATATAAACATTTCTTGGTATTCTGAACTTTTTTTTTTTTTGATTGAATGTAAGAATATAATATTATAACGTGTATACATTTTTGATGTTATACATTTCAACTTTTTGAAACTCAGCAAACAAAAAAAAAAGTTCTGTTTAGTTTTTGTCTATACCATGAAAAAAAAATACATTTCAAAAATTTGTATAAGCGCAGCAGACATATGCTATTGTATAAACATACACACACACATACGAAAACATCTTTCGTAAAAGCTCTTTTATATGTAAATTTTTAAAGTAGAAAAAACATCATCATCATCATTAGTCATACCAATTTTTTTTTTGAATTGGTATATGTATGATGACCCGATTTTTTTGGCGTGTGGTGTCATGGTGCGAAACACAGATAAAGCCGAAAAATTTATCAGTGCTTTGAAAATTGTACCTCGTTCATTGTTTGTGCACCAACTGTGTACCGTAATCGTTTGAATGAGATGCGATCTGAAATAATTGACTTGATTATTTTAACTTGTCACAGTTTCGCTTTGTTTAAGCTTTAGGGTTGTTCTGCTATTTTACATACAATATAATGAACGGAAGTATTTAATTTGCATATTTTATTCTGATATATTTATTTAATTAAATTAACTGATTATTTAAATTATAAACCTTTGAAAAGCCTTAAGCCAAAACCGCACAAATATAGTATTGAAGATCATAATCCAATTATATTTGAATCTTATGAAATTGAATACCAAAAGCACAATAAAAATTATTTTTTTATTAAATCGTTTACATTATGGATATTTTATTTTCATATCAAATCGATTTTCTTCTTTTAAATTGCTTTTTTACTCATTAAGCAAAAGATAACAAAATTTCAATAAAAACATTACCCTGATTATTATTATTTTTTTTAAATTGACTGATAATTTACATAAACATCTGACCAGATGCAGATCCTAGCCTAACCCAAAAAGAGTACGAAAAAATTAATAATATTAAAATTTTCACTCGACTTTAAACCCAAAAAATAAATAAAAATAAAATTAATCAATTTTATATTTTGCTCTTAAAAATTTATCTTCATAATTTTTATATATTTTTAAGCATGAAAATTGAATACGATATTCGTGTACGATAAGTAGGAGAACCAAGAAACCAAATTGAAAATTCAACGATTTCCAGCATCCAAACACATAACGACGAAGCCAAACCAAACCGAAACAGAAAAAAAAAATTAAAATTAGAATAATATTTTCTTGTTATCTAAAATTAAAATCAAAGATTTTCATTTCATCTTTTTTTCTCGTTTTTATTGAAAATTATTATGCTCGTAAAGAAAAATATAATGTAGACTGAAAAAAGTAGATCGGAAAATAGGAAAAAACCCAGAAATAAGAAAAAATCAAACAGACCCCCACAAAATCATGGTAAAATACAATCGCTTTCTCTTAACATTTTTTTTTCACTATGTGCTTTTTTTTTGGTCGGAAACATACTGAAATAATGAAAAATTAAATATTGGTCTATTAATTTTTCGATCTATTTCTATTTAGGTTGGGTGCAAAACGTAATGCTTATGATTATAGAAAATTAGATTGGTTTTGTTATGGGATTACAGTTTTGGTATTTATATTGGATAAAGGAAGTCCTAGATCTAGGTAATAAGTATATTACGATTTTATTTTTTATGCTTTTTGTTAATTGTGCTAAACTAGCAGTTTTTTTGTGGTTGGAAAACTTTTTTGGGTATAGAAAACATATTTGTTAGGGATACCGTTTCTTATTTATTGAAATTTAAAGCAATTTTTCCACAGGGACAATTGTAAGATAAACCAAGTTTAATGCTGCTTTGGAATAATAAATAATTTTTGAATTTTTTGACTTATAGATGGCTAATGTGTAAGAATCACAACAATCAGTTTCGAACAGACGAGATTAATGATTTGAAAAAATCAGTCTTCTCATCAGGTCGCGACGACTGATGTTGTTTATTACATACACCATTTACAATACACCAATACACCATCACAATACACCATTTACAATTGATAAAAACCAAAGTAAATTATAAAAAAAAAAAAAAAAAAAAAAAAAAAAAAAAAAAAAAAAAAAAAAATAAATAAATAATTGTTTAAGGTTTCGTTAAGTCAGCAATTATATGTAAGTACTTCAAAAGTTTAGAAATATAAAAGCATTTAAAGCTCAAAAAAGCGTATATGCTACGTTTTATTAATTAAATGAAAAAATGCGGGGTGAATATGTTGTGGCCAATACACGACTTTTTTACCACGAACGTTTACTCAGATCTCGAGCATATCGCACTCGATTTCTAAACCGAAAAATGAAACTCGCCGAACTTGTGATAAAACTCTTCCTGTTTCAATTTCAGGAAACCAACAAGGTCATCATTTGTTGAAAATTTAATCATTTAAGGGACGCTTGGATCGCCCAATTAATTAAAGAAGTTAAAGTTAAAAATGATCGGAATTAATTTTGTTTAAAGTTTAATTTACTATATTTTGCTTTTTAATCGTTTTTTCGTTTATGCTATACAAATACAGCTGCAAAAATCACTACGATCTCCCAATTTATAGAAAAAACTTTAGAATGCAGGTTCATCCTGGTCAATGAATCCGTCTTAACTGTATAAGGGCCATATTTTTTGTTGAAAAAAGGACCAATATCATAAAATCCGAACGGAAAATTCAATGGTTCTAAAATATTTCAATCAACGGGCAGAATGGAATTAAATGAAAGTTTAAGGCCTGCTGCACATTTCACCTAAGCTAAGCGATAAAAGTTTTATTGGAAAGATGCACATTTGAGCTAAACTGAGTGAGCGATCTAACTAGCTCAAATGTGCAGCGGAATGAGCTGTGCGAGCTCAACTTTGCTAACAGAAACTACGTTTCTCGTTTAGCTTAGCTGAAGGAAAAAAACTAGTCTAAAGGAAAAAAACTACAATTACCAGTAAAAATCAAATTTCGAAAATCTATTAGCGAAGTCATTACGCTTAAAATATTAAATAAATTGTATTTATGCGTCACCCTCCCCCTCCCTCCCATAACCACTAGGACTAATTTTAATAGATTTAGTCGAGTGTGTTTGCACTTTGTTCAATCCGTTTTAATTTTCCGGTCGTATTTGATGATTCCACCATGACCCTAATGCTCCACCAGCACTTGTAGCACAATCCAATGGAAATGGTACTGGAATTTTTTACAAATTAATTACAAATTTGTTACACAGTTAGAAAATTTTTTACAGGTCCCGTTATTCTACACCATACTTTTCGTATTTTTGTTAATATTTATTGTATCCTACTGGAGGTGGTACTGGAATTTTTTACAAATTAATTACAACATATAGACATAGTTCAACTATCCCAAAAAAACAACTGTCCCAAAAAACTACCCCCAAGGGGTGCAATTATTCAAAACCCATATTTTACGTTACAACCTGCTTTACGCATTTCTGGTAATATTTATTGTATCGTACTGGGGGTGATATTGTAATTTTTACAAATTAACTACAACATATTGGCACAGCTCAACCCCCAAAAGCTTCCCCTACGGGGTGCAATTTTTAAAAACCTTATTTTTCATCACACCACGCCTTTTACGTTTCTGTGATTTTTTGTTGCATGTAGTGCTGGAGTAGTACTGGAATTGGAAAGAATAATCGGTCGTCTAAAAATGTTTAAGGTTTTGTCTAAAAAAATAGGAGTTTTTGTAATTCCGTATGTTGACGATATCTTGACCGTCATTTGTGCTTTATCGAATATTTCACAACCATTACCAAAAGACGACAAATTTATGTAGGCAATACTCATGTAGGCTTTATTTAAAGGCTCTACAAAAATAAAATTTATAATAAATTCAAACATAAATAAAAAACTAGTACATATAAATATAATGAAATGACATATTATGTCTAATTAATAAAGAAAATTTTTGTTTTCACGTAAAACTGATATATTATCATAGAAGGGATGGAAGTCTTTCGGTATGACACTCTTGAGTTGCTGGAGATGAGCCCATTTTTGATGTTTAATCTTAATATCGGAAGTTCGCTTTTGCATGAAATCTTCAAGTCTATTTATATGTATGTACGTCTCTTCTTTTCCGTTGGGGAAGGCTAATGAAATCAGAACCAAAATCTAATTTCACTTTTATTTCGCCGTCCGGTGTATATTTAATTGATTTAATATTATTAACGGTAGGATCGCCTACCTTTCGTCCTGGGCGAGTTGATGAATAAATTAAATTATCATCGTAATTTTTTACGAAATCATATCATAGCCGTTTTATTTCGTAAGGTTTAGGATTCTTCTTTGCTTTGGCTGTATACTCACAATAATCATTAGGGACATAAATTGGTTTATTCTTGAGATGTCTCTCAATTGTTTCATGGACGGAATCAGCTTCCATCTGCGTATGCCCTTTTTCCAAGAACTTTTGCTCTACAATAATATTTTTTTCTACGCTGAAAGATAATAATGCGTTTGCCAAAGTGCAGTTTTTATTTTGATAACCGCATCCGTCGCTCCATATAATTATTGGTTTGTCTTCTTGGTAAATATCCTTTAAGTAGTCTATGACGCATGAAGCAAAAGTAGTGGCGTTTAAATCTGCGTCAATTTCTGTAAACCAATAGCAGCGAGCACTATGAGTATTCACATTATATATCGTGAAGTTGTGGCAGCAAAGTTTTCTTTTGTAATATAAGGCTGATGCATTCAACATGGGACAAACTTTCACGGCTTGCAAATCCTGTTTTTTACCTCGCTTTTTATCGTTACATTTTTCTTCTCTAGCCTTTTCCTTGCGAAAAATATGCTCGTTGTACACTTCTTTCGATAAATTGCCTGCCTTGAAACTGCAACATTCATCACACTGATCTTTTTTGGGCTGTTGAAAGGAAATTTGTTTTTCATCCACCATCTTGGAAAATGTGCAGTTTGATAATGGTTTTGCCTTAGAAAATTCAGCACACCACTTTTGATACTCCACATAAATCGCAGCTTTATTATTACCAAAATTTAATACGGGCAGTAATGGGATGGGAGTTTTGGTAAACTGTCCAAAAATTTTACCAGGTCCTCTTTTTGTTCGTTAACTGGTTTAACGATAACCCTCAGCAATCTATTTTGCTCAATCATTATCTCTTTTGAAATTTGCATGCCACCAAGAGCTTTTGAGAGCCAATTTCTAATCATAGTCTCTTTTAACCCAAAGGTACCCAAAAAATATTTCTGGCGCACTTGTAATTTTTGGTCATCTTTCGGTAAAAAATATAATTTTGTGAAAGACCGGCGAGAGTCATCCGGTTGAGTTTTTTTGTTTACTGGTACCTCTTTGACAAGGGACAGAATTTACACCTTTTTCTGATCCCAGGACATGTTGAACCAAAAATTATTAAAAAGCTTTAGCCGTTGACTTTCAGGGAAACTATGACAATATCTCACGTGAGAAGTTTTTCATTTTTGGGAGGTACATGGGGGGTGTTTTTAGGTCTCGTCCATCCTATATAATCTTTACCGAGTTCTCGGTGGCGCTTATTTTTTTCATCTACCGAATCCGATTTTCTCGC
Source organism: Nephrotoma appendiculata (assembly GCA_947310385.1). Taxonomy (NCBI): domain Eukaryota; kingdom Metazoa; phylum Arthropoda; class Insecta; order Diptera; family Tipulidae; genus Nephrotoma; species Nephrotoma appendiculata. Next base: position 133,428,792 of record OX371225.1, on the reverse strand, counting down.
GTTTCTCTTGTGTTTTTTCGAATACTTATTGTTATCTTCATCAGAATCCATAAATTGATTTTCAATTTCAATGCAATAATCTGGATCATTTTCACATTCTTGGTCATCAAGTTCATTATCAGAAGTAACAACTTTGCTTTCATCCAATTTTCTTTTGAGTTGAGTATTTTCAAATCCTGCTTGTACTATTTCGTTAATATAGATGTATTCTTCCTCACACTCTATAATATCATTTTCGCCTTCGATGAGATGTTCTGAATTGTCGATATTTTTGTGGCATTCAAATTCAATAGCAGACGTTAAAATAATATTGCGTTCGTTTAGTGATTGTTGTGCGTTTTCGAGTAGTGCTGATATTTCATCTTCAGTAGCTACTACATTATTAATATTGGATTGTTGTTCCGTTACAATTGTTATTGTTTCAGCACCTAATTCAATTTCGTTTTTTGTTACTTTCCGATCAATATCGCACGATTGTAAAACAGTTATGTTTTCAATATTTTCGATTTGCGATTGGTCAATTTCAGAAACTTCGATAACAAACTGATCGGATGTTGATTCAAAGGTTTTTTTGACCATACCAACCATAATTTTGCCACGGGAATACATGATTTTTCTAAAGAAATAGTACTTAAAACAATATAAATATTTTTTTTTTGTATTCACCTGGTTACAGAACTTACCAAACGTTCGTAAACGTTAGTTTAAAATAGTAGAAAATATAAATGTTTGCGCAAGTGATTTGACGTATATGGCAGCACCTGTAAAAAAAGTCGGAAACTGTTTTATAATAAGTGACATAACGTATCAGCAAAATGATTTATTTTTTCCACAAATAAGTATTTTGATAAAACCTCGTGTTTTATTTTGTATAAAAAAACTATTTTAAATATTTTTTAAACATATTATCTTACCTTCACTGAAAATTATTGATTGCAAACCTAGCAATTAATGGTTTTCAGCCAACCTTCATAGTTTTTAGTAAAACCCAAGCAACTTTGAGTATATACGTTATCTCAATAGTATTGCCTACACTTTTATTTTGTGATTTACCGTATTAATTATGAGAATTTTCATTTAATAATTAATATTTATATAATGTAATTTTTTATTTATTATACTTAAAATATTATTTACAAACACTTCATTAACTAATTTTACCCGCGTTTGTGTCAAATTATTAATTAAAAATAACGGAATTTACGGTTCTCAAACGAGCAATCTTATTTGACACTATTACACATTAAATTTTGGTAGATACGTGACTTCCCTAATTATAAAAGACTTAGCACATACGTTTTTTTCTTTATCGCTCATTTCTTCTTGTTTTTAATGAGAAAAATGAGAGAATGAAAAAATATTCAGATATAGTTTCTCGCAACGAACGTCTTGGCATCAAAAACGCATTTTCGAAAAATGTCAGATACGTTAATTCACACTTAGGACGACGATATATTATTCTTATGTTTATTATTTATATAATAATATAACAAACTTATTTTTAAATTAAAACTGGCACACGAAGAAGCAACTTTCATATTGAAAAACTCAGTCTGTCAAATCGTGTAGTCGATCACCAATGTTCTACCGACCGATAGAGGCGCTGTTTTGGTGTTTGTAAATGTCAATACGCAAACAACAAAACATTTTTATGGGTGAAATATCTCTTTTAGGTTGTCTCTGGTTATTAATGGTTATCTTTTAGGTTGTCTCTGGTTATTAAATTAATTTTATTTTTTTTTTTTCATCAAGAATTCATCATTTCTTACGTATAGTTCCGGTTAGGGTAGGGTTTAGCACATTCATACACAGCTAATGAACACATTTTTTTGCTTTCACTTCATAGCGTGATCGTTACAACGAAACAAAGTATTTTAGTACCTACTGTTAATTTACATGTTTTTTTCATTTATGATTTTAATAATAATTATGAATATATTGTTTTTAATTTTTTCAATAAAATTTATTTTACTAATAGTAATAAACAACTCATTGGACTAGTTAGTAAATGAATAATGAAACTTAATACGGATAAGGAAACATATAATAGGTGTACCTGCTAAATATGTCGTCTCTGCCTTTTCTTCAATGTTTGAATTCCATGGTTAAGTTTTTTTTTTTTTTTTTGCTAAATAATGAAATTTGTGCGTGTTTTATGTTCAGAAAGCAAAATGGTGATGGTGGCGTAGTAATGATGTATAGTTATAACATGACGAGAATGGGAAAATCATTTATATTGTATTGTAATAAATGAAAAACATAACAAAAAAATATTATTTCTGCGTGTGCCACAAAACCTATTAGATATCTCTAAAAGAAAATATAGAGGTATGTAGAGGCCTCTATACATGAGAGTTTGGAAAAACGAAAATTTCTATTATTATAACAATACAAGACTAATATAAAATTATATCCGGATATGATAGTTTTTATATGAATTATTATTATTGTTTGCTTCCATTTCGATAAATTAAAGTTTAACGAATGATAAAACATAAATCATTATTTAATTTTTTCGTTATATGCTTCCTGTGTGTGTGTGTGTGTATTTATAGAATTGTATGTACGAAGCAAACAGCAAGAAGGAGCATAAAAAAACGATAACAAGACGAAACGAAAATCATCATAATAAATTGAATTAAGTTTAATCGCATAGGTTGAATCTTTATAAATAAACCATAACTTATTTATATTTATGTCAAGATTATGTTCGTTTTATGTTTTTTCATATTTTCTTTTAATAATACATAGTTTTGTCTTGCCTTTAATCCAGGCAAAAACTCAATTCATTATCTAAAAGTGAAATGTATAAAATAATAGAGAGACAAAACTGGAAACAAGATAAGAAGATGACAAAATGAAAGACCAAATTATTTTTTCTTTATCATTGGGACTGCAGCAAAATGAAATTATTTATTATATTCATATTTTGTGACAACGATTACAATGAATGGTATTATTTAAGGGTGCGGAATTTATTTTTAAGAGTTTTTCTCACAAAAATTATTTCTATTCGTAAGGGTTGAAATAACTTTTGAATTAAATCATTTTTTTAAATTTAATATGATGCAGATCAGATTACCAAGCGTATGAGTATATTGAACTGAGAAACTTTAAAAATGTATCTGTATTTGCAGACGCTTTGGTTTTGGAACGGCAAAACCATTGTAATTTCTTCCAATCCTGTTTGAAACCGTCCAGCCCCTGCTCCATGGGTTCACTTACACTATGTAAAGTATTGGGACTACAAATTAATTCGGTCCGTTTTCAAAAAAGTGGCTCGGACTATAATAAGTTGTTTATTGTATCAGCTGGTGTCCGTTGTTTCAGACAGATTAGACATCTGCCATTAACATTCAGTTTGTAGTGTTTTAAGTTTCATACAAAACGCATTTTTTAATGCGTTGAATATGTCGGATTTTATGATAACTAAACAGCATTTGCAGGAGTGCTACTTTTTTGTGAAAGCTGAAGGAAATCGAATACTTGTGGAAGTTTATGGTGACAATGATCCGACCGATAAATCATGTACAGTATGGTTTCGACGCTTCAAAAATGATGATATGAATATAAGCCTTGCCTACGACAGCAATGGACGATGAATTAGAGGCATTGCTCGATGAAGATCCAACTCAAACACTAGAGGAGCGTGCCGGTACATAGGGGGTGATCCAACAAACAGTTTCCGTATGATTGAATTCTATGAGCATGATTCAAAAGCAAGGCAATTGTATTCCTTATGAATTGAAACCAAGAGACGTGGAAAGGCGTATTTTTCTTGTGACCATCTGCTTCAAATGCAAACAAAAAAAGGTTATTTACATCAGATAGTGACTGGTGACGAAAAAGAGATCATCTACGATAACCCCAAGGGAAAAAAAATACTAAGATTTGCCCAGCCAATCGTTGCCATCGATCTCAACATCAGCACCAAAGACCAACATTCATGGTTCAAAGGTTAGGCTGTGTATCTGCTGGGACCAAAGAGACGTTGTGTACTACGAGCTGCTATAAACTGGCGATTCCATTACGTGCGAGCGGAACAGACTCAATTAATTCGTTTGATCCGTGCATTACGTGGAAAACGACCGGAATATGAGGAAAGGTATAATAAAGTTCTTCTTTTGCATATCAACGCTCGGCCTCACGTTGCAAAAGCCGTAAAAGGATATTTGAAACACTCAAGTGGGATATTTTACCAAACCCGCTGTATTCTCCGTACATTGCTTCTTCTTATTACTGGTTGTTCCGACGGATGCAACACGATTTGGCAGGTCACCGGTGCACTTCTTGAAGAAATTGAAAATTGACTTCAAACTTGGATCGCCAATATTTTAATTCATTCGTTTAAATCATTCGTTTATTCATTCGTTAATTAATTCATTCGTTTTATTTTAAAATAAATGCATTTTTAAAATTAAAAAAACGGACAAAATAAATTTGTACTACCAATCAAAGTAGAAAAATTGCAGAAAAATTTACGTTTTCATGGCAAACCTATCTCTTACATAAAGTAATATTTTTTTTAATTATTATTAAATTTGACCCGAAAGTATTATGATTATTTTAGCTTTGGTAGTATCTAATTTAGTATTTAAATTTGATAAATTTCCGGTTATTTAATTCTTATAATTGCCATCAAAACAAGAAAAACTATTACAGCGAAAAAAGAAAAGTGTCCAACTTGAAACAAAATTTCATCAAGTTTCACCAGAGTAGTCAATGAAATACATTGTTATGTAATAAATACTTCCTTATGCAACAAAATGTATCCTAACATTATTTTATTCTCGTTATTCACGTAAGTGAAGTTATCCCACGATTCTATCCCAGAAAAAAAATCATCAGGCAACACACACTCTCTCTCTCTCTGGCACTATATCCCATCAAGGGATTTGGTCGCCTCAAATAAGGTTTCATAATCACATTTTCATTTCGAATAATGAGTAATTAATTCATTGATCCTAAACCAGCCGTGCAGTTTTTTCCTTGTCACCACCGGGAATCGACCCCGGGACCTCCCTTCGGTCGCTGGAGCAAGCATGCTAACCACTTTGCCACTGGGGCGGTGGCCCGGCAGGGGTGGTGTTAAGTAACACTAATCAATAAAAAATTGTCAGATTAAGGCTATATGATTTTTGAGATCATCACATTCCTCCTTTTCTTTTAGAAAAGTTCGAAAAAAGGTTCGTGGCAACTTCGTGCGAAATTTAAATGTATGTTTTACTCAAATACGAGTTATATCGATATATCAGGCTCAGGGCCCAACTTCGCTAGTTTATACTTGTAATACATTTAGTTCATACAAATGCATGTTCTTTCGATTTAACGGTTAAAGTAACGAACTTAATTTTTGTATTTAACGTGATTTTTAGTAAATTCCGGGCTGGGCTAGCCTCACAAATTACTGTATATTTTGATGAAATTTCCGAGATGAATCGTGAGATAACTTCACGTACGTTCGTTGCCTTAACGATAATCTATCGAAAAACACGAGTAATGGGTTTTAAATCCACTTTTCCTATTTGGCGTCTTATCAGTTACCTACACAACGAATATTGAAGGTGCAGTTTACACACGTTTCTGTGCTGAATATTTGTAAATAGCTTGTAATATTTGTAAAATGCAACAAAAATGTATTTTTCTATTATTTATTTATAAAAATTATAACGCATTTCAAACGAAACTAAGTTTTTCGTGATGTCTTGAAGGCGTGAATTAAAAATCTCGAAAATTGGTACCCTGGTTCGTATTTCTTGGCCAGTGATTCGCACTCATTCTATCCTGTAGATTCAGAATTTGTTTACGGTAAATGTGTGTGTCTTGATTCATGTTCTGTAAAATTCATTTTGGGCAGTGAAATTGTCGAAAGCTGTTCTAGCAGGTGATTGATATCATTTTACCTGCACCTGAATTCTAGAAGCCGCAAAGTGGAAATTAATTCGTAACATAAACGCGGTGTAGTATTTAAATATTCAAGCAGCTACTATAATATTCGGCGGAATCGTTGGGCGGAATATGGGGTACGCCACAATCAGTAAATTTGCAAATTTTCTCAAGGTAGGAAGATGTGAGGTTAGATCAGACAATGTATGGTTTAAGATTATTGTCTTTTATCAGAGCTCCGTGGGACTACATAGCTCGCCCTGCGTGTCAAATTTTATGAGGAAGTGATCAAAGCAATTTTATAATAAATTGGAATATCATTGAATAAACTCAAATTTATTGAAATGAACCGAGTATCAACTTTTAGCCTAGGATTCTACACTGGATGTCTATAAACTAGCATCATTGATGACACAGCACAATGCCAATAAGGCTAGCGCTAAAGTTGTGAAGCAAATCAAGTGTCATTCACAATTTGGTAATTTTAATCAACGTAAAATATTTACGTCCTTCTTTAAATACCTTTCAATGTTAGGGTACGATACAAGGGTTAACTTCTTCATGCCGGGTGTCCTAAGGTTTTAGCCAATATAAAAAAAAATAGTAAAAACTAATCAGGTGCAAGGTGCAAGGTAAAACTGGCAACTTGAAACTTGAAATGTGCACCGTTTCAAGTTTCAAATTTCAAATTTTAAGTTTCAAATTTCAAGTTTCAAAGTTCAAGTTTCAAATTCCAAGTATAAAGTTCAAGCTTCAATTTTCAAGTTTCAAATTTCAAGCTTCCAGTTCCAAGTTTCAAACGTCAAGTTTCAAACGCCAATTTTCAAGTTTCATGTTTCAAATTTCTAGTTTCAAAATTCAAACTTCGAATTTCAAGTTTCAAATTTCAAGTTCCAAACATCAAGTAAAGACAAAGAACTCCTATTTTATCGGATGAAAATCCGTGTCAAACTCAAAAAGATCTTGCAGAACTGTTAGGAGTTACCCACTAAGCAATATCATTTCTATTGTATGAAAACCTATTGTATGAAAACTGACCGAAGAAAAAAAACAAAAACCGAAGAATTAATATCTGCATGAATTTGCATTTTGGTGGGATTGGAAAGAATGCATTTACTATACGAGCTTCTGGAACCTGATCAAACTGTTACATCGGATACTACCAGGTCCAACTGATCAAATTAAGTGATGCTCTGGAGGAAAATTGCCGTTTACGGGCCAAGGAAGGCGGACGGTGATATTGCTGCGTAACAACTCTCGTCCACATACAGCCAAATCAACCAAGAAACTCATCTTCTAATCAGGCTGAGAAGTTGTATAGTATGCGGCGTATTTTCCAGGTTTGGCTCCCTCTGATCCCCACTTATTCAGAACGATTTCATCATATTTGAAATGCTTCGATCACTATTTTGTGTCAAAGCGACCAAGTTTCTGTCGCCCAGGCATTCATCATCTACCTGATAAATGACAAAATACCAACGATAATAATGGCGAATATTTTGATAATTATTTTTTGCAACAATTAAATTTTCAATTTTGTTGAATTTCAACAAAAAAGAAAAATTTCTACTTGCATACCGAATATTATAGAATATTTATTATTAGTAGCCATTCGATATTTAGAGATATATCTCCCTAGTTAATTAGAGCTTTTAAATTTATTTTGTATTTAAAAAATGCTTGAAAATATTGGATTTAGTTTTAATGTAACTTAGATGGATTTTTGTGTAGTAACTTATTATAATCTTGAATATAATCGAAACAAAAACTTCGGTGGTCGTGTTAGTTTAAATTATACGTTTTTTTTTAAATAGTCTATCAAATTCGATGAAGGCCCTCGAACATTGACATAAACTCGCATTATAAATAAAATTTGGTGTGTTTGTGTATCATAAAAATATTAAATTTTAGTTACATAATTAAAATATAAATAAACATAGGTATATATTGTGTAGTTGTCAAGCAACATATTAGGACAGTTAGTTCAGGGCTTTTAGATCAAAATCGACCTGAATAGCGGACATTTTTAGGAACAGCAGATGCGGTTTTCTGCATTGTGTTCAGGAAGGTCCCAGGCAAAATGTCTATATCGCTCCAAACTCGTTACTCGGCAGTTTTCGGGGATGCCGAATTCAATTCTCCCATTGGAATTACCCGGGGGCAGCTCTGCAGGAGTATCCGGGGGGTCATTCTGGGAGGAGGGGGGAATTTCATAGTCCGTGGGAAGTGCTCTAAACTCGTTACTCGGGGGTTTTCGGGGATGCCGAATTCAATTCTGGAATTAGAATTACCCGGGGATATGAATAATAAAAATTTTGATTGAATATTAAATAAATATATATTACACATATTATAAAAACAATTGCTTTGGAAGCCTTTTGTGCCTCGAAACTGGATTTGATAAAGGCGTCAAAGATATAAAGAGAGTAAAGTATCGTTACCACCGGGACCGGCGCGATCAGAAATATTCTGTATCGACTGAAGAGAAAAATATGGGTCCAGTTCCCGCGCGCAGTCGGCGTCTGTGTGGCATCAGTACGACAACCCCACTGAGGGACCTTCGAGCGGCCCTGGGGAAATCTAATGCTAGAATTGAATTAGCATCCCCGAAAACCCCCGAGTAACGAGTTCGGAGCGCTTCCCATGGATTATGCAATTTCCTCCTCCCTCCCAGAATGACCTCCGGATACCCCCGCAAAGCCGCTTCGAGCGCTCCGGGTAATTCCAATACTATAATTGAATTCGGCATCCCTGAAAACCCCCGAGTAACGAGTTTGGAGCGATTTTAATACACGCCGCCATTTTGTAACAATTTCTCGATTGCTATAAGAATTCGTTCCAAAACAAAAACTACTTGAATAAAATCCACTCGCGTTTTACAACATTTTAAATTTACTTACGCACCGTATATTTTGTGTGTCAATACGTCACGAAATAATAATATAATGTTTCTGTGTATCATCAAAACCAGCTTTTTAAATGTTTTAAATTGAAATGTCATTATTATTATGTTAGTCTTAGTATTAATTGAGGGGAATATGAATGCAATGCATATATAACGGGATCTTTTTTGAATGCTTCACGAAAATAATAATTTTTGGATGGAGGTAGTCGATAGGTAATTTTAAAAGCGATCGGTCTTATAAATAGTAATAATAATAATAATTTAATCGCATAATTATAAATTATAATATACCTATATTATTTCAGACTATTTGAATAATTAATAAAACTTTTATATAAAATTAAATAATGCAGTGTTTTAAAATTATAAAATAATAATTAACTCCAAATTTATATAATAATATCGTGCATTAGAATGATATGAACAACTGACATTACCATTAAATGTGATATTTATATAGTGCGTTACATAAAAGCGTAATAATTTTTAATTTCTACCGTTTTACATAGACTTCGTGAAAGTGGCCTGATAATGTAACCGGTACAAAATATAAAAACTTAATGGATATCTAAACTAGTGAATAGTGTATGAAAACTTAAAATTGAATTAGCAGTGAAACACTTATTTGCAGTGATAAACTTTCGTGTATCATTTTTTTCCCTTCAAAGTGAAAAATTAATTTAGAAAGATTAAAAATTTAAGAAAAGGTCCATGTGTTTAGAGTACAGTTGTCTTTAATGTACAGTTTTTTTGTAAATGTCACCTAATCTTAAATATAAAATTTAGTTGTCTTGAATTGATAAAGTGTCCCATAAAAACTATATAAAATCCTACTAGTCTCTATAATACGTGTGTAGTTAGACATTAAATAATACAAAATTCATATGAATAGTTTTGATTAAACTATAATTAAAATCTGGATAAATAACGGGACTAATTTGTGTTTATAATAATATCATAAAATAATACTTCTAAGCAAATAAATGAAATCAATTCAATTCTAATAACAATAAAATTAGTAAAAATTATCCTAATTCATAAAATAAAAATACAACATTTTTTTTTTTGAAATAAAATATTAAAAATTAAAACTACCTCCAAATTACAAATAGCTAAAGGCGGCATGCCATGATAATTAAATGCGTACGTTGTGTTCCGCTAAAATTATTGACCATGGATTTATCAACGATCTACGCTGCGAATTTTCGTGAAGGTATTCACTCAACAATGGCGCCCAACGTCTAAGTTAAGTTTTTCTCTCTTATTTTATATATTAATTAAATAGTTTTAAGATCTGTATATTTCTAATCCTTATAATTTTTTTTCTTTAATTATGGATTTATTGAAAAATTATTGTCCAATCAAATTTATATTTTGGTGTTCATATTTATTTAAAATGTTTGTTTAGAAAGTTAAAATGAGGAGATGGTCTTCGGTAGTTGGTCTAAACAGTTCGTTTTTGGAAAAAAGCAGTTAATATAAGATACGCAGTCTAGCAAGATCCGATGAAGTCTTGTCAACCCCACCCCGTACCGTGAGCTCTAGCCAGGCTATTGATGACTGCATCAGGACCTCTCATCGGATAAATAACAAAAATTTTGTAACAAAAGGGGTGCTCATCGCGAGTGGAAACTCCATATCTTTCTTACAACCCTATTGCAGGGCGATCATGTTTAGCCAGCTTGATCGTTACTGTTATTTTGTTACAATTTCTCTCCCAATTCACCCTCGCCCACCCCCAGAGAGCCACCCCCTGCATCCGCGGGTAATTTTAATGCCAGAATCGAGTTCGGCAGCCCTGAAAACCCCCGAGTAACGATTTCACAGCGATTTTTCCTAGTTTCCAGTCGTTCCTATAATGGTGCAATTAATGATGCAATTGGAAAATGCATTTTCCGGCCCAGAAGGCATTTTTCAAAAAATACCTAAACCAGACGATATAGACTTTTTTCCTGGGACCTTCCTGAAAGCAATGCAGAAAACCGCATCTCGATATCTGCTGTCCCTAAAAATTTCCGCTATTTTCCTAACTTCCCTGGACTACGTGCATATGTATTGCATTAACAACATTTAGGCGTATATAAGAAAAATAAAAACTCATACACAAATAAAGTTTATCTAAAAGCTCAAAAATTACAATTGGCATTAGCTTTTGTTGGAGGTGCCTCATGGACCTGAAGTTTAATGAAGAACGAGTGCAGTCCAAAATTTAGGGCATTTGATTAGGCTGTAACGAGCCTAAAATTATTTGTATGGCAATAGATCTTGTTTTACGTTCTAATTTCGTTTTTGGTCCGATTTTCGATTTGATTTCTGCTACCTTTGAAGTTATAAATCCTATTATTAGCCTATAATTATCCATACTATCTCGTATATGTTTTGCAGTATGGGTTCTGCTAGGGTCGTGTTACGGCTCTTGTCCAAATACCACACTTGGCTTTCGATCTCTGAGGTTGTATAAATAAATGTAATTAAAATTTAACGTTTAATCGAATTAAACAACATTAATATTTTTACATCAAAACATTGCTTTCAATAAAGAACATTATTGTGCTCTGTTACACATTTGAATGAATCAAATGATAATTTACAAAGACCCTCTTAAACACCTCTATACAAAACATACACATTACAAATAATTCAACAAATCGTCCACTTCATTTCTACATTCATTTCAAAATTCTATCAGTAGTGTAAAGTCAGGTATATTATACGTGAACAATCGTAGCAGGGGTGAAATGAAAATCTAGATTTTACTGTACGCCAACAAATTGTCAACGCTGAACTAAGTACTCGTCATTAATATTAAATAAAAAAAAAAAAATATTTCAACATATTCAGAATTCAGCACAGATAAATTTTCATATTTCATATTACATCATAGCCTGTATGCATCTACATGAAAAATAATGAACACATACAATTTTTAAATTGTGTACAGTAAAAAAGCGAATTGTAAAAAATAATTTTCTCGAAGGAAAATGTTTTTTTGTCCAACTATTTATTTATCTGCTCTCGTTATATGGAGATGGGTACTTGGTACTCGTATACGTACACTTTTTTATTATATTATTTCGTTTTTTCTTTTTTTTTGATTTTTATGAATGAAAAAAATTAAAATTGTATCAAGCGTACAATGGAATAGTAGAATAAACTGCTGCTTTTCGCCCGTGTTATGTGTAGTTCTTTATATTTTGTGTATGTACTCTGATTCTGTTTGGTGGCAAATATAATTTCATTTTAAGTTTTTGTTCACCAACTCGTTGTGTACTCGGTACATTTTTTACATAGCTTTAAATAAATCCAAAAAAAAATGTTAAAATTATGATAGAGTCTCTAAGGTAAATTAAAGTATGTATCTTTATACGTGGAACATATCATGCAGAATCACTAAAAAAATTTGTATGGTGCTACCAGTTTTGTGATGAAATCGCTGAAAATAGGATAATATTACATTTTATTGTTTTGGTGTTCGTTATCCTCAAGTATGTACATTAGATCTGCAGTTAGATATTAGGCAAAAACTGTACAGTGTCTCTAGCAGCATAATTTTAATGTAATTTTAGGATTTATATTTTTTTGTCCGTCTAATTTGGGTTAGTAAGTAGAACAAAAAATGAAGAGAATATTAAATTGGATTTAATTAACAACCAACTGCATATATAGAGAAGAGAACTAGAATAACTAAATTTAGTTTTCTAATTTGCATGTGGAAATGCATATATTTTATTCTATATGCTGACCGTATTCTTGTCTAAAAATCTAAAAGGTTTATTTTGACAAAGGATTTTTATATAAAAACTAAATTTATCTCGACATAACCCTGAATCAATTAACTTAAAGTAGGAAATAAAAATAAAACCCAAATTAAACCCAAAATATTAGCATACTCGTACACATGCATGATTTTAAAGCTGTCCTTTAATAGATGTAGACAAATTACGAATACATACTCGTATATACATATGTATGAAATTCTTTCACATGTGAAGCAACAAATAAAAAATAAATGGGCCATCATGTGGTTTTTATCAAAATATACTTGATATGAAAGAATTTAAATTACTTTAGCATAATAGAGAAATGTGGTTTTTAATTTTGTTGCTTGACCATAACTAGAAATATTTATTTTTGTTGTGTTTATGGTTTTGCGCTCTCTTCCTTTTAATTTTGCGATGGTAACCAAGAATTTAATTTTTTAAATTTTATGTAAGAGTAGAACATGTAGAAAGAAATCTTTAAAAATTACAAATTGGAAATTACTTTATGACTTGACAAATTATTTTTTGTATACAAATATCATTTAGAGAAATTTACAAATTAAATAAATTAAATTGAAATGAATAAAGAGTCCAATTGGGGTTTTGTGTGCACATTAAAGAATCCAAATGTTATTTGTTGATATTAACTTGATGCAAAACAATTTAAGGTTGTAATATTAGATCGTTCGTTGCAATTCTTATTATGCCGTTTTGCCTTTGCTGTGCAAATAATTTTTGTTCTATATGTCCATAGACTAGAATGAAAATTTGAAGGTGGTTTTCCAGTTTTCCGCTATGCAATTTCGGAACAAACTATGCTTGCAAAAATTGCAAAATTTAACGATCGTATTACAAAAATTAAATTACGATATATCGAGAGACCGATTAATATTTAAAGGTAGAAACTTGTCTTATCAGCGATTTGTAGATATTAAGGTTAGTATTTGGTCAAATATTGCGACTCTTAAAAATGTTAATGTTAGTATACTATGCTCAGTGTTTAATCAGCGATTGTTATTTTTATGCGTCCACACAGAGTTACTGGGCATATCCAGCTGAGAGGAAAGTTGAGATCTAATTTATCAAAAGGGTAGAATAATCATAACTTTTGGATAAACCTGAGAAAAAGTAAAATATGTAGACAAAAAAATCTAGGCTCACAAAAAAAACTGATATTATCTCGATTCTTTTTGTTGAGATATTTTGAAAACATCTACAATTTTAATTAGATATCACTAATATCTAATTAGATATTTTTATCTAATTTGCTACATTATCATTGAATCACCCTATATCGAACTACAATCCCAAATGTTTTAAAAAATACCGCAAAGTAACCATCTACGAATACATCGTTGACAAATCAGAAAAGTCAGAAAAACTACGTCAACCATTATTCCAACATTACTGTAAGGTAAAAAACTAAGTAACAAAATTGTTTCAATTAGTATAATGACATTAATAAATATGCTTAATGAAGGCGATGAAAATTTCCAATTGGAATTGTATCATTCCACACAGATCTCGGCAAATTTGGCTTATAATTGTTATTTTGGTCTTCAAAATTCTGAGATTTTTCAAAATTTTGTCAGAAATTTATAATTACTATTTATTAATTTTTTTTCGAATTCAATGAAATGAATGAGAGCTAGTCACAAATCTCACTATAATAATCTCTACTGGTATTGTGTTGAAATCCAAAAATTTAATTAAACCGTAATCATATGCTTCTGTGCCGTGTTAGACCATTCTAGCACTATGACAAAATTTTGAAAATCAGAACGGACGGGCATCTGATAGATCTAACATAGAAACATATTGAGATCGACGACCACCTCGCAAAATCTTGACTTGTATTTCATTGAATTTGAAATTTTTTGAAACACAGGCTATAGCCCGCTCAATCAAATAAAGCTGTCATACTTCATAATTCCTGATCGTTTTAATACCTCTCCAATAAGCCATCTTTCATATAAATGTACAAATAAATGTCAATGTACAAATAAATAAATAAATAAAAAATAAATAAAAATATCAAACGCCCTTCATATGGCTTTCGCTCGGTTTTACTTTCTAGCAGTTCCTATAACTACTTTGAGAAATATGCTCCACACATTTCCCTTCCAGCCATGGGCCATCGCAAAACATGTTCGGCCCACGCTGCACAACCTTCCTCTCTCTGACTTGCTAATCTCAAATCGCCAATCGCACATCCTGGGTTACTCTAGTTCCTGTTTACATAAAATACATCTGCTCCAAAATAGTTGAAACCATGCACAGCACACAAGGCCCCTCCAGCTGTCGCTGACCAAAAAATTTCTCGCTGAGACATCGATTCTCCATTCGGTTGAGCATCCAAAATCCAGAGTAGTTTGTTTCTTTCTGCTTGAACTGGGGTAATATCCGGGTTGAATTATTCGTTATTTTCGATTAGACGCACAGCCGGTTCTCCTTACCTCCTGTCTCTTTGCCAACACCCACAATTCCATAAAACCCAATGCTTTCTAACGACCCCCCATTACCGACAGTGATTTCCAACATCTGCTCCAAATCAGTTCCCGAATGCTATACGATTTTCTGCTCCACTCCGTTTAATCCACATTTCATTGCATCAAATTATTATTGTTGATGAAATTTTTGATCCATTTATTTCGCGAAATATTATATTGTTTGTTGCATTTCTTTTGTTTGTTGTATCAAATTTTGTCTCATTTCCAACATTATTTGTTGAATAGAAATCAATCACGTCGATTCTACAACTCGGCGGATTTACTGCGGCGGGAATTCATTCGATCCGCACTTGATTCGCATTTAAAATTATTTGCATTATAGAATCCGCCGGAAAACTGTATTATCGATCCGCAGTGAATCTGCAATTGCACCAGTATTGTCAAAAGTCTGACATTCAATTTTGTGTTTTTTATTCTACAATTGTTGTTTTCATTTGAAACGAATTAATTTAGAAATACATGATAACAAATTTCGAAATCACAAAAACATAAATATTAATAGTGAATAATGGATACCGTAAACCTTTATTTATATTACAATGGTGAAGTAGGGCAAAATAGAAAGGAAAATAGAAAAGCGATACAGAATGCGTGCAACATATTCCAGTTGTCAAATGCCCAGTAAGATTTTCATTTTTCATTCTCATTTTTTTTTTTGAGTTTATTTCTCTTTAAAGTTATTAACGCTTATTTTTTTAGATTTGTTAAAATTTTTAGATTAAGTAAGGCAGCCTTAAGATATGTTTGAAAGGAATTGAAAACAGAATTACCACAGGTGCTCAAACTGTCGTTGCTAACACCCAAATTTAAATTGGCCGCTACTCTCCGATTTATGCCATGGTGGGTATCAAACCGATGTTGAACAAGATTCCTTTAATAGTATGGCACAACATAACGGTCATTCTATCAGAGGTGTTAAATAAATTAGAACAATTATTGTGCCCAAAACGGATCACCCTGAATATGAATGAGGTAGAAAAAAGTGAGGCAAAACTTTATTTCTATTACAAATCCATAATTTCTGGAATAATTGTGTGTGGATGGTACGCACATAAAGATTGCAAAACCCGCCGTTAATTCTCATCTTTACTACAAAAATTTCATTCTTTGGCTTCACAATTCTAGTCAGAGGTCTCAAAATCCGCAGCTTTTTGTAATTCCAATTCCAAAACTTAACTGTTTAGTTTATTTTTTTTAAGAGCCAACTGCTCCATTCTCAGATTGTGCCTCTTGTTCTCCTGTAATTGGGCTTGTAATATGGCATTTGTGTCCTTTTGGCGATCTCCAAGCTTCTCAACAGCCCTTGCAATTCGCTTTTGATTTATATTTAAATCTATTGAAAGTTTAATTTGAATTTCGCTAAATTTAGCGATATTGTCATATAATTTCTTTTCTTTCAATTCTCTCTAACAGTTTTAATTCCATCACACTTTTATCATCTTGTTTTTCTTCTTCGAACTCCTATTCCTTGCTTCCACATAGCGTTACTTAGCTGCAATATTAATTCATTTTTGCAACCACCCATCGGCAAAGTACGCTGTTTTAACTGGGATTTTAATTCCGTATGCGTTAAATCCTTAACAATCATCTTTAAATATTCACAATCCCAATGCTATCACCAACTAATACAAACTAGCCCTGTTAAAATCCCCTCTGTATCACTGGATTGTGGTTAGAACACCAAATTTCGGAATTTACACCACCTCCGGAATATTAATGAAACTACTGTAAATAATCATTAAATAATATCTCCCACCACTGGAATATTACCAAATATTTCCTCAATCTGCTAATCCACGCGAGGAAGCATGAGTCTAGTCTTTTTCTTTGTTGTTCCCCTTTACCTAAAAACTCGTTTGCCACTTATTATTTTCTCGCTTTCGTTTTTAATGTTGCGCACACGAAATATCTCATATGACAGACTCATGTGTTCGTTGCACTCGTATTTGAGATACTGTTCGAATATTCCAGACTCGCCTGGATCTATACAAAGAACAATTCTCAAGGTTTCTGTTCCACACTACTAAAATTTGTTATACCGCAAAAGTGTTGTAAAATTACCTCTAATGCTACTACTTTACCCTAGATGTCACAATCTCCGAAAAAAATGTTATAATTTTATAAACCTTAAATGAGCAATTTTTGTTAAATAAATGTCCAGGCGAAGCTGAATTAATTACCACTCAAACCAAGAAAAAGAATCTTATGTAACTTTGGTGTAAACGTCAATTATTGCTCATGTTCTGATATCACGCATGGCCTTCTGCCTTGGATGCTAATTTCTTCAATTGGAAAAATAATTATTGCTCTCTCGAAGATACTGGTCTTAGCAAAAACACGCTTTGCTAAACCAACAATAAAACTGTTTTGTGCTCTAGATGTATAATAATAACTATATTGTTGTTGGAGAGACGAAAATAGAATCTTGTGAATCATTTTTAAAAGAATAATTTTTGACGAATGAAACCCACGAACGAATTCTGCTACTCAGATTGCGTGAACAGTAACTGAAAACATGTAAAACCAGGTAAGGCAATTACAAATTTTTGTACGTGGGAACTTACTCTCATCAATAGTGACATTTTTGGAATAAAAAAATATGTTTTACTTGGATGACAGCTATCAAAACATACATTTTTTATAGTGGGTAGAAAAGAATATCCTATTTTAAAAGATATAAATACAAACTTTCAAATAATTTGTTTAAAGGGGACGAAGAGCAGAGTATATAATAATAATTTTTGTATAATTTTAGTAGGTTTTGGCAATATAATTTTTAAAATTAAACAGAAATTATACTTTCACAAATTATCTAGTTAAAAGTATAATTTTTGTATATTGTGTGATAAAATTAATACCAATATCAGTGTATTTTATATATTAATTTAGATAACACAAAAACCAAAATAAGGATTTTTTATGTATAATTTTAGTATAGGTTAATGGCATAATAATTTCTGAATTTAAACAAAAATTAAGGTTTTTATTTATTTCCAATTTTATTATCTTTTATGTTACAATACATTATAATATATTTTATATTTTAATAAAGAAATAATTTTACTAATACTAATACATATTTATATTTATACTCAAATAAATGCCATTCAATTTGTACAATAATTTCTTTTAATTATTTCACTTTATAACAGTGTTTAAATCGAAATATGTTTTCACTCTTCATTCTACGTTTTATTTGAGAGAGTAAAACAAAAATATACAAATTCTTTCTATAAGGTGGGAAATTAACTAGAAATAAATAACGTTCTCAAGAAGGGGAGTAGTATTTTATGCTCTTGCGTTCTTCTTCTCTTGACTATTTTATAGAATTACGTCCATTTCGCTCTTGTTTGTTGTTCTCTTTTTCGGGGGCGTGTGATCGAGTGATATTATTTCTTTCTTCGTTTTTTTTTTACGAAAAATAACATTTTTGGCGTGTTCTTTTCTTCCTCTCATTTTTTTGAGAAATAGTTCTATGTAAACGGTTAAGCGAAATACATGCGTGTTTTAGAATTTTTATATTTGTAATATTTTTCTACGGTTTGTGCACTTATTAGAGAAACAATTAACATGGGTAGAAAACAAGTAGATCCAGTTAGAAATTATTTTACTTTAAATAATGAGACAAACTCACAGATTTGTAATATTAAAAACTGCGGTACCACAATTTCCAATAACCAATTGTCGAATATGCGTCGTCATATAAAAATTATTCATCCTGAAATTTATGATCAATATCGAATGGAGCTAATTAGAAAACCAAAAAATAAAAAGAAATCAGCGCGAGAAACAATCACGATTAAAACAAGCAGGCAAGAAATAAAACAACCTGTGTCGAGATGATTACGAAGGACGGATGCACATTCAGCTTGATGAATTCTCGAGGATTTAAACAAATTGTTGGGCCAATTGCAAAAGCATTGGATATTACAATAAACGCTGCTACAATCAAATCAGAAATCTCGGCTACATCAACTGCAATAAAATTATCTATTAGTAATGAATTAAAAAACAAAATTTTTTCCGTAAAAATTGACGAAGCAACCAGACTAAACCGTTCTATTTTGGGAATAAATGTGCAATACATCATCGACAATACCATTCATATAAGAACCATAGGCATGATTGAACTGACGGAACGCCACACAGCAATTTATTTAAAAAATATAATTATTGAAATCATTTCTTCTTTCGATTTATCGTTGGACCAAATATATACCATAACATGTGACAACGGTAGAAATATGCTAAAGGCATCTAGTTTGATAAACAATGAACTAGATTCAAACTCGCTAATAAACAATTTAGACCCCATAGATGACGAGGATATCGATGAAATAGATGATGAAATCAGAGACCTCACCGAGATAGCCGAAATGATTGTTGCAGAAAATAGATCAAAATTTTTAGTTAACACAATTCAATTAGCGGTAAATGACACACTAAAAGATGCCAATTTGAAAAACAATATATCAACAATGCGTAATCTAGCAATATATTTAAGAGCACCTACACACAGAAATTTCCTGAAACAAAATAAATTAAGACAGCCGATTTTAAATACACCAACACGTTGGAGCTCAACTTACGATATGTTGGAACGATTGTTACTATTGAAGGACTACTGTAAAACCTATCAGCATGAATATGTGGAGCTCAATATCGAAGACCATGTATGGAATTTTGCTGTAAATTTTCTTGAAGTATTTAGTCCGGTGAAAAAAATTACATGTTTTCTACAAAAAACTCAACTACGGCGATTTTTTTAACAAATGGTTAGAGTTAAAACTTTAGGTTAAAAAACTAACCCAACCATTGGCACAACCCCGGTTTAATTGTATGGTGTCGGATGAAAATAAAAAAAGGAGTATAATTCATTTAAAAAATTTATATGATTATTGCAAACAATTAAAAGGAATTGTGCACACTGATGTAGATTCAGCAGTAACTGTGACCCCCTGTTCATCATCCTCTTCATTTGCATCATCAGCTTCGATGCATATTAACCAATTGTTGAATGAATATATATCTACACAAACTGAAATAATTCGTCCTTTAAACATTGCACAGGAGGCAGCATATCGCGAAATAGAAAACTACAACCCGAGACGGTTAGATGTAAATGCAAATGTATTGGATTATTGGATGGTGATGCAAGAAGAATACCCCGTATTAAGTAAACTTGCAAAAATTGTACATGCAGTTCCAGCCACCCAGTGTAGTGTTGAACGATGTTTTTCTTCTTTAAAATTTTCAGTTTCTGATCAACGAAACCGTTTATCCGCTGACTCGATTAACGATATTTTAATTATAAAATGCAATTCTAATTTTGAGTACGAAATGGAATATTAATATTTCATTTAAGAATAATAGTCATGCCTCAGTGATAAATAAAATAAAAAGAAACATAAATTCATGCTAATATAGCTACTATATACAAATCTATAAAATATAAATATATATATAATATATTTTTATTTAATTTAATTTGAATTTATTGAATTTTATTGAATAAAACTAAATAAGTAAATTTAAATACATATTATGAAATTTGTTATTATTTTTTTGTTTATTTATACTGAAATAAATCATAAAAACATAAAATAAAACGTTAATTATTTTTATTCGAGGAACGATATTATCATTCCGAAAATTTCTTTCTTTATTATGGAATAGAATTTAAAATTTTTATTTATGTTTCTTTGGTGAAGAGAGGGAACTTAATTATAATTTTTTGGTTTCCTTTCTTTTTAGCGATACTAAACCGAAATTTCGTCGCTCCCAAAAGAAAGTTACATTTAGTCGTAATATTTTTCAACAGAGAAAGAGAACATAAACGTAAAACATAAAATAATATTATTGAGAAATGGAACGAAAAAAAAAACAGAAAGAACGTTAAAAGAACGAAAAATTTAAGCTCTGCTTTATAATATACCTTATTCATAAAATACTAATTTAAAATCCATTTTTAATTATTATTTAATTAATATACATTAAATTCAACTCAATTCAATTTTTCAATTTTTATTTGTATCTATTTTATTTTTCTTACGCTTATGTTTTTTATTTTTTATTTTTTTTTTTTTTTTTGCGAAACAACTTAAAGATTTAGTTGTTTCGAACTAAGTTCGAGTTTTAGTTTTGCTTGAACTAATTCATCATTGTTTTTTTTTTATTTATTAATTGTTTCTTGAAACAAACCTTTAAGTTCTGAATTTTTCTGTTCACACATTCATTGTAAATTGAAAAACGTTTCTTGGGGTTTTTAAAATTTTTGCACCGTTCCCAAACATGTTTTGTACAAATTCGTTTTTTTCTGGATCAAGTGGTTCCTTACTTCCGATCGGGAACGTCCAGTCCGGCTGCATTTTGCTAATGTCTCGGTTCCGAAAATTATTTGCAACAACGTGTATATTTATTTTCTGTCGTCTTTCTCGCTATTTGGAATATTTTTAGGTACACGTTATAAATTAAATCTCCCGCTTCATCCATCGTATAGGTATTTGCTGCATTTTGTGATTCAGCTATTTTTAATTTTTTTTTTAAACAAATATTATTTTTATTACTTTTTAAATATTTGTAATGGAGAGATTTAACTTGTACCTGTTAATTAGAAAAACAATTAAATAAGTTAATATTTTATTAACTTTAATGCATTTCATACAAAAAATACTATAGTTGATCCTCACTTTTTTGATTATCTGCGTCACAATTTTCGATTTCGGATAAAATATAATCACAATTTGAATGCCGTGTTTTTCGTTTATTTTGTTGTATTTTATTATTACTTTCACTTACTTTTTTGCCCGAGCGTTTCATTTTATTTTAGTTTTGCTAATTATTAAAAAAAATATTTATTTAATTTTACAAGTATAAAATAAGGTTTAATCAAATTCATATGAATTTGGAAATTTGGTAATTCCCATATATTTAATTGCATCGACTAAAATTAATTTTCTTTTTATATCTTTAAATTGAATAATTTTCAACTCGGGGATTTTTTTTCATCAAAATTATATGTCCGCAAGCTTTACTTAAATTATGAGTACTATCTGGTTCAAAGTCAAGTTGTATCAGAATTAAATTTCTATCTCCATCCTTTATGAGCAGGTGCATAGTACCGAATGTACCATCAACAAGTTCCACTGTCGAATCACTACTTTACTTTATATATGTTTTTTAAATGCTAATCTATTATAAACTAATAAATCATCACAGTTGGAATTACTATGTAACAATTTTTTTTTCATCACTAGAGAATTTCCATTTTTTTGGTTTTCCCAAGTAATCTATAGAATCAGAATCAATTTTACTTGAATTTTTATTTATAAATTTATGAACTGCTACGCAACGTCGGTCGATGGGTTCTTTTTCAGAAATATCAAAGCATTGTTTTAATTTATATTTTGTCACAATCTGTTTTAAAACTTCCGTCAGTCGTTTAACATAATTAATTAAAATTTCATTATTATTTTCAAAACAAAAATTTGAATGTGCCCATAATGGACCACAATGACGAATATTTTGCGATATGTGGCTTAGTAAATGCACATTGTAAGTCATATGCGATTCGCCATACAACTCTTTATACAATTTTACAAATTGTAGCAAATTACTACTTGCTTGTTCAAATTCGTCATTTGTAATTTTTGCTCTTAGAAGATTGTAAATTGTACTTACTTACTACTAACTCTTATTTGAAGATTGTAAATCGATCCAGTGATCCCGAACTTCATTTGTGATCATATCATCCCAATCTATTGCGTGCAACGTCCATATTGTCTTCATTATAACTTTTGCAACCTCATTGGAGCGCACAATCCCAACGGGTCAAACAGTTGACAGATTTCTGATAGGATGTCTCGTTTAGTACAAATTGTATCCATAGAAAATTTGGAAAAATTCATTTCGAATTCATCTTGCGAAGTGTCCCAATAAAGCCCCAGTACTAATGATATTTTCAAAGTGGGTTCGGTAGCTACCCGATATAGCAGGGACATTTGAAGACAATTTTCTTATCTGGAAACCGCCTTTAGAGAGTAATTTGATTAGTTACTCCTTTAAATTTAGTGCATCAGCAACGATATCAGCTCCCGTCAAAACGTCATCGACATAAAAGTCGTTCATCAAGACCGCTGATGGTACGGGAAATGAAGCAGTTTCATCGAACGCTAACTGTTGCAAGGTGCGAGTTGCGAGGTACGGAGCACTTTTAGTGCCATAGGTAACGGTGCACAACTTGAAACATTGTATATTGTCTGCTGGGTTATCTCTCCACCAAATTCGTTGCAAATCTTGTTGGTCATCATGAATGAAAATTTGCCTGTACATTTTAGTAATGTCGGCTGAGAATGCAACTAAGTATTTCCTGAATCGAAGGATTTATAAAAGTTGTTACTTTTATTAATATTATTTTAAATTAAATTATTTATTATTTAAATATTATTATTATTATTTACAATAATTTATTAAATTAAATTTTTCTTTATTATTTTTCCGCCTTGTGTAATGGCGGGTGATGGCATCGTGGTATGCGGTAAGCACAAGTATTGTGCACTTGTTGCCGCGGCGATATTGTGAGACGAACTGAATGATTACCAAAAATTAGATTAATTTGCTCGTTCTTCTTTGGCTTGATATTCGTCGTTTTGCTTTCGTTTGGTATGCTCGTCGTGCTGCTTCCGTCTTGCATGTATATGTGCATCTGTTGATGCATTTACTCTGTTTAGATGTACAGAGTGATGATGAGTTAGCGATGAGTTTGCGAGGTGTTAAGTTTGCAATATGTGCGATTAGAATATTGAAATATTCTAACCGCTACATCACCTCCCCCCCCCTGGTAGCAGAGCATAGTTCACCACGTCGGGGTCACCAGATATAGAAGTATGTTGTATGTTGAGTACGATGATGTTGTTGCAGAAGTGAAAATGTACGGGCGGAGCACTTAGTAAAATAATAATAATAAGAAATGAAAAAACAAAATTTAATTTAATTTTAATAATTAATAAAAAACTTTATTTAAAAAATATTTTTTTTTTGTGCTGGTTGCTGAGCAGCACCTGCTGCTTCAAAACTCCAAAACTGAATAATGAAAAATTTCTAAATTTTGTATAACTTATATACAAAATTTTGTACTGAAATCTGGATCATAAAAGTTGGATTGATCCAGTATTGTTGCATTTGGTAAACAAGACGATAAAAATTTAAATTGCA
This sequence comes from Nephrotoma appendiculata, assembly GCA_947310385.1. Taxonomy (NCBI): domain Eukaryota; kingdom Metazoa; phylum Arthropoda; class Insecta; order Diptera; family Tipulidae; genus Nephrotoma; species Nephrotoma appendiculata. The sequence continues at coordinate 133,404,517 of OX371225.1, read as the reverse complement.
TCCACCAAATCTGGTTTCAGCTGGTTACCAATTTGTTTGGATAATAGACGTGCGTACGCCTATGAACATTATTGCAATGATAAATTTACTTTATACTAATTGCCACGCCATCATGTTAGCTATGCATTAAATGATTGTGTCATTGGTTATCACAATCATTTAATGGTGATGAGGGGGCATCTACAAATAGACAGCAAAACTTGCTGAACCGTGGGACCTTTATTTTTACAATCGTTTAGAGACAGATTGGAACTTGATTTCGATGATCCATTAAATACCACCCTTAATTTCGTAGTAGTACTAGTATCTTCACACATGTGGCAGATAATATGCCTTATTGTATGAATTATGAATACTATTTGGATCTTTAACTAAGCTCATATGCCCCAATGACAAATACTCTCTCATAAAGTCACGGTATTGTTATAAATTTCAGGCTCACGAATTAGTTTTCTCTCTATAGAATAAAATTGTTGAAGCGACGTGAAGTTTGAATCACCAAGACATTTTATATTGTCATTTACAGGTAGTGAAACAGAATACTGACCGGACAGAAGACGCTTGAAGTTCTTAATAGAATGGTCTTCACAATATTTTTCTTCTAATGAAAAAATATTTTTAACACAAACTGTTTCTATTTCCCAGAAACGTTTCAAAACGTTATGAAGACTTTGGTTAGTACACAAGGCTGTGGCTGGACCTTCATCAATATTTTGAAGAGAAAGTAAACCCGACCACTAATTAGATATCCGAATACGCTTGACATGAATGGTGGTAGATTCTTAAGGACAGTTGTGGCTTGACCGGTAAATAATTGATTGTAAATATCAGCACCAAGTAACATGACGATTTTATTTGGTACATGGAAATATGGGTCAGCTAACTGAATTTCAGCAGGAATTAGATTTAAATCAATAATAACTGGATTGGCTGGTAAATGGTTTGTAATTTTTAGAATGATAAAAAAATCCAATGTTGCAGAAAAATTAGATGTTCTAGATGTAATAGTTAGAGAAACCTTCGCCTTAATTACGAATTCTCCTCCACCAATGCCAGATACGAGTATGCTAGTTGATTGTGTTTTGAGCTTTAATAAATTAACAATACTTTCAGTCACGAAGTTTAGATGTGACCCACTGTCTAATAATGCCCTACACAACAGTTTCCCATTGGATTCTGTTGCAACGTTAAGCAACGTAGTCCCAATCAGAATCTGTTCGACATTTCTTAAACGAGCTAAGTTTTTGACTGGAGTATTAGTTAATTGACACGAGGATAGCCCAGTTACTTCAACATTTTTTGATTCTTCTCGACGATTGTTACCCGAATCATTTTCGATGAGTCCTGTATTTGCTGAAAACCGCTTAGCGTTCTTAAAACTGGCATTTGTTCCAAAATGAAGCAAGTCATTATGCTTTAAAGAACATTTGCTACAGGGTGGTTTATCACACATTCCAACTATGTGCTTAGAAATCAAACAATTGGTACACAATTGATTATTCCGTGCATATTGAAAACGCATTTGTGGAGATATTTTAGTATCTAAGAAACCTGGACAATTCGTTATCAAATGCGATCCTTCACAATACGAGCACTTACAATTATTGGACACTAAATAAATTGATTTTTCTTTCAAATAATGAGGTTGTTTGTTATCAATTGGATATTTTGGATTGGTTGTCACCTTAATGGCTTCTAAAATGCGTACATGATTTCGCAATAAGTTGATGAATTTTTCTAAATTTAATATTTTATTTGATTCTGAATTTTTAATTATGTATATTTTAGATTATTTATCCAGTTTGTCAGTTAGGTGGTGAACAAAAGCATTAAGTCCCACGTTTCGACCTGGATGTGCAATGATTTTAGGGCACTATAATTTTTGACAGAATGGTCAATAAATGTTTACAATGAGACTGCTGAATTTTCATGTGGAGATTTTATATCATACAATTCTTTCATATGAAGTCTTTGAATTAGAATTGCATTATCATAGCGTTTGCATAATGCTTCCCACGCTATGTTATAATTATCAGAAGTTACTGGAAGGTTTTCTATTAAATTATAAGCTTTTCCTGCACGAATATGTGATATTAAGTAAACGAATTTTACTCTATTGTCGATGTTAGTTTTGATATGGATCAAATCTTTGAAAATATTCCTAAACGCTAACCATCCACTCTCTAAGCCACTAAACGTTGGTAATTTGAACTGTGGGAGTTTTATTGACATTATTGAATAATTTTGCTCTATCTGAGCATTGGTTTCTGATGCGTCACCATAGCTAGGTTCTTTGATTTGAGTTTCTTTCAACATATTCGTAATCTTCTGCAAAAGATGTACGATCAGCTGTAGCAGCTTCCTCTGAGATTTCTATCTTAAGCTGAACTTGATGATACTTGTCATATACCAACTGTAGCCTTCGAAGGTTAGATTCAACTTCTCCTATCGTCATTAGACTTACTAGTTTGTTTCTAAATTGGGTTAATTGACCCTTAAACGCGCCACGCTGTCTTTTTAATAACTCTATAGACATAGTCTTCGACTTGGTTCTAGAACCCCTACTTCTGGGGTGATCACTATCATCAGATTCTCGGTTTGACATAATTGTTTTAATTTAATTTAATTTACCAGTTTGTACCACCTGAACAAAGTACTTATTGTCGCTGAATTATTTAAATACTATGTGAAATACTATATATTACCTAATACACTAAAAACTTAAATATTAATTGGAACTTACAAATTACTCTGGCTTCAGTATGATGTTGTGATGATTTGAATATACCACCATGTAGTTTCAACTGGTAACTGGTAAATGTGCAATGTGTCGATGACGAAATATTTACAGGAATGCCTCCGAAATGCACGATGAAATATTTTTGAATAAATTCGATGACCTTGACCGTTGTACTCGAACGTTTGATTAGTATAGTTGATTTTTACTGATGCAGGAATAAGATATCATGTGATATCCATAAAAACCGGAGAACTGGACGTTGACGCTTATAACGGTTGATGAAAGTTGATACATTCATAAACTCATTACCATTCGGTTCACAATACGATGATTTGCAATACTGTATAATTTTGAATACAGATTCTTGTTATTTTTATATATTTTCACGATAATTCCGACTTCGAGGTTAATTGAAATATGTCTGGAACACTATAACAGGAACTGTTAACCGCTTTGACGATGAATAATAATTCAAAATTTTGTTTTAGGATCACCAACATAAATTATAAATCCATAAATTATAAATCCGACGATTGCTAAATTAATTTAGCTAAATTTGAATTATATTTAAATAGTCGATGATCTTTATAAATCGAAGATTGTTGGATGGTTAAACACAAGGTAACTTTTTCTGACTATCAAGATGGCTGTACCTTTCACCAAAAAAATATACTTTATTTGAGCACGCGCTTTTCACCATCCGGCTCGAAGGACCAAAATAAAAGCACTCTCAAAATATATTAATATATGTATTTATGAGTAAACTTTATTTAATAATTATAATTTTTATAACTCGAAGACACTTTATTTTATTAAAACCAAACGCAATATGTAATTTAATTACAATTTATTTGTATAATTGGTTTTACAAGTTCAACCTAGTTGGTTTGAAATATCGAAGACTACAGATTCAAAATGAAAGACAACCAAACTCATTGGTTTCTTTTTAGTTTTTACTATAATACTAGTACGTCAATACTATTGCAAAACAACGTGAAGTATGTCCTGATACGACATACAAATTTATTTATCTTGCAATACTATTCACGTCTGAAAAATACTATAATATTTTGACATTTTGTTTATAATAATAATGATTGACTTGTCACAACATAAACAACAAAATAAATATTGACTAGGTAAGTTATTTATAATCATTTTAGTATTAAATGTAGTTTAAACCATTCTTTTATTTTTTAGAAGGATTTAAGACAACAAGAAGACAACATGGACGTGTATATACAGATAAGTCAATAATTATTTTACAATATATTATTAATATTAAATTAGTATTTGTGTTTTTAGGTTAATCAACATTTCATCATAACTCGATGTGAAAATGTGTAATTTGAAAATTTATTTAGTGTAGATTTCAGTTTTTATTAATAAAATTTTAAATTATAAATTGTTTTTGTTTTAATTTGTGAAGTGATTTTGAGTCTTTAACACGAATCATGTCAAAAATCTATTTTTTTTTTGTTTGTATTTTGGACCAACATAAACATTTGTGCGTACACTTAAATCGTTTTCGTTCGAAAAATAACACTATAACTATAATAACAATAAAATAATTAATATGTTATCAAAAATAAATTATTAATATGTTATATAATTTAGATGTTATCAATTTATAATGCTTTTTTCAAAAAGAATTCCGATTTAATTAAGATCCGTTAAAATCCGGAAGACATTGAACCTGATATTTTTTACATACACATTTTTGCGTTGTGCTCGTATCCCAAGTATAACAAAATGGAACTCATTTTGACAGTTCCAACTTTCGTTACATTTTTGAAATATTTCGTGGAAGACATGGAACTCGCATAATATCCAGTTCTTTGAGTTACGGGTTTTTGTTCCACAGTTTATAGTAAAACTTAACCGTGGAACTTAGTTCCAACAATTGTTCCATAAAAATCGAAATAAGTTGGAAGTAGCGATACTTGGGATAGAAGATAAAAAAAAATGTTCTGGCACAAAAGGGATATACAATATTGTGTATGTAAATTTCGATGAAACAAAATAAAAAAAATGTTGAACTCAAAAGGGTTATACATCTTCAAAATATTTTTGCTTCCCATTTTTTTTTGCTTCCTAGTGGTGGTTAAATTGCTATACATTTTGAGCGAACTCATATAAATTTAATAGCGAAATAAAATTTTTAAATATCACATTTTTATGTGTTATATTTGGTATACGAATATGAGATTAAATTCTATGAATAATTAAAAACAAAAACCTGGCCAAACATGAATATAAACAAACAAAACAAAAACAATATTTAAATATTTTGCACATAGTATCTGTCATAGCGCTTTCTAAACTTAAAACTGATGTGCCTATTATTCTGTCATATCACATAGATAATAAAAATAAAATACAAAAAAAAACTCTCAACAGAATTACATTTACAAAATTTAAATCTGTACGACAGATAGATGCATGATGATTTTTTACAAATATGCAGTTTCAATATTTCCAACGTTTGCAATTTGTTTTTAAATGTGTGCTGGTCTTTTATAAAATCTAATCAAAATTTTTCCATTAAAAATCTTCTACGTAAGTCTGATGATTCAACAACATAATCGAAATGGTTGTAACGTAGTCAATTGTAATATTTATGGTTTTATAAAATGTAGTAGTAACATTTAACTTATTGTAAATAGGTAGAAGTTTCGGACTCAGGCAACATTATTATAATTCTACAAAAATCCTGAGATCGAATATTTTTTTATACTAGATACCTACTTCCTTTTACTCCTTACAAGACGGTAAAAATTGTAATATTTTACGTGCATTTTATTTTAATTTGTGTTCAAAACACAACACAACTACATAAAAATGTAAATAAAATAAAAAATTGTTTGTGACAAACATCCGAATACAAAAATGAAAAATATAATTAATAACCTACAATATATTTAATACGTAGAAATACAAACAAATTAAAACTAAATCAAATTTAATAAAAAAAAATATGTATTTCCTATTACAGTTAAATAAATAAATAAAATATTTTTTTTGTATCCAATTTTAAAATATTATGTTGCTTTGTTTGGGAATACACAAAACTACTGATATTATACCAACAGCAAAAATGTGAAAATGATATTTCATCATTGCTGTCCTGGGAAAAAAAATAAATAGACGGAAAAATTTCCATATTTTAAAACTGAAAAATTATACAAAAAATAACTATAAACATAAAAAAATAAGTTATGCGCATAATATAGTAGTTTATATTGTCTCCCTGTGTACTATCATTTTATAGTTTTGCTTTAGTTTGCATTGAATTAGGTGACACATTATTTTTAAATAACTGATATATGATTTTTGAACAAAAAATATTGTGAACAAAAATTATTTTCATTGAACACTCAAATTAATGAGTATCAATATGTTATCAGTCCGAAATTTTTATATGAGAACAAAATAATTCCTCGCTGCTCGAAAAACGAATGACTATTAATGTTGAAATAGAATAAAATAGCAAAAAAAAAATAATGAACTGATCAAGATGACATTATTGGCCAAGCAACAAATATGCAAAATAAATAGTTTCCTTTGTAGAATTTTATCGAAAATATAGAATAAAATATACGGATGCATAAAATAAAATTGTGATACCATCAATAAGAAAAGAAAATTTGAGCAATCACGTTTGAAAAATGAACAAAGACAAGCGCCATTTCAAAATATAAAAGAAAGAGTCACCGTAAAAATAAAAGAAAAAAATTAAAATAAGATTTCATGCATGGAGATGTCTGACGAGTTTATTGGGCACGAATCGAACAAAAATAAATGAAATCCGATAAGAATAAAGCATACAGACCGGAAAAGTCAACATTGAGGATGAAAAGAAACAAAAACAAATCAGGAATTATATTAAAATAAGTAATTTAGATGGGGTTGTAAAGGACCTTAACGGGTCATCATTGAAAAAACGGAAATAGATGATCATGGTTTGCGGAAAAACTAAACTTATTAATAGCTGGTGCAATAATATGCATTTAAGAATATGCTAAAAACCGCGTGAAGGTTCCAAGGAGAGAGTCGGATAGAAGTAGATCACAAAATTCTAAAAACCGAGGGCCTAAATGTATTACATTTTTATAATTCTAAATCCAACCCAATTCTAATGAACACTAAACTAAAATTCGGCATATTGCAAGATGGTATATAACATAATACATCAGTAATATCCCTTTTCCTGCCAGACACAAATTTTTTTGCTTCAAATTAAGCCCAACTCCCACAAATGTGTGTGTAAAAAATGACAGCTTGTAATGTCTTCCGGATTTTAACAGATCTTAGTTAAATCGGAATTACTTTTGAAAAAAACATTATAATTTGATAACATATAAATTATATAACATATTAATTATTTGTTTTTGATAGCATACGAATTATTTTACTATTATTATAGGTATAGTGTTATTTTTCGGACGAAAACGATTTAAATGGAATGCACAAATGTGTATGTCGGTAAAAAATACATACAAAAATTAATTTTTGATATGAATATTTTTCGTTACCACCACAAGTGTGATGGCAGGCAGGAAAAGGGATGGTACAGCATAAAGCAAAAAAAACCGATGATGGACTAAACAAAAAAAAAACAACACCACAACACAACACAACACACATTGGTACTCAACGTTAGCAAAAATAACTAGCAAACCATTCAAACCAGGACTGAATTCTAGAAAATGCTAAAACTTTCTTGGGCACATCATATCGGTTCAGAAGGTATCACTACGAGAAAAGCATATTGCGTAAAGTAAAATTGAGAACGCTCCTAAATAAATTACTGCGGTACGGATATTTAAATGAAGTGTTCGATTGTTAAAAATTAGTGTGATCGTTACAAGCGTAATGGAAAATAGAATAAGATACCGCGATTCTCATGAAAAAACTGCGAATAAAAAATGTGTTTATAGAAACACTTAGAAGGGCACACGAGTTACAACACTAACTGAACACTTGTCTCAATTCTAAATAAAAAGAGAAGAATCAAAATTTTCTATAAATATAACAATGAGATGTACAGTTTTAGCATTAAAAGGGACATTTAAATAAAATCGTTAGAAGCAGTAGCTTTACTAAAAAATAAAATATAAAAAAATATACAAATACTCATAATATATATCATATACAAAATAATTATAATATACAAAATAAACAAAATAATATAAATTATTCTATATAAAATATAAATAAAATATACAATATACACAAAAAAATGCAAAATATACAAAATATGTAAATAATCCAAAATAAACAAACTATAGTAAATATAAAAAGTATACAAACCAAACAAATTATTTAAAATATACATAGTATGCAAAATATACAAATATGTAGAATATTCGATATATACAAAATATGTAAAATATACAAAATAAACCAAATAATATAAATTATAACTTTAAAATTTAAATAAAATATACAAAACTCTAAACATTGTAATAAGTAGTATTTGCATGTTGAAAAATTTAAAAATATCAGTTTTTGAATCCCAAGTATTCAAGTTTTTGAAACTTTGATCCGCCACAGCACAGCCTAAGAAGAACTTACCGGTGTAATTCCAACGGCTATAAACTTTTCTCACCGAACCCTAAAAGCATGCTAAATATCAACTTTCTACCTATTATCCTTCTCGAGTTAGAAAAGCTATGGAAACTTGTGAATTATTAATAAAATATACAAAATATGTTAAAAATACAAAATAAACAAAATATAGGAAATATACAAAATATACAAAATTTATTTATTTTACAAACTAAACAAAATATACAAAATTTATTAAATGCACAAAATATACAAAATAAACAAAATAATATAAATTATAATAAATAAATAAAATAATATATAAAATACACAAAAAATGCAAAATACAAAAATTATACAAAATATGTAAATAATACAAAATATACAAACTAAAATATACAAAATAATCAAAATAATATAAATTATAATATATGAAATATAAATAAAATATACCAAATATACAAAACATACAAACTAAACAAAATATACGAAATATACAAGATATAAAAAATATGCAAACTAAACAAAATATACAAAATAATATACAAAATATACAAATAAAATGTACAACATAACCAAATTATATAAACTAGAATTTATAAAATATAAATAAAATATAAAAAAAAATGCAAAATATAAAAATATTACAAAATCTGTAAATAATACAAAATATATGAAATACACAGAATATACAAAAGATGCAAAATATATAAAAAAATATACAAACTAAACAAAATATACAAAATATATAAATTATATACTATATTATAATTTATACTATAAATTATATATTATATTATAATATATATGTGTTGTTGCATAAAATATACAATATACATATATTTTATGTAAAATACATATATGTATATAAAATATACAAAATATATAAAATACACAAAATAGACAAAACATACAAAATATATAAGAAATAAAAGATGTATACCAAATATACAAAAAATTTACAAAATATCAAGATTTCACAAATTGTACAGAATGCGCAAGTTATCAAAATCTACTAATCCACAAAATTACTAAATATTCAAAATTATTATTCACAAAATATACTAGTTTTTGAAAGTATTGAAAATAAACAAAATACTATTTAATATGCAATTTATATATTGAAAATGTTTGAATTTTAAATAAATACCTTAAATTCAACCAATTTATCAATATTATCTACGATATCTATTTTATTAATAATATGAATATTATCAAGATAAATTTTGATAATATTGGTAATATTCTTAATATTAATAAGATTTTATAAAAATATTAAAATTACTAATAAAATTGGTAATGAAGGTATGTATTGATATATTGGCAGAAATATTAAAATAATTATAAAAAATAAAAAATTTAACAAAATTACGGTAATTATTAAGATTATCAAAATTATCAAATTTATTAAAATTATCAAAAATATAAAATCTTTTAATTTATAAGAAATATAAAAATTGTATTAGATACCTATTTCAATTTCTTTTGGAGTTACAACCAACAAAAAAAATATTTTGTACGTATTGTTATTTTATTGAAATGGTTTCATTGTGATTTACACAAAAAGGAAAGGGTTTGAAAATATCAAAGTAAAAAAATATAAAAATTCGTAAACTCGAAAAGTTAATTGAAGAATGAACATAGATGAGAAATTTGAAAGAATCAAATTTCGTAGGCTAAGCAGTAATTCGCTAGTACTACAACTACATGGCATTGTTCTATATATACAGATAATATTTCAATGTAAATATACAATATCAGTCGTCGCGACGCTTGATTTTGACTATTAACTTTGCAATCGGTTTTGGAGTCGAAGCACTCCCAACTCTTTCCTGGTTTACTTTAACAACCTACCTTACGCAGTAGCAAAATCGAAGAACCATCCGCACATAGCATTACTCAATGTCTGCCTATAGTACTAACATGAAAGATGGGTCGGCCCATGAGTTCTGCAGGGCGACAGGAGGTTACTGTTTTGTTCAATTGCTCTGTTGTATCCTGTACGTATCGGTGCGATACGTCCCGATTCAAACGACAAGGTTTAACCATTGTACCGTTTGGTTGGTAAAAATACTTTCCTTCGCGATTTTTTTGAATTTTATTCTATTACTCACGCTTTTGTTTAATAAATACAAAATGAAAAATATATAGCACGTTAAAAACCATAAAATCAAATAATATATGGTATTTCAATTTCGCTCGTATATTGTCATTGAATTATACAAAAAAAAAAATTCAAAAATGGTTTTCTGATTATACTGAATAGCAGTTTCTATTTGTTATGGCCAAAATTAAATTGTAAATAACTTAAAAATTTAACAAGGACTGCAATCAGAATATTTTATATTTTTTTATAATTAAATTTTGCACAATTTATATTTAGCAAAATTGGAGATATAATCAATAAAATCGGAAAAACCTTATCTTATATCATTTGCACCACTCTTCTTTTTCACCATAATATCGCGGATACCAAAATTTGGACCTTTTCAGGAAACGGACGATTCGTTAGTAAATTTTTTCTGCGATCGAACATTAGTCCTCCATCAATGTATGTAAAACACAGAATATTCACAAGGACATGTAACTTCCTTGATGAAAATATTGGATAAAGCTTATATAAACAATGCAAAAGCTGCTTAGATATTTACCCGTCTTATTTAATCGGATTAAGAATAAGATATATTTCTATTTTCAATGATAATAAAATTTATTAAGTAAAACTCAAATGCCATTTATATGCTCTATACTCCCAAAATAAATTATAGCTGCCATTTCGTAATTGTATTTGAAAGTTGTTCATCTGTTTTTATAAACCTTCAAATCACACTAAAGTTTGCAGAAAAAAAACAAAATTTACGAATACATTGCTAGTCTAAGTATGATGCATTTTCACAACTGAAAATTTAATTAGTTTTAAGCGTACCGGTTTTACTAACAGGCTTTTTAACAACGTAATTTTTTAATTTTTAGTTTTGTTTTAGTTTGGCTTATTTTATGTTCGCTTATATGGAAAAGTTTTTATTTGATTTGAACTAAAATTTAAAACTTTTGTTTTGTTGGCTTATTTACGAGTACATACATTAAATACGTAATATACAAAATTTACGTGTTTCTATGAGTACCGTATCTAGTGTAGTAAAGAAGTTCTATTTAAATAAAATCGGTTCCATTAAAAGAATGTTAATGTAATACACTCAGTGAACCGCAAATGGAATAAATTTTTTGGAGATTATAAAATACAAACAATTCTATAAATGATGAAAAAACTATTCGAATTAGGTTCTATAAGGGTAGGTACTATAAAGAATTAGGACAAAAATCACTTTCCTACAACCTGACAATCCTGACACTGCAGTCTGTTGAGAAGACCAAATCTTTAAAGTAAAGAACCTCATCTCGGTGTGAATCTGGTGCCTGATTATAGCCCGAATAACCCAAAATTGCATACTCTAGAAATCATTTAAAACGTTGATAAACAAATGTAGAGTATACTAACAGCTGCCAGAATAGATCTATTTCTACGGGAGAAAACCAAACATGGTTCTCGCAGCTGGGAAAGGGATAGCGTCGGTTTTTTGAAAAGCTCTGAATATATTTTGTTTTGAGGGCGTACGTTCAAAAGGAAGAAACAATTTATGGACAATACTACCCATACTGCAGTGTACTACGGGACTTCCACCTTCCTTCGATAATGAAAATTGAAACCTTCGTATACAATTTTTATGAGGGTTTATTAAAAATAATTTTCTAAAATATAACGACTAGAGCCTGTTAATTATTCCGTCGGGTTAAATTTGCCAGCAATCATTAGCATTCGATATAGCACCATCTACCTACCACATGGAGAGTAGTATATGATATTTAAAACCATTGTAAGAACCTGTTTTACAGGGTTGCACGTAGAATTATTCATCAATATGTGAGCTAATAGAAGGTTTCGCGATCTAGATGAATAGGGTTCTAAAACTATTTCTTGGATATCACTCGGTAAATTAACGTACACCGATCCTGTAACACGTCCTACACAGACAACAAGAAATCCGGAAAGTGCTCCAACGTCACCAAAACACCGTCGTCAAATATTTTGACTGCATCCAAGCTGTTCTATGTTTTCTTCTGTCATTATGTGATGTTCTTCCATTGACTTAAGGGCTTTCTTTACTAAATTAAATTTATTGTAGAACCTAACTCAAAAATTAAATTATTTTTTTATAATTATTTTTTTTATTTTCGATTTATAAATTTTTCTTTATTTGAACGTATTTAACCCATTGCCGCACACTTTTTAATTGACGACCGTGCTCAAAAACAAACTTTTTGTTTTTCAATTGTTTATGACTGCCATATGAAATTGAGCGTCATTTATATGTTTGGAAGTGAAAATTATCACATTTTCTCACAGTTTTCCCATGAAAACTCTCGACGGCTATAGCCGTCATTTGCATATATATCAACAAAAATTTGACGGCTGTAGCCGTCATTGGCGGGAATGGGTTAAAAACAGACAAAATTAGGTACGAGGTTATAAATTTATCTTTATTATTGTTAAACAAATTCTTGTCTATTGTTATTATATATCCCGATCGAGCTCGCACAATTTCTCCAAGCACTTCTCAAGCTTATAACAAAATATAAAAAAAAAATTCGATAATAGGGAAAAACTACCCATGAGTTTTTCATAATAGCTATTACATATTCAAAAACTACAAGAAATTATATCCACTATTGCTTACCGAGCCTGCACTAATTACTCTTACGTTAACAATCAACAAAAAATAATTCAGCAGGTAGATTCTGGCTACCATAGGAAGGAATTCGGAATTTTATTCCCATGTAGGGAAAACTAAAAAAATTTATATGAATTCTCGTTTTTAGTGTTAGTACTCTACGACAAGGCGCTAATACAGATAAAAGAAGGAAAAACGTTACACGTTATATTCATATACATACCAACAACGAACGGCCAATAATAGAATAATGACGTAACGACAGTCATACGCAACCAAAACCTTTGACAGAATCGTTACAGACGAAGGAAATTAACAAAATATTACTAATGGAAATTTTTTAACACATCAATATTTGTGGTATATAAGGATTATAATGGAATAGGTACAAAGGGCCGAATGTCTAAAGGGCCGAATGTCGAAGGGCCGCATTTCGAAGGGTCGATGACCGAATGTGTCGAAGGGCAGAATGCGTCGAAGGGCCAAATGTCGAAATTCCGAAAGCTAAAGGGCCGAATATGTTGAGGGGCCGAATGTATCAAAGTGCCGAATGTCGAAGGGCCGATTGGGTCAAAGGGCAGACATTTTTGGTTTGTTTTTAGAAATTAAATTTTTTAAATTTGTTGTTTTATGGAATATTTTGTAATTTTTTTTTATTAAACATGAATTTATGTATTTTACTATTTTTCATCTTTGGATATTTATAAAATTCCACGTATCCAGTCAGCGATATATTTTGGTGAACGAAAATTTTCTCATGCGCCACCAGAGAGATTTGGTCCTATGTGTCAGCCTTCTGATAATAGGTATATGGTACAAAAAATAAAAAGAATTATTAAGTTAAATAATTAAATTAAATAAAAAAATTAAAAAAATATATTTCTACAAACAAAAAAAAAATCAAAAAAAATTCGGCCCTTCGACATTCGGCCCTTCGACATATGGCCCTTTGATATCATACCGTTATAATTACACCGCGATATTTTATCTCTCTTTAATGAGGACAGCATTTAAGGGGTTTACAAAACTCTTAGCTTCGTTGATCATGTTTTAGCAAACTTCAAGTTTTATAAATATTTTAATTTTACATATTTTGTCATACTTTTTTATTTTATTAAATAATTTTATCAAAAATCAAATCTTATCGTTATTTAAATCATAAGATTACTCAATTAAATTTTATCTCGTTAAACTCTTACGTTAATTGATAAGGTATTTAATTCCGTACCTCAAATCAGTACAGAAATGTATATATCAAAGTAGCAGAATATTGTTCTGTTACATTCATTTTAAAAGACAACCATCCAAAAACCAAAACAAATCTACATAATATATTAATAAAAATCAATTGACACATGTATGACTGATCATCACTAGAGAACGGTTGGACCGATTTGGCTGATTTTTTTTTTTGTTGTGCTCGTAATTGTCAGGACCAGGTTTGTTTGAATTTTGGGAAAATCCACTGGAAAAGTCGGAAAATTCGAAAAATCGACAAATGATGTTATTGTACGGTTTTTTCACCTATCCAATTCAGATGGTCTTTAAGAAGAGAAAAATCCGAAAATCTTAGTGGAAAACTTGGAAACTTCCGAAAAAACTTGAAGGAAATTGAATTTTTTTACTTATAGCGCTTCAGAGGCTTAACCGACTTGGCTCAATTTTTTTTTGTTGTTGTATTAGCAATTACCAGGAGATGGTTCTTACGAAACAAATTTTTGGGAAAATCCACGGGAAAAACCGGAAAAGTCCGAAAATTGAACAATGTTGTTTTTGTATGGGATTTCGCACGTATCCGATGCAGATGGTCTTTTAAGGAAACCCGACGGAAATTGGGCATCAGTTGATTGCCACTGAATTTGCAAACGATAGATGAACCGACGTAGTACTACAGACTTGCAAAATAATCATTTGGGATGAGTTTTCGTTGGCGTGGCGCACAAACGAGCATTAGAGGCGCTCAATCGAACGTTATAAGATTTGCGCAAAAATCAGGGCAGGTGAGATTTTTGCCAAATGCTGCCATTTATTCCAAGATCAACAGCTGCTGATGCAATAAACGCTTGCTTGAAGACATCGAACTTGTGGAGATAGGTCAAAACTCTCAAATTAACAACTAATATGCGAGTCGAGTTACAAAATGATTAATCTGCGGAAACACGTCAAAGCAATTATGAGACATTGGCCATGGCAAAATTCACGTTGACGCTTTAACATCATTTCGTTACCACCTAATTTTTGTCAATTCACAATCTCTAAAGAAGATTGATCACGAAAGTGTTCCCGAATATTGGTGCAAATCACAAAAACCATGTTTGGTTGAGTGAACGAGCTATTTTGGCAGCGATAAATAAGGACGTAGACGATTTGAATATAAAAATGCAAAGTCAAATCGCTGGCCAATTGCATTCATTTAAGTCAATCGATCCCATTACAGATCTAAATGAAGTCGTTAATTATCCAATTGAATTCCTGAATTCTTTGGATTTGCCAGGAATGCCGCCGCACAATTTGCTGCTCAAGGTCGGTTCAGTGGTAATCAGGTTACGCAACCTGAACTAACCAAAACTATGCAATGGAACGAAACTCGCTGTTAAGAAGCTGATGAAACGACGTGATTGAAGCAACGATAATCATAAGAAAGTTCAAAGGCGAGGATGTTTTGATACCAAGAATATCATTGATTCCAACCGACATGCGTTTCAATTTAAGCGTGTTCAGTTTCCGGTTTGTCTTGCATTCGCAATAATGATTAATAAATCACAAGGCCCATAGTTGGAAGTGTGTGGAATACACGTTCAATTGCTGTGTTTTTTCCATTGGCAGTTGTATGTGGCGTGTTCATATGTAGGTAAACTCTCGATTCCTTTCAGAAGGGTATTTAAAGTCGCCGGATTATGCTGATAAACCATGAACAATACAGGCTTTCCGGATTAATTACAGCTATTGATTTAAAAAAAATTATAAAGTAAATAACATAATCTTGCAAATGAAATACGCTTTCATTTCACATGCTCTTTGGTAACCGTAAATCAAAATCATTTATAACAAAATTTGCAGAAAAATCTTCTACGTGAGCACTGAGCGAGTCCGGGAAGATTTTTGCGTTTGAAAAGTCAGAGCTGGACCCTGGTATCTAGGGGCTCAGAATTTTTGTTGTAAAATTTCAATTTAAGTTAATTTTTCCTGGGAATGAGTTTAGGAAAAAGGTTATAGAAAATTAGGCACATGTATGAATTTAAGAGATACTTTCTCTGACTCAAGAGGTCCATTATTTTGCGTTCCTGTACCATTCATCTGATTGCGATGAAACGTTGATGGGTTGCGTGCATGCTCGCGAAGGTTTTTTGAGTTGGTAAATTGAAGACTGAGACCCTGGGTCTCGGGCCATCGGTAAAATGTTTTTCTAAAATTTCAATTTTTAATGCTTCCGGTGATGCTTTCGATACTGAATTCAGTACCTGATGAATTCCTGTCATATACGATTGCAACTACAGTGACGTCGAGAAATTGCCTGCAAAATATCCGTAATTCAAAGAAATGTTAATTTCTCCCGTGAAACGCCGGATAATTCAGCTAGTATAAATAATAAAATCATTATTTTTAGAAAACCAGGATACGGCATTATTTGAAAATATTTCGTTAAATAAATTGATGCTAAATTCATCAAAGAGCACCAGTGCTCTATAGCGTAACCTTAATCCACATTCATTGATATCACTATAGTCATTTGATAGGCCATACTGCCTGATATATGTACCTCAATTTTTAAGGAATTCTGTGCGGAATATGCAATTTCACAATACTTCGATAGTTCAATTTGTTGGAACTTCATTGAATTATTCGGCGCTCTAGTGTAACCTTAATCTTCATTGATGCCACTATGGCCATTTGATTGCCAAACGATAGGCCATCGGGGTGTGCCATGTGGGGGTGTAATTTGACAAGATTTCGATGTAACCTAAATCCATTTTAATGCTAAAAATATCCAATTTGTAAAGAAATTCTGTTAGGGATGGTTCATTGAATGGCCCCGCGCTCTAGGTTAAATAACCATTTATGCCACTATTGACAATTGATAGGACATAATGCCTGGTAAATGTAACACATTTCTCAAGAAATTCTGTTGGGGAAATAATTTCAAATGTTTAAGAATTTCCGCATTCATTACACTCAATAATTTTCTCTCTCCAATAACAAAAATCTCGGTGATTTCGAAGCAAATGGATAAATAAGATTTGTTTCGTATATCAAATACCAGATCACAACCACTTCGATCCCCTCTGTGCGATTCGAAGTGTGTTTTGTATTAAAAACTTTCATTTTATAGGATTCATTCAAAACTATTCACAAAAATTAAATGTTTTCTACTTATTGTGTGTAGAGATATAATAAAAAATAAACTCAAAATTATATTTTGTATCAAATTTTATTTTTTGACACTTGTTCACTCGTTGATTGCGATAATAATAATAAAATAAATTGAAGAGGATTCTTGTTGTTAAATACTACCGGAGTTGACTCGTTAGAGTCCAAACTTGAGAACAGGGTGATTTTGGTGATCGGCCGTTTCAGCAGCTTTCCATTTGAAAGTGTGATGGTCATTACTCTAATTAACTTGTCGGTTCCCGGATGTTCTTCAGCAACTCTTGCTAATGCCCATTTCGACGGTGGCAGATTTTGTCTCGGAGGAGGATCAAGCTTCCCACCTTGATTTTTGATTAGGGGTACGCCAATTATAAAGTTTGTTGAGTGAGATTACATATTCCAATGTCCATCGTTTCCAGAATCTTTGTAGCATCGATTGTAGTAGCTGCCATCTGCTTAGGTGATTAATTTTGATATGATGCAGGCTAGGTTCGAGTAACATCCTTAACGGCTGGCCAATTATAAAATATCCGGGTGTAAGGGGATTGTATTTGTCATCATCGAGATCTCCAAGAGGCGGGAATTTAAGAGAGCCTCTATTGCTTGCTATCAGGATCAGGAACTCTTCGTACGTAAGTATGGAGTCTCCAATCATGCGACAAAAGTGGTATTTAGTAGATTTTACAGTTGATTTCCACAACTCACCAAAGGTAAGGGCTGTCTTACGGATGAAGTACCATTGGGTATAATGATCGGTGCACCAATTTATTATATCTGCTTGCTTTGCTTGTTAGACGTATTAGTCGTAGAACTCATGAAGTTCCGTCTTTGCTCCAACTAGATTTGATCCGTTGTCGCAATATATATATCTGATGGGACATCTCGAGTGGCATAGAATCGTTGAAGAGCTTACAGGAAGGTGTCAGTACTCATGTCAGATACCAAATCTAGGGTAGTTGCGTTGGTCGCCATAAAAACGAATATAACTAGGTATGCCTTAAACCTTTTAGCCGATCGATGACGATGAGGTATGAGTGTGAAGGGAGCAGCTAAATCTATACCTGTTTGTATAAAGGCTCTGACGGGGGGTTAACGCTGATGATGCGGCAGATGATTCGGCATAAGTAATAATTTTGGTCCGACATGCAGATGCTGAATATGTTTTTCTCGTACCATTCGTTCAATTATGATGTAGCTGGATTGCAGTATAATGGAATATTTTACATCATATCTCAAGTCTGTATGGCCTAGTCTTCCTCCCACTCTCAGCGGTCCATGTGCATCGATAAATGGAAAGAAAGAATTTAAATTAGAGGATGCATTTAAAGGTGTTGATTTTTTTTAAAGACATAATTTCACTGGCGTATGCCGTTTCTTGAATGCGTTGAAAAATAACACACTCGGCCTCGCGTATCTCTGCGGCTCTTATGCAATTATGATTTCGTTGGTGATATTCCAATCTCGGGACCGCAGATAGATGAAATTCGGCAATTGTTTTGTGGTTGCAAATAGTTGGCTCCTGCTCCGATACTTGAATCGGGAGGTGGAAGTCGTGTGTCAAAAGGAAATCGGGACCGTCAAACCAAAGCCTATTTTGTTATTCCCGTGGCTTTCCGTTGACTATTCCCGTGTTTGTAGAATATTTTATTAAAAATATAAAATTAAAATTTAGATGATTTGTATAATTTTTATATCAAAAATTTTCCAAATATTATGGTTTTTAGTAACTCATTAAAAGCTTCCTCTCTATTTAAAGCTCTCATTTTAATATAACGGCTCTTTAAAATCATAGATGGCTTAACTAGAGCGAATATGTAACAACATATTAAGAAAGTACTCTTGAACGTTTTAACATGCATCAGCTCTTTGTTATCATTGATGATAATAATAAGAACCTGCTAGTTAAATTTTGCAACTGTAAAAGCAGTCCTAAACACGCCTTGAGTTGTTAATAAACTTAACAGAATTTCGTTCGATGTCTCCTTACACTCTGGTTCTAAAAGTACACACACTTAATAAACACATTTTTATTAACTTAGTAAATTGCAATGCTCCTGCCTACAAGCTATGTAAGGGTTTCATAAATTTTTTCAATTGTCATACTAATTTCTTTTCTGCTTACTCGGTTAAGAAGTCGGTAGAATTGATTAACAAAATTCAAGACGTCGACATTCCGTTACATTCAAAACTAGTTTCATTTGACGTTGCCAGTCTTTTCACTTCTATTCCGATTAATACTTTGTCCCAAATAGTTTACTTAGATAGGGATGTTGTAGATGAGAGCTTACGTCGTGAACTGAAGTTAGTTTTTGAGACTTGTATTAAACAAAATTATTTCTGTTTTGATAATACATATTTCAAATTCGCTGATGGTCTACCCATGGGCTCCCCTCTGTCACCTTTGTTGGCTGAAATTTTCATGAATTTCTTCGAACAAATTGTTACGACTGTGTTGTCTTAACAAGACATTTTTTGTAAGTTTGTTTCTATTCTCCACGTCCGGGTTTTTTGTTGTCTAAACGTGGTTTCTTGCGTCCGGGTTTTCGCTGTGTGAACGTGGTGTCTTGGTGGATGGATTCTTGTGTGTTTTCTTCTGTTATGTTGGGAACGGAACGAAAATGGGAGAGAAAGAGAGAGCAGTGCGCATCGAGTGTGTGCAAAGTAAAACGTTTTGAAAAAAATGTTTTTTCTTGTATGTCTCTCTTTTGTACCAACGAAAATTTGGTATAAAGGAGAGACAGAGAAGAGAGATTCATTTCTTCTAAAACGTTTTATGAGTTGTGCGGGGCTCGAATTTTTTTTGTATGATGACATTCGAGTTTTTGATTTTGATAAAGAACGCTCGAGTTCTATTTGGTTTGGATTTTTCTTTTTTTTAGTTATATTGTTAAACAAAAAAAAGTCTGTCGAGTTTTATAAAAAGTCAAGTTTAAATTTTCAAGTTAAGAAAAAAAAAATTGTTTGTAATTTTTGAAAGAACCGAGTGGTGAACATTCGAGGTGTTTCGTTAATGTAAAGAAATTATGTGACTACTGACCGATATTAAAAAAAATAAATAAAAGAAATAAAGAAAGTAGAAATTTGGTTTTGGTTCTTATAAAAAAAAGAAATTTTTAATTTTGAAAAAAAGATTTGGGTTTGAGTGATAAAACCGACTGCCATTTTGTATACATCGGCTCAGTTTAACTTTGTTTTGTTAAACCAAACAAAAGGTGTTGAAATTTAAAAATTCTAACCGGGCAAATATATCGAATATACGCAACAACGGTCCGGAATTTATATGAAACATCGGTTCGCCAACTTGGTCAACGAGGTAACAAATTTAACGTGGGCTGACGAGTTCAACGAGTGCGGATACACGGACCTTCAGGTTTTTTCGTGTTTTTTAAAACGGCGCTACCTCGCCATCCACATTATTTACGTCCTGCAATTGATAACCAACGGGTTGCCGGGTGAGGTTATTTCGTGAGGGTACAGATAAGGCGAGGCAACGCCTAATATTTTTGCGGCTGGACAACGCACAAATCAAATATTTCACGGGTGCCGTATAAATCAAACGGTACTTCCGTGTAGTTATCGTGGTGCTGACAAGGTGATGCTGCTATATGTGTTTTTGGTACCGTATTTTGTACGGGAGCTTTACGCACATTTATAAATTTCATTTTTACGGGTGGCCAGTTGAGGCTACTCTTTTGGTGACGGATCCGGCGGCTAGTCGAGGCCTGCCGTATTATTTGGTACCAGCTTACCGGCGGTTGGGCCACACCGGTGGAACACGCGGAGAAACGGCATCAAGGCCGCAACGGTGAATTTATTTTTATATAAATTTCATTTTTACGGGTGGCCAGTTGAGGCCACTCTTTTGTGACGGATCCGGCGGCTAGTCGAGGCCTGCCGTATTATTTGGTATCAGCTTACCGGCGGTTGGGCCGCACCGGTGGAACACGCGGAGAAACGGCACCAAGGCCGCAACGGTGAATTTATTTATTATATAAAGTATATTATATTAAGGTACGATTTTTATTCTTTTTATTTGATTTTTTTTTTTTAATTTTATATATATATTTCTAAATTTTGGTAAAATTAAATTTTGTGTTGTATTCGAGCGCCGCACAGCGGGAGCACGCTCGATGCGCAGTGTTCTCGCTTCTCGCGTCTCGTTTCGTCTCGCGTTTCTCTTCTCCAGTTGTTTTCTTTCGGCAATTATTTTTGTTGTATTATTTCTATTTCTGTAGTTGATATTCTTTGTAAAATGAATTATTAATTTTTCGGTTGTGTATGATGGGAGCGGAGACTCCCTCTGTGTCGGTTTAGTGTTTGCGGTCCCTTGGTGCCCGCATCCAATTTCGTAACCGGGGCTTTGCCCTGTTTGAATTCGAATGGATGCGCGCACCAAGGCACCTCTACCGGTTTATAATTTTGTTGTGTTCGTTCCTCAAGTTCCGGCCGACGAATTTCGGCGGAACTCGGTATTATTATTATTTGCGTTTTCCCCCAACTTTCTGTAATCATCACGGTGTAAGCCAGGAGCCCTGCAAGCCTCAAACCCCACGACCTTAGCACTTCTCCCTGAGAACGTAGCCGGCAAAAATCACCGTGGAGGCCTCTGCAGGTGCTTAGTGAATATCTGCAGGTTGGCAGTAGCCAGCCTGTAACAAAATGATCATATCAAATAACAATCCTTATTTTCGTCATATAATCTTTTGGTATAGATATGTTGATGACATATTATGTCTATGGAATGGAACTGATAGACTGTTAGACTCTTTCCTTACTTGGTTAAATTCTCAATATCCCACCATTGATTTTACGTTAGAAAAAGAAGAAAATAAATGTATTAATTTTCTAGATATAACAATAACCAGGATTAATTCTACTTTAGACTTCAAAATTTATCGGAAACCCACGTATACGGACGCTGTTATCCCTAGTTCTTCAAACCATTCCCATAATATTAAAATGTCAGCTTTCCACTCACTCATAGAGAGACTAAAAAACATCCCTTTGACAAATTCAAATTACAACACTGAGCTTAACATAATTCTTCAAATAGCAACGAATAACGGATATGCAACTAGGACTATATTAAAGTTATTGAATAAAAAGCTAAAGCGTAAAACTCTAACGGGTATTTATCCACCGGATAGTCCAACGCGGGAAAATTGGCGTCGCTTAGAGTATATAGGAAAAACGAGCAAACGGATTAGCAACATCGTGTCCAATTATACCAATATTAGTTTTGCTTTTTATTATAATAACACAATAAAGAAAATGATTTTTAACAATAAACCTAGATTTGATCGCCTTTCCAAATCTGGTGTCTATAGGATCAATTGCAATGATTGTAGATTCTCCTATATTGGTCAGACTGGGCGCAATTTTGGAGTTAGAGCTAAAGAACATTTATCTGGTTGCAATCAATCAACTTTCCATAACCATTTAACTTCAGAAAATCATACAGCTAGCTTGAACATTTTAGACATATTACATATACATACAACCCAAAGCCAGACGTTTAGATACCCTAGAATCTTACGAAATTAGAAAATAAATATTTCTTAACCAAAATATCCTTAACGAACAGAGATAAATCCGGTTCTCACCAATTACAGATCCCGCCGTTTTCTATTCTCACGTACGCAATAATATACCTCGAATTTTGTTACTCAACCTATGACTCATCGCCTACCTGCGCGATCCGTAGATTAATTTTTATTGCTTATTTTTTGTCCCTCCCTCTTTTATTTATATTTTGATTTTTTCTGCTATATAACAAAATTTTTACTAATACAAATCAGTAGATACTCGTGATGATGACCTAACAAGTCGAAATCGATCGAGTGATTTTTTAAACTTTTTGAAAATTATTCAAAATAACTGCGAAACAAAAAACAAGTGATTAATAAAAAATGTGTTTATTAAGTATAAGTGTGTTTCGCCAAGTGCCTACGGCAAATAGCGTAAAAAGTAAAAGAACACACTTTTAAATTTTTATTATCGTATGTAATGGTCATCTTCATTTTTCTAATCAGAAATGTTTTTTTTAACTAACGGGCACTATCGATCTTTTTAACACAGATCCAAAAACGTGAGTACGGCTATATGAACTTCGCTGAGTGTACCTTTTTTAAATTATTGTTGTTGTTAAAAACATATATACACGATTATGTATAGAATTTTATATAGAAAATTTGTTATCATAGCAAAGTATCTATGTAGATTGTATATTTAACTGGGATACATACTAACAAAAAAGCAGAAAATTTGTAACGGTACACGGCATGTTGAACAAGTGGAACTTGTATTATATGTACATGTTTAGAGTAAATTGGAATATAAATTTTAAAAAATATACGATAATAAAGAGCATAAGGCGTAAGCTTAAAATAGTTTACTCTTTATGATTTAGTTGTTTTAATTTGGCTGTCAGTTCTACTTTCACAAGTAAAAACATTATTTTAAATGCGAAATATTGTTATGAACTTATCGTTACCGAACCAGATTTCCAGAACAAAATATACATTATTGTATAAAACGTCGCTAAAAATCTTATATTTTATTATTTAGATACTTAGTTAATTTTACGATCCGTGGAACCTGTATAATAATCGTCAAAGAAATTCTAAATGAATATGCTATTCTACTACCACAATAAACTCAATTTATTTATATTAAAATGGAAGGCACGTATATTCTGCACTATCCAAAATTAAAATCTATATTATTGTTTTAAATATAAGAAAAAGCAGGGTAGGTAGGCAATACAAAAAAAAAAACTACCAACAAATTAAATATTTGCCAACAATGGCAAACAAAACGCAATGAAGAAAAAAGCGGCTTCATATAGTACCACACAAACATATAGTTTTTGTATATATCCCAAAAACACCGTTTATGAGCTTTTAATGGATATTTAAATAGGCCTTTTACCACATGAATATACCACAAAATGACCACATAAATCATTATCATTATCAAACTCTCGTCTTATACATGATTTATATTTATGGAACAATCTCATCAACATCATTATCATCATCATCATCATCATCATGACCACCACTACCATCATCAAAATAATTCTTCAACCGACTTCTTAATATACCACAAACTGGTGTTATGATACGCTTGAAGCAGAACAGTAAGATTATTATTCTCATATAAGCATATACGAGTATAACATTTTTGTGAGAGGCTAAAAGGATATATCGAGTTTCTCCTATAAATTTACAATGAAATATAAGCTACCGTCTTTATACAGGGATTGAGCGATGAACAATGAAATGATACAATAAAAACGAGGTATTGTGTTTTATAAATGTAGTTTTGTGTCCTTTTTACCGTATCCAAGGTAAATTATGTGGGCACTTTTGGGGAAAATAATGTTTTTGTTGATTAAGGGTTGTGTTTTTTTTTTTTTTGGTAATTACCAGTATATTGAAAAACCAAAACTGTACACAACTTATGCTTGTAATAAAGGTATACTATATTTGACCTGATTTATGTGGTACAACTTGAGATAGTCAATTTATTTGGGAATATGTAGGTGGACCTCAGACGTAAGAGATCTTAGAGTAAGATTGAAATTGAAAATTGACTTTTTGTTTGTATGAGATTTTTTCTCGAATTTAATGTCATATCCTTCGTCCTTGCGAGCATCTTCGACTGCCATGCCTTGAACGAAGTCTGTAAGATTTAATATTGGATGACCTGCTAGATGGGCTATTAAACCAGGCCTCATATTTTCTTTAAGAAGTTTGACTAGGGCAAATTTTAGAAGTAATGCTAAAAAAAATTGCCGTTTTGAGAAATACACCTTGAGAGACGCATGTTGTTGTTTGAGATTTACCATGATCTTGTTTATTAATTTATTTAATAAATCCACCTTGTGAGGAGTAGAATCGGACTCTTGGTGTTATGCCGCAATATCTCGTTATGTAATTTGGGCAACCCTTAGATCCTTGGTGTTCTTGGATTGTTGTTTTTAAATTGGTTGAAAATTTGTTTAGTTATTTGATTTTTTCTTAGTAAATGTAGTTATCATTGAATGGTGAGTTAACTCTCGGTATTCTATTTAATTTTAAATACACATTGGAGTCGGATAAAAATTCATAAAGGGTGTTTTTTTAGAGGTTATAGCCGCTCGCGTTAGCCTTGAGCGGACTAGCAGGATATCATTGTTCCAGATCTGATGCGGTTGCATAATTCCGGCTACGGACTCAGGAGCGATGGGGGTGGGTGGGTGGTAGTCCAGGTGAAACAATGATTTAATTTAAACCGCACTTTTTTTTTAAATAAAACATTAGCATCATACCACGAAAAAACCCAATTTTGCAGTGACCAACGGTTCCAATTCCCGACAATACCCCGTTTATTGAGACATTATTACAGTTATACTAGAGAGTGTAAAATAACGACTACTAGCGAACGGGCTGGGAATGTACTTGCCAGCTATCACACATAAAAATTATCTGATATACATAAAGAAATCAAAAAGAACAAAATAACAAAAATAACTTGAACTTATAAACTTAGTTGTACTGGTCCATAGTTACGAGTCCGGGGTTGATTCACGTGGTGTGATTTTTTCTTTATACGTTGGCTTGGTCCTCGTGGTAACACCGAGTTTCGATATTATATTCTTGTTTTACACTGTACACTTCGTACCGTAGCACTACACTATTCGCACACTATTTTTACCGCATTTTTATTTTTATTTAATGTTAGTTATCCGCCCAACTGCCCCTCCTCCACTTAGTACCGTAATAGTACGAACACGCGATTTGGAGACCTACAACAACGAGGACTTGCGATCACGAGAATCGCCACTTCAAAAAGAAAATGTCCCGAATATCTTAATGTGATCCAGAATAATCGATTAACGGAGTGATCCCTCTCTCTCTCTCTCTCTCTAGCATTTACATCCCATGAAGGGATTTTGCCGCCCGCACTATGGTCCTCCATACTTCTCGGTCCATCGCTCTCGTCCTCCAATTTCGACATCCTAATACGAGTAGGTCTTGTTAAACGTCGTCACGCCAGCGCAGTCGGGGTCTTCCTCTACGACGTACTCCGGCTGGTTGGTGATGGAACACTTTGTAAACCATTCGTTGTTGTGGAGATCTTGCAACGTGGCCGAGCCATCTCACTCGATTAGATTTGATGAAGCCAATAATATCGCTACCTCCGAGAAGTTGCTTTATTTCGTGGTTCATGCGAATCCGATATTCATTGTTCGCAACTTTAATAGGACCAAAAATTGAACGGATGACCTTCCTTTCGAAGGTAGATAATAATCTACAGTCATTAGAGGTCATGGTCCAGCTCTCGCTTCCGAAAGTCAGCACAGGTCTTATCAGTGCTTTATAAAGTGCTAGCTTGCACGACTGCGATAGGTGTTTAGATCGCAATAATTTTGATTGCGCGTAGAAAACTCGTTGTCCGGCAGCGATTCGGGCTTTTATTTCTGCCTGCATGTCGTTTGATGAAGTTATAAGTGACCCGAGGTATTTAAAATTTTCGACGCTATCAAAATTATGGTCGCCAATTTCGAGATTTGCCATAGAGATGTTCCTGGATGTTGTTAAAAATTGCGTTTTGGTACTGTTCACCTCCAAACCAAGTCTTCTTGCGCAGCGATTGAGCGGTATGAAACTGTCCTTGATGTCGCTAGGTCTTCGGCCAAGAAGCACGATATCATCTGCATATCCAAGAATTTGGCCTGATTTATTGAATATACAGCGCGAAGTTTCAATGTTGCTTTTCCTCACTACGTACTCAAGCGCCAAATTGAACAGCACAGGCGCGAGTGCATCTCCCTATCGAACACCAGATGTTATTTGAAAGGAGTCTGACACAGATCCTTCAATTACAATTCTACATGCAGATCCAGACGTTGTTAATTTACACAGAGAAACAAGTTTCTCTGGAATACCTAGGCATATGAGCGCGGCCCAAAGGTTGTCGCGGTTTATACTGTCATATGCCTGCCGGAAGTCTATATATAATTGATGTATGGTTGATCCCCGTTATATATTATTTTTAACGCTCTGGGTTCACGGACTTGATAATTATTCACTGAGCAGTAAACTGTATTGGATTTAATCGTCACTAGTGTACACTATACACGAAATATTATCACAACCAACACAAACTATTATAGTTACACTAATTATTACATAAAAATTAGACAAATATTAATGGCGATCGCTTGGCTGATCACCTCTTTTTCAAAAAAAAAAAAAAAATAATAATAATAGTCTTCCGCAGAGATACATACGCAACTTATAAGTTACAAGGGTCATAACTTTGAGTTGGCAACACTGTTTTATTTGACAACCCATTTAGCAGCTGATAGTTGCTTTTTGTTTAGTTCGGTTTGACATTTCATTATGTATAGACTTAATCAGAGCCATTGGTCCATATGTCTTCAAACACGATGATGGTCAGAATTTTACTGTCAATGGTGAGCGGTATATGGACATAATTAAACAAATTTCGTACCTCGATTAGCTAACATCAATTTTGCTGACTTGTGGTTCCAACAGGACAGAGCCACATGCCACACAGTGCGCGCTACAATTGATTTACTCAAATAAACTTTTGATGAAAGAATAATTTCGCGTAATGGTCCAGTTAATTGGCCACCAAGATCGTGTGATTCAACCCCATTGGATTATTTTATTTGGGGTAATGTAAAGTCACTTGTCTATGTCGATAAACCAGAGACAATTGAACACCTGGAAATCAACATTCGAAGAGTTATTGGTGAAATACCGCCGCAAATTCTGCGAAAAGTTTGTAAAAATTGGTGTTCCAGATTGCGCCTTGTACGCGTCATCCGTGGCGGCTACATGGCCGAAATCATATTTAAAATTAATGTCATACAATTTTCTATTCAATCACTGTTTCTATCCATCCGTTTCACTGATATTAAAAATATATTTCTTTGTTTTATTATATTTTAAACTTGTATAATTCTATAAAAATCACCCTTTACATCTTGCTGGCATAGTCTACTTTAAACATTATTACTGTTTTTTTTTACTTTTATCACTATTAAGGATGAATATTTAGAGATGTAATTTTATTAGTCTGTGTAACGATTTGTAAGAATTATTTAAGTTTTTTCCCAAGTAGTGATTCTTGTGGGTTCGTTTTTATGTAAGTCATTATTTCATTTAATATGTTGAAATGACAATTTTGTATGTCATTTAACGGAATTGATTTTTTCAAATTGAGATTATTAAGAGTATGTTCTACTTCTGAAACAGTTTCGAATTGTAGTGATTTTGGTTGAAGGGTCAGAGGTGCAAATTTAGGAACACAACTTAACAAGTTACTAAGGTCTGGTGGTAAAACTATATCCGTGCGATTTTCGATACAATTATTACCAATGTGGTTATCTTCTACCAGAAACTGACAACCTGTTACTTAAAAAATTATGTATATTCATATTCACTTTAAATAACCTGGCAATTTGGTTGAAATTGCCTTAATTATGTGTTTTAATACTTTTTACAAGTTATGTATTCAATATTAGTAATAGTGCGTTGTAAACAGCGATCTAAAGTTGAATCCATATTTCGGACTAAATTCCGAATTTGGTTCTTGATGAATTTTGGAAAACCCGCTTAAGCATCAAGGTTATCCATACAAGTTTTAAGAAATTTCAAATTGAAAAATGGAATTTTTCGTGTTTTCAACAAACAGTTGAAGGGTGATAAACAAATGTTCCAGCCCTGCCATTTCAATTGTTCGTTTTATATTTAATTAATCGTAATTGAATGGTGATTTTTCACAAAATTTAAAAATTCAATTTTTTTTAACTATTCTTATTAATTAACTAATCGATTTCATCGTAAACGAAACACGTTAAATAACAAGTAAAATTGGTCCTAAATCTGTAAAAATCAACAACAACTTATAGTGTGTTTGAAGAATGTCTCGATATAACGATTTGATAAAACATTAAATCGATATATTTAAAAAAAAAAAATCACAACTTTTTTGAAAATTGTAGGATAATCAATCAAAACGAAATTTATGTAGTGTTACCAGGGCCCAATAGACTAAAAGGAACATAAAATTAACTAAGTAGATGTGACGTACTTCAAACAATATTTCATTGTTCCATATACCGAGGTAGTAACAAATATTAATAATTATTTTTAGCCAAATTAGGAAAAAAAAATTTGACATTATTTTGAATACCTAGAAAGTGCATTTTCTTACATCAAAGCAGAGAATTAAATGAGTCTTTTCAATTTTCAAAACAAGAATAAAACAGAATCTTTACTTTGTATACTGATATTTATTTATGATGTACCAAAATTAGGAATTCAGAGTGTAAATGATATGTACGGTCTCCTAAATCTCCCTGGGAAATACTATAAAGCACGCATCTAAGTGTCACATATACCGGGTGAGTTTTTTAAGCTGAAGCTACGATAAAAATGACCATAATCAAAATTAAATCATTCTGAAGGGGAAATACATTAGTGCTAAAATTAGGACCCCTCACCCCTGTGTGTAAAGGGGGTGGGGGCAACTTGAAAACTAAGATAGGAACCCCTATTTTTTATTGCAGATTTGGATTCTACGGCTAAAAGTACGTAGGATTTTCTTGAAACATTTTTTTCGATTCATGATAGATGGCGCTGTAATAGGCGATATTAGATTTTTTTCGATTTCTCCTACTGAGAACATTATGCATACGATTCTGCAATATGTTTGCATTAAAATTAACACGTTTTCAATGTAAATACTTGAAACACTGTTACGGATAAAATAGTACGCTTTTGTTTAAAACAAATGAAGCCCGCGTAAATGGAAATGGTTATGAATTTTGCTCTACCCTAATATTTAAATTGCGAATTATATAATAAGTATATCTCAAATTACGGGTTATGAGTGAATGCACTACAAGTTTCTTCTCAACACCAACATTATTAATTATTCGGTGTATTGTGCCTCTTTGCGTTGTTACTGTTCTGTTTTTTTACACAAATACATCCGAATAATTATTTTTGTTTCAAGATTAAAAGTCCAATTTTTGTTTCCAATAACAAAATCAATAGTTAATTTAAGGCCTCATATCGGCACACTTCTATAGTGGTGATTATTCAGTGTGCCAAGTAAAAAAGTAGTTCTGTTTAGGAAAGCTTAATCGAAAACTATAATCTATAAGCTAAGAACTAAAGTTAATGGAATTTGAATGTGTAACATTATTTCGCAAACAATAATTATTTTTATTGTTAATTGTTTACAAATAAGTTGCAGTAAATTTGTTGGTTATACACGTTTGTTACTGTCAGTATGCGCCGCGGTAGTGGCAAACTACTCAACCGTCCTTCAAGTTGCACCATACGCGGATGATTTTACATTGACCGGTAAATATGCAAATGCATTCCGATAAAACAATGTCTATTTATTTTATTGAACAATTCTTTCTCTACCGTTTAATGTTTAGAGAATTTAATATTCGAGTCAATTACGATCGGCATTCGGCAATATAAAACATATACTACTTACTGGATAGTATAAACGTTCAAATAATTGGGTTTTTGGGCCTCATATTTTACTTACTACGCGAATTATATAGGCTGATACGCGAAGGATTTAGCATCACCAACAATATAACTCGACTGCTGGAAACAAACAGTATTAATTTTAGTGTGGAATAATTGTGCTTTGACGTACGTCAAAGATAGTTCTATACTGCCGCCATCAGCGGCTGATAAATTCGAAAATTCTGTTTTTTGTGGCCAAGTGTAATTAGCTTGTACGTTTCTAAATTCTTAATTCGTTTTTTTTTAATTTATTAATGCTGATGTAATTTGTACATACATAAGTGATTTGGTAAGAAAGTCGAAATAGTGATAAACGGTATATAAAATAAAATAAGAAGCGGTGCGAGGTATTAATAAAACATAGCTTTTAGCTACTCCGTTCAAATGAAGAGCGCTCATCAGATCTACAGCAGGCAGAAAAATTATAAGTTTTTCGTTTGATTTTTTTTATACAAAAATTTTCTTAAAAATAAGTTGCGTATAAAGGGCGCTATTTCACCCAAATGTTTTACGTTCTTACTAAATTCTCTATGATTGTTTTTGTTGTTATCTTAATTATTTAATATTAATTTGTACAAATTTTAATTTTTTTTAACAACTATGATTTTTTTCTTTGAATAATTATTTAATATATTAATATGAAACTAGTTGACCTGTGACTGAATAATCAGTCACGTGAATACATTTTATTGAATGATTAAGAAGGTTAAGAAATGATTAAGAAGATTTTTTAAGATGCAAATTTGATACACTTTTACCAAAAATAAAGTAAATCCATATACAAGGTTAATTTTTCAATCTTAAATTGCAAGCACGCGCTCAAATGCACACAGTATGACTTACGTGCCAAATAAAATATTCATATCTCAAACGGGAAGCGCGCGCTCGGGATCACATGATCATTTACGCGCCCAAACCAAATATTCAAATCTCAAACAGGAAGCGCTCGCTCAGGATCACATGATCACTTACGCGCCCAAACTAAATATTCAAATCTCAAACGGGAAGCGCACACTTGGGATCACATGACCACTTCTTATGTGCCTAAACCAAATATTCAAATCTCAACTTCGGCTGGAGACATTTTCATTATCCACTGCAGCAGTTGTTTTACGAAATGCATCCAACTGCTTTTCGTTTTGCAGTTGAATATGGTGTCGGCTGTAATTAAGCGTCATTTCATCTGCATACTTCATCCAGAGATCAAGAGGTTTTGAAGGTTGACAAAAGCAACAAACATAAGCGAAAGTCTCTCGAAGCTGTCTTGGCATTTGAAAGACTGCTGTTTCTGTTAAGCAGTGATCCCATTCACCATCGTTTACCAGACCCCGTGCAGTTGTAGCTTCTTTGAAGGTTTTGTAAGTAACACCATTGAATGTTCGTACAAATTCAACAAATGGGACACACAAATGGAACCTCGAATATGTAGCAAAAGCAGCCGAAGAAAGAAACGCTCCTAATCTCTCAAGCTTACTGTATACATTCGTGCAACAACCTTCTCTCCACCTCTTTGATGAAGTTGCCATTTACCGCGTACGTAAACGTAATGATGGGGAATGTCAGTATATAGGAAATGACGTGCGTTTTGATCATTAAAGTTGAGCTGAAACCATGACTCAAGTTTCATTCGGCCAGTTTGTGCTGCAAGTAATGCTTCATCTTCATTACCTGCTTCGAATGTAATTATTTGTTGATTCGGTAGGTAGACAGAAAGACGCATCACGGCATAAGATCGATCATACATTTTCGACTCGATAAAAAATAATTTGATATCGCGAATTTCAAGAAAGGCTGACATCTGGTGAACAAAATATAAATCATAGTTTGCTATGAAGCAAGGGAGATTAAAACTGTCATAACAATGAATTTGACAATTTTTGTCCTCCTTGCAGACGTAGAAACCAACATTATCTACATTCGGTGAAAATCGTCAATAACAAATTCAGGGTTTTAATAAAGCAAACCATGGCAAACTCACATAGCGTCCAATCTTGGAAAATTTCCGAACCCACCTGAGGTAGGGTAAACCGGGGCAGATTGTTACACTTTTTGCATAATGTTGTGTAACGTGAAAAACGTAATGACGAATTCTGTTGTGTGTATTGGAGTAGGTAAAACTGAATTAAGGCGACAATATTTTGATCCATTTAAAGGCCTAACAAACATGCAAATATTATAAAAATCTGTTTTAGCAAATGTTGGCACATGTCTAACAAATTACCCCGCTGTAGGGGCAAGTTGTTACAGATATCGGGGTATATAGTTACGCCCGATATTTAAACATTTTATTTCATTAATTTTCGGTCAATCAAGAAGAAAATTATTAATAATAAAAAATTTATATATTTATGACAAACTATTTTTATTCATTCAACACATAGTGTGTTGAATACACCATTCGGTGCATCACGGATATAATGATGTTGATAACGCTTTCGCGGAAATATAAAATGCGGTGGGATTGAAGAACCGGTAGCACTTACAGCAACACAAACTGTCACCAGTTGTCCTCTTTCAGCTGATGTTATCTCTCCAACCTGTTTGGTTTATTTTTCTGCTATAACTTTGCACAGTTTCTGTACAGTGGTGACGCCGGTTTTATCCACGTTCCAGATATCGCTAGCAGCAAAATTAAATTTGTCCTTTACTGTACTCAGTAGATTAAAGAAATCGTTGACGCGAATACGATTAAACCCCATTGCACGCCCAATACTGGTCGCTTCTGGCACGCGATTAGATAAATTGTTTTTTTTTTAAATGGATGACCACTCTGGTCCTGCTTGCTTGTTTATCGACCAAGATTCTGGAATATTTTTTTTAGAGAAATTGCACACTCATAAGCGAATTTTCGTAGCTCTAAAGGCGTCAGGCCAAAGTATATCTTGGAGGCGTGCTTTACACATTTTTCTAGTTTATTCCCTTCTCATTGAACACCGAATTTTGTGCATATCCATAACTTGTTGCTTCCATTATCCCTTCCGTCGCATTTGTCCGTTGAGCTCTTTTAACATAGCGCCATAATGTTTGATGACAAATAGCCATTTCTTTTGCCACGGACCGAACACTTAGTTTTTCTTTGATAACCCGATCAACGGCAGCCTTCATCGTGGTTTTTGAAGTTGACTCTCGGTTTATTTTCTTCTAATAGTTCCTCATGATGGTAAAATTTCTTACTAAAATAAAGCAAATTATGAAAAAAATTGAATTATTAATTTACCTTTAAAGTTTACGAACAATTATTTTAGATGGGGCAGGTTGTTACATGTAACAACTTGCCCCTTCAATACTGTAACAAAGTACCCCAAAGTGAATTTTTTCAATAAAACACGTTTTTTACGCATATATTGACGAATAATCAAAAAATAAACTGTATTAAATTACACTAAAATGCACAACCGATTCATGTATAGCCAATTACGACGGAAATTACAGTTAGAAAAGACAAAACAAAAAACAGAGCAGCTGTCATTTTTTACTTACCATAGGTCAAAACAAACTTTTCTCTTTCACTGCAGCAGTATACGTCCGATCACACCGAAATTTTGTAGGCAACTGATAATTTCGAGAGAGATCAAATTACTCATGCACGTTATGTGTATTTTTTTATAGATTTTGAACAAATCGCTTTTTAACAACCTGCCCCATGTAACAATCTGCCCCGGCCTACCTTACCCATTTCGGGTACTTTCCGGTGGAATTTTTCCGATTTTTCTAGCCCACGCACAGCGCAATATTTATGTCGACCTACCCTGAAAAAAACTAACGGATCGGATCATGTTTAGGGGTTATTTTAGGGTTGAGTAGGAAAAAATTAAGCGTATTAATATAATAGATAGATATAAGATAGATAGAAGCTGACCTTTGACTGAATAATCAGTTACGTGAATACATTTTATTGAATTTTTGGTTAAGAAATAATTAAGAAGATTTTTTAAGATGTAAATTTGATACACTTTTATCAAAAATAAAGTAAATTCATATACGCGGTTAATTTTTAATTCTTAAATAGATAGAGTGTCATGACAAAATTGTATATTTACACTCGCAACTATTACACTATTAACACCAAAATGTATGTAAAATCATTGTATGTTCTCTGTTTTGTTTAATTGAGATTCAATTACAAATTTTCTACTCATTTTGCCATCACAGTGTGTCATCAAAACACAAACAAAAACATCGGCAATTTTAATAAATTTTGTCATTGTCACGTTGTAATGCGCATGATCATAAATTCAATATAAACATATTTTGTCATGGCATTCTGGCGTCGTGACAAAATTTTGCTGAAAACACCTGGCGTGCCCGTTTCAGGTACTTCCCGGTGGAATATTTTCTAGCAAAGGCACACCGCTATATTTATGTCGACCTACCCTGAAAAATTTAAACGGATCGGATCATGTTTACGGGTCATTTTGGCGTTGAGATTGAACAAATTAAGTGTATTAATATAATAGATAGATAGATAGATAGATAGATAGATAGTGTGTTTCCTTTTTGGGTGATGATGATTGTTAGCTGGGCCAATTCTGAGTTTTTCTAATGTCTTTATTTTGTTTTTGTGATACATTTATGGTTTGTCGATCACAAATTGTCCGGTGACTAGGAACCTCCCTATATCTACCGTTATAGTCTACCCTAACAAAACGTGTAGTCACCGGGTGGTCGTTGTTTAGGTCAGCGAAATTTACATTGATTCCTTATAAATGACGTGTACGGTTTTCCTAAATTTCCCGATTGAATACTATATATAGTATAATCCATGTGTTCAAGTGGCTTATACATAGAGATGTTAGTAGATCCTATCTAATAGAAAAACACGTTTCAAATTGTTAAGGAGCGTTCCACCTCTGTCGGCATGCTGAAAATAGGAAAAAAAATTGATGAGCTGAAGAAGCTGAAAGCTATATGAATAATCTGAAAAATACCTTTTCTGCTCCTATACCAGTATTGTGATGCATGTTCGACATGCATTTGAGTCGTTCTTTTTGTTACAGTGGTGCCCAAAAAGTATCTAGTAACTGATATGGTATTTTTTTGAGTTATAATCCGCAAAAACTAGACTATTTCGTAAAAAGTTTTTTTTCGAAACTATACGAAACGCAAAAAATTGACATTAGGTCAAAATTTGCACACGAAAATGAAGTTTGCTTTGGTCTAAGGGTGGTACTAAACAAAGGCCATTTCAAATTTCCCTATGAAACGGATAGCGGCGCCCGATTAAAAAGTTGAATGAAAAATCTTAGTATAGAGTTAAAAATAAATTAATTATATGCTAAATATAAGTTTTGACATAGAAAATTCTATCTCACGGCTTAGACTCATATGGCTAAACTCTCTGATGGACAATAAATGAACCTATTGGATTTTAGGAAGGCAGGATAGAAAACCTTTCGTTAACATCGGATAAAAATAAAAAATAATAATAAAATTTCGGACATATTCAACCGTAATATGTTTAACGATAACATGTCTATAATTTAACATTTTATGACAGAAACTGTATTAAATTCAAAATATTTTAACAATATTTGTTTTTCTTTTATTTCCAGGTAAGTTGCAGCATTATCAATTTGGATGTTAACTAGTTCTCATTAAGAGGTAACTTTTGTTTTAAATGATAGATTTTGCAGTACAATTTTTAAAAAATAGACAATTGTTTTACATAAAATGGTTTTCTTTAATTATTTTTAAGAAAGGGGCTCTGGTGATAAATCATTTAAAAGAAGCAAATTCCAAGTTGTGCTTTAAGTTTCATGTGTAGATTCCAATTTGTTGCTGCAAAATGAGCTAGCATTTCCAATGCATCACTTCCGAATTTGATGTGATAATAGCAGAACCTACTCTCATTGAAATGTCGCCTGCTGACGTTACTTGGTATTTATCATTATATATGATAAATTAAAATTGACTCTTTTAAAAATTGAAATTGGTGACAGATGGCGACTCGAATTTAATATCGGCAAAATTGTATCGACACTAGTAAGCCGTTCATCAAATTGTTTTATTGCTGCTACGGCTTCAGATAGTCCTGGGTCGCGGGAAAGTGATGGGTTTCCGGAAGATATTGTCGACCCACTAGGTGTTGTGGTTTCCTAAATTTCTCTCTTTTAAAAAGTAGAATAAAATATAGTAATCATGAAAATATTTGACGTCCAGAATTTTGCAGATTTACCATTCGCCAAAAAAACACAAAAAAAAATTGTTTGAACAAATCTGTGTCTGTGTGTGTGATCTGTGCAGACGACTAAAAGTGTGTGGCCTATCTGCAGTCCAGATGGAGCAAATGAACGGGATCTAGCTTTATTCTTAATTCTTTTGCATAAATTATGGAAGATCACAGTAATTGTTAACCGAAATCGGTATGGTGGACCAGTGTGGCAGCCATAGGAACTTTTACCTTTCTTGCAAATAATTTAAAAAAATTTATTTACGAGAAAAACTAATATGAACTAAAAGATCTTAAATTTATTTTGCAAATATTGATCCACATTAGTTTCCCGAAATTTTACCGGAAATAACTAGTTTTGATAAAAAAGGTTTACAGGAAACGCCCGCTTTCTCAGATTTAGCAATAACGTTGAAAAGTTTAGCAATGACAAGAAACGACATAGAATTAAAAGTTAAAAATAAATGTAAAGATTAAATTTTCAACAAGGGTTGACCATGTATCAAACCTTCGTTGATTTTCGGAAATTGAAGCATGAATAATGATTATACAACACAATTTTTATAATAAGTCCTGTAAATTCAATTTTTCACATTAGAAATCAAATGTAGTTTTGTGTACGAGATCTATGTATACATTTGTGGTCAAATTAATTCGGGCGTTGGCCAAAATACATTCACCACATCTTTTCGTTTCTATCAATTTATTATTGAAAGCATCTGCTAGCCATTTCTTAGAGATTTGTATTGTAGCACACTCTGAAAGAAACAAAATATTGGGGTAGATACTCGATTCGCTAGCAAGCAAGCAATTTGTTAGCCAAAATCGTGGTTACTCAAATAATTTTA
This sequence comes from Nephrotoma appendiculata, assembly GCA_947310385.1. Taxonomy (NCBI): domain Eukaryota; kingdom Metazoa; phylum Arthropoda; class Insecta; order Diptera; family Tipulidae; genus Nephrotoma; species Nephrotoma appendiculata. The sequence goes on along the minus strand of OX371225.1, from coordinate 133,366,541 downwards.
CCAAGAAAATTTGAAGTTCAAATTATATTTTTTATAAAATACTAGTTGACCGGCAAACGTTGTTCTGCCATATAAATTATTCCTACTGAATATTTTGGTTGTTACATAAAAAATAACGAATGTATTTTGTGTGGTGATGGGATCTATGACAGAAAGAGTAATGGAGCGCTGAAGACGATGGCCGTCGATAAAAACAAAAAAACACATTTTCTCAATTCAATGTATTTCATAAACGTAACGCACATATGCATTATTTGATCTCTTAAAAGTTAAATGTAAAGTGAAAAAAAGTAATATATTTTTTAACCTAAAGTACGAAAATGAAATAAAGAAAATCAATATTAATTTCGAAGAGCAATTGAGTGTACGATATTTTTTGCCAGTTCGTCTTTAGCCAACACAAATAAGCTCGACGGCTTGGCCAAGCGAGAACACGCCACGTATAATTGTTCATGTATAAAACATGGGGTGCTCAAACGTAGCGATCAATGAGAGCGTTTTGTGAATCAACCATTGTACAGAAATTAGTGGGAAATTCTATGCATCCAGTATTTTCATAGACAGCAACTTTCCATCGCCGATATCTAATATTTGGTTCGAGAATGTGTCAGCGGATGGATCTTGTAGCATTTGGACACCCATCTTTATGTTTAGCTAGTCTTCTCCAACATTACGCCATAGTGGCGATGATTTCAAGCAAGCGTTGTTCTGTTCAAAATAATTTTTGAGTGTTTTTTTTATTCATTTCGTTTTTTCTATTCCTTTTTTTTGTTATTTTTTTATTTATTCTAGACGTTCGGAACGTATTCTTTTCGTACTGTAGCCTGATTCTCTAAAAAGCAAGATAATGTGTAAACGTGAAAACCATAGTAAGCTTTTCGACTTTACACAAATTACAACAACAATCCTGTGTGATTTTGTTTATTTTTTCGTTTACACATTATCGTGTTTTTTAGAGAATCAGTGCACTGAATGAAAAGGTAGAATTAAAGGAATATTTTTAATCTTAGTCGCCATATTCTTTGTTTTGAAGGGTTGTTTGTTTGTTTTTTAATGTAGTACATACACAACACTGTAAATAATAGACAACTAAAAAAATTACTGTCAAATATCTATTCCATTCCTTCCAAATCGTTTTTTTATTACATTCTGTTTGGAATATTTTAAGGTCACGTGATCAGTATTCTATTCTTTCTATTCCTTCTTTGGAATGAATAAAAAAAAACACTCTTTGTGTGCCATAGTGGATTCATCCTAGATGATAATTTTGCATTGTCTCTGCAGTACAGTTCCAGCTGGTGCATCCAAAAAATAGAATCCACTTTGTCCCGCCGAAACTGCCAGCGTAATGCGGTTGTAAATGATTTTTTGTTCATGAGTTAGTGGTGGGACATTGCGAGTAACAATCGCTGCCATTTCTGTAGTATCGTACTGCCGTTCACGATTCATTTCGGTTTCCATTAATTCAGATGCACTTCGATTTGGCGAACCCATACTGAAATGACTGAGTGGTAAATTGGCAATGACAACGCAAACATCCTCGATAGCAATCAATGTTTCATTGTACATGGCATCGCTTAATGTAATCATTAGATCGTTGCACCGTATACGAATTCGATGCAATATATCGTCAGTCATTAAATATTTGTGCTCATCCCACAACATGTTGAGTGCAAGGCATGCAACTTTATATGTCGTCCATTCACTTTGCGTATATCTTGCCTTGGAGTGACTGTATATACTCGGCTCAAGTAGTTGATTTGCATGGTCCGGGGCACTCATCAATTGGTGTGCCTTGCTTGCGGGGCAATCATTTTTTAGTTTGGTTTCATGTGAAATAGCGTGGTATTTTGGAATAAAGTATCGTTCGTGCAAAGGCACCGAAACTATCCGCACGATTACACAATTCGAAAAACTCGGTGAGTGTAGTTTTGGTGGATTTATGACACGTTCAACTGCTATCTCGTTGGTGAAAAATACGCGCTGGCTGTTTTCAAGATGGACGGTTAAATGTATAACTGCTAGGTATAACTGCCGGTATAAATGGGCGGATATTGGAGAGCGTCGTATGAACGGTGTGTGTCGGCGATGAACTCTAGATTATTGTTTCTTCTTCGAATCACGATTTCTCGCATCTATGTGCGGTCGTTAACCATTATACCAGCAATGTCGTCAACAAAAGGCGCATTAAATCTACACACGTGCTCTCCAGCTGGTGTTTTATCAGGATTGATGACAATAGCGTGTTTGTCACTCTACAATTCGTGCATGTGTGATTTGAATAATTTCAATAATTCAATGTACTCTTTCAATGGGGCGTCCAATTCGCCAATAATGCGCCTGGCATTAGGTGAATTGGGGTTATTGTATCCGCAATGTGCATCAACACGATTCATGTCCTCACCGCCCATGAAGTAGATGTCTAAAAATGTATGTGGTTCGTTTGGCACTGGCAGCAATGAGCCTACTGTGATACACTTGGTCTTTGATTTTGAACGTTGAATTGAATTGTAGACCATTTGCCGCAGTATTGTGAACTATATCTGTTGCTCCGAACGAAGTGATTTGAAAGCATCATTTGAATATGCGAATGGACTTCAGGAAAAAGTTTGAATCTGGACCCGTGTCGATGAGCAAGCGGTTCAATGGTTCTGGTGGTGTCTCAATTTCTGGTAATTGTACTTTTTCTGATGCGCAATACATCCCGGCTGACTCATGTTTGGATTTGAGCGCATGACAATGGAGACATTCTTTGTCCATAGCGCTTCCGGATGAGCGGAATATTCAATATCTGACTAGCGTTGTTTGTCATTTGATCTGCGTGTGTTTACTACGAACCGGCACGCTTGTTTCCGTTTCAATTGTTCTTGTTGATTTCGTTCAGCTCGTGCCTCTTGTGATTGAGTTGCATGCAATTGCGATTAGTGTTTGCATTACCGGTAAATCGGTTTATCGGTTTACCGGTAAATTTACCATAAAGGCGTTACCGAATTACCGGTAAATTAATTTTTTTTACCGGTATTTCAGTAAGAGTAATAAAATTTAGATATGTTTTAATTTTGGTAGTTATTTTAATTTTTTTTTATAAATTAACCAAAAAATAAAGTTTTTTAATTAAATTTAATTCTTAAAAAATTCTACATGCCAATGTCCCAATTTTTAACATAGATATATACGAAATTACTCTTATGTTACTCTTAATTACTCTTAATTACTCAATATGAATTGATTAGTTTTTTAATCGAAAAAATTAGAAAAATTGTTGTAATGTTACGTAGGTCTCCTACAAAAAGCGATAATCTACAGAAAAACATAAAAGAAGTGTTCTTAATCATTGAATACAAAACCTGATGGAATAGTCTCTTAGTAATGCTAGAGCGATTTTATAAAGTAAATAAATACATAAGGAGAAGTTTAATCGACTTTAAATCTAGTTTCATTTTCACAGAAGATGAAATAGATTTACTTGGATCTACGATCGCAACATTGCAGGCAGTAAAAGTCGCTGCAGAAGCAGTTTACCGTAAGATGTAAATTTGTATGTAGCGGATCAAATCTTAAAGTTTATGCTAGATGAGATTAGTGAACAAATATCAAATTAGGCAAAGAGCTTAAGAAATGCGAGCATTAAGGAAAGAGGGAATATTTATTCTGACATATTACAATATCTCCATGACCCATCAAGCGAGAAAGACGATGAATGTCAAATATTCAACAGAACTAGCGAAACCGTTATTATCAAAAAAATCGTTGAATTAATTCAAAAATTCTCCACTTCAACAGAACCAGAAGTTGAATTTACAGAAGCCGCTACTTTAATAAATTAATAAATCTCTTTTAGAAACACATGCTCCAGATATTCCTAGAGAGTTATTGAATGTGATAAAAAGAGAGATGGACTTCTTTCAAGAACAGAACATTAGAGGTAAATATTTAAAATTGGTATTTACTCAAATTCTGACCATTCGTCCGACAGTGCCGAATCGGAGTGTGCTTTTCAGCGGCTGGTCTGATCTGTTCGAAATTTAGATCAAATTTAAATGACGACAGCATGGATACGGTGTATTTTTTACGAGGCTATTTCATTACGCAAAAAGAACTTTTAGAGAATTAAGGGAATTGGCATAGTAGTGTTTACATTTTATTTAAAATAAATGAATATTTTTTTAATTATTAATAATTATTTTAATTAATTTCATTTGAATTGTTAAAATTTAAAAATTATGTATATTTACATATATTTAGAAATACAATATTATTGAGTGCGTTATTTCTCTAGCTTTTGCTGTTTTTTTTAAATTTATAATTACCGGTAAAACCCCGGTTAATCGGATTTTTCAGTAAAATTTACCGAATTACCGGTAATTACAAAAGTCGGTAATTTTGCAAACTATAATTGCGATATGCTCACTTGAACATTTTCGTTATCTTGTTGGATTTGTTCGTCTGTTCTGCTCTACTATTTCGCATGTTTGTGTTTCGCGTGTATATCGATGGGGATGAAAGTTCGATGAGGCGGATATAGCGCCATCTGTCATTCAACAACATAAATAATTTCGTTCTGTTTGAAATACGAACGACGGTTAAATTATTTGGACATTGTTCATACAAAAATACTAAAATCGTGATGAAAAAATGGGAGGGTTGGCGGTAGGAAGACAATTTATTTCTGGATACGGACACCCTAATCACTTAGCGATATGAAATATACTTTACGACCTATTCTCATACCTATCCTCATACATACAAAAACAATTTCATAAAATTCGGTCAAGCCATTTCGGAGGAGTGCGACCACAAACACCGTGACACGAGATTTGTTTTTCATTTGCTCTTCAATTTTGAAGCCGCAAAATTTACTGTACAATCACAAAAAATAAACAAATTTGAAAGAACATAATTAAAAAATCAAATTTACTTGATGGAATTGATTTAGAAGCCAGGATTTTGGTTAGGAAATCGCGTGCTTGCTAGCTGATCGAGTTTCTACCCCATTATGCCACAAGTAAAACCAAATAGCAATTAATTACATTTGAACGACGATATGTCTAATTTATTCACAAAAATCACAAAAGAAATTCATTGAAATAATCAGAAAGACGTGATGACAAAAAGACCCGATGGTGGTGCTGATATTCTGCTCTCATGACGTGTTCGTATATTACTTCCGCATAAATCTAATACAGCTTGCTGGCTTGCTAATCCAATTTTTGTTATTTTTCTTCACATCAACAAAAAACACAAGACGAATTCGATGACAGTTCTTATGCACAAACGCCAGGCTAATTACACGTTAATTGTTTGCACACTATTGCCATTACCTGTTATTTTTTTTTTGTTATCGCTATACAATCGCACAATAGAAATGTGACTGAAAAGACGAAATTATTTTTTAAACACCACGATATTTTTAGATTTTTTGTTATAAAATTTTATAATTACGATACTTTGCACCTGGAGCTTATTAATTTTTAGTTATGATTGAGTTAACTACAGCTTACCAGCATATTTTGTGCGCCGACACTTTCCACCGAAAATAATTGTAGTAGTGCAAACTAATTAAAATGATGTATTTAATTGCACACTACGAGGTTTTTCGAAAATACATACTGAAAAATGATTCTTCCAATTTCACACACATTATAAAAGCTTTTCAACCCAAACTAAAAATATTTTTCATAATAAATAGCTTTCACATAAATAGCTCTGCATCATCCATCCATCAATATTTAAAAGTTATTTTTTGTTTTACGTTATTTTTTAAACCCTGTACTATATTTTGAATGTCTTGTTCCTAAAAAAACAATTTCGCATATAAGCCCCGCAATTCGACAGGAACCAACTCCAACATAAAATGTAAAAACAATAAATTTAAATTTATGGATAAAAATTTATTGAGTTCAATTTCGAACTGAATAAAGCACAAAAACAACAGTTTTCCTAAAACAATTTATAAACAAAAAGAAAAGTTTAGAATTTAAATAAAATTCAAAAAAAAAAACAAAAAAAAATTAAACAACAAAGTTTATTATTGATAAAGTTTTAATTAAATTGAATGAGTCGTTTTCATTTAACTATTAGAATTTTCCAAAAATAATATTAAAAGGATATTATTATTTCTAAAAATTGGATTTGATGTATAATATCTTGGGCTACCTACACACAGTGCATGTTTAAATTAATTGGATTTTTGGGAGTTCGTTTCAATTTCGACGCCTATACTGTTTTAACAAAAAGCTTTTCTATATTTATGGTTATATTGTGCTTTAATTCAATTCCAATCAATAATTTACCATATTATATGAATCTTTTTCAATGGGGAATTTGTGTAGGTAAACTATTTTTCACTTCACGTATAATGCTTCTATGAAGAATATGGTTATGAACTATTGTTTTAAAAATAAACTAAACGTAAAATTGTAGAGCTCCCAGGAGATTTTAAAATATAGTTTTTAGAAAATATTTAGTTCGCCGTACGTAAATCGAAAATAGGAAACGCCAGTATGCTATTGTACCATTTTAGTTCCCGTTTGAGATTTTTACGTATATTTGTTAATCCTGTATTCTGCACCTACATGAACAATTCAGGTAAAAATATTTAAATATTCATATAGTAAATATACGAAAACACTTTCAAATACGTGCTATGATAAAATCAATACTGACTTTTGAATTTTTCGAAACTTCGTGAATATTTAAATCAAACAAAAAAAAAATGATTTTGAATTTTTATTTTACGAAATAATCTTTAGCAGGTTTGAAGCGCCGAATGTGTTGCGTTAAGTATAAACGTAACTACTTTTAAATATTACGGAGTATGGCTTGCACCTAAATTTATGTACAAAAACATCTTAATTTTTTTAATATACTTGAACGATGGTGTAATGATTTATATCACGCACTAACCAAATCTTATACCGTGCAAAGAATAGGCATTGTGATTTAGTCGCAACGTCTAGACATTTACAATATCTTGCAATTTAACTTAAACTTTAATTTAATTCAAACTACAAACTTTGAATAACACTTTTATATTTCTTAACAAATACCATTTTTATCTTCACTCTTAAGAGGCAGTTCAGGAGATTTGTTTTAATTTTAATCTAAACTGTTCCGTGTCAGAAACACCACTTAACTTGTTTAAATTTCTAAATTCTTGATTGCAATTTTATTATATTTGCTATTTCGCACATTGGAAATATTATGTAAATTTCCAATGTAATGAATTTCTAGGGTCCACCTGATTAATCAAAAAGAAATAACTTTCGTCAATATCTCCCAAACTAATGAGTTTCAAGGTGTTCCATTTTGTCACTAAATGTCCCCCTCGACAACAAATAATTATTGGGTGTGTGAATTAATTTTTAGCCTTTTTTCTATAAAAAAGAATTGTTGATTAAAAGATAACGATACAGTATATTTTATCCAACATTCGCCATCGTTACCTATGTCTTCCTGCCATCGTTACCTATGTCTTCCTGCCATCTCCTGGGAAGTTTGTAGATTCCTCGTTTGAATAAGTCTTCAATTTTCCCAGCTATCCACCCATCGATCCAATTTCGCACTTCTCTGGCATTTCGGAAGCATACGTCAGCCAGGCCTATTTGTATTGATCGAAACAAATAGTAGTCGAAAGGTGAAAGGTCTGAAGAATACGCAGGTTGTTCAAACCGATCCAAACCGAGTTACACTACCTTGTTTTGAGCGGTTTTTGCACGATGTGTTCTGGCATTGTCATCATGAACCAAAACTTTATAACTTTTGTTCGCTATTGCTGGCCGTTTTTCGTCTAATGCACGTGCCAAATTGCCCAGTTGGTGGCAGTAGCGATCACCTGTAACCGTTTCATTTGGATTTAACAGCTCATAATACAGCACACCGTTCTGGTCCCACCAAATACTCAGCATAACGATAAGTGCGATAAGTCGCAATGAATATCTTGTTTTGGCTGCGATTGTCCTGCTTGGTCGATCGACGTAAGCTGCTTTACGTTTGGGGTTGTCGTAATAAAGCCACTTTTCATCGCCAGTAACAATTCGATGCAAAAAACTATGTTTTTGTACTCAGCAAGATTTTTTTTTTGCATGCTTCAATCCGTGCTCTCAATTGATTTTCGGACAGTTGATGTGGGACCCATCTTCCTAGCTTTCGAATCTTTCCCATTGCGTGCAACCGATGAGAAATGGTTGATCGGTCAATGTTTAACTGCATTGCAAGTTGTTTTTGCTTTTGACATGCATTTTCATCCAATAATGTGGATAATTCGGCATCTTCAAACTTTTTTGGCTGACCTGACCGTTCTTTGTCTGTCAAGTCAAAATCACCACTTTGGAATCGATGAAACCAATTGAAACAGCTTGCTCTCGATGCAGCTTCATTACCATAAGTATCGGAAAGCAATCGGTGAGCTTGAGTAGCAGTTTTTTTGGAATCAAATAAGAAAAGAAGAACCCCTCGAAAAAAACCTTACCACGATCCATTTTAAATCGATTACAAAAAAATGACGTTATATGAAAAATAACACTTTCTGCTCTGAATTGGATTAACAATTGTGACAGCTACAAAATGCGATTGGAGTTGCTTGTAAAACTATACGCAATCTCTCGTAGCGACATCTAAATGTCAAGTCTAAGAATTAATTCACACACCCAATAAGCAGGTAATTTTCTCTCATCTAGCACCGTTTGCTAGATAAAAGCCTTGCATTTATTAACAAACTGATAATATTTGAGCAATGGGAATTAGTTTTGTCCTAATAGTTTGAACTAATTCACGAGCAATCGAATTATAAGTGAATAAGTGAAAACTCCTTTAATATGGATGTCACAGATTTCACTACGTCACAATTGCACGCCGACTTAATTTTATTTAATTTATTAAAAAAGGCCTCATAATTTCATTTGCTTGGTAAAGTAATTGGTAAATAGTGATGTTCGAGTTCTGTAGTCTCCAACAATAATACTCTCGCAAACCCAACAATTTTGTAAGTTGCCTTCCTTAGGCAATATTGTTAAAATTTGTAATTATTGTCACCACACAAACTTTGAACGTCTTCAAGAGATTTTAAAAACGCTTTATTTGATTTTAAGAAATTCATAATTTCAAGTATCCTTGAATTCGTCGATCAGCAAAGTAGACAATATCCTGTGAAAGCGTCCGAAACGACCAAAACCGCTTATGTTTGCCGGTTGCGGGCTCCGTATTTAGGGATGCGCAACATATATTATTATTCGACTGTCTTGAGAAAGGAAAGACTACCAACAGCGAATATTATATAGAATAATAGATGATTTTAAATACAGAAGTTGCGAAATAACTGCCCCGAATGCAAAACAAAAATTACTCTCATCAAAACAACGAACCGTTTCACAAATCGTTCACTACGCCCGCAAAATTGCATGAATTAAAGTTTCGGATATGGTTCCAAGCGACTCCAAGAATGTGATTTGCGTCAAATGCTGTAGTCATAGCCGAAACAAATGCTTCACCGTGAAGCCAAAAAGGAGGCCAAATATAAATTGTTCTACGAAAAAAGCATTAAAATATTAGAGAAAGGTTAGAATGAATGTATCCCTCTTCAAGCAAACTATGCTGAAGACCATGGGTATGGTGCAAAAACAAAGAAATTGGGTTGCAATGTAGGGCCACATGTTGTAAGAATCACAAGGAATTTATGGGAGCACTTCAATTAGAAACCCTACCCCACTCGCCCTATTCACCAGACATAGCGCCTTCCAACTATTACTTGTTCCAGTCAACGGCTCATGGGCTGGCCGAGCACCACTTCACTGCTTACGAAGAAGCCATAAACTGGATCAATTCTTGGATCGCTACTAGTACCAATTAATCTGAATAAAACTTCGAAGTTATAAAAAAAGTTATACTCAGAACTTATTTGTACCCCCAGTAAATTATTTCATTGCAAAGACATACTCAAATTGTTTAGTTTCGTTTCGAATTTGATGATTTTACGAACAATCAACCACCTATTTTGAAATATTTTTAATGATTGTGAAACACAGCTACACAGGCTACAATTATTGACAAAGAAAATTTTCACTTCAACATTCGCTTATGGTGTTAATTCTAATTGTGCCCTAAATCGTGTAGAATATTAAGTTTAGTTAAGACTAATTATAAATTTTTCCATTTCCACCGCTGGATCGCTAATTATTTATTGTTGAATATCCAGAAAATGATTTTTCATAAAAGGTTCCTAATTTACATGATTATTGACACTTTGTTACGATTATTGACATGCATTGCTGAAGCTATTTACATATATTTATGCAGTTTCGAATGAAAATCAAAACAAAACTAGGTTTTTGTTATTTTAATAAATCAAAAATTTGATAAAAATTATTCGACAAATAAAGAATTTTATTTTTAAATAATACAAAACTATAATTCATTTAAATAGCTAGTTAGGTGCAGGTGGTAGCTATTATCACAATCTTACTTCAATGTCATTTAGTTTGATAAACTTAACCAATCTTATTATTACAATAAGCTTTTAAAACGAATCAGTCTTTCTCTAATCGGGTTTTCAAATTGCAATTCATGCACAGGAACAATGGCAGAATTGGCAAATCTAGTGACGTCAGGCATTTTATGTCGTACTCTCTGAAGCATTTGGAACATTTTATCTATGTATCTTTGAAGTTCTGCGGTCTCATACTCAAAGAATATGTACGGTGGTAACACATTCGGCCCTTGGCAATTTTATTACTGCCGATGTTACCACATAAAGCTTCAAACAATGTTGAATCTGTCGTATCACCTTCTGTAGTAATTGTTTTTGTTTTCTCAGAACTAAGTTCATTAGCAGGAGGTACCGCTGAAAATGAAAGTTATCAGATAAATTTATGACTTCATTTTAAGCTTACTATCTTTTTCTGTGTTTGTATATTAGGACATTATATGGAGAAATTTGGTTTTCTTTATTTATTTCGGGCAATATATTAATTGCGTGTTTTGCAGTTTTACGTTTCCCGACCGTCCATTTTCTTGTAATTTGATTTTGTTGCTTTCTTAAAGCTTTTAATTCGATTTCTTCTCTTTTTCTTTTTTGTTTCTCAAGTTTGGCTAATTTCATGCTGTATAATGGGCCTATTCCATGGAAATAATCTGCTGTCAGCAAAAATAAAAGCGAGAAAAAAATTTAGATATTACTGGTTGTGTACGAAACAAAACATGTTGTCAGTAAAATTTTACTGAGAGGAGCAGTGTGATAGGGGAAGTTTACTGCCAAAATGCTGTCATAAAAAATGTAAATTGGAGTATTTTTTATGGCAGCATTTTTCACACATGTACAAAAAATGTGTGTAAAGATGAGAAATTTTTCTCACACTCATATAAAATAAGTTGTTCGCCATTTTTATACTCAAATGTCGATTTATTATTTCTTTTTTGGGTTGAAATTTATTAACGTTAGTGGTTTTTTGTGGTATATATATTAAAATTCGAATTGTACGAAAATGTACAAATTAAATATATTATGAAATTTTTATGTTATGCCAAAATGTAAAAACATATAATTTTACTATAAAATGAAATAAAAAATATTTCTGTTTTTTGTCACTCTCATGAAATTTTACAAAAAAAATTTTTTTTTGCGTATTATCAGCAAAAAAATTGCTGTCAGCAAATTTTATCCATGGAATTAAAGCATAAGATAGCAGTAAATTTCCAGCAGAAAAAATGTGTTTTGCTATTCACCGCTAGAGGCATCACTATCACAAAAATGAAATATTTTCTGCTGATATTTTTCTACAGCAGCAGACAATTTTTGATATTTTAATGCAAATTGAAAATTCTCAGCAGAAAGTTTTATGAAAAATCAGAGAGTTTAAGAAAAAGAAGAGAAAATGTATGTTTAAACTTTTGAAGCGATGAAAGTTAATTTTCTTTAAAAAACGATTTGCGTATGTATAGTGTAAGCACTCTCAAAACATAATTAAATTATCATAGACATTATTATGCAAACACAGGGTAACATCAAAAAACTGGTCATCGATGAAAGCACTCCCTACATTTTTGAAGTCATTTTAATGTGAAATGTTTTCAGTTTTTAACAAAAGTGTGAAAAAACCTCCTGTAACCCCCATGTTTGGCCAATAATTTTTTAGTGGTTTAAATGCAACGTAATCACATGTCTGCAATATTCGTGTTGCATTTGAATATAATGCAATAATAATTATTCCAATTCGCACATATAACTCACTTACTTTTCGGGTTATATGAGTGCTATGGCCATCTACAAAATAAATTATTGTAAAAGTTGTATTATTCTTTACCAGGAACGGGTGGAAATGCTTTGAAATATATTCATAAAATTTTTCTTTGGTCATCCATCCAATACCAGGCCCAGCTTTTAGGTAGCGACTATCGAATCTCCTCCGGCACTCTGTTATATGGATATATCACCATCGGCGGTACAGTTTGGCCACTGGCAATGAATGTGCACCTTACTGTATAATTCGATTAACCAGCTCCAGAGTCAATTTTGTATTTGTTTCTCGCACCTCTAGCCGCAAGAACGGAACGGGTTTTAGGACAATGCAAGAAATTGGTTTCGTCTCCGTTGTAAATACTACGAAAACTCTAATATACCCAAATTGTCCAACTCCTTCAGATTTAGGTTTATGGAATCAAACCATCTTTTAATATCGGTTCCACTTACTTTGGAACTCACTACAGTGACCGGGCCTGGTACTCTTATGGCTTTGTACAGCATATATTAAACTTTTTTTTGTGGCTTCAAACTATTTTCAAATTTACCTTCCGTCGATAATAAAGATGTTCACAGGTTCATGGATGTATTATAGGATAGCGTAGGCAAATCTCTAATGGTACAATGAACCGAGATCGGTTATAATAATATTTACTGTGTCATAAACGACTTAAAATTTTGATGGATTTTAATAAAATCTCAAACTTTTTTTCACCGATCCTAGAGAACGGGTCTTATCTACAAGTTCAAAAACGATTAAAACTAAAAAGATTGTAAATTGAAATTGAACTTTATAGTACCAAAAATTGGCATCTTTACAGACAAGGCAAAATTACTATTCGGAATAAAATTTCATACTAAAGCCTTTTCCAGAAAGTGGGAGAGCTATGCGAAAAGTGCAGAACACCTGCGTACCAAAAGTGGCTTGCTTAGAAACTTTTTCATTTTTACTACGAAGAATACATTTCTAACAATGCTTGACCTTGTTGGTTTTCTGAAATTCAAGAAAAATAATGATTCTTGATTGTACCGGACAATTTTTATCAGAAATCCGGTAAGTTAAATTTTTCGGCTTTACAAATAGAAATTACTCCATTTTTTTTACTGCAAAAATTTCATCAAAAACATTCAGTAAATTTGTGGAAGTTCCGTGGAATTTTCTAAAACCCGTAGAAAAATACTTAGCAAAATCAAAATATCAACATTAGATTGAACTCGTATTTTATTACGATACCACACCCCTTGGAAAGATAACTTAAAAATGGCATAGGACAGAAATGAGAAAGCTGAGTAGAATGATTGCCATTCATAGGTATAGGTATAATTTTACTCAATTCCACTGAGCAGTAAATGAAATGGTCGTTAAAATAAAATTGAAAATATGTGAAAAGGACCTTGACACAAAAGTGAAAATTCGTTTTAATAATTTTAAATTAACTTCTCAAATAGCAGATTGATAGATAAGACAGAAAATTACGGCCTATTTTCCAAACGAACCAATAATTACAATGTATTTCGAAACAATTGAAAATCACTGGCGTCATCCCAAGGGAGGGCTAGGCCAAATATAAATATTGATGAAAATATTGATGAAAGATGAGATTAATCAATTTTCAAAAAATCTGCAAAGCTAAAACTTTTAGGTTATAGTTCATGAGTAACAATTTACATAAAAAATCAGGCAGATCATGATGGGAACCAATACCAAGAGACTATATGGATTGAAATATTCAATGGAACTCAATTGGAGAATAATAACCATCATTTGCGGTTGAGTAAAAGTAATAAGCCTCAGTATTATATACCGAAAGATTAGTGCTATTTAAGACATTCGAATAGCTACGAAACCAAAATTGCTTCAGAAATATCAAAATGGAAATCACCAGATATGAAAACTTCATCATTCCTGCAGGAAGAATAATTAAATAGAAACTGAAAGTCTAAAGGCTAATTGTTTAAACTGAACGAGCGACCCCTTGTTAGTTTATAGTTTATTATAAACCACACCTAAAAGAAATGTTCGCTTATACACAAAGGCATTGATAAAACGATACCCAAAGTTAGACCGACACAAACCTTTGATAAATTGAAAGGAATACAGACACAACTTTGCACATAATATGTTCGTTAATGTACATACTCCACCATAATTAACTTGTTGGGTAATACTATCTCACTGATGCGTAAGTGAAGTGACATGCAAAAACAGAGGTGAACATATAGGTTTTGCACTTCAAATACACGATTTTACACTTAAAATTCACGATTTTGCAAATCATATTAAATTTTTTTTATTTCAATCTCAACTTTTTACAAGTCAACCAACATCAATTTTTTACAATTCAATCTCAATTTTTTATACTTCATTGTCAATTTTTTGCAAAGCAAATTCGTGTTTTACAAACCAATTTCAATTAAATGCAGAGCAAGTTCAAGTTTTAATATTTCAAATTCGTAAATTTTTTGCAACTTTTTGCAAAACAAATTAAGTGCCGCCAATTCTTAACCGATTATGTTGGATGGAAATGGGATTCTTAAAGAATTTTTGAAGGAAATACTAGAATATGGCCACCTGTGACGGAACTCGATCAATTCTTAAAGGATTTTGATGGAATTGGGTATGCTGGATGGAAATGGGATTCTGAAAAAATTTGGGGAGGAAATTCTGGAATATGGCCACCTGTGACGGAACTCGCTTATTTTTTAGCGGATTTGGATGGGATTTCGATTATGATGGGATTAGGTATGCTGGATGGAAATGGGATTCTGAAAAAATTTGGAAAGGAAATTCTGGAATATGGCCACCTGTGACGGAACTCGCTTATTTTTTAGTGGATTTGGATGGGATTGGGTATGTTGGATGGAAATGGGATTCTTAACTGATTTTTGGAGGAAATTCTGGAATATGGCCACCTGAGACGGAACTCGCTTATTTTTAACGGATTTTGATGGGATTAGGTATGTTGGATGGAAATGTAATTTTTAAAGAATTTTTTGAGGAAATTCTGAAATATGGCCATCTGGCACTGAACTCAGTAAATTCTTAACCGATTATGATGGGATTGGGTATATTGGATGGAAATGAGATTATTGAATGATATTTGGAAGAAATTCTGGAATATGGCCCTCGGTGACGGAACTCGCTTATTTTTTAGCGAATTTTGATGGGATTGGGTATGTTGGATGGAAATTGGATTCTTAACTGATATATGAAAGAAATTCTGGAATATGGCCACCTAGGACAGAACTCTGTCATTTCATAACCGATTATGATGAAATTGTACATTGTGGATGAAACTGATTAATGATTATTAAATAATTTTAAGAAAAGTTCTAGAATATGGTCATCTGTGTCTGAATTCGGTCCATTTCTATTCGGACTCGACAATTGATTTCCCCTCATTGTAAAACTTAAGTAATATTTTTTTGGACTCTAAACTTGTCCTTTTATAATGCTGGCCGTGTCTCGTTTGGCGAATTGTACGTGACTCATGCTCCTCTGACCTTTGCGAATCACTCATACCACTTTCATTTTCTGGATTTTTTTTTCTGGTTGTTAGCGCTTTTCTAATATGGGAGTAGTGCGTTTAATTTAAAATACAGAATGGCTGAAAAAAAATAAAAATATGTATATTAATCTAGATATGGTTCCGACCAATTATCCAATTACATTAGGAAATACATAGATTTGTTATTCATTAGAAAAATAACTCCAGAACTTCTTTCATCGTTTTTTTACTTTTCGTATCATAGACTAATTCATCATAAAATTGTGATGTAAAATAATAAAATGTTTTAAAAATGTAATCTAACGCCCCCTACGGCTATGTCACCGAATAGAGTCTACCGCATTTTTTGTGAAGAGCACTGAATTTGTTTTGCAAAAAGTTTATTTTTAATTGTAAAAATATACGAACTTGAAATAATAAAACTTGAATTTGTTTTAAAATATTTCAATTTACTTTACATTTAATTGAAGTTACATTGAAAAAACATAAATTTGCTTTGCAAAAAATTGAGGTTGCGTCAGAAAAAACTGACAATGAAATATAAAAAATTGTGGTTGACTTGTAAAAGTTGTAAATAAACAAAAAAAAATTTAATATAATTGCAAAATTGTGAATTTGATGTGTAAAACCTATATTTGATTTGTCGAATTCCATCTTGCCGTGCCCGTTATATATGGTCATATTAAACAATTTCGTCTAGAAATCATTAATGAATCTCATTTCCATTAAATAATGTAAACACATGATCGTAATCGTTTTAATTACCTGAGTTTCGTTCAAGGTGGCAATATTCCAAAATTTCTTCCATAAATCATTTAAGAATACCATTTTCATACAATAAGCCCAATTACATACATTACAATTGGTTAAAAATGGCCGAGTTCGAGGTGGCCTCTCCCAAAACTTCTTCCCATAACATTTGCGATCCCATTTCAATCCAACATATCCAATTCCATCATAAACGGTAAAAATGGACCGAATTCAGACACAGATGACCAAATTCTAGATTTTTTCTTCAACTTATTTAAGGGGGGGGGTGGGGGGGGGGGGGGGGGGGTAGGGTCTTGAAATTTTTTTTCATTCTGTTATTTGATTGTACAACTCTTTAAGAATATCCAGTTAAAATTTCAGATCGATCGGAGGAATATTGCCGAAGATACTTTATGGCCCTGGGATCGATGATTCTGTGTGAGTATACACGAAAAATCGTTACTAAAACTTTAAACGCGCTTTTCTCGAAACTAATATTTTTAAAAGCGGTGGCCACTGCAACTCAAAATCTACTCGTCAGATCCTTTTCATGTTTTGCACCCTCTCTAAGTGCACAAAATATGAGGTCGTGACGTCGAGATACTTCCTTTTTTTACCTCACACAAAGTTTTACAACCACGAAATTGATGACTTTCGACGTTTATTTTTCGAAAAATCCAATTTTTTGGCTTCAAACTCATAACCTATCCAAAACTTTTTGATTTTTTGCTTTTAGATGATCCAGTGATGACTTCTGATGGCCACCGCAAATCACCTTTTTTTCGAAGAGCTTCCGAGAATTTGCTGTCACGAAGCTAAAAATTTAAGGGAATATTCTTGAAACAACTTCTAATCATGTGTATAATCTATGAATAAATTGAATTAACTATACTATGAAAAAAAAAAATTATCAAAAAAAGGCTTAAAATAGAGCGTCAAGACCTTACCCCCCCCCCCCCCCCCCCCCACCTTAATAATCATTAATCAGTTTCATCCACAATGTACAATTTCATCATAATCGGTTGAGAAATGACAGAGTTCTGTCCTAGGTGACCATATTCCAGAATTTCTTCCAAAAGTCAGTTAAGAATCCCCTTTCCATCCAACATACCCAATCCCATCAAAATTCGCTAAAAAATAAGCGAATTTCGTCACCGAGGGCCATATTCCAGAATTTCTTTCAAATATCATTCAACAATCCCATTTCCATCCAACATACCCAATCCCATCATAATCGGTTAAGAATTTACCGAGTTCCGTGCCAGATGGCCATATTCCAGAATTTCTTCCAAAACTCAGTTAAGAATCCCATTTCCATCCAATATACCCAATCCCATTAAAATCCGTTAAAAAATAAGTGAGTTCCGTCACAGGTGACCATATTCCAGAATTTCTTCCAAAAGTCAGTGAAGAATCCCATATTTCCATCCAGCATACTCAATCCCATCAAAATCCGTTAAGAATTGATCGAGTTCCGTCCCGTGTGGCCATATTCCAGAATTTCCTCCTAAATTTTTTTAAGAATTCTATTTCCACCCAACATACCTAATCCCATCAAAATTCGCTAAAAAATAAGCGAGTTCCGTCACAGGGGGCCATATTCCAGAATTTCCTCCTAAATTTTTTCAGAATCCCATTTCCATTCAGCATACCCAATCCCATCATAATCGGTTAAGAATTGATCGAGTTCCGTCACCGGGTGGCCATATTCCAGAATTTCTTCCAAAAATCAGTTAAGAATCCCATTTCCATCCAATATACCCAATCCCATCAAAATCCGCTAAAAAATAAGCGAGTTTCATTTCAGGTGGCCATATTCCAGAATTCCCTCCAAAAATCAGTTAAGAATCCCATTTCCATCCAACATACCCAATCCCAACATAATCGGTTAAGAATTGGGAGCACTTAATTTGTTTTGCAAAAAGATGCAAAAAATTTACGAATTTGAAATATTAAAACTTGAACTTGCTCTTCATTTAATTGAAATTGGTTTGTAAAAACACGAATTTGCTTTGCAAAAAATTGACAATGAAGTATAAAAAATTGAGATTGAATTGTAAAAAATTGATGTTGGTTGACTTGTAAAAAGTTGAGATTGAAATAAAAAAAAATTTAATATGATTTGCAAAATCGTGAATTTGAAGTGCAAAACCTATATTCATAAGATGACAAACATGAACAAGACATATTAAGTTCATATTAAGTATACATATTAACTACATACTACTGTGAGCAAAAAACAGTAAGACATTTTAATTTAAATATTGCGCGGAAAACCATTCATCGAAACATTTTTTTTTTCTATGTGACTGTCAGTGACATCGGTGCTAAATGTCACATCAAAATAATCATTAGTGTTTAGTATACGCTTGTCTTTCTGAAGTACAAAAAATGCATTCGGCGATTTTTACGTAATGAGTGAAATTAATCAACAAAGAAGTTCCATTAAATTTTATCTGCGGAATCAATTTTGTGGTACCGAAACGTTCCGAATGTTGCAAAAGACCTTCGGTGATAATTGAATGTCGCGAGCAAGTGTTTTTGATTGGTACAAATTGTTCAAAGAGGGTCGAGAACGTGTTGATGATGAACCACGTCTAGGACGGCCATCAACATCAACTGATGATCAACACGTAAATAAAATCATGGAGTTTGTGCTCGAGAATCTACGATTAATAGTCAGAGATCTTACTGGCATCGTTGAAATTCATTATCCGTCGTAGTCAACATTTCCGTAAAAATTTATATTAATTCTAACCTTAAACTAAGAATTTTTAAATATGTATCAGGTCACAAGCATCATTTTGCAATATTTGCATTGTTAATAAATTAGCAAGTTCGCTGATATTAGTGCTAGGTACAGTTTAGCCGTACAATTCAAAAATTGTATCGTTACCATCCCTAGTCGCTTGGAGACATGTACCGTCCGGTTACCCGGTCTACTCTAGCGCACTGTTACGTTCTTTTAAGACATTGATCAGTTCGGCGCAATATGCCCGAAACTGTGGGAGTACTTCGGCACTCAGTAATTCTGGCAGTGGTAATTCATGTATGTTTGAGTTACCAAACCACTTTTGTTTTAATGACTTGACCGTCACCTCGTGACATTCGAAAAGTAGGTGGTTTACATCTTCTACTTCCGAACCGCATAGACATCGACAATGGTTTATTATTTTAAATCTATGCAGGTAGGCCTTGCACTTACCATGCACAGAGATGACTTGGCTTATCGAGCTTGTTAGTTGCAGTTTAATTTTTAGACGATCTTTTACGTTTGGAATGAATGCAAATGTATGCCTTCCATCTGCTGATTCATTCCATCTGCTTTGCCACAGGTCAATCGCCATTTGCTCAATTTCATTTTTGTTGCTATATTGAATTTGTCCACTATCTGCGACATGTATATGGTCACCGGTATCATTTATGGCGCTTTTTCTTAGGTGATACATGAGCGCTCGCTTTTTGATTAGAATATCCACCGGGAGCACTCCGGCCAGAACCACAACGGCGTCCTTAGATACCGTTCGGTAGGCCTTTGTTACTCCTAGCAAAATATTCCTCTGAGCACTTACTAGTGATCTGATATGGTGACAGTTTAACCTGTCATACCAACCAGCTGCTGCGTACGTGAAGAGCGCCTCTGCCACACCTTTGTATATTATTACAAGTGTTTTGTGATTCAGTCCCCATCCCTCTCTTATTGACACTCTCGCCAATGAGTGGAATAGTTTCTTAGCGTTTTCACAGACTCTAAGAACGTGAGATGTTACGCCCATTCGTTCATCTAGGTCAACTCCAAGATATCTAACGCACTTGACCATTTTCATGTTTCGACCGTTTAGTGATATTGTTGGAGGTCGACTAGAGTCAAATTTGCCTTTTAGTTGCAGCATCACTGTTTTTTCTGCAGATAGTGACATTTTATTTGTTTCGCACCACTGTATCATGTTATTTATGGCGATTTGACCCTGGCGTTGAAGTTCAAGCCTCGAGTTGCCGTGCACCAGAATGACTTTGTCATCTGCAAATGCTATTTCGTCCAGGTTATTCATCATACTCGTGTTAAATACTATATTCCATATTAGGGGGCCAAGGATTGACCCCTGAGGGCATCCTTTTGTTACTTGTTTTGTTACTGAACCATATTTGTCTCTGATTTCTGCAGTTCGGTTGCTGAAGTAACTCTTGAAAACATTCATGATGTTTCTAGGTATATTGTAAACTGATAAACTTGCAATGACGCTAGGCCACGTTAAGTTATCAAATGCTCCAGCTATGTCCAAGAAAATACCCATAACATATTTTGAACTTTGGGTTTTGATAGTGTTTGTTAGGCGGACTATCGCGTCCTCAGTAGACATGCTACGTCGGAAGCCGAATTGTTTGTCCGAGAATAGTCCGCTCTGTTCGATTCTTGGAGAGATCCGAACCGCTAGTAGCCTTTCTAAGAGTTTCCCCATGACAGGTAGCAGCATGATAGGTCTATAATACTTCGGAGATAGTGGATCTCTATCCCCAGGTTTCCTGATTATAATCATTTCACCCTTTTTCCACACCTTCGGGAAGTAGCCAAATTTGAGGCAGCTGTTTAATAATTTTACTATGGAAGTCCCTATTATGGGCCAAGCCAGTTGGATTATTTCAGCGTTCAAGTTGTCAAGTCCGGGAGACTTGTTACGCTTAAAGCAAGTAAGGGCACTGTTGACCTCCTCCCACGTAAATGGGGGGTCTTCAGCATCGGATATCCAACTATCGTCGGTAGCGATCTCGCGCATTTCTGCTTGAGGCCCAGTAACGTCAGGTGTTTCGTCCGGCAGAAGTGAGTTTAGTAACTCCAAGCGTGTGTCATGCCACGTATCAGTGACGACTCCATTTGTCTTCCTGATGGTGTTTAAGACTTCAGGTGGTCTTGCTTTGCCGGCGGCAAATTTATATACAAGTCCCCATGGGTCGTTGTTGCCATGTTCCATGACGTACCTTTGGAAACTACTTTGCTTAGCTATAAATACTTCATGGAAGTATTTATTCCTTGCCGCTCTAAAGAGAGACAATTTCAACTCTTTTGCTATTTGGTTCCTTTCTTTCTGATATGCTCTTCTGAGCTTGTGCATCGAGGATCTAAGTTTCCTTAGATTAGAGTTCCACCAACTATTTCGTCTCTTTGCTACTCTCTTCTTTGGAATTGAGTTGTTGCAGACACTGGTTAACTGCGTTGTGATCAGCTCCACACGAACATCAATTTCGTCTATCGAGTTAATTTCAGAAAGTGCTTCTACACTGTCCCAAGAGCCGACCAGGTGTCTAGCAAATAGACTCCAATCAGCTATCTTTATGGCAAATCTCGGAGTTTTGCTACTTGCAAGAGGACGATTCTGTGGCGCGTTTGATAGTTCAAACGTGATGACTCTATGGTCACTGGAGGTCCAATTTTCTCTTACACACCACCCTACTATCGAGCCCAGCAAGGCTCCGTTGACTATTGTTAGGTCAATGTTGGAGTTCCCATTAGACGAGAACGTCGTTGGGTGTCCCTGCAAGTTCATTATGAAGAGGTAATTTCTAGACACGAAGTCCTCCACTTTTCTTCCGTTTTCATCAATTAAACGGTCATGCCACATTTTACTTCTGGCATTGAAGTCTCCGACGATCATTACCTTTTTTTGTTGACCCGATAAAGAGCCTAAGATCGTTTCGATTTTGCACAGATGGTACTCGATCGGTTCACTATATTGGGCGTATATTGAAAGTAGGTAGAATGAACCAGCTTCCGATGATATTTCAACACATGTGCAGTGGCTATCACAAGCCTGAGTTAACTTCATCATGTCCATGCCGACACTATGAATGCTAATTGCAGTCTTGGGATTCTCAGAGCATCCTGTTGCTACTCTGGCTGTAGAAGGCATGCCGCTGATTTGACCATTGACAGAGTGAGGCTCTTGCATACACAGAATATCTATGTCGTGGGTGGAAATGCTTTCACATATTTCGGATCCGACTATTTTAGCGCCTTGAATGTTGAGGTGGGTGATTAGTAGGTTGCTGTTACAATTTCTTTGATTGTGACTAAACATCATGCTTAGTATTAAATCTTAGGCGTTGCACAGCACTTTTGTATGCGTTACATGAAACGCGACCTACTTGGTGGTCATCTGGTTTTTGCATTTCTTTGCAGCTTGCGCAGCTGGCAGGTTTGTCTTTGTTAGGACATCCCTTAAAGCCATGACCATGATGTGCACAGTGAGAGCAGGTCTCTGTGCGCGCCCTACAGTTCTTTGCAATGTGACCGTATCGCTGGCACCTAAAGCACCTAGTTGGAGTCACATAATCTCTCACATGGCATCGAACCCAGTCCACGTGCAGTCTGCCACACTTTAGTAACATGTTTCTGGTTGCTGGTTCTACTTCTACCACCCAGTGAGCGGTCTCTTGATTTCTCGCACCAGTTCTAAATAGAACCTTAAAATCTTTTTGATCTAGGCAGTTTTGTTTTATTAGACAGTTAGTTACCATGTCTCCATCAAGATCAGAGCTGACGTCAAAGATAATTACCTTCGGTAATCTCTTTATAGGCGCTGGTTCGGTGGCTACTAGACCCACGCCTTCCAGATCTTTATTTTCCGTGAAAACTTTCAAATCGGAGGAAGCATCGACAGTAACCGCGACACCTTTCGGGCCGGCGTTCGTTACATAGTGAATATTTACTTTCGATTCGCTAGGTCGGATAACTTCTTTGATCTTCTTTGTAATCTCGGTGGTCGTAAGGCTAGATTCATTATCCCTTGCTGAGATAATTATCCGTTTTGTTGTCTGTTTTGGCCAGCGTTTTCTGTTTCTCCGTTTCTTTCGCTTTTTACCGACCACTTGCCAGTTTCCTCCGTCTCCTTAAGGATCGGTTTCCACGTTACTGATTTTGTCTGAATTAGCACTGGGAACTGAATTCCGTGCAACCACCTTTGGTGCCTTTTCCACAGTTACCATTTTTGGTTCCCGGCTGCAAGTACACCTATGGTTGCGTGCTTCCTCCAGTTTACCAACAACCAGATTCGTTTCCGCAACCACCTCGAGGATATGGATTTTCATGTTTTTTAATTGCATGGATAAATCACGAAACTTAGGTTCAGTCAGTTTCGTATTTTTGACTTGCTCAAGCATCGTTTCAAGAGAAACGATGTCGATCATGAGGTTCTCATGGGGTCGTTCGCTTTTTGCTACTTGACCACTACTGTTTGGCGAAGTGTTTTCAACTTGAGCCGTCGTCTCATCATTGCCGACAAGCTCGGCATCTGAGGTTGAATCATTCAGATTCTCGTCCAATTTAGCCTTCTTAGAGGCTTGTTGGAAGTCATCTTCTTGCGAAGATTGACCCGGATCTCGCCTTGACCCCTTACCCATATCTCTGGGTAATCCGCTAAATAAATTTAGCTTTGCTTGTTGTTGGTTATTTAAATTAGCTTTAAATATTTACTTCACTCCACTTATACGACCCAATCTACTTAAATCCCTTCACTAATTTTCGCCGTGCAGTGGATTTTTATTGCACCTTTACGGTGGAACCACTACTTCGTTGCCTCCCCTCGGACCACGTAGAGGTATTAGTAGACTTAGCAGTTTAGGTTATTAGTCTTTAAAAAGACTTTTATTAAAAATATATATATGTATATATATATTTATGTCACTCCTTAAATTTTTCTCGTTTTATTTTAATTTTTAATCGCTTTAATAAGTTATAGGCAGCACTATTAACTTATCCCCGAGGGGAAACAAATATCATCGTTGAAATATCGGAAGGATCAG
Organism: Nephrotoma appendiculata; assembly: GCA_947310385.1. Classification (NCBI taxonomy): domain Eukaryota; kingdom Metazoa; phylum Arthropoda; class Insecta; order Diptera; family Tipulidae; genus Nephrotoma; species Nephrotoma appendiculata. The sequence goes on along the minus strand of OX371225.1, from coordinate 133,342,253 downwards.
TGAAAACCCTTGGTTTTTGCACCACGATAATGCACCTTCTCATACTACATTGGTTTTATGTGATTTTTTCGCCAAAAGTTCCACCTATATCGTTCCGCAACCACCGTATTCGCCTGATTTAGCTCCATGTGACTTCTGCCTGTTCAGCAAACTCAAACGACCGCTCCGGGGAAACCGTTTTGAGTCAATTGAAGACATTAAACATGAATGGCTACGCGCATTGGAGGCTATTCCGGAAATTGACTTTAACAACTATTTCGAGGGTTGAAAAAAACGCTGGCACAAGTGTATTGAGGCCGGGGAGGATTACTTTGAGGAGGACAAAATAGATTTGGAGAAATAAATAAAGAATTTTAAAATTATGAATAAAGTCTTACTGTTTTTTGTTCACAGTAGCATATATATTTATACTTAAGTGTACAAGGCACTACTACTAGGCATTTATGGAAAAACCAATCAATAACAGAATAATCGTAGGAAGATCTCAATAAAAATTATGACATTCAAAAATAAGAAACACAACCATAATTCACCAACCCCCACCCCCACCAACCCACAACGAACGATTATGAACTGGAAGATTTAAAATTAAATTTGCAATAATATTCATTGGCCCAAATCAGTTTTTCAAAATTTAAGTGGGAATAACGATTTTTGACACAAAAAAACTGATTTTCAATAAAAATTCGTACCATGTACACAGCCAAGACAGATACATTGATGATATTGGTTAAACATAGTGGGCGTTAGTGTATTTATAAATTGAGAGCCCCAATTTAGTCCTGCCTTTCTCTATAATTTGAAAGATTCTTGCAAATCGTTATGAAAATCTTCTAACCAAAAGTGACAGGTTCAACAGGAGCATTTGCAATTATTGTATAGATGTTGAAAAGTACAACATTTATAAAAACGTCAAAAAATTAAGAGATTCAAATAAATTTAAAGATTAAATTAACAACGAGCGTTCACTTTGTTGATTTCAACGATTTCTTTCAGTAATCGATCAAATTTATTTCGGTCTTTTACCTTGAGCTGATGAACACATCGGTAAAATTAAGACCAATTTTAGAACGATATTACCAGTTTCTGTACCGGTGTGCGGTTTCTCCAAATTTTTAAAATGAAATAAACTTTTCCATTAGAAATATCAAGTGATAAGTTGGCCTCATATGGTACCACCAGTATACAGATTTTTGTTTATAATACCGGCTTATGCAATTTGAACAAAATTTACAGTCGCAACTCCGATTTATTCGTTCGAAAGCTGCCGAAGTTTTTATATTTTCAATTTTAAAATGAATCTCAGCATCAAGTTTGGTACAAATATTTTTGTAGTATACTTCATCTTTGCATACTCAAATATGTGAACCAAATTGTGCCATAATACATTTTGCTTCATATATCTACAGTTGAATCAATTAACTTTAATATATTCTTTATTACCAAGCAGAAATTAGGTCGCTGAACTGATTTTAAACCTCCTATATTACATTCCTGAACCACCACCTGCACGTTCTGTTGGTTCATTTGCGAAATTTGATTTTAAACTTCCGCAGATTGATTCTAGGACTAAGCTCGAGATGTTACTGTATTTTTCTACACACAATTAAATTATGCAAACCGAATGCTTGTCATTTAAATGCGAATTAATTAAATATCCCTTAAAGATTATTTAATTAAATGGCAATAAACTTTTTTTGTTGTCTTTCTTTTTTGTCCGTTTCTATTTAAAAATACAATTATTTAAACATACCAAGATGCGAAACGAGCAGAAAGGCATTTTTATTTGGGTCAAAAAGTATACTGTACGTTTTTGTTCAACTTCCAGCAACCAAAAAACCTCAACATAATATCATAAAACAGTAAACATTTCCTCTTCCTGCATGTTGTACATGGATGTATTTATATATAATTTTGTACCCATGAGACAATGATGAAAATTTTTAAAATATACCTTTACATATGTACATATCGAAAGAAAGGGGTATGGAAAATAATTTAAAAAAATTTTCTATTTGCCGAAAATTTTGTATGTTCCAGGTAGAAGGATATCATTTTAAATTTTTAATGTTCTGTTTCCAAAATTCATAAATATTTGGTATGTTGTGTTCAAGAACATAAAAATTGTTTATGTTAAACCATCTCTGTGTACACATATTTCTATAGAAATGTCTTCCTAAATATTTAGTGTAACATACTGTTCTAAATTATTACTATTGACTCTTCTATCGTTATTATACACTCTTAACACTTTAAAACAGTTCGCCCTCCTTAAGACCTCCTAAACAAGTTAGTATTTTCTTTCTGTATAAATATTTTTTGAAGTTTTCGAAAAGTTTATGCAAAATCGGTGTGTGATTATCATAATAATACTGAACAATTTTTAAACAAAATATAAATAAAATATAAAAGTTGAGATAGAAGCACGTTTTATAGATTTCAAATACTTTCTTTATAAATTTTGTGCTTAATCTAGTAAAGCAAACAAAAACAAAACATCTTACGTGAATCAGGTGTTCAATGGTTTGGTCTTAAAATATTAAAAATGTATGTACGTAAATTTTTCACTGAGTACATAATCTGTACCAAAACAGAAAAAAAATATTGTATTTGATAAATCCTTTAATATTATTTTGATTTTGATATAATCACTGTGTCACTCTGGAGTATTTCTATGTTATAAACATACGTACGTACATGTGGATTTGTTCGTGTTAAGTGCCTACAACAAAACAGAACAAAAAATTACAAAAGTTTGATACTAATGATTTGGGGTAAAATAAAATATTGCCTTTTCCTAGTACTTTATTTATTGTGATTTTACAATAAAAAATTATATAGGCTACAGAGGTGATTAAATATTTCGCTGTGTTATCAAGCGTGGTTCAAGGTGGTAATAAGGTTGATGAGTATAAATTGGAATTTCTTAATGCTGAAATAATTTTTACAGGACTAAAATATTTTGTAACTGTTAACGCTTCTTCATGACTGTGACTGTTTGCAATTCGATTTTGTTCCTTATCTAATAAATAAAATTTCCAAAGTAAATTACTTTGATCATTTATAAAAAATTTCGAATACAAGCCAAACACAAATAATTAAATAACAAATACCTGTCATACAATAGCAAAACGCTTGCTCATTTTCTTTTTGAAGCAAATTTTTTTATACATGTAGGTTGGTCATCTGCGGGCCAAGTAGCGCAATGATAAAAATATTTTAACTCACAGATCAATTTTTATATTGAAAAAAATGATGGAGACATATTTTTTAGCGTTTTTATTGGTTAGCGTGCAGATCAAAAATTATAAATTTTCGCTTGCACTCGTGCAGTCGGTTTTAAGACTACACGACTATGGGGTTGTACCCACACTCATAGTCTGAAGCTAGTATCAAGTAGTTTTTGCTCAGTGTTTTTATTTTGACCGAAATTCTTTTTGCGTATTTTTATTGAACAATTATTCTTGAAATAATAAATTCTGGATAAGAACCAAGCACACATTTTCTCCATAAAAAATATCAACATATAAAAATAATTTGTTTGGGAGAAATTGGAGAGAGCAAAGTCTTCTAGATTTATTTTGATTTCAAAGTGAAACATATCTATCAAGAAAAACTATTTACTCATCAGTGCACTGAAGCGAGATTTAGATGATGAAAAAATGTTGGCCCAGCAAAATGTTTGCTGTGTGTTTAGAGCTGCACACAAAATAAATTTTTCGCATTAGTTGAATTGAGAAAGAAATTAAAACTGCCATAAACAATATTTGTTGCCATAAAATATACTCGGGTCGATTATATTTTATGGCAGTATTTTTATTTTATGGCAGCATTTGCTCAAAAAAAGACAAAACCGCACAGCAAAATGTTTGCACGATAGTATTCTTTTCTTGTCATACACACGAAAATTTTAATATACTAAACTCTTCTGTTTTTGCTGGGCCAACATTTTTTCATCATCTAAATCGCGCTTGATTATCTAAAAAACACGATAATGTGTAAACGCAAAAATAAACAAAATCACACAGGATTGTTGTTGTAATTATTGTAAAATCGAAAAGCTTACTATGTTTTTCACGTTTACACATTATCTTGCTTTTTAGAGAATCAAGCGCGATTTACATGATGAAAAAATGTTGGCCAGCAAAAAAAGAAGAGTTTGGTATATTAAACTTTTCGTGTGTATGACAAGAAAACATACCATCGTGCAAAAATTTTGCTGTGCGTTTATGTCTTTTTTTTGAGCAAATGCTGCCATAAAATAAAAATACTGCCATAAAATATAATCGACCCGAGTATATTTTATGGCAACAAATATTGTTTATGGCAATTTATATTTCTTTCTCAATTCAACTAATGCGAAAAATTTATATTGTGTGCAGCCCTAAACACACAGCAAATATTTTGCTGGGACAACATTTATTCATCAATTAAATCGCACTTCAGGCTGCAGGTTTGTGTTTTGATGACCCATTAAAATCAAAAGTCTACTACAATCATATTTCGAATTTTAAAAAAAAAAAAATTTAACCGATAAAGTTTATGCTTGGTTCCCACCCTGATCCGGAAAGCGTCAAGTCATGTTTTTCAAACATTTTAAATGCCACAACATTTATTTATTCATTAATTTAAAAATATTTTTGTGTCCTACGATTAAGATACCTCTGTTACTCCAGCTACAGAAACATGAAGATACCATATCCCGGTTTCGGGATTTCTTTATGATGGTTTTTTCTTAGCAATCAAATTCAATTTCGCACGTAGAAATTAATGTGATAAAAAGTCCTGATTCTGATTTGATTAGAAATCCTGTATCAATACATTTCGATTAAGAAAGCGTCATCGACATGATGCTCGTAAGTTTGTTATAAACAATAGAAATATAAATAGGCAAAGATATTAACAAATTGAATAAACAAGAATTCCAAATCAAATTATTTTGATTCCCCTTATTTATGAAAGTTTGTTTGTACGCAAGCCACCCACAAAAACAGTTGAATGATAAATATTTGGCATAAAATGGCAAAAAGGTTTCCCATTTACTATTTAAAGTATATTCCACTTCATACGATACTTTTTTAAGCAAAATTGTTTACACCTGTTGATCGTCTGCGGACCGAGTAGTACAAAGGTATAAATATTTAGACTCGCAGGGGAATTTTTATTAGGAATATAATGGAGCAGAAATATTTTCAAGCGTTTTGATTGGTATAGCGTTCGGATTATAAATTAATTATTTTCACTCGCACTCGTGCAGTCGGTTTAGTGGTTTTGTTTAAAAAAAGAAATCAACTGTTAATTGATATTTTATTATTCGTCTTTAAACGCAAAATGTCTAAAATTTTGTACTCTTTATACTAATTTAATGGTTGACAAGGACTAACTGATTGACAATTTATAATCATGCCACATTGTTTTAGCCAGTTTGATATCAATTAACATTTTAATATAATGTGAAACATGCTGATTCAGCAATATTTGCCAATTGAAGAAGCACGCGCATTTGGCATGCACATTTGGCCTAATAACCTCGACATTAAGAATTTGAAATATAACGTTTTGAATAAATAAAATTATTTTTTACGGTTATACAAAAAAAAAACCGATTAACTGGCGCCGAAACGAATCGGGACAAGATAACGTCGCTGTAATATTGGTATGGTCCATCCGCTATTTACCTAATATTTTATTTTGATAAAATAAGTTGTGTTCTTATGTATGAGTCTTTTCTTAAATCTGGTTCTAAATCTCATATTAAAAATACATTTTTTAAAAACAAACTCCATTTTGTTTTAATTAACAAAGTTTATTAAATAATAAAAATAATTCACAACGTTTGATCACAGCTTTGTTTCGTAGCTTCAAAAAAAAATTGTACTAGTTCAGACTTTTAATAATACTCATATTATTCAGTCAAAGTTTGCTTTTTTATCAGTAATGTTGTAAGATATTTTATATCTTCCATTGGCAGAAATGGGAAAAGGTCTTTAATATCCGCAACTTTCTCCTTTGCAATGGAACGTGCTGGTAGTGTAGGAATTTCAGTTGAAAAGAGATTTTGAGGAGTGGCAAGCGAAGTTCGAGCTGCCTTTTTTCGCAACGAACAAGTCTTGTAGTTGATTTCTTGGAAGGAAAGTTTGTATTGTAAGCACTGCAGATGTCATTGCCGGAACGACCACTATGTGCCTCGGCCCATATAACACAATACGTTATTTTTTTCTTATCGGGTATTATAGCTGTAGCTATCAGGTTGTATAGGTTGAGTTTGCGCTTGTAATAAAATGACGAAGCATTTCCTTTCGCCAGGCCAATTACTCGTTGCAAGTCATACCATAAAATGCATGTGGTAGGATCAATATTGCTTCGATCGATATCTCTATCAGCTTTACATGCTATCTTCTCTTGTTGATGTGTCTCATGTACTAATATTTCTTCTTGAGTTGGTGTTTTTTTTTGTTTAAATCAGAAGCATTTATCGCATAGATCTTTTTTTGGCGTATGGAATGAAATATTAAACTCGTTGTTGAAAATTTTTCGGTTTACGGCCAATGTTACAGGACGTTCCTTCGTTCGTTCTAAGTATAATTGATACATTTTGGATAGATTTAAGTGCGCTTCTAGGTACTGTTTTTGTGAGTTAGCCCGGCAATAATGGGAGTCGACAGTTTCAAAACTATTTATGTGATTTCGCACTTCATCTAATTTTCTGGCGACGTTACTCTTTTTTACATTTTCTCCTCGTTCTCCTCATAGCTCGTGAGCATTCCGTTATTTTGTCGGAAAGGTTTTCGAAACAATAGTAAATTCATCTTTTCGATACGTTTAGAGTGTTTAGAACAAACAATCTACATACTCGAATTACAAGTCCATTAGCTTGGCTGTACAATCTATATGAATAGTTCTTTTTTTTTTTTAAATGACACTCGCCGCCGCTTTACAGGCACACGTTTAACAAATTTAAAGAAAAAATTGGTTTTATTCTCATCGGTCAGATTCCAAAAGCTCTCAAAAATTTTCTGGCGATCTTCGGATACATTTTTTGCACATAGGAAAAAGCATGTAGATTTACATCCGGGTTTAATTTGCCTTGCAGCCATCGGTTGTTTTTTACAATTCATATATTCTCAGGCTTTTTATTTGCATTGCACTTCCACATACTAACATGTTTTTGTCTCTTTCTTGTTAACTTTGGAGACGAATTTTTTGAGCCTGTAGAATGTGTTATTACATAGTTAAATAATATATTCTATATATATACTTCCATTTAGTTAATTTCCTATACCGTAAAAACTCGAATTAGATGATAAATCTCTCCAATCTTCATCAACTCTATCGTTTGTTGGAGACAAAGCAATTTGATCATCATTGGAATATTTTAAATTTAAATGAATTAAGTAAAACAAACCCGGTTTAAAGATTTTCATAAAACTTACCATAATATAAATTTTTCATGACCTTCTCCGGCACATAGTTGGGGTTCTCATCGGTATCATCACCTATTCGAAATTTATTTTATTTACTGAAAAGTTTATACAAAAGACAGTTACGTATACATACCTGAAAAATCTAATTCCGAGGAAGGCGTGCTCGGTGAATCAGCATCATTTAGTAGTTTCTCTATGTTGGGTTCTTCTATTTTTGAATTCACATTCCTGTTTTAAAAATCATTAAAAAATTAAATGCAACAAACGATGTAATAACGTTCACTTACTTTAATGATTGCGGAGTCATAGGAGGATTCAGAGAATCCATCTCGCAAACATTTTATCGCCTTAATACAACTGAAGAAATGAAATCTAAGTATCTTATATGCTTTTGCGAACTTTTACTATCTACAGCTATGAATATGGAACAATTATTGCAAAAAATACAAAAATAAACAAACAAAAAAATAAAATTCATAGGTCTTACCACTTTGACTTCTTCAGCACGACTGAAGAGAAGCAATGTACCAAGTCCCTTATATACTTTTGCGCCTCTAGTGTTATCGAGCTAATAAGGAACAATTCAATCTTAAATTATTTTTTGCTTTTTTGTTCTTTGACCGTATGCTATATGCTATTAAAAATCATTCAGTAATGCAGTGGAACAATCTAGATTTGATAAAAGTTAAATCCATAATTGTTCCAGGTATATTGATTATGGTTTTGAACCACACTAAATGTAACAAAAAAATATTATTAAAATACATTAGATTTTTGTTCCATACGCCAAAAATTTTGATATGGAACAAACTGAAATGATAAATTAATAAAAAAGTGGATATGGAACAAACTAAACACCGAATATCTCGGAAACGGTTACGATTATACAAAACTGATAATAGATTTTGAAAGAGCGCATGTGATTTCCATATTCTGCATTCTCAGGACAAAAAACCCAAAAATGGCGTATGGAACGTACTAGCTGTACAGGGCTGACGAAAATAAAAAGTGAATAATCTAAAAATAAAAAATTGTTATCCCCAGTTGACAGTAGTAATTTTAAAGGAAAAAAGTGATAAGTTTTGAACGCGAAATATTATACCCAGTAGACCATAATAAATTCGTGAAAAAGTGTAAATTGCGCTATACTCACCACTAAAAAATAGCATATTTGTCTGTCAGTATTTCGTATCATAGGAAAGGTAGGCTGTTATTAGGCTGTAAGGAAATATAAACCTAAACATTTTCGTAATCTTATCACGGTATATAAAAAATATGAACAATTCAATATTGGGTCCCGTAAACCAAATCTTCTTGCGAACAATTGTCACTCCATCGGACATTCGGAAAAATCACAACCAAATGACATTGCTCCAAAGAAATCTCAAAGAAACCGCATACAATACTCAACACCAAAACATCAAAGCACCACCCAGGCCAACACATTCCAAGCAACAAGAGCCAATTTGACTGATTCATTGCTAAGCAGACAATTAAACTACATACATCTCCCGATGCAATAAGCCCAACAAAGCCAGCCAGCGTTTAAACAAGGAAATTCGCATTAGTGAACCGCGGAAATGACAAAGTTTTCTGATAGGTGCATCTCGAGCATACCAAAAACGGCGATACCGTTAGATTCTTCATTAATACGGGTACCAATAACAATTTTATCAACCCCAATTAACCAAAAACATGATCTCACCAAAACCAAATTCAAAATTAGAGCGGCTGATCTATTGGGACTAAGACAAATATAGAATTCGAAACACTCGAAAGCATATAATAGGCAATGAAAAACAACACCTGAACTCAAATATTAAAATGCCGCTTCACGAGAAGCAATCTCAGATAAATAGTTCGAAAACTCCGAGATAGTCACCGCTTCCCCAAATTAACAGAGAAAATTAAATAATGCTCTCTAAATACAAAACACTGTTTGATTCAGTGGATAACGTAACACTAATCGAAACTAACGTCAGGGCAGAAATAGCTCCAAATGAAGCAGTATATACACAAAATGCTACTACCTCTATCCAGTCAATATGAGAACGGAACCCAATAGTTCACCAATTTGGATAGTGAAAAAGAAACTGGATGCTTTAATACACAAAAACACAGGATGGTTATTAATTACAAGCGATTAGATGCCGTCGTCATCTCAGACATCTATCCAATTCTGGACATCTCTAACACGATTGCATATCACGCGAATTCTAAATTCTTCACCACAATCGATCTTACTTCGGGATTCTATCAGATCAAAATGAATAAGTCTGATATAGTCAAGACTTTATTCACAACCATGAATGGGAAGCATGAATTTTTGAGACTTTCCTTTGGTCTTAAAAATGTACCTGTCATCTATCTTCCAGAGGATGGTACACAGCGTATTAAGGAGTTCATTGGCAAAATGTAAGAGTTTAATGAACACTGAAATAATATTTTCCAAAACTGTACAAAACGGAATGCCTAAAAACAGAAACTGAATTTTTAGGTTATATCATTATACGAACCAAGGTATTAGGTCCGACTCAAAGAAGGTAGCTGCTATTTATATTCTAAACAATCCTGAGCATTTGAAAAACCTAAAATCGTTTCTCGGTTTGTCATCAAACTACGCAGGCGTTTCATTAATAAGGACTTCGCATAGATAGTGAAACCTCTTGCAAACCTTACAAGAGGCGAAAACGTCCAAATTAAGGCAAGTCAATATGGCCAAAGTCAGATTCGAACATTTCATCAGATTAAAGAACGATGTACTATCATTATCGGAAATTCTGGTATTTCCTGATTTCAACAAACCATTCAACGTGCATACAAATCACGGTTGATGATGTGGACACCGATGGTTTCGATGAAGCTGATTCTAACGAAGGGTGTCTGCAAAGTTTCCGTGCTAACAAAGATACGATATATTCTTCAACTTTATCTTTATTTCTCTACATAGTCTCCTTTATACACTTCTTCCAGCGCCGCTCCGTTCTTTTCAACCTGTTCAAATTGTATTCGGCGTAATATTTCTCTGCCAAATAGTTCTTTCCGAAGATGGTTCCGAAGATCTCTGTCCTCTCTAGATTTGGTAGTTAAGGAGGGTAGTATAGCAGTTCAAACCGTATAGTTCGTGGATTTTCACCACGGTAACCACTGTAGCGTGAGACGGCGCATTATCGTGGAGCAAACATTTTTTTCTGCAAATGTGGCTATTTTTCCGCAGTTTCTGCCTTCAGTTTCTCAAGTTATGATGCGTATTATGATTCTGTAATCGGCTTTTCTATTTTAAGATAATTGATTAAGATAACTCTTTGAAAGCCGAAGGAACCGCCTTTGTCTTTTTCCCTCTTGGCAGTTCAATGTTTTGACTTTATTTTTGATTCCGGAGTATAATGGTGTATCCAAATTTCAACAACAGCTTGAGCAAATTTTTGATTTGAGCAAATCAATAATTTGGTTTATTCCGCCTAAACTACGCCAACACAGAACAGTCGCTTGGAAATGATCATGGTCCAAAGTGGGCAAATGCGGCGGCCTCTCTGGACAGCTTTCTGTTGCTTAATTATTGGGAAATTGCAGGTCCCCCTATCATGATTATTAAAATCATCGCCAATTTGTTTTGATAATTTCATAGATCCTAGCATTTTCATAGCGTTGGCCGCGATTTTACTTAACATGTTTCCAACTGCTGGGTGCCCTGAAAGCGCCCGCATTGATTCAATATGTTACAAACACGTTTTTTGAACATATTCATAGCCTCCTCTGTCTCTTTATCGTAAATTCGACGGTTGTCTAGCACGAGTTGGTCAACTTGAGCAATTTGTTTGTCCCGAACCTTCATCGTTACCCCAAGTCAGAACGGCCACGTTTAAATTCAGCTGCCAGAAATTTCACGGTGGTAAATGATGGTGCAGATTCCCCGTATACAGCGTCACACTCGTATTTGTATTGCCTTTGAAGCATAAATATTTAATGACATTTTCAAACGATAAACAACAATTGCGTTTTCAAGATGGCTGATATTTCGGTGAGTACGATTCAACGCATGTACAAACTTAACGTTTGTTAGCTTAATGTTAATTTTTATCTTTGTGTTCCTCCCTCGGTTTTTTGAGCATACTTCTCGCAATATGAACAGCACTTTCTGCAAGTTCATTTGATCGAGAATATTTTGGACTTGAGTATAAGAACCGGAAATCTTATTCAAGTGAGAATTGTTGCAACTCATATATGTAACTTTAATGGTTAATTGTCACAAACAACACTATAATTGAGTGTTACAACACCCCAAGTCTTTTAAATGGTTGATGGCAATTTGAGATTAAAGATTTGTGGCTGTGGTGGCTTGTGAAATTTTATGTCTAATTAAGTCTTCACTGTGAGCTTTTGTGGTGACTGTCTTCACTGTGAGCTTTTGTGATTCAACTCTGAATATTTGGAAATAAAATCCAAGTAAATATATTTACCCATAAGTTTCTCGAGTTCCTATCGATTCCCCGGATCTCTAATGTTTTGAATCACCTGAATTCATTCAGGATCTGGTTGCATTCCATCTTTAGAAAAGATTTAACCAATATATTTGACCATTTTAACTCTTTTTTAAAGTTTTTCTTTTTTTTCCAAATTACATTTGACTTTGTTTTTCCGAGCTGAATGACAGCTGCAAGATTTCTTCATATTCCTCTAACTTCTTGACAGCGACGAGTATTCATCAATATATAAAAATACTTCATTTAGTTTACCGAAATATTTAAAATTCAGTTTTTGGAATAGTTCTGGGGCGATGTTGAGTCCAAATGGTAATACATTGAAATGAGAACACGTAAAAGGTGTACTGAATAAGGTTTGTATCTTTGATGGTTCATCCATCTGTGCTTGCGAGAAGCCTCATTTTAGGTCAAGAACTGTAGAACACTTCAAACTGTTCACATGAAGTCCAAAATCGTATAAATTAAAAAAATGTATGTTGACATTTGCATGAATTTGCAATGAATTTGTCTCGGTACAAAAAAAAATATTTTTTACACAAAATCATTACGGGAGATGAAAAGTGGGTTCTGTACGATACTTTTCTATAGAAAACCTTTTTGGAGCCAAGGAAGGCAGGTGGCAGGTGATATTTCAGTATGGTAACGCTCGTCCACATGCAGCCAAATCGACCCAGGAACCATTTTATCTAATCGATTTCATCATATTCTAAACACCAGCGGTTCACGAAAGTTAAAGAGCTGTGAATGGCTTGGTTGACTATTTTGCAGACTTTCTACTTGTACACCTAATATATCGATGTTAGAAATATGATGTACCAAGAGAAGAGCGTAGACAACTTTTGGCTACAAGCAGCCCATGTTACGTGCATCAAAGAATACAAAATACAATGACGTATGTTTGTTATTATGATCGGCCTGACGTATTTCTCACGAAATAATTGTAAATCATGAATTTAAGAGAGATGTATACTTATCGATCGCCCTCTTGACAAGGACTCATGACCACCTACGTCAATTCACCTGGTCCAAGTTTTGGTGAAATATTTTTTTTATATCAAATATCGTTTGTTCTGAATAAATATGACCTAACCTAAACGCTATGTACTTTTCAAAATTTTTGCAAAACAACGAGAAGGCTCCTATGGAAGCAGCCGCCCGGTGTCTTAAATGTTTAAGTATAATATTTCATCACGATCAATTAATCCGTATGAAAAACAGTTTTTTGACAAAAAACCCCTATTTCCACTTAAATTTGGAAAACTGATCTGTACCGGTATTATTGCAAAACTAATTTAGAAACTGTAAGTTCGTAACCGGGTTTTTCGTAAATGATATACTTTTAAAAATACATGCATAAAACGTTAAAGTTCCTGTTAAGGCTATCACTTCCGGTAGACTGATTTCGGACAAAATCCACTGGATTTTCCAACTTGTGGAAAAATCTAATGTATGACGTTTCATCCTGATCAATTAGTCCAACTGGGCTGTACAGGGCGCCAAAATTCACTGGAATTTCCCAATTTGTGAAAAAAAAACTTAATTATGAAATCTCGATCAATCAATGCGTTTGGGCTCAAAAAAGCCGATTTTTTGTTGAAAAACAGTTTTTTTTTCGTGAACCGATTTCGACCAAAAATCATTGGTTTCTTCAAAATTGTGAATAAGATACAAAGTTTCTACTCGATCAGTTAATCCGTCTGGGCAGTAGAGAACCAACAACATGTAGTATGCAAGGCACCACACAAGCTGACACACTCACCGAGATTTATTGAAAACGACTTTTCTGACTTTGGCGATATAGCGAATGGTAAATCTGCAAAAGTGTCTAGGCCAAATATTTTCTTGGCTGCATAGTACCGATCCTCAATTAATCTGCAATTTTGACATCGCATTAAGTTTTTTATTCTCGTAATCTCCTAAGCAAAACACAATTCAATTGAAGCCCGCAATTCAACTGAATTCAAAATGCCGGAGATAGAAAGTACACTGGTATCATTCAGTGTTATTTAAGTATTACGTTGTCTAGGGCCAAAATGCTAAATTGGCTACGTCTATAGAAGTTGCTTATGTCATAAAAAAATTAAAAAAATTAATTTATGGTCTTGGTCATATAAGATTCGACCAAAGGAATCACTGGAATATCTAGGTATACCAAACGTGTACGTTATGTTGAAATTTACTTTCGATTTTTATGTACCAAATGGAAATTACAATGCTTAACCGTTTATGAAGATATGAAAATAAAAGTTAATCGTTTAACTATTTTTTCTCCGCCCTCAAATGTTTACGTGGAGAGATAACAGCTTGCAATGAAATTGATTTATTATTTTCGAAATAAAAAGTGACGTATGCGGTTTCTCATTTTTACTTCTTATGGTAGGAAAAAAGGGAAATTGAAAAATACTTATGAATAGTCATGTTATATTCTCGCATGTACATAGAGATTAGATGTGGTTGTCAACATAGGGTTATAGTTTTATCAATTGAAACCCATTCCGAAATAATTAATTGAAAAAAAAACATTATCATAATTCCAGATGTAATAATAAGTAAATAAATTCCTCACGTTGTGCAAAACGAGATGACCCAAAATAATAAAACGAATATCTAATATCGAGCTTATTGAAATTTACGTGTAGAAAGAATGCAAGGTGAAGTAATTTTTCCCTTATCGTTGAATCCTTTCTTCAGCAAAATATGTAGTCGACATAATCTTATTAAAATTAATTTTCAAAGAAATTAGAATCAAATCCTTATTTTTTCACGTAAACTGGCCCATAAACTGGCATATGCGTATTCTATCACAAAATCCTTCGTTAAGCACAAAATTAATGTTAAAAATATTGATTATCACAAAAAGGACATCAGTTTTGGAAATATTTAATCCATAAAAAATAACAATTCATTCAAAAAGTTATCCGTAATATTTATTTTTTTGGTTTCTGTCTATTTCGCTCTGCATTTGGATCCACATACTAAAATATATTATTTTGGGATACATAATAGGAAAAATACTGTAAATCTATGATATTCTATAAGATCTTGAAGTAAAATAAAAACATAAAACTTCCTGTCATATATACATATACATGGTGTATATATGAAAAAGGTATGAAATAGCTATAATAATCCATAATTATAAATAACCGATGAAATACTTTCCGTATCCTTAGGCACAAAAAAACGTGTTCAAAGAAAATTGACCAAATAAAACCAAAAAAACGGAAAATGGAATATCTTTTTAAAGGCAGAGCAAACAAAATGCCAAAAAGGTTTCTTGCTCTTATACTGTACTGTTACATAACATACATTTTATACGTAATATTTTTTCTGCTTGTACTCCAATTTTATTTGCTTAAATTTACTTTTGCCATTTCTACCGAATAAAACGAAAATAAATTCTTGGTCATGGGTCAAAGTAGAAAAGAAAAACATTTAAGAATATAGAAAAGATTTGGATGACCATGTCAGAGGGGTATCCAAAATATGTCCATATATTTTTCTGTAACGTTTTTTTTTTTTTTTTTTTTGTAATACGAGTCGGTACATATTATCTTGTTATTTTTCATTTTTTTGAGATATTTTACGGTTTATTTTCTTGTTGATATTTTGGTTAGGCCGAGAGAAAAATTAGGAAATGTTCAAACTGAAATGGAATTAAAAGAAAAGGAAAACAACTTTTCCAAAAAAAAGGTAGAATTTCAAAATTGAAATTTACCATTTTGTAAAAAAGATTAATGATGTAAAAATTTATTTAAATTATGATGGTTTAATATGACAATCCAAAAAAAAATGTTTGTGGAGAGACGCACCACAGCAAAAAAAAAATGGAAAAAAGGGAAAAATCAATTTTAACGTTTCCCAGCGACACACATAAACACGCAGGCAGGTTTTTTTGTACGTATATTATATTTTGTGTCCCTGGCAATATTAGATATGAATTTGATTAATATTCCGTTATTAATTTTGCACCTATATGTACATAGGAGGAAAAAAATAAAATAAATGTTTTGTGTTTTGTTTGACTGAATGCTGATAATGATAAGAATTAAAAAATTAATAGGTGAATATTTATTAGATTTATGGAGAATTTTTTGAATAATTACAATTTTTTTCTAGTTATACGTTGGTTTAATACCGTATGTCACTATGACTTTTTTTTGTTGCTATTTCGTTGTGATAAATTTGTTTAATTATTTTTATTTTTAGGTTAGGTATTTTGTAAGGTTTAAATATTTATTGGTTCAAATCAATTTGGGGATAATATTACGGAAATTGATGATATTAAATGAAAAATTGGTTTTCATATTTAATCTGATAATTAAAGGTTAGCCAAAGTATAAAGGAACAGTCCGAAATCGGTAATTCTGAAAAACTGGTATATCTTAAAAAGAAATGCCACATATCTATACGGACTGTGAGGGTACCACATTTTGGCAAATTTTTTCATAACTATGATGGAAAACTTCGTAAATGCCACAATCTAATCTATAGTGGAATAGATAAAAGCTGTCAAATTTTGAAAAAACACGCCACATGTCAAAGCAGATTGCCAGGTTGGTTCATCATGGCCTGTTCATTTTATCCTGATTATAATGAGCAAGTCCGAAAATGGAAATTCTGCGGACCTCATCACTTAGTCACCTACACCGGAGATTTCATCACTTATTCACCTACATAGTGCAATAGACAAAAACTGCCAAATTTTTAGAAAATACAATACGTATCTATGCAAATTGTCAGGTTGCTTCACCATGGCCTGATTTTTATCATAATTATGACGCAAAAGTATGCAAATGGAAATTCAGAGCGAATCCTAGTGCACTAGGTTAAAGCTATCCAATTTTTTTTTTAAATACTAGGTGTCCAACATTGGTCCATTTATTTCATCCTAATAAATATGAAAAGTTCTAGGTACCAGAGGCCGTAATCATTCGACTAACGACTAACGAAGGATCGGAAAACAGCGAATCAAATAAAGAGCTTTGGTATTGAATTATTTCCTTAAAACCCTGAAGAAGCGATAAATTTTTCGAAACTGAGAATATCTAATGCAAAACTAAACTTAGGTCGTGATTAAAACACATCCCGAACTACAACCTAAAATGCAAATCATCAAGAATTGCGTTTATCGAAATTAATTGAACCGACCTTCAAACCACTACATGCAATGACAGAACATTTATGATATATTCTGTGCAACGTACCACGATCGCTAAGAGTTAGAATTCGAGCGGGAATATCTCAAAGGCGCAATTAGTAAATTAATTATGCATATAACCATAATTTTTAAGCCATTGGCTAACTCCGAAACCGCTATAGTAGGAAGAACCAATTAATAACAACCGTCAGTGCTTTCATCTAACGCCGCTTCATTAAAACAGTAACTGGACACATCAATTTTGCAGGATTTAAAAACTTTTTTGCAGGATTTAAAAACTTTTGGAGCAGAAGCTCGAAATCATTCGATCATTAGGTACTTAATAAACCAACCAGAAGACACCAAAAGGGTCGGCAATGCAGATTTAAACTAATAAAATGAACACGACAACAGGTTTTTATCGGTAACATGTCCATCGAAAATCCCAGCCGAAAATGTCGATAATTCAGATATAAATTTTATGTTGGAAAGTAATTATTTATATTAGAAATTTTTATTTCGCTCTTCCTACATACCAACTAAAAAATTTAAAATAAGAAATTTTCATTCGAAACAATTAACAAAATTTCTCTAAGTGTGATTATTAGATGTTTGGGGATGGAGAATATTTTAAATAAAGCGCCTTCTAATAATTTAACAAACGTCAGGTAAATTTTTTTTTTGGGGAGTCCTGGAAAATTTGAATATATCGCACACAAATTTGAAAGTTTCTAAAAATTGACCGTTTAAAGTGTCATGGCTGAAAATAGCTTCAAATGAAAGGTTTTACTTATTAAAATTTCAGGTCGATTTTCATTTGGGGATTCCGCAAAAAAATCGGTTGAATAAAACATATAAAATGGTTAAAAATGCATAGAAAAAGTTTTTTTTTATGTGACTCACAGCTTATTTGATCCAGTTGCGTTTTATGAACAAAAATGTAAATATCTCGCGATGTCTTATTTTGTTTGAAAAAAACTAAATGTAATATGAAAGCTGTTTTGTAATAAAAGTAAATATAGCTTTCATATTACATTTAGTTTTTTCTAAACAAATTAAGACATCGCGAGATATTTACAATATTGTTCATAAAATGCGACTGGATCAAATAAGCTGTGAGTCACTGTACCTTTCATTTGAAACTATTTCCAGCCATGACACTTTAAACCGTAAATATTTAGAGATGCTTTCAAGTTTTGTGTGTGCGTTCTATTTATACAAATTTTCGGACTCTTCCCATGGATATATGCCATTGAGTTTTCTCAGTATTAAAATAGTTTTTTTTATAATAGTTTTAATGTACAGGGTTATCCAATTCGAGGTTGATAAAGTAGAAATCTGTATACCGACATCTGTCAAAGATAAACGTCAAGTACGCTGTCATTTATTTAGTTGACATTCTGCCATTTAAGAATATGGAGCATTTAACAATCGACCAACGCGTTAAAATTAAACGCGGAAAAACAGGCCGTCGATGCTGATTTTTCGAACAAAATTTTCTTCAGTGATGAAGCTCATTTTTCGCTTGGTGGATACGTTAATAAGCAAAACTGTAGAATTTGGGGCTCAGAAAATCCACAATTGATTGTAGAGAAGCCATTACACCCGGAAAAAGTCACTGTTTGGTGCGCATTGTGGTCTGGTGGTGTGATTGGGCCGTATTTTTTTGAGAACAACCATGGACGAACCGTTACCGTCAATTCTGAGCGCTATGGCCGCATGTTAACCGATTATTTTTTTACGAAAATCGAAGATTATGATCTTGACGATATGTGGTTCCAGCAGGATGGAGCAACCAGTCACGTAACACGAGCAAATCGAGATCTTTTGCAAGAGAAATTTCCTGGACGTTTGATTTCGCGATTGGCTGATGTCAATTGGCCTCCAAGATCATCCTGTGATTTAACGCCTTTGGATTTCTTTTTGTGGGGCTACGCGAAAGATCGTGTTTACGCAAACAATCCTCAAACTCTTGACGAATTGAAAACTAATATTCGTAAGGTAATGGCCGAGATACCGCCCGAAATGTGCCGAAAAGTCATTGAAAATTACCTCAAAAGAATCAAGGCCTGTAAGAAGTCCCGTGGAGGACATTTAAATGATATCTTGTTTAACTAAAAATGGCAAGGATCAATCTGTAAAATGAAATAAAAATTACAATACATTCCGAATATTTTGTGTGTTTTTTTTAAGTTTACTTTATCAAGCTTGAATTGGATAACCCTTTATTTAATAAAAATGTTTACTTTTCAATAATAATATACGTTGATGAACCAAAATAAACATTGTTGATTTCAAAAGAAATTACTGTTTAACACCAAAATTATTTATCTGCTTTATCGACATTTTTCGGCTGGCTATTTATACGAATCCGCCTTAACGATTTTAACAGGCGAATAATATAAGTTGTTTTTAAATCTGTAGTTTCGACATTTATGGCTGATACATTTTAGTTGTTACGGCTGAATCTGCAATATTGACATTTTTTTATTTATTTATTTTTTTATATATTTTATATATATTATTTTACATTTATTGACATTTTCGAGTCGGCTAACTTTATTTAGTCGGTATATTTGATTCTGGATTTAATTCATTTTCTTCAGAGTCATTAGTGCGAATATTTAAATAGCCAACAAACTGTCAATAACTGAGATTATATATAAGTACCTACAGGAAACCCGAAAGGGATGTGTGTGCTTTAAGTATTGTTTAATTAACGAAAACAATTTGTTCGGTCTGTAGATGTACATATTTTCCCATAATAACCGCAAGATCGATCATTAAGACAAATGTGCGAATCTGAATCTATAGAAATCAGTCTTAATTTTGTATTGTGGAAGAGAGATGAGAAACATTCAAGGAAAAAAAAACCAGAGACCCAGAAAGTATTGATGTGGTTCGCTTACCATTTAGTAAAGCACCATGCAGTTTACTAAAATCGTTGGGATTATCGGTGGACATATCGGTCCATCGAGAACCAGTTAATATTTAATCCATAACTTGAAAAACTTTATTGAAGTTTTTTGAAACAATACATTGATCTTGGCCAGCAGCAGTGAAAGCACGGAACCATGCCATTATGAACCGCACCATGGGATTTTAAAAGGTCAAAAACTGAAAACAAAATTCGGGTTACTTTTGACGCATCGACCAAGACAGCAAGCCAACAAGTCTTTGAATAATATTCTAATGATGGCACCAACCATGCAGCTTTCAGTGTGCTCAATATTAGTAAGATTTCGTACACTTGAAATCATTTTTATTGTTAAAATTCAGAAAAAGAATCGGCAAATCGCCAGAAGATAGCATATGGCAGAGACTTGTTTCAACCACAGTGAGTACACGGACATCAATCTGTCCCGAGTTACCCAATGACGTACCTAAAAATTACATTGTGACAAACAATGAAGTAACATATTGATTGAATGGCCTGGGGTGGCATTTTGTAACATCACATTTTCGATAATTTATCCATGATACCAAAAAAAAAATCTATATCAAATAGGCTCATAGGAATCGGTTGTCACTACTATATGTGTTTTGGTGAAACCACTTTTTTCAATACATATTTAAAAGTTCTCTAGCTGGTACCAGGTTAACACAATTATAGTTCGGGTGTATCCGATAAATTCCAAAGTTTGATTTTATTCCCCTCATTGTCTGTTGCAAGATTTTTAATGTGTTTGAGGAGATAAGACAATAATAAAGTGGTTTCGCCAATTTAGTTGTGTATTTGGAGTACAAGCTATTGAGCCTATCTGTAGAGCGAAATTGTTGTATCATGAATTTATCGAAGTATATGTCTTGCTTCTCTAGAATAAACAGGGATTCAAAAAAAAATTGTATATATCTACCTTTGTGAAGATAGCCCCGATGTCTATCCCCGAAATTCGAAAAACTTGCTTATGGCAATACTATACAAGTTCATGTATACTATTGCGACATTTAAATAACAAATTATAGCAATAAATCTAAGTTCGGATATAAATATTTCCGAATAACAGCTAAATAATAAACAAAAATGTTATGAGTTTAGTAAAAACAATAAAAATTTCTGATAAAACGTGTAAATAAACAAAAACAACCAAATTTTACTATTTAAAAAAATATACTGATAGCCAAAATCAAGAATTACTTTAAATCTACCTCCTTCACCAGACAAAAGCCGATAGTTGGACCATAAAATATATCACATAAAATTTCTAAACAAAATAATCGCGATTGCGTAAATAGTTAATATCATTTATTTGTCCCAGCCCCAAACATTTTTCTGGTGTCATATTATCCTGAAATGCAATATTTTTACTCTCAGCCCAGAAAAATGTTTGTGTCATGATAGTTTTAGCTGTCATGACAGTAAATATTTTCTGGGCTGAGTGTAAAAAATGTCAAGATAGCAAGAATTAGTGTTGCCATCGCATTTATCGGGGATGGAATTTGGGCTATCTTCACATACATTATAATTATTCTTCTCCCCTCCCGGCCAGCCGCATCATAAACGTAACGTTTACGACATTATTGTTACACTAAAAATGTCGTAAACGCTACGTTTTGACGCTACGATTACGGAACGTATACCGCATTTTTGTCACAAGAGAAGTGAAACAAATTTACGCAGTGTTTCGTATGGATTAGTGTGTATAAAGTTCGTCGTATTTGATGTCACGAAAACGTCAGGTTTACGGCTCCGAATAAATGTAACGTTTTCAAGTAATTTAAGCGCTACGTTTATGTAAAATTTTTAAGTGCTGTTCCTTTTAGGATTTACCTTAAATAAATGTTCATATATTATTAAATAAATAATATTTTTTATTTTGTAGTTTATTGTAATGATTGAAATAACATAACATAGTCGTTTATTTGCACTAATAACTTATGCAAGGAGTTTAACTTCTCCCTCAATAACAACAATAATATTTTAAACTAAAGCAAACAGTTAAATAAAATCACAGATTATCTTCATAAACTATTGTACTTAAAGGCCTTCTCGTTATCACAAAATTTGAATTAACCATAATTTCAATATAAACTTATATACATTATATCAACGAATATTCCATTATTAAGGTCTTAGAATTCTGCTTTATACATAATAAATTAATAAAATTAAGGAAATTAAACTGTTACATGACTAAATGAAAAAATTGTTGACTGGTTAATAACTGTAAAACGTTTAGAATTTATGTCAAAAGGAGAGAATGACATACCATAGAAAACGCAGTATACCATAGTTATAAAATTTAAGTGTGTTGGTTTCTTGTAAAAAAAAAACTACGTAGACTGACCGTTTTCGGTGCGTTTTTGACGCATATCGTTTTTGTGCCGGGAGGGTCGTTTCTATCACTAAATTAATTGTTTACGAGACTTCAACGAAATTACAGAAAGAAATATTGTTACAATTATTCTAGTAGGTTGTAATAGCAATAGAAAAGAAATAATTTATAAACGAAACAGTCGCCAATTTCAGTTTAGGAAAAAGAGACATACAATTCGATAAAGTATTGAAAATGTGATGTTATAAAATGCCACTCCTAGAATATCACTTTTTTCGAATTAGTTTACGTCTCAATTTTCAGGAATCAATTAACATTCTATTTCGTGTATGTGTTTCATATCGCGCTTTCCACCTCTTGATATAATGGTCAGCTTTCTGTCTTTTCTACATTTCAATAAACGTATCTCGAAAAAATTATTTGGTGATAAATAGAGCCGATTATTCTGGTAGTCTTAGAAATTGTAGAAAAGAAATAAAATGCTGTTTTACTCGAGCAAACTTAGGACACACTAGAAAATGCGCAATTTTGAAAGTGAAATAGGCTGCCATTTTACTCATAAAAAAAGAGACATAAACTAAGTCATAAGTCAAAAAATAGTGATGGTACAACATCCTAGCTCTGATCTAATAAAAGTGCTCGGCCTACTGTGGAGTTCAAAACATAATTTAACCTATGAATTCCCCGTTGATCAAGATATACCGTTCAAAAAACGGAAGCTATTGAATGAAGCAAGCAAAATATTTGAACCACTCGGTTTCATTGTTCTGCGTACAACGCTGATTTATTTCAAGAGTTTTGGAAAGCAAATCTATGTAGAGTGAAATGTAAATTGTCAGTGAAGTCAGTAAACAGTACCAGTAAAATGTTTGGCATTCAAAAAATTAGAAGTATCTGGTATGGTTTTGATTACCAAAATTTGGAATGTAATAACCGAAAGATTTAACTTTATCAAAATTAACTGCATACCAGTAACTATGCATGGTCAGATTCTACAATCGATTTAGCTTACAGTTATCTAATCATAACTAGATGAAAAAAGTATTTGTCGGGAATCGAGTCACATAGGTTTACCAAACCTTCAACAAACCAATGAACAGGAACACATTTGGTGAAAATCCTGTGGTGCAAAGATCGATATCGACCACATTCCTAAAGCTTCAGATGAAGTACACTTACCAAAAGTAGTAAAGGGAGGACTATATAATTGAGTCGCCGGAACCTGCCGATAATTATCATAACCTCGCAGGACATACAGACTGCATAATTCATGATTGTAAGAAAAATTCAAAATGCATACTTTAATGAGAAACTAACTCATCTTAAGAAAGAATTATGAATTTATCGAGGTGGGAGGTTTCAGGGAGACCATTCATGCAAATTAGAGTGGATTACAGGGTCATTTAGACACTGAAATTGATTACGATATTGGTGCAAATGCTTTTATAGCTGAGGGAAAAGATTGTCCTCCAGTTGAGGCTGTTGAACCGTCGTATACTCTGGTTGCGGATCTAATTCAGTTCGAGCTGACAAACAGTTTTTGTAATCGCTCAACAAAATTAAATTATTGTTTCTAGCTCTCTTAAAAACCGCAAAATATACTGACATTTGGGCATGGGCATCGATATAGAGAAAATATTTTAATTTCATTCATTTAAATATTTAAATAGTATTAAAGTTTAAATGCATTTAACAAAAAAATTAATTATGAATAATATACCTTAATGGATCAAAATAATCCTTGATTTAAAAAGTAATTACTGTTTAACATCAAAATTATTTGTCTACTTTATCGACATTTTCGGCTGACTATTTATATGAAACTGTCGTATTGCATTTTACCGTCTGACCATAGAAATAGATTATATAGAATGAATGTAACCATCTGTCAAGCGTCACAAATTCGGAGGGTAAAAGAGCAAGCGAATAAATCAACAAGGCCCGATTTAGAATTGTTTGCGACTGAATGCAATGAAGTTAGGAAGTTAAAATTAAAAAAATATGTAAATTGAATTATATTTTTATTCTTTCAATACAAAAAATTAATTGTTTTTACTCCTTAAGTACAATATATTGCAGATTTAAACCTATGTATATCCAAATAGCTATTGGTCCTATTTAACTTAATATTAATTTCATTGTCATCAAATTTAGTCGTTGGCTCGTTAACCGACAAGAGAATGACTCGTTTCTTAAAAAATATTCACCGATTCTCTTTTGTCTGCGACATAAAATATTTGTTTTCAAAATTTAACGAGCAAACAATTTAATTTTTAATCATTTTTATATTTTACAACTTGTACATCGAAGCCAATTCGTCGCCGTATTTCTATCTTAGTGTATTTGTAACTACCATTTTATTGATTTCGAGATATTTCGTTTTAAAGATTAACGTCATGTACAGTAAAATTATCAAATGTAAGACCAGTTCTAACTAAACTTCCTTAACTATACTTATAGTTTAAGCTCATTAGTTAAAAACTGTTTTTCCGAGAAAATTAGGAAAAGTTGAGGGCACTTCCAAAAATATTTTGTTCTATGTCCTCTTTTAAATTTTTTTTTCTGGTGATAAACCAAATTATGGAGATACACCAAAAAAACTGCGATTGTCTTTAACAACATTCTCTAAAATTTTTATGAGAGATGTTGCAATATCATTGCCGACCACTTAATGCTTCGTTCCATATCGCGCAATATGTAACTTTGTTTGTACTGCAGTATCCAGTTAAATTAAAAACGGAAAACTTTCGTTTATAAAAAAATTGGAAACGTTTGCGCGCGGAAGGGCGAATACATTTTGTAAATCGTAACACACAACTGCTGTATACTCATCCTTATGATTTCTATCAGCCTCGCGCAGCCTTCGTAAGTTCTAAATTACGTTTATGATTAATGAATGCCAGATTATTTTTTGATGTTTAGTCTGGGACTAAGCCATGAGCAACGCATTTATCGCACTGATCCTTCTAAAAAAGGGTAAATTAAACTCTTCATTAAAAACCCTTGAATAAATGTTCTGTTTTACTGGATCGCTTGTAGTACTTAAATATAATCTGAACACTTTCCGAATGCTGAGTCTCGCTTCAAGATATTTCCGCTCAGTGGAAGCCCGACAATAATGGGATTCAATCAAGGAAAAACTAGCAATGTGTTTCCGCACTAAATTAATCCGCTCTCCACTAATTTTATATTTAATGTGTTTGCCGTGAGCTACTGGACTGCTGGTCCCAATTTTAGAATTTTTTGTATTGTGTAAATAATATATCCGGTTTTCTCTTACGTCGAGCGTATTTAAAAAGAATGTTTTACATACTTTTATTATCGAATTATTTTTTCGAAAAAATAAAAGAAGGTATCCTGACGTCGCGAGATAGCAGATGGTGTTCGATGCCTTTCCTTGGGAACTCTGCGGATAAATTTTGAGTAAAAATTTAGCTTGTTATCATCCGTAAGGCTCCAAAATATTTCATGAATCTGTCAGCGATTTTGCTCGCTATTTGTTGTACATCCATAAATACAGCTGTCGGTACCCGATTGTTTTATTTGTCGAGCTCTTTTAACGATCCTTTTCGAATTGGTATAAGCTCTTCCTTGGCTCCGCAAATTTTTGGTTATATTAATTCTTACGCCACAACGATGGGTCACTTTTACTTTTTCGACAAATTTTTTTTTCCTTTAGCTCGCTGGAGAGAATCGGAACAATACGATAATTCGGATTGTCAGCTTCGTTTCTAAGCTTTAGTTTCGCATTGACATCTGAAAAGAAAAGCATACGTTTATTTTATTGTGTAAACTGTTTGCGTTTCACAAAAATGCTAAAATACGAAAACAGGTTTTTGCATAAGCGCATCGATTAGCCGCGGTTGTAGGGGCTTCGGTAGAAATAAACATATTAAAATTAAACACGTTACTCTATAATGTTCAAATTTACCTACCTCTTTTATTTAATACAGCAATTTTATGTGGTGTTTCTTCTTCCAAAGAACAGTAGAGCGGCTTGAAATAAGAATCTGCATCTGTATCGTCAAAATCTCCATCCGACAACGAAATTTGATTAAAAATTCTAATACGGCGACGGTATTGAGTCCATTTATTATTGTTTCCAAAAAAAAAATATGTTTTTCATATTATTTTTATAAAAACTAATAATAATATTAAAAAATTAAAGGTAATTATGGAAAAGTAAAGCACAAAAAAAAAACACCCCACGCCAACAACCAAAATTGTTTTCATAACTTTTTCTGATTTATAACTTAAATTAAGGATAATTTCACCACAAGCGCAAAATTAATTCGTCACTTGGTACAAAAACAAAAAGTAGTTTGGTTGGTGGTTTCTTTGACATATGGGACCGCCATATGCATTTTTATATAACCGTCCTGCTCTAGCTAGTGACATATGAAATAGCAAATTTTATATGGGAAAAAACTTTACATTCATTCTATAGTAAATAGTTATATGAGCCAGATATCCCATGTTGTTTTTGAATCTGCATTATTAACATTTTTCGACTTACGTACCTCCGAATCTGCATTGTCGACTTTTTTTTTGCTCAAGCGAGTCGTCTAACTTAAACATTATATAGAAATTTCAGCGAATAAAAATATATCAACACGACAAAACCGTGGTCATATTTTGCCATCGATAGAAGAAGCACTATACCTTACTTTATATATATATATATATGTGGATCAAACTGAAGCACGACTCACGTTTGCCGATGAGTCGAACTCCTTTCCGCATTGAGAAAGCGAAAGTTAACGCCGGAACCAACGTATTGAATGCTAAAGCCGTTAGAAATGAAACTTATGTCGTCAACAACTGTGTTCAAGTTTTCCCATGATAATGGGAAAATCAAGGATCCTATTCATTCAATCAAGTTGTATTGTTTGGTTTTACGAGATATGATCATAAATATTTTTATGTCAGCTGATCCATCATTTGACGTTCCCATATAGTTGTTCTCATTGGAGCTAGTAAAATATTTATTGGGTTAGAAAAAGTCAAATACGCAATGTTAGTACTCGATATATCACAAAACATGCGGTTTGGTGTTATCTGGCAAACTGCCTCGCGCAATGCAATCTTATTTAATAACGAGTTTATCGATCATTAAGATCGATCATTAAGAGCAATGTGAGAATCTGAATCTATACACATCAGTCTACATTTTGTATTGTGGAAGAGAAATGAAAAACATTCGACAAGGAAACAGAACCCCATTTAGGGAACATTATGCAGTTTACTTAAATCGTTAGGATTAGCGGTGGGAAAATCGGTCCATCGAGAACCAGTTCATATTCAGTCCAGAAATTTGAACAACTATATAAAAATTTCTTGAAACAATAAATTGATCTTGGCCATATGCGATTACTAGCAGCGCAGTGAAAGTACGGAACCATGCAATGAATCGCACTATGAATTTTGAAAATGTCAAAAGTAGAAAGCAAAATACGGGTTACTTTTGATGCATCGGTCAAAACAGTTAGCCAACAAGTCTTTGAATAATATTATAATGGTGGAACCAACCATGCAGCTCTCATTGTACTCAATATTAGTAAGATGTCGTTTACTTGAAATCATTTTTACGGGTAAAATTTAGAAAATGATTCAATAAATCAGGGTATCGCCAGATATATTGGGTAAATCGACATCAAACTATTGCGTGTTACTAATGGACGTACCGACGAATAAAATATTGTGACCAGCAATCGGGTAATGATTGAACGACCAGATCTAGTAAAAGTACTCGGTTTGCTGTGGAGTCGAGAACATAATTTCATCTTTGAACGTCAATCAAGATATACCATTAACAAATCAGAAGCTATTAAATGAAGCAAGCAGAATATTTGATGTGCTCGGTCTCCTTGTGTTGTGTATAGCGCTGATTAAAATTATATTTCAAGAGTTATGGAAAATAAAACTAGATTGGAATGATGAATTACCCATTAGAATTGTCATAAGTCGGAATTATAAGAAAAATTCAAAATGCATATTTTGATAAGGAACTATTACATTTTAAGAAAGAATTATGGATTTGCCGAGCTATAAGGTTCAGCTTGGGAGACCATTAATGGAAATTAGAGTTGACTACAGGGCCATTTAATGTATACCATATAAGACAAGAAGAGGAACAACCAAGAAAAATGTATATGCGTATATTTGTGTAGCTCGCTACAAAAGCTGTAGACATTGAAATCGATTTCGATATGACTGTAAATGCTTTTATAGTTGGAGAAAAAGAATGTCGGCCAATCGAGGCTGTTGAAGTGACGTTTATTCTGATTGCGGGCCTAACCTAATTTGAGCTGACAAACAGTTTGTGAAACATGCTCAAATAAATTAAATTATTATCTCTATCTCTCCTTTAATGCGCAAAATATTTTGGTCACATTTGATGATATTGTTTCTTACGATAAAACCACCCAAATAAAACTGCCATAAGCTATACGAGCCTCCCGGCAACCAAAATAGAAATATCGCCTATTTTCTTCGTTCCGAAATAATATTTAATCAACGTTTTCATTAAATTTATATTATTAATAAATTTAGAAAAAATTATTGAAGTTTTAACAACCCTTGTTTTGACAAGCTAACCAAAAGCTCAATCCAATAGAAGCATTAACAAGCCATATAAAAAATATTAATTTTAATGCGTGTTATCAGTTTGGAAATTACAGCACAAGCCAACAAAATAATAGCAACAACCGCGCGTCACCATCATCATCTGAAATTGAATTTTATCATTGTTTTCAGTTTCCACCAGTTATTTTATTTTGAGGCACACAAAAATGTTTTTTTCCACCAGCAGTAAATTTTCCATTTTCTTCCTGCAGTGTGCGGTTGTTGAATTGGGTTTGTATTGTTGGGTGGTAAATATACGCGACGCGTTATTAAATACCAAATTTGGAAGGAAGAGACAGGTTGGTTTTTATTTTTGTGTTAAATATTTTCATGTTGGTGTTTGGTACATTAAATTATGGGTTTTTGCAGAGAAGGAAATTTGATTAAAATTTGTATGTTTGTGTGTGGTGGTGTGCGCTAATATATATTTTGGTATTGGTTGTGTATTTTATATAATTTTTTTTATTTTATTTTGTAACGAAAGGTTATTTTATGTCAGCTTACTTTAACATTTTTCGATTTTGTTGGAATTTTTGTACTAACTCTAATCTATCTTAAATATAAATCCGAAATTGAGCTAGATTTAATGATTTAATACTTTTTTGGAACTACTGGACAGTATAAATGATTATTATGTGGTGATTACAAAACTTTTTATTAATAAATGTCATGTCGTAGCAGCATATAAGCATTCTCTGTAATTTAATTCGCGTTTGAATTTCTCAGTTTGTTGGTACAACTAAATTAAATACGTCAAACACCTGTACACTTGTTGATATTTCGTGCAATACTAAATTGTCTATATTATAAAATATACCAAACTATTACATAGACATGGAAATACACATTTCAAAAAATGTAAACGAATAAATGTATTTTCCGATGTATTTTCTCTCGCTGTATTTCGTAAAACTGCATTTGAGCGTGATGAGTTGATTTCGGCTCATTACGTTTTAATGAGTTAATACCAAAAAAATTTAGTTTGCTACACTTTTTGAAGGAATTAACTCGATTTACACCAGAATAAAAATTAATCATTTCTAGTCCGGTGCATACAGAAAAAATCTTAGAAATTCTCTTTTTTCGGATTCCTTTTCGACGGAAGGATTTCATCGGCGCCAAGATAGAATCTATACTACAAATCAGCAAACGTTACACGATCGTGTAAGCTCCTATTATAAAAGTTAATTGAGTTACCAGTGTTCGGTAATATGAGTAAACCCAAAATAAAATTAAACCATAGTTTTAACTAAAAAACTATAATATGACGGATTGGTACCGTAAAATAATGGAAAAACCGCAATATATGGCGTTGTGTACGAACTGTCTACATACTCTACCATTTCGCGACATTGTTTACTCAAAAATCAATTTTCTACGCTATTTTCAACACCAACATGTAGACAATTCGAAAGTACCCTTAGTCGAATAACCCTGAGCATCATAATATTTATTTTCGTCCTTCACTATGAAAATACCATCAGAACTAATTTGCAAATGTGATGATTACAGTTTTGTTATTCAGCATGTAAAAAAGGAAGAAAAACAATACCAATAAAGTGCTTGCTGTTTCAACTGAACATTATCTTCCTACACTAAAAAAAGATATGAACGGCTATATAACACATGGGCTGAAAAGTCCCGGGCCTAACAAAGAAAACACGTTTTTTTGTTCAATTTTGTTCAGTTGGTAATAACCTTTAAAAGACAGCTGTCAAAATTTCATTATATTCTGTTCATTAGTTTGTGAGTTATTGTGCTAAGAGTGATGCTACTTTTGAAAATAATTTTGTTTCATCAAGACAACGCCCTGAGTCACAAGTCAATCAAAATAACGGCAAAAACTTTGAATTGCTCCCACATCCACCGTATTTGCCAGATTTGGCTCCCCGCGACTGCTGGCTGTTCGCAGACCTCAAAAAATGCTCTCCGGTAAGAAATTTTGCTCGAATGAAGAGGTTATCGCTGAAACTGAGGCACTGAGGCCTATTTTGAGACAAAATATAAATCGTTCTACAAAAGTGGTATTGAAATGTTACAGCGGCGCTGGAATGTTTGTGTTGCTCTTGATGGAGATTATGTTCATGAATAAAGTCAATTTTGAACAAAAAAAAAACGTGTTTTCTTTGTTAGGCCCGGGACTTTTCAGCCCATGTGTTAAATATGGAATATAATTTTGATAATCCGAATTCTGACGAAAACGTAAGCCAGACGGCTGAAATGGTCCCAATACTATCAGAGCCATTTACACACAATTTTGGTTCCATCGATTCTGTTTCAGTAATTTCGAAGTATCCGTCATGCGACTTGTCGTAGCAGCATTTTTACTTATATTTTTAGTCATTTAATTTTAAATTTCTACTTGTATATTTCGATGGTTTGCATAATTGATGAATGGTTAACATGGTTAACCTTCTAATTGCAAAGACGCGTGTATCACCAATCAAAGCATTGAGTACTCCAAAACTAAAGCCTAATGAAGCAACGTTGTTAGTCGGGTTTGTAACGGTACATTCGCGTCCGTGACAAAGATTGTATCCGTTTCTATTACTTACTATCCGCATACTGTACTAATGATAAAATACTGTGCTAATGTGTTATAAATACTGTGGTATACAAATAATTGGAACCCCTTAATGTCAGCAAGATATATTCGCAAGACTTACACGATCACATAGTAATCTGTATCACCGACAATAGCTCGCTCAAACCAAACAGATGACACTTCGGGTCATCCAGGTGGATGATGTTTGTGGGTGGTGATTTGCGAAATTTCTTTGAAGCCCTGTGAAGTGTCACAAGGCCCGCGCAAAATTTGGCGGGTATGGGAACGAAAAAGGTATAAAAGCGCGAGAAGCAGTCAAACGGGGGTAGTCAGTTGTTAAATTTTGAGTTCGTACTAACCATATTAAAATCAAATTTCGAAAGTGTCGAGAAAAATATGGAAAAAATCTCAAAATGTTTATATTATATTAAGTATTAAAGAAAAATTTAATTCAGTTTTTTTATGAGAATCGAAAATAATAATTAAAAAAAAAACCTAATTGAGCTGAATAAGTAATCCTAATAATAATAATTAATACAAAAACAAAAATCATACACTAAGAAAAAATACCATAATGTCG
Organism: Nephrotoma appendiculata; assembly: GCA_947310385.1. Lineage (NCBI taxonomy): Eukaryota > Metazoa > Arthropoda > Insecta > Diptera > Tipulidae > Nephrotoma > Nephrotoma appendiculata. The sequence continues at coordinate 133,310,180 of OX371225.1, read as the reverse complement.
TGAAGTGAAACGTACGTTTGGTAGATACATTAAATAAACTGTAAGGAAAAGACTAAAGTGTGTGTGCGTGTGTGTAAGTACCAGTTTAAGAACATTTCATGATATTCGTACTTAACACAACCGAAGTTGTGCACAGTGGAATAAATTCATAAAAATATAAATGAGATTGTGCATGGGCCATCGAATTATTATACGCTTAAGATCGAGCCCATAAATATATAATTTTTATTGTTTACGAGATTATTGAATTTCTTTATACTAAAACGGTTGGTGATAAAGTGATAACCGTATAAAAAAAACTGTTACAGTGATTACAAAAACATCTATGTGACACTCCATTCAGGGCATGTGGAAAATAACTGTGAAAAGTGTTAAGACGTAAAACGTTGCACATATAGACAGTGTTTATATTATATATTTACAAATACGCACCGTATAATATTGACCTAAGTTGTATGATATATGTGCCTACGCATCGGTGATTTTAAGCCAAATTGTAAACTTAGACTGTGTGCCTGAGAGCGATTTTTTCGACTAAATTGCCGACTAAACTAAATTCATGACTGATTCATATCATTCATTCAAAGGTGCCACTAGTATCTTTTAAATATGCTGCGCCTCTGATTGTAAACTAAACTAAATTATGACTTTTCATACGTCATATTGTTTTCAGCAACACCGATTTGTTATTATTTAAAATCAAAGGAATAGAAAAAATAAAACAAATATGGATATGGGAATCGCATTATTCATGAATGTGATTATAAATTACAATTGAAATTTAAGAATAAGGGTATTTCCTTTTAGACATTTTTACTCGAATGTATTCGATAAAAAATAATAAAAAAAAGAAATGAAAATGACAACTAAATAGTCAAGCAACCTCAGCAGGAGTCTAAATGATAGAAACTGGTGGGTAATAGCATAACTACACATTAATTTAGTTTAGTCGGCAATTTAGTCGAAAAAATCGCTCTCAGGCACACAGTCTTAGAATCCGGATTTAGACCTCATGGCGGAAACGGGGAAGTTATATTATTTTTTTTTACTAATTTATATTTGATAAATGAGCCTCATTAAATTAACACTAAAACTATAAAACAAAAATATCATAATAATCAAAATTCTCAAATTAATTAATATCAAACAAATTTTAGATTGTAAGTCTTATATATTGTGATTTTTTTTTCAAATCCGCATTTTTAACTTCTAAGTAAGCAAATTATTGTAAACCTTAATTTTTGAATTTGATTTTTTTTGGGTGCGTTAAAAATTATTATCATATTGAAATAGTAATATGGTGAATAGTTTGGGAAATAGTTTGCTTGCTTAACAATTAATTATTAAGTTTATCAATATTTAATGCTAACCTACTAATAATATTTTGATATATTTTTTTTCTCATCAATTTCGAAAAAAAAAAAAAAATAATAAATTGGTTTTTTGAAAAATTAATTTAACCTAAAACTCAAAACTTTTATTTCTACTTTACTTTTATCTCGTGGATTTTTCGCTCGAATTCGTTAGTTATTTCACTTAATTTGGTACAAGTGGAGTGAGTGAAATGAATTAAAACCAACAAGATGAGTCATTAATTGAACGAGCATAGAGGATGAACTAGGGTGAGTATCCAGATAGGTAGGTAGTTGGCATCATCCCTTTCTTCCCCGCGGTTACACATGGCGCGCATATACTCTTCCAACCCCATGCCCAACCCTGACGCCTAGCCGGCAACGACCGCTGAAGAGTCCCTGTGCGTGCCCAATTTCTATAGCGTTCGTGTGATCTGGAGAATTCATTCGTTAGTGTTGGTATATTTTTTTTCTATTTCTCTACTTTAATTTCTGGTCGCGTAAAAATTCTCCAGGTCAAACAAATTGCTACAGGTTACTAAATACTGTGCTACAATCACTTAAGTTACAAAATCCACCTAATATATATGTATTTATATTCCGATTCAACCATAATGTTACAATGGTTATCCCAACCTCTAAAATTATTAAAACCTTTCAAAGCGAATCGTATTTCGGAAATTATGCAATCAACATTATATTTCATTTTCTACTTGTATATTTATAACCTTGATGTAAGGAAGAAAAATTTTATTTTCTACTTTTCAAAGCCTTTTTTATCTACTTCTTAGACTTATAGCGTTTAAATATAAGCGTGGTTTTTTAAAAAGTTTTATTTTAAATATATTTTATTTTCTACTTTTTAGTCATCGAAATTTGTAATCAATTTTTCGACCATGTTAACATTTGTCAGGAAGTTGCAAAAAGGTAGATGGTATATCTATCTTTGGACTCTAAGTTTTAGAGTGCGATCCGAGAGCACTATGTCATATGAGTCTTATTGAATCAAAACATCATTTTTTCCATTTTTAACAAAAATTGAGATGATTATGTCGTTTTGTTACTCTCAAAATTCTCTATAAATTGAGAAAAATATCAGTTTTAAAATCACACGTTTTCTTGTGTAAAATCGCACAGAAAAAGTATGATTGGTTTCAAAACCGTTTCTTTTTCAAATTTTGACTGTTTCAAAACTTCACCTTTTTTGACATACCCTTTGGTTGCAAAGCTTTACCTTTTCCTGTATGAAATTATTTCATTGGTTTCAAAACAGTTCATTTCCAAAAAAAAAAATTATACGTTTTGAATGGGTAATGGTAATAAGTTGACAATTCTGTGGATGCTGTGGATTTGCCTATAGAAGTTGGCAATGGTCGTTCGAGAAAACACAAAATAAACAAAACCAATTGGAAAAGGGAAATCGCAAAACAAAACAAGTGAGCATTTTACTTAAATTTTGTAGACTAAGTAATTTTATTCGGTCAATCATTACCTATAATATACAACATTTTGTCAGGTATAAAGCAAAGCGATTGCCAACAATGCCGAAATGCAATCATAAAAGTGAGAATACGTTGTTTAAATGCAAAAAAAATCGTGGTGCTGATGCAATTTCGTTTGCTAAGGGGTTCATCAAAGCCCGCTCAAAATTAGGGCAATTTCTAGTAATGTATAGTAAAATTCACTCTCCGAAGAATACTAATAGAAGAAAACATGGGTCAGTCAAAAAGTTTTGTGTACTACATTTTATTCGAAAAAATGATGGCAAAAAGAATAAAGGGTATATGTGCGCATCATATGATCACTGGATCGGCACCTGTTGAACGAAGAGGAGGCGACAGAAAAACCAACAAGTTCTTGCCCAAAAAACAACAAATAATTAGTTTTATCAAAAAATACAAGGTGCTTGAAAACCATTATTGCCGCTCTACAAACACTTCCGACAGTATTTATCATCTGCGTTATCAATTAATAGTATGTAGCGCACATTTTGCAGTGAAAATCCGGGAACCGACATTAAAAGAAGCTACTTTCGCCATATTTTTAATACTCATTTTAATATTGGATTTAAATCACCGGCCACTGATGTATGCTCCACATGCTTGTCGCTTCAAGAGAAGATAAAAATTGAAAAACAACCGCAACAAAAAATGTATTACGTGTACAAATAAATTTCCGATCTTTTTAGATAGGTGTCGTTAGTATCACTGCTTGCATATTATTCAATCGGGAAATACATGTTTTTTGGAGGTTAAATGTCAAGCTTGAATAATTACTAGTGACATTTGTTCAAAGCGTAAATTTTGTGCCAAAAAAACAACATTTGCTGGAAGTTTTACTTCATTATTTTTGTTGCAGAAAAGTGCAGCGGAAACAAATCGTTTGCTTGTCTAAGTTTACGGTGAACATGCGCCATCGAAAACAACATGCAAAGAGTGGTTTCAACGATTCAAAGTTGGTGATTTTGACGTAAGAGATAAAGAACGTGAAGGCAGACCAAGAAAATTTGAAGATACAGAATTGCTTGATGTGGACCCTTGTCACACTGAAAAACAATTGGCAGAAGAGTTGAATATTACCAAACAATATGTTTCGCAACGTTTACATGCAATGGAATTGGTTCAGAAGCTGCGAAATTGGGTGCCACACAAATTAAAAGAAAAGGACATGGAACTTCGGAAAACCATGTGCGAATTGTTGCTTCAACGACAACAAGAAGGGGTTTTTGCATCGGATCATCACTGGGGATGAAAAATGGATCCATTATGACAATCCAAAGCGCAAACCAGCGTGGGTCATGCCAGGTGAACCAGGCCCGTCAACGCCAAAAGCAAATATCCATGGTTCGAAGGCGATGCTTTGTATTTGGTGGGATATGAAGGGTGTCGTCTATTATGAGCTGCTGAAAGAGCGTGAAACCATTACGGGACAAGTTTATCGACGACAACTGATGGCTTTATAGCAAGCTCTAGCTGAAAAACGACCGGAATGGGACAAAAGACACAACAAAATTATTTTGCAACATGACAACGCTAGGCCACATGTTGCTATACCTGTCAAAAATCACTTGGACAGGCAGAACTGGGAAATTCTTTCCCACTCGCCGTATTCACCAGACATTGCTCCTTCTGATTATCACTTGTTCCGGTCGGTGCAATCAGCCCTGGCACAGCAGCACTTCACTTCATATGAAAACATCAAAAAATGGATCCATGACTGGATCGCCTCGAAACCACCAGTCTTCTTCGTTCGGCGAATCCGTTTATTGCCCGAACGATGAGCGAAGGTTATATCTTCCGAAGGAGCATACATTGAATAAAACATTCTTTCATCATCTACAAAAACTAATGCCTTTATTTAATTAAAAAAGGTCGGAAATTTATTTGTACACCCAATATTATAAATTGAAAAACGAGTTCATCGATTACGAGCAAAAGCATTTTTCGGGTTAGCGAAAGAGGAATTTCAAAACATGCTCACCTTTAGTTTTGATTGCCAGAAAAATATAATTCTCCCAAAACTATCGGATCAGGCAGCTTACTACTATCTGTACAATTTTGGTATAGTTAACGGGTCCACCAAAGCTTCTCTAACTACAGATAACGTATTTTTTTATATGGTTATGTAATACACCGTTTGAAAATAAAAAACGTTTGCGCCTAATCTGCGACGGTTGTGGGGCCCACACCAAAAATTCATTTATGATGGCTATGTTAATGTTTTGGCTACGAATTAATGCTCCAGCCTGGATAGAAAAGCTTGAAATAATATACCCCGTCCCAGGACATTCATTTATACCCCCAGATCGACCATTTGCTTTTGTCGAAAAAAAAGGTGGAAGCCCGTGAAACCATAATAAATCCAGATGAATATCTAGAAGTTTATAAAGAACAAGGGACTATAATTAGATTAGGAAGTGATCAGTATCCAGTAATAGATTGGAAAAACCAATTCGCAGAGTTTTTTAAACCGACACAGCGCAATGGCATTTCAAATTTAACATGGCTAAACGATTTATTATAAATAAATCAAAAAAGGTCTGGTGATATTCTGATTCGAGGAGAACCAAATTATAAATTGGATATTGGAACTGCTAAATCAGTCTTAAAGAAAAAGAAAATTTTAAGAAATATGAAGCCTGCTATATTACCAATTGGAATTTGTTTAAAACCCGAAAAGAAAAAGGATGTGGAGCATCTTCTCAATAAACATTTTGAAGACAACTGGCGAATGCAAGATTCTCTACAGTTTTATAAAAACATTTTTGACAATTGCAATTCCCATGTATAAGATATCGAAAACTATGAAATCTGTGAAATGCCAGAAGTAGATGTCGATCTAAGGATCTAAACAAAAAAAAACGTATTTTCCTCATATTATATTTTTATTTTTCTTAATATTATTTAAATAAAATGAATTGAAATTTACGAAATTATTTTCTGTATTTTATTATTGTATAAACTATACAATAAATTAGAATCATTTTCTGGGTAATTCATTTTCAAAATGTTCCTGTTCCTGAGCTATTGGTTTCAAAATGTGCGTTTTCCATAAGTTTGTTGCAAACGATAATTCATTTTTTATTTATATTTTTATGGAAAAAGTATACAATTTATTTTAAAAACATTTTTTTTTGTGATTGCAAAACAAGTTTGAAAAATATTGACAATTAAAAACTTTTACTTTCCCAAAGATATGCAAAATATAAGATTTTTTTGTTTCCGCCGAACAACTTGAGATGGAAAAGATGATGTTTTGATCCTATAAGACACATATGATTGTTTTTTATTTTAGCCAACTTTTATAAGTCTATGTATGTGAGTGTGTGTTTTTTTGTCAATGTGCAATATGTGTTTTTTTGTCAGTTATTCGCGTCCCACAGATCTTAGTCTCATCATTTCTACCAATGCCTCTTTACATAGCTTCTTTCCTGTCCATTTCGCGCAATCTATAGTTCGACTATTTGCAAACCTTCGAGAGATCTGACTCGACTTAGAGCTACATAAGCTTATCCACCCACGAATAGGTCTGAACCCCACCCCTCGTCCTCACTCCCCCCCCCCCCCTCCCCTCCCCCAAATATGCCAGAGCATATTTTATGTCCAAAAATGTTAAAATCATGTATTGTCATCGGAGATAAGTCTGCATGCAAAATTTCAGCTCAATTGGACTATCGCAAGTGGTTGAAAAATTGATTACAAAATTTGACTATCCAAACAGACACAGAGTGAGCTAATATAAGCGTGGTAAAAATGAAGTTGATTTGCACTGTTCTGAAGTACAATAACCCAACCAAAAATCACCATATTCATCTCAAATTATCAAAATCCCAAAGACATCGATTAAATCGAATGATGTAAACATTTATTGGTAAAAGTCTTCTGAAGAATCATAAACAGACAAATACGTGTGTATAGTTTATTCAAAACTAAAAATTCATAACGTATGTAAAAAAAAAAAAAATATTCTACATCAGCAACAGCACCCCAAAATGATATCAGCAATGAATGAAGAAATATTCATATGATGTACGTTAGAGGAAATGTTTCGTACTACATACTTGAAAATGTCATACACATGATATTAATTCAATGGTACTCGTGTATGAAATTTTCAATTTTTTTCTTATTAAGTGACAACATAGATCCATAAAAAAGCTGAAAATAAAAAATATGTTAGCGAGAACAGACGCAAAGGTTTTCTTGCTTTTTATCTCAGTTCGATTTTTTTTGTACAGTGAAAGAACTTGGCAAAAAATACATGTGATGTACGGGTATGTAGAAAATCTAAAGATTTTCCATGTTCTATACCGAAAATTTGTGTTTATTAATTTATTGGAAAAATTAAATTATTGTCGATGCTTTTATTGGATAAAATATTTTCATTCCAATTTACCGCTTTTATACACTGTTAAGCTTTGCTTGTGATCAATTTCTTAATCAATTAATTTTTGATTATTTATTAATTTCATAATTATATTAGTTGCCATTATGTTTGATTAATCTTCTTGAATTTTTTTATTCTATTAGTATACCAAAAAAGAACGTGTATATTCTTGTAGTTCACGAGCTAAATAAAGCAATATTGTATTCCCCTTTGGTGATGGTTGGGATGATAACGAAATAACCTTAGAAACCCAGATAATAATAGAACTTAACCAAAAAAAAAATGGAATAAATTCATCACGCGATAACAACAAACGAAATGTATCGCGGGATTTCTATAATAAAATTATACTCCTCGATAACACCTAATTGAATTAATTTTAATAACGAGATGATGAAATTTATCATTGTACGAGCTTAGAAAAAAAAAATGTAATTTAGTATAACCATGAGTTGTATATCTTGTATTATTTAAGTACTTTGAATCGCGTAGCATAGTACTCGGTATATACACAAATTGAATTACTGCTGACGTGTAACGAAACCCAAAATATTGCTCCTTTTTATTTATAATCGCATTGTGTTGTTTTGCAATTACACAAAATTGGTTGCTATGTAAACGAATTTATCTTCGGGGATGGAGGCGAACATTTTGGTCCAAGGTTGTAATAATAATCAATAACAAGATATGTTAGTGGATGTCAAGTACTTTCCCTTAATTGTTTACACTACTGTATTAACTCAATATCGCTCCCCACTTAGAATAGTTTATTCGAGTCTTGTGGAATTCTTATTAAAATAAACCATTGTTTTTTAAGACCCCCTCCCTGACCGCAAGCGTATAGAGATAATATGTCATCATCATCCAGCAGTGCTGATTTCTGAATTTATCATAGTACAAGAAATTTTTTCATCATAGTTGGCTTCCTTATCAGTAGTAATTATTATTCAAATTCGATTTATATAATGGCCCTATTCCATGGGAAAAATCTGCTGTCAGTAAAAATAAAAGCGAGAAAAAAATATAGATTTTACTGGTTGTGTACAAAACAAAAAATGTTGTCAGTAAAATTTTACTGATAGAATAGTTGTGATGGTGTTAGTGTACTGCCGTAATACTGCTATAAAAAATCGTAAACTGGAGTATTTTTATGGCAGTATTTTTCACACAGCTACAAAAATGTATGTATGTTGATAAATGAAACGTTTTAATAAGACTGACCTCAAATTGTAATCTGCTGTTTTATTTATATAATATGAGAATACAATAGTTGTATAATGAAATGCATAGTTGCACATTTCTTAACACTTTCACTCAAATGTTGTATTTTATTTATAATTTTATCTACCAAATTTACAAAAAACATGAAACTAACATTACAAAAAAAAATTCTCATATTTAGTTTATAAAATCACAAAAAAATATTTAACTGAATTTTCATAGCAATTGGTCTTTCTACATAACTACACTGGTGAGTTGTTTATCTTCCATTTTACGCTCTTGACGTGCTGCTTGTAGATATAAATGCAGAGCTCCAATATCTTTATGACGGCGATTATTGTTAGAAGAACAATTATTTCCTCTTTCTCTAACGGTACGGGTTCTAGTATCACGATGTTCTTATTAACATTTCCCGTCGTATCTACAGCCTTAGTTTCTGTTCTTGATTCTGTTGATCCCATTATTTAAAATCATGTCCACTCAAAGTTACTTGGATTACTGTTGAATTGAATTTTGTTCTATATACTATATACTATATACTATATTACTTTAAAATAAAAGAAATTACAAAAAACAAGAAATATTAAAAATTGATTTGATTAATTTGCAATATACTCATTGTAGGGCATTAACTTCAATGAGTTAAGCATTATTTTTACAATATCGGGGTTTTTTTTAGTGACCGCTTTTGTAAGCGAGTCAGCAGTCATTCGTTGTGTTGAAATATGCTCAACACTAATGTTCCCATTTACGATATGTTGACGCAAAAAATGATGACGGATGTCGATGTGCTTGGTGCGAGTTCGATACCCTTCAATTTTTCCAAGCTTGATAGTACTTTCGCTGTCACAGAAAATGTTTACTCTGCTGATTAATTTGTTATCTCGTTGTGAAGTTGTTTTAGCTAAAGAATCTCGCATGTTGTTGTTGACAGTGCGATATATTCCGGTTCAGTGCTTGACAACGTGAAAATCGGTTGGCGTTTACTGCACCAACTGATAGCCCCATTAGACATCTTGATTATATATCCGGTACATGAACGTCTCGAGTCTACGTCGGAAGCCCAATCAGCATCGCTGTATCCCTCCATTTCAGTAAAGCCATTTTTATCATATCTTAATTTGTTTTCTGTAGTACCCATCAGATATCTAAATATTTTTTTGACCGGCTGCCAGTGAGAGGAGCAAAGTTTAGTACTAAATCTACTTACATCGTTAACAGCAAATGTTATGTCTGGCCTGGTTGCCTGTGCTACAAATAATAAGCTGCCCACAGCCTCCTGATACGGCACTTTACTAACCAACGAATTATCTGCAGTAATATCTTCGACAGATAATTTTATCAAAGTGTTCGTTGGCGTCCCAATCGGTTTACACGTATGCATATTGAACCTCTTCAATATCTTCTTGATATAACTGATCTGGTCGAGGTCATTGTTACCTTTTCCTTGCATGACTTTGATTCCTACGCAGCTTTTTGCCTCGACCAGGTATTTCATACGGAATGTATATGGTTTAAGAAAGTCTTTAGATTCTCCAATGCTTTTTTATCTTTGTAAAAAATCAGATAATCATCGAAACCGTCGTAGTAAATACATGAGTCGGCTCGACTTCTCTTGAGGCCAAATTTCTTTAGAGCAGCATCTAATTTAATATTCCATTGCCGCCCGGCTTGATTCAAACCATACAGCGGTTCAACTTGCATACACGATTCGTCCCGTCTTCGAATGATTCCGGTTGAATCATATAAATCTCTTCATTGAGATCTTCTTGCAGGAATGCCGTTATCATACGTACATTTGGTGAATTTTCAGATTTTCTCTCACAGCCAGAGCCATGAGTAATCTAATGTATGTATACCTTACGACTGACGAGTACGTCTCTGTATAATCGACACCCATTTTTTGTGCGCAATCCATAGCCACTAGACGTGCCTTATAACGTATTATAGCACCTTTATCGTCTCTTTTGGCTTTGAAGACCCATTTAGCCTTAATCGGTTTCTTTTTTAGTGGTAAATCCACGAGAATCCAAGTGTTATTGACCTTGTGTGATTCTATTTCCTCCGTCATTGCTTCTCTCTACTCAGGACAGTCAATGGCTTCTTTCACTGAAATAGGATCGAGAACAGCAACAGCGAACGCAAACTTATTTAATTGCAATGAATGAAACTGACTGGTTTTTGAATTTTGTCAATATTTCCCTTGGGCACATATTCTGGATCCTTGGGATCATCCATGGCATCAACTACGATGATGCCAACTTCATCCTCGGTCGTCTCAGCATCACGTTTTCTACTATTGTCGTTGTTTGATTCATCGTCGATTGCGTTTATCTCCGCCCCACGAGAAAAATCCGTTGAATCCTCTTCTTCAGTTGGCGTGTTTACGTCAATGAACCCTCTAGTATTAACCAAAATATTCTCAAAAAATTTAACGTCTCGACTTATGTGCAATTTTCGAGTTGCCCTGTCGATGCATCGGAAACCCTTTGTGTCATTGTCATATCCCACGAAAATCATTTTGGCCGATTTTGAATCCCACTTCTGTCTTTTCACTTTCGCTACATACACCATTACCTCGGACCCGAAGATTTTTAGACCAGTCAAATCTACTTTTTTGTTATTGAACGCCTCCTCTGGTACTTGGCCGTGAACTGAACTGATAGTTCTATTTAGAATAGGGACCGCCATGGTGGATGCCTCTGCTCAGTACGTTTTAGGCATGTCGGCATCAACTAGAAGACATCTCGCCTTTTCCACGATATTTCTGTTCATACGCTCCGCCACACCGTTTTGTTCAGGAGTGTATGCTGTAGTCCTTTGGTGCTGTATTCCGTTAATCCAACAGAATTTTTGGAATTCGTTGGAGCAATATTCCGTCCCATTACCAGTCCTAAGAACTTTGATTTTTCTCTCGGTCTGATTCTCTATGAATACTTTAAAGATTTTGTTTTCAAAAAATAATTAAACGTTTTTCTGGAAAAGTCATCGATGAAGGTTAAAATATACTTAGCTTTTCCTTTTAGACATGGTCTCCATCGGTCCCATTAAATCCGAGTGCACTATATCTAAGATGTTTGTGATCATGTTTTACTTGCCTTGAACGGTAAACGCGCTTGTTTTCCTCACGCACGTTTTACATTTTTTTATTTCGCTATCGTCATCTTTAAAGTTGATACCAATGACAGCTCCATCGCGCATTTTTTTAATGACTGGAAATTGATATGCCCTAATCGCCGATGCCATGTATATGCACTCTCATTATTTTTTGCTATCATGCACATTTCTTCACTCGCGTTGAGTTTGTATACTCCATTATCAGCCATACACTTCGCAATAATATCATTTTCGTTATTTCTGATGACACAACCGTTTTTATTAAAACATACACCGTTTCCTTTCTCAACTATTTTGTGCACCGACAACAAATTAGCGACGAAGTCGGGTACATGTAGAACATCATTTACTTGTACATTGCCCTCACTTAGTTTTATCGTTGCATTTCCAACGTTATTCACATTCATTTTTGAATTGTTTGCGCTGATTATGCCTGTTGTGTTGGAATGTTTTAATTCACTAAGTAAACTTTATGTGGTGTCATATGACTCGACGCTCCGCTGTCGATATACCATTCACATGCTTGTGTATTTTTGTCCAAAAATGCAACAAATGCATTTTTTGCTATACCAGTATTCTCTTTCTCCATTTTTGGTTTGTTACATTCCTTTGCTATATGTTGTGTCGAACCGCAGTTGTTGCATTTACGTTTCTTGTACCTTTTATGTTTCTTGTTCGGCTTATTTTTCGAAAAAAAAAACTTCACCGTTCGCACCATCACCTCTCATGTCTAACAATTTTGTTATTAGAACATCCGGAGTACAAGTATTGAGTGTACACTCATGATGAACGGCTGAAAATGTTCACTAAGACCGGCTAATAAAATAGCTGTTTTCCAATCGTTGCTAATGGAGAAACCAATTCTTAATAAAACTTACAATATATAAAAAATCGAATTGTACGAAAATGTAGAAATTAAAACTTTTATGAAATTTTTAGGTTATGCCAAAATGTAAAACCATAAAATTTTACTACAAAAATGAAATATAAAATATTTCTGTTCTTTGTTACTCCTATGAAATTTAAATAGTTTTTTTGTTTTGCGTATTATCGGTAAAAAAAATTGCTGTTAGTAAATTTTTCCCAAGCAATTAAGGCTACCTTCAATTTGTTTGAATTGCATTACTATGATAAATATGCCAACTATGACCAACAATTTTCTTTTGGTAGTGCAATTTCAGAAACAACAATAGCTAATTTTAAGACAGGGGCAAGATTATGAAATTCGAGTGAGAAAATCAATTGTTCCAAAATAACTCATTGCACAAATACAAAAACGTTTGAAAAATGGTCAAAGTTGGCCTAGATGTATGAAAACATATTGAATTTTGAAAATCTTCTAGCAGATTAGACATTGATCTTAAATTATTATCGAAATCACATTTATGCGTCATTTCATATCTAGTTAGGCTAAGTTTAATAGATTTAATCGGGTATGTTTGCAAATATTTTGCAAATAATCCGCTTAAACTTTTTGGTCGTATTTCATGATTCCGCCCCAGGGGCCGTACTCTTTAAATCGGTGGAAATTTCCCCAATCGAAATACAATTTGCTTTGAAATTCCCTATATTATTCGAATTTTTCGCCGGCTACGTTAATCATTTTTTTAAAATTTGTTTTCAAGTTTACTAATATTTGTCCCTTTCCCCTACTAAGGGAATAATTTCGAATCGATTTACCCAGTCGGAATTTTTCCGTTGGGGGGAAAAAATTATGTTTCTTAATTTAAAAAAATTAATAATATTTAAAAAGATGATTAAAGGTTGATTTATATTATCGGCGCGGCTCAGCACAGTCATGCATCGTCTCATGCATCAACAATTTATATTATCAGCTCGGTTCAGCTCATATATTGGGTTCATATTTATTTCGATGTGCTTTCGTATCTATCATTCTACGATGAAATATTTGAGTTGTATTTATTTATTTTATTTGTATGTATTTTGTTTTTCTTTTGCATCTATTCGTATACAAATATTCTTTTTGGATTATACGATATGCGCTGTACTGTACCGCACCGAGATGCACTAATAATATAAATACCTTCATAGTAAATGCATGTAACAATGTTTTTGTGGTATGAGCTGTGCTGTGCCGCGCCGATAATATAAATCGACCTTAAAGTAGCCAGCGAAAAATTCGAATAATATAGAGAATTTCAAAGCAAATTGTATTCCGATTGTTGAAATTTCTACCGATTTCAAGAATAAGGCCTCTAATATTTTATTTCGCAAAAAATTTCCTTCTTTACGCACAAGGCTTTAAATTGAAATATATACGATCGAGTAAGGCTTGGGACACGATGTTGCCCGACAGCAATTGTAGTGTTGTATCTTCAAATGGTAGTTGGAGAGCAAAACGAAGAAATCTTCGTTGCTCTGCTTCAATGCGATGTATGTGGATATTGTGATAGGAAGGCCAAACCTGTCTGGCATACTCGAGCGGAGATCAAACTAGGAAAATGTTGAGCGCTTAATAAAACCAAGTGCCGAGTTTGCACTGTTAATCATATTAAAAATACACTTTCTAAAATTAAATTCGCTATCACAAGTAACACCCAGATCCCGAATAGCCGATGCCCTTGCAATAATACCTGTATTGACAGAATAATCAATAAGTTGAGAGGATAAGCGCTTCCGGGAATAATAAATAAATTGACTTTTACAGACATTCAGTTCGTGATGATTTGTTGAGCACCAGGTTGCAAAGTGGTTTAGCTCGGCTTGTAAAAGATTGGCGTCAGCATTTGTTGAAATATTTTTATAAATTTTTATATCACAATTTGTGCTATTATGTCTACAATTTGTGCTATAATTATAGTCTATTGAAGGTCTTCTGTATGGCTTTGTGTGTTGTTTTATGGTATTTTGGAATGGTTCTATCAGTTCCTGCTAGTGTAGTCATGGTTGTAGTTGTATTTTTGTTTTGTATTTGTTGTTAATTCAATTGATTAATGTAGTGTCGTATTCGTTTTTGTTGGCAATGTGCTTGATAATGTTTAATTCTTCGTTGTAAACTTCAGTGTTCATCGGTATATTGTTTAATCTGTTGATCATGTGGCTGTATCCTGATATTTTGTGCTGCTATCAATGGTGTGAATTAGTAGGGATTGTGTGATCTATATCGGTGGGTTTTTTGTATATTTTGAAGGTGTGCTTATGATTATCATTGACTAACGTGAGATCGAATCGTGAAGTTGATTTTATTGTTTTTTTCTGTTTCCAATGTGAACTTTATGTTGGGTTCTCTACTATTTATGTGCTGGTGTAATTTGTCTAATTGCCAGTTGGATCATTTGAATAACAAAATGAGGTCATCTACGTACTTGTACCAGTATATGATGTTTTTTAAATTATTATTGGATTGGTTCATGATATGTCTATTCTCAAAATCGTTGTGGTAAATTTCGGCTAATGTACCTGACAATTGGCTGCCCATTGGTAATCCTACGGTCTCCACATAGTAATCATTGTTGTGAGTAAAATAATTTTGTTTGGTGATTTCTGTAATGGTTTTGATTATCTTGTTCGTGTCTGTTGATTTTATTCTATTTTTGGATAGAAAATCACTTATACAGGCGTGTAAAAACTATCATGCAATGATTGCAACAGATTTTACATAGGACATACAGGAAGGTCATTTCTAACACGTTTTAAAGAACATACCAAAGACATGAAGCAATTTAATTCCACTTTTATATCGTCGGTAACCGTGTTTTTAATTACGCGGCCAACGTAATTTAAGGTCAGAAACAATAACATTGGTTACCAAACGAGCACCTTGGAGTACACCGGAGTACGCGATAAAAGGAGTGAATGTGGATCTGAATGATACTTGATATCGACGATTTTATATGTAAGACCCACCTAGAGTATCCAGAGTAGGCTTTAAGGCTTTAAGTTTGAACATAATTACACCGTGGGAAACCATATCGAAAGATTTACTGAAATGAAGAGAGATTTTTGAAAAGTGTTCTAAATGATGGAGCCAATTGACAAGCACATCTTTTTACTACCGGTGCAGGAAACCGTCTGGACTGAACGAAAAAGTGTCATTCAGATTGTTCATTTTTCTATTAACTTAGCTAGTATTAACGTCAATGGATATTAGGAATATCTGAATGCTACCTTCGAAGTATTTTAAAAAACTCACGTCAGGTTCAAAATAACTACTACTAGAAAAAGCAATATTGAAAAATTGTGTAAACATATCCGTAATAATTTTTTGGTAGTTACAACGACAACCCTCATATTATATTATATAAAAATGACGGGTACCCATCTGATTTCTTCATTAAGTTAAGAAATTATCAAAACCGTTTTGGCTTTGCGATGAGATCTACTTGCCTCAGGTTTACATAATAATTGTAAAGTTCGAACGCGAAGTTGAAACTAAAACTTCTTCTTGGATATGCTTATTATCTCATAAAAAGTCAACAAAATCCACGACTAGCTGGTAGGTCTCAATTATACTACGCAGATGTATCAGGGCAGATAAAATTAAAATGTTTTTTCCCGTGTCTAGAAATGAACAATTCAGCACAGTCAAAGTAAGAACGAACTGCAATGAGAACTCCTCGTCCGTTGGGATTAGACACGCCAGTGTTCACAATATCATCTTTATGAAAAACATTAAATTTAGCTGGGAAGTACTCATTGTTATAAAAGTCACCATTTAATTTACTTTCCGTTAAAACCATCGAATGGAAATATTTATGGGATTTTCGAAACACCTCACGAGATTTAGTGCATAGTCCCCGCACAGCTTTAAGGTTGTTGTTACGCTTAACCGCATTCTCTTGCACAAAGGTAGTGTAAGGCCACGAGTTCAGAGACGTGAGTAACATGGAGTCCGGAACCGTGATTTTGTACTCTTTTATACATGGAATCGAACTCCAGGGGATCGCAGCTTTTACTTAGATGACCAAAAAACTCCAAATTGGTTGAACATTCTATTAAATCTGGATCCTGCGACCTTTTTGATCGAAATGTTGATTAACCATTTGTTTCGCCTTTCTTTGTGTAAAATATTTAAATATAATTGCGCTGCCTTGTCACTAAGATACATTTTAAATACTGAAATTTTTACACAGCTCATTTTCCTGTACTGAGCTTTCCAGTTACAGTATTTGTTCTGAAATTCGTCCATGTGGGATTTAATATTCGAATCAAGTACATTCAATTTGGATTCTACATTTAAAAAATTCACTCCTGAGTTTTCAACTGTATCCCATTACGCTGCATTCGAATAAACGAAATTTCCATTCTTATTAAAGTTTCATTTATAACGAAGCGCACTCTTTTGAACGCTGGTAAAATAGCTATGGTAGAATTTTAAACAATTTATTTTAATTCATATCTTATTGTGGTTTACCAAGTTTCAATGAGCAAGGTCAATTTTATAATTATTTTCATAACCGCTCTAAAATAAGAATTTTGCTTAGTGTGTATAGAAATTTGTTTAAGTACAAAAGTTAAAATTCCAATAAGATATTTCAAACCAAATTTGTCTTAAATGGTCTAAGAAATGGCTCGGTTCCATTTATTTGAGAACCCCGTTTAAAATTGTTTGCGTGTTTACCAGTCAAGGCTGCGATCTTGGGCTGAGAGGTACTGGGTTTGAAACCTACTATAGCCACAATTTAAAAGATTTTTTTTTTTATTTGTTTAGAAATAATTCTTATTATTAAATACTAGGAAATCCTTTAAAATTCCAATTACATCCAAAAATCAGCCAAGCAATGGTAAGTTCTATTCAGTATGGCGAAATCAAGTTAGTAACCCAAATTTGACCAGCACTTGCTTTTAAACTGCACTTTAACCTCACATGACTATATTTGAAACCTGCGGGTTGAGCTGTTTCTCTCCAACCTTGAACAATTGGTAAAACAATTAGTGCAGAACTATAAGCTCACGAAATTCTAAATCCAAAATTTTTTGCAATCGATCAGTTTGCAGGAAATTAACAAAATACAATGGAGGTCTCCCATTAAAAAAAAAAGTTTTTTAATCAATTTTATTGTAGAATTAGGAGCTTTCAATTTAAGATTACTTCGACTTTTGAGCTCACTAATAAAACCATAATCAAGTCCTGGTAGTTGTAATAACTATCGCATATTGCTTAATTGGGAATGACAAATTCATTTAAAGTTGCAAATATTAAATATTTTAATATTAGATATCAAGTTTGATTTTTGCTGTGACCGTCGATTGCCCCCAAAATTTGTGCAAACGAGAAATTCTTTTAAAATTGGAAAAATGTAATATTCCAAAGTCCAATATGAGTGTCGATTTATGAGCTGACGAAAGACGTGCAGCTTGATAGGACCTACACCTTAGCACGAATACTACCTAAATTTTTCTAGTGCAAACCAGTAATGTTTTGAAAATTCTAAGAAATTATATTTCAATATCGGATATGACGTACTGATTTGAGATCTCACCAAATACATGCAGTTTGATTTTTGACCTGCTATCTCGTAGCACGAATACCACCTTCAATTTCTCAGGTGGAAGCGACAGCCTTTTAAAATTACGAACCTTTTATATTTTATTGTCGTGATGTATCGATTTATGTGTAATATGAATACCACCATCAATTAAAAATCGTCTTAAAATTGCAAAAACTTAATATTTAATGTTGGATATGATGTACCGATTAATTGGCTGACGAAATAGTAGGTGCCGTTCGTTTTTTGAACAAATACCCCTTTGGGCGAATAATAATACCCGCAATTTCTCAATTGCAAACCACAAATTCTTTTAAAATTGCAAAAATTATGTCAGTTGTGAAGAACTGATTTATGAGCTCACAAAATACCTGCAGTTTGATGCCCAAGCAATGGTTGCTTGGCGTTTTTGGTGAAGTTGTTGTCGCGTTGTCTCTCTCTGTTACGAGCACGATTGTTCCTAATTCTACAATAAAAAAGAATTCAAAATTTTCTGTTTTAAGTATTGTGGGCTAAACCATATTCCACTCAGCCCTTTACCCTCCCCCCCCCCGCGCCTCTTCCTCACTTTGTTTATTGAAATGCATGCAGAACTTATCGACATCCACATTTTTGGTTGTTAGAATTCGAGATCTCGCAAGGCTGATAATTTTGTACTAATTGCTAACCCAATTTTTCAAGGAGGGGAGTTGACAGTTCATCAGGGGTTATATTTAAATACCAATTCTCTAAATATTATCCAGTGCTCATGTAGAATCCCTGATTGAATTTCACAACCAATTATTAAAAAATATTAGAGTTCAGTGACGCCCAATTCTAATGAACAGAATGCAATATTTGTTTTACAAATTGACCCTTAATTTGTTATGGATTTGGGCACGTACCCCTAATTTGTTATGGACTTGGACTAACCCACTTGGACTAACTAACTAATTTGTTATGGACTTGGACTTATCTGGGTAATTCGTATATTGCCCATTAGCTAGATTTTTTTATGTTTCTGAAAAGCCTGGCCGAAATATTTTCGATTTTTGAGAAGAATTTTGTATAATACGGAAACCGGTAAGACATCATTATTTTGCTTAATTTTGTTACGGAAGCTACTAAGTGAAACACTTTTGTTGGTAATTCATCAAATTCTTTAGTAAATTTGAATGTGACAACTTCCGATTTATGTAATTGAGAAATTTCTTTCGAAATCTCACCACGGAGTTTTGCCTATAAATAAATAAAATTTTAGACGACACTCTTAAACTGAAACGAAACATTTATTGACACAATAATGATACAAAGAATTGCGCAAACGTTTGGCAAATTATAAAAGCGGTAATTAAGGTAACTGGACATATAAAATTTCTTCTAGCATTTGCAGCAATTTTAGTAGAAAAATCAGTATGTGCGTCGATCGGAGGAATATCCAATATTGTAAATTCGCTTTCCACCGCGCCCTGCATTTTCTGCATCTTAGATGAATTCGTGCTATAACTATTTCCCAAGGCTTTTATTTCATCGGCGATGATTAGTAGAAACACACCCATTACAAACGTATAGTGTAACAACTGCATTGTCTACTAGTTTGTTGATCTACGTCTTTATATGAATAATGATTACGTATCGCGTTGTGTTGGAACATAAATTGATTTGAAGAAAATTATATGACGATTGCGTTTTTGTTTAGCTTTGTGAACTT
Organism: Nephrotoma appendiculata; assembly: GCA_947310385.1. Lineage (NCBI taxonomy): Eukaryota > Metazoa > Arthropoda > Insecta > Diptera > Tipulidae > Nephrotoma > Nephrotoma appendiculata. The sequence goes on along the minus strand of OX371225.1, from coordinate 133,290,465 downwards.
TGTCTAATAAAAAAATCGTATTTTATATTTATTATAATTTTTTACTGAGTGTTATCTACCAAACAACATGGTTTGATTTATATGCGTAAGCGGCCTTCAAGACCACTTGGGCTTTTTTTTGAATGATGTCAGATGTGAGCTTTGTTTTAATTTGTTTAACTTAGTTTCCAGCTGCGATATGTTGATCGATATCTGGTTTCGCGTATTTAGCAACCGCTTCCCAATTAAATTGATTGCCGAACATGTTTTTAACAACGGTTTCAGGAGTAATATGGCCGATACCTCTGACTAGTTCTTTGCTGGCTAGCCTCCACTTTACACATTCGAAGAATGTATGTTTCGCATCGTCAAGATCAGCATCACCGTAAATGCATGATCAATTTCCCAGTTTTCTTATCGTATGTAGGTACATGCAAAAATAGTTGATTTCCCCATGTTTCCTGTCTAGCCATCCATGTAGATTGTCGATAAGTTTTACCGTCCATCTTCCGCGGCACTCAGTTTGCCACCTTTCTTGCAACCGTTGTATCGTTTGTCGTCTGACTACCGTTCTTGCCAGTAGTACTGTCAATTTTTATTGTTGAATTTTTGCCTCCTCTCTTGCTCCATTAAGTGGATGGGGATTATACCGGTGATTACCAAAGCAGCGGGCTTGGATACCGCCCTGTATGCGCTTGTGATCCTGAGCGCACCACGACGTTGTACGGTTGCCACTTTTTTCCTAAATCTTTCGATTTTGAGTGCATCGACCCATATTTCACATCCATACAGGAGGATTGCGTTTTTGATGGACATTTATAGCCTCCTCTTACTTATAATAGGACCGCATATGTTAGTCATTAGCCTACTCAATTCGAATGAGACTTTGGTTGCCTACTGTGCGGAATGTTTTACTATATATGCTCCCAAAATGTGAGCTTGGTGTCCAAATGCATTCCCAGGCATTTTACGTTTGCTTTGGTCAAAATTTCTTCGAAGTTGATCTGCAACGTTACCTCGGTGTTTATTTGGCGTCTGGTGAGTAATAACAGCTTCATTTTCTCTGCGGCTGGAGTAAGTCCATGCTCTTGAAGCCAACAGATACACATCCGCGTCACTTGGTTAAGTTGCCGTTGAGCTTCCTCCATGTTGCGGGTGCTAATTACTGCCGCAATATTGTCTGCGTAGCCCACTATAAAAACACCGTCCGGCATTTCCATGCGGAGGATTCCATCAAACACTTGTTTCACAAGTCGGTGTCAAGAATGGATCCTTGGGCAGCACCACTTTTTATCTCCTTTCTGCATTGTCCTTCCTCAGTTTCGAAAATAAGTGTCCTGTCTTGGAGATAACTGTGCATCATTCTCAGCAGGTATTCCGGTATTTGGAACGTGTACGTTTGCGCTGACAACATATCAGACCACGTTGCGGAATTAAAGGCGTTCTTCACATCCAGGGTCACTAGCAGCACTATCTTCCTTGAGAAATGATTTCCCTGTTGCGCCTTATTAAAGGTTTTCACCACTTCATCTATTCGCGATTTGCAACAAAGTAGCTGACATCTGCTGAACAAAATGTGAATCATAGTTTGCTATGAAGCAAGGGGGATTAAAACTGTCATAACAATGGATTTGACAATTCTCGTCGACGTAGAAACCAACGCTATCTACATTCGATGAAAATCGCCAATAGCGCCAACCGTGGACCGTCCTTTTCGGAAACCAAACTGTTTATGTGAGAGATCTCCTGCCTCCTGGATTGCCACTGCGAGCCTTGGTTTCAGTAGACGCTCAAGCAGTTTCCCGGTTGTATCCAGCATGCACAGTGGTCTGTACGCTGACGGGGCATTTGGGTTGCCATTCTTTTTGATTATTCACACAAGCCCTTGGATTTCTAAGGCATTGATGTCGGGCGATCACTTTTAGAGCTTCTGCTGGGATCATGTCTGGTCCTGGTGCTTTTGTTTTGGAACAAGTACGCTGCCTCTCGTAGCTCTTCCGTGGTGAAGAGCGGTATTTCTTCCGGTTTATTGGAGCAGAGTGGCCGGCGGTTTTTTTGGTGGCACGGAAAGAGCGTATTGACAATATTACGATACCCTAGGCCCATGGCTCCATGTCCACGTCACGTTTAAGAACCTCACACTTTCGGCGCTTACTTTTGTTTATCTCTGTTTTGAGCGCATGCCTTGCTATCAGATATTCTTCTCGATTGCGTTCTGCTGCATACCCATCTCTTCTCCTGGCCCTGGTTACTAACTATTTCAGGTGAAGGCAGCGTCTCCTTAGGTTTGCGATTTCTGTAGACCACCAGTAAACCGCAGTATTTTTTCGTCTCGGGCTAGTTTTCTTCGTAATTGCATCGTCGCATGCCAATTTTATTAATCGCATTGTGGTCCTCGACATTTTTTCAGGTGATCCAGTTTCCTGCAGTACAGCACTTTTTCCAGCTTCGATGCTTGCCGTTAGGTTTAGTTGGGATAGCTGGTTTATATTCCATCCTACCGCTCGTTGGTTTGTGTGTGAAACTGGCCTGTCGTAATAAACCCTGCACAGTGTACGTTATGTACTGGTGGTCGCTGCCAGTATAATCTTCAATTACTCGCCACCCTATGACGTACCGAGCCACTGCATTCGAGACCAGAGTGATGTCCGAGATCGTTTCAGCGTAACCAGGCCTTTTGAAGGAGAGAAATTCCACCCTCGTTCATCACCGTTAACCCTAGCCTATCCGACATGTCTAGCATATACTGTCCTCTGGTGTCCGTTATATTTGTGCCCCGCTCCAGAGCCTTTGGGTTAAAATCTCCGGCAATAATCAGCGAGCCCACCATTTCCCGAGCTTTATCTTCCATAGAATCAATTTTTGCTCGGAAACTATCTATTGGTTCATTCGGCGTAAAATAACAGCTCACATAGGTAACATTTTTAATTTTGACCCATACATAGCCGTTCTCCCTTCCATGTGCCTCACACACGTTTGAGTATGCGATCCAGATGGCGGCGCACCAAAATTGTACTTGTTCTAAAATTTGACCAAACTTCAGCTTTAAAAACTTCAATTCGGCCACTATTAAGCGAAGTATGCCACACTTCGACCATAGTGAAAATATTTTGAAATTATTTGAATATTTTTACTATGATTTGTTGCTCTGGTTTTTGTGGTAAAAAATTCCACTATGGCTGTGCCTGTGTCAATCGTGCGGCATGTAATGTTATTAGTAAATGCCCTAATATTATGTGGTTGTTTAAGGATCTTATTAAAAATCACACCTTCAGCAAATTAATTGGTGTAAATGGCGCTAACAACAACGATATGGTGCAAGATGGGTTTGCGAATATTATGGATGAGCTGGCCTCCAATAAAAATCAAATTAGTAGAATCCTGAATTGTTTGCTTGGGGGCGTAAAGCCTTTCATTTCATCTGCATTGCCTATGTGCTCATCTGTGGTATTATCTCCTGATGCCGTTTCTTCTTGTGATGCCAGTGAGGATATCAACTATCGTCGTCATATCCAGTCAGATGTTGGATTGTGTGCTGTTCCTGATATGACGATTACTCCGCATGTAGTTTTAGGTGTTCCCGCATCTTTGGAAATTCCAATTATATCCAGTGATTCGTTTGTGGGAATATCTGCTGATCGAATATCCCCTTCTGTGTCTGGTGAGGATTATAGTCATCAAACTACCGGATTGCTCTGTGAAACGTTTAAAACTCCGCAACCAAGTGCACAACCAGCTCCATTTTCTTCGAGTGAGAATTATGCGACGGGTTCTACTTCTTGTGGCAATATTAATGCAATTTTCCAAAACAATCGTTTGGATAATCAACATGTTTGCTATAATGGACAAATTTGTGGTACTAGAGATCTACAATTCGATTTTGGAATTAAACCTTTCGTTCCAATGCTATGGCTTTACATGTCTAAGTTTGATTCATCGGTTACTGATGTAAATATTTCTACGCTTGTGAAAACATGTTTAGGCATTGACAATTGTAAAGTTCTTAAATTAATGCCAAAAAATCGGAATCTTGATTTGTTGGACTATGTGTGTTTTAAAGTTGGCATCAGCTCTGAATTTAGTAGTAAAGCACTTGATCCTAATAACTGGCCTACCGGCTTATTAGGCCGTTCCAAAGGAATCATTTTCGGTCAAATATGCCTCTGCGAGAGATGTTTCCAATGTTTGCAGCAACGGATTCAACGATATTTTAATAAACTATAATAATTTAGTTAATATAAACGCTGTTCCATGTGATAATCAGGTAAGTATTCATTCTTGTATTAATTTTGGTCATTTAAATGTTCGTAACTTAGTAAAGCATTTTGATGAGGTTTGTATTATTTTGGACGTAAACAAATTTGACGTTCTTGCTTTAACTGAAACTTTTCTTAACAGTAAAATTACAAGCCAGTCACTTCGCATTAATCACTATAAAATTGTCCGTTCCTATCGAGTAAATAATACACGTTGGGGTGGCGTTGGCCTTTATTTCCGTGATACTTTAAAAATCAAGAAATTATTTGCTGGAGCATTTGGTAAATTGGAAGTTTTAGCATCGGATCTTGTGGGATGTGGTGGTAAAATTCTTATTTTGATTATTTATAATCCACCACCAACTCGTCCTGAAGATATTGATGATCTACATACGATTTGTTCTCAATACATATCCCAGTATGTAAAAATTATTTGCTGTGGGGACTTTCACTATAATATGTTGGTTAGTAATAAATTTACTAGTTGTTTAAATTTATATAACTTGTATTATTTACCGTTTGGTCCAACTAGATTAGAAAATACCTTATTAGATTTAATAATATTATATAAATTTGACAAAGAAAATATTATATCTTTTGGACAGCTTGCAGTTCCTGCCATATCTGATCATGATTTAATTTTTAATAAGATAAGATAAGATGTTTACAACGCAGGGCAGCTGTTAAGCTGGTGACCTATAACATACTTCATGCTACGTATGCCCATGTCAAGATGATCACAAATTTTCCCGAACAACGCAGCAACTGAATTTCTTGAGCACATGCATACTACTACTACTGCATTCGAATATCACCTAATTATTCGAGGAAATCTGTGACATAAGACACGATTCGGTGTCCAAACTGACTAGGAATCCTGAACCTGCGAGGGTCTCTAGTACTACAGGATAAGGATGTGTTAAATGTTCTAACTTATGAGAAAATCTACTTGAGCGAACTGTCGTTTATCCACAATACAGATCGGTGTTTCTCCTCACAAGTGCACCATCACCATTTCAAAATTCCCGTGTTAGTAAATATTTATTATATTATGTAAAGTTAGAAGGTTAGTTGGATTCCGTTGAGTATCTTCCTTCGACCCACCATGAAGATGAGGAGGGTATTATGCCTGAAAATTGAAACCTAAATATGTAGTTATATTCTCCTTGTGATTCCATCTTTGGGAGTTCGAGGATATCACAAACAACATTCTCGTGACTTCTAAGCAGCAGTATAAACCTTTCCCCACAAATTGTTTCAGGATATATTGCCGAAATTATTAGGGGAAACCATTTTTGCAAATGATTTTACATATTAGGCAGCCCATTATATCCCTTTTCCGGCCAGAAAAATATATTTTTTTCCTTTCTCAATACAAGTCCACCACACTCAAATGCGTATGCAAAGAATGACAGGCTGTAACGTCTTCCAGACTCCAACGGATCCCAGTCAAATCGGAATTCCTTTTGAAGGAAGTATCACAATTCGACAACACACAAATTACACAACATACCAATTACTTGCTTCCAACAACGTATCAATCATCCTACGATTAACACAGAAGTGCTACTTTTCGGACGAAAATCAACAGTCATGCACACATGTGCATGCGGGTCCAAAAAACCTACAAAAACTAATTTCCGACATGATTCACTCTCACTCACACAACTGTGATGGCGAGCCGGAAAAGGGATATGGAACTTTGATAGTTATTATCAAACCCATCCCCCGATTCACACGGCAGAATGGTTCCGCAGAACACCATGCAAATCGAAAGCGGGACTCTTATAAGAAAACCCGTGTAAATCGACAAAAATACAACAGAATTCCTAAACCATCGTTTTATTTCTAACCCTAATATAAGTGATGCGTCACCCGAGCAACCTTTGCACTCCCAGACGTCCATTTTTATATGTCACAGTCACAATAAAAACTCCAAACCTTACGAGAACCTCCAGTTCAATTGACAGACCACGATCACACTCAAAAATGAGAAACCTTACAACTTGGATGAACGTGAGAGCAAAAAGCAGCCTCGTTAAGTTAAAGGTACCCGTGCACCCCATACACTTTTCACGACACCCGAAAGAAATGGTATGCAAATACTTTACAGTTCTGTGTTATATGTCAATGAATTTCACCGTTTGCACCTCCGTTTATCTATTTCACTCGAACCATGTTTACATTTACATTTATAGCAAAAAAACCATCCAGTGTTCACCCACTACCATCGATAATCCACTTCACCGATGTGACACGTTGGTCCATTTAAAGAATGTTCTTCGTTATACATTTCATAATTGCACAACAGCAATTTCAAAAAAAAAACTTGTTTCCATACAAAATACATGTACCGTACGTATCCCAGTCACTCAACCATAACATTCCTTCTTCACTCACATGAGGGCTAACATTTCATGCACTTTAACGTAACACATATACATAGAACAATACAAAAATAACAAAAAACCGTGCAAAAGAGAAGTCGTGCGAAAAAAGTACCGTGTAAAATCGGGGGATACGTGTATTTAAATAATCAAAAAATATAAATACATGTACATATAAAAATAATAATAATATGTAATGGGTAACTAACAAGAGACGATAGAATACTTTACAAGGATAACAATTACGGACTTGTTACTGTAAAGCTTCTCCAAATTTTATTTTATTTTTCATTTACACCTTGTTTCGCTTTTATTTACTAAAATTTATTCCATTTACACACAATACTATGATATTCGCTCAGGAGAGCAACAACATAAACATTCAAAATCCATGGAAATTCATTATTACACGATCGTATAAAAATCTAATTCTGTTGTTTTTTATGAAATAACCATTCTCACACAGGCACAAGCGGAAAGTACATACATATATAATTATTAAGTAAGCAATACCAATATATTGATTGGTATTGATGTAATATATAAAAAACTATAAATATGTATATATAAATGAAAAAGAAAACTTCCCTGACCAAAACCAACAACAATTAAAAGCCCTGAACAAAGTCTGAAACGCAGATACCAATATACGATAAACTACAGAAGATTGTGTTTATTACACTAACAATTCCATGTTAATTTTTTTCTTTCGCACCACTACTTATTAAACTAGTGCCCACATACGATGTACACATACATGCTAATACAACTATCTATAGTGTATTTTTTTCTGTATTTGTTGCATTAGCATGGCTTTATATTGTTGTTGGTTTTGCCCTGACTCATATATTGTGCATCATTCGTTTACCCACACATAGAGACACAATAAAAAATATGTGTAGAAAACGTCGTATACCTTGCAAAACCACATTTTCAATGGATCGTGCGTGCCATGTATATCCCGTCACACAATTAATATACACGTCTCCATGTATAAATATTAAATAATGCACAATATCATTATATCACTTGTATTTATTATTTATTATTATTATTATTTTAACGTTACACAAACAAATTTAAACAAAAACACAAATTTAATTTAATTTTTTTATTTACTAAGAAGAAAGACAAAAACACGTCTTTCTCCTTCGACGATCAATCGCGACTCTGATCATGATTTAATTTTTGCCGGTTATAAATTTAGTCGAGTCAGAGATAAAATTTCATATACCTATGTTTCTGATTATAAAGCTATCAATAATGAAAATTTACTAAACTGTTTCTGTCCATTAGACTGGTCAAATCTTTACTGGTTTTCCGATGTAAATAATTTACTTGATTCATTTAATTCAAATATTATACGAGTATATTTGGATTCCATTTGTGTTCCTCGCAAAAGAATTATTAACAAATGCTTTTCTGCTCCTTGGTTAAATGCTAATATTTTGGATTTAATTAAATGTAGAGAGCGTTCTTACAGATCCTTCAAAAGATCTGGTTTACAGAATGACCTTGTTTCATTTAAATTTTTTAGAAATAAAACAAACAAAGCTATTAGGAAAGCTAAACAATTATTTTATTTTGGTAATGTTAATAACTCTAAAGTATTATGGAATAAATTAAAATCACTGGGTGTTTCATGTAAATCAAGTGATACACCTATTGTGTTTTCTGCAGTAGAAATTTTGAATGGGATCCGTAAATTAACTGACAATAAAGGTGTTCTGCATTTACCTCATTCTGAATTTTTTTGTACCGGTAATGATGCTTTAGTATTTGATTATGTAGATGAACCTATGGTGTTGAATGAGGTTCAAACTGTCAAATCGGATCTGATAGCATTTGATAAGGTAAATTTCAATTTAATAAAATTATTTATTGATTTATTCTTACCTCAAATTACTTTCATTTTGAACCGGTGTTTGACGAAATCTGTTTTTCCTAATTTTTGGAAAGTAGCCTCTATCATTCCACTCCATAAGAAGGATGTTATTGGCAGTACTGATGATATTCGGCCGATAAGTATATTACCTGCTTTATCGAAGGTACTTGAGAAGATAATGAAAATTCAAATCAATGAACACTTGCACAGGTTTAAATTTTTAAGCAAATTCCAATCGGGGTACAAATCTAATCATAGCACTACTACCGCTCTTGTGCAAATTGTTGATGATTTATCAACAATTTTGGATAAGGGAAATTCATTTGTTATTTTAGTCCTTTTAGATTTTTCAAAAGCATTTGATTGTGTTAATGCTTCAAAAATTACATTTATATTATACATTTTCGGGTTCTGCCATTAGTTTACTTCATTCTTATTTGAGTAATCGTAAACAATTTGTTAAGCATGGTGATGATGTTTCTGATATGTGTGAGGTAATCACTGGTGTACCTCAAGGTTCTATATTGGGGCCTTTAATATTTTCTATTTATATTAATGATCTTCCTTCGTATATTGTAAATTGTCGATTTCATCTTTATGCTGATGATTCGCAACTTTATATTGGTGGCGACTTTTCAAGGTTAAATGAGATTGTTATGCAACTTAATGCTGACCTTAGAAATATTTCGATGTGGTCTAAAAATAATTCACTGTTTATTAATGCGCGTAAAATTAAAGCTTTATTCCTGACTAGAAGTAATTCATTTAATAAATATGATGCCCGAAATTTTCTTGGAAAATGATATAATCTCATTTGCTCCAAATATTAACAACTTGGGTTTAATATTAAATTCTAAACTTAGTTGGAATGATCACATTAACTCATTGTGTCAACGTGTGAATTATAGTTTGTATTCACTTAGATTAATAAAAAAAAATTTGTCCCATTAATCTGCGGATATTCCTGGTTAAAAGTTTAATTATACCAATTTTTACATATTGTGATGTAGTATTTAATAATTGTGATAGTTCTGCTAGGCGTTTACTTCAGATAACATTAAATAATTGCACACGATATGTTCATGACCTCCGCAAGTTTGATCATATTTCAGCTTTTAAGGATTCTATTTTGGGATGTGACTTGTTTGAGTTTTACTGCTACAGAACTGCTGTTTTTATATTTCGTATTATTAAATCAGGACTTCCGACATATTTATATGAAAAGTTAAATTTTTCTACGTCCTTGCGTACGGGTAATATCAACTTGCCTATAAATAGGACGAATATTTATAACCATTCTAGTTTGATGAACCTAATTATCACATGGAACAGCTTGCCTCTGGAACTAAAACGTGTTAATTCAGTTAATATTTTTAAAACTAAGGTTTTTAACTATTTAACAAAAAAAGATTAAAATTGATTTTGTAAATAATGTATATAGTGTATATATAGTTGTATATATGTATATATATAATTGTATATATTTTGTATACATTATGCTTGTAATTTATATTATGTCATGTTTAATTGTTGTTATGTTGTATTGTTATTTTTGTTATTTGTTCTGTTTCTTTGTTGTACAAAAACTTTATAGTTTATACACATATTAATATTAATAAATAAATAAAATAAATAAAACAAAAAAAAATATTTTGTTCAACTTGACAAATATTTAGAATTTTGAAATGCATCCACTCTAGACAACATTTGCCAACCCTCGGTAAAATCTCTGAGATTCCTGAAATCGGTCATAGTATACCAAGTATTTTGTCGAATATTTGAATCTTTATGAAATTTCATGTCTTAAAACAATCCGAGGATGTACGGCTATAGGCTGCCAGCTTATAGTACTGAAATTGAAAAGAAATAAAATTTATAGAGAGAAAAAAAACCCGAAATTAATTAACCGCCACTTGAGGAAACGGAAAATAATATATAATTATAAACCGGGGAAAAGTCAAAAACCGACACTGCGTGAAAATTTAACCAACCAAAATAACTTAGTAATTCATGTCAATTAGAAGGAAATCAAAATATTTAGATCAATCTCAAGCAAAAAAACAAATCCAAATGCAACGAAAAATCACAGTTCTGTTTTTATTAATTAATAAGTGTTTATCTAACAATACGTCAAAGAACCTGTCCTAAAATCGTGTTTCGATAAAAGACATACACGAAGACCGGTAAAAATAAGCACAGTAAATCAAAACTGATAAATTTGCAAAACAAAATTCGAGACCAATCAATCGACCGTTATTGGGCGCTCAATTGCAGGTTTCATTTATCCAATCGTTGCGATATGTCTTTCAACCGCTGCTAAATATAGCAGTCCTATCCAATGCCTTAAGAATAAATATCTGATACATGCACGAGCGTTATCAAACATACAATGTTACAGACAAAAAATAAACGACTGTAGTAAAGATTTAATAAGAAAACAAATTTAATATAAAGAACAAAAAACTGAAAAAAAAATTACGTAAAGCAGAAGTTGGACGCCACGCACTGTAACGCCCACTTTTTGGTTGCCACTGTAACGCAATTTTTGCCATAGGCCAACGTAGGGCGCCACTGTAACGAAAAACCCCATTTGGCACCACTCCAACGGAACACGACGAGTTCCAAGTTGAATGCCTCTATTACAAAACACGGAGGGTTCCATTAACAGACATGGCATCAGAGGTCACGCGGTTTTATGTAGCTAGGGCTAGAGCTCAGAGGCGTAGTCGTGTGGTTTGTCAACATGATGCCATGCTGGAATAAACCGCAATAAAAAAATGTAAATTGAAAAGAAATAAAATTAATAGAGAGAAAAAAAAACCCGACAATAATTGAACGCCACCACTTGAAGAACGGGAAAATAAAAGATAATAATAAACCGTAGAAAAGTGAAAAATCGAAATTTTTTTTTTATTAAGTATATTTATTATCGATGAATTAACTTTTCCATAATTTGTGTTTTTTATTTTTAGATCACTTTCAACCATTTTATATAGTCGAATCACAAACTCAAAAACAGAACTTGACTTCTCAAAAATTAAAACTAGACTCAATTTTCGTTTAACAAATTTAAACTAGACTAACAAAAATTTTTGACAGAGAAAAACAAAATCTGTGCCATCTGTTTTGGGCTCAAGGCTCATCCTGCTCTTACGTAATTATGCTTTTTACATATTTTACGCCTACTCAGTTAACTCGAGGACGTACGGCTATAGCACCGAGTTAAGACCATCTGCATATTGCAAGCTCCAAACCCGCCTATACTGGCATGAAAGATGGGTCGGCCTTTGGGTTTTGCACACCGACAGGGGGTCATAGATGTGTTACATTCCACAACAGATCGTAATCTGTTGATGAAATTTTATTTTGCATCCTGCCCCTATCGGGATTAGAACGCCAAAGATTTAATCACTGTGCCATTTGGTCTCACTCATTCATTCTCACCACGCATCAATCGCACCAAACAGAACGAAAAAAGAATAATAAAAAAAAATTCTGTGAGCACGTGCACAGAATACACATATTGTCTTTTAATATTAATCAACGGTTGAACTACTAGCATAGAAAAATCAGTTTACCATAGAATTCTCATTTTTATAAATCGAGAAACAAAATTGAGTTGAGTAAAAAGTTCTGATAATTTAAATGCTATGATTGTATTTTGATACAATGGCATTGATTACGCGCTAAGCCTCAAATTCAATCATGACATTGGAATTGTCTCTCAAAATGAGAAATCCATGGTAAACTTTTTTTTCTATGCTACTAGTAAAAGAAAACAATGTAAAAAAAAAAAAAAAAAAAAAAAAAAGTAAAGAGCACAAGTCATTATTTGTAATGGAAGAGTAGGATTCCAATGCAAACTGTGCTGCGTGGAAAAAACAGATCGAAATAAAATCTTGTTACGACGAGTTGGAGTCGTAACAATTTGAATTTTGAACATTCGATTTCGTTTTTTTTTGGTTCATAATAGGGCCATTTTCGAATTTTACGAAAGGAAAAAAATTCATAATACGAATTTTCGCGGCGGATCGAATTTTACGAAATCAAAGAAGTTTCGTAATAGGCCCTCAGATCTCAGATGAGTCGCACTGCGTAAAAGATGATTGCGTGATCGTTTTGATTGATTGGCTGAAGTACCGAATGATATTCTTTCTTTAAGTAAGCAGTTGTTTTTATTCAGTTTGAGCCTTAGATGTTAATAAGCTCAGTGAATAGATTCGAATTATTTGCCTAATCGGTCGTTAAGTTGACCGATACCCGTGTACGTAAGATTTTACCGATTGCGAATTATATTAATTAAAGTATCAATCGTGGCTGATTATTGAGATACCGAAGAATACCCGTCGCTTGCGACATCCTACCTTTTGGTATTGGTTGAATGTTTATTTAGCCAGTCGATCGAGAATGACCGCAAGATTGTTCGAGTCAAGAAACGTGTGGGGAAGCAAAATTTATATGAAAGTTGGAGTTTCTGTGGAGATTGGGGTTACTGTCGAGGTTGGGGTTATTATGGAGGTTTGTTGGTTTTACTTTCATGAAAACAAGATTAAAAAATCAATAATAGTCGAAAATGATACAACGGAATCACTTTTTTCGAGTCGACGCTCAAAGTCAATTCGATTCGAAGTGATGGTACAACATGCCACTCTTGGTTTTATTCCATTGGCAATTGCTTTATAGAATCGTCAATATCTTCGTATTGCAAGGTTTTTGAAAATGAAAACTAATTTATTTTATTTATATTTAGTATTTTTATTGAAATATGGAACACGTATTAAGCCGGCCCTTGAATTGTTCCGTTCTTATATTTACTACTTCAATGAGGATCTGCACAGATAAAAAAAATGATTTTCATTAAAGTTTTGAAAGATTTGTACGCATTTAAAACATTTTCCACATATTGGAAAAACTGCATTCTGGGTTGACAAGGAAAAAATATATATGCATTTTAGAGAAAAGCCGACAACTATGGCTTGAGATATAACAGATGTTTTGTTAAACCCGATGGAAGTTGAAGTTGTAAAAAATAACACAAAAAATTAAATTGTAATCAAAAAAGATTTTTTATGCGAAAGATCAATACATGGCATTAATATTTGAAAATGATTTCGGTCATATGGGCGCCGCGCGGCTATTCTTGACGAAACGAATTCTGGACGTCCAATTTTAGGCCACTTTTTCGGGCACTGCCGGCCGTATGTCACGAATAACATGAACAATGCTGGTCTCCAAGGCGTCAATTGTTGCTGGTTTATCAGCAGAAACCAGTGACTACACGTATTCTCACAGGAAATAATCGAGAGGTGTCAAATCGCACGACCTTGGAGGCCAATTGACAGGTTCATTTCTCGAAATCAACTTATCGCCAAATTTTGATTTTAATAAGTCGATGGTTGCGGTTGCCCAATGGTATGGAAACCACATCTCTTCCAGATCAATGTCACAGTTCAAAGGATGGCTTGCTCAGATTGACGATTATATGGCCTATAAAAATCACGAGGTCGTCTATATTGAGTTGCGTGATCGACGACTGATTTTCAAAGTAAATTTTAATAATTTCGTAGCGTTGTTCAAGCGTGTCTATTCATGATGATTTGCCAGAGTATACTGAGATCTGCCAGAGTATATTTTTCATAAAAATTTTTGTTTTATTTTTTACAATTTCTATCAGGCTTAAAAAAACTCCCTTTAAGCGCGATTATATTGCGTGCAGCTCTAAACACACAGCAAATATTTTGCTGGGACAACATTTTTTCATCATGTAAATCGCGCTTTATCAGACAATGCACAATGTAACACATAGCATATTAAAAACAGCTATTCGTAACTTTTCTGTCATCAACAGGAATCGAACCTGGGATCCCCGAATTACATAGCAAGTGCTCTACTTACTATGCATCGAGGGCGACAAACAATTTGTAGCCTAACAAAAGAGAAATTATCTACAGATGTGGCCAAACTGTTATCCCACGCTTTAAAAAGTAAATTTTTCAAAAAAAATTAAAATTTGGTGAACTGTCCTTTAGCATTTTTTAATAATTGAATCCTACGGGGCATTCCACTTATTACATTTTTGCCTTTGGTGACTAGATCTGCGACATTTTCCCAGACTGCTTTCATCGCTTCGATCAATTCTGATTTGGTAAAATCAGAAAAAATAGCCCGGATATTTTCGATGGCATTCATATCTGGGTAATTCGCTGGCGAAACAAGCATTTGAATGCCGTTGGTCCTTAAATATTCGATGACTTTTTCCCCCATTGAATTTTTCATTCATAGTCGGTACCAGTTGTGATTGCAGAACATTTAAATATTGATTCGCATTCACTATCCTGTTGTTTACTACATAAAGTGGGAAGAGTCCTTTTGATGATATTGCTGACCAAACCATGCCTAACTGGTTGTTTGACCTGCTGTTAGAAACAGGACGGTAAATATTATTCTCCTTTTGATTTACGAACGGTCCTCAACATTGGTGGTATCAAAGTCATCATAGACTCATCACTGAACACAACCTAATCAAGAAATATAAAAAGATAAAGTTGAAAGAGACATTTATTGAAAAATGTAACTTTAAAATATTATTAAAAGTTGGACTTTTATTGTTTGTACCTTTTCCCAGTCCTCGCAAATCATGTAAAATGTCCATTTGCCCATGTTTTTCTTTATTGCATAATCGTAGCATAACCTTTGCTTCTTGCGAAGTCATCTTGCACATACCCCATATTGAAAAGTCTACGTCTTACAGTTCCGTCCCATATTTCCGCACTAACGCATTGTACCCCTAGGAGAGTTACTGGATAACGTTCGATCTTTTTACATTTTCCTCTTCTTCTGGGATTTTTTGAAGACTGCGAAATTAATTTGGCGAAAATTTGCTGACTGATGATCGTCTCACTCCTGTTTTCTGAGCTATTTGCGCATGCGCATACTGGCATACTTCCAAATACGTTGAAATTTTGGCGCTGGTTATAGCACTGATGTCCTTTGCTTTACCCATAGTGAATTTCATGATGTTGTATGATCCATGCAAGAAGACGAAAGTGGGTGGATGTGGTGCGCCGCTTGATCATGATATGCCAGCTGAATAGGAAAACGAGTTTGAACATGTTGGTGATGTTCATATAATCGTGCGTGTTGCTGATAATTAGGTCGTGGAATAAACACAAAGTAAATATTTTATTTACAAAATAAAAAAAAATATTTTTTATTGCTTTTCTGTTGGGGCTCCTCCATTGTTGTTGTTGCCGATGATGTTGGTGTTGGCCGTTTTTGTTGTTATAGCTGCTGTTGTTATCGCCTATATGCTGCTCCTGTCAGGTCTTTGTTGTTGCCGTTGTTCGGCTCCCTCGTCGAGTGATATCGCGATTGTGGAGGAACATATTGGCCCAAAACTGGTCTGGCGGCTTTCATTTAATATTTTTATATTACATTCATTATTTGTTGTTTACTTTTCAATTTTTTAAAGCACGGCAAAAACTGGCGTCGGGATCACCAATATAAAAGTAAAATAATTTTTCATAATTTTTGTTTATTTGTTTTTAGTTATTTATCAAATTAAATTTATTTAATATAAATTTTATTTATGAATTGATTTATTATTTTATTAAATTAGATATTATTTAATTAAATAAATTGGTTTAATTTAATTACATTTTTATTTGTATCAGCAATTGGCAATGGTGGGTGGCTTTGCCTGTATCGTGCTGTGCGGCGGCGCTGACGAGCTACATATTTTGCGGCTGAAGAAGACGAACTGATTAAAGTGGGAACTATAGATAGAATAAAAAGAATAACGTAACGAAAAATAGCATTTATATGTATGAACTCGACCACACTCAGAATAAGAAAAATAAAAAGAATAACAAAAATTGCGTTTTATTTTCGTTCAATTTTGCTGTCACTTAAAAAAATTAACCGAGCGAAAATTTTCGTCCAGTGGCACTATTATGGCTTTTTCTGGGAATAGGCAAATGGAAAAAAAAATTCATAGCATTTTTGTCCAAATTATATTTTTTTGGCCTACTGAAGGAATAAGTTTAGTGTAAAAATTTTGAAAACAAAGGTAATTGGGAAACTTTTCTTCTACGCGTATTTCTACGTTCTACGCGTCCCTGCGTATTTTTTTTTCTTGTGTTGCGACATGTGGTTTAGCATTGACATACAGCAAAATTACTGTATGCTGTTTGTTGGCTGGAATCGGACGATTTTCGTTCAATGCATCGTTCAAATCTATCAATAGTTGTTGGTAACGTTCACCAGTAATAGTTCCGTTCGGTTTTAGCAGCTCATAGTACACCACTCCTTTCTGATCCCACCAAATGCACAACATAACCTTACTTCCCTGAAAGTTTTGTTTTTTTTGTTGTTGTGGATGGTTCGCATGGATGAACCCATGATTTTTTGCGTTTAGGGTTAGGGTAGTAAATCCAATTTTCATCGCCAGTCACAATTTGAGACAAAAAATGCCATCTTCGGTGTCTTGTAAGCAAAAAATTACAAACCATTTAACAATTTTCAATATTGGCTTAGTCAGTTCATGTGGTACCTATTTCCCATTTTTGAATCTTTTTTATGGCATGTAAACGTTTGTTTATGGCTGCTAATCTTTCATTTATAAATTATATCGTTTCACAATTCGAAACCAATGTAAATGATACTGTTTGTCTACTCTTTATAGTAAAAAAGCTTTCCTACATTCAATATATGTATTTAACATTGAAAAGCTGTATAATTTCTCCAATACACATAAGGAGATAGGAAATACTTAAAGAAAAGTGTTTCATGACAATATTATTACCAATTTTATTAAAAATTTAAAAACTAAAAACTATTATTTTCTTCTTATAACAAAAGACAACAAAAGATAGAAAATAAACTAAAAATAACGATAATGACAATGATATGATATGGTATGATACGAGGTATAACAACAACATCAAGATACAGAAAAACATGTTTTTACTACTTACAAAATAGTTTACCATTGTTGTCGTTTCCGATAACTGAGAACCTTATGTTTTGTATATTTTGATAACACATCTTTTAAGACTACGAGTATCTCATACAAACTTTTAAAGCTTTCGACACTAATAACATGCTCCAGAATAAATAATATCGTATATATTTTGCTAATTATAGTGATATTTTTGTGAAAAATAAGTTTGCATAAATTAACAAGCGCTACACTGAAATGACACCTATATTTAATTAATTAGAAGATAAAATTTAATTAGATCTTTTAACCAAAAAACGGGATGATAAATAAATGCAACAGAACATAAGGATATTTTTAAAATGTAAAAATAAATATTTCATAATTTTTATTCAAATTATTAAAATTTATAAGGATGGAATTAAGAAAAACTTTTTCATTTGTTTTTAGTTTTAACGAAGAAAAACTGTTTTTATAAAATAACATAACTAATTAAAATTTATTGCGAACATTCATACGATTATGGTATATGCAAGAGGTCAATGAAATTTACTTAGGATAGATTTCGGTTTATTACACACATATACATATGTATAAATGTTTTCGCTGGCTTTACGTACTTTTTTTTTATTCAAGATTAATTATACATATTTGAATAATCGACCATGATGAACTTTTGGTTGCTTTTTGCAACTCTTTACAAATAGTCGCACAACTGCCAGACAAGCCATATGATGTCATTGGCTTTTCTTTCTTAGGAAAGCACAATCGGATGTTTATCTAGACTAAACAAATTTCGTAATTTGTGCGTTTGTTTAATCAATATACTCAAAAGGGTGTTGCTCTTTTGAAATATAATTTATTT
Organism: Nephrotoma appendiculata; assembly: GCA_947310385.1. Classification (NCBI taxonomy): domain Eukaryota; kingdom Metazoa; phylum Arthropoda; class Insecta; order Diptera; family Tipulidae; genus Nephrotoma; species Nephrotoma appendiculata. Next base: position 133,272,155 of record OX371225.1, on the reverse strand, counting down.
AAATTTTGGTGTAGTCTAGATGCGAAACTAATTTGAAAATATGGTTGTGTTTTATAAGAGGAATGTTGATACGGTTTATTTGAAATATACACATTTAGATAAGATTAGATTAGATAAGTCGTACCTCATATCGTTATAACGACCCTGATCATGTTATGATGAACCGAAATAGAATAAGTTGGTTAGCACATGGCAATCATAATTCATAAATCTTGATTTAGATTAAATTAAAAAATGAGGATTCTGAAATAGTAAAAATGTTAATGTAAACTAATAACTTCACTTTAACACTTTAATAGAAACTCATATCGACCTTATAGATAATGTTATGGATAATTTGGAAAAACAAAATTGGAAAAATTAAAAGCAAACTAAATTAATTCAATCTGAATTTAAATTTAATTACTATCATTAACAAGAACAGTTCACAACAAAAATTTTGTATTTCCTTGTATTTTGTAAATAATATTTTTTTATAAGCATTATCGTCAGTAACATTTGTGTCTAATTGTCTATCATAGAAAATACCAAATTTTTATTGTGAACTTATTATTTTTTAGATAATATAATATTATAGCAAATATGACAAATGGGTAACTTTTCTGAAAGCTAAGAGTCTGACCTAGGTTTCCGTCAAAAATTACTTACTGTGACGTAGAGTTAAGACTGATTGTTAAGAGTTAAATGGAACATAAACAAAATAAATTCTAAAAATTGTGTTTAAATTTGAAATACTTCTTAACGTCTATAACTTAACGTCTATAACTTGTTTTAACGTGCGAAGTGATACAAGTAACCTCACATTCATTTTGATCAAGGAATCCAACGGTATTGTACGTGTCAGCCACTTTCCCTGTATACTCGAATATACATACATATTACATAAAATAATATGTGTCTCTGTACACGAGCGAGTATTTCTTCTCAGTTTAGGTAGAACAAAATTAAACACGGGATCATGAAAAGGAAGATGATCTGTTTAGGTGTATGTAGCTATATTGAATATATTGTTTTGGTTGGCTTACTAAAATGTAAATGAAAAAATGGACAAAAAAAAATTTGAAGGATTATAATACGACAAAAATCAAAAACTTATAAAGAAAAGGTGATTGATAAATGATAACTGTCAAAATGATAATTGATAAAAATCTCATTGCGATGCACTCTGATAATTTTAAATTAATCAGGCGATTTAGTGGCGACGAGCAGGCGAGTTTTTGGCGCCCTAAATCCAATACCAAATCAACGGCTGTTCCCTAGATTAGGGGCGGCTGAAGCGGTCATCCGTCTTCTAGCAAGCGGATTACAATTTTAACGTGTTTCGCATGTCCAAAAGATCTACCACCAGTACGTAAACTACACACACAAAAAGAGGGTTCAGTGGATAGCCAACTTTCTTAAAAAAACGTTCACGTTACGAACCATTTTCCAAATACTCGGACAAATGCGGTATAAATGGGAACATGGAACGAGCTGGAACTTTTAAGACCTGGAGATATCCAGAATCTCCCGGCCAGTTAATGAGGACTTAGTGTTTGCTACCACAACCATTGGCGTGTAAAGCAACACACCATTCACTTGGGCCCAGTCATCATACGGATAGGCACAGTCAGATGACGAGACAGATTTGTTATTTGTTTATCAAAATCATCGTGGGGGACCTTTATGCAAAATTCGGTTGTACAGCTTACATCAACTTAGTAACAACAGCGGTCAACGCTCCGCCGTACTAGTTATTTATAATGCTATTGTGTGATTTTGCTGATCTTGTTTCAATTGTATTTTCCGCTATGGCAGTTATGGCTGACCGTTTTTGGAACAATTCGTACCAATTAAGTTAAACCTTAGTGTCCCCTTTCTATATGTACTAGTAATTATGTTGAGACATATCTGAGATTTATGATAGTTTATATGATGTGTGAGCTATTCCATTCGTAATTAACATAATTAATAGACATATCATAAGTCATTTTGAAAATGATTTAAGAAGTGTTTTTATAAATGACATAAAATGTGTCTTTTTAAGATATTTTGAAAATGCAATAAAATATGTATTTAAAATCTAAATAAAACGTAAAATTGTACTAATATACACTAACATACATCGGATGAATAATATAATATTATATTTAGTATAGCGAGAAATACTGGGGGATTCCACTTATACTGGTGAAATGTCGAGCGAATTAAAATATTTTTTTTTATTAAATTCTTTTGATGATTTATTCTCGGATAAAGAAAGTGAAAATGAGGATAATAATCAATCTATAGTAGATAACAGAAATAATCATCAATTATTAAATGACGATTATAACAACTGTCTTTTTGAATGTGCACAAAAGGTTGATCTTTTAAATGACAATATGGATTTAGACTTAACACAGACCATGAAAAAATGTGAAGTATTTCTACATAATGATAGCAGAACCAAGAACGATCAAATAAAATACAACAAATTGAAAGCTATGATAAGGCTATGTGACACGAAAAATAGAAATATTTTCCGCAATTGGTTAGAAAATATTTTCTTTTCAGTAAAAACGTGGCCAAACTATATTGTAGAGATCCTTCTTTCGCGAAATTTTCAATATCAAGAGAGACTTTGTTTAGCCATGTTTTTCCATGGAAATGGAATGAAATGGAGCACAGATGCAGAGAAAATTTTTAAATTTTATAATAAATATTGGACTAATTCGAAACTGTGGGACAGAAGATTTTTTGAATTCCGTGGGCTATGGAGCTTTTTAAATAAAGCGTATGATCTAGGAGAGAATGAAAGTGTAAGAATTAAAAGTAATTTTTATTTTTATAACATGACAGTGGGGCACATGACTTTCTATTACGGAGATTTACGTGCAAAAGGCGGAAAAAGAATAAAATATACGAGTAATTATTAATTAGATTAATATCTACAGAAACTTAAATTGAAATGAAGTACATTGAATAATAATTTATTTTCATTTAATTAAAAAATTTCAAAAATTAAGTAAAGATTGGTTTTTTATTTTTATTAAATTCCCCTACTTAAGTAGTATGACCATCTTCTTCGAAGAGATACGATTAAATCAAATGCTGCCTCTACATGTAAGTTAACGCCATTAAATTGTTGCAACTAACGTTATTGCTGATAAAGCATCAAGATTCATGCAAGTAGTCAAAGATTTTTGCAATTTATTCATGAAATGCAAATCTCATTGGAAATCAAAATTTATTTATGAAACTTAGTTAAAATTTATTTATATTTTAAACCGAAAATATAAAAAGTTAATTCAATTTTAGTTGAAAATAATAATTTAAAAAATCTAAATTTAATAATCATAAACAATAGTTGATTATATTTTAAATCAAAATAATAAAAAATATAAAGATAGCAATATAAAAAATTTAATATTCATTGAAATTGATTCCAAAAAATAATTCATTTTAATATTAAATGTATAATTATAATAAAATTATTATATTATATAAAATATATAGTTTAAGAGTTAACTAAGAGTCAACGACGAAATTGTTACAAAATGGACAACGCGGCAGTTGCTGTGCGCCTTCATCTTCATTGCCACCATCCACACCTTTCTTTGTTATTTTGTTCCAACATGCAAAACAGGTTTTCAAGTGTTTGCATGGAAGTAGTAATCCGTCACATCTTTTTTCGAAACATACACAACAAAGAAACTGCTCAATGGGATGTAACGTAGTTTGTTGTGGGGCTGTTGATGAAGAAGCGACTAGGCTTTTATTGATAATATCGCTTACATCATCAGTATTCTCATTGTCATCGCCAATATAATTGCTATTATTATTATCATCTAAAAATCCTTTACATATGTCGTCCAAATATGTTACCATATTTAAAAATTCTACTGGACTAATTTTTTGAAGTTTTAACTCATTTGAGCCTCTTCTATTAGATTATGCCGTGTCTGTTGTAATACATAAATTAAAAAAAAAAAATATTAATCCTTAATATTTTTGTATGCTAAACAAAAATTAGTTACCTTGTATTTCCGCTATTTATTGGGCCTTGTTGAATAGCCACTTTCAATCAATAATGCCATTTCCCGAGTTTTTCGGAATTCTCCGTCTTGCAACTTCTGTAGAAATTTGAAAAAGTGACCTTTTTTGATTTATTTTTTGCCTAACACAACGTTGTAAGCTTCTATTGCACTAGTTGTACGAGTATGGCTATCAAACACTGATATTGTCTCCGGACCTTCCTGTTAAACAATCGTTTTTGTTATTATTAATATTTTTATAAATATGTTAACAAAAACTTACTCGTCGTATCCATTGTCTGTCAAAATATTCTAAAAATTGACGAAATGTATATTCGTGTGCAGCTAATGCGTCCTGACGAAGGATATTAAACATTTCTAGAATATGTTTAACTGGCAACAACGGCAAACACAAAAACTTATAATAGATGCGTTCCAACTCCTTTTTTGTGCGAATTGTATAGAAAAAGCTTTTAATTGTATGTGTTTTCCTTTTTATTGCTTGGCAATAGTGAAACCAACAAATTTGTAGATTATATTCGGGCGTTACGGTATGTATAGCATTTCTCATAGCCTTTTCGAAATCTGTAATAAATGAATTACATTTTAAATAAATGATGTTTGAATCAATATGTTGAAAAACTTCCTGGTAACATATTTCAGTTTTTTTGACATAAGAACAAAAATAAATGGGATAACCTGACATTTAGAGCAAATAAAAATAATAAGTATATTTTTTCATAATTGTTTCCAGCTGTGAAGCGACGATATGTGATGTTTACAAATATTCATCATTTGTTGTATAGTTTGTCACATCATGTGTGAGGTTATCGCATCGTTGTAGCGATCAAAATAGAATATAATGCTTACAAAATTCGCCAAATCATGAGTACAGCAATTGCAAAATATTCGTCTATGTTCGTCTAATAAGCGAACACCACGCATCGTCTCTTTATGGCTTTATATTAATAAAAATTATATAAAATTATTGTGCACCTGATTGATATACCCGATATGAATTATTAAAATTTGTTTGAAACAACCTACTGGACATATGTTAAATGTTGCATCTATCAAATATTGTCTTTATTCTGGTACAATATGGTTGGTATAAGTTGAATTATTTTGTCTGAAGCGAAAATACAGTATGAAAATTCATTTTTTTGAAAACAGCCTTTATAAAATTCCTGTTGCTCTGCATGCTTAGTTTTGCCGAAAGTGTTCATTATTTCACTGTTATTATAACATTCAATAATAGCTTTGCAGGTTTTTGGATTTGTTTTGAACATAGTGTTGCGGAGACGTAATAAATTTCGTTGCATCTTGCTAAAATTTAAACCATTAGCTACGTTTTGATACCTATTATACAGAAAAAGCACTCAATCAATTTAAAACTATTACGTATTTTGCAATTAGATTTATGAACAATATGCATTTTTGAAATTCATATTTAAAAAAATTATAATTGTTCTAGATAAACAATTAAAGTAAAAACTGATTACTTACTGTTGACAAGACAAATTAAATATGTCTCTTACATTTCCAACCATAGTGGAACTATTTCCAACAGATTTTGTTTTAATATCACTTAACAAGCATAATTTCATATATTTGTCTTCTTGATGCCCTAAATGGATATCGCTATGCGCAAATGAGAGTATGACAAGTCTAAAATATGATTTTTCAGGAGAGACGTTTAAATTTTTTCACTTTAAAATCATTTATAACTGATATGCAGCAACGTTAAATTTTACGGTTTGAATTAAAAGTCGCGAGTAATTAACAGTTCTCTAAGGTTTAGTCATTCGAATTGTAATAAATTAATTATTTTCAGAAATATTTAAGTCCAAAAATTTTATAATAGTATTGTTCGTAATTTTTTTATAATTTAGTATGGTAAACTATACTTGTAATACAATCAACCGGAAAATTATAATTTTTTTAGCTGCTAAGCGGCAAAAACTTGATTTAAATTGGAGAAATATTTATAGTAAGGATAATAAAACAGCTTATAATAGTTTTGTTGAATTTTTTTTTATTAAATTTTAGTCAAAATAATAATAAAACATACTATATCGTACATAAATATTCCAATTACTAAATAATATCACCAAATAAGATAATACAAAAATAAAGAATTCATTATATAAGTAAATTATTAAAATAATATTGCTTTGTTTGATTTTACTCGTCGTCCGAAGATTCCAAATTATGTGCTGAAAGCGGCAGGTTTCTATAAAAACTGTGGTATGCCGAATTAATGCTTTTTTTATTACAGAGATCGATTAAATCTTTGTATTTGGCCTCCGTTATCGGAAAGGGGGACTCGTAGGCTTGTTTTAGTTCAATATTCAATGTGATTGCTTTGGACGAGTTTCGCCCTCTTAACTTATTCTCCGTGACTAGAGCAATCATTCGGAATTGCTCTTCAAATTCATATTTATAGCTTAATATTTGCGGATTGTTTTTATCAATAAAAATATGTTTGACTTTGCTTGTACAAAATTTTTCCCCATTATTGTTTTTGGTAAAGTTTAATCTGTTAGACGGCGTTTTAAAATCAATAAAATTCGCGAAATTCATTTCAATAACTTTGTAGGCTATGGTGGTTTAACTTTCGCACATTTTATTAACTGGTACCACTGCTCTGGTATGAAAATTTCTTGATTTTTTCCCATCCTTTCAATACAGGAGTGGACGCTATCACCTTCATTTTTTGTGTGCCCCTTCTACAAGTATTTATGTGAAATATTGATGTCATAGTTTTTGGAAGCCCAGGCATAAAACGTATATAAGATTTTGTTTCGGTTTTGGCCAGGACAATTATCTGACCAAAATCTAAAATCCTTACAAGATGGATATAACTCAATAAATTGCTTAAGACAACTGGCCACTTCCGTTCCTCCACGTTTGCCAAGTGTTTCATGCCAAACAAAGCAGTGTGGAGTATTACTGTCCAGACAACATACAGTAAAATTATATACGAAGTATTTTCGCTTATAATAAAAAATTGAAGCACGGGATTGTGGTACTGTTTAAATTTTTTGAAAGTCAAAAACTGCACTAATGATGCTGCCACCACTTTGTTGAGCTTCAAATTTATCTACATCTTTCAACTTCCGTGATTCTTGTTTGTTCGATATGTGCCTGTCTTGGATTAATTTAGCCTTTTCTTTATCTTCGAATGACGAATTGTCAAATCCGATACACTGATCGCATTGATCTTTTTTGGGCACAAAAAATCCTAAATTAAAATTTTGATTAAAGACATTGCGATATTGCCGTTCAGTAACAGTGTGTTCTAACAAGTTTGCTGCCATATATTCGACAAATAACCGATACATTTTTGCTATTGTTAAATTTCCCTCTAAATATTTTTTGTTTGTGTTTTTTCGGCAATAATGTGAATCAATGCAGGGGAACGATTTTATGTGATCACATATCTTGTTGTACATTTCCAGCTTATGTAGGTCTTCAGAACGCTCGAATTTTCCTCTCCGATCGATATCTAAAACACCGTTCCCTAATTTTTTTTCTGATACGCTGTTGTAATCCATTGGCTATTTATGTCTAACGTATTCATAAACATTGTCTTGCATACCTAAAATTTTAAAAATTTAAAATAATAAAAGAAAATTAAAGTTTGCGTAGTGAAAATAACCATTACCTTCTGTCGAATTAACGAATTATTCTCGCTCGAAATTAATAAAAACTATTCTCGGTTGGCACATCTCTGGCGATTTGTAGTACATTTTGTGCGCAATTTTATAGTTTCTTCGGTATTTTGCGTAATAAAATGCCATTGGCGATAACGTTCGCCTAGGCTCAAAAATTGGTTAAAACAAATTTCTCTATCGCGAGCCGTTATTTTTTCTGAACATTTGTTTTGTCAGGAAGTACAAGGTGGCTGCACCTGTCGTTCTTTTATTGGCTGTCCTCTTTCATTTATATGAGGCAAACCCTTATTATAAGCCTTCTTTGAAAGTTGGGAAATCCAGTTTCGTTTATCCATTTTACGTTTTCTTACGATAGGTTTTTTCGACTTTGGTGAAGAATTATTGGCATCTACAACGTTGGGATTCTGTAATTTTGGCGTAATTGGACTCCATGCAGGGGTTTCGGTACCTGAATTGCAGGGGGTAGTAGCAATATGTATGCTAGACGCTACCCTACCTAAATAAACATAATTGAAATGGTAAAACTTTTACACCGCTAAATAATAACCTGGTAAGACTGACCTGGTAAGACTTTCTAACCTGGTAAGACTGAGTTTATATTATCCTCTGAAGAGCTTAGATCACTCTTACGTGGTTTATACTCGCTGCCACTGTCCGAAAAATCTATCGGAATAAGACAACACAGTATACTAGTTATTATCAAAGTACTTAAATAACCATTATACACAACTTACCAGAAGAACTACTATTAACATTATCTATTGGCTTTTCTATTTCATTGAAATTTTCATCCATTTCAACGTCACACACTAAAACATAATTTTCCCAAAAATCAATATCGATATATTGTTTTAACTTAAAATACGTACCTGGTAAATCCAGCTGTGGCTGAGAACTATCCCCAGAAATATTATCAACAACTGTTTCCATTGCTCTTTCATTATCTATAATAATATTACATATTAAAAGTTTTAGTTAGTTAATGCAATTAATTCCTCAAAAATACACTTATCATAGTCTTGCCGATTTTTTCATTAATTTGATTTAGTGCCAGTTTTAATATTTTTTTCGCTCTTTCCGACCTTTTTCACTTTAATTTGTATTTGCGTCCGTACTGCTTCAAGCACAAATGAAAACTAATATTATTGAATAAAATATTACCTGTCAAATTTTAGCGCCAAAAATTATTCTCAAATTTCTCCAATTAGAACTATTACAAGACTATATATGATTGATGAAATTCTAACAATTTCCCAAATAAAGTATTACAAAGTACAGTTATAATACATAAAATAAAATAAAATTCATTACAAAGAGTTATTATGCAAGTAGAAAACTAAAAAAATCATCTTAATGTATGATAAACGCGCTTGTAACGAGAAAAGTAAAAAAAATCCCGACCAAGGTTAGTTTAAAGCACTTTATTACTATTTTGGATAAATTTACGCCAGAAAATAGAATGAAACTATATTATGTTGTTTTTAACCACCAGGGAGGGTTTCAATATTAGCGAAAAAAAATTACAATATAAAACCGAAGACGGGCAATCCAAATTTACTATTATCTGAGAGTATGATATAGTTACATGTAATACCCTCATTTGAAATGAGCGATATGTTCATTAAAATTTTGAACCCGATTGCAAACATTTTCAATAATTGATACACGAGCTTTACATATACCGTAATAACACTTATACACTGTATGCTTATTATTCGTATATTCTCTTTTGTATAATTGTTTTTCATTTACCACATACAATATATTCGAATTTCTGCGTTTTCCACTGATAAAATGATATTCCATTTTTTATGTAATATATATGGATTTGTAATAAAAAAAAATTAAGCCAAATGTAACTTAATTGTGAATTTGATAAAAAAACAAAGTTAAATTACAATTACAAAACATAACAAGTAAACCAATGAATTGAAAAGATAAAACAATATTGAACTAACACCTGTGCCGGACATGTTGTAACTAACAATCATATTGTTCGATTCGATGCGTTTTCGGTAGAATAACGGTATTTTAGAAGTTAAAATATTTTTTTGTAAAAAATATTACTTCAAAAATACCAGTATTTTATCGGGAACGCATCCAAACGAAAAATATGATAGTTACAATATGTCGGGATGATATATTTCTCTATTTCAAATCTGTTAGTTTTACAAAATTATGTGATCTACCGTTTTATTTCAGCCGAAAATAACAAATATGTATATTTATTGGTTTAGTTTTTTATCTTTCTCCACAATACAACAAAAAACTGTTACAGGCAACAAGAAAACAATACAAAAAAAAAATTAAAAAATGATCACTGTGCAGGACAATAGGATAAGGTAAATTTAGTACATTTTCTTAAAAACATGAAATTACGCATCCATTTCTATGTGTATTGAAAACAAATGGAAATTTTATGTTTATAATGTGAAATAAAATATGCCTTTTTAAGCCATTTTGAAATTGAATTAAAACTTATATTTTTAAAATGACATAAAATATGCCTTTCTTGTGTCCTTTTCAAATTAAAATTGTTTTTGTAAAAAACCTTTGTTAAGTCAGAAAATTTGTTAAAAATATGACTTAAAAAAGGTTCGATTTTTTCATATAAAAACACCTTTTTTAAGTCAACTTTTTTAATTTCAACTTTTTTTAATTCAGGGAGCCTAACCCGTGTGCGCTAGAGTCTGCTGATTGATTATTTTTAACATGCTGTGTGAACCGGCTAATTGTCGATGAATTTTTAACGATTAAAAAATCGTCTGCAAGTGTAAATTTCGTTTTTTCATCACTCAATAAAACTAATTTTGATAGTTTTAATTTAGTAGTTCTAAATATTTATCAATCAAGTTGAGCATACTCATTTTTATACTCGTACATGAGCAAAAACCCTTCTAACAAAATTGTTAAATATTTCTTCGTATATACCGGATGCCAAAGTATATCGCATTACGTTTTTCTACCGATTTTATAGGAGTATTCGTTTTTGAATAACTAATTTTATTTAACATTCAATCAAGATCGTCAATGTTGTTATAAAACTATAGTTTTAGTATAAGCTGTCTCAACAGAATAAACCAAAAACTTTCATTCGAGTTAGCACTTATACGTATGTATGTTCACCATAGCATATTCGAGTATAATTTCTAGGCGTTAAAAATTTAAATATTCATACACAGAAAAAAACTTTTATATCGATTTTACATCACGTTTGGTTGCATATACATACAGCTATTTATTTACATATGAATAATACGTACATAACCCTACTTATATCCAACCATATTACATCACATCAACTCAATAAAATTAACGTATATTTGTTATATTACCAACAACAACTGCTCGACATAAGGAATTAGGAAAATTTGAACCACATGTGTTCAAAAGCATTAAAAGCTTGGAGAGGCAAAAAATTTTAATAAAAAAACAATAAAAACTATTTTATGCTCTGAAGCTTAATTTTTTTAAGCACTCTTTAAGCATGTATATTCTCGAAAACTCTATGTACTTTGCAACGTACATAACCTAGAAAGAAACGCGAGAAATTCATAAAAGCTAAGAAATGTAAATGTACAAAAAAGGTTAAAATTCATATTCGAATCGGAAGGATGGAAAGCAAATTTCACATGGTAGTTTGTTGATTTTACATTTTCATGTAATTATGTTAAATTTTTTGATGGATTCTTAATAGTTTTTTTTGGTTTGTGTACTGCATCTGCTAGCTTAGGTACACCACCAAATATTGTTTACGTCAACAGTGTTGTAGTACGCGTATAAAAGACGTACTTTGATAGCAAAGGGATAAAATTTAAATTAAAAATGTATGAACCCCCGGATTCAATATTTACGAGAAATTCATTTTCTGTTATAAAAATAATTTTAATATTTATAAGGATGATTGAGGTGTATAAATTCTTAAAAACAAAAGTCGAGAAAAGGGATAAACATTTTTTATTTTATTTTTAACTTTGAAATATTTTTTCGTCGTTTTATAGTCAATTTGTTTTGTTATATTTTGGTGCGTACTTTAAAAGGTTTAACACAACAACGAAAACACATACATAATTTATAAAATTTTGACCTTTAAGATTGGAGAATCTTATTTATGCAGGGGTTCAAAAAAATTTTTTTTTGAATTTTTAAAATATTTACTTATATTTGTTATGGTGAAGCTTTATTTTCTCGATCAATTTTATCCCCCTCGCTTTTTTTTCCTGTTTCGGTTGTTGAAACATGTCAAACGGAAGAATCAAATAAAAACTTTGTAAAATAAAATATGATATCTATTTAAATTTATATAATAGCCTTATAAAATCACCCTTAAATCTTTCAATTCTTTATATACAATTTAATTATATTTTTATGTAAATTTAAGTAATTACAGCGGAAAAGTACATAAAAAATTTTAGCCAATCTGGGCAGAAGGAATATTTAAATAAAATAACGTAAATATAGGGACGAAATGATTCCGTGGTGTCAAATTTACGCTAAATTAATTAAATTTATTTTTATTTATATATTTTTAATGTATTTTTATATACTTTTTATTTTATTTTTATCTCAATTATATACGTTGTATAAATAAAACAAACAATTGTTGTTTTATGATTAATTCCGCAGATCATATTAAAATATAATAAAATAATAGGAATTTAAGTTGTTTACTAAGTATAATTTTAAATCAAATTAATTACACCAACCAAAATTAGATTTGTATAAATATCAAGCTAATTCAACATATAAGTCTATAGGTATGTATTCCTCTGAACAATATTGTGATTTGTTATGCAAATTGAGCATAACCATAAATTCCAACAAGATATTACCATATTTTCACAATATTTCATAAAAATGAACATGATTTTTGTTTCGCCCCCTCGATATGATTTTTTGCGTGTTTTCTATGTACAGTTGATTTGAATAGTTCAATAAATCGATCAATCAAACAATTTTTCCATTTCAATTTTTCTTCAATTTATCTCAAGGGAGCAATTTGATATTTAAACCCAATTTATATATTATAGTTGTACATATTTTTCCTGTCAAGGCCGCGTGTTTAGATGGATGGAACAAATTGTACAAAATAATGATCATAAAAACTGAAATCAATAATAATGCTTGATTTATAATAGCAACAGGTCAATAATTTGGATACACGTCCATTCAACTGTCAGAGACGTCTTAATATGATAATATTGTTAATTATGATTAAGTAATTTTCGAAACTGTATAGTATCGATTTAACATTTTAAACAAATTTATTATGTTCATCTTCTAGTTAAAATAACTGAACCAAAAAGTTATACAGGAAGCGATGATGTAAGTTGAATGCAGGTTAATAATATATTTAGGTCATAATGCTTTATCCATTTCCATTACTGAAATGTATTTTTCATGTTTCAAAAACTTTACGATTTTACTGCAGCTTTCAGTTTAATAAAAAAATGTATCTACAAAATTGGTTACTTAATAATAATTTTCAATTCCAGTGTGGTATTTAAAGTATGTTATAAAATTGATTTTAAGACATGATCTAATTCCGCTTATTAGTTTTCAACCAATTGCCAATGAAGCCAGGAGGTTTAAAGAATATTTTAGCACTTCTGAAAGATAAGGTATTCAGACATAGCAGCGTATGTCTCTTAGTTTGACCAGAAAACTATCCAGGAAAGTTTTTGTTGTCGTATATTTCCGTGATAAATTCAATTCGCAGTCCGAGAAGGTAGCTCGAAGTTTCCGACTAATTGATGGAAAACTTAATAAAGGCCAAAACTAAATTCTGTGAGAAGTTGTTTCTGGGCGATTCTTTAACGAATCGCTGATTGTTTACCATTATGGTCTGTTTTGATAAAGTTGGTTATACCTTTCAACTCAAAAGACTCTTTTGCCATAACTATTCGGTTAAAACTTGAAAAAATATGTTCAGAAATGATGGTATTAATTTTTAAAATTTTAAAGACTAATTGGTTTCTGTAATTTTTGAGTGGACGATCAGAGGAATGAATGTCGAATGAATCTTCTGATGTGTTCGTGAAGTGGATTATATCCATGCCGCTACTGTTGACAACTTTAATGGAACTTTACCCTTCAATTAAAGTTTTATTTTCAAAATTAATCCAAAAGATTGGTTAAAAATCCCAAAACTTGCCGTGGTGGACAATCGTTGGATTAGTTTTAATAAGAAGTTCTTTCTTTTATATAGGGTAAGAAAAGTAAGTGAAAAGTGAGGGCACAGTTTTCGATGTGGTATGTGTCTATGTGTCTGTCTATACTTGGGCGTTTTACATGTGTTGGGAAATCCAAGTGGGGTTTTGGCAGTGATCGGCTCACTTACTTATCTTATCTTGGCTTACGCTTTCTCGTTTTTTGATGTTTTTTCAAATATTTTAAGAATTTGGAGTGCATGTGTGATTGGGCTGGTCAGGATCATTTCCCAAAGTTTAAACGCAATCGACGATTTTAATAGTGAACTGTTATTTCGTCATACTTCAGCGGCTCTGCGTCCCAGGTGGATCGACTGCTCAGGATAGAACTTCATATTTGGAGTTTTTTGTTAGTTTGGGTGAGATTAGAAGTTCTTTTGGAGCTTTTTATTTTTTGACAGTATTTTGATGTTGCATTTGCGAGGGGGTCAGTTAAGAAAGGCTTGATTCTAGGTTAAAGTTGTAGCAAGTCTGGTCCGGATCTTTATCCGCAAATGACTAATTTTGATAGAAAACGTTTTTTGTGAGAGCCTGTTCATGTTTGCAAAGGTTTTGGGGGATGCAGGATTTGCAAAAGACCTGGTAGACGTGGAATGTTCTGGATTGGTCTTCCAAATCCAGTTGGATCTCTTGGTTGAGCGGGTGTGCCTGTTTTTGTTGTATAACTTTTTCGTAAGAATTTTTAAGTTTTTTAATTGGTCCAGTACATTTTTCTGGAATTTGGTTGGAACTGTACATTTTTTATAAAAAACTTGTTTTCACCGAAATTCGTCTAAGTTTTTGTTTTTTCTTTGGTATGATTTGTTTCAAAACAAACTTTTTTTTTGTTTTTTTTTATTATTTTGGAGATGAGCCGACGACTACGGTTTAAGATTGTATGAATGCAGAGCAGACGCGTATAAACACAACACTTGATATTTTCTCCATAGCTAGATCGAATAGACAAAGATTGCAATATCAGGGGACCTCCATACCGATATGAAAATGTTGTACAGAGTTTTGGCATATGAGCTTCATGCGAGTCTGGTGCTGGGAATCTTAAAATTCTTTGGTTGCCTTTAGTTGCCGTAGTATCCAAGTGTTGTGGAGATTGTCGTTTATTCGAGTTAAGAGAGGGTCGGATATTGGCCAGAACTTCAATGAACAATTGCTTTTACTAAGCGACAAAAGTTACCTTTTTCTTGTTGGACTTTTTATAGTGCCGTTCATTAGCTAGAAGCAAGGTCAAGCTTAAGCATAACATTACGTAACGAATCTTTGTATTGCCCATTTCATTTTTTTGAATTAGGGTATTTTGCAAATTGGTTGTGGAAAAAAGGGTATAATACCCCAGAAAGAGGTACGTCTGGCCACCCTAATTGTTTTTCGTTTGGTTAATTTTATGTTCCTGTGAAGTGGTAACTAAAATTTTGTTAGTTCTGTTATTTCTGAGCGCGCGTTCCCCTACATTAGTTTTTCCTTCCTTTGTCTTATGTTATAATCATAATTATCGAGCTCGAGCTTTCATCTCATTTTTTTTTGTTTTTTTTTACAGATATTTTAATGAATTTGAGAGGTTTATGATCAGTAACAAACGCAAACTTATTACCGTAAATTACTTGGAAGTTTTTCACAGGTCATATTATTGCCTCTGCCTTCTTCTCCCTTGTTTCGAAGTTGGTTTCCGTATTATTTAACGTTCTTGAGGCAAATGCTATTGGCGTCTCTAATTTGTCTTAGATTTGGAACCTTTGGTAATAACCAGATAATCCAAGAAATTGTTTTATTTCCTTAAGAGTTTTTGGCAGTGGCCACTCTAATATTTTTATTTTATTTTATCTTGATTTAATTCAACTTCATTTTGAGTTATAGCGTGTCCTATGAAATCAGTTTATCGTTTCAGAAATTCACATTTATCGAGTTGAATTTTTAAGTTGTGAAAGTCTTTGAAGTACTACATCAAGGTTTATGACATTTATTTTGAGATTTCTAAGATTATATCTAATAACGATGATGTCGCCAAGATATTGACACATTTTTCCAATTAGGCCACGCAGAACATTGTTCATGGCTCTTTGGAATGTCGTAAGACCATTTTTTAATCCAAACAAGCCACAAATAACGACTATAACGGCCGCTTCCTCATGCTCGTTGAACAAATCCAAAACCAACTTGAACACCCTTGTTCGAGATGTTTGTGCGTAATACTGAGAGTGGAACTTGTAATATTTTCACCTCTTTGCTTGTAAAGGTCGAATTGTTGATTGTTATCGTCTCATTAGTATATTACCCAACAAAAAAATTTCCTTCAAATGTTGAAACAGATGTTTCCATGGAAGTTGCTTAAAAAGATGTTGTAATCGTTGAGGGTGTTGATGATTTGTTCGTCTGTAACTTCTTGGGTCCATTTAGATCGCATTGCTGGACGATTCCAAATATTTCATCTTGGTTGAGAATAAGTTCGTTAAACTCGAGGTAAATATGCTTGGTGTTACTGGATTAAGTTATTCGTAGGATGATGTGGTTATAATTATCCCGTCTATTAGTTTTAGAAAATGAGAGAGTTTAGACTCATCCTCCTATCCAAGATTCGTTATAACTTAAATATTAATATAATAATATGAAAAAAAATTTAGTAACTGATGATCGATTCCTTCACGAGCATTATCGGTTCAGCATATTCGAGTGTTTCTATTTCGTTGGTATAAGGCAGGGTTTCCACTTCCATCCGTAAACGACTAATTTTCCCTCTATTTAACTAGTTAGTGTTGACGATTTTCCCATTGGCTAGCTCAGCAGCTCGGACAATTTTTTGTATATCATCTTTTAGGATTGTGAGCCGATTGAATAGTACTTGGTGAAGTTTTTCTTCTGACTCTTCGTGTAATTGATCCATAACTTTGTTATACCTCGCTAGCATTTGTTGAGCGGTATTCGTTAAAGCTTTGTTGATCTCGTTTTGACTCTTCATTATCTGGTCCCAATCAGTATCATCCGGCGATCCAGCAATCCATTTCCAGGCGCTATCCATCCAGGTAATCGATCTTTCTTTTTGCGAGTGACCCTTCAATACCGAAATCAGCTGTGTTATAACTGTGCGTACTTGATGGATTAATTGCGGTTGAAGGGTATTGTCTTGATGAATGTAGGTGTAATTCAATCAATGACTTCCTCATAATGGAATGTTTTCCATGGTCCTCATCAAATTACGAGCGGTGTAGTATACTCGTAGATGCTCAGCGACACGGTGTAACCCCAAAACAGACGGTAAAAAGAAAAGAAGGAATTAATGGAGTATTTTGTGGTAGATTTAGATTTTTTCTTCTGTCTTAAAATTATAAATACATATTTAAAATAGAAATATTTTCACGGTATTTTGTGGTTTTTACAGATTTTGTTTGCAAAATAGGCGTTAAAAATAAAGCGCTTTACAACTTTTTGGAAATAACTGATGAGTGGAAAAAATATTGCTTTCGTTCGTTATTCAGTCGGAAATCAGGTATTTCGTCGGTTATTCAGTAACATTCTTAAAATGTTTAATTACATTTCCGTAAACTGCGATTGCATTTTGACTCAAGGAACAAATCAAAGCCAGTTGACAGTTTACAAATCAAAGCCTTGCTTCCTAAAATACGAGTCTCCGGGTTTTATACACGGGTTTTACAGTCACTATAAAAAGAAAAACAAAAATGTGATATTGCGAGATATGATTTTACGTTTCGAATTCAGTAGAGTTAGGTACTCGTAAGGTTACATATGGACATTACATTTCTTGGACGCCTTTTATTAAATATGTTCAAGTTCTTTTATTTATAACTTCTAATAATATTTTTTTTTCTAATTTCAGGTAAGCTCCATACGAATGAATGTTCAATAATACCAGTAAGTAAGCAAAAACAATTTAAAAAAAATTTAAACCTACCGCCCAAGCTGTTTTTAAGGCTAATACCTAAAAGCTTAAATACAAGCTTAAATAAATAATAATAAGCTCAGATAAGCTTAAAATATCCAATACCACGATATCGTAATATAAGTTCCCCATATTTTCGTGTAATATATCATTTGTTGTTGGATCAGGCAACAATTTCGATATAATTTTAGTGCATAACTCTTCCGTTTCAGCGCTGGTAACTAATGAGATAATATAAGATAAGATAGGATGTTTACAACGCAAGGCAGATGTAAGGCTGCTTAACTATAATTTATTTCATTTTTCCGAACAATTCAAATGATATTCCACGCAACCATGTTTTAGGACACGTTTCCGCCACAAAAGTAAAAGATATGCGGATACATTCGTAAATGTTATCCCTCCCCTGGTCTATTGAATTCACTATAATTATGCGTCGTTTCAAATTCCAGAGCGCATGAGATATACCTTTTTGGTGTGTAGAGTGACGTCAAACAACACCATAGCTGCGGTGGTTCACCCTGGTCGGCAAGATGTTATAGTAAACCTAATTATCTATTACACCCGAAAATGAAAACAATAACACGAAACGGCATTTAATAGAAAAGGAAAAATAGCCTAATGCTTTCCTGTTCCTCCTCCTATCTATCTACATTATTGATGGTAGCGATAATTGATTACGGATATTTTTTTTTGAAAACGCATTAGTATACTTTAGATTCGTGCTAACAACTTCAAGTGCAAATTCTGAGAAAATAAAAAAACTAAAACAAGACTTTTGCTTATTTGTGTGGTTGTTCCCATCTAGTTAAAAAAAAATAAAAAAAAATAAAAAGGCATAAGTAGAGTGCGCGAGAATATTGTAGGGGTCCCGCAATTTACGGCCCATTGACGCAGCTATATAAGTATACACGTCCGACAGTTAGAGTTTAGCTCCACTTCTAAAGGGCGATACGATTCCACTTAGAATCGATTAATAACGCGTTTGATTTGGAGGCGCGGTAAGTCATTTATTTAATTAAGTGTTGTTTGTGATTTGACTAACCCTAATCAATATCGTTTTGCTTGGTTGCGTTAATGAAGGTTGAGTGCCGCTATTTGGGTGATCGGACCTCAAATACACATCACCCCGCGAACATTCCGTCCGTTTGAAGAGTAAACTGATTAACACTATTGCAATCACCAAAGGATTAAAGGGATGGCAATCCAGACGTGCAGGGGGTTACCTATTTCCTGATAAACTAACCCGATCAGTGGTGTTAGGAATTTAACCGCGATTGAGTACTCAATCGCGCTTAAGAATTAACAATAGTTAATTTCGTGTTTCGATTTTTTTTTTTGCTTGACCTTGACATCTGATACGAGAGATCTAAAGTTATTCCGTTATTGGTTATTTAGAATCTACCCAAAAGTGTATTAATTTTCAATATATGTTTTTGTGAGAAAAAAATAATTAAGTCAGAAATTTTTATTTGACGTTTTTTGAATTACGTTCTAAATTCAATGTTTGTTCTTAAAATAATTTTTCATGTTGTTGTAATTTGATATTGTAAGTGCGGTAAAAAAGTTGGATAAGTTTAAAAACGCGCGCGCGGGATTGTCTAGATTGGGATTTTCTGTGTACTTTTAGCTGCATTCAACAATTCCTGCGCAAGGCCTTACGAAGGACAACGAATGTAAGTTTTTTTTATATTATATTTAATCGGCCCTACTTAACGGTATATACTAACCTCTATAAATTTATATATAGAGTAAATAAATTTATTCAACAAATTTACCTTCATATTTATATATCATTATGTTATTTTTTTGTTGGAAGTGGTAGCAAACCCTTCTGTTATGTTTAAATGAGAATTATTTTTAATAAATCTATCATGTGAATTAACTGAAGTGTTGTAGATTGAGAGGAGTGAGGTGTGGGACGTGCAGCGATGGATCTAGTGGTTCGGTAAATTACAAAGAAAAAAAGTATTTCCGTACGTAAGTTATTTTTGTGAGCACCACAGGTGCTGATAGTTAATTATTGATGTATTAGATTATGTTTAGAATATATTGAGTATACAAACAAATCTCCTCCGTTTTATCAACAATTTGACATTTATTGTGAATTATCGATAGGTTATGTTTTATTCAAAGTATTGTGTATGGGTGGCCACTACTTTTTCCAATGTTTCTGGCAACATACGAATATCACACCGAATGGTTCATCTTTTGAGGCTACTCATGCATCTACCCAATGAGTGGTATCTTCATATGATGTGAAGTGCTGCTCAGACAGGCCATGCGCCATCAAAGCGCCTCTCTTGATCATATGGTATGCCGTTTGTAAGATTTTAGATAAATTAAAACTTTTAGTCATCAATTAATTTGGTGGTAAATTATTGCTTTATAGAGTATATATGTATGTATCCTATATATCATTAAAAATGTCTTGAAGAATGTCGTAAAATCGTCATTACTCAAAAGTAACGGGTGATTTTTTAAGAGCTTGAGAACTTTTTTTTAAAAAAAAACGCATAAAATTTGCAAAATCTCATCGGTTCTTTATTTGAAACGTTAGATTGGTCCATGACATTTACTTTTTGAAGATAATTTCATTTAAATGTTGACCGCGGCTGCGTCTTAGGTGGTCCATTCGGAAAGTCCAATTTTGGGCAACTTTTTCGAGCATTTCGGCCGGAATAGCCCGAATTTCTTCGGAAATGTTGTCTTCCAAAACTGGAATAGTTGCTGGCTTATTTCTGTAGACTTTAGACTTGACGTAGCCCCACAAAAAATAGTCTAAAGGCGTCAAATCGCATGATCTTGGTGGCCAACTTACCGGGCCATTTCTTGAGATGAATTGTTCTCCGAAGTTTTCCCTCAAAATGGCCATAGAATCACGAGCTGTGTGGCATGTAGCGCCATCTTGTTGAAACCACATGTCAACTAAGTTCAGTTCTTCCATTTTTGGCAACAAAAAGTTTGTTAGCATCGAACGATAGCGATCGCCATTCACCGTAACGTTGCGTCCAACAGCATCTTTGAAAAAATACGGTCCAATGATTCCACCAGCGTACAAACCACACCAAACAGTGCATTTTTCGGGATGCATGGGCAGTTCTTGAACGGCTTCTGGTTGCTCTTCACTCCAAATGCGGCAATTTTGCTTATTTACGTAGCCATTCAACCAGAAATGAGCCTCATCGCTGAACAAAATTTGTCGATAAAAAAGCGGATTTTCTGCCAACTTTTCTAGGGCCCATTCACTGAAAATTCGACGTTGTGGCAGATCGTTCGGCTTCAGTTCTTGCAGGAGCTGTATTTTATACGGTTTTACACCAAGATCTTTGCGTAAAATCTTCCATGTCGTCGAATAACACAAACCCAATTGCTGCGAACGGCGACGAATCGACATTTCACGGTCTTCAGCAACACTCTCAGAAACAGACGCAATATTCTCTTCTGTACGCACTGTACGCATTCGTGTGGTTGGTTTAATGTCCAATAAAGTAAACTGAGTGCGAAACTTGGTCACAATCGCATTAATTGTTTGCTCACTTGGTCGATTATGTAGACCATAAATCGGACGTAAATCGCGAAACACTTTTCGAACCGAACACTGATTTTTGTAATATAATTCAATTATTTGCAAGCGTTGCTCGTTAGTAAGTCTATTCGTTATGAAATGTCAAAGCATACTGAGCATCTTTCTCTTTGACACCTTGTTTGAAATCCCGCGTGATCTGTCAAATACTAATGCATGAAAATCCTAACCACAAAAAAATCACCCTTTACCATTGTGGCGCTGAAATTAGTTTCATTAAACTCATTTCAATAAAACTAGCTGACCTGTGACTGAATAATCAGTCACGTGAATACATTTTGTTGAATTTTTGGTTAAGAATATTTTTTAAGATGTAAATTTGATGCACTTTTATCAAAAATAAAGTAAATTCATATACGTGGTTAATTTTTAAATCTTAAACGGCAAGCACGCGCTCAAATGTACACAGTATGACTTACGTGTCAAGTCAAATATTCATATCTCAAACAGGAAGCGCGCGCTCGGAATCACATGATCACTTACGCAACCAAACTAAATAATAAAATCTCAAAAGGGAAAAGCACACAATTGCTGAGGCAAACTTTAATCTAAATATTTCATAAGAAATGTACAAAAGGATAATAAAATAGTCAAATATATTACAATTTACATGCACAGGATCTCTTCAAAAAATACATTCTTTGTTGTGATGTGCCCATCCCGATCAGCTGATTGATCGCTTGTCTCAACGATAAACACTTTGAGTCCGTCAAATGAGCTTCATCGTGAAAAGGCCACATACATCTGATCATGCGTAAATACGGGGGCCGGCAAGTACACTCCTACCTTGTTCAAGCTTTAACCCTGACTCTTGTTGATGGTTATGGCGAACGCAAGCTGAACCGGAAATTGAAGGCGAGACATTTTAAATGAGAAGATGCCTTCCGCGGGTGAGAGCTTAATGCGTGGGATGAGAACGCGCTCGCTTTTTGAGAAGCCAGTCAGCACCTCACATTCTAGAATGTAGCGGTTTATTTTTGCGACGCGCATGCGTGTTTCATTGATTCGATCCTTGCTAGCGTTTCGATTCCTCATCAAACGAACAATCGCGTTTACCTTTAGCGGGATGGCTTGGCGCGGCAATCCGGACCCTTTAATCTTGTTGAGAAACTCGACGGGTAGGCGGAGTTCCTCATGCATGTCGTCACTCTCAAGTTTATCAGTACTATGTTTCTCTTCTTGCTCGCCGGGCAGGAGGTCAAGCACCTGCTGATTGATTAGCGCGCAATCATCATTCTTGGGTGCAATGATGGTGCGCTCCTCAATGGTTCCCTCAGCTGGTGTTATGTTGATGTCACCATACACGAAATCGATCACACTTTGAGGAAATCTGCCAGAAGTGTGATCGAGTCGGTTCGAGCATTGTCGTTTCCAACAGAAAGCAAATATTGCGCAAACTCGTCCTCACCTTCATCGACGCGCATGTTCTTGGTGAGTGTAACCTTATTTACCAATTTCCAAAGCGAGTTCAACTTGATGGTAGGTTCGCGCGCGTCTCGCCTTCAGGTAGTCACCACACATGAGGATGATTTTCCCAGCCAATGGAACACACACTACCCGTCTATGATTGTGAGCTCTGCTCCTGGCATGATTAACTTTGAATTTAAATCGCGCGTCAACCATTAAGCAACTTTGAAATTGATTCGCGCGTCGACAGTGTTACAACTACGAATCTGAATCGCGTACCAACTGTTTTACAACTTTGAATTTGAATCGCGCGCCACTAATTTGAACACAAATATTTGCTTTTTGATAGTCCCATAAAATTATCAAATGTTGCAAGATTTCACGTGCACAAAAACTTGGAAATTTTCTGAAACCACCTGAGGTACCCATTTCGAGTACTTTCCGGTGGAATTTTTCCGATATTTCTAGCCCACGCACAGCTCAATATTTATGTCGACCTACCCTGAAAAAATTTAAACGGATCGGATCGTGTGACCCCTAAGGTCATTTTAACGTTGAGTATGAAACAATTAAGAGCATTAATATAATAGTAGAGATAGAAGATAGATAGAAGCTGACTTTCGACTGAATAATCAGTCACGTGAATACATTTAATTGAATTTTTGGTTAAGAAATAATTAAGAAGATTTTTTAAGATGTAAATTTGATGCACTTTTATCAAAAATAAAGTAAATTCATATACGCAGTTAATTTTTAAATATTAAATAGATAGAGTGTCATGACAAAATTGTATTTTTACACTCACAGTCACAACTATTAACACCAAAATGTATGTAAAATCATTTTATGTTCTCTGTTTTGTTTAATTGAGATTCAATTACAAAGTTTCTACTCATTTTGTCATCACAGTGTGTCATCACAAAAACATCAGCAATTTTAATAAATGTTGTCATTGTGACGGTGTAATGCGCATGATCATAGATTCAATATAAACATATTTTGTCATGGCATTCTGGCGTCGTGACAAAATTTTGCTGAAAACACCTGAGGTACCCGTTTCAGGTACTTCCCGGTGGAATTTTTCCGATTTTTCTAGGAAAGGCAAACCGCTATATTTATGTCGACCTACCCTGAAAATTCAAACTGATCGGATCATGTTTAGGGGTCATTTTAGGGTTGAGTTTGAAAAAATTAAGCGTATTAATATAATAGATGATGTGACATAATTATAAATCATTCATGGTTGAAAGGTCTTGAATAGTGATGGGCGAAATTGATAGTTATGAGTATCGGTATGAGTTGATATTTTCAAACCATTAACCGGATACTTTTAACCCGATACTTTTAACCGATATGTTCTTACTCGCATTGTATTAATTTGGTTTAATTTTTTATATGGAAGTAGTCTATATAGTTCGAACAAACAACTTTACTCGTATAGTATTAATTTAAAATAAATGTAAAATTAACTTTTCATAACTTTATAGTTTTTATTAAATGATTATGAAATATTTAAAAAAAAATTAATTTAAAATGATGTATCATGTTGTATTAAATGATACATTTTCATTTTAAGCGATATTACAATTTTCTAGTTTAGAAAATAAGAATTGCTTATAAGATAATACCCTAAAAATTAAAACACCGCCACCGAGTTAGGATTTACTCATCAATTGGACCCGGAACACCGATTCGATTTACTCAATCAAACACCGATATACTCAAATCCGAAACAAATCATACTGACTCAAACACCGATATACTCAAATCATTAATACGTGTATTTGGATATTTCGAATGTTTCTGTTTCTGTGCGTCGTGTGGTTTCATTCTTTTTATTTTAACGTTTTAATGATATAGACGTCTACATTCTTTTTATATGACTGTCTCTGATTTTATATAATTCACGTTCATGCAAGACAATAATGGCTCTATTCCATGGAAATAATCTGCTGTCAGCAAAAATAAAAGCGAGAAAAAAATATAGATATTACTGGTTGTGTACGAAACAAAACATGTTGTCAGTAAAATTTTGCTGAGAGGGGAAGTGTGATAGGGGAAGTTTACTGCCATAATGCTTCCATAAAAAATGTAAATTTTAATATTTTTTATGGCAGCATTTTTCACACATCTACATAAAATGTGTGTAAGGATAAGAAATTTTTCTCACACTCATATAAAATAAGTTGTTTGCCATTTTTATACTCAAATGTCGATTTTTTTTTTTTTTGGGTTGAAATTTATTAACGTTAGTGGTTTTTGTGGTATATATATTAAATATCGAATTGTACGAAATTGTATAAATTAAATATTTTATGTAATTTTTATGTTATGCCAAAATGTGAAACCATAAAATTTTACTATAAAATGAAATAAAAATTATTTCTGTTCTTTGTCACTCTCATGAAATTTAAAAAAAAAAATTTTTTTGCGTATTATAAGCAAAAAAATTGCTGTCAGCAAATTTTATCCATGGAATTAAAGCATAATGCTGTTGATGAAAAAGAAACAAATCAGAACACTTCTCTTCCTTACACGTTGTTATTCCTATCCAGCAGAAATGAGAAAACAGTATTAACCTAGTACCATTGCATTTACAAAATCATTATCTCTGTTTTTGGTTTGCACTTTACACTTAAAAATATTTTCTCTTTCTACAGTCAAGAATTTCGTCGAAACGTCAAAAAGTTGTGTCGTTTTTGTTTCTGTTTGCTTTGATTTGGTTAGTCGCATGAAATTTATAAAATTATTTGAAACTATCAAGTTATACAAGGATTCTGGAATACAAATTCATAGATTCAAGTAAGTATCCGATTAAATAGAAAGTTGTTGTACTGGTACTCTTGACAAGTCTACTTTTATCACAGTTTGTGAACTTGGAAACATTTCGAAAGGGCAAATATCAGCTCCAAGCACTTTTCTTCCGAAAATAAAATCCAATTGGAAAAATCACAAATTTAACAGCGGAATTTTAAATGATTTCTTAACACACATGTTTTTCCCGAGAATGGGGGAGGGGAGGGGTGGGCATTTTATTAAGGTATTGTTATATTATATTTTCCGCTATTACCATTTTATTATATTCATAATACTAAACACTGGTAAGTACTGTGGTTCTGTTAAATTACACTACCGCTCAAAAGTGTTTAGACACTGTCTAAAACAGCATAACACCTATAAACACTCAGTAAAAATGTGAAAATTTTTATTTTCTAGGTACATGCACACAACTATTTATGGCAATATACTAAATAAATGGTAAAATTAAAACATTTAATTTAAATTTTGCTTTCATCTATGTATGTGACCTCCCCTTGATTGAACAATCGCAGCACGCAGTCGAGGCATTCTCACAATAAGTTTTACCAGAGAATCTGCCGTTATTGAGTTCCAAATTGATTGAAGTGTGTTTCACATAACATAGCTGTTAATTGTTTCTTCCTCCTCTAAATGGCGAAGATAGCCTTTACATAATTTAGATGAATGTTTTGGGTTATTTTCTTGTTGAAAGATAAAATGTTGGCCCAAAAGTCGAATTCCTGAAGGTTTTGCGTGGTTCTCAAAAATTCTCCGGTATATCCTTCTTTCCTTAGTATCTCGTCAATTTTCATAACATCACCTACACTAGTACCAGCAAAACAGCCCCAAATCATCACTGCACCAACTCCATTCTTTACGGTAGGGGCAATACACTCTTTTCTGGCACGTTCACCTACAGATATTGAAACAAATATTCTCCGTCGGGTACAAAATACTTCACATTTGGAATCATCCGTTCATAAAACCTTGTTCCAATCTTCTACCGTTCAAAGTTAGTATTCACGGGCTCATTTAAGTCGTTTTTGCTTATTTTGTTTACGTAGTAATGGTTTCTTTCTTCATTGCATTACGGTCATGGAGTCCGGCTTCCTGTAGGCGAAGTCTAACGATAGAAACATTAACTGGATTTTGGCGACTAACATTTAATTCTCCGATTATTTCCGGGCTGTTTTTCATCTATTCATCTTGCTAGTAATCACGATTTTATGATCATTTGCAGATGTTGTCGCTCTTGGTCTTCCACTACTTGTTTTATTAAGAAAACTGCCGCATTCCCGATAATTTTTAACATTATAATCGATCGTAGAGTGGTTTAAAATCATTTTTTTGGCAATCTGGCGATTACATATGCCAGCTATCAGACCGCAATTGATTTTATTTGACGCATTTTACTGAAATTATTTCCTAGAATAAACTCGTCTAATATCTTTTTCTGGAAATTCCTACAGACTATTACTGTAATTGTTCCGTAATAAACAGTTTACGACTATCCGACTAAGCTCAGGTAGACGGTAGTAAAATTAACCCTATATCATTGGTATTTATATAATGAATCTGCATTTCAGATAAGTAATTCATTTTATACAAATGTTGTTTCGTGAACGTAATACTGTATACGTCCCTTAAGCTAGCAGAACCCATACAGCAGAACATTACAAGATAGTATGGATAATTATAGGCTAATTAAATGCCACATTAAACAATTTTGGGCTCCTCCCTTCCAACTAAAACGCGGGTTCTGCTAGCCTTAGAAAAAGTTAGCAGAACCCATATCAAAAAATGATCTAAAAACAATTGGAAAATTAAAAAATAATTTTGGGCTAATTAAAAGCCCTATTTAATTTTTTTTATTCGGCTCGATCTAGAAAATGCAAAAGGCTTTATCATTTCAAAGCTAGCAGAACCCAAATCAAATATCGGTCCAAAATCGAAATTAGAACTCAAAACAAGATCAATTGATAAACAAATAATTTTAGGCTCACTACGGGCTATTCAAATGCCCCATTGAAAAATTTTGGGCTCCACCCGTTTTTGACCAGACTTCAGGTCATTTAATCTAAAGCCAGCAGAACCCAAATCGAAAATCGGACCAAAACCGAAATTAGAACGCAAAACAAGATCAATTTGCTCTCTTAAATGCCATATATCAGTCAAGAATTCCAAGAATGTACAATACGACGATAACCAATGAAAACATTCAACAATTTAACTTGACTTTTGTTCGACTTGGACGTGCTTTTTCCAGTTTTTCGTTTCAGTCGGAAGGCACCATTTCGACGCTGTTGACTGGTTTGCATGTCAAACTCGTAAACCCATGTCTCATCACCTGGTATAATGCGTTTTGAAAATGTGGGGTTGGAATTGACTCGTTCTAGCATGCCTTCAGCGACCTTTGCGCGATTGAGTTTTTTGAAAAAAATTCAGGTCTTTCGGAACTAGTCGGACGGCAACGCGAGCCATACCCAAACAATCGTGTAGAATGGTAAAAAACGGGTGGAGCCCAAAAATGTTTAATGGAGCATTTAATTAGCCCATAATGAGCCTAAAATTATTTGTTTATCAATAGATCGTTTTTTGCGTTCTAATTTCGGTTTTGGTCCGATTTCCGATTTGGGTTCTGCTACTTTTGAAATAATAAAGCCTTTTGCATTTTCTAGATCGAGCAGAATAAAAAAATTTATATAGGGCATTTAATTAGCCTAAAATTAACCTTTAATTTTCCAATTGTTTTTAAATCATTTTTTGATATGGGTTCTGCTAACTTTTTCTAAGGCTAGCAGAACCCGCGTTTTAGTTGGAAGGGAGGAGCCCAAAATTGTTTAATGTGGCATTTAATTAGCCTATAATTATCCATACTATCTTGTAATGTTCTGCTGTATGGGTTCTGCCAGCTTAAGGGACATTTCTGTATCAATAATACATGAAAAAATGGGTGCCTATACTCTTATGAGCGGTAGTGTATGTATACTGAAAGAGAATGATCGGTGCCACCATACACCAACATTTGCACTAAGCGCCTATGGCTTTACTTCACATCCACTAAAAGTAATTTTAATAAATTGAATATGTTTAAAAATATTTTTTCATCAGTTTATAATCATTTTTTTTTATTTTATCATGTCGCATTTCATGA
Organism: Nephrotoma appendiculata; assembly: GCA_947310385.1. Lineage (NCBI taxonomy): Eukaryota > Metazoa > Arthropoda > Insecta > Diptera > Tipulidae > Nephrotoma > Nephrotoma appendiculata. The sequence goes on along the minus strand of OX371225.1, from coordinate 133,243,439 downwards.
TCTCGGAACTGGCTTTTTTAGTTAATCTTGTAATAATAAAATGAAACCACGAACTGGGATGTAGGACGTACAATAATCATAACATTTAATCACCCGATTTCTTTACTTCATAATGAAGCATATGAGCTGTCAAATTATACAACGATTAATGAGTATTTTTATAGTAGCGACCTACTGTTATACTGCTATTTGATAACCTCTAATATTTAAAACAATGACTTATTAAAAAATTAACACTTGATGTATTGTGTAATGTTTAAATATTTCACATACACTCAAAGTACAGCTTATAACCAGATATGCACACAATATTTGATAAATTTAAAATAATAACAAGTATTTTGGTGGTACTCACTGCTCTAATGTAAAAGTTTTGCTTTTGACACGGTTCAACAAAAGTTTGAACCAGCATATCAGAACTAATTAAAAAAGTTATTAAAATACAACTTCATGCGAGTAGTGTAGTTCTACTCGCATAAAATCAAACAAACAAAAACCTCCTATACCATAATTAGAAATTTAGGGTTTTTAAAATATATTTTCTAACCAGGTTAAATGTCGAAAATTACCCCTCAGGTAAATACAAGTTTAATTTTAAATATACTGTTTTTCTGTGACATCCCTTTTATCTGTGCACAGCAATCTCTGTGTTCACCCTGTCATTATATGTAAAATATTCATTTTGCTGGAGGAGCAACCCATATTTTCCGTCAACAAAAACTTTTGCAAAAAATTAATTAAAAATATAACGACAATAATAAATAAATTTAGGTTATGTTATTGTTCTGAATACTTTTATATTTCGCCAAAACTCGGAAAATTTAATATGAATACAGGGATAGTTGCACTCGTATCATGTACTCAGTTGTTTTTTTCTTCCTTAAAATCTTTTGTGAAACTTCCAGTCGCATATCAGAAACTCGGAAAACTTTAAGTTTACTATACATATATACTCATGGTAAAACGGAAATCTTATTTTTTTTTCTTTTTGTTGTGTAGTAAGTTAAACATCCTTTTTTTGTCATTTAATTCCTACACTTCTTTATTTTGTATTACTACGATGTTAAAGTTCTTTCATACAAAAAAAAAAAGTTTTTCATTTTTTCGTTGTTGTCTTTTTAAAGTTTGTTTCGGTATCTTAATTTTCATTGGGATTTTGTACTCTTTAATAACAACTTCTTAATTAGTCGACATGACAAGATTTTTTACTTTTTTCAAATTTTTTGGAAATAGGGAAAATTAATTAATAACCCGCTTTTCTTTTACTTTCACTTGTTTTTTGCGTCTACATTCTTAAGCTAAAAGTTCAAAATTTTTACGCTGCTGTTTTGCTTTCGTTGATTACTGTTATTAGTAGTGATGAGTTATTGGATCCTTTTGAAGTATCATCCATTTCTATATTATTTGATTTAAGAAACACATAATTTAATAACCAAAATAATAAATGATTTCCAGAAAAGTAACAATGCGTATACAAAATGTAAATTCCATTGTGAAAATACCAAACTAACCCAAAACAATTAAAATATAGAGAGAGAAAAATTAATTTCTATAAATTTGGTACTATTCAATAAAAATGAAATTTAATTGTTTATAAATTAGAATACAATTTTTATGGTTGAATATTTTCTGTAAAACCATAAAATCAAGTACTAACACTTTTATGTATTTTTGATTTTTCCAGAAGCCATAACACCACAGAATGTTACCCCTTTCCCTTATTACCAAAAAAATTGTTATCGTTCGGTTTAATTTTTATTTTATTTATTAAGGGATGAAAATATAAAACCGAATCATAATTAAAATACATAATTATTTTATTGTAAACATTTTTATTTTATTTATTTTTATAAATTTTTCAAAATGAGATAAACATTTTTGATAAAAATAAAACGTTTTCGTGTACATACTCGTATATTGATTGACGAAAAACATTTCATTTATAATTTGCTTCGGTTTACATCAAGTCTGATTTTTTTTTTTTGTGTTGTCTTTCTAAAAATTAGTTATTCACGGTAGGACAAATCAATTTGTACGAGGGACATCGTAATTATTCGCCTCTATAAATTAATGTTAAATTTTTTAGGAAATTTTTTCTTTTATATTTAAATTTTCACAATTTGCACTTTGAATATGTAATTATGAGGCGAAATAATGGGAACAGCAAACCATTAAATATACATTATTACATGTCATACGTTTATATCTAGATGTGGTCGGGTCATCGTCATACATAATTATGTAAATAAAAGATTTGTTGTATTTTTATTTTCATCACTGGTATGGGTGTCACGTAAACAGATTAAAGATTAAATTCGAATACGTGCAAATCAAAAATTGGTATAAATTTAAGCTTTAGGTTGGGTTGATCAAAAACCCATATTTTCATTCGAATAAATTAGATACTATTAGGGTTTTGTTAGGAAAAGTCTATTTTGAGCAAAAAAAACGTCGAGTCTCACAATTATGGGGCCACAACCAATCACAACTATATATTTTCAGTTTTGAATTATAGTTTTAATCGTTAGCTAGAAATGGTAATCTGCCTCTATATTTCCTTTATAAGTATATATCTAGAATTTGTAATTGCCCGAAATAGCAAGTGGGAGGGGAGGATCTTGTTTCTTGGACAAAGAGCAAATCTTATCAGGGATAACTTGTACCGCTCGACGAAGTGCGAAACAGCTTAATTTAAAAAGCTACATGGTCGAAGCAATTACGATCAAAACTTATGTGGGCGTCATGCAACCAGTACTAACGATGTTATGACGTTGTCAATCAGGAAAGTGTGCATTGCAGAGGAAGATCAATACTACATAAATAACACAACCAGCGAAACAAAATTCACACTTCGCATCATAAGTAATAAAATGTAAGAATTTAATTATCACATTCCACTATATTTGACTGAAGTAATGAATAATTGATGGGGAATGTTTGTGGAAATTATAACAATTTTACACGTTTCCGTTGCATTTCACAAAAAATACAAATAGCAAGCTATACAAATTGATACTGGATTTTGAAATTTAGTGCGTCTAACGGTAAACTTTGTGCATAACGTATTTTAGGAGAAAATGTGGGAATTCTGACGTGATTATTTTACTAGAAATCCCATAGATCTATTTAAACCTTAAAGTATATCTTAACCTTAAACCCCCTTTAACCTTAACTTTAAAGTTTTATCTATGTTTAATTGTACTAAACTTACATTACAAAACCAATTTTCTTCACCTCCAGAGCCGGTCAGAATTGGTCTTAGAATGACAATATTTATTTATTTTATGTGCATTATGTACAAAATCTTTTGATGTAGACTGAATTTGTGAGAAAACGCCAAAAATATTTTAGCTTGTTTCAGTAAATTTTACTTGTTGGTAAGTAATGATAATTTTTTTGATTTGTGCAGTTTTTACATAACACGTGTTTTTACATAACACAAAGGTGACGCTGTCATACTCTGAAGAGGTGTAAGTGCAACATTAGCATTAGGGTTGCGAAAAGTTACCATTTTGGTTTTGTTGGCATTTAGAATCCATTTATTTTGAGTAAAATACCTGTGGATAATAATTAAATCATTTTGTATTGATTCTCTTAGTGTGATTAACTCTTTATCCGAATATTTAATTACAGCATCATCAGTATATAACTGAATTTCATCACTTAAATTTAGAACAGTGATATCTTTAATAAATAAGTTAAAGAGGATCGATCCTAAGATCGACTACCCTGCGGAACACCTTTTTTTATTTTTGATTACTTTCCATTCATTTTGATAATTGTTGTTTAATTTTTAAATACTCTTAATTATTTTTGATTACTTATGATTAATTTTTGATTATTTTTGAATAATTTTTTGATTACTTTTTGATTACTTACTACTTTGACTAATTTTTGATTATTTTTGAATACTTTTAATTCCTTTTCATTAGATTTTGATTACTTTTGAATAATTTTTGATTGCATTAGATTACTTTTGATTAATATTTGATGACTTTTGATTAATTCTTGATTAATTTTTGATTACTTTTGATTATTTTTGATTAACTTTGATTATTTTTGTTTAATTTTTGGTTTTTTTTAATTACTTTTGGTTAGTTTTGATTATTTTTGATTAATTTTACATTAATTTTGATTAATTTTGATTACTTTTGATTAATTCTAGATTAATTTTTGATGACTTTTGATTAATTTTTGATTACTTCTCGTTAATTTTGACATGTTATGAATAATTTTGATCAATTCTTGGTTAGTTTTGATTACTTTTGATTAATTATTGATTCATTTTGATTAATTTTTGATTACTTTTGATTTTTTTTGATAATTTTTGATTAATTTTGATTAATTCTTGATTAATTTTTTATGACTTTTGATTATTTTTTATTAATTCTTGATTACTTTTGATTAAGTATGATTAATTTTTATTATTTTTGATTAATTTTTGATTACATATTTTTGAATAATTTTGATTAATTTTAGATTCTTTTGATTACTTTTGATTAATTTTTGATTTTTTTGATTAATTTTCGATTAATTGTGTTTATTTTTAAATTCTGTTGATTAATTTTTGGTTGCTTTTGATTATTATTGATTACTTTTGAATAATTCTTGATTATTTTTGATTAGTTTGCCAGATAGATACAAATTGAACTCGATAGCCCTTGGTGTGGCCAAGATAGGTAGATTTTCATTTTAAGCTTGCGCGGGTCTGAAAATTTCTATTTTCCAATGTTTTTTCGATAAAGTCGTTCGTCATTCGATGAAAACGTTTGTCACTTTAGACTTTGCCAGATAGACACTAATCTGACTATGCCAATTCGATGATCCATGATGGCCAATGGTAGACTTTGACTATACGTTTTGGGTGGGTCTGATGAAATTTTATCGGTGAAATGCCAAATAGTTATCTGCAAAATCCCTAGCTCTTTGACTTTATAATTCGCAGCACCACTCCAAATCGGATTAAGGTAAGTTAATCTCGACTGAATGAATGCGAAATACATTATCAAAAGTGCTTTTCTTGGAAGGATTTATTTTAATCTATTGATAGCGAAAACATATGGTAGTATATTCTTTTTAATTTTGTCAATTTGACTAGACCATAGTCCAGCTCGCTATTAATCACCAACCCAAGATAGTTATACTTGCTAACTCTTTCAATTACGAAAGAACAATAAGTAGTTGGTTGGTTGTTAAGAACATCCTCGTCCAATTTTCGATTTGTAAATATCATATACTTACATTTAGTATGATTCAGCGATAAATGGTTTATATTAAGCCAATGTTTCAATTTTTGTAAATCATTTTGAATTTTTATTAGCAATTCTTCTAGAGATTCTGTAGAGTACATTATCAGACAATCATCGGCATATAGTTGATTAATTCTTGATTAATTTTTGATTAATTTTGATTATTATTCAATACATTTTTATTACTTTTGATAACTTTTGATTAATTTTTGATTACTTTTGATTAATGCTTGTTTAAATCTTGATTACTTTTGATTAAATTAAATTAATTCTTGATAAATTTTTGATTACGTTTTATTATTTTTTATTACTTTTGATTAATTCTCAATTACTTTTGATTACTTAGGAATACTTTTATTCATTTTTGATTATTTTTTGATTAATTTTCGATTACTTGTGTTTATTTTTGAATTCTGTTGGTTAATTTTGATTACTTTTGACTAACTTTGATTGTGTTGGTTTAATTTTTGATTACTTTTAATTACTTTTTATTAATTTTTATTATTTTTGATTTATTTTTGAGTACTTTTGATTACTTTTGATTAATTCTTGATTATTTTTGATTACTTCGCCAAATAAACACGATTCTAACTGACTATTCTAACTCGATAGCCCTTGGCCACAGGTAGATTTTCATTTTAAGCTTGAGCGGGTCTAAAAATTTCTATTTTCTCATGTTTTTTCGATAAAGTCGTTCGTCATTCGATAAAAACGATTGTCACTTTAGACTTTGCCAGATAGACACTAATCTGACTATGCCAATTCGATGATCCATGGCCAATGATAGAGTTTGACTATACGTTTTGGGTGGGTCTGATGAGATTATAGCGGTGAAATGCCAAATATATGTTTTTTACAGCCGAAAATTATCGATTAATAGCTTTAATAATTATGAAAATCTCAACGGTTTTTAACTGGCGTAAAAATGTCGGGTTTATGCCAGACAGACACCAATCTGTACGACAACAACAGGAAGATTATGTTTATGGGCTTGGGTTTGGTTTGAAGTGGTTATAGTTAAATTAGAAACAGTATTGGCCCAAGTAAGGATCCTTGGGAACACCACATTCAATTTCAAATGGAAATTTAAATTAAAGTATAATTTACTTACTTGTTAGTACATTTGGACGCAGCCTCACTGTTTACCATTGTAGAGATTAATTTGGTAATAGAGTTTTGGAACGAAATAAAATCAAAAAGCAATAATAATTTGATTTAACAAATATTGTAGAAGCCTTAAAATTTGTATTGGATTATACTGAATTAAGTTTCAATGAACAATGCTTCAAACCAGTTTTGGTTCTCCAATTTCGTTCTCCGATAAATCCAACCGTGACGAATATTATTATGGCAATACTACTTTAGCCGACAAAAATTTAGAGGCTATCGGATGTTGTATTTCGTTCTGTAAATTTGCAGATTTTAACAGATGTTTTAGTGAAAAATTGTTACCCGGAAACGTCATCTAGGAATATTAGGAAAGCTATCGATAAAAATAAAATTTCGTAAATTGAATTAGATAATACTTGCGACATACAAAATTTAGCTGTTGAAACTAACCATAAATGTATTACATAATACGATTCCACACATTTCCGGTTCTGATAAACAACTCGTTGGCAGACCATTTTAAAGTTTAAACTTAAATATATTTACCAAATTAAACTATGAAATTGCAAACGCGTTGCAGTCAAATTTAATAAAATAATATATATATATTGAAAATAAATGAATATAATTATATTGTTAGTTTTTAGCTAAAATCCTTAAATTTTTCGAGGTTTTGGTGTTTCAATGTATAATTTGAACTATGTTTTTGATTTTAGAATTTAGAGTCAAATGTTTGTTTTAAATCAAGTTTCCGTCATTTCTATAAATAATGTTTATAAAATTTTCATAAATTATGAGAACTTGAGAATGGCGGAATATGCCGTAAAATTAATAAAATTATATTTCAACGGTGTTAAGCTTTAATCCAGTAAAACAAAACAATACATTAATCCAAAATAAAACTAATCATCGTAGCTTCACAAAAGATGGTTTCTCGATATAGTTCTTGAATATCTCTTTTATTAACACAATTAATGTCACAATTTTTTCTTTTTGTAGAAGACGGATAACCTTTCTGTAGGGTATGTACAGATTTTCCGAGGAAATTAATGTAGTTCAATTTGTGACTAAGCAAGTTACTAGGTAAACATACGTGTAGGAGTCTAACTCGCACTTTTCTAGAATTTTTATGGTTGTTAAAATCAAACGATGTTCGTAGAGAAGTTGACGATTTCAAAATTTTTAAAATCAATATTATTTGACTTCCAAGAAATTTTATTTGTTCACACTAAATAAATATTATAACAATTGAGATTCAGGCTTTTACAAAAACATTATAAATTTAAATTTTATTTATTAAAAAATTTCCAAGCCATTATTAATCGCATATATTTATGTAACGTAACTAATGAAGCAAATAAAATAACAAAATTGCAGGCAACACCATCCAAATCAACCATAATTTAATTTTCATAAATATTTTTCTACTTTATATGTACGTTCGTTCATTCACAGTGTTTAAACCAACCGATATTTGTTCATCCGCATCGTAATGTGAATTTTTACGAATTTTTCTTATTTATTTTATTTATTTTCATAGTTTTAATTTTATTTTATTGATTGTTGATCGTTGGCAGAATTTTAATAAACTTTTCTTATACACACAATGTTTTCCATTTATATTGAATATCCAAACACACATATACGAATCCAATACAGCATCCGTATATAATATTAAATTTATTCGGATGGGAGTTCAAAAATAAAATACATAGTATACTTTTATCCCATGTGCGTTATCTTTAGATTTCTCACTTTCGAAGAAAATTTTCCTATATATTGATAACAATAAAATAACGAAAACCAACATACATAATATATAACGAGACGAAAAAAAAACTTTCCATTTTTTTTTTTTTTTTTTTGCAACACAGTTGAACTGATGATAATCGAAAGCTTTTATGGGATCTTTAATAAAATATTATGTATAACAACAAAAAATATTTTTTAACCGACTGTATAATAAACTATTCTTTATTCAACAGGAACAACAACAATGTAAAAATTTATTCAATATAATACAAACTTTTTCTTTATTCTCGTCTTTTGTGACCTGAAGGAAAAGAGCTTTTTCCTTCTATATACGTTCTTCTCACTGGCTGCGTATTTTTTTTTTGCTAGGATGCTAAGGATCACAGGAAAAAAGGATATTTTTCAGATTTTTTTCCAGTTTGTTGTAATTCTAACAGTATACGAGTAGGTAGATGTGTATATAAGCGAAGGATTGAAGAAATCTTATTTGTTGCCCGTTTTAAAGAATATTTTCCCAGTTTATTACAACAACAGCAACAACAATGATTTTTATTTCTGAATTGAAATGATATAGAAATGAAAAAGCAGAAGATAAAAGCAAATTTTGTATTTGTTTGTGAAAATATAAGAAGCTTGCGAAAGAAATTTGAATTTACAAACAAAATTTTGTTGTCCTTTATAAATTTATAATGTTATTTAAGAATTTATATTTCAGTTTTCTATTTTGCATTTTCGTCAAGTATACTCGTTGTTCTTCAGGTGTAATTGCAGAACGATAGTTTTGTATCGTGGGGATGACTTTGTTCGGTGCAGACGAGTAATGAATTAAAAAAAATGAAATTTATTAAAATTGCATGAATAAATGAAAAATGTATAAATAATATATAAACCTTTTTCTGACTGATTCGACTTCTGCGCCGCCTAAGAATATTCTTCTTAAACTCCTGTGGTTAGCAAGAAAAGCGAATAGTTTTCCAAACTATTTGAAAAGCAATAAATTTAAATGGATAAGACATTAGATTTAATAATAAGTAAGTTAAGCTTAGATCTGGCCTCCGATGATTTCTTGCTAAAAAAAATTTAATTATCGTGCAAACAGCTTAACACTTGTTGTAATCTGTATATTCTAGTTACAAGTGAACCTGTAATATTTTTACTAACTTAGCTGTAAATTTTATAAGCCTTGCTCCAGCTGCTGAGTCGCTTGCAGTTTGATTACAAAAAGTGTTCTATTCTGCAAAATTCGTTTACAAACATAAAATTAGAACTATTGTTTGCAAAAATCGCTCGTTGACCTGACAACTTTCTGTTTAGGCCGATGGTCAGAAAAGTTAATTTAAGAAATTTTTGATAGATTATTACGATTGGGAAAGGACCTTTCACTACACAATCGAACGCCTTTTCAATTACTGGACATGTTTTAAATTTTTTACTTTAGTGGGAAATAGAATAAGTGGCGCCAATTAAAGAAAAAAGAAAGTAAAGAAAGGAAAATGGGTCACAACAACCTAATTAGTAGAGCAATAATTAATAGAGAATGCAAACAATGTCGACAATGATTATTTCATTTTGCAATCAGGAAAAATCTATAATTTTTTGTTAAGGGAACCATTACAGCTCAGATTTGAAAAATGTAAAAAGAATATTTCTTGCGTATACTTTAGAAGCATTAATACAATTTTAGATATATTCGAAAAAATCATAAATCTAGTTTGAAAAATAGAACTTTATATACAGTTAAATTTTTAAACAAAATAAAGGGTTATCCAATTCAAGCTTGATAAAGTAAACTTAAAAAAAACACACAAAATATTCGGAATGTATTGTAATTTTTATTTCATTTTACAGATTGATCCTTGCCATTTTTAGTTAAACAAGATATCATTCAAATGTCCTCCACGGGACTTCTTACAGGCCTTGATTCTTTTGAGGTAATTTTCAATGACTTTTCGGCACATTTCGGGCGGTATCTCGGCCATTACCTTACGAATATTAGTTTTCAATTCGTCAAGAGTTTGAGGATTGTTTGCATAAACACGATCTTTCGCGTAGCCCCACAAAAAGAAATCCAAAGGCGTTAAATCACAAGATCTTGGAGGCCAATTGACATCAGCCAATCGCGAAATCAAACGTCCAGGAAATTTCTCTTGCAAAAGATCTCGATTTGCTCGTGTTACGTGACTGGTTGCTCCATCCTGCTGGAACCACATATCGTCAAGATCATAATCTTCGATTTTCGTAAAAAAATAATCGGTTAACATGCGGCCATAGCGCTCAGAATTGACGGTAACGGTTCGTCCATGGTTGTTCTCAAAAAAATACGGCCCAATCACACCACCAGACCACAATGCGCACCAAACAGTGACTTTTTCCGGGTGTAATGGCTTCTCTACAATCAATTGTGGATTTTCTGAGCCCCAAATTCTACAGTTTTGCTTATTAACGTATCCACCAAGCGAAAAATGAGCTTCATCACTGAAGAAAATTTTGTTCGAAAAATCAGCATCAGCAGATTTAATAATTTTAACGCATTGGTCGGTTGTTAAATGCTCCATATTCTTAAATGGCAGAATGTCAACTAAATAAATGACAGCGTACTTGACGTTTATCTTTGACAGGTGTCGGTATACAGATTTCTACTTTATCAACCTCGAATTGGATAACCCTGTACAGGGCTGTTATTCTAAACTACTTTGTGCCACGATATACTCAAAATCAAGGCCAGGCAACAAGATGTTAAAACACAGTTTCATCGAAGGATTTATAATCGCTATCACACAGTATACATTTTATTTTGTGTAAAGTAATCAAACACTCGAATATTTATATGAATCTTAAAAATCCTACGGGCAAAAATATTCGAATTTTGCAATCTCAAAAATTCGAAAAAATATTCGATTGTACGCTCAACCTTTTTTCCGTGTACCTGCGTGTGAACGTTTACTTAATCTTGGTTAATGATGGTAGATACAGTATTCGTTTCGAAGGTCGTCATTGCATAGAGAATTTCCTTCATAACCACGAATTAAGCCATGAAACAACATTTTGTTTGATCTCGTTAATGGAAACTTTACTTGTACTGACCAAAGCATAGATTCGACACAAATCGAAATGAATTGTTGATGTTCCAATCAAAATAAAAATTTGGAGTCTACGCTAAATAATGAAATGCTGAATAGTAATACTGGTATATACCAAGATGATAATAATTTTTAAAATCTTTCACCAACAATTAATTCCATCTATTGGAACACTACATCTTGAAAAACCTGCAAGTTTAAATACAGACATTGAACCAAAAAATACTATTTGTAAGCGCATCAAAAACGTTAAAATAACAAGTATTATAAAACCAAAATTTGAATATGTCAGTTATACACTTTAGATGTTTCCGAAAGTGTTTAGAAACAAATTTACTTGGCTGATGAGCGAGATTTTAAATCTTGCTTATATACAGATCAAGTATTTCTAATCTTTTAGCCAGGTTCACGTATGCGATCAAAAAATGATTCGCAAATCAAAAACCAATCAAATCACTGGAAACATATACAAATTTCCCCGCCCGATATGAAATAATTTTAACTTTGGGCAAATTTTGATCGCAAGCATCCAACAAAAAAAAAACAAATTATGAGCAATAATGACGCTATTGATTGGCTTGATTCGCGAATCATTTTTGGATCGCATACGTGAACCTGCCTTTAACAAAAAAAAAACGGGCTGCTTGATAAAACAACGATATTTTGAAAACTTATTTATCGATACGAACATATTGTGGCCCTAAAAACCTGAACCAGACCTGCAAAAAATATATGCTCATTAATAAAAATTAAAATCACGGACAATTTGACGTTTATGCATTAGATTACCCTATTGTTCATTTCACAAAACAATTTACTTTTATGTCAGGCTATAACCGAAATGTATTACGGCGGAAATTGTTAGAGCAATCTGTTGAGAAGGTTTCTGAAAATTTACTAATGGAGGAAGATATCGATTTTGTTTGAAAAACTTATACGATTGTAAAATCGAAATCCTATGTCGTCTTAAGGGAAATAAGATCCGAAGCATTACAGCTGCGCGATCTCCATTCTAACGGTTGCATTGATGAGGAGTGGCAAAAAGGAGAATCGGGCGTTGATAAATAAATTCATTCAGAAAAGACTGATGGATTTCAACAACATGAATTAAATTCCAATCTGATTGTTGCTAGTCTTCCGAACAATGCGAGAGAACCAAAGGCTGTAGGAGGAGATATTAAATCATATACAATGCCAGCAATTACTATTTAATATATCGAGCTGCGAATACATGTCGTCCAACAAATTTAACAGACAGAAGTCACATCAAAGTAAGTCTAGCGCTGTCAAACTAATCATAAAATTTAAAAATCAGAAATAATATTAGTCGCCTTGCAAAAACACATACCAGCAACCGTAGATTGAAACAATATAGCTTGACGCTGAGTGACTCTGTTAACCTACAAATAGATACAGCCAAAAATAGCTTTTATTTTCAAAATTGTAACAACAATGGTAGTGATGCTCGTAAAAATTGGAAAACAGTTAACGAAATAATTAACGGCAAGCCTGATCCAGTTGAAATTAAAGAAATAGTTAAACAAATAGGCTGCAAAATATCTGGTCAAGTACAGATCGCTAATGAATTTAACGAGTTCTTTACAAGTGTTGGTGATGCTAATGCATCAATATTTATTTATTTTCAATTTAAGCTTGGTTACTGGGATTTTTCCAACATCCGATCTTTAAAAATATGATAAAACAAGTATGAACAACTATAGACCAATCTCTCTACTTTCGGTCTTCTCGAAAATATTTGAAAAAGCCATAAAAAGTAGAGTCGTTTTCTTCCTAGATAAAAGAGACTTTTCTCTCCCGACCAATATAAATTTAGGAAAAATAAAAATACTGAACAAGCTATCGTGTCCTTCCTAGAACAAGTAACTGAACTTATTGATAAAGGGTCCAAAGTATCTACTCTATTTATAGATTTAACAAAAGCTTTTGACAGAGTTCAACATAGCACATTGTTAAAAAAGTTATATTGTTGTGGATCCAAAGGGATAACCCAGGAATGGTTGTCCTCGTACTTGAATGGGCGAACGCAATTGGTTAGAGTGAATCGATAATCAAGTTAAGAGTTATTGATTAATGTGGAAGTGCTACAGGGTTCTGTCTTAGACCTTTATTATTTTTAGTATATGTAAACAGTATCTTTCGACAACAATTTCGAGGGTCTCCAACTGCTTTTGCTGATGATTTCTCGTTTATATTGTTATAGGCTAACTACTGTCAACCTGCAGATTTTCACTAAGCGCATGCAGAGGCCTCCACGGTGATTTTTGCCGGCTACGTTCTCAGGGAGAAGTGCTAAGGTCGTGGAGTTTGAGGCTTGCATGTGCTCCTGGCTTACACCGTGATAATACAGAAAGTTGTGGGGTACGCAAATAATAATAAAAAAAAACCGGAGGAACCTGAGGAATGAACAACGAAATAAAATAAAATAAAATGATAAAAAATAAAATAATAATAATGGAAGGGGTGCCTTGGTGCGCGCATCCATTCGAATTCAAACAGGGCAAAGCCCTGGTTACGAAATTGGATGCGAGCACCAAGGGACCGCCAACCCTACGCCAACACTATACCAACACAGAGGGGAGTCTCCGCTTCCACCATACCTAACCGAAAATTAGTAATTCATTTTAGTTAAAGGAAAAAAACAAAGAAAACGAAGAGAAACCACTTCCCCCTCCACTCGCACCACGACAAGAGAGAACGAGAGAGAGAGAGAGAGCAATGCGTACCGAGCGCGCGACACGCAACCGCTGTGCGGCGCTCGATTACAAAATAAAATTTAATATAAGAACCAAAAAGTTTGAAAATATACAAAAAAAAAAAAATAAAAGAAACAAAAAAAAAATTTTACCTTACAAAAGAATTTTTACTCCGTTGCGGCCTTGGTGCCGTTACCGTGGCGGGGCCTCTCCCCGATAAAAAATGGGTTGCCGTCATGCCACAGGGTCGCCGCCCCGGACCGTTGCGGCTTAGGTGCCGAATGAGTGGCGGAGCCTCTCCCCGATACAAAAAAAACCCACCAACGACTAGCCGGTTGGCTACCCATTAATACGGCTGACCTTGTGCGGTCTGGCGTTGCGGGGCCTTTCCCCGATAACAATAAAACTGCCCTCCCGTAAATAATTTGTCGCACCAATAAAAGAAAATGTGTCGTGATTAAGTACAGCGCCCGTCGATCGTTCGTGGAGCCCGTGGTAGAATATGAAGGAGGTACCCGTAAGAGTACGGTGTCCTTTTAATACTGTGCTCGATAATTAATTAATTGTGACCGTCGTATAATTTCAAAAAGGCCATATGAGGCAGCCCTCTATTGAAAGAAACGTTTGTGGCAACGTTTTAAGCGACCAATCCGATTTTGCTATATCTCCTTGGTATTATAGCGGAACAATACTCAACGCATACACTAATTACTGTTTACAAAATTTATAATACACCAATGTAATTTTCGACTTTCGAGCCTTCTCCACATTCCAATACCCAAAACACATACACGAACTATTTTCTTTTTATTAAAACCACAAAATACGTTTATTCGAAGAATTGGAAATTTGTTTTATTTTTATTTTTTTTATTTTCACTCAACAAATATATTTAAAATTTATAATATTTGTGATTTTCATTAACAATATATTATTTATTATTGTATTTTTACAACTTGTATTTTTATTATAATCAACAAAAATGGTTTTCAAAACTAGACTCCAAGATCTTATTTTATTTTTTTTTTATACCACCAAAACGAGAGTCTATTTTTAATAAAATTTCACACTCTACTTTAAAAAAAAAAAAACTAACCAAACAAACTGTGTGAAAATCACTACTCGAATGATAAATTGAACAAAACTCTTACACGGCACAAACGACGCGCAAAACATTCCAGAAGAATGTCTTTTCTTCTCTGTTTCTCGTTTACATCAATTCGCATTGATGTAAACGAGACGCATATAAGAAAAACATTCTTGTGGAATGTTTTGGTTTTCGCACACCCCATACACATTGCTCTCGCTCTCTAGTCATTCTTCTCACCTCTGCGCCACTACACGATGAGGTACAAAACAAAACGTCGCGGGTGTGTTCAGCGCACAATTAACAGACAACTACCGAGGTGAATATAAAACATAAAATTGTGGTTGCGACCACACAGTCGTAACAACATATGCTAGTCCAAGTATCACGCTCATAGATCATGATTTAAACAGTTTC
Source organism: Nephrotoma appendiculata (assembly GCA_947310385.1). Lineage (NCBI taxonomy): Eukaryota > Metazoa > Arthropoda > Insecta > Diptera > Tipulidae > Nephrotoma > Nephrotoma appendiculata. The sequence goes on along the minus strand of OX371225.1, from coordinate 133,228,030 downwards.
TCTATTTGGTTGGAAGCACATAATTTTGTTTTGAGTCACAAAACAAAATTATTACATTTTAAGGATACCCCATCGTCGTATCTTGAGACAATGTATCATACTTTCGAATGCAGTAGAAACAATAACACGCAATGCCCTTCTAATGACTGCTTCTTAGTGAACACGAGATTAAATTGGAAAGCGCACACAAAAGAGTTGAAAACTAGACTAAAATTGGTCTCCAGAAAAATGTATGTTTTACGGCTATTTTGTCCGCAGTATTTACTTAGGACGATTTACTTTGCATTAGCGGACTCAATTCTGCAATATGATTTATCATGTTGGGGTAGTGCTTGCAATGCTACACTACGTTCCCATCTACGTGCGACAAAAGCAGTTAATCAGAATAATGTGCCTCAAACCATCTTTTTCGCCTTCGTGGCCACTATTTTAAAATCTCAGCATACTTCCTCTACGGCACATATACGTCTTCAAGGTGCTTAGAATATTCTATATTAAAAGTGGGAATAATTTTGTGACTCATGCAGGGTATAATCTCAGATCAAATCTTACCTTTTTGAAACATATTCCTAAGTTTAGATTAGATGTACGGAAAAACTTTATTAATTTCGTTGCACCAATCATTTTTAACAATTTACCGTTGGATATTCGTAAGTGCGGCAACTTCTCTAGTTCTTCAATATACCTTAACGAATGGCTTCATCAAACTAAAAATATTGACCATCTTTTTCAACTATTACTTAGTACTTTCTCATACTCGTGGCCTGATATATAGGATTGTTTTGTAGAAAGACCACAGTTATGAAAAATTTCCAAAATTTGTCAGTTCGTTCTGTTGGTCATCCTGTTACGAAATGGTTCGTGGGGTTTAAGGCTTGCGCCATCGGCAGAAAAATGAGGACCAAACACATTCATAATACTCCCGTACTCACCCCAACACAGAGTGGAGTCTCCTCTCCCCTCATACCAATCCCGAAAAATTAGTACTTCATTTTTTGTAATTAAACCACGTCGACGAAAAATTGAAATAATATAAAAATAAACGCCCCACAAATTTTGAGGCGAGACCAATGTCTGATCCCCGGTCACGTGCACAAACACCGTAATTTGGGTGCTCGATTACACCAAATATTTAATAAATTTAACAAAATAAAAAAATAAAAATTTGAAAAGAAAAATAAAATGAAATTTGGGAAACAGAGTTAACAAAAAATCAAATTAATTTTACTTCACTTTGCCGCAAAGAAAAAAATTTAAAAGGCCAATAAAGGAAAAAAAATTTTTAAATTAATAAAAAAATAGAAAATAAAATAAAAATAAAAATTCGGTACCTCCGACCTTGCAAAGGTCACCCCGATGGTTGCAGCGTCCTTGTTGAAAATGTGTTGCGGCTTTCTAAGGAGCCGTCATGCCCCAGCCGCCACGCCCAGACCGTTGGACGACTTCCCCCGCCGTTAACCATTAATAAGGGCGTTGTATCATTAAACTTGATCGTGGTCGCTCAAATATGATCGGATGCTCAAATATGATCGGGTGCTCAATTTAAATCGGATGCTCTATTAACACGCTCGGATGCGTTGCTCTGAAGCGAATACAAACGAACGAATATGTGGTTCACCGTATTTAGACAACAAATCTTTAAACAAATTCGAAGTGAATTGTTTCCCATTATTAAACGTGATAACTTCAGGTACCGAGAACAATAAACATCTTTCATTCTCTATAAATCGACACAATAAAAATGATTCAGAAACTTCTCGTAAAGGTTTAACGACTACAAATTTACTATACTGATCCAAAACGATAACGATACAGATATTTCCGAGATTCGAACGAGGATACGGACGCAACAAATTTACATACAATTTTTGAAAGCGACGTGTTGAATAACTGGAACTCCCATGGCTGGTTGCGTCGAATAATTAACAGCTTTGTTCATTTTACATTTAGCCCAGTCAGCCACGAATTGTTTAACTTGTTGTGCCATCTGGGTCCAGAAAAATTGACGCTGAAGGCGCTCAAGAGTTTTGCTGCCGCCTAAATGGGCTGACGTGGGAGAGATGTGAGCCTGTTTGATAAGCGATTGGGTCAAAGAATTCGGGACAACTAATTTCCAATTTGAAAGATCGGTATCCCCATATTTAAAACCGAATGAAGGGGATATTAGCAGTTGATCATCCTGGATTTTATATTTGTGCGACGAATCATCTTTCGGCGTTGGCGAATTTTTTCGATCTGAACTACGAATACTGGATCTTGGAACGCAACCGAATTTTGATCAACGTGTAGAATAGTAACTGAAGAAGGTACAAACGCGCCCACGGAAGGGTCAATGCTTTTACTCGACAAGTCTGGATCTCCAAATTGAAAACCAGGATCAGGCGTGCTCTTACTCTCAGAATCATTCTCACAAGGAGAGCATTCATCCGGAAAAGCTCGAGACAGCGCATCAGGTACAACGTTAACTGAACTTTTTCGGTATCCAATCTGAAAATCCTAAGCTTGGAGTTTAAGACGCCATCTCTCCAAACGTCCGGAAAGGTCTTTTTGACTCATTAATCAGCACAAACTGGAATGATCAGTGATCAGTATAAATGACGAACGGGTAGCCTTCCATGTATGGACAGAACTTTCGCACGCTGAGGACGGCAGTATAGCATTCCAGCTCAGTCACCGAGTAGTTTCGCTGCGCCACATTGAGCTTATGTGAATGAATTTCAATTTGCCACTCCACTCCCCGGCATCCACGTCAAAAAGACACTACCGACCCCAACGGCACTGGCATCACATTGAATAAAAAATGGTTTAGAGTAGTCAGGATGCGTCCATACTGGGGCTGTTGACAAGGCGGTTTTGAGTGCGTTAAAAGATGAATCCGCAGCTGCAGACCAACATACTTTAGTGTTCTTACCAGATCAGTGAGAGAAGAAGCTAACGAGGCGAAATTTGGAATAAAGCGACGGTAACATCCGCATATTCCCAGAAAACGTCTAATCTGTTTCGTCGTTTTCGGAATAGGGTACTCCAGAATAGCTTTACATTTATCTGGGTTAGTACGGAGGCAGCCATCACCTACAATATAATCTAGATAGTCGACTTCTTATTCAACACAAACTTACTTTTGGTTAAATTGATTGTTAAACCAGCGTCTGTCAGATATCCTGTTACGACTGTATGGTCGCAACGACGATTTTTTTTTTTATTTTATTCACCCCAGTTGTTGTCTTCGTTTCGTCCATCTTCTCTTATGTTTTTATTCACCTCTGTATTTGTCTGTGAACGCACCCGCGACGTTTTGTTTTGTTCCCCATTGTGTGGTGGCGCGGAGGTGAAGAGAAGACGAGAGAGAGAGAACAGTGCGCATCGAGTGTGTGCAAAGTAAAACGTTTTGGAAGAAATGTTTTTCTTATATGTCTATCTCCCTTATATCAACGAAAATTTGATATAAGGGAGAGACAGAGAAGAGAGATTAATTTCTTCTAGAACGTTTTACGAGTTGTGCGACGCTCGAATTTTTTTTGGTGTCATGGCATTCAGTTTGTGATTTGGGATAAGACAGTCGAGTTTTTTGAGTTTTGATTATATAATTAAAGAGTCGAGTTTTTGATTTTGAGACATTCAAGTCTAGTTTTATCTGATTTTGTATTCGAGTTGGATTTTGAATTTTATGAAAACTTATTCGCTACTGTATTACATAAAAACAAATAAAAATTGTAAATTTATAAAAAGTTAAATACTTAAGTTGTTATTAATTATAATAGAAATTTATAAAATATTTTTAATAACAAAAAAATAATAAAATCCAAAAGTTAATTAAATTAAATAAAAATAAATAAACTCTTAGTTAAATAATAATAAATATTTTAATACCTAAAATAATAAATTTTCATAATAAGTTTTGTGATTGTGAAATTCAAGTAGCGCCTGTGCTTATAAACTGTGCATATATTGCGATAGTGGTAATAGGACGTCACAAGTTTAGCCTATGATATGAACCAAGTTTTATTTGAGTGAAGGTCAAATTTTGTTTTTTATTTTAAATTGGAAGTGCGTTTTGTCACACGAAAAGGAGGTTCATGTGACGCTTGAATTAGAAAACCTAAAGATTGTGTGTTGCTAAGAATTATAGCTGCGTTGGATTTCTACGGGTGCTGTTATTAACTAGCGGGGGAAGCGCACATGAATCGGCGTATACCGCAATTATTTAAAGAATAGCCAGTTGAGGCCATTCATATATCCGGGTTGATAAACCAACGCCTAAGTATATAGTGTGGTTTATCGGCGAAAACACGTCCAATAAAATCATAATCGCCACATTCAAGCCGCAACGGTTCGGGTGGTACGTCAGCTGTGGTATTACGGTTACAAGGCCAGGTTTATATTTTGGAGGCGAGGCAACGCCCAACTTTTGGCGGCCGATCAAGGCCTAATTTTCGGTGAAGGCGAAAGGACGCTCTACGGTTGTTATAGTGCCCAACCAGGCAAGCGCTCGAGCGCAACGGCGGAAGACGCCCAACGACGGTACCAAGGCCGCATCAGTGGGGTAACGGCACATAAAGCCGCAACGGTCCGGGTGTGGTACCACCTGTGGCATGACGGCCGCGCAAGGCCGCAACATTATTTTAGTATATTTAAGGTACGATCTTTTTATATTTTTGTTTACTTTTTTTTATATTTCTTACATTTTGTTTTTATAAATTTAAATTTGAATTTTGTAATCGAGCGCCGCACGGCTGGTGCGCGCTCGGTACGTATTGTTCTCTCTCTCTCTGTCTCTCTCGTTCCCTCCTTTTCTTTTATTTCTGGGAAGTTGTTTTCTATTGTTTTTTTGTTGTGTTCGTTAAATAAAATGAAATATTAAAATTTTTTCGGTCGGTATGATGGGAGCGGAGACTCCCTCTGTGTCGGTTTAGTGTTTGCGGTCCCTTGGTGCCCGCATCCAATTCCGTAACCAGGGCTTGGCCCCGTTTGAATTCGGATGGATGCGCGCACCAAGGCACCTCTCTCCTCCTTTATAATTATTTTTGTTCGTTCCTCAGGTTCCGGCCGACGAATTTCGGCGGAACATCCGGGTTTAGTATTATTATTTGCGTTTTCCCCAACTATCTGTTAATCACGGTGTAGGCCAGGAGCCCTGCATGCCTCAAACCCCACGACCCTCGCACTTCTCGCTGAGAACGTAGCCGGCAAAACATCACCGTGGAGGCCTCTGCAGGAGCTTAGTGAATATCTGCAGGTTGGCAGTGCCAGCCTGTAACAGTGGCGCCCAAGCTTTGTCGCGAATTTTAATTTTTATAATTTTTTTTTATTATGATTTGTAGCTTCATTCCCTTTGGCGTGCGCGTCCAGTGTCGAAACCGGTGTTTCACATTGTTTGAATTCGCATGGACGCGCACACCAAAGCCAGTCTCCCGGTTGACATTCCCTATCTACGATCGCAACCAGCACGGGCTGTTTGATTGCGCGTAGATGGGGGATGTCATCCCCTATTCTTTGGACATCCGACTTCCGAGCTCTTTCCCATTTCCACTATGTTGTGTCTGATTGTGGTGGAGCTCGGATGTCATTTGTCTGGAGTTTAGTTTAGCTTCATTTCTTCTCTTCCCCGAAGTTTCTTGACCGAAATTTGAGGAGCAACAATTTTTATTATTATTATTATTTTTCTTTATTTTCTTTTATTATTTTAGCCGACATGGAGTGGGATTTCCACTCTCATCATACCATCCGTATTTTCGTTTTGGTTTAAATTTTTTTTTGATATTATATTTGATTCTTGATATTTTTGATTATTTTGATTTTGTTAATTTTGGGTTGTGTTGAAACCCTCGGGTTTGTTAGTAATTCAATTTATTATTTACTTCTTTTGATTATATTTTTTTTGTATAATAATTCTGCCTGCATACCGTTGGGTGTGTTGGTAGCTTCTTTGGGTTATTTTTTTTCTCTTCGTATCGTTTTGTAAGTTTTAACGAGCCCCCCCAAATTAGGTTCTCATCGAAAAGCGCCACTTTGGGGGGTATCTCGTCTTCCGTCGTTAAACTAACCGTGGGAATACTGGACCCACAAACCACCACAAGGTAACCATTCCTTCCTTCTTTTATTATTATCTTATTTGTTTTTTTTCTTGCTACTTTGCCTCCTTATCTGGGTGTGTTGGTAGTTTCATTAGCTACGTTATTATTATTATTAAATTTTGTTTATTATTATTATTTTGTATGAATTCAAATCCGTGGGATACGCCAGAAAGACCTCAAAGACGTACAGTGTGGGATAACTCGGACGTAGAACCACGTATCCAACGTAACCATCCGTGGGATCGAGTGGAAGTTAACCAAATTCACATTCGAATTGAGTATTATCTAACGCACGGGGTAACTTTCTGGTTGTTTATCACGATTTGATATTCATTGGTTGAATTTTTGTTGTAATTATTTTAACGAGCCCCCCCAAATTAGGTTCTCATCGAAAAGCGCCACTTTCGGGGGTATCTCGTCCTATCCGTCGTTAAACTAATCGTGGGAATACTGGACCCACAAACTCTTACAAGGTATCCATTCCTTTTCGTGTTACTTATAAAAATATTTCGTGTTTTTTTTATTATCTAGTTATAGTGGGTGTGGAATATCTTTAGTTGTAATTTCCTCTAATTTAAAACCTTACGTTTGAGTTAGAGTTGTTTTGAATTAAAATTTTTGTATTTTTATAAATCAATAAAGACTACGTTTTTCGAACTAACCAAACTTATTCCCTAACCTTACCTAATCTAAAATGGACGTAACTTTACTGCAACCAGACGAAGTGGAGGTGGAGTGTCTCCTTCGTGATATTCGCTTCGACACGCCCGATGCAATTCATCAACTCGAGGAAGCGGTCCGAAGTGAGCAGGCCGAGATTAAACCAACGCCCGGAAAAATGCATACAATCGCATCGAAGAAACCGGATATTGAGATTTCAACGTGTCTCAAGAAATTGGAGGAGATTCGGGAAGAAATCACCCTTTTGGGTCCGACTACGAAGGATCCCCTATTATTGGCCCAACGTTACCATTCCCGGTTGTTGCATTTGTCCGGCCGGCTTAGTCGCGCATTCAAATCACCGAAATACGAGCAGCTCGCGCGTAAGGTACATCAAGCATGTTCCGAATTACTGACTAGTCTGCAGATGTACTTGGATGACCAGGAAAAATTGAACGTTTCCATAGAAAGCGCAAAGGGCGTACATCTCACGGTGGAAATACCTCCTCATGAGGAAATAAATGAAGAGATTCATGTTCAAAACCTCGGTAGCGAGGATGATTCTGATAACCCACCGCAGCCGGAGCGAAGAAGTACTTTGGAGGATCTTCTTGGCCAGATCCAAACGAATCACGCGGCGGTACAACAATCAAATGCACAGACCACACTCTTGGAATCCATGCTGCAAAAGTTCGAAATGGTATCACAACAGTTGGTAAAGTTGGATCAACGGCAAAACAACCTCCAGACTCAAATCGTCGGAAATAATCCGTTCTCACAAGACATCCCGATTCCCACCGTACAGGATCGCGCGCCTCCGACGTCCACCAGTTCGCCAGTATCGCCAAAATTTGTCGATCGACGTTTGTTGTCCGGTAGTGGACTAAGTTTCACGGGATCTCCATCGGGAATCAACATCGATATGTTCCTGTTCCAAGTTGATACCATCGCCTCATCCCGGGGATTATCAGAACAAATCTTATTATTGGAGCTCCATACCATTCTAAAGGACCTCGCGTTGCAGTGGTACTGGACATTTCGTAAACACAACCCGCACGCGACCTGGTCAGAACTACGAAGCGGAATTATCGAGCGCTTTCAAGATCGTCGCACAAATTACGAAATCCACAGAATGGTCGAGGCACGTAAACAACAACCGAACGAAAGCTTCCTGGATTTCTACAACCACGTCTGGACCCTTACCTTACAATGTCGAACGCCGTACTCAGACGAAGAGCTCATTCAAATTTTGCTGAACAACATGAAGCCTACGCTACAATACCACCTTACAGATCGCCGGTTCAGCAGCATCAACGAACTAATCAAAAGCTGTTCTGCTTGGGAGGAGTCTTTCCGGCGGCTCAAAGCTCCGGCGGATCCTGCAATCCATCCACGACGCGTGATCAATGAGTTATCAGGCAGTCCGTATGATGATGTTGGAGCATATGACTCTTATGAGAATTATCCCTTAACTGATGTTCTACCCGATAACTCAGTATCCGCAATTCAAACGGGGAGCAGGTATTCGTCGGCAGCAGCGAGACGTTCGGGTGGACAAGTCCCAGCAGGCAGTTCGGGATTGGTTTACAAACAACATGCCAATCATAGTAAAAATATCGTCTGCTTTAATTGTTCGGATATGGGTCACACGTTCATGGATTGTCAATTGGCTCCCGTTGGATTATTTTGTTATCGATGTGGGCTTCGAGGAACGATATCTGCGCGTTGTCGACGTTGTGCCGAAGAACGAAACGTTCAATCAAGATTGTCGGAAAACCAGAACAGTGGTTCTTGGAGGACTGGGCCACGAGAATCACCACAACCACAACCGCAACCCAGACTGATGTTACCACGGACAAATCCACTCAAACCGATTCTGGAGGATGCAGCGAGCAATACGGACGCGGAAATCCGCTCCTATTCGAATCCGACGAAGAGGTAGGCTCGTCTGCCAGTAATGATTCCTTTCCCGATCCTTCGTCCCCATCCAATCCTTCCTCCCTTCCTGTCGCTCTTAAATTTTTCTATAATGCCCCATCATTGGCAAAGTTGGATCGTTTAAAGCGTTCCAAGAAATATTGGATCCGTCGCGTCGCAATGAGAAATGACGTGATTTCCTCCGTTCTATTCTCCGAGGGTAGTGACACTCGGCCTTACGCCCAGGTCTTTATAAATAAGATACCTTTTAAGGGTCTTCTCGACAGCGGGGCGAGTGTCAGTGTTCTCGGGAGTGGATCGGAGAAACTCATGTCAAATCCCTTTGTTGAATTTCATAACTTTCCTTCCACTATAACTACCGCGAGTGGCCAAGTACAACGAGTATTTGGTTATATACGAGCTAACGTCGAATTTAACGGAGTTACTAAATTCATGAATTTTCATGTTGTTCCTTCTTTAGAACAACCGCTTTATTTGGGTATCGATTTTTGGAATCGTTTTGGAATTTCCCCAAAAATCTCCGCGTTAAATAATTCGGACGAATTAGGTGAAACTACCAACACACCCAAATTCCATATTTTAACATCTGATGATCGTCGTAAATTGGATCTCATTCGCGAATATTTTCCGAGCAGCGATATCTTAGGTTTGGGCCGCACATCCCTCATCACTCATATGATCGATGTCGGTTCCGCAAAACCAGTCAAACAACGTTTTTATTCCGTGTCCCCAGCTATCCAGAAACTCATGTATGCCGAGTTGGATAGGATGTTGTCTTTGGGGGTTATCGAGGAGTCACAAAGTTCCTGGTGTTCACCGGTCACGTTGGTGCGTAAAGCCAATGGGAAAGTTCGTCTGTGCTTAGATGCTAGAGAACTGAACAAGGCAACCGTCAAGGATGCGTATCCGCTGCCCATAATCAACGGATTGTTGGGTCGTTTGGGACACACCCGATTCATTTCGGCGATTGATTTGAAGGATGCCTTTTGGCAGATCCCACTCGACCCAGCATCCCGCGATAAAACAGCGTTTACGGTTCCTGGACGGCCTTTGTATCAGTTCAAGGTGATGCCGTTTGGCTTATGCAACGCACCACAGACGCTTTGTCGCTTAATGCACCGCGTGATCCCGTACCAACTGCACGATAAGGTCTTTGTGTACCTCGATGACCTTCTGGTCACATCCTCCACTCTGGCTGAACATTTCGATTTACTACAACAGGTTGCTGGATATCTGAAGGACGCTGGTTTAACAATCAATTTGACCAAAAGTAAGTTTGTGTTGAAAGAAGTAGACTATTTAGGTTATATTGTGGGTGATGGTTGCCTCCGTACAAACCCAGATAAATGTAAAGCTATTCTGGAGTACCCTATTCCGAAAACGACGAAACAGATTAGACGTTTTCTGGGAATGTGCGGATGGTACCGTCGCTTCATTCCAAATTTCGCCTCCTTAGCTTCTTCTCTCACCGATCTTACTGGTAAAAACACTAAAGTATGTTGGTCTGCAGCTGCTGATTCTTCCTTTAACGCCCTCAAAACCGCCTTGTCAACTGCCCCAGTTTTGACGCATCCTGATTACACTAAACCTTTCTTTATTCAGTGCGATGCCAGTGCCGTTGGGGTCGGTAGTGTCTTATTTCAGGTGGACGCCGAGGGGGTGGAGCGGCCCATTGAGTTTTATTCCCATAAGCTCAATGCGGCGCAGCGAAACTACTCGGTGACCGAGCTGGAATGCTACGCTGCCGTCCTCAGCGTGCGAAAATTCCGTCCCTACGTAGAAGGCTATCCATTCGTCATTTATACTGACCATTCCAGTTTGCGCTGGCTAATGAGTCAAAAAGACCTCTCCGGACGTTTGGCGAGATGGAGTCTTAAACTCCAAGCGCTGGATTTTCAAATTGGATACCGAAAAGGTTCAGTTAACGTTGTACCTGATGCGCTGTCTCGAGCTTTTCCGGATGAATCCGCTCCTTGTGAGGATGATTCCGAAAGTAAGAGCACGCCTGATCCTGGTGCCCAATTTGAAGATCCAGTCTTGTCGAGTAAAAGCATCGACCCTTCCGTGAATGCGTTAATACCTTCTTCAGTCCCCATTCTGCAGTTGATCAAAATTCGGTTGCGTTCCAAGATCCAGATTACGTCGATCAGATCGCGAAAATACGTTCATTAAAAGATTGTTCGCACAACTACAAAATCCAGGATGATAAATTGTTGATATCCCCTTCGTTCGGTTTTAAATATACGGATACCGACCTTTCGAATTGGAAACTTGTTATTCCTAATTCCTTAACTTCAACGCTTATCGAACAGGCTCACGTACCTCCCACTTCAGCACATTTAGGCGGCAGCAAAACTCTCGAACGCCTTCAGCGTCAATTTTACTGGCCTCATATGGCAAAACAAGTTAAACAGTACGTTGCTAGCTGCACTAAATGTAAAATGAACAAAGCTGTTAATTTCTCTACACAACCAGCCATGGGAGCTCAGGTCACGTCAACTCGCCCGTTTCAAAAATTGTATGTAGATTTTTTGGGTCCGTATCCACGTTCGAAACTCGGTAATACTTGCATCGTTATCATCTTGGATCATTATTCCAAATTTATAGTTGTAAAACCTTTGCGCGAAGCTTCCGCATCTTTGCTATGTCGATTTTTAGAAAATGATATATTTTTGTTGTTCTCGGTACCTGAAGTTATCACCTCTGATAATGGGAAGCAGTTCACATCGAATCTATTTAAAGACCTGTTAGCTAAATACGGTGTAACCCATTTACGTACGCCGGTGTACTCGCCCCAAAGTAACGCTTCCGAGCGTGTTAATAGAACGTTAATTGCCAGTATTCGTTCATATTTGAGCGATCACGACCATAATTTGTGGGACAAAAATTTACAAGAAATTGCAGCTGCTTTACGTAATGCCATACACGATTCGATACATTATTCCCCTCATTATGTCGTGTTCGGTCAACATATGGCGATGCACGGTTCGGACTATGCGTTAAGAAGATTACTCGATGAACATGATCCCAGCGAAGTCCAGGTGTGGGCTAAGCCAGATCGAGTAAACTTTTTAAAGGATCGTATAACACATTATTTACGTGTGGCACACGAAAAGGGGGCTCAGCACTATAATTTACGTAGTGCTAAGCGCACTTTTCGAGTCGGACAACCCGTCTTCATTCGTTCGTTTGTTTTGAGCGATGCACCGAATAAATTTTCCGCTAAATTGGCTGGTAAATTTAAACCCGCGGTTATTACCAGTAAAGTCGGACAAGTGGCGTACGCGGTCGAAGATTTGAATGGCAAATCATTGGGCACGTATCATGTAAAAGATATCCGCACGTGACGCATGTTTTCCTCGATCGAAAAATTAGTTTGTCGCGGTACAATGGATGTACAATTCAATTGAACTGTTTTCTTTCGTATTGTTGTACTTTAGGCCCGGCTTATGAGACATCTCAGGGTGTGGGACGTTCCCACGTTTGTTACGACTGTATGGTCGCAACGACGATTTTTTTTTTTATTTTATTCACCCCAGTTGTTGTCTTCGTTTCGTCCATCTTCTCTTATGTTTTTATTCACCTCTGTATTTGTCTGTGAACGCACCCGCGACGTTTTGTTTTGTTCCCCATTGTGTGGTGGCGCGGAGGTGAAGAGAAGACGAGAGAGAGAGAACAGTGCGCATCGAGTGTGTGCAAAGTAAAACGTTTTGGAAGAAATGTTTTTCTTATATGTCTATCTCCCTTATATCAACGAAAATTTGATATAAGGGAGAGACAGAGAAGAGAGATTAATTTCTTCTAGAACGTTTTACGAGTTGTGCGACGCTCGAATTTTTTTTGGTGTCATGGCATTCAGTTTGTGATTTGGGATAAGACAGTCGAGTTTTTTGAGTTTTGATTATATAATTAAAGAGTCGAGTTTTTGATTTTGAGACATTCAAGTCTAGTTTTATCTGATTTTGTATTCGAGTTGGATTTTGAATTTTATGAAAACTTATTCGCTACTGTATTACATAAAAACAAATAAAAATTGTAAATTTATAAAAAGTTAAATACTTAAGTTGTTATTAATTATAATAGAAATTTATAAAATATTTTTAATAACAAAAAAATAATAAAATCCAAAAGTTAATTAAATTAAATAAAAATAAATAAACTCTTAGTTAAATAATAATAAATATTTTAATACCTAAAATAATAAATTTTCATAATAAGTTTTGTGATTGTGAAATTCAAGTAGCGCCTGTGCTTATAAACTGTGCATATATTGCGATAGTGGTAATAGGACGTCACAAGTTTAGCCTATGATATGAACCAAGTTTTATTTGAGTGAAGGTCAAATTTTGTTTTTTATTTTAAATTGGAAGTGCGTTTTGTCACACGAAAAGGAGGTTCATGTGACGCTTGAATTAGAAAACCTAAAGATTGTGTGTTGCTAAGAATTATAGCTGCGTTGGATTTCTACGGGTGCTGTTATTAACTAGCGGGGGAAGCGCACATGAATCGGCGTATACCGCAATTATTTAAAGAATAGCCAGTTGAGGCCATTCATATATCCGGGTTGATAAACCAACGCCTAAGTATATAGTGTGGTTTATCGGCGAAAACACGTCCAATAAAATCATAATCGCCACATTCAAGCCGCAACGGTTCGGGTGGTACGTCAGCTGTGGTATTACGGTTACAAGGCCAGGTTTATATTTTGGAGGCGAGGCAACGCCCAACTTTTGGCGGCCGATCAAGGCCTAATTTTCGGTGAAGGCGAAAGGACGCTCTACGGTTGTTATAGTGCCCAACCAGGCAAGCGCTCGAGCGCAACGGCGGAAGACGCCCAACGACGGTACCAAGGCCGCATCAGTGGGGTAACGGCACATAAAGCCGCAACGGTCCGGGTGTGGTACCACCTGTGGCATGACGGCCGCGCAAGGCCGCAACATTATTTTAGTATATTTAAGGTACGATCTTTTTATATTTTTGTTTACTTTTTTTTATATTTCTTACATTTTGTTTTTATAAATTTAAATTTGAATTTTGTAATCGAGCGCCGCACGGCTGGTGCGCGCTCGGTACGTATTGTTCTCTCTCTCTCTGTCTCTCTCGTTCCCTCCTTTTCTTTTATTTCTGGGAAGTTGTTTTCTATTGTTTTTTTGTTGTGTTCGTTAAATAAAATGAAATATTAAAATTTTTTCGGTCGGTATGATGGGAGCGGAGACTCCCTCTGTGTCGGTTTAGTGTTTGCGGTCCCTTGGTGCCCGCATCCAATTCCGTAACCAGGGCTTGGCCCCGTTTGAATTCGGATGGATGCGCGCACCAAGGCACCTCTCTCCTCCTTTATAATTATTTTTGTTCGTTCCTCAGGTTCCGGCCGACGAATTTCGGCGGAACATCCGGGTTTAGTATTATTATTTGCGTTTTCCCCAACTATCTGTTAATCACGGTGTAGGCCAGGAGCCCTGCATGCCTCAAACCCCACGACCCTCGCACTTCTCGCTGAGAACGTAGCCGGCAAAACATCACCGTGGAGGCCTCTGCAGGAGCTTAGTGAATATCTGCAGGTTGGCAGTGCCAGCCTGTAACAATCCAGCTAACTTTTTTAGCAAATCAAAGTGTTCCACCAGAGTGGAGGATGTGATCAGACGGTCATCGAGGAACACAAAGACCTTATCGTGCAGTTGGTACGGGATCACACGGTGCATTAAGCGACAAAGCGTCTGTGGTGCGTTGCATAAACCAAAAGGCATCACCTTAAACTGATACAAAGGCCGCCCAGGAACCGTAAACGCTGTTTTACCGCGAGATGCTGGGTCAAGTGGGATCTGCCAGAAGGCATCCTTCAAATCATTCTTGACGGTTACTTTGTTCAGTTCTCTAGCATCTAAATACAAACGATCTTTGCCTTACGCACCAACGTGGCAGGTGAACACCAAGAACGTTGTTATTCCTCGATGACCTCCAGAGACAACATCCTATCCAACTCGGCATACATGAGTTTTTGGATAGCTGGGGACACGGAATAAAAACGTTGTTTGACTGGTTTTGCGGAACCGCCATCGATCATATGAGAAATGAGGGATGTTGATCCAATATGTATGATCCAATTTATGACGATCATCAGAAGTTAAAATGTGAAATTGGGGTGTGTTTGTAGTTTCACCTGATTCGCCCGAATTATTTAACGCGGAGATTTTTGGTCAAATTCTAAAACGATTCCAAAAATCAATACCTAAATATAACGGTTGTTCTAACGAAGAAACAACGTGAAAATTCATGGATTGAGTAATTCCGTTAAATTCGACATTAGCTCTTATATAACCAAATACATGTTGGACTCGACCACTCGCGGTAGTTATTGTAGATGTAAAATTATGAAATTCGACAAAGGGATTTGATATGAGTTTCTCCGATACACTCCTGAGAACACTGACACTCGCCTCGCTGTCGAGGAGACGCTTAAAAGGTATCTGATTTATTAAGACCTGGGCGTAAGGCCGAGTGTTACTGCCTTCGGAGAATAGAACGGAGGAAATCACGTCATTTTTCATTGCAAAGCGGCCGTTCCAATATTTCTTGGAACGTGTTAAACGATATAATTTTGCCGGTGAGGGAGCATTATAGAAATATTTTAGAGCAATGGGAAGGGAAGAAGGATTGGAAAGGGAGTCATTACTAACAGGCAAGTTTACTTCTTTATCGGATTCGATAGTGAGCGGAGTTCCGCATTCGATTGCTCGCTGCATCCTAATGAATCGGTTTGAGTTGACTGGGTCGTTGTAACATCAGTCTGGGTTGTTCTGGATTTATTCTCTGTATACACTCAGTGTCTGAGTAGCAGTTGTGGTGATTCTTATAGCATCCCTCCAAGAACCACTGCTCTGATTTTTCGACATATTCTTTTGATCATTCTGACTTTCGGCACATCTACGACACCGTGCAATTATTGTTCCCTTCAGCTCACATCGATAACAAAACAATGCGACGGGCGCTATCCGACAATCCATAAACTTGTGACCCATCTCAGCGCAATTAAAACACACGACATTTTTACCGTAATTCAGATGTGGCTTATAAACTGATCTTGAATTGTCTGCTGGAATTTGTTCGCCAACACGTCTCGCTGCTGCCGATGGAAACCTACTTCCCACTTGAATGGCAGATACTGAGTTACCAGATCGAACATCAGTTTGTGGGTGATCCTCACACGAGTCATACGATTCAATATCGTCATATGGACTACCCGATAACTCATTGATCATGCGTCCTGGATGGTTGCAGGATTTACCGGAGCTTTGATCTGCCTGAAGGACTCCTCCAAAGCAGAGCAGCTTTTGATCAGTTCAGTTATACTTGTAAAATGACGGTCGGTGAGGTGATAATGTAGTTCTGGCTTCATGTTCGCCATTAGAATTTCGATAAGCTCTTCGTCCGAATACGGGGTACGACATTGTAAGGTTAAACTCCACACTTGGTTGTAGAAATCGGGAAAATTTCGTTAGGTTGTTGTGTTTATGCCTCAACCATTCGTCTGATTTCGTAATTGGTGCGGTGATCTTTAAACCGTTCGATCATTCCGTCTCGCAACTCTGACCAGGATGCATTCGGATTATGTTTGCGGAATGTCCAATAGCACTGCAATGCGATATTTTTCAAGATGGTATGTAGCTCTAATAATAATGTTTGGTCGGATAATCCTCGAGACGAAGCAGTGGTATCTACCTGAAACAGTAACATGTCGATGTTGATGAACTTTATTCGTTTGTAAACGGGTGAATATTTTATAGTACTGTAGTAAGCGACTAAATTGTACTTCCAAGACGACAATCTAGTGTCTTTTGGAAAACATGATTTACTGTATGTAAGTAGTTGTATGTAGTTGTTTCCCAGTAAATTTCTCGTTTTGTAATACCTAGATTAACCAATCTTCATAAATAATTAACAGATATAATTTATTTTATATATATATATATATATATATATATATATATATATATATATATATATATATATATATATATATATATATATATATATATATATATATATATATATATATATATATATACAATTTAAAAAATTAAATCAAATATAGATCACGCTTTGGCCCAAAAAACAAATTCGTAAGATTCCAAAAGTTTTGGTTAAATAATTATATAATATTCCCCAAAGGTAAGCGTATATTTAGGTACATATTTACCCATATCAAAAGATTACATGGTTTTATGTTTGTAACGATATAAATCTTGGGGTGAAAAAGGTATATATTTACCAAACATTAAAAATCAATTTTAAACCACTTTACGTTTCCAATTTAATTTTTTTCTAGTGTGAAAAACTTTAAGCTTATAAAATTAAAATTTTCGGCATTTTCTCTTATTTAATTTATATATATAGATTAGTTTCCAGATTAAAAATATTATAATTTTTATTTATTTATCCAAATCTGTTTAAATAATTATTTACACATGTAGCAAGCTTCTAACGCCGTTTCTAAAATGAAATAATTATTCATATTAAATAAATCGATATAATCTCGCAAAAACACTCATTCATTAAAAATTCTTCATTTCAAAAATATATGTCGTATATAACAATATCGTAATAACAATTAAAATTTATAGAAATAAAAATTAAATATTTAATCACAAAAATGTCCTAGTCATTTCATATAAATTTTTGTTGTTCATCTGCGCTAAAATAATAATATTTTTAATTAATAGAAACAATAAATAATTTTAATTGTTCGCACAATTTTTGCTTTTTCAAAACATTTATTAATTATTAAATCACACATATTACAATATAATTATATCGCACAACAAAAATATTTTTTATGAAATGTACAACAACAAAATTATTACATTACACAGAATTATACGTTCTACATAAAATGCGATTCTATTTTGGGTCTGTGGCTTGATACCAACCAACGAACGACATTTACAAAATTTTGAATTTAAAATTTTTTCGTATTAGCTTTAATGTATTCAACAACCACACTAAGATTTGGATGTCGGGTGCCGTACACGAAAAAAAAATATTTTTTGCGTACGATACATAAAAGTGTATAATAAAAGGGTTCGGCAATGTAATAAGGATTTTATTTTATTTTTTCAAAAATATTTAAATTAATTTTTAACATATTTTCTTGTAATTTTTTTTACATATAAAAACAATTTTAATATTTGTTGACAGTAATTGATGATAAACACATGTTTGACGTCAGCTCCATAGTATATATCTCGTAATCGTGCTTTTGGAATTTTGAGTTGGTATAGGGCATAATATAGATTAATCTTATGTGTTGTATTGCTGCCAGCAGTTTTGATTATGTATTTTGATATGAGCTATGTATGTAGCGCACCCCCCCCCCCCCCCACCGAAAATTATTGTTACAATTTGTAATCTGTTGTGTAACGCAAGTCATTTTTTACGCTCGTAAATTCGCTCGTGAACTTTATTTAACATGTACCTACCTCCGGGATACCAGCCAAAACATTCAAATCAGAAAGTTCAATAAATAAAGTTTGTTTGAAATGTTTTTATGTATTCTCGTGAAAAATGCATCACCTGTCAAAATTGTCATTTGTTTATCGTTTTTCTTATAGTTACTTCGCGTAGAGGTAGAGTCGTTTAAATTGATTAAATCCAATGGAAAAATAAATTAACTCTTCACCTTTCAATTATTAATGTTTTAGTTATTCAACTTAATTAAGAATAATTTTCCTTGAAGTATCTGCATTTAATTAGTTGTAAATAGTTTCTGTTTGTCTCGAATCGTATGGCAAACTAACTTCATTATTTTTTTCTCTACATATGACAAAAGAAAATCATGACACTCTATTTAATTTGTACGCGTACATCGACAGTATCGCGGGTAACTGGGCAAGTGTTAATAAAATATAGAAGGCTGTTCAAAGTTACGAGTAGTTTTTGTTTTTTCATATTTAATGAAAAATCAAGTCTTTTAAAAAAAGTTCACACAACATTATTCTCTTAAAATTGTCAGCAACTTAAATGTATAATTACAAAATACAAGTTAATTTAATGTTAAATATATCAATTAAATAAATTAATAAAACCTATATGTGTTAAAATTAAAATATAATAAGTGTTACATTCATAGTTCGTGGATACATCTGATACGACATTTATCAATATCCACAAACAAATAATTCATAAATTCATGGTGACCTCAAAACGGATTTAAACCAAAATTCCAAACCGGACTCTTTCCAGCAACCGTTGGAGGTCCATAAAACCCGAACCATAAAAGTGCGACTATAAAAGTAGTCTGGCGGCTATAAAAGTGGTAACCGCGACGTTCCACCACAAATAATAAATCCAGCACGTGGTAATACATATGAACAATTTTAACTGCAACCGGGATTCACATCAGGCGGCAACGTAAGACAGTTGCACACGTAACCCTGAGTAGTTTTCCGTATTTTCATTAACACGTACACCAAAAAAAATAAAAAAATTAATTTCGTAATCGCGGTCGGTTTATTTATACTTAAATTTTAATGTCCGGGAATAGCACTCCTTCCTTAGTGGAAGCGGGTTAGAGTGGTGCAGCGGGTTCAGATCCAGGGGATCTTATTGAGCAGTTGCGCGTAATTCTCGGAACAGCGCGTTTGACACAGACGGACGATTCCGACAAGTACAACAATAATTTACATACTCGTTTGCCTCCAAGGGTCGAACAGTCCACAGAGGCACACATTAGCCGTGTGGCGTTCAAACCACCGCAGCCGCTTTATTCGCAAAACCCTTCGGTGTTGTTTAACATCTTGAAACAACTGTTCAAGGTTGCAAACGTTACAACCGAAAGCACTAAATACTCACATGCCGTGATCTCGCTTGATTCGCGTCTTTACAATACGTTCGAGAATCTCATATTACGCGACAAAAACGACACGCCTTACACCACGTTACGTGACGAGGTAATTCGCGTCCTCGGAGAGTCTAAAAAATCGGATATTAGCAATATTCTTCACGGTCTCTCGCTCGGTGACAAAAAACCATCGCAACTTCTAAGCGAATTTAAACTACACGCTGGTGGCGATTTCGAGAACTTTACAGCAACTCTGGATGTCGCGCCTACCGCAACAGGTTCAATTGGTACTCACACCGTTTGAGAACGACGTGGATTTAAATACGTAAGCCGAACGAGCCGATGCGGCTATGGAGACAAAGTCGCACTCGCGAGTTAGCGCAATCGACAGCGTTTCTTCACAAGAGCAGTCCACAAGCGTTGCAGCCAACCAGGCCTTGAACATCGGGGCATTGTTAACACGATTCCGCAATAACATTATAAGCGAAGTCAGTCAGCTAGTTTCGGCCAGCAATAATCAATCAGGCAATGCACGATCACGTTCGCAGGCAAGTTCCAACTGACAGTATACACATAGTCGATTTAACTCGAGACGACGTATTAATCCTAAATACCAAACGTGCTATTATCATTACAAAGCCGAAAAATGTATTGATGGATGCACGTATCGTATTAAAAACAATGTTGGTAATTTACAAAATCCAGACATTTCAAAACAAAATTTTTAAAAGGTCATCAGACACTGGCGACAGGCAATGATGACACCACTTCCAGTCGCCTAATAATTTTCGATACAACGAATAATCTTAAGTTCCTTGTCGATACTGGCGCAGACTTGTCAATAGTACCTAGTAAAAATTTTAAACCATTAAAAGCAATATCTACTCTAAATTTGTATGCAGCAAACGGTACACCGGTGCTAGCGTACGGTACAAAAACTTTAAAATTAGATATTGGCTTACGCCACGAAATTCACCTGGGAATTCGTTATCGCAGACGTTTCGACGCCTATACTCGATGTAGATTTTTTTAAGACACACAGGTCTCGTAGTTGACCTTATTAGACGAAGGATCAGCGATACGATGACTTCACTGTCTGTTACAGTTCTACTCACACATATGGCAGTGCAAAGTTTGTCATACATTAATCAGACAACAGTCCCTACACAGATTCAAGACCTTCTTAAATAATTTTCGGAGATCACAAGTCGCTCAATAAGCAGCACTGCTATCAAGCATAACGGTACGCATCGGCTGGAGACTAATGGTCAGCCAATCTTCTCAACAACAAGTCACTTAGCACCGGACAAACTTGAAATCGCAAAAGTCGAAATCAACAACCTAATGGCGCAAGGTATTTGTCGCCCGAGCAGCAGTTCGTGGGCGAGCCCTACTCACCTTGTATTAAAAAAGAATGGAGACTGGAGACCATGCGATGATTACCGGGCGGTAAGCCGAGTTACGGTTCCCGACAGATACCCAATACCAAACCTACAGGACTTTTCATACCGCGGGTTGTACACTTTTTTCGACTATCGACCTTGTTCAAGCGTACCACCAAATCCCGATTGAACCATCGCACGTACCCAAGACGGCCATTTCAACACATTTCGGTCTTTTTGAATGTATCAAAATGACTTTCGGTCTAAGGAATGCACCACAGACTTTTCAAAGACTGATGCATTCTGTACTATTCGGCCTCAAATTCTGCTTCGTCTACTTAGATGATATTCTGATTGCATCTAAGTCATTCGAAAATCATCTTAAACATCTCAAGATTGTTTTTCAGAAACTATCAGAACATGGTTTAATCATTAAATCCGACCAATGCGTCTTTGCATTACCCGAAATTAAATTTCTTGGCCATTTAATAAACGAAGAAGGCATTTTTCCACCTCCAGACAAAGTTCAAATCATTAAAAATTTCGAACGGCCTGTAAGGGTTGATCAACTCAAACGATTTTTGGGTATGTTCAATTTTTACAGACGTTTTATTCCCCGCGCTGCTGCAGACCAAGTTTTGCTTAACGAATTCTTGAAAGGCTACAAGTAGAATAAAAAATCACCAATAGAATGGACTTCAGCTCAATTGAAGCATTTAACAATTACAAGGAAAAACTATGTCAGGTGGCACTCCTTGCACACCCAATCCCCAACGCTCGGTTGGCAGTTATGGTGGACGCATCCGATCACGCAATCGGAGCAGCGGTACAGCAATTTGTCTCGAATGCATGGCAGCCACTCAGTTTTTTCTCAGTTCGTCTAAGCGAGACACAGCAACGTTACAGTGCTTATGATAGAGAGCTGCTCGCAGCTTACTCGAGCATTGAGCACTTCCGGCATCTCCTCGAAGATCGTGAGTTCACATTTTTTACCGACCACAAGCCCCTTGTGTACGCATTTTATCAGAATCCGGATAAAGCATCTCCACACTCCAACTTCGCCATCTAGATTTCATCGGTCAATTTACAACCGATATCCAGCACATCTCCGGCGTTAACAACGTCGTTGCAGATACCTTATCACGTAGATCAAATTTCCGTTCCTGAAAGCATTGACTATACAATAATCGCGGATGCACAAATCAATGATGCAGAATTGCGAGAACTCTTGCATAGTAACAGCATGTCACTAAATCTCAAGCAAGTTCCAATAACGTTTAACTCCAATAAACACATTTATTGCAATATTTCGACTGGTACACCTCGATCCTTCATTAAACTTCCGGAAACAAGTTTTCGAATCATTTCACAATCTTTCGCACCAGGGAATCCAAGCTACCACCAATATATTAACTAAAAATGTTATCTGGCCCTCGGTCCGAAAAGATTCGAGAAACTTCACTCAACAATGCATTCAATGTCAAAAGTCGAAAGTTTCAAGGCACACCAAGTCATCTCTCGCCAATTTCACTTTAGCTTCGCAACGTTTTGCAGAAATACACCTCGACATCATTGGTCCTTTGCCGATTTCTGATAGCCAGCGATACTGCGTCACGCTAAAGGATCGTTACACGCGTTGGCCCGAGGCGATTCCTGTACCGGATATAATGGCGGCCACTGTCGTGTTCGCCGTATATACAACTTGGATATCTCGTTTGGCGTTCCAGTATCCATTCTTACAGATCAGGGAACTCAGTTCGAATCCGAATTGTTCGAAGAACTATCTAAATTACTAGGGTTCAAACGCGTACGAACCACGGCTTATAATTCAAAGTGTAATGGCATGGTTTAGAGATGGCACCGCATTCTTATGGCTGCCATTATGTGTCTCGAGTGCTCCGACTGGACCAACATACTTCCGACCGTGATGTTAGGACTACGATCGTCGTTCAGTGAGGACAATTCCTCGACAACTTAAATACAGTCCCACAAAGCGAGTTCGTGAGCCAGTTAAAAAATCACTTCGCCGAACTAAAACCATCATCAGCATCTCGGTACTGCACCGAAAAAACATTCGTCAGTCAGGAACTCAAGACTTGTACTCATGTTTTCTTACGTATGGACGCACTGCGCAAATCCTTACAACCGCCGTACACTGGTCCACACCGTGTGATCAAGCGAGGTGACAAAAACTTTATTATCGATCACAATAATAGACAAGTCAACGTTTCCATTGACCGACGACTCAAGCCCTGTTTCACGGCAGCTGACACAACTGGTCAAAAAGACTTCACGCAAAGCGCTGACGCCAAGTTCCGAGATTGTTAGAAAACATGTAACGTTCAATATACCAAAAAAAATTACACCGTCGTTTCCCTCCTCTAGCATCGGGCGTCAGATAAAGACACCTTCGCGTTTTTTGGACTCGCTATTTCGCTCAAACCGCGTTTTCGCTGGGGAGAGAGTGGGTAGCGTCGTACATCGACAGTATCGCGGGTAACTGGGCAAGTGTTAATAAAATATAGAAGGCTGTTCAAAGTTACGAGTAGTTTTTGTTTTTCATATTTAATGTACTTTTGTTTTTTTTTAATGAAAAATCAAGTCTTTTAAAAAAAGTTCACACAACATTATTCTCTTAAAATTGTCAGCAACTTAAATGCATAATTACAAAATACAAGTTAATTTAATGTTAAATATATCAATTAAATAAAATAATAAAACCTATATGTGTTAAAATTAAAATATAATAAGTGTTACATTCATAGTTCGTGGATACATCTGATACGACATTTATCAATATCCACAAACAAATAATTCATTAATTCATGGTGACCTCGCAAAACGGATTTAAACCAAAATCCGAAACCGGACTCTTTCCAGCAACCGTTGGAGGTCCATAAAACCCGGACCATAAAAGTGCGACTATATAAAAGTAGTCAGGCAGCTATAAATTTCATAATTGCAAAATTCTCCAATTTCTACACAACAATCATGGACACGTTTTGGTTTGTACCTTGCCCTATCATCCTGCCCGCAGTGAATCAATAGAAAACGCTACTTTTATTTGAAACGACCTGGTTTATTTATGATACGTTCAGATTTTGATCGAATTTGTTCATCTAACTTTGGATCGAATGTTGCTTGTTTAGGAGGTTTGTTGTTAGAAATTTTAGTGGTATTTGTATCAGACAACGAAATTCTCGAACGTATATTTGAATCTTGTTAGTTTTGATGATTTTCAACTTTGTTCGTTTGTGTCGTTTCCACAAAGCACGGCTTGAGTTGATTAATGGATATGTTTGTTCTAACGCCTTAGATTAGTAGAGTGAACTATTTCTCGGTTTGTTTAATGACTGGAAAGAGTCCCGCGTAAGGAGGTTGTAAAGAACCACGATGTACGTATTAAAATACTTTCATAATTTACTTACAAATCCTGGTTGACTAACGTGTTCACTAGTAGTAATGGAATCGGTAATCTTAAATTTTCCCCGAAAACCAATTCCACTGAAGATCTTTTAAAATTTAACGGAATGCTTTCCTTGGCCCTAATAGCACGATATGCAATGATTTATATACTGAGTAGTGGCGGTGCACATAGCACCTTTTAATATTCGATGCCAACGCTCAATAATTCCGTTGCACGCTGGACCATATGGTGTGGAGCATTTGTGCTGGATACCTAAAACTCGTTAATTTTCACAAAAGAGTGCAGACTCAAACTAAGTGTCTCTATCGGTTACTATGCTTAAAGGTACACGTAATCTGTTGATCCAATTGTTTATTAACGCTTCGACAATGGTCTCTGTACGGATATCTGCGATTGGAATCGCCTCAGTTCAAGGAGTGTACCTGTCGATCATTGTTAACCAACAAATTTATTATTTCCATCTTACGACGGTGGAAGGGGTTCAATCAGATCGATGTGATTTTTTTCGAACCGATTGTTGCCCGTATGAGCCGATTTGGCTGTGAACATGTTTGGTCACTTTGCATTTTTGACACCTCACAATTCATTGACGGCGAAATGAATTGCACTGTGATTTGTTTCACTAACGTTCGAATGCTGGGATGTGAAATATTGTGATGAGCTTCAAAACTTGTTTTCGAAATGGTTTTGATAGAAATGGTCCAGTTGCTATTTGATTATTATGAGGTGATCAAATCCAAAATTTCGAATTTTTCTGAATTTTAGATTTGGTTTTGATTCCGCAAGTGCCGTCAATTCAGAATCGTTTATTTGTGCTTCCACGATGGCTCCATAGTAAATTGTGGTTCCTATTTTAATCTGTTGAATTCGAGATAAGAATTCGGCCACAACATTGGAGTTGCCCGCAACATGTTGAATATCAGGGAACATTAGGTGACGTCGTTGTCTTGGTGACGCTCTGTCTAATTTTTGATGTAGCGAAAAGGTTGAAGGTTTATGATCGGTAAATAACACAGGTAGTTTGTAGTTCCTTCTACAAAATGTTTGAAACCATTTGACCGCACTATGCCGTTAGTAATTATGATCATATGTACTGTACCTAGTTTCGGCATCTTGTAGCTTTCGAGAGACAACGAATAATGGCTATCAGCCATCCTTTTTCTATTAATTTTTATAAAACCGCTGCCACGGTGTCGGATGTATCAATGAAAATTGCAAATTTGGCATTACGGATTGGGAATGCTAATTGCGTGCAATTTGCTAACTTTGTTTTACATATTTCGAAACAATTAATTGTCTCATCAGTCCATTTAATTGTTTTTCTTCTTTTTCTAAGACTGTTTCAAATATTCGTATAAACATAAAGGTGCCAGGCCGTTAGCTGCTCCTGATATAAAGATCTTATAATAGTTTATCATACCAAGGAACCTATAGCAGTAGGTTCCGGATAACTTAAAACTGTTCGACTGTTTGTCCATCCGGGCACATACCATGTTTATAAATTTGGAAACCTAAAAATGCTATAATTCACAAAGAATGAACTCGCATTTATTCAGGTTGATACCAAATCAGCTTTATTCAATCTTTGTGACACAATACGGACAAGTTTTATGTATCAGAATGGAATAGTAGAATTTCATCAATATATGTTAATATGAATGATAGATCTCTGAATACAGCACACACCATGCTTTGGAACGGTTGGACTGCGTTTCGTAGCTCCAACGTCGTTCGTGGAAATTCGTATAATCCTAAAGGTGTGATTATTGCTGTTTTTTCGATGTCCTCAGGTTCAATCGAGACTTGATGGTAAGCTCTTACCAAACTAATTTTCGTAAACTTTGTGCATGATAATAAATGCGTGAAATCCGTTACAACAGATATCGAATAACCATCTGGCTTCGTCAATGAATTTAGTGATCGATAACGACCCGATAAGAGGATTAACCCAATTTCTTTAGGAAGGTCTGAAATTCATTGTGTAAACCATGTATCGATTATATGATGGGCTGCGTTTTGTTTTACTGTGTTTAGATGCTGAGATTCGCGTGTTACGAAAACGAACTCTTATAATAATTTTAAAATGTCAGTCGTATTTCCCGATGTTTTGTACTTGGTATTGGTATCGATTAATTTTGTGTGCTTTATGTCAAATTTTGTTGGAAATCTGCACCTAAAATATATCTATCCACTTTTGCTATAATGAACCTCCAACTGAATGATCTGCGTAGACCAAGGTTAAGGACTAGGTTTTATAACGTATGATTGATTTGTGAGGAGTTTTCAGCGAATATGTAGTTTGAATTCCGATGATTTAGCTATTTGTAAATTTTAGCACCCTCGTCTAGCAAAAATTATAGTTTCTTTTGTGTGTCTAAAATTGTGAAACGAATGTTAGGTTTTACGTTAAACGACTATTAGGCTACCACCGCCCGTCTCATGAATCGCAGTCCCTAATTGTTTTTCATTTTATGATTGTAAAAATCGCACGGCTTTGCATGCTTTCTTGCATTGGTGTCATGTTTAAAGATGCTGAACTTACTGATCAATTCCTCAACCTTTTTAGTTAATTCATTGATCTGATACGATTGATTATACTCTTGATGAATGTTCAGGTTCGTGTTTACACTATAAAGTTGTAACTGCGTTATTTTCGAAGTATATGCCAGGTGTATTTTCGAGTGGGCATATTTCAACCGGGGTGTGGTTACTTGATTGCTTCATTAATATTTTGCGACTGGTGTTAGGTCCCCTTAACGAACCTTGGTGATCCTCGGGGGTAGAGGGGTATTTAGCTTTTCTGGTTGTGTATTTGGTTGGTGTTCATTGCTGGTAGGTTTGTCATCCTTGAGATTGTCGTCTATGGGCAAAATGCATATTTTTTGGATTGGTCGTTTAACGAAGGTATTTCCCTTGCAACGAACAGTAATCACCTTGCCATCTGTAGTCGGATGTGGTTGCTTAATTTTCCCTAGAATCCACTAAGATGGCGGTAAATTCGGTTTCTTGATTATAACTATGCTTCCAATTTCTTTATTTGGCCTCTCTTTGGCCATTTTAATCTAGGTTGTAATGATGTTAAATATTCACACAACCATATTCTCCGGAAATCTTGTACCAGCTTATGATTTAACTTCAAACGATTGCTTAAGCTCCAGGCTCCTTCATTAATATCTTGATTAGGTGTAGCAATCATTACCCCGATAATAAAATGTGGGGGGGTTTAGATGATTGTTTCTTCGATGTCTGACGACATGGAACATAGTAGTCTAGAATTAGGAAATGCTTCTATTTGGCCTTAACACTATTGACATTTCTTCGTATCCCAATACGATTTCACGTAAAACACGTTTTCGGTAGTATTTAGCTGATTTTACGGCTACTTCCCATAATCCACCGAAGTGGGGACTTACCGGGCCGATTAGCAATAAAATGCCAATTTATGCCTTCATTTGATAAAATATCACATATTTCTGAGAGGTTTTGTGAACTCATTTATATCAGTCTCTAATTGTTTGTCTGCGCCTTTAAATGTGTCCCCAGCGGGAAATAAACGGTTTCAAAACACCTATGAAGGCCTTTTTTGTTAGGCTACGTTAGGTAAGGTTTCACACACCGAAGTCAGTATCGCCCACTTAGGCCAATTTTGGCTAATTGTGATACCACAGGATCCAATATCATTATAAGCTCCCTTTAAAACCATCTAGTGCTATTCACATCGCGTAAAAGACCTCGCACATTACAGCTTTCGAGATTAGAGAGACTGTGCATGGTGTATTTCCCCAAATGATTGTATCTTCTGCCAGCTATAGTGCATGGCATGAACATAGGAGGGGAATAAGTGTCTCCTCTTCCTCTTCGTTCTTGTAGCTTCTATAGAAGTCATTTGCATTCAGACCCAGCCTTCTCGCATGATCTCCGAAAAGGCAGTGTCCGGTAAATACCCCTACAATTCTCAGGCCATACTTATTTCGCTACTCTGCCAGTCGTACTGTCGAGCTACCTAGAATTTGCCAAGGCAACTGCTGTCCTTTAGCCTGGGGCTTCTTTCAGCGCAGACATAGGCCTTCTTACACATTCTCTCCCTGGTTCCAGTTGAAGGGTCGTATAGTACCTTGCTAAATCGTCTGCCCTACAATTTCCATCAGCATCAGAATGGGCTGGAACCTAGACCAACTGGATATTGAAATTTCACTCATCTCGTTAGGAGATGTGTTGCCAATCTAACTCCACCCTTTACGCCAGGGAAGATGAATCTAGTGAAAGAATTGCCGCCCGACTGTCCACATAAATGATTAATAGTATAGACTCCCGTTTAATTCTCCACAGAACACACCAACTTCCATCGAGGGTGGAGCTATCGGTGATGAATTTAACTGTCCCGGTCTCTACGATGAGACCACTCTTTCAATCCCCCAAAAAGGGTTATGATGTTATGGTACGCATGCTGAGACTGTGCCCAGCTTCTGGGTACAGCTCTCGAACGAATATGGGCATCCAGCAGTCATTCCGTGAGTTTCATCCTGTACGTAACAGTTGGGCCCCGCAGTCACCCAAAACCCCCAACAGTCATCAAAGGTCTCGCAACCACCGCATCCTTACTTGCCGGGAAGTGAGTTTCTATTAAAATATCAAGAGACTCTTCACTAGAAGCCATCCATTCGCTATTCGGTTTAATCAGATAGCCTGGAAGAGCTGGACTAGTAGAGAGAATATTTCTTAATCGCGAGGTTTCCGAGAGCATTTCCATTCTATCACGGAAGAACCTCTACGAATTTCTTTGCGTCTTCCTTATTTCCCTTTTATATTCTCTGATGCATTTCTTCTAGAAGTCCCTGTCTTGATTTTCTCTCGATCTTCTCGCTCTATTGAAAGCAGACCCACAGATATTTGGCACTCTGAAAGTGTTGAGGTCCACCAAACAAATTTTCGCTTTCCCCTCAGCTTTGTTAATGGGCAGACCTCCCTCATAGAGGTATTGCAAGCCTTAGTAAGAATATCCACCTTTGACTCCAGATCGCTACCCGTGTCGGGGAGTTGTGAAACTCTAGTTAGAATGCTTCTCTCTAATACTTCCTTATAAATGCACCATATTATCCTGGGATAATTGGGAGATTGAGCTTAACCGTTAGATTCTCTAGTTAACTCCTCACTTGGGTTCGCCACTAGTTGCAATTTTAATACCACTTTCCGTAACACTAGTCGAGCTTCTCCAACAAGCTTGACCTCTTCCTCCCCTTTTTGGGTAGTGCGGTACTCGGCTCTTATTTATTACACGTTTGGTTTTTGACAAGGGAGCCAAAAATTGCCCATTGATTATCATAATACATATTCTGAAACTGCTTTTGCGTTCCTCCTGCTTCACAATCCTCCAATTCCTCGTCGGAAGGTCCATATTGCAAACCTGGACAATCTTCAGGAATCCAGACCATTGCCCTAGGTCTGCTAGGCATTTCCTCCATAGGAACTGCCTTCCCGTATAAGAAAGCCGATTTTTGATCTACGTACGCGGCCAGATTCAGACGTCGCTGATACCAACCCGCACCACTACAAAGTGGCGGGGGTCCTAGATGTTGTCCAAGGACTTTTGGAAAAACGAGGTTAAGTGCATTGAACACCAACCTCTAGTTTTCTCATGTGATGCTCCCCTCCTCATGACTCTCGTCTACGACTGCTAGCACAAACTCCCCTCTTTCACAATTTCGTTAAAAAGTTTATGTCCCTTTTGCGACTGTCTCACATGAAGCTTGACCTGTTTCTTCTCGGCATCCAGATCTTCATGCCCCTCTTCGTTAGATCTCTGCCTTTCAGACCCATGATCCTTCTAGCGTACATTGCTCACATCTGCAATGCAACTCTTCGCCCTATTAACTTTCTCAGTTCCTCGGCCCACTGCTCCTCCGGGACTGTAGTCAGTCTGTCCAAAACGCGGAAAGCCGAACGCCTGGTTCTTTATCTCCGAACCGACGAAGCAGTGAATTTCTTTTTCTTACCGCTATAGTCTCTCTGGCTTGCAAGCCTCGGAAACGCTCTTAGTACCACTTGATGGTCATTACCAGCGCTTGAGAAGTGCTGGCCACTTCTTTAATTTTGAGGGACCTTATATTATCAACTCTATTTGGTGGGGCTGACCCCAAATTTTATCAGCTAAACAAAAGTTGATGCTTTAGAGGGTTAAATATTTTAATGCATTTACCACAACCATTTTAAAATATGTATAAATGAAATTTCTATTTTAAATGTTGACATTTCGTTTTTATGGCCATATAAACAGCGCGATTACTTGACGATATGAAAACGTTCGTACTGTTCGTACTGCGGCGAAAATATTACAGTGCATGAATACAAATTTATAGTACAATGTACCTTTTCAGGGCTACAACCTCTTCATTTATACAGGTTCAGGTTAAATAATTCAATGAAATTTTTATATGTCAGTAAAGTTGCATTGATTTCTCCAGAGACAAACATTTCGTTCTTTAAATTCATCTGCAACCTTTGCAATTCCTTGCAATATACTTTTTTAAAGCTATAAATATATATATTTATATATTTTGTGGCTCACCATAAAATATATTTATTATGTTACAAATATATTAAAAGTCTGAACAGTACTATTAAGCCAACAAGTAATTTCATCCAGTTTTAATATTTCTTCTTTAAATATTTCTACTCAAGCTTTCATAAACCCAGCACTGAGAAAAGCCAACTTTAAAAAATAAATAATAAAATAAAAAACCAACATAATATTTGTACGTGATCCTACATAATGTAAACAGTACACAAGAAGTACACACTGGAAAATGTACCTTTTCATTTATTATAAATTTTTTTTATTAAAAAGAAAGCTTTTGGTCATTTCTGGAATACTTTTTTATAACTTTATTATTATTGCTGTGTACATAAAGTGAATCGATATATTTGTCTTTAGGTCTCTATCGTACATCATCAATATTGTATTAAATATAGAACTGAATGTATTCTAGATACAATCTTCCAATAAAACTAACAATCATAATTAAACAAGAAAACATCTCGATATGTTTATCGACCAAACGTTTATTGAATTTTAACCAATAAACAAACAACATATTACATACGAGAGTACATAAATGTAACATAACAATGCTATAAATTTATTTGTTTTTGTATGCCAAGTCCAAACGACAACAATCGATTACATATCTGTCGTTAACGTATGGAAGGTAAAAATAATTATCGTGCTTTTACAATGCAAGTACTCTCTAGGTTATTTATAATCAACGAGTTTAAAATTGTTATGCAAATTATTGATAGAATATTGATGTTGGTGCAAATAATTTATGTATTAATTAAATGAAAACTGTGTCGTGGTGCTGATCAATAAGCATTGTTTGCAATTATCGTTAGTCAACTTGTAATTTTTTTAAGCTTTCGGGATAGCAAGTATTAATAATATGAGCTTTTCGTTTTTTTTTACATCACGTCTGCAGGGTAGTTGTCATTTGTGAGTTCCAAAATATTTTTTCATTCTGTCCTGTACGATTTAAATCATTGAATTTAAAAAAAGGTTAATAAAGGTGTATTGCTACTGGCTTACAAATTTAAATGTATATTCGATTATATTGACTTGTCTATTTTTTTTTTTTAAAATAATAACAGAAATCCATTCCCGGGGAAAGATTTAATCTCGTTCGAGTAAAGAAGGTCAGTATTTAAGGTAATACCATTGTCTTACCCAGGTATATAAAGGAACATAATAATTTATTCCAAAAAAATGTAATTTTAATTAAACATAAACAATATCTACACAATAAGTCAAAGTAATTAAAATATAAATAAATTATTGATCTAACCATCGAATGAATTGTTAGATAATTAAAATTAAATTAATTTTATGCAAATACAAATTATGTTTGAGTAATTATAGATTTAATTATATGGATTGATTATTAATATTTTATAAAATACCTGGATTCTTTAGTTTTGGCTCAATTTATTTTTTTAGATTTGTGCATCTAAGGTGAATTTGCACTATTTTTAAACATTGTACGTATAGTCGTAGGTTGCAATACTCGCATGATAACACTTATTCTATTATATTGAAGTGACATCAGATTTGATTTGATTTGATTTGATTGAGATGTACAGCCAAGTCATTTGACAAGTAATCCCAGATATGGCCGGGGCCCACCGTACACCTTTATTACACATAACAAAATCGAGGGATAGGAAAGGTTATGTTAGTAAGGAGAGACTCGACTCGGTTACAGACACCTAAGTAGTCGATAGTTAGTAACACAATGACACAATTCTAACTACGAAATAATTATTAATCATGTAACTGAAAAACTTCCAGTCATCTGAAAATTAAAAATATTTATTTAGCTCTGCAAACTTATCTTCTTGAATTTTTGTTAATACCTATTTTTAATAAAACCTAAAAGAAAGATCTAGAATAATAAAAAATTAAAATTAATAATTATTATTAAATACCACCTACTGGATGCAATACTAATAATTAAAAAAGTTCTTACTAAAACGTCTAGCTAAAAAAGGAGCCAAGCCACTGGAAAAACAGAGGTCTCTATACTACAAAATAGTCCAATAAAAGTTTTTAACTGCTTCTAAAATCGGAATCTAATTTTTAATCATAACAGCATATCTATCGTGTAGCTAATTCCAAATGGTTTCAAAAAAAGCTAATCTGCAATATGAGATCAATAATGGATGTTTGGCACAGCTCCAGAACCCCAACACCTAAACAAATTAAATAAAACTTTTAAAGCAATCACGAATCTGTAAGATGATAGAATTAATAATAAGTAGCTAACACAACTGTATGATCCTTCATCGTATCGTATCACCTAATCGTATTAAATAAATCATAAAATCAACAACCAGCGATAATTATTTATCCAACCCAGAACAATATAATCAAAACCTTCACCAATTTACAGTCTCCCGAAACAACCTAAAAACCATTTAATTAAAGCAGATATTTTTACATATGATGAACTAAAAATTATACAGTCCATACTGACCTTATGGACTGTAGAATCTTTACAAAATTATATTTTAGTACAATATCATAAACTTTAATTAACTAGCTACTTTAAAAATTCATTCACTCTTTCAAAATTTAGAACGAAACTATCTCGAACTAAGTAATAAACATTTACTCATTCTCAATCAAAGAAAACAATATTAATATAATTACTATTAGTAATATACATAAATCCAATTGAAAATGGTGTCGCTAACAACATTCGGTTACAAGAAGTATTTTGATGGTTCGTTAAATTGAGATGAAGATTTGAAAAAAGAAAAAAAGAAATCATAAGGATATAAATAAACTGATGAATGATCCTAATACAAAATACCTCATGGGTCCGAACGTTGAAAACATATATTTTATGAATATACATTTCTGTATCTATTTATTACCCACCCACAAAACACTAAACTCAAATTAATGTATACACACGCAGGTGTAAATTCATACGTGCGGTGCGAGCGCGACATACCCGCGCCGCAAAAAACGCCACAGTATGTATACAGCATAAAGAGCAACACAAAACACTTCCACTCCTTATGAAATTAACTCTCGTTCAACACAGTATGTCATTCGCTGACAACAAAAAACAAAAACAACTAAAGGAAAATTTCAAACAAAACACCACATCACAATGGAAAAAGAAGGCCCCAATTAGAAGGGCTCCACCACCACACAGGCCAACGACCACACATAAATAACACCAATAAAATTATATAATACACAAAAAATCAAAATAACAGAACACTTAGCTGTATCTCCCCAGGTTGATTCGATCGGTGCAGTCCATCCCCCATACGTGTTGATCGGCCCTCGTGGTAACACCGGTTTTCTATATATCGCCTTGTCGTTAATGTGGTAGTGGTAGATGAAAAATCCGTTTCCTTTATTGACTCATATTTATCTCCAGAATCGGTTTGATCCTCAC
This sequence comes from Nephrotoma appendiculata, assembly GCA_947310385.1. Classification (NCBI taxonomy): domain Eukaryota; kingdom Metazoa; phylum Arthropoda; class Insecta; order Diptera; family Tipulidae; genus Nephrotoma; species Nephrotoma appendiculata. Next base: position 133,193,753 of record OX371225.1, on the reverse strand, counting down.
TTTTTCCTCCAGTAGCTGTAACCGTTGTAGTCGTATCCGTTTTATCAGGTGCTTTAGGTTGACCTAATTCTGGAATCGGAGCCATTTTGAAATTACACGAATTTATTGCTGCACGATTTTTTTTTTTATATATATATATATATTAATCACGACACACACGACATGTTCGTACGCTACAGCACACAATATATTCCTTTTTCAACCAAGAAAACGAAAAAATTGGATCAGTTTCAGTCCAACCCACACAAATATGTGAGTAAAAAACCATAGTATGTAATGGCGTTGTTGATAAAAAATTTCGCTTTATTTGTCGTAAAACCAACACAATTGTGTGTAACGATATAGTGTTTTTTTCGGACGAAAATATTACAGGATGGCAACTGCCATCCTGCAGATTTTCACTAAGCGCATACAGAGGCCTCCACGGTGATTTTTGCCGGCTACGTTCTCAGGGAGAAGTGCTAAGGTCGTGGGGTTTGAGGCTTGCATGTGCTTCTGGCTTACACCGTGATTAACAGAAAGTTGGGGGAACGCAAATAATAATAAAAACCGGAGCGGTGCCTTGGTGCGCGCATCCATCCGAATTCAAACGGGGACAAGCCCTGGTTACGAAATCGGATGCGGGCACCAAGGGACCGCAAACACTACGCCGACACAGAGGGAGTCTCCGCTTCCATCATACTCAACCAAAAAATTAATAATTCATTTTATTATGTATTTTAGACAACAAAAACAAAAAAAAACACAACTTCCCACGAGGAAAAAAAAACAAGAAAAGGAGGGAACGAGAGAGACAGAGAGAGAGAGAGAGAAAGCAATGCACATCGAGCATTTTTTTTACTATAACTCGTCGATTAGTTTGCCGGCTCTATTTACTCAGATATAACAAAAGGAATTTGTTTTCTGTATATGAAACGTAAAATTCGTACGATGATATTGATAATGCGAATTATATCATCGAAAAACTCATAATCACAATTATTTTGATACTAATAAACAATTGGTCACTTCTTGTACGCATTTTTTATTAAAACTTTCATTAAACTTAGCCCGACAATATTATTACATTGGGGCAACATAAACAATTTATTACATACTTCAAATACAGCATATTATTATTATAAGAAAAATACAATTCACTGTATTATTATAATCATACATACAAAATTTGTATTCGATAAATACTTTTATATAAAAATGTTCTAACCAAACTAGAGCGCAGCGTATGCAACTCATTCAAAAATCAAAACTTAACTCTTTAATGTAAAAATCAAAACTCCAATTGAATTTTATCAAAATCACCACTCGAATGTTTAAAAAAAATGCTTACGCCGAAAAATGCGCAAAACGTTTTAGAACAATATCTCTATTCTCTGTTTCTCATTTATATCAATTTGCATTGATATAAAAGAGACGCATATAAGAAAAACATTTTTCTAAAACGTTTTACTTTACACACGCTCGATATGCACGGATCTCTCTCTCTCTCTCTCTCTCTCCCATTCTCGTTCAGTTGCCAACAAAACAGAAAAAAATACACGAATATCCACCCACCATTTGCCGCGTACAGATGACAAATTTACCCCCCGGACGCAAACCAACCGGACGCAAACCAACCGAGGGGAATAAAATCACAAAAAAAATTTACCAAAGATGGGGGTGTAATCATTAAAAGGAAATTGTCTTGTTAACAAAAATAAGTTAAAAAGGAATTCACAAATGTGTAAGTTGGTTCAAAAAATATACAAAACTAAATTTTTGACATGGTATTTTTGCCCTACCCGCACAATTGTGTTAGTAAATCACTAAAGGGATATTTACTTTTGCAATCAGGTAAAATATGCACTATTGTTATATAATTTGCGAATTAAAATCGACTTTTCACTAAAAACCCTATTTTCTTTTTCGTTATGGTATTTTGCCCAATATCAGTAATAGATTTCTAATCTCCATGCAAAATATAATATACGAGTAAACTCGTATATAAAAATCTCACTGACAATTACAATTTATGATTTATAAAAATTTAAATTTAAAAACCGCAAAAAAAATCGAAAGAAAATATCAACCGTTTGACTCGAAAGTCAAAGCCTACCCCATTATATTGAAGCGATACCAGAGAATGAAAAATCTAAATATAGAAAAACAACGTTTTGATCAAAAACGTTGTTTTTAATCAAACACGGGATGTTAGAAACATCCCGTTAAATTTTATACAACAAAAATTATCTGTTGATGGCGATAGTATTTCAGAATTATCTATATGTTGGTGTCAAAAATAATGTAGACAATTGATTTTGCGTAGACATTATTGATAATTGGTAGAATATGTAGACAATTCGTAGAAAATGTAGAATATGGTTTTTGCTGCTGTTCTCAATGTTTTTTCAGTACACGATTCCTTTCTTAAAATTTTCTACATCAATTTTTTAAAAGTTAACGTTTAATTTTTACAATACAAATAAATCGAAAAAATATGAATATTTTAATAATATTAAATTTATCATGTCTGTTATTATGAACCATCCCGAAAAGACTTTTTATGTCACAAAAATATACAAAAATATGAACATGTGAGGGATGAATCCCAAGTTTTTATTCTAGCCAGAAAAAAAATTATCAACAAAAATAGAATCTAATCATGATTTATATAGAAAATTTTATTTCAGGAACATATAAATTAATATGTAGAATATCACGGGAGCTATTGGTACAAATAATTTCTACCACTTCCATTTTATGAGTCATTCTACCACTTCAAGCGGTAGGAAAGAACCGATAATTGAAGCTCCTGCTACTACATGTGCACAAGTGCCACCGTAAACTTCCGCAGCGATACAGAAAATATAGAGTCTAATGCATACGAAACTACTGTAGGGCACAACAACCGGAAGCGGTGCCAGAAAAATATTGAGAAACAAGAATATCTTCAAAAAAAGTTAAAACTTATGGAAGAGCATAACAATACTTTTAAATAATTTACACATCGTATTAAAAGTGTTGATATAACATATATGTTTTCAAAATTAATTTGAATGGATTGGCAAATGGCAAAAATTTCTGCTTCGACCAAAGTACGATTGTACGTGTGTGATACGGTTCTTTGATGACACATACCTTATTGCTCCATGAACCGTTCCATACCATCCAAACTTCAGTTTATTTTCCGACCGGAAATATTTTATCTCATGACCACATTCTATTTTCATCAATGTCACAAATACTTTGAATTTCTCAAATAGCTACATCTGATCTATTTTTCATAGGATACAAATACCGATATTTGGAATAATCATCTCGGAATGGTACTAAATATTTTGCTCCAGCAAATGATTCAACGGCCGTAGTACATACATCAATATATGAATAATTTCATCGCATCGTATCGCCTTCTCTTTTCTATGTTCAAAACTTAAACGATGCTGTTTCCCTTGAACACAGGCTTCACAAATATAGTTTTCATCCATAAAATCGATATTATTTTTCTTTAGAAAATTTCTGAAGTATATAAAAAATTTTGGTGTCCAAATCGCACCATCAACCGAGATCACTCTGAATATAGCATTCTGTTCATTCGACCTTGTTTGACTCCCACTGCAACAATACTTACATTGTTCAATATACAAAATGTTGAAAATTAATTTTACAAAACATTATTGGTAAATACTTCTTGCACCATTTTTCTCCATCGAATACCATACTATTTAAGACCTTCGGAGTTTAAGAATTTTCCATTTCCTATTTTGACAGATGAAAAACCTTTCACAAAACTGGTAAACCATTCTCGATGGTTAATCGTACCAGAACCCAACCACCATAGTTTACTATTACACTGTGACTCACCACCATCACAAATCAAAGTATTGTTTTTTTAATTTTTGTGTAATATTTCTGAATTTTTCGCAATCCTTTTTGCCAATGATCACTGGATCCGCACTTAAAATATTCTGTATTTCTATTGGTTTTTCACCATTTTTTTTTTTTTTTGTTTTTTAATTGGAATAGCCTTTCTATTGAACCATTAATACCTCAACTTTTTCAGTATTGCCACTTTGTACTTTCTCATTCACGCTTCTTCAATTAATATCCTCGACTTCGGTTTTTCTAATGTTCGATCAACATTTGACAGTGAATCCCATGAGCTATAAAAATAATTATATTCAGGTGGTAAAGCTATTTGAATTTTTGTCATTATATGGATTCCGATATTAACTCATCACGTTCCTTATGCTGATGCACAATATCGAAAAGTTTCGAGAAAAACGTGGCTCACCCCGACCTTTTGGGAATGACATGTACCGTTATTGTATTCCACATTTCATTGGAAGTCTTACAATTCAATATACATTATGGTAGTGTGTATGGATTTATTCCAATTTTTGCTTTTACTTGCAGGTGCTCCGCGGCAAGACCTGTGCAAAACAAATGCACATCAAACAATAGAAGATTTCCTCGATTATAAATTATTTTGTTAATTGCTTCGAATTTAACAATAGTTATTATAAATTTACACTCTGCATTTTACAATATTAATACACGTTACAATTTGTATTTTTAAGTATTTATTACAAGATAACAATTCAAAATATTAGATATTTATTACAAATTAAAATATGGCGGAATGAACTTTTCTTTTTCAGACTACGCCAGTGTGTAATTATTTTTGAACTATCTTTTTGCTCGTTATGAAATCAACTACTTTTATTTTTTCACAAAACCGATGACCATGTTAATCGAAAAAATGAGTAAATCGTTGAGTTGCCCGATGTGGAACTGCCCTACGCGCAGGGCTCTCGTTTTCTAAATTTTGAGAGTAGCATGCATATTATTACCAGAGGAGTATTTTGCAAAAAGAGGAGTATTTTAGAAATAAAAAAAAAATGTGGTTATTTTCATATGTATTTATTTAAAACAAAAATTAAAAATCACATACGTTTACAGTTTTATAGTATTCTTCACATATTTGGATAAATAAAATATACATTCATTGTACTAAATTAAAAAAAAAAATTAAAAATAGAAACATATTTCAAATATTTAAATAAAATTTTATAATAAAATGAAATATTATTTATGGAATTTATTAATTAATTCTACGGAAGGATTCCACTGACTAGCATTAGTTCCTTCTAGCATCTCTCGAGCCATTAGAATCGCATTTACCGTCGTCGTCAACAATGAGTTTCTTTTTTATCTTTAATCAAGTTAACCTGCGAAAATATTCGCTCTGCAGCTGCACTGCTGTGTGGAAAGCTTAAAATTGAGCCCACGAAAATTCGAAGATATGGGTACATTACTTCTCTCATAGAATTTTTCATGTTGAAAATAGATCGCCAAAATTCCTCGAAGTTTTGCTGAATGTCAACACTCTGTTGATTAATTAAATTACGCCATTCCTCATCTAAATCCTGTATATTTGTAATAGGCACAGCAAGAACGATTTATCTCCTTGACTGTGTCTGGCAAAACTCTTCCTTCACTTATAATTATATTGGCCTTTGCTCCAATATAAATGTTTTCGATATCTAAAATATTTTCTGTATTTAAAAAATCTGTTTTATCTAAGGAATTATCGTTAATAACATTGGGTTTCACAAAGTTAGATAAAATGGTTTTGAAGTAACCTTTGATTGTAGGAAGTAAAACATGGATTCGCGGCGTCTCAGACTGATATTCAATATTACTCTTCTTTGTGAGTTTTAAAATATATGAAATAAAATTAAAGTAAATAAGATTTGCATCGTTCATTTCCGAATAGATCTTTTGGGCCATATCCGCATTTGATTCCAGCTGGTAAGATAAAAAGAAATGTTTTAAAGCAACCCATTGCTCGAGGATTCTCGATGTGACAGCTTCCAAAGATAACCATCTAGTACCAGACACTTTTAAAATTTTATGTGTTTCAACATTAAAATGCGACGCAACATGTTGCGATCCAAATTTTCTAAATTTTGTGGAATTTTTTTTGCAGCTGTCGATGAGCACAAATGTAATGAATGGCATATGCATCCCATGACATACAAGTTAGGTTGCAGATTTTTTAACAATTTTTTTTACGCCACCTTTATTTCCCATCATTACAGATGCATTGTCTGCTGCAAAGCCGATCATATTCTTTATTGGCACTTTAGTCATCTCAAAATATTTTAAAATTTCAAAAAATCTGTCTCGCACTTTGCCTAAGGTAAAATCAAAATATCGTACAACTAACACTAAACATTTATTTACACTAATGTCTGTGATTTCGTCGATGATCAATGAAAAATTTTGATTTTTTAAATGCATTGCTACATTATTGAGGCCTTCTTCTAAAATATGTGTATTTGTAGTTTCGGCCGCTTTGGTTGCACTACATTTAACATCTTTTACTATTAGTGAATCTGATGCTACGGATTTGATTAGTAAAATCAGCGGAGCAATTAAGGTAAAAGCCAAATTATGCTGAAGAATAAACATAATTATTCGTAACTCGGCAATTTTGGTTTGTGTTATTCTTTTCGTAAAAGCTCTTGATTCTTCAGAATTAAAAATGGCTGGTAAATTTTTTAACGATTTTATGCAATTTTTATGATAATCAGAATTGCCGTGTCTAGAAATATGCACTATATTATTAGTTAAATTTTTTTTACAAAACTAACATATAGGTTTTTCTAGCCCGTCTGACCCAATCGATTTTTCCAACCAATTATATGTTTTCATCCAAACTGTGCGAAGCTTTTGTCTTTTTATTGATTTTGTTACGTTTATTTTTTCTCCATTGTCCACTACATTGATTTTATCATCTTGAAGCACCTCACTTAAGTTTACAGAACTTTCGATTCCATCATCAACAGCTCTTCGTTTTTTAGCATTTGATGGTGATGATTCTCTTGATTTTACCGGTATTTTTTCAGATGATGAACCAGCGATATTTTCAATTTCGACACAAACATTCACATTTGTATTTTTTCTATATTTAATTAAATATTTATCCATCTTTTTATCGTAAAAGTTTAACTATTTTTACTAAACTCATCGAAATAATTGCATTTCATTGCGAAATCACAAACTAAATGCGTTTTATGGAAATGCAATGTACTATACTAAGACACACGTCTCACGTCACGTGTAATTAATTTCGTTAGTAAAACAAACGTAGAAAAAGACAAAATCAAAAAATTTATACATTTAAAAGTGAATTAGAAGAGGAAATCGTAAAAGGGTTTTTCGGTCATATTTTATTTTGTTATTTCCTTTTTTTCACAAGTTTGTTAAACGCAATGCAATGATGTTCAAATTATAGGAACAGAGACAAAAGCATGTAGTAGAAGAGTAAAGTGGGAACTATAGATAGAATAAAAAAAATAACGTAAGAGAGCGAGAGATAGGATTCATATGTATTCGACCATACTCAGAATAAGAAAAATAAAAACTATAAGAGAAATTGCGTTTTATTTTGCTGTCACTTAAAAAGAATAGCCGAGCGAAAATTTTCGTCCAAGAATAAAAAAATTAACAAATACAACAACAAAACTCAAACAAATTTTAGTGCGTTGAATGTAATATGCATGTTTATTATTTTATATATGGGAATTTGGAATTGTTCGTGTATATAATCTTTTATATTTATAAAATATTCATGTACACGTATACTAATATGAATATAAAATCACAAATAATTTTCACTACACTGTAGAATTGTATTTTTCTAAAGCTAACCTTAAAAAATAATTTATCGAATTGCAATAATTTAAACCGCATATAAATATATTTTATAATTTTAAACACATACATACATATATTTGTTGATATATAATACGTTTATACTCAAAACTATTGTAGTTTCACTCAAGATTTTATGAAATGCATCAAAAAAATATTACATGAAAAATATGAATGAACTTAATATTTTAAGTAATCTATAGCCGAAAAGTCAAATTTGAAAAATAATTTTTTGTCTTCGTTTCTTACGTTATTTCTGTTATTTTTTTTATTCCACCTATAGTTGGCCCATAACATAAAAACTATTGTTTATACAATTACACAATTGTATTGAATGTTTATTAGTCTATCTATGAGTGAGTGGAAAGCTGACATTTTAATATTATGGGGCTGGTTTGAAGAACTAGGGATAACAGCGTCTGTATACGTGGGTTTCCTATAAATTTTGAAGTCTAAAGTAGAATTAATCCTGGTTATTGTTATATCTAGAAAATTAATACATTTATTTTCTTCTTTTTCTAACGTAAAATCAATGGTGGGATATTGAGAATTTAACCAAGTAAGGAAAGAGTCTAACAGTCTATTAGTTCCATTCTATAGACATAATATGTCATCAACATATCTATACCAAAAGATTATATGACGAAAATAAGGATTGTTATTTGATATGATCATTTGTTCGAAGAAATTCATGAAAATTTCAGCCAACAAAGGTGACAGAGGAGAGCCCATGGGTAGACCATCAGCGAATTTGAAATATGTATTATCAAAACAGAAATAATTTTGTTTAATACAAGTCTCAAAAACTAACTTCAGTTCACGACGTAAGCTCTCATCTACAACATCCCTATCTAAGTAATTACAAACTATTTGGGACAAAGTATTAATCGGAATAGAAATGAAAAGACTGGCAACGTCAAATGAAACTAGTTTTGAATGTAACGGAATGTCGACGTCTTGAATTTTGTTAATCAATTCTACCGAGTTCTTGACCGAGTAAGCTGAAAAGAAATTAGTATGACAATTGAAAAAATTTATGAAACCCTTACATAGCTTGTAGGCAGGAGCATTGCAATACGCTACTATTGGTCTAATCGGAATGCCTTCCTTACGGATTTTTGGTAAACCATAAAGGATCGGGGCAGATGGATTCATGACAGAGTACTTCCAACCAGTTCCATCAAATAACTTCTGGCATTGGTTGATACACTTACTAACCGAAGTCTTAAAAGACTTAGTTGGATCTCTGCCAAGCTCTATTGCTTTGCTTTCTGTAATAAAATCAGAAATTTTATTTTTATTGCAGTTTCGAAATATCGCGAAATTTTATTGCAGTTCGAAATATCGCGTTTTGAAATATCGCATTTCGAGCGGATCCGTTTAATTGCATATCCTTGGATCTTAGGACATTTTATTTCTATTGTTTAGTTTGTTATACACAAATATTGAATCGTATACCTCTATATTTTGTGTTTAATTAAATAAGTATCTTTTAGGGGCGATTTTATGAAATAGACATCTTGTTCGACCTTTGTGCTAGTTAAAAGTAAGTTTTAATGCATAACATAATTAAATTTTGTATTTGTTCATTATTGTTCTAAATTTGTCTTAATTATTATTTTCTCAAACAATAGAATTATAAACAGTCTATATTAAAGCATTGTAAGAACTTAAAGATTGTTTAGAGCTAATAGTGCCTTTAAATGAAATTTTAAACAACAATAAAATGAAATTTGTTAACTAATTTAGATTTTCTATAGACCGCCATATTTATTGTATACTCGTCGGTTTTTTGAGCAAGTGTAATGATCAAGTAAATATTACGACTGCACAACATGTGGAAAGCTTTCCTTGTTATGTGAAGAACAGATCCGTGTCAAATCAAACACTTGCAATACTTGACATTTATATTTGAAAATTGAGCAACTAAAATTTTGCAGTAATCCACAGACCATCTTGTTCTAGGATATTCTACTTAAGTCGTCTTCTTCTAAGATAAACAGGCACATTCCAACGATAACAGGCCAGGTTTACAAATTTAAATTCTAAATTGAAATAATTTTATAACTTTTTATGTAAGGTATCGCAGTTAATTAAATTGTCAGAGCTTGAGCTTATTTAATTCTAAAATTACGCTATAAACTAAAATATCAAAAATTGCAATTAATTATTAATAACATCCAAACGAGAGCCTTTTACACATTCAAGTAAAGTTATTCAAAGATAAATTATTGGTGACACTATATGACATAAATTTATCTTGCCACTTTACAGCTTATTTTGAAAAAAAATTTAGAGAATGCGAATTTACTAAAACTTCACGATATCCAATATAACTCTAGACTTTTACGGTAATTTTTTTCGTGTGTCAAAGTTATCACTTTTACATTTTACAATTTATCTTGCTTTTAGAGAATAAGGACACTGGACTAGCACTAATATTTTCACAAATTGGGTTTAATCGATATGCAAAGTTTCATTTTGAAATTCGAATGTTTTCTTGCTGTAGTTACCCACATTAATCGCGCCTGTATTCACGTTCATAATTTTTTTTAAATTTGAAAGAGTGTGTTCTTAGACACCAGTCACTGAAATTTATCTAGTCCCTGAAAATTTTCAATTGGCCAGTTAGATACTCGTATTTCCATTTAAAATTTTAATACCGTGTCTAAAATTGCTGTGAGATATTCATAATCCTGCTTTTGAGTAAGTGGAAATTCCACCTTGGTGATGCTATATTTTTAGATTGAATTAGAATTATTATTTATTTGATAGAATGACTATAATTTACTTTACAACTATCAATTATATTTGTAGTGCAAATAACTCATCTATTATTAATTTGGTTTAATTTTAATTATAAAAATATTCGAAAAACACAATCAAATATGATATTTTGAAATTTTGGGATATTTTCAAAATATAGTACGTAACAATTATGTTCAAAGCACTGATAAAATCAAATATGTATCGAATTGTTGCAATCATTGAATCGGTATTTCAATTAATCATTGATAACACTGAAAAGCAACAACTACTTTTATATTATCACTAACAATTTTTATTAAAATATTATTTTTTTATTGCATTTGATATACAAAATTTTAATTAACAAAATTCATATATTTCATTTAATATATCTCCATAAGCCAAATGCATGTTATCCAATTTGCAATGTGCACATATAAAAACACTATCAATAATAGAATTTTATGTCAAATATATCTACCTTCTCGTACATATGGACGAGTGTATGGCTATTTAATAGATTTAAGGGTGGCAAATATCCATTTTTAAAACTCATAGATTGGTATATTTTATGAACAATAATAAATAGTACAGTTTAAGCTAATAAAAAACTATTTGTAGTTTTGATTTTATTACAAGGAACCGTAGGTGATTTCGATACATTTTCCATTTTTACCGATTTTCAATATTTCTCTGGAGAAACGAAACCTTTATCTAAATCGGTAAACTTGGTCAAATATTAATTTTCTAAAATTATTATTGATACCAGCAAGGATAAAATATAGATAACAAACAAGTTACTAAGTTACAACAAAAAATAATTTAATATCGACATAATGCTTGTTAACTCCTGTAAATCAAAGAGAATTTGTGCAAATACAAAGCTTCTTTTGGAAAGAAAGAAAATCATTATGAAAAGGTTAAATGTATCGTGTATCGTATATTTTGCAAACAGTTCATTCAAAAACTGAAATACTATATTTTTCACAATGCTTATAGAAACATTATGCAAATGTCAAGCTTGCTATCCTTTTTAAAAATCGTGATTTGTGACGCACCTATAAATGAAACATAGGGTACACATTTTGGACATTTATGATGCAGATCGCATTTCTTACGATTACCTATAACATTTATAAAGTTTTCTTGTAATTATTTTTATATTTAATCTTAATCATGTTTTGTAATAATTAATTTACTTTCCTTATATTTAGTACATTACTTATAACGTTTAATTTAAATTGAATTTTTATTTTATAATAATAATTAGTTTTGCACGCGACGTAATTTTATTTTTTTTCTGTGTCAACATGGAATGTTGTGTTCTGCTATTTGGTATACATAGACGAGTACAGAGCACAATATTTATAATATTTTTCATGTCTTTGCATTTTAACCGTTGTCGATTTACAATAAACAAAGAATATTTGAAGGTTAAGTCACGAATTCAATGAAACTTAATTGTAGTTTTGCAATAAAGAATTGTGATTAACTACTCGACAAATTTGGAACATAAAGGCGAATTCACCTATGATGGGAAATTAATATTTTCTCTGACAAAGTTTTACCAATCAAAATAATGATTTTATGTAGATTTTTTTCGATGCCGCACCAGCAACTGAATAAATGTTGGCTACGCTCGCCGATTTCTAATTTTGGAGAACGACGTAATGCGACAATAATAAGTTCAATTTAATGTTAGCTATAAACAGAACTATTTTATATAAGAAAAACCTTCCTTTCGGGAATAACACAAAAACGGTTGATTAAAATCAAAGAACTAATAATATAATAGTAACCTCAATTTCTGATTATTTTACAGATTTATCCCGATTTTATAGCAAAGAAATAAATAAAAGTCTTTTTTCAAGAGAAAACGAACAACAATGAATATTATGTCCCCTATGCTGAATACATACTTGCGGATACAATGATTGTCGCAATCGTTCCCGCAGTTTAAACCAATCAAATTACGTCAAATGCTTTATGCCCCACTTACTCTTGCCACAATCGTATTAAAATATTTTTTATTTTGGGCAGTGATTCCTTCAAGCTTGCCAACCAAAAACTACAAATGGAACTAAATTTTGTGCTGATTGTATGCCGCCATTTCTACAGAAAATATAGATGTATCCAGATGTACCCAGCACACTGAAAGCACATGCCACTATAACTTCCTTGTCGTTATTAGAAACTGCTTTATTTATTTATTTATTTATTTATATTGAAAAAAGTCTATAAATTTGACTTGAAAAATATTAATCTAAGAATTGGATTTGAAAATTTGAAATATAAAAGTAAAGTAACAACTCAAATAAATAATTAATTCTATTGAAACTTTTACACATCATCTTCACTGGTTCATTATCGCCATAGTTGGTTCTGTGTCTATCTAAGTAGAGGAAGCCAGGATCTCTTAGTTGTATACCAGGTACCTTTACTTTAATTGACTGTAGCACATCCGGTGCGTCGATTAGACCTAGTAGAAGATTACCAATAAATGTACTTTTCAGCAATTCGCGTCTATTTTCAAGGGTTGTCAAGTTGTATCACGTGCACCCAGTTAAATATGGTGGTTGCCGCTGTATGTTTACGTGGTATGGTAGATCATCATAAACCCTTTAAACCTGTCATCGTAATCATCAACAAATAGCTTACGAGCATATGGTTCAGTTCCCTCGGGCTCAATTAGCTGTTCTTCGCAAATTTTATCGTCGGATATTGGTTTTGGTACATTAGTTTGGTTAACAGCTTTCAACTTAAAAGGTGGATTTTTGGAAGCTCGTCCGACTTTTTATAGGTTTAGAATATCTCTGCATTTTTCTGCAATTTTTTCTGCCTTACGAAGTTACTTTAATGCCAAATCGTGGTCTTTCTTCTCTTTCTTAATTTTTCTCTCCTTAAGACGATTTTCTTTCTCTGTTTCAGCTAACTTTTTTTCTGAATTTTATTTACTTCTCCTTTTTGGGACGGTGTGGATGAAATTATGTACGTGCCGAATTTTTAATTCCCATTCGGACGATTAATTCCAATTTGGACGTTTGGATCATCAATATGCATAACAGTAAACCACATGAGCCGACATTTTCTGGGCCAACAAACTGTACAAACAAGGATTAAAAAGTATACAAATATAAAACAAGCTGTAATTACTTCGTCAATAAATTCGATCGAATGAATTTCCTGCGATACTGCGCCATTAATTTCGTTCATAGTTTGAACCTTAAGTTCGTGATGCGCTAAAGGAACAGGGATTATTACCCAGGTTTTCAACTTGTCTGGATTCATTGATTTCGTTCTCAACGTCGGCTTCGTTGGCGTCATCATGGTCAAATATGAATGTATTTTCATCTTCCTCCGAGGTAATTGAAAATAATGTTAATAATACAGTAAATTGATTTGCATTATAGGTAGGTACATACTTAGTTCTGGTTCAAATTTAAATTAAATTGTTCGGTAAATTCTCAAATTGATCAAGTTTTTCTCGGCCAACAATTTCCTTAAACTTTTCGAAACTGATTGTATTTTCTCCAGAATGGTTTTGCTCATCATGTGCGACATTTTTATAATTATCTGAATTTTTTCCTAAGCATTTCAAGAAATCTATCGCATCTTGGTTAAATGGTTGTAAACCCACATGTGCAAATTAACAATGGAATTCTTGCTAATAAATAGCTTTTTATCAATTTTTTGCTAGCTCCAATTCAAAATAGTTTTTGATTTGATTTTCCAGCCAATTTTCATCGGCTTTAAAATCGAAACGTCTGCAGGTTGTAGAATCCTAGCCGAGTTTGGGTACAAACAAATTAGGATAATTTTCAAATTTTTGCACAATTTGGACCATTGATAGGTTAGATGCGTTCTGTGTCCATCAACGTACAAAATTATGGGTAATTGTAGTTTTTGTGACAAGACGCTTGGATAAAAAATATCTCTAATGTACTCGAAAAGAACTTCGGTTGTTATCCACCCAGAATCCAATTTCAACCATTTTAGACCACTTGGAATTGAATTTTTAACGTGCGCCGGCACACGCTTGTATGGATAAACGATTAGTGGTGGTACTATAAACCCAGACACCGAGAAACTAAACATACCTGAACTAAAGTCACACGAAATAAATTAATTTGCATTTATCATTAGTATAAATAAAATAAACAAATCATATACATACCTTTAGGAGCAAGCGCACCTTACCACTTTTCGGACAGATTAACTAGTTTATCTCATCACCATTGAATATCCTCGAAGGATCTTCAAGAATGTTAAGACATTATTTCTGTCAAGTAAGCTTCAATTTGCTTAAACCAGCCGCGTTTGTTTATGCGACTTTAGAACTAGCATCTGTTATTTGTTCAGGAGTACGATTAGAAAGGATTAGATGACTTTTAAGGAAGCTTTTGTATCATTTATCCCCCGGTAGGTTGCCCATAAATGGGTTTAATCTTGGTGTTATGTCCAAATACTCTTTCAAAACACTCTGAACGTCCTTTCGCCGTAGGAAACCTTTAGCATGGTTAGCTAATAGCCAATCCACAATCTGATTTTCCTCGTGATTGGTGAGTATTGGTGATGGCTTAAAACTGCTTTTTTCGCTCTATTGAATGTTAAATTTCCTTGCCGCGGCGTGGATCGATAGCTCGCCATTTATTTCACTAAGTGCCATTTCTATGTATTTCGCTTCATATTTTGGTACTATCGGCATTTTTCTGAAAATACCCGGTCGCAATGATCATCGTTCTCATTCAAATATTTTTTTTAGTTTATTTTATTAAGAGGCTTATTACTACAAAGCAAAGTTTAGCTTCCAAATACTAATAATAAGCCCCATGGCTTATTACTAATTATATTCATAGCCAATTATAAGCGCATTATTTACTATTAAATTTAAGCTAAATTATGATACATAATCATAAATATTGACTTTATTTCGATGTATAAAAATAGAAAAGTCGAATGTTTAGACAAACTGAATTATTAAAAACTACGAAAACGCTCACCTGATTTTTTACTCTCGCTGACACACGTCTGATGACACTTGAGTTTAGAGCAATACTGATGTTACAAAATTGTTTTTATGTACATACAATTAAAGAAAAACAATCCCGTTATAATAATACATTAATACGAACACAAAATTTTGGCGCAAAATTTTTATAATTATATAACAGGCCCATTACTGGGGGGGGGGGATAGGCTTATTACTGAGTGATTACTACAGTGGTACATATTCGTTTAAACGCACAACTGCTCTTAAGCAATTTGATGTGAGAAATGAAAAACCATAAATCAAAGTGCATTTAAGTTAATATATTTCAAGGTTGAGTAATTAATAAATAATTCAAACAAACAAAAATATTTACATGCATACTTTTTTCAAACACTTATTTTTAAGAGCAATGGTATTAGAAGAAATATTCGTTTAAACGCACTTAGAAAAAATAATACAAATATTATATTTAATAGTTTATTGATTTTCCATTTTTTTGAATAACTTCAAATATTCTATTTGGCATCGAATTTACCCGGTTTTGAAGTATTTCCGGATTGATTTCAGCCCAAACTTCTTTAATTTTCAATTAGAGCTCCATAATCGTACGAAAAATGTGATTTTGAGGCTTTTGACCGTAAATTCGGCGAACCATGATGCCCCATAAGTTTTCCACGGGATTCAAGTCAGGACTACGTGATGGCCATTCCAAAAGAGGGATCTGGTGCTCCTCAAACCACTCCAATGATACTCTTGAGACATGGATTGCAGCGTTATCCTGCTAGAAGATGCAGTCATCTTCAATTTTCTCTTCCATAAAAGTGATAAGAACGTCTTCCAACATTTCGTTGTACATGGCCGAGTTCATTTTGGAGGAACAAAACAAATTTGAGCCTTTCCAATTGCAGAGAAAGCCGCCCACACCATAACGCTGCCACTTCCAAAGTTTCTTTTCGACATTTGAACATCATTACGTCGAAGATCATGACAACAACAGCTCATGGAGTCAGGAACGTGTAAATTGAATTTCTTCTCATCGGAAAATACTATTTGATTCCATTGGGTTGTCCATTGCATAGGTCTACGAGCAAATTCAAGCCGTGCTATTGTGTGGTGTTGTTTAAGCGATGGTTTGCAAAGAGGCGACTTCCATTTAATGTACACGAAAAAAAACTGGTTACAACGAAGAAAAAACTGAATGATTCAAGAAAAATGAGCACTTGATTTTCAGCTAAGATAACTATTTCATAATGCAAACTTTCAATTTCTTCATTTGATGTTTCTATTTAAATATTGAAATAATATTGTTTTTATTGTTGAAAGAAATTCAATATCTTAAAGCAAGAAAATATTAATTTGTAGAGCAAATCGCTTTTCTTAGTTTTAATATCTATTTCTTCATTAAAGATAACATATTCTTGTTTTAAGGTGACCGTATCTCAAAATACAATAAATTGAGGCTTGTATTAAGAAATTCTTCATATAATTATATGATCTACATTTCTTTAGTTAAGAGTCATTTTCTTATAATTAAAATGCAATTTCTGACAGAAAACATTTTTTTTCGTGATAGAAGAACCCATTTATAAATTGTAGAGAAGGAATTGCTTAAATATTTCAAACGCCTTTCTTGGAAAAGCTTTAGAATTTCTAGATTGCAGAAAGTAACTTCTGAAAGCTTTAAAAGTATTTCTTGTTTCCAACTATTTTCCTGTTTATTGCAGCAACATTAAATATAACTTCCAAAATAATAACAATAGAATTTTATTATATATTTTTTATTTTAATTTATTATAAGAAATATAAAAATTCGATTTAATATTAATTAGCTATGTCATACAAATTATAATAATAAATACAAAAATAAAATACAAATTTAATTAAACAGAAGACATAATTGGCTTCAATATTTTTACGCTATGATTTATCAAGAAAACTTTACAACTAGTTTTTACAATATCAACAATAATGAAAAGTTTAATATTTTGATAGCTTAACTCACACACATGTTAACATGCAGCAACAAATAAACGTCGGTAGGTTTTGAAAAAATTAACATTTAAATTAACATCTAAACATTAGTTTTTGGTTTATCGTCGTACCTGTAATTTCTGCAATAATGAAATTATTTTTATTTTTTTGCATTAAGATTACTATTTTTAAATTTATTTTTCAATTAGCCGATCTTCCGGAGCTTACATTAGTGGTTTCTATGCTTGTTGTATAGAAAGCCTGCTGGCTTTTACCTGCTCTATAATACAATTCCTGAAAATAAGACTATAATTAGCAATGATTTTTATATATAACTCATTGTTAGTTACCTTCTATTCTCCAAGAATAAATGATCGATACCACTAGCAATTGTTCTTAATAAATCAGCTGATACAGGGTTTTTGACCAATATATCCTCAAATGTAGATACTAGTAGATAGCGGGTCCTTCCGTCGAGCTGTAGTAGAGTTGCTGCATTAAAATGTTTAAGATTTTAAACTCTTTGGTTGAGTCGAGAAACTGTTCAAAGCTGCTGATGATATTTGTCCACTTGATGGAGAAGAAAGGGCTGGTTTATGCTGTGTCCTGATCCAGTCATACAACGATGAATTTACAGAACCAGTTACTGTTGCTATTTAAATTTAGTATTTTCGTCAGCAATTTCTCTGATTAAAAAATTTAAATAAAACTCTAAAATCATTATGCACAAATTACTCACGCAAAACACACA
Source organism: Nephrotoma appendiculata (assembly GCA_947310385.1). Lineage (NCBI taxonomy): Eukaryota > Metazoa > Arthropoda > Insecta > Diptera > Tipulidae > Nephrotoma > Nephrotoma appendiculata. The sequence goes on along the minus strand of OX371225.1, from coordinate 133,175,592 downwards.
AAAGAGAGCGATCAATTGTTAATTTAAATTATAAATATATGTAATATATATATAACTTACATTTAATCATTCATCTTAATTATTTTTCAACACCACTTTAAAACATTTTATTTGACAATCACAAAAAAATACGCTGTTTCTATTAAACTGTTCAAGAGATAATAAATATTACTTATTTTATTTATATTTCTCAAATGTTTCATCGTTTTCTTGATTTAAAAATTATAGAGTGTACATTGAAAAATCCTTTTCTATAATTAAAAGTATTCTCTCAGCATGAGACATACATATTAAACCAAGAAATATTATGTTGAAGTTTAAAAAATTACTTTTTTGTGATAAGAAAAACTTTTCTTGAAGTAACATAGCAAATTGTATGAAATTTCTATCTTCATTAAAGAAAACTTGGAATGAGTAAAGATTCATTATTTCTTCAATCAAGATAACTTTTTTGAAATTCTAGAATTCATTAGTTTATCAGAAAGAGAAATAATTTTTTTACTATCAAGAAACGTTTTCAATTTTAAAATGTTGTATTTTAATAAAATTTATGTTTTTGTTTTAAGAAAATATTAAATTTCTCGTTTTAAGAAAAGGAAAGATTAAATTAAAAGTATTTCTCTTGAAACTAAATTTTTTCTCTTATTATAAAGAATTTATAGCAACGATAAATACAAGAAAAATAATTCTCAAGATGGAATTTAATGTTAAAACTTCAGTCAAGAAATAATTCTCTTTGTAAGAAAACTATTTTTATAACTAGAAAAACTGGTATGGACATAGAAATTTGGTTTTTAAATTAAGCAAAAATATTTTTTATTAAATAAAGAAAAATATTTCTTTAAGATAGTAAGCTTATTTTTTTCCGTGAAGGAGTCGATAGCAAAATATGGAATACATGATTTTTTGATACTGGCAGATCAAGCTTTCTTTGAATTTGAGTAACATTGAGTTTATTTTTGGTGGCCTCGTGTTTTATCATCCCAATTTGTCCCTTTGACAATTTTTGATTACCTTTTGTTGGTTTCTTAAAACCATACCATTCCCCTTTTTTTAAAAAAGTTGCGGACGACAGAAACAGATCGGTTAATTAGACGTCCGATTTTGCGATTTGAGTATTTGTTTTTGTGATAAAAGTCAATATCAATTTTTTCTTTCTCCGACAAGTATTTTCCTTTAGGCATTTTGCTTATCTTCTGGAAAAATATGATGGATTCACTATAGTGTTTTTAATTCGCGTTTAAAAAGAGATAAATTACCAATCTATTTTCTAAACGAAAAAAAAAAAAAAATTCTATTAACTTTAAAAATAGATAGCTTTCCAAAGAACGCCTTTCGTTTGCAACTAATCTTCAATTTGATTTGAACATGGTCGACATGTGTTTTTTTTATATTTAATTTATGCACAGCTTTATGAACTTGGTATTATTTTAATTTATTTAAATATTTAGTTTTATTTGTATGTTTCTTTATTAAGATAATCGATACAGCATCTTTAATTTGTTAGGTACACATATTATAAAACTACGATGCACCATAAACCGAATCTTCTATTATTTTTATAAATTTATTTGGACAAAAATATAATTTTACAACTTTTCGTTGATTTTATTTTTTTTTGTTTTCTTACAATCGGCTTATTATAATTTACATATAATTTACAGCTTTTGGTTTGTCATTTTTTTATTTTTTTATTTGTATGTGTACTTTATTAATTTTATTGTTATTCTTTAATCAAAACTTATACGAATACAGCTTATTTAATAACTTTAATATGTGAAATATTAATTTTGGTTCCTTTTTTCTTTTTTAATTTTACTTCACTAGTTATCGTTTTAATAACTTCAAAAAAATCTGATTTTTTGGTAATTTTTTATTTTTCTAAATTTTGACACCGACTGATCCCCATGCATCATCTCGCTTCCCCTTTTATACTCCATTTTCTTTTCTTTTATTTTGGTTGATCCAAATTTTTTTTCTATGTTTATTAAAACGCAGGGTAGTATAGCAAAACATCGAAATCTGTTACACATTGATAAAGAATTAATATTGGAACGCGCGGATTTGATATGTAACAGTGGAGAAATATTCATTGTTAAAATCAAGTGTGACGAATTTTGGCTTTTCTAGGTCTCTGTGTATAGGGCAGTATTGTTGATGTCTACAAAGGGTTTACAGATTTTATTAAAGAGGAGATATTACCGATAGTGAAGGCGAAATATGATATTTTATTTGCAGGCGATTTTAATTTATCAAAAATTGCCTGGAGATGGACGGACGAGAGTTTTTGGTTTCAGGTGTTAAATAAATTTAGAAATTTTAGGACTTGTCAGTTTAACACGGGTTTTAACGATCATTGAAGTATTTTGGAAATAATTTTCTTTTGTCTAAATTTTCAACTAACTTAATTGATTGCTAATTCATACCAATCGTTGAAAGATGGTACAAAACAAACCGCATCTGATGTTTAATTAAAATCTGCTATATAAACTTAAATTTAACATTCTAAGAAAGATTTCTAATCGGTAATTGATAAATCGGAACTAAGCTTGCAGTTTAGAATTAAATATCGAGTAGATTTTGGATTATAAATATTAGAGACATCTAACAATACAGTTTAATTTCAGTTTGAAAAATATTGCTCATTGCAAGTTTAAAACATTTAAGAATTATAAACGATCTAGTGACATTAATGCAAAACGAAAGTACTGCGGGTAGTATATTGGGCCCAAGTATATTGGGGCCAACAGCCGACTTTCTTGTGGAATATGTTTCTCATGAGCTTCTTAAAGACGCGATATTATAAATATGGAAGTCGATATGTTTTTAATATCGCATCGTTTTCTATGTTTTCTTCAGCTATTGAAAAAAACCCATAAGTATTATCCGGTTAGTCGATTCTGAAAATCAATGTGTTGCGCCTGTGTGTATGTTTTATAATCTCATAATCTGAAGACGTAGTTGTCAAATTTTCTGTAAATTAACACAAAATGTGTTCGAAAACAAATCGAAAACTTAGCCAAATTTTGACAAAAGAAAGGTTTTTTTTTACCAAAATTTGTATTTAAAATTGTTTGTTTTCGAACACATTTTGTGTTAATTTACAGAAAATTTGACAACTTCCTCTTGAGATTATGAGATTATAAATCATACACACACAGGCGCAACACATTGATTTTTTGAATAAACTAACTGGAAGATGCTTAAGGGTTTTACTCAATAGCTTTTTTTTAAAGTGTAAAACAAAGAAATCTATAATACAACATATTTGCACAAAAATGAAAAGTTCTTATTTTAAAAGGATTTTATCAAAGTTTGTTATTTCCAATTCCATTTTCCAGATCTGCCAATTTAACAGAAAACCTTAGGCATGAAGTTTTATGCATATCACTCAACCTGTTTGGACTGCAAAGTGGCCGAATTATGGTGAAATCACAGTTTATTATCAAAAATCGGCATTATGCTAAAGTTTGGAGAAGTGATTTAAACAATTTTGTGACAAATTTAATTTAGACTCTTTTAGTTCTTATTCGATTTTTACACCGATTCTATATGCATTTTCCGCAGAGCGATATCTGCCAAACTTCAATCGGGTCTCCAAATTTATTAAAAATTATTAAGTTTCAATCGAGTCAGTAAATCTGTCTGGACTGTAGAAGGACACAGACACACTCCTGAAAACCACTTTTTCTGACTTCAGCAGTATACGAAACGTAAATCTGCAACAATCTCGATGTTGAAAATGTCTATGATTACTATACATAGTGTTACTTTGTTAAATTAAATAATAATTAAGCTGTACACTTGATTAAGCAACGGCCTAGCTCTATACAACTTACAAACCCGAGGTTTTGTTTCAATCAAGTTAGATATTTACATAATACCAACCGTGTGCCATGTTCTCTCCATTCAATTTACCAATTTTTTAAAATCACATCCGGAACCAATTTTGGGTTCCTAACCTAAGTTTAACAAACAAATTCAGTTGTATAACACTCAATCAGTTAAAAAATTGCTTAGATTCATTTAAACTTAATAAACACATTTTTTATTAATCACTTGTTTTTTGTTTCGCAGTTATTTTGAATAATTTTCAAAAAGTTTAAAAAATCACTCGATCGATTTCGACTTGTTAGGTCATCATCAGGAGTATCTACTGATTTGTTTTAGTAAAAATTTTGTTATATAGCAGAAAAAAGCAAAAAATAAATAAAAGAAGGAGGGACAGAAAATAAGCAATAAAAATTAATCTACGGATCGCGCAGGTAGGCGATGAGTCATAGGTTGAGTAACAAAATTCAAGAAATTCTTTTCAGAAAAGGGCGGGATCGGTTTGTGACAGCCATGAATTTAATACCCAAAAGAGGCTAATCAAAAAAAAAAGATTTGATAATGTTAAATATATATAATTAATCATTTATTAATTTTATATTAATCCCTACGAAAGAAAAATCAGCCATAAAGAAGAAATATTTCAATATTAAATTCAAACGCTTAACAATAGTTACCGATATCCGATATCAATATACCGATTACCGAAACCAATTTATTGATGTTACAATGTAAACCGTATACATTAATACATACAAATTTTCAAGCAAACAAAATCCTTGTATAATAAATTACTACGTATATATTAGAGATTCAATCCGGATCGAATCAACTTAGAGTTAATTTTGGATTGAAACCGAGTTATCTTTTTTAGCGTATATTACTACGTTTCCATGGACATGGATAAACCGAGTTAAGAGTTTCGTCAAATGAATAACATGGCGAGCTAATCGCTGTCGTTTCCATGCTAAATTTGTTTTGACAGTTCATGCAGTGTTATGTTTTTGTCAGTCTTTTTATATTTTTATCTGTTTCGTGAATATTTTAACCCGTGTTTATTTTAACTTCTGTTTCGTTATAATAATACTATATTTTATAATAATACTATATATATTTTCTGAATACTATAATTTTTCTTTTGACAGATAGAATCTCATTTAACCCAACTACTTTCGTCGAGTTAAGGAGGATTAAGAAATGTAACGAAAACTCTAAATCCGACTCGTTTCCATGATGAGATAATCCGAGATAATCCCGGTTAACTCTGTCAGGGAAACACCGTATATATTGGCGACTTATGTTTGGATCGAATCGAAACCGAGTTGAAATAAACGTCAAAAAAATTATTCTAAATACATATTTCTAAATTTATTTAAATTCAAATAAAAATTAGAATACTTAAAAACAAATTATACATTCGCAAATAATCATAAATTAAATAAAAATGGCGTGGTTTTATTATTAGTATTTTTATAAAAATTTGTTGTTGTTGTTTTTCGGATACTGGTGTTTTTAAGGATTGAGTTAACTCGATTCTACAAATTTGGTGGATCGAATCGAGTTAACGCGAAGTTGACTCGATCCCGTATATATTGAAATTTCGATCCGGGTTCAATCCGGATTGAATTCTTAAGATATACGTAGTAAATATACGTATATAAATAAATCGCTATAACTGTTCTTGCCTCTCCCTAATTTCCATTATTTTTATTTACCTTAAACGTCAAACAATTTAGTGACAGGACAGACAGAAATACAAAAAACTAAACAACGAATATTAATAGATTAGAAAATAATGTTTGCCAGCTGGAAATAGTAAAATATTTTATAATATTGCTGTAATAAAAATAAAAATTCGGGCATTTCGTAAAAATTATTTAAATACATGTATTTGTTTTGTGTAGTGTGTACAATCAATGCCTTCTAAACTACTGGCCGCTTACACCAAATGATGACGACACGCTAAGTCGACGGTTCAACTAGATGGCAGATAAATTTTAAAAAGGAAAATTACATCACAAAATATATTTAGTTGCAATTATTACATCGAAGTAGAAGGTTATTCATTTTTTATTTCCGTTTTCCAGTTTTTTCTAGTTTTTGGCTCCGCCTCGTTCTCATAAAACCAAAATAAATTTCGTCAATCGTCATACAAAACTACAAAACAAAAAATATTATTTTTCTCTCCAGTTGTTTTGTAATTTTGTTAATTTGCAGTGTTGCCATTTTGACTGTTTTCCAGTCAAATTTGACTGGATTTCATTGTGTTTAGCTGGAAGAATTTAAAAAATCCAGCCGGCTGTTTTTTTGACTGTATTCAGTTTTTTTGACTGGAGTCAATGTTTTACCAACGAATTTTCAGCCAGCTTAATTTAGTGAAAACAAAATTACGAACAGAATGCAAATGCAATTAACAAACAGTATTTTAATAATTTGAAACCAAATGAGATTTGGACTTTGCTGTAACAATTTCCCTAAACCAGATGAAATTATTAAAAATATTGGAACAAGTGCAACGTATGACATTGGTAAAGCTGATGATGAAGATGAGAATGATGCTCAATTAATTGAAACGGGATATTAATATTTAATATTAATATGTTATCCCTTTTCCTGCTAACACTTATTCAAACAAAATAAAAAAATGGCTCAATTTAAGTCCAAACCACACAAATGTGTGAGAAAAAAATCATAGTATGTAATGGCGTTTTTGATAAAAAAAAATTCGCATGTTTTGAACAAAAACCAACACAATTGTATGTATCAAAAACGCCATTACATACTATAATTTTTTCTCACACATTTGTGTGGTTTGGACTTAAATTGAGCCATTTTTTTGTTTTTTTTGATTGAAAAAGGGTTATGTAGTATGTACACAGTACATACTACAATAACATTATAATATTAAATATAATTACTGTAGTATGTACTACATTTAATTATTTTATAAATCATAATGTTTTGTTTTCTAATTTTTTATTATTTAAAAATTGAACAATGAATTTCTTCGTTACTCGTAAACTGACTGTGAAGACGAATTTAATGATGTTATTCTTTAATATTTACAGTAAGGAATATTTCTATACTTTTATAATAGTTTATTATTTTCATATTTATTTGATGTTACAAAAATCGAAATTGTTGTTATTTAGTTAATAATATACACTTATTATAATAAAATCTGAATTAAACCACTTATTTTAATTTTTTCTGTTCATCGTATTTAATTAAAATACAATCAAATCTTTTTCAGCTGGTTTCAATTTAGTTTTTCTTCGACTTGAATTCCAGCTGTTTTTTTCATTTTTAGCTGTTTTTTTCCAGTCAAAAATGACTGGATTTCAAATTTTCCAATGGTAACCCTGTTAATTTGTTTAGTTTCGAACAAACTGTTGAAGCCGAAGGATATTCGTTTTTTAATTTTTCTAATAATGCATGTACATTTTTATTTTAGATTTTGGCATTTTTTTGTCATTTTTATCCAACATAAGTCGATTTGTAATATCATCTAATTCAAAATTGTTGTAATTGGTACGTAGATTCAATAAAAATAGGAAAAGAAGTACGGATATCATGTAAAATACAGAAAAAATGCATCGTACTGTCGGCTTCGACTAATTATGTGACACTAAATGAAAATGACAATAAAATACAAAAATGAAATGACAAAATAGAAACAAAATGATCATATAATATTCTCTGCTCTCACGGTTTTGTTTATATTTTTGTAGTGGAATACACTAGAACTTTGTATTACGTTATCTAAATAGGCGCATTTTTTTAAATTCTCATTAACTTCTTGAATGTGGATCGAAAAAAATCAATTTATGAATTAAGAAAATCAATTACACTAAAATTGTTCATAATTTATTAATTTATTGTATAATAATTCAGATTTTTATTTGTTAAGTTTGTGAAATTTATTGCCGTCGTAACAAGGAGGCAAAGTGTATTAGTTTTACTTAATTATGCTGACATCTGGTTGTCGACTTACGTTGTCGTCATCAGCAAAAAATGAATGTTGTCACAGGCCAGTACTATAGAAGGCACTGGTACAATGGACAACATTATGTAGTAATGTATGTACGTACATATATCTAAAATAACATAACCTAAAACCTACATATGTATATTTTGTTTCGTGTTCGTATTAATAATAAAACGATCAATCTTTTTTTATAATTTTAGGTTTTGTTAGATTTTCAATTGTGTTGTGAATGAAATACCAAAAGAAGTTTGCCTTTGCGTTATGATATGGATAATTGGATACGGTGCGATCGAAAGAATAAATGTATCGTATGGGTGAAGAATTTGTTCTTTGGGCATCATATCAGGATTTTGGCCAACAAAATAATGTACGTTAAGAAAACCAGATACCACATAATGAATATAACACCAAATTGCGCTTGCATCACGCTTGCACTCGGTGCGGTTATATTACATACATGAATTGGAAAAATTAATATCAGCGCAGCTTAGGAATCGTCGCAGGATATTTGCAAACAGCATACATGGTGTACTACAACAACTAGTTATCACTATAAAAATATTGTGGCTTTATTCTGTTTTCGATGCAATTGGGTAGAGAAAATGTGTTTATTTTTTAATTACGAAAATAGTATATATTTTGTTGTGATAAAAAGTTAAAAGCAAATTAAATTAATGAAATATTGTTTCCTGTTCCTATCTCCCAGGAAAAATAGAATATTGCCACAACCACTGCTATTTCTTTGTAACACAAAAATGTTTATTTATTGATTTCAAATCAAATTAAGTTCATAATATAGTTCATTACATTACAAATTCATATTGCACTACATAAATTATAAATTTAAAATAAAATAAATAAAGCGGTTTATAAATGAAAAAATATCAATTAGGTATCATTATTTATGATGCATCACAAAATTTAAAGTTTGCGTTTAAAAACACAATTTTATTTAAATTTTTCGGTTTAATTCGGTTTCTTCGTTCCGACAAAATAAGGCCTGTTTTTGAGAAAATTGTCTCAGAAGATACAGATGATGCAGGTATTGCGAGAAGCCGTTTAGCAATTGTTGCCAAATGAGGGTAGATTATACTTCTACTATGCCACCATTTCAAAGGATCATCCTTTCTGGATATGAGTGCCTCTTCGTTATATTGCCGCAGTTCAATTGTCGCCATAGCGGAGAAGATTTATCTCTTCTTGGATTTTGCGTCTCAAAGAAACTCCAAAAGGAATTTGGAGTTTCTTCTTCGACTATTTGTTCCTCGTGAACGTCCACCGTACCTCGCTCTTTTTGTATCATATCGGAAATTAATTTCACCACACGTTCCTTGACAACTTTAGCGGTCGTTTCCGAAATTTTTTTTTTTTAAATCTTGGATCAAGGTACGTAGAGAGTTGGTAAATATAATTTTTATCAGCGTTTTGAAAACGCTCCGATATCTTTCTCTGAATGACATCAAGGAGAGATATCGCGGAATCACAAACAAGGGTTCCTCTTAAATTATTTAAATAATGTTTTATGCCGTCCATTATCACTATTATTTTTGAAACAGTCACACTGTTTTCAGCACTTAGTTCAGTTGTTAAACCGTCAAACGGTTTTAATATCAAACATATTTCTTTTAACGCTGATATTTCTGATTGTGTCAACATTACTATGTGCTCGGCATGTAGCATAGCTATGGCAGCTCGAACTGGCTCTTGCAATAAACAGTATCTGTAAAAAACGGAATTTTAAATATTTTTGTAATGGAATTGAGGCTAGACTCACTTTTCGAACATGTGGAACGTTGAGTTCCACCGAGTGACTACATCGTTTATTAGTTTGAGTGGCGTAGTAGTTCCACTCATTTGAATCTGTAATTGTTTAAGTTTATCAGTTGATGCGGTACTACGATGGAAATGTTCTACAATCAGTTTAATTTTTTTTCTGTATATCAGAAATTTCTTTAACCCCATCTTGCACAATAAGGTTAAGAGAATGGGCAAAGCACCGAACATGTGGCAAATTTGTTAATTTAATAGCTGTCAAAATGTTGGCCGCGTTATCCGTAACAATCGCACTGATTTTTTTTTGAATTCCATATTTTTGGAAGCAGCTTACAAGAGTGTCTTTTAGGAAATCCCCTGTGTGTCTAGAAGATGACACATCAGTGCATTCCAATAAAACGCTGCCCATAGTCCACTCTTCTGTTATTATATGGCCAGTGATTGCCATGTAACTGTCCGTATTAATCGACGTCCACGTGTCAGTGGTTATAGCTACACTAACAGCCTGGTTGATGAACTTTGAAACATTATTATAGCATGTTTCAAAGTGTTGGGGCAGCAATGACTTCGCCAACATTGATCTTGAAGGTAATTCGTATGTTGGATCTAAGGCTTTCGTAAAGTTTTTAAACCCTTGATCCTCAACGATAGAGAACGGTTGAAAATCTTTAATAATAAATTTTAATAATTCATTATTTAAACGTTTTTGTCGCGTTATTGACGAAGGCCGTGTTAGATAATGGGTTAGTTTGCCCTGTTGCATTGTAATATTAGCTCTTTGTTTAGAGCACGATGGTCCTGGGATGCGTTCAGAAATCTCGTGCACTGCAACAATTGCATTTTGTGTTGCCATACTTGGGACTGAACTGCTTGTTGAAGCGATTGGTTGGGATAATTCCACCGAATTAGAATGATAGCTAGCACCTCTGTTTGTAGGCACTACTACTTTTTGTAGTACTGTAGGATGTTTCGATTCTAAGTGGCGTTTCAGATTGGTCGTAGCACCACCTTTGTATGAGTACAAGCCTTTGCAAAGGTCACACTTTGCTTGTATCTCATTCACTGCAGTGAACTGAAGCCACACTTCACTTCGTTTCCTCGAGGCCATTTTTCAGATAAATTTCAAATATGTTGTTATTTATTAGTTATAACTAAAATGCAAATTATCTAATAATATTTAAAACTAAACCTACGCTACCCTAAAAATTAAATTATTTACACTATACACACTATTCACTAGTATTTACACAAGTTGAGAAAAGAAAAATATAAGAAATATTTAAAACTAGAGCAGAAAAATTCACAAAAATAATTAGAAGAAAATTTAACCGATAAAAAAGTTTTAAAATTTTATAAAGCAGATTCAATAACTATTAGTCACAAATATCTCGAAGGATATGAAATCTCAAACACAAATACAAGCACACAAAAAAATCTGGAAAAATCATAAAAATGGGTAAAGCACCATCAAATATCAGCGAATCAAATCAAAAATATTGATTCGATTATCAATATCGATTCGTAAAGTAGAGATGTCATACTTACGAATCTCACTACACAAAGTATTTATTCGATATTCGTTCAAAAGTATCAGCGGTATATCAGCTCAATATGCAAGAAAAACTTTACTTATATACATATGTTTGATCTCTTTTGGTGTATAATAATATTATTTGTGAAAATGAGAAGCATTCTCAGTAGAAAAAATCCCAAAATATTATTAGTCGATATTCAATTCACTCTTTCTCGCAAAATAAATTATATAAGGAAATAAACCATACCAATACCAAACCAACTATTTGGTTATTCCATTTGACTTGAGCATCGAATGTATTAGTTGATACTTTTAACCTGATACTTTTAAAAGTACTCAATTGATAGTTCGAACCTTTTGAGTATCAGGTTAAAAGTATTCGGTTCGACTCAGTTCGAACATCACTACAGTAGATACATACTCCTGATGATGACCTAACAAGTCGAAATCGATCGAGTGATTTTTTAAACTTTTTGAAAATTATTCAAAATAACTGCGAAACAAAAAACAAGTGATTAATAAAAAATGTGTTTATTAAGTATAAGTGTGTTTCGCCAAGTGCCTACGGCAAATAGCGTAAAAAGTAGATTCATTTAAATTGACAAATCTCTAGAGGCATGTCCAAAATTTATATTAGATTTCGATTTTCATCGTAAATCTCACCTCCATCATCTTCGATTGAGATATCATAGTGTACATATTTGAACCGAAGCAGGTCTTTATATCATTTCTTGACATTTGGAAACATCCACTCTCATAGTTTTTATCAAGATCGTTTAAGCCGATTTTTTTTTTTAAATAGAGACCCATATCTCATTTGAGAACCCCATAAATAAATTTTCCCGAAATAATAACTCATCATAATCGATTCTTAGTTCGCATGGATGAGAAAACCCTTATCATCCATTTTTATTAAGTCATTGGACCCGAATAACCCTAAATGAATTTTCGCAAAATTAGGGTTTATGCGGCAATTAGGATTTGAGCCGAAAAAATTAAAAAAAAATATCCCTGGCCACACCGAAGGACCTCCTAAATAAATTTTCCCGACGTAAGCACCCATTGGAATCAATTCTTAGGATTTGATACCTTTGCATTACTTTTACCAATTTTTATATTGTAAAAAACTGTGCTAGTCTAATGTCGATGCATTATTTCGATAGCGAATGCTACAAATCAATATTAATACTCATAACAACCAACATTTTTCAAAAGGACACGATTATTACAACTATCTAATGTTGATAATGATGCTAAAAAATAACATAATCATGGTGCACCATTCTGCAATATGATGAAACATAACGCAAGATATCTAATTAACACAAGACACAGCACAAAGGTACGTCAGACAACATGGTACACGTGACGCTACATGGTGAAATTACGCGCACATCGTGCTACATGCTGCAATATCGTGAAACATTGCGCATAATGTAATCATTTCTTTGCATTCAAAAACCATAATCCCCTTCCCCTCCCCCCCCCCCCCCCCCTCAAAATCGTTCAAACGGAATAAAATGTTTAAAGAAGGTCCCAATCCAACATGTCGCAACATACTATAACATTGCACAACTAAACTTAAAAGGACGCTACAGTAAGCAACAAGGTGCAATATAACCAAACATGCTGCACCATCCCATAACGTAGCGCCAAATCCCACAATATGGTACTATATAACGCAGCATCGTGCAACAACTCGCTAAATGTTATCACCATCGTCCAAGCCAAAAAAAAATGTTAAAAAAAGCTCCAAGCTTCTTGACCGGTAGACCTCTTATAGATGAATTATTTTTCCCAAAATTAGGACCCATCACAATCAATTATTCGTAATCAAAAATCACTCCTCTAGCAATTTTTATAAAAATCGTGTGAGCAAAAAAAAATTAATGATAAACCAGACGACCTTCTGAACGGATTCACCAGAAATTAGCACCCATCTTAATCGATTCTTGGCATTCAAAAACCTTCCCTCACCATTTTAATAAACAAAACCAATGAACCATGGATAAACCTTGGATATTTGGCGTCTACAACCTTAAAAACAACAACAAATTATAAAATATGATGAACAATTAAATAAAATATTAATGTCATGAGTAATGAGAATTAAGATGAGGATTAACAGCCGGATTTGAAATCTTTATGTGGGAATTTTTACTTTTATAGTAAAAGTCTTGCTGCACATTTCCTCACATTACTCATCTACAGAGTGACCCATTTAGGGCGCAGTAATTGTTCTAAAATATCTAACAGCTCTAATAGAATTACTGAGACCGATGGCTGTGTTATATCAATAAAGTAATCATCTCCATCACCGGTTTAATACCGGTCCACAGTCATAAATCGAAGAAAAGCGGCTGCTCAAAATTCAGGTGTTAGCAAAGAAGATTTGATTACCAGTGGTAATTTCGTTTTTAATTCCTTCATATATATTATATTATATTCCTTTAAATCTCTAAAATTTAATAAATATGTAATTAAAACGAATGATAAATAAAGTCAGAAAATATTTTCGCTACTGGCCATTTAACAACTGGAGTATATTGCACGCGTTCCGTATCACTTGTCTGATTTATTTTCTATTTTGCTCTACTTCAATTTGTAATATAAACAGATGTCTATGGTGTATATTATTGACTTTGATTATGAATAAAACAGTTATAATTATTCAATTCCTTTTCAGGTTTTCCAAATAGCTATTTCCAAATAAATTTGTTTTAAATGATAAAAAAAAATATAATTACTGAATATGGACAATACTGTGCTGGAACTACATTTTCATTGCGGATCGATAACACGTTTTTGCCGGCGTATTCTATAATGTAAATGCGAATCGAATGTGGATTGTATGAACTCACGCCGCAGTGATTCCGGCGGGTTATATAATTGACATGAATACCAATTTGAGAATGATCGAATGAGAACTGCACATTCAAAACTTGGAAAGAGATAATAATCACTCGTTAACTTGAATAGCATCACTTGAACCCCAACCCCAATGAATATGGAATTCCAGATTCTGAAATATGAAACAGAACATTAATTTAAATGTTCGTGGTACGTGGTTATTTCTAATATTGGGCGACGAAAGCAAGGTGGGGCTAGCACACTAAAATGATTCAAAAATCTTCTTTGAATAGCGTGCACCAATAAATATTTTTTCTAGTTCTAAAACTTATGAAAAAGTTTATCTTCAATCATTGCCCACGTTGATCCAACCAAGTAAAAGACCTTTCATTTACAAATAAAAATATGTTTAACGCAATGATAAAATGTCAACAATATCCATAATCAATAAAATGATTTACAATCAAATTATGATAATCATTAAAACTTTTTAGTCAATTTTTATGCCATAAATTTTTAATACATTTCGAAAAATAAATCAAACAACGAGCAGCAACAAAATAACAAAAGTATTTTATTAATAATATTTCACTGAATTTTTAATCATAAATCAAATTTTTATATCTAAATTTTTTTCTGTTCTCCATTCTTCCGCACATTCATAAATTTCCAAACTAGAACCATCTTCGGGACTAGACACAAAAAAATATCCAAAAAGTAAAATGAAATGAAAATTGAGAAAAAACCAAAAAAATAAATAAATTGAAGTTGGATTGGCTTTTTCTCATTGTGGCTACACTGCAAGTCTGTAATAATAACGCAGATAAAAAATAGAAAAGGTGGAATCTGCTTTACATTTTGCTGAGTGTAAAAACTTAGCGGTGTACCCTCATACATGATATTTCAAAATGCAATTCGCTATATACTTGATGCAAGAACGATTATTAGGTTTTTTACGAGTATTTCAATAATTTTTTTTTTGCTCCATTATTATTCTATTCTTATTATTGTATGTACATGAACAAATCATAAAAAATATGAAAATCAATTGAGAATACGACTGGCAAAAAAAAATTTCAAAAGTTTTTGTATTAAAAAAATTTTTTTTAGTTCTGTTGAGTAGAATTTTCTTGTGGCACATTATAAAAGCTTACAAAAAGCTACATTAAATTATACAGGAATAAAATAAATTACTACACAAGTTTTCTGTTTTTTGTATTATTTCCAAATGATACAACTACATATATACAATTACTGCCACAGTTGCGAACATTTCGATAATCAATAATAAAGCTTTTTATGACTCGTTTATTTTTCAATAAAACTTTTTTACCCACAAAAAGTTATTATAAAAATACGATTTTAATTCCAATTATTCAAATTCAAATAACATGTCACATAATATTCAAAATATAAAATATTGTGCTTTATGGGGAAAACTAAAATACATTTTTAATAATTACAAGCTGGAAATAAAATATTCGATTATGAAATATTTTTAACAAAACTTTTAAATATAATGCATATCGTAAACTAAAGAAAGCACTTAGTATGTTCAATTTAAATATAAGTGGGGAATTTTTACCATTTCAAAATCCAATTCCAAAAAATCTAAATTTCAAAAGTTTAAATGTCGGAAACCAAAATCCCGAAAATGTTTAAAGATAACAATTTTAAAATTGTATGAATTCTATGTCCTAAAATTTAGCTAATGTAAAATTTTGCTGTTAGGATCGAATTAATGATTTAAAAATTAATTTTGCTAATAGTTTTGAAATCAACTTTGCTGTGTGGTACATAGCCAATAATTTCTTAACCGATTATAGCATATACCATCTGTAATAAGATCAGCAGCCGTGTCGGGCACCATCTTATGAAATAAAAGCTGTAGAACCCCGACGAGGGCTCTTTGTCAGTAGAATTGCAAATTGTATGACGGAGGAAGAATTGGAAGACTTTATAAAAATGAAAATGAAACTGGATAACGAAAGTCGTATGTGTATCAAAATTTAATGCAACCAAGAAAACGGTCATATTTATAACTATACTTCATTTCGCGTCAGTTTACCAACAAATCAATTTTCAACTGCATTGTATTTAACGTTGTCCTTCTATTGGTGACAAAATTCGAGTGGAGACGATGTCGGATTTGACCTCAACCTCAATTGTAATATTCCTTTTAACGTAACATTTAAATCCGAAATTTACTTCATTTCATTTTTAATTTAAATTTTAACCAGATGAACAACACTCCTAACTCGTACGACTAATATCTAGGCTCTTACTTTCCAATGACTACACTATTTTGGAAATGGTCAAATCAATGGTATCATTCGTTTAAAATGAACTCGTTTTAACAAGGCAATCGTATCGGAGCTGAAGCATTCTCTAAATAACATCCAGGCTGAAAAATTTTCAAGCGGCTTGGAATCGAACGTTGAAATGTTTTATCATATTATATTTCACTCGTTTGAAGATCATATTCCTTTATCTAAAACTACGATGCTAATTCATCCTCCTTGGTATGATCTGAGAAATAGGAAAAATAAAGTTTTACAAATAATGAAAAAGTCCAACACAGAAGTGAATAGAATCGAATTTCAGAAGGTAATCGTTTCTTATTATAAGTATTTTGTACTTAGATATCGTAACTACATTGGAATTAATACTAAACGTAAAATTAAAGGATTCATGTATTACAAGCAGAATCAGTCAACCGGCCAACTTAATAACTCATCCCTATCGCCTTTGAGGGCTGCTCAATCAAACCTATACTGATACCCATCATTTCCATAGAGGATATATAACTAGCTCTAAATGCATTCGGTTTTGGCTGTGGTCCGGATAAGATATCTTCAACTGATATCCCTATGAAAAATGAGCGGGATATCCCTATGAAAAATGAGCAAAATAACTCCAATTTAAATATTGAAGCATGTCGTCTTTGTATTTAAGGGAGACTATTCTGACGAGTTCATCTTGTCCAGGGTGTAGTTCAACTACCCTTGCCAGTGGCCAGTGCGTGCGAGGTAAATGTTCGTTCTTGAGGATCACTAATTCTCCTACTCGAAGGTTAGGTTGTTCAAGCAATCATTTTGGCCTATGTTG
Source organism: Nephrotoma appendiculata (assembly GCA_947310385.1). Taxonomy (NCBI): domain Eukaryota; kingdom Metazoa; phylum Arthropoda; class Insecta; order Diptera; family Tipulidae; genus Nephrotoma; species Nephrotoma appendiculata. The sequence goes on along the minus strand of OX371225.1, from coordinate 133,158,508 downwards.
TAATCGCGAAAGGTAATCCGTGTGCCGTTTCTTTAAAACTTCTTGACTGTGTTTGGTTAGTAGATTCCATTTTGTTCATATCTGGGTACCTTCGATGTCACGCTTTGGCATTGCTATGATGAATCTCTCTAGTAGGAAATGCGCTGGACTTAAGAAACCATCATCTTCTGGGTCATTTGAAAGAGGAGCTAGTAGCCTAGAATTCAAGCATGCCTCTATTTGTGCTAGAAATCTTGTAAGTTCCTCAAACGTTAAGTATGAGTTCTGATTATTTTGCGGTAATATTGTTTCGTCGATTTTAATCCCGCTTCCCATAACCCTCAAAAGTGAGGACTTCCCATTTGTGCTGTTTTGCTTCCAATTTTCAGGTTCTTGTTGCTTAGCCTGCTTTCGTAGTTGTTTGTCTGCTCCGACGAAGTTTGTTCCACAATCACTGAATATTTTCAGACAAATTCGCCTTGATATGAATCGTTTGTATACGGCTAGACAGGCATCCGTTGATAGGTCACTCACGAGTTCGAGGTGAATTGCCTTTGTGGCTAGACATATGAATATAGCAATGTAACCCTTTGTTGTTTTGTTACAGCTGCCTTTCCAGAATTTTATGCTGGTTGTACCTGCATAGTCTACTCCGCTATTTGTGAGCGGTGGTGAGCGATTCTAATTATGGCCCTTAACGATATGTTTAGTTCTTCTGGTGTGATATGTGAAACGTTTCTGGTGTTTGTCCTTATATTAGATGGAAATCGTAGACATTATGCAACAGTGTAAACAAGTCGTTGCGTTGACGAGGATCGAGTGAATTCAATCACTCTGTTTTCCGCTGTTGTTGTTAATGTTCTTATGGACTTGCATTCCATGCTACCGACTTGTTTAATTTCTTGACTATCAATGTTGGTTGTTGGGTAGCTAAAACCCTTTAGCCATGTTGACCCTTCCCACCAAATCATGTGGGTTAATAATTGGACTGGGTTTAATCTTCGAGATACATAGTCCGCAGGATTCTCATTGAACGCTACGTGATACCATTGGGTATAGGATTGGTATTTGATTGTGTTTCTGTTAGTGTTATAAGTGTTATTTAGCAGCAATTATAGTGTTATTTAATTATTTATTTTGCTGTATAGCACTGCAGCATACGCTTGATTAGATGCGTCACAGAAACCATGTAATTTAATTTTTACTTGGCTGGTGTAGTGTGTCCATCGATTAATTCTAATTTTCTCTAGCTGTAGTAGTCAAATTTTGAATTAAGTTTTTCGTCCCATCCTATGCCAGATGCTCATAAATCTTGAATCAAGATTTTCGCCTGAACTACCACGGGTGCTAACCATCCCAGCGGATCAAAAAGCCTAGATACTTCCGATAGAAATGTTAGTTTGGATATCGCTGATTTAGTTCCCTACAAAGACGTTTTAAACTGAAACGTATCTGTTTTAGAGTTCCAGAGGAGTCTTAAAGTTGTTATTGTCTCGTCAAATTTTATTGTGTGTGGACCAATTTCTTTAAGGCTCTCTGGAAGTTCTTCTAATATTGTCTTATTGTTGCTAACCCATTTTCTGAGGTAGAAACCTCGTTTTTGCCACTGTTATTGTGTTGGCCCAGATAATAGATCATTCACTTAGAAACCGGTTAATGCAAGTTTTGACCCAATCGGATATTTTAATGCTTCGTATATGGCCAGTTGTTGTAGAGTTTCAGTGGCCAGATAGGTTGCAGAGGCTGTTCCATAGGTAACAGTTTTTAGTCTATAGATTTTTATTGGCATATTTGGATTTGTTTGCCATAGAATTCGTTGAAAGTCTTGATCTTGGCTGGTTACTTGTATTTGCCTGAATATTTTCTCAATGTCCGATGCAATCGTTCTTCTCTGGCGATAAACCAACATATTGGCCTGCTGACATACATAAAATTCCAGATCTTCTTGACTTCTTTGTAACAAAAGGAGTTTTAGAGGACTACACATGCATTGAAAATAGTGAAGAACTATCATCTGACCACTCACCTGTGATCATGACGCTGAGTACAATGATAATAAAAAAAGATAATTCACCCAAGTTAACAAACAATAAAACCAATTGGGATCTATTCAAGAAATTAGTAGAAGATCGAACAAATCTCGGCGAACCAATTAGAACGAAGGTGCAGCTGGAAGATGAACTAGAAATATTTAATAACAATATCCAGTAAGCGGCTTGGGAAAGTTCACCGATTTCTCATACCAACGCTATAATGAAACATAACTATCCTCTTGAAGTCAGAGAGCTACTCAAAGAGAAACGGAAAGCTCGCAAAATCTGGCAGCACTCTCGTGCATCGCAACACAAAACTATTTTAAATTTTTTGTGCAACAAATTAAAACAACTAATAAAGGAAATAAAGAACGAAAGCATAACTAAGCGACTACGAGGTCTTTCTGAATTAAAGGATGACGATTACTCGCTTTGGAAAGCAACGAAGGTACTAAAAAGATCCAAAATGCATGTGCCGCCTATCATATGCGATGACGGATCATGGGCTAAAAGTGACAAGCAGAAAGTTTCTCTATTTGCTGCTTATTTAGAAGAGACTTTTCAACCGTTGCCGAGACAAACAGCAAATGAAAATACAACAGTCGTAAACAAAGCAGATGATCTTGACATAAGGCATGTGACTTTATTGGAGCTTAAAACTGAAATCAACAGTAATTTAAGTATCAGAAAAGCTCCAGGTTATGATTTAATAACTGGGCAAATTATGAAAGCCATTCCCGAGAAAGGTTTGCGTAAATTAAATCAAATAATTAATGCAGCTTTCAGACTGAAATATGTTCCACGACAATGGAAGGTGGCCGAAGTAATAATGATTCCTAAACCAGGTAAACCAGGAAACGATAAAAAATCATATAGACCGATATCACTACTTCCCGTCATATCAAAAATATTTGAAAAACTGTTGCTGAAAAGTCTCAAACCTATAATAGAAGAGAGATGCCTAATTCCACCACACCAATTTGGGTTTAGAGAAAATCACTCTACAGTTGAACAAGTTCACAGAATAACGGATGTCATTGAGGATGCACTCGAGAATAAGAAAATATGCTCCAGTATTTTCTTAGATGTAGCTCAAGCTTTCGACAAAGTTTGGCACCAAGGGCTTGAATTTAAACTGCATCAAGACCTGCCTAAGCAATTTTATCAAATTCTGAAATCGTACATAGCTGATCGACACTTTAGAGTCAAATTTGAAAATGAGTACTCTGAAATAAAAAGAATATCAGCAGGTATACCACAAGGTAGCGTACTTGGACCTATTCTGTTTATTCTTTATACGAGAGACTTACCGAATATTGAAGGTACCACAGTAGCAACATTTGCAGACGATACAGCTATTCTAGCCGTTGGAAAAAATATTTCGGAAGCAACAAGCAAATTTCAAAGTGCAGTTAACACGGTGAGCAACTGGACTAAAAAATGGCGTATCTCATTAAATGAAGCCAAATCAGTACACGTTAACTTTACAAATCAAAATGTAAACTGTATTCCCGTGGTTCTAAACTCAAACCAGATTCCATATGCAAATACAGCTAAATACCTTGGCATGACCTTCGATGCTAAGCTAAGATGGAAAGAACACATCAAGAAGAAAAAAGAAGAGTTAAACATCAAATATAGAAAAATGTACTGGCTCATGGGTAGAAATTCCGAGCTCTCAATACACAACAAATTGCTTCTATACAGGCAAATGCTAAAACCAGTATGGACCTATGGTATCCAACTTTGGGGTTGTGCCAAGAAAACCAATGTACAAATGATACAATGCTTCCAAAATAAAGTGATACGAGGGATTGTGAACGCCCCACGGTACATTAGGAATGACAACATCCATAGAGACTTGAAGATGGAATCCGTCACCGATGAAATAAAGAACCGCAAGGAAACACGTACAGCGCTTATCTCTACACGAAAATGCAGATATCCGTCGTATGTTGGACACCACTAGCGGAGTGAGGAGACTCCAAAGGCAGAAACCGCTTGAGCTGGGCAGTTTGTTTTAGAAGAAATTATTATAAAATGAGTAACCAATAGGTTACTCATCTTAATCCGAGAACTTAATTTAAGAAAGATAAATTACTAGATGATCTCTGAATCAGTTGTAATATTGTATAAAAAAAAAAAAAAAAAAAAAAAAATGTCCAATGCAATAACATAACGATGTTTTTTACATCTGATCAACATTGTTGAGAAATTGTCTTGTAAGGCTGGGCCTACATGCATCATTTCGTTTATAGATGTGCTCGTTGTTGTTTTGCAGGAAGCATCAAATACTATACTCTTAATTTCGTCGTTGTGCTATCTTCTTTTAAAACGGCGTGATGTGGCATGAAGTATACTCGGGAAGGATCCGTAACGGAATCATTTTTAATTAGTTCCATATGGTTGAGCTGATATACTCGTTGATAAACTTGTGGTATTCCCTTTTAAGGCTGTCATCTTTCATGAATCTTTTTTCGATTTGAATCAATCTTGCAGCTGCTTAGCTTTTAGATTCTCCTAATCCCACTTCTTTTAGTTTGTCATTATTGAGTGGTATACGGACCTCATAGCGCCCGTTTTTTAACATTTTGTGTGTGTTTTTATAATGCTCCTCACACTCCACTTCATCCGTAGTTAGGGTTTGTTTTGGATTTAGTTCTTCATATTCCCAAAAGCGCTTAAGTTGGTTATCTATATCTGCTAATGTAACATAGCTATTTAGTCGAGTGGTTTGTATGTTGCTCGCTTGAGTTAGATGGCCGGATACTCTCCATCCTATTTGTGATTTTTGAGCAATACACTTGTGTTGTGGATTTCTTTTTATGCCTTCTAACATTATTCCTTCATAAATATCAGCACTTATTAAAATGTTAATAGGTCCAGGAGTGTCGAAGGTAGGATCGGCTAGAATTATTTCCTTTTTTAGATCTCTATCCAAACCCAAGATGTTCTAGTCTGGATGTGGTTTTGTTATGGTTCTCAAAACCAAGGCATTGGTTAGTATGTTAAAAATTGATGGAAATCTGGGACTTTTATTGATTGTTATCTGTTAGTGTGCTTTTCCTTTTGTTGTTGTTATTCCGGAAATTTCAACTAGAACTCTTGTTCTTGGCAAACCTAATTGTTGTGCAGCTTGCTCTTTGATAAACGTGGCCTGTGATCCTGGATCGATCAGCGCCCGTAGAATGTTGAAACTACCGTAAATATTCTGTACTCTCGCCAGGGCTGTGGCTAGTAGAACTGGGTCGCAAACTTTTTCGAATGTTGATACGTTCAATTTTGCATAATTGTTCTCTCGTTCCCGATTATGTACGTGTAATAAAGTGGGATGGTTGCCCTGGCAGGAAAACATATTGTGTTGCTTTTACAGCCTGTTGTCGTATGATTTTGACCAAGACAAATTGGTCATGGCTTTAAAACGCGGGCACATGTCGATTCTGTGGTTTTTCTGACAGCATATGCAAATATGATTTGGTTGTGTAACAGCTAAGAAGGCGCGCTTTAATGGTCGAGCTTGCAACCTTGTTTGTTAAGGTGGTGTTTGTTTGGTGGGACCAACAAATTCTAGAGATTGAAAACGCCTCTCTAGAAACTTCAAGAATTGACTTGTTTCTTGAAATTCTCTTGCGTTTTCCCGTGAGCTTTCGTATAGATGTCGTGATTTGTCGTCTAATTTCTTCAGTAAGGTAAAAATGATGAAAGAAGGCTCTACGTTTTAATTCTGATCCCTGTATTCCTGATTGCGTATAAACAATCTGTTGTTATGTCGTGTAAGTGTTTTATTGCCGCAGGCAATAGGTTTTCTGTGTTGCAAGCTTGTTAGTTCAGCAAAGTGTTCAGCAGGTTAGAAACGAGCAATCTTCTGTTGTTAAATCGATTATTTAAAATTGCCGAAGCTGCATCGTAGTTCTCTCCAGTGGTTTCCACATGGCTCAATAGTCTCCCAGCTGATCCTTGTATTAGACGAACTTCCAGTGGTTTCGCTATGGACGGTTGTTGAACATCCTCTAATAATGTTTTTATTGTTATTACGATACCTTCGTATTTGTTGTTTAGATTTTCGTAGTGTTGGTTTACGAAATAATCTAAGTTAGCTTCTTCTTCTTCAGAAGCTTCCATGCAGACCTATTCATGCAAATTCGTGATCTGCATAATTAACCTTTTCAATCGTTTTTATTTTATGATTGAGGACTGCGCTGGATTTGATGTTGCTTGCCAGTACATCCTCAGCTGCTCGAATTTCTCAACATAAAATTCGCATTTTCATGTTCTGTTGTTTAAATTGTGTCTGAATTTGTGTCTGAATCATCTCTTGCTGATTCCAGTGGATTGGCCAGTGGATTTTCCGAATGATGGAACCTCATTGCCTTGATTGTTCTTGTTTGACTCCTCAGACTGGTCGTAGGTTAATCTTGGATTTTATTCTGGTGTTGGTGTTGATTGCAAGGATGATTGATTAAGACGTTGCCTCATATCATCAATATATACTTTGTATAGGTGTCACATACTCACTGTCTATCCTTGTAGTATTGGTGAGTTGCTTCCAAAAGAGGTTTTTAAAATTTTTGCAATTTCGAAATCTCTAACGGATTTTGCTAAAATTACATAAATTGAAAACAATTTTGCATTAGCTGCAACTTGTCAGTTTTCGAAGAACATTCTGTAAAAAAACGTAAATAATCCAACATATCACATCAGTGGAAAAAATGATCGATAGTAATAAAAAATGTTGGTTAGTTTTTTTGAAATAAATAAAAATATAAACATAAATTAAATGAAATAAATAAACAGAAATACAAACAATGAACTACAACAGCATATAAAACAAAAATATAAAATATTTGTATACTATTTCTTTCAAATATAGTGTAAAATATGTAAAGGTACCCGGGTACCTTTGTTACTCTAATTCGTACAACTGAACTACTTTTTGCTCTCACGTGCGTCCAAGTTGTAAAATTTCTCATTTTTAAGTGTGATCGTAATCTATCAATTGAACTAGAAGTTCTCATAAAAAAAATTAAAACTTTTTATTATGACTGGAACATACAAAGCCAGACGTTTAAAAGTGCAAAAGGTACCCGGGTACCTTGTCACTCACATAAGGGTTAAATTCCTCACTTCGTTGTCACCGTTGTATCTTTTCGTTTTTCGATCTGCACTGTCTTTTTTATAATTTGAGATAAATTATGTTATCTCGGCTTCATTTGCTACTTGATTGTGCAATAGGCCCTCCATTTTAGTTTAGCAGCTAAGTTGGCACGGGTCAATTAACAGTTCATTAATTCAATAAAAAACGAGTTTGTGTTCCACTGTGCAGCTCGATGTTTGCCGGTTGTGCTTCGGCGTCGACTGTAGACTGTTTCTGTCTTGTTGATCGACGTGGACTGTATTTTGTGCCAATATGGATGGTAATGACCTCGAAGGGCAAATGTTAAATCCTGTTAGTTATTGGACTTAATTATTGGAGAGTATTTGAGGCTACCAGAAGTAAGGCCTCAAGTACTCTAAGAATGAAACTGCACACTTTAAGTGAACTGAACCGAATGAATTTATTTAGAAAAAATTCCTGGTTGATACAATTTTTGCAACGATTTACATTGAGTACACCAATAACAAAAATGTACTTAATTATATTCACATAAAGTGCAACGCTAGGAAAAAATATGTGTCTTATTACATTATAGCGCGACATAAAATAAAATTGTATCCATCTAAAATGCACAAATTTTTAGCAAAATTATGTGTCGATTAGTTTTGAGTTATAAATTTAATTTTTAGAGCGATGTAAGGAAAACCGGAAAATACTTTATACTGTTCATGAGCTGAACATACCATAAAGATAACAGCACAGCAGCCTGCCGCCTGGTTTAAAACTAAATTATCCTAGTTTTAAACTTCTACTTCTCATCTAAATGGTGGAATTAGCGGTTTAAATTCTTATAAGGTAAATGTCGAATATAATTTTTGATTATTATTATAAGCTTTAATTGGTTTGCATGAATCTTTTCTTATTTAAAAGGCCAGGGTTAGTTTGCTTTAGTTGATGTTAAAATTGTAAAGTAAGTGCATTATAAATAGTCCAGGAAAGTTAGAAAAAATAGCGGAAAATTTTAGGGACAGCAGATATCGAGATGTGGTTTTCTGCATTGTGTTCAGGAAGGTCCCACAAAAAAAGTCTATATCGTCTGGTTTATGGCGGTGACTCTGTGGGGGTGCGCGAGGGTGAATTGAGGGAGAAATGGCAGCGTGCATGAAAATCGCTCCAATCTCGTTACACGAAGGTTTTCGGATATGCCGAATTCAATTCTGGCCTTGGAATTACCCGGGGGTGTTCGGGGCGGCTCTGTGGGGATATACGTGGGTCATTCTGGGGGGAAAACTTAAGAAGCGTCCATGGGAAGCGCTGAAAAATCGTTACTCAAGGGTTTTGGGGGATGCCGAATTCAATTCTAGTATTAAATTTCCCTGAGGCGCTCGGGGTGGCTCTGTGAAGTTGTCTGGGGGTCAATGGGGGGGGGGGGGGGGGATGGCAGCGTCCATGAAAATCACTCCAAAATCGTTACTCGGTTTTTTGGGGATGCCGAATTCAATTCTGGCATTAGAATTCCTCGGGGGCACTCGGGCTGTTGGAAATGGTAAAAGAGAAATTATGAAAATAATACTTTATTCAAATAACAAATAGAAGTTTTTAATAATGTTGAATTATTCATTATAAACTTAAATGTTTAACTTAAATACTAAACATCTTGTTCAAACTCTTCTTCTTCTTCCCCTCTTCATCTTCTTCCCTTTCTTCATATTCATCTTCATCACTATTCTCGGCCCCGTTGGAAGTGCCTTTTTGGTTTGAGCAATTGCCATCGCAATGCTTGCATGCAAGAGAGCACTCCAACCCACTTCGACGGCACCCGCACCTCATGACACAGTCGGTTTTACAAGAACAAGAAAGTTTGCTTAAAATTTCCTCGGGACCGGCTTCCGGGGTCATGGTGACGGGACTGAGCTCTCCATCCACCAATTTCCACCCCCATTCCAACGGATCTAAGGTCTCGTCTTGACCTAGTGAACCATACCAAGCCTGTACTTGGAAATAGACATGCTTGATATGCTCGGTTAACGCATTGGCAGTCGGGATTATGCGTGCAAGATCGACTTTTTTAGAATTAGTGGCTTCAGCATACATTTTTGCTCGATAGCTTTAGACGCATGTACAAATAATATATGTAACCTGATGCACGCGCTTCTGGATGCTAATCTCTCGGAAGAATACACAACATCAGGAAGTTTCATCACTCTAGCGGAAGGCGGCTTCAGCAAGAACACTTCTAGATTCGGTGGAGTCCGAGCAGCAAGCATTGTTAAGACGTTAGTGTCTTCCGATACAATAACCACTTTATCGTTGTGACTTCCAGAAACAATCTCAAAGGCCTTGAGCACAATATCAACATCCGCATCAGCTACACTCTGCTTAGACATTATATTAGTCCGTTTCAATTCCTCCTGGAGAAATTTAATGAGCTGGGACTTATTTTTGCTATTCCCTAGAAATTTGTCCTTGTACTTGCGGGCAACGTCATGATCGTCCAGGAATCTGGAGCCATGCGTACGGAATGCGGATTTTTTCTGCATACATCGCCGGTTTCTTTCTGTCGATTTAGTGGTAATTTGGTCGTATCCATCGAAAACAACAAAAACTCTGTTCCCAAATGCTCTCTTTATGTATTTAGCATAGCCGTTGCATATCTCTAACATGTTTTGGCCATTTTTCCATCTCACTTTATGTAGAAGCATGCCTCCATCAATAACATATCGTGTATCTTCACTTCTTACACTTATGGATCTTTCTTTAAAAAGTTGATACAATTTTGATTATTCATTTTTCCACATTCCGTTGTTGTCAAGCATAGCCGGGGGTAAGCTGCCGATTCGGATATTAAATAAAATTCCATAATTTCCGGCTTATAGAGTGCGGGAATTCTGTGAAATAATATGAGAGGATCTACGTTAGAAAACTTGTATTGGCCAACTTTAACAGTACACTTCTCAGACCCGATGCAAGCAATTTTTATGGACAAAGAGAGTTTCAATTCTTTGAAGTTGCTCCCGGCGATTTCCCGCATAGTTTAAAGTCCTTTTTCAAAACTTTATAACATGTTAGTTTGGCATTATCCCCACTTATTCCATTGGCATCCGCTTCATTTCGATTTTCACTTTCCGCCGCATTATACTTCTACAGGTCCAAGAGTGCCAGACACCACTGAAACACCAAAAAAAAAATCCAAAATCCAAGAAACTTGATTAAGGTAGCACTGTATTTAACGTATGATAACTTAGCAAGAAGTCTTTTCAGCCCGAAAAGCCTTTTTATATTTGTGTCTTAGCTAAAAAAAAAAAAAATCGAATGAAATTATAACATAAACAACATTTTATTAAATACATAAGAATAAATATTAAATTGTAAAATCGTATTTATAAAATCCTCGTAGATATTACTGATATTCATATTTCACACATTTAAAAATAAAATCTTCTATACAATTAAGAATTGTTTTAATGCCACAATCATACATTTTAAACATTTCTTGTGCGAATCCCATAAATATCTGTGCGAAATAGTTCTAGAATAAATATACTATGTAATTAGTTATTAGGACAAACAACCGATCAACTACCAATCAAATAACAAGGGCCTATATATTTCCTTATTCTATCAGATGCAAATTAAGCCAAACTTCTGTTAATTTGATATACAGTGGCGCCGATCGCAAAACACAATAAGCCAAATGGGTAGTAGTTTCAGGCTTCTGAATCATTAGACAACACGACCACCAAATCTCATTACGATATCATGGGGAATACTGGTAGAAATAATTTATTGAATCATTCTACCACTTGGGTATTATGAATTATTATGAACTTTAGTAAATTTGGAATTTTATAGCTCCAATCTCAGAAATGTCTGGAACAAATGGATAGTGTTTTCAGGCTTCTGAATCATTAGACAATACGACCACCAAATCTCGTTACGATATCATGGGGAATACTGGTAGAAATAATTTATTGAATCATTCTACCATTTGCGTATTATGAATTATTATGAACTTTAGTAAATTTGGAATTTTCTAGCTCCAATCTCAGAAATGTCTGGAACAAATGGATAGTGTTTTCAGGCTTCTGAATCATTAGACAATACGACCACCAAATCTCGTTACGATATCATGGGGAATACTGGTAGAAATAATTTATTGAATCATTCTACCACTTGCATATTATGAATTATTATGAACTTTAGTAAATTTGGAATTTTCTAGCTCCAATCTCAGAAATGTCTGGAACCAATGGATAGTGTTTTCAGGCTTTTGAATCATTAGACAATACGACCATCAAATCTCGTTACGATATCATGTGGAATACTGGTAGAAATAATTTATTGAATCATTCTACCACTTGCGTATTATGAATTATTATGAACTTTAGTAAATTTGGAATTTTCTAGCTCCAATCTCAGAAATGTCTGGAACAAATGGATAGTGTTTTCAGGCTTCTAAATCATTAGACAGTACGACCACCAAATCTCGTTACGATATCATGGGGAATACTGGTAGAAATAATTTATTGAATCATTCTACCACTTGGGTATTATGAATTATTATGAACTTTAGTAAATTTGGAATTTTCTAGCTCCAATTTCAGAAATGTCTGGACCAAATGGATAATGCTTTCACTCTTCTGAATCATTAGACAACACGACCACCAAATCTCATTACGATATCATGGGGAATACTGGTAGAAATAATTTATTGAATCATTCTACCACTTGCGTATTATGAATTATTATGAACTTTAGTAAATTTGGAATTTTCTAGCTCCAATCTCAGAAATGTCTGGACCAAATGGATAGTGCTTTCAGGTTTCTGAATCATTAGACAATACGACCACCAAATCTCGTTACGATGTCATGGGGAATACTGGTAGAAATAGTTTATTGAATCATTCTACCACTTGCATATTATGAATTATTATGAACTTTAGTAAATTTGGAATTTTCTAGCTCCAATTTCAGAAATGTCTGGACCAAATGGATAATGCTTTCACTCTTCTGAATCATTAGACAACACGACCACCAAATCTCATTACGATATCATGGGGAATACTGGTAGAAATAATTTATTGAATCATTCTACCACTTGGGTATTATGAATTATTATGAACTTTAGTAAATTTGGAATTTTCTAGCTCCAATCTCAGAAATGTCTGGAACAAATGGATAGTGTTTTCATGCTTCTGAATCATTAGACAATACGACCACCAAATCTCGTTACGATATCATGGGGAATACTGGTAGAAATAATTTATTGAATCATTCTACCACTTGCGTATTATGAATTATTATGAACTTTAGTAAATTTGGAATTTTCTAGCTCCAATCTCAGAAATGTCTGGAACAAATGGATAGTGTTTTCAAGCTTCTGAATCATTAGACAACACGACCACCAAATCTCGTTACGATATCATGGGGAATATTGGTAGAAATAATTTATTGAATCATTCTACCACTTGCGTATTATGAATTATTATGAACTTTAGTAAATTTGGAATTTTCTAGCTCCAATCTCAGAAACGTCTGGAACAAATGGATAGTGTTTTCAGGCTTCTGAATCATTAGACAATACGACCACCAAATCTCGTTACGATATCATGGGGAATACTGGTAGAAATAATTTATTGAATCATTCTACCACTTGGGTATTATGAATTATTATGAACTTTAGTAAATTTGGAATTTTCTAGCTCCAATGTCAGAAATGTCTGGAACAAATGGATAGTGTTTTCAGGCTTCTGAATCATTAGACAATACGACCACCAAATCTCGTTACGATATCATGGGGAATACTGGTAGAAATAATTTATTGAATCATTCTACCACTTGGGTATTATGAACTATTATGAACTTTAGTAAATTTGGAATTTTCTAGCTCCAATCTCGGAAATGTCTGGACCAAATGGATAATGCTTTCACTCTTCTGAATCATTAGACAACACGACCACCAAATCTCATTACGATATCATGGGGAATACTGGTAGAAATAATTTATTGAATCATTCTACCACTTGCGTATTATGAATTATTATGAACTTTAGTAAATTTGGAATTTTCTAGCTCCAATCTCAGAAATGTCTGGAACAAATGGATAGTGTTTTCAGGCTTCTGAATCATTAGACAATACGACCACCAAATCTCGTTACGATATCATGGGGAATACTGGTAGAAATAATTTATTGAATCATTCTACCACTTGCGTATTATGAATTATTATGAACTTTAGTAAATTTGGAATTTTCTAGCTCCAATCTCAGATATGTCTGGATCAAATGGATAGTGTTTTCAGGCTTCTGAATCATTAGACAATACGACCACCAAATCTCGTTACGATATCATGGGGAATACTGGTAGAAATAATTTATTGAATCATTCTACCATTTGCGTATTATGAATTATTATGAACTTTAGTAAATTTGGAATTTTCTAGCTCCAATCTCAGAAATGTCTGGACCAAATGGATAGTGCTTTCAGGCTTCTGAATCATTAGACAACACGACCACCAAATCTCGTTACGATGTCATGGGGAATACTGGTAGAAATAATTTATTGAATCATTCTACCACTTAGGTATTATGAATTATTATGAACTTTAGTAAATTTGGAATTTTCTAGCTCCAATCTCAGAAATGTCTGGACCAAATGGATAATGCTTTCACTCTTCTGAATCATTAGACAACACGACCACCAAATCTCATTACGATATCATGGGGAATACTGGTAGAAATAATTTATTGAATCATTCTACCACTTGGGTATTATGAATTATTATGAACTTTAGTAAATTTGGAATTTTCTAGCTCCAATCTCAGAAATGTCTGGAACAAATGGATAGTGTTTTCAGGCTTCTGAATCATTAGACAATACGACCACCAAATCTCGTTACGATATCATGGGGAATACTGGTAGAAATAATTTATTGAATCATTCTACCACTTGCGTATTATGAATTATTATGAACTTTAGTAAATTTGGAATTTTCTAGCTCCAATCTCAGAAATGTCTGGAACAAATGGATAGTGTTTTCAGGCTTCTGAATCATTAGACAATACGACCACCAAATCTCGTTACGATATCATGGGGAATACTGGTAGAAATAATTTATTGAATCATTCTACCACTTGGGTATTATGAATTATTATGAACTTTAGTAAATTTGGAATTTTCTAGCTCCAATCTCAGAAATGTCTGGAACAAATGGATAGTGTTTTCATGCTTCTGAATCATAAGACAATACGACCACCAAATCTCGTTACGATATCATGGGAAATACTGGTAGAAATAATTTATTGAATCATTCTACCACTTGGGTATTATGAATTATTATAAACTTTAGTAAATTTGGAATTTTCTAGCTCCAATGTCAGAAATGTCTGGAACAAATGGATAGTGTTTTCAGGCTTCTGAATCATTAGACAATACGACCACCAAATCTCGTTACGATATCATGGGGAATACTGGTAGAAATAATTTATTGAATCATTCTACCACTTGGGTATTATGAATTATTATGAACTTTAGTAAATTTGGAATTTTCTAGCTCCAATCTCAGAAATGTCTGGACCAAATGGATAGTGCTTTCAGGCTTCTGAATCATTAGACAACACGACCACCAAATCTCGTAACGATGTCATGGGGAATACTGGTAGAAATAATTTATTGAATCATTCTACCACTTGCATATTATGAATTATTATGAACTTTAGTAAATTTGGAATTTTCTAGCTCCAATCTCAGAAATGTCTGGACCAAATGGATAATGCTTTCACTCTTCTGAATCATTAGACAACACGACCACCAAATCTCATTACGATATCATGGGGAATACTGGTAGAAATAATTTATTGAATCATTCTACCACTTGCGTATTATGAATTATTATGAACTTTAGTAAATTTGGAATTTTCTAGCTCCAATCTCAGAAATGTCTGGAACAAATCGATAGTGCTTTCAAGCTTCTGAATCATTAGACAACACGGCCACCAAATCTCAATTAATTTAATCAATTTTAATCAATTAATTATTAATTAATTTTGATCAATCAATTAAGATCGGTTTTTGATCAATTAAAATAAAACAACGTTCACTACTGCACACTTCCGATCGCATTTAATTACTAGACAACGTTTAGTTTATTGGTTTTTGATAAGCTAAGTTGTTAGTAGTTTTATTCCCGATCACGTAAAATTTTCTGATCATTTCTAATTTATCCGTTTTTGATAATTTACAAATATCAGGTAATTTCTCACCGCCAGTCGAGTGAATTTTTTAGCATATTTTAATTTATCGGTTTTTGATCAATTAAAATAAAACAACGTTCACCATTGGACATTTCCGAACGTATTCCAACATTAGTGAGATTGGAGCTAGAAAATTCCAAATTTACTAAAGTTCATAATAATTCATAATACCCAAGTGGTAGAATGATTCAATAAATTATTTCTACCAGTATTCCCCATGATATCGTAACGAGATTTGGTGGTCGTATTGTCTAATGATTCAGAAGCCTGAAAACACTATCCATTTGTTCCAGACGTTTCTGAGATTGGAGCTAGAAAATTCCAAATTTACTAAAGTTCATAATAATTCATAATACGCAAGTGGTAAAATGATTCAATAAATTATTTCTACCAATATTCCCCATGATATCGTAACGAGATTTGGTGGTCGTGTTGTCTAATGATTCAGAAGAGTGAAAGCATTATCCATTTGGTCCAGACATTTCTGAGATTGGAGCTAGAAAATTCCAAATTTACTAAAGTTCATAATAATTCATAATACCTAAGTGGTAGAATGATTCAATAAATTATTTCTACCAGTATTCCCCATGACATCGTAACGAGATTTGGTGGTCGTGTTGTCTAATGATTCAGAAGCCTGAAAGCACTATCCATTTGGTCCAGACATTTCTGAGATTGGAGCTAGAAAATTCCAAATTTACTAAAGTTCATAATAATTCATAATACGCAAGTGGTAGAATGATTCAATAAATTATTTCTACCAGTATTCCCCATGATATCGTAACGAGATTTGGTGGTCGTACTGTCTAATGATTCAGAAGCCTGAAAACACTATCCATTTGTTCCAGACATTTCTGAGATTGGAGCTAGAAAATTCCAAATTTACTAAAGTTCATAATAATTCATAATACCCAAGTGGTAGAATGATTCAATAAATTATTTCTACCAGTATTCCCCATGATATCGTAACGAGATTTGGTGGTCGTATTGTCTAATGATTCAGAAACCTGAAAACACTATCGATTTGTTCCAGACATTTCTGAGATTGGAGCTAGAAAATTCCAAATTTACTAAAGTTCATAATAATTCATAATACGCAAGTGGTAGAATGATTCAATAAATTATTTCTACCAGTATTCCCCATGATATCGTAACGAGATTTGGTGGTCGTACTGTCTAATGATTCAGAAGCCTGAAAACACTATCCATTTGTTCCAGACATTTCTGAGATTGGAGCTAGAAAATTCCAAATTTACTAAAGTTCATAATAATTCATAATACGCAAGTGGTAGAATGATTCAATAAATTATTTCTACGATAATTATTTTTCTGGCTAGAAAAAAAATTTCGGGATGAAACTCAAATTTTGATAAATTTTATTTTTTTTTTCGGGCTGACATTTGAATTTATCATGGAAACACACCACATAAAAAAAGTCTTTTCGGGATGGTTTTTTCGGGCCAAAATAACATACATCTGTATTTAGACGCAACGAAAAAAAAACGAGGTCCTAAACGACAGATGTAATACTGATGTCACACAGGCGCTAACTGTGCGATTTACGATAATTGTTCTATTTTTTACAGTCGTGTAATAAAACTATTTATTTTTTATTTTTTAATCGGTAACAATTTTATTTTAGATGTTTATTAACTTGAATCCAAATTTACTCTGCTCTTCAATTCCGTCTTCGATTATATCGAATGTATCTTATTTAATTTTTGCTGATCAAGTATTTTAGATTGAGAAAATCATAAATGCTAATCAGATATTTATTTAATAAAATATAATAAACAAAACCCTTTTTTTTATTTAATATGAAATACAATGTTGAACAGTTTAAGTTAAGTATAAAATAAATATTTAAATGTTTTAAGAATTATGAAATGTTTAGTCAGCAATAGCAATTTTATATAATACAATGTTTCTATTTATACAATGTCGGGAATATGGGTGTTGATGATGACGGTGTAGTATCCGGGATACGTAGCTCGCGCGGGAACTGGACCCATATTTTTTCTCTTCAGTCGATACAGAATATTTCTGTTCGCACCGGTCCATACTTTACTCTCTTTATATCTCTGACGCCTTTTTCAAATCCAGTTTCGAGGCACAAACGAATTCCAAAGCAATTGTTTTTATAATACGTGTAATATTTATTTATTTAATATTCAATCAGAATTTTCATTATTCATACCTTCGAATAATTCTAATGCCAGAGTTGAATTCGGCATCCCCGAAAACCCCCGAGTAACGATTTTAGAGCGTATTCATTTCCCCCCAGTCACCACCAGACAACGCTACAGAGCCACTCCCGAGTGCCCCAGGGAAGTCTAATGCCAGAATTGAATTCGGCATCCCCCAAAACCTCCGAGTAACGATTTTGGAGTGATTTTCATAAACGCTGCCATTTCCCCCACAATCACCCCAGACAACCCTGCAGAACCGCCTCCGAGCGCCCACGGGTAATCCCAACGCCAGAATTGAATTCGGCATCCTTGAAAAACCCCCGAGTATCGAGTTTGGAGTGATTTTCATGCACGCTGCCATTTCTCCCCCAATTCACCCCCGCGCACCCCCCACAGAGTCACCGCCATGCACCCCCGGGTAATTCTAATGCCAGAATTGAGATCGGCAGCCCCAAAAACCCCCGCGTAACGATTTCCGAGCGATTTTTCTGAGTTTCCAGTCGTTCCTATAATGGTGCAAGTAATGATGCAATTGGCCAGAAGGCATTTTTCAAAAAATGCCTAAACCAGGCGATATAGACTTTTTTCCTGGGACCGTCCTGAACAAAATGCAGAAAACCGCATCTCGATATCTGCTGTCCCTAAAAATTTCCGCTATTCCGGTCGATTTTGATCTAAATGCTCTGGACTAAAATTACGTTTTTTAATTAACAATTTGTTTATCTTCAAGTTTCTTTCAGTGTTTTGTTAATCGCAGAAGAATTTGAAACTAGCGTACTATAGTTTCGAATAAAATGTTTTTATTGAGTTTTATTGCTTTTGTAATTAAGCGCTGGTTGGTTATAAAAACAAAGCACACAAAATTGATTTTAATTTTAATTAAAATTCGATAGTTTCGATAAAGAGATTCTTTTGGTGTGCTTCATTGCTCTTTATACAATGATCGTAAGTAAAAGTGTAAAGACTTATCACTATTTCTGTGGATAAGAATGATGCTTTGATAGAATAACAAAACCAACATGATTGTTGACAAGAGTTGTTTATCTTTTGAAAACATGTTAAAATCTTGTCACATAACGTAACAAGAAATTCTGAATTCATTATTATGCAAATTTGAATTTGTATCCTAAAAAAAAATTAATTTTTGCTCTAATCCAAATATACACAGTCCACTTATCTCATGTTTAAAATCAGTTTTACATATTCGTATAGAGAAAACTATTCTGAAATACATGCTACTACTACTACTACTACTACTATTTACTATATAAATTACATATTTCCTTTTATAAAAAATATAAATATACGTAGCGCAAGATTAGAAGTTGCTTTAAAACGAAATTCCAGCATAACCTTTCACCCCTTGCTCGCCTTATCGTGGAAAGTTCATCGTTAAAAAAAAATATTTTCATTTTACAATTTCAATTTAAAATCTAATAATAAATTGAAATTAGACTATGATGCACTAGGGTTCAATTATGTTCTTTACACACATAGTATTCCATAGAATTTAAATTGAATGTTTCCAATAAAAGACTTATATTGCATAATCATGATGATGTTGAAGTACTTTTGCAAATATGTACGTAATACATATACTTACTAAGCACAGTTGAATAACTTTGATATATCTGAAAAAATTGTTTTGCCATAAATTGGAAATAATCTATAATACTTAATACTTACGAATACTTATGAAATATATACCAGTGAAGTATTATAGTTTGCCTATATATAATTTCTATTTAGAACATAATCTGCAGAAGAAAAAATTTGTTGTTATAAATTTTTCCACAACATCATAATAATTTAATATTTACCTGTAATAAATTTTGATTATTAAAAGGAGCAAACAAATAAATACGAGAAGTATAATTTTATGTTTAGCTTAAAATCACGTAATTTGTGTAATTTTATTATACCATGATAATAGTTTTTATTGTATAGAGCTTTATTTCGAATTTATTTATTAGAAGTCGTTTGTACTTTTTATGAAATTTATTTTTCAAAAATATATAATAATATTATTAAATAAAAGGATAAAATTTCATACAAATATTTAAAAAAATAAAAGTTTATTGGTATACAGTGTGGCTTACAGCTTTTTTTTCTGCAGTGGTAAAATATACGTACATACGAGTATATTCGAGATGTAGAAAAGTACAATTTTCTCTTAACGCTAGTAGATATTGTTGGTTTTAGATTATTGAAAAATGAAATATTAAAAACCATAATCTAGCAAAAAATAACCATAAAATTTATGTTTGTATAGCATCGTGGTATTCGTACCATTTATTAAAATGTTTTGCTGCTACCAAAAATCAATATCGTTGTTTTATTAAATAACAATTTTGAAAATTGAAATATTTAATAGTACTTCGTATTTATGATCAAGTAATTTATGATTTATTTTGATTTCAAGATAAGCAAAGTATAAGTGGTATATTCATAAGCTGCAGTTTATATATACTATAAGCCAATATTTGGACGCTCGTTTTAACTTAAAAAATGTATCCCGTTCATTGATGATACATACAATTTAATTTGTCATCCATTCATGTCGGTTATGTTTCATTTGTGTCTTTTTAATTATCTTTGCGTTGTTACAAACTACTAGCTGTTTAACATTCGCCACAAAATCATTGTTGTTGTTGTTAGTAGCTCTAGAGATCCTATTCCAAATGGGCATCATACAATTTTTCATAATTACAGACCTTTATAAATTCCCAATTAAACTTTTTACAACATTAACTTTTCAAATCTGCAGAAACAGAACGCGGTGAGCCGAGAAGTGAAGGCGGATTCATGTTTTCGTTCATTCGTCCTTTATTTATTCATTCGTTCAGATTAATTAATGTTGTGAATTCATGGTTTTGAAAAATATTAGAAGGCTTTCAGGTTTGTCACCATCTTTATTTAAATTTATTTCAATCGCCATCTTATTATTCAAAAGTCAAGTCTTTGGACAAGTTAATGGATATGGACGATGTCCAATTACTTCTATCAGATCTAATGATTACGAGCACCTTTATAATATGGGAAATATTAAAACCGAAGTTGAAGAAAAGAAGACGCTATTCTGCTGAAAAAATCTTGTTGCAACGGCCTACACACTAATATCCGTGTTATTTATAATTTATAAGCCGAAATTAGATTGCCTGATACAGACGCGTTCAAAAATTTCCACTACAATTCATTTAACGATATCGTTTAACGTTTAACGAATAATGATAATCGTATCTTATTTCTAATAATATTAACCCTAGAAAGGTATCGCTATTTTTTTACCTGATCTGGCAACGCGGGATGAAAAAACACCCCAATTTTCAAAGGCCCAAATTTCAAGGCCAGTATCACTTTGAGAATTCCAAGGGGGCTCATTTTTTCGTCTTTTAATATAGAATCGCGTGAACTAAATAGTTTTGGCTAAACGTTTGAAGGGTCCTAGAAAATTGACCAAGTTAAAAAAGTGAAAAACTAACAAAAATGGCACTTTTTTCTAAAATCATGATGTCTCAGTCAGTTTTTGAGCGAATCGAGTATTTCCAACGGGGTTCTAAAGGAGAGATACTATGTTTTAAGAGTATTATAGTGGTTGTGGCCAATTCTCTAAAAAAGGTATTATTTTGAAAAATCAAAGTGCGCAAATAGCGAAAATTTGAAAAATCGATTTTTACTGCACAGGTCGTGCAAAAAATGTCTTTATTTGGAATGAAAAACTACAATTATTGAAAAAGAATATTAAATTTGTCATTAAACATTTTCTATCTTAATTTTTATCTCTCATTATTACTCACCACACGCCTGACAGATAACAGCTTTATGGTCTTGGCACACGAAGGCCTGACACTTGGAGCATTTGACTCCATATTTTCGATCGATGGTTCGGGGACAATGAACACATCTTCCCTGTGTTCCTGTTCCACCTATGTCCCGTCGTATTGGCCCTTCATCCAATATCTCTCGAATACAAAATACTGTTTGGTGTGGCAGAGTTTTCAACTCTTTCCTCCTCCGGATATGAGGAATTGTGAGAACTTTGACTAAACTTTTAAAAAAATCTCTGCTGTTGAGTTATGGATTTCCAGCATTGAAATTGTATATAATCGAGGCGTTGATCCCCGATTGGTCCAGCATCCCTATGAAAACAGGCACTGGCCATCTGTTAGTTTTTCTTGCTGTTGAATATTCGTGACACATCTGGTCAAATGTGTCAGTGCCACCTTTTGTTTTGTTGTAAAAATTTACTATCTCTAGTTTATTTGTAGTCTCACATATTTCTTGCAATCGATGGAACGTTGATAAAACAAGGACCACTTTATTCTTCGTAGGAGTGTAGGAAAACAGAGTTTTCGCTCGGTCAAAAACGAATTTTGAACTTCCTGGCTCACCAGCCGTCTTGAAAGACAAAGGTATTTAAGGTTTATTTTTTTTAGTGTTCCAACCATTGTGAGGTTCTTTTCCAACATTGTGTCGAAAATGTCTGTTGAGGAAAACCAGTTGTCGCAGGTTATATTTCTAGAACTTCCATAAATTGGCTCACTCAACTTTCTAACATAATAGGATGGTACTTTTGTCCTCTAAAACCACTTTACCGACATATAGAATTGCGTTGACTAAATAGAATGTTTGAGAGTCATTCAAGTTGACACATTTTAGACCATATTTATCTGGTTTTTAACTGTTATAAACCTTAAAAGTGCAACGCCCACGAAAAAATAACACTTGTTCGTCAACGGTACAGTGCTTTCCGGGGCTGTATAGAGCCTGCATTTTTCAATGAATGAGTCCCAAATTTGTCTTATGGGGGCGAATTTATCCTCAACACGACGTATTGCTCGAGTGTTCTTATCATCAAATCTCAGGGATTGTAGAAGGGCTTGAAATATTTTTAGGGACATGACGGTATGGTATCTTATGCTACTGAATTTTATATCCCATAGATTGTGAATACTGGTCATATTTGTTTTTTGAAGACCAGAAAAATACAATAAACCAACGAAAGCCTTCAATTCAATTACGTCGACATGTTTATATGTATTATCCAACTGCCTGTTTATTTCTCGATCCTCGGTATAACGGTCAATTTCTTCATTAGTATGCTGGACAATTTTCGACAGCATGGCTTCGTCAAAATATAAACTCCAACTTTCATAAGGAGATTTGACCTCTTTTGGAGGTCCAAGTGGAGTGGTAAGATTCGTGACTATGTGGCTTCTATTTGTCAGTCTTTCACGTGGAGTTGTGTACCACTTATTCCCATCTTTACCCACAACAATACTCTTTCGTCGTCCACGATTACTACCACTGCTGCCTCATCCCCTCTTCTCTGTATTACGCAGTTTCTTGAATGCTGGAGTTGTACCCGAGCCATCAACATCTGACTCCTCCGACTAAAAATTACAATAAGTAGCTAAGAAATATATTTTCTCGCATAGAAATTTACCGAAAAGTATGATTTACATACCTCAATTTCACTCTCGGGCTCAACTTGTTTGTTGTCTAATTCTGCACTTTGCTCCAATTCTAAGCCACTCTCCTCTTCCGGTAGATTTTTCTCATCACTTAGATTTTCCATAGGTTCAATGTGATCTTCCTCCTGATCAATCAACTGAACTACAGCCTTCAAAGGTCTTAAATTCTACCGCCTAGCCATTTTTCGAATATTGAACAGTGAAAACCAAACTGAGGTTATGGTATACACACGCGAGCATAATATATATATATATATGTATATATATATATATATATATATATATATATATATATATATATATATATATATATATATATATATATATATATATATATATATATACATATATATATATATATATATATATATATATATATACAGCGATTCCACACGAAAACGACCGGATTCTGTCCTCACCCACTTCGATTTTTATAAAACTTGCTGAAGATGTTCTCTATGGTGTAGAAACACAAAAAATAATTTCTGTTTTTCTCTTCGGCTCTGTACTTTTGAACAGGGGCGCACCCCGTTTTAAGGATTTCGCAAAAATGCTAATTTTTAAATACATATAGCTCAAAAACTACTTATCCGATTTTAATAAATGAGATCTCATATGAAAGGGACTTAATGGTAGTTTTATAAATAGTTGTTATTAAATTTTTCAATTATTTGGTTGTGTGAGAAAAATGACGATTTTTCAAAAAAATTTATTTTTCAGTACTTTCGACAACAACAACCAATTTTTTTATCATTTTTTGCAAGTTTAATCATTTCCCAAACAGGTACAAAAATAAAAAAATAGGTGTTATTTTTCGTTTTTATGATATAATTTTTTAAAAATTCTATGCTACACTTACTTTAATGCAAAAAAGAGGGATTTAATCATAAAAATGGTTCTATCATAAAAGAAAACACCGATAACTGCAATTTTTAAACTTTAATAAAACATGGGTTAACTTATAACTAAAAAAAAATATTTTTATTACAATAAATTTTATCAATTTAATATTTTTTAAGTCATTTTAGTGTCTATTTTATTTTTATCTATTTATACTTATTTTTTTTATTTATGAGATACAGAATATTAAATTATTCCCAGTAAAGTTAAACGGGAAATGGTTATGCAAATTTCTATAACCAATTGTCCATTTGTTTTAATAATAAAATAAAACAAGTACTATTTTTAATTTCATATAAACAATATTTTTATTAAGTAAACATATTTAAAATACAATTTTAACGATTTATTATATTAATAATATAATATTTATTTTTCTAATTTAAAACAATGTTGATCTTCACAAAACGAATTTTTTTTAATGTGTAGAGATGTCTTATCAATTAGAACAAAACTATGATATTGATGAGTACCAGGTATTTGTTTTATTGAGTTATACCGATTTTTTATTTTGCTTTCCATGATATTATAATCTTTGGTACTATAAAACTGATAATTCACTTTTGACTCATTTTGAATAGCCCAAGAATACAGTTCATGTGATGTGGTTATTTGATTTTCAAACGGCCTTTGCAAACTTGCTCTAGCGGCATTTCTCTTACGAACACCATGGCAGGTTGCGGTTTCCATGGCAGGTTGCGAAGAAATGCCATTCTGTTTGTATGTTGTAGTCTTCTTTAAAATTACACAAGTTGTAAAAATTCATTCTGTTTTTATATTGTGCTCCAGATCCATCAGAAAAGAAACAAATCTTTTCAACATGACTTGTCTTCGCCTTTATAAAATCAACTTGGCCTTGAATAAATAATCTCACTGCTACATGATTGTGCTTGGTTGACTCCGAGATAGCTATTAAACTGGTGAATTCCAAATTACTATTATTGGAAGAATTTTCGTCCTTATTCTTATAGTAAACTGCAAAAGGATGTATGGTGCACTGAGAATTTGACCAATGAAATCCTTGAACTGCATCTTGAACTATGAATTTTCCGAAAAATTACATATAACAACACATTCATCGTTTTCCAAATTAGATTCCTATGTTTTAGATACCCTGATTGTTGTTCTGCAATAAATGAATGTGGTAATATGTTTTGTAGTTGCTCACAAGTAAATTCCAACGTTGATAAAAATGTTGTTTCTATTGTACACCGATCTGTTTGCTGCCATTGTTTATTCACATCTATATCATTTTCTAGTAATTTTGTTGATATTTCCTGATGTAAATTTGTAGTTCCTGGGGAAGATGTACATTCGTTTAAATAGCACGATGTTCTTGAATTTCCGCCAACAATCTGAGATATGAGATCACGATAACTTTTTAATGAATGAGCAAGAAGATTTTGTGTTTTTATGACGTTAAACATCAGTTTAATGTCTTGATGACATATGAATACGCATATACAATGTGTGGCACTTGAATTTGCTAGAACGCAGTGCCTTGGATGCAGTATTGCAAATGTAGAAAATCCAACTTTTATTTGGATATGTTTTTATAAATAGTTGATGCGCTTCCTTTAAATTACAGAGCACTAATCTTCGTTTTTTTGTTATCTTAACTCCATCTGTTGTTATTGTTTCAAAATCTCGTTTTCCAGCACACACTCTACTTATTTCATCGTCCTCATAGAAATTCTGCACGAATTCGGGTATTTCAGGATTAATGGTTTTCTATCCACATTTAATGTTCGGTGTTGACATTATGCTGTGCTCCTCCTGAATCTGCCTTGCTCTATTTGCTGTATAATGTGACACGTTGAACCCCCGTTCAATTTTTCGAGCAGACCAGCTTTTTGGTAGCGTTGTTAAAACCGTGTACGTTTCATTTTGATTCTTACAATTTCCAAACTTGTTTTTCAATTGTTGGATCATTACATTTATGTCAGCACTAGTTGCGGCATCGGAACTGGAAGGCAGATGAAATATATCCTCTGCTATTTTCGTTGAAACTTCTTGAATTTTTTTGTCTTGTCACATTCAACTCTCATTTTTTTACGATTTATCGGTGAACTGCCAATGGACAACAACGTATCGTTGAATGATGGAATATCTGGATAAATGTATTTCTCCTCTTCGGTTGCTATTGATGAACTTGATGATCTGCTGGTAGGTGAACAGTCTGCATTCGAGTCAATCGTTTGTATTTAATCGTCAATCGTATTTATTTGTGCCCCCCAGAGGGCCCTGGATCATTAACACGTAATTTACTTGCACTATAAATGTTTAAGTAACAATCACTGCATATGTATTCACCTATATTAATGATAATTGCTTTCAAGCTAGCTAACTCAATTAAACTATTATTAGCTTTTCGACAGTTTGATTGTTTTTTGAATTTTTAGCACTTAACACAGTTAATATTCATACTGAATTCTTATTATTTTAAAATTTTACTTGATTTAACTTTAAACTCTGGCTTACGAATGACATAGTTCATTCAAATTTCTCTTATTTATACAAAATTATTTTTAGGATTTTTGAAAACAAAATTGTCATTAGCAAGTTTCTACTGCCCTGATAATAAAGATTTATTATCACACTTACTTACGTGGTGAGTCAGTTGGTAATAATAAGTATCTCCTGTTTTCAAAAAAGGATCCCGCCTAGTTCTATTCCCACTAAAGTGACTAATAAGTTAAGATAATAACAAAACCGTAGTGATTACTAATATACCTGCCTTTGTTGTTTGTCTCCATCTTTTTATTTTTATTTCTTGAAGGATATGTAACTACTTTTTCATACTATAATAACCGACATTCTTATTTTTAGAAATTAGTAGAAACTCCTAATGATGATTATAATCCAACAAATGACTCCTTAATAAGTACTAAATTGATAAAATTTATTGTAATAAAAATATAAAATAAAAATAATAAAAATATTTTTTTTTAGTTATAAGTTAACCCATGTTTTATTAAAGTTTAAAAATTGCAGTTATCGGTGTTTTCTTTTATGATAGAACCATTTTTATGATTAAATCCCTCTTTTTTGCATTAAAGTAAGTGTAGCATAGAATTTTTAAAAAATTATATCATAAAAACGAAAAATAACACCTATTGTTTTATTTTTGTACCTGTTTGGAAAATGATTAAACTTGCAAAAAATGATAAAAAAATTGGTTGTTGTTGTTGTCGAAAGTACTGAAAAATAAATTTTTTTGAAAAATCGTCATTTTTCTCACACAACCAATTAATTGAAAAATTTAATAACAACTATTTATAAAACTACCATTAAGTTCCTTTCATATGAGATCTCATTTATTAAAATTCGATAAGTAGTTTTTGAGCTATATGTATTTAAAAATTAGCATTTTTGCGAAATCCTTAAAACGGCGTGCGCCCCTGTTCAAAAGTACAGAGCCGAAGAGAAAAACAGAAATTATTTTTTGTGTTTCTACACCATAGAGAACATCTTCAGCAAGTTTCATAAAAATCGAAGGGGGTGAGGACAGAATCCGGTCGTTTTCGTGTGGAATTGCTGTATATATATATATATATATATATATATATATATATATATATATATATATATATATATATATATATATATATACATATATATATATATATATATATATATATATATATATATATATATATATATATATATATATATATATATATATATATATATATATATATATATATATATATATATATGTATATATATAAAGGGTTATCCAATTCAAGCTTGATAAAGTAAACTTAAAAAAACCACACAAAATATTCGGAATGTATTGTAATTTTTATTTCATTTTACAGATTGATCCTTGCCATTTTTAGTTAAACAAGATATCATTCAAATGTCCTCCACGGGACTTCTTACAGGCCTTGATTCTTTTGAGGTAATTTTCAATGACTTTTCGGCACATTTCGGGCGGTATCTCGGTCATTACCTTACGAATATTAGTTTTCAATTCGTCAAGAATTTGAGGATTGTTTGCGTAAACACGATCTTTCGCGTAGCCCCACAAAAAGAAATCCAAAGGCGTTAAATCACAGGATCTTGGAGGCCAATTGACATCAGCCAATCGCGAAACCAAACGTCCAGGAAATTTCTCTTGCAAAAGATCTCGATTTGCTCGTGTTACGTGACTGGTTGCTCCATCCTGCTGGAACCACATATCGTCAAGATCATAATCTTCGATTTTCGTAAAAAAATAATCGGTTAACATGCGGCCATAGCGCTCAGAATTGACGGTAACGGTTCGTCCATGGTTGTTCTCAAAAAAATACGGCCCAATCACACCACCAGACCACAATGCGCACCAAACAGTGACTTTTTCCGGGTGTAATGGCTTCTCTACAATCAATTGTGGATTTTTTGAGCCCCAAATTCTACAGTTTTGCTTATTAACGTATCCACCAAGCGAAAAATGAGCTTCATCACTGAAGAAAATTTTGTTCGAAAAATCAGCATCGACGGATTTAATAATTTTAACGCGTTGGTCGATTGTTAAATGCTCCATATTCTTAAATGGCAGAATGTCAACTAAATAAATGACAGCGTACTTGACGTTTATCTTTGACAGATGTCGGTATACAGATTTCTACTTTATCAACCTCGAATTGGATAACTCTGTATATATATATATATATATATATATATATATATATATATATATATATATATATATATATATATATATATGTATATATATATATATATATATATATATATATATATATATATATATATATATATATGTATATATATATATATATATATGTATATATATATATACATATATATATATATATATATATATATATATATATATATATATATATATATATATATATATATATATATATATATAAGGGTCGCTGTACATTCATTACTGCCCAATAAGTGTAAAAAACACGAAATTATAAAAAACTTTAAGATGACGAAAAATATACAACAAAAGGAAACGCGGGGCGAAAAACACCCAGGCGCACTTCAAATGTTTACTGCTCCAGCTTCCACGTGCTACTGATGCTGAGAGTGTGCTCACTCTACTCTCAGATGATGAAACTTAATTATGGTTACGGTGATGGGTCGTAAACGTAAGCCGTTTGTGTTTGCCGCGAGATTTAAACTGGTCTGTGTGTTTTTTCACCCCGCATTTCCTTTCTAGGGTTAAGATCATAAAACACAATACTCAGAAGAACAATTGGCTAACAAATGAATTAATTCCAAGCAATCCTTCAATAAAGAGACCTGTTCTATAAATTAAACTTAAATACCTGGATAATGCTTATTATGCATTATGGTTTAAATACTTTAGGAATCAAGCTGTTTATTCTAAACGAGAGCTAACGGAAAATAAAAGCGTGACAGCGATAGTAGACGCAAATGGTCAGCATGTTCCCGATTCAGCTGAAATTGCAAACTTACTAAGTTTTCATTTTGTTAATGTTCCTATTAACAATCAAGATTCGTTCATTAATGTTATACCTCCACATTTCAGTACTTTTCTAAAATACTTAGAAAAGCATTTGATATGGCATCACAAGAAATTCTTTTACGAACATTTCAGAAACTAAATCCGACAGACAACACTGCATCACTCTTAGCTACCTTAGCGAAATTCCAAAACTTATTCCAAAAACTGTTTATGAATCTCATTTCCATCCAACAAATAAAATCCTTTCATATTCGGTTAAGAGATAAACGAGTTCTGTCCTAGGTGGCTATATTCCAGAACAAGTGCAAAATCTATAGTCGATTAAATTTAAAAACATTCGGATTTAATGGACATTCGGATTTAACGGACTCCCTAATTAGTCCGTTAAATCGAGGTTTTTCTGTAATTCAAGTCGTCATCATTTCCTTCGCCAACATCGTGCGATGTGGAAATTGCTCCCCAAAATTCATTAAATTACCACTGAACATTTTTATTGATTTATATTTATGATAATTAAAAAAAATTCTACCAGAAACAAGAAATTAAATTGAACATATATATTGTTTGACGGCTCAAAGTAAATATGAATGTAAAAGTTAATTCCGAAAAACTATTACCATAGTAAAATATTCCAAAAAAAACGAAAAATTTACAACATTTATCACTTTTTTCGGTGCGATCGATTTGATCGAAACGAAACGAAGTGATGGGAAAACATGTCGGTACTGGACGAAAAAGGTACAATATGGAACTAAATTGTTAATAACAGGTTAATAACTGCAACAGGTAAACTTGAAATTTTAAGATGAAACTTTGCATACCGATTAAGCCCAATTTTCACTAACTATGGCTCACACGGGAAAAAAGTAGTGCTGGTCCAGGAACGAGAAAACATGAAAATAAAATTTAAAATTTCCCTTTAAAGACGATAAAATTGAAACCAGATTTTTAGAGAAAACAAGAAATCATTTAAGCTCCACTTTAGCAATTCCGTCATAAAAATATAATTTTCCTTCATTGATGAAAAACAAGTCGCTAAAAGATACGAGTATTATAAATTAAAAACAAAATATATTTACCCGTCAATAACATTTGTCTGGTGGCCTAATTAATTATTACAAACAAAATGGTCTAGAAACAAACTAACTTGGCTCGTCTGATTATATGCTTCTAACAGGTACGTCCATTGAAATCCGATTACCTTCCATTGCGGATTGCAAAGAATACAATCTGAATATTTTAAATTACATAATTCATCCAAGTATGCAATTTTTCCACTGTGTGGAAAAAATGTTTTAATTCCATTCTGAATTCCGTACTACAAAATATCAAAGACATAAAAAAATTTGTCCGAAAGTAATTTTCTTCCTCTTTCTGTTTCACGTTTCTGTTTTATTTTTATAGTTTTTTATTTTGTATCTCCACTCCAGTTTCATTTGACAGGTTAAATACGCACCAAGCTGCTCGTGCCAATTTTTAGTTATTTTAATTTCTTATTAAATTTTCATTTTCTTTATGTCACAATCCTAGTTCGTTAAAATGTACTGCTTAGAGATACTGAGCCGCCAGAAGATGCCGATACATTTCGGGCAATACAATTTTAAGACCAGAAAAGTAAATTGTTCTATTTTCAACTTTTGTTAAAGATAAATGTTTTTATAAAATGGAACTCTATAATAATACTCGTAACATACTATTGAAATTAGTTACTTTCAGTCTGGCTTCCTTAAGAAGAATAAAGTTCTTCGAAGCAGTCATTTAATTGGTACTTTACTATTAAGTAAGGAAAGTATTTTAATCGTGCGAAAATTCCATGTAGAGCTTTCTTCGGATCGGTGAGTGTTAAGTCTACCTGAGCATTTCGGGTTTTTCTTACGGTTTAGTTCAGAATAATTAAATAATAAATAAAAAGTATAATGACGCATTTCAATCTATTTTTAAAACAGGGAGATTATCCATAAAAAATTCCTCAAACCTTAAATTCCCCCAACATACTAACCTAAATTTTACATATCGTGTTATATTTCCTTCTTCAGCTTACAAACTAATTTATCAAATTGAAATGCTTTAATTACATCGCGTCATCCCTATACACCACCACCAAAACACAACAAAAAAAAAAAAAAAATTCTCGTCTAATTCAATTAATTTTGTTCGAATAATTTACACAAAATCCTGTTCAAAAGAATTAAAGAAACAACCAGAAACAAATGATTAATTAGATTAAAATTGATTGATCCTATCGATAAGGGTGGTTGGATTTTATTCTCCCTCCCTTATTTATGATTGATTAATTAATTTAATCTATATCTAGGGTGGTTTAATTTTAATGATTTCAAGTGTTTGATTTACAAAAAAAAATTGGTTTTAATCAAATTTGATTTATTAATAAAGTTTATTTTGATTGATTTTTTTCAAAATTTTATAAATTTAAAATGTTAACTTACATATACGCGTACAGATTTTTGTGCTGATACAAATCAACGGTCGGATATTTATTTGTTCTACGAGGACAGAATCAAATCAATCACAGTATTACATATATTCACGTTCAAAATTGATTGGTTGGTATAAACAAACAAATTCGTTAAAAACAATTTTTACTTTTATTTTGAAACAATCTATTTATATTTGGGTTGAAAAAGGCAGCAATTTCTAATTTAAAAATTTGGCACACACTATCATAATATGAATCGATAAAGATTTTCGATTTGGTGTTTTTCGAGAAATAGGACAAGGCTATAGTAACAAATTTTTCATCTCGTTTGAAAAACGTAAAGCAGGCAAAGCTTTTCAAGTCAAATCGAATTACATTATAACAGTTTTTCACCCTCATCGTCTGAAAAAAAGTTTTACAAGGGAACAAAAAAGATTTGTCCTAAGCATTTCCTTACACAACACTTTTTCACAACACTTGTTACCAACTAGTTGATTAAAATTTCCTTCAGAAAAATGTTTGAGCGCCAATTACATCGAATTTGTGAAATGTTTCTCAATTAAGTGGTGAAACCCATCATCCCAAAACCCCAACCCATCAATTTTTCGATGACATTGTTTCTTCTGTTTTTTGTCACTTTGTTTACAAGTATATTGAGTCAGAGAAGTGGAGGACCACACGAAAAAAGGTGATGTTTTGTCGATATTTGAGGGTTCAAAATATATTCCGCTTTTAGTGTTTTTCGGTCAATTCGCTTGCGCGATAAATTAATAAATTAATTTATTATCACGCATTGCCATATTCATAACAAAATATTTGTTATACATTTTTTACAAAATAAGTTGTGTTTATTAAAAATGCGCTTATCAAAATATAGAGTGCTAAAATAGCAACTTTTAGAAACATAATGGGCATCGTCGAATAAAATACTTATTAAACCGACGAAACGTATGACGTTACTTTTAATAATAATTTTCGATTCGATTGCGCTCCATCATATGCTGCAGTTACATATTGCTAATATGTTTTTATAGAGACACGTAATCAAATAATTCAACTGAGTCGTTTTGTAAATGTGGAATTATAAATAGGTCTCAACGTTGATCCGACGTGGTAGCTTAATTTTACATAGACTTTTCTTGGCCAAATGTTGAATCCAAAAAGTATTCGAAATGATTGCGCCGCAAAATTTTTTAATTTATATCCTTTCTTTTTAGAGCATGTTTTGTCGCTCCATATAATTTTGTGTATTTCACGTAAAAATTGCATATTATTATTATGGTCAAGCGGTAAAATGTGTTGAACACGTTGCAGATGATGGTGTGGACTCCTCTTTATAGTAAGATGCAACATAGATCATGGCGCTCCCAAACGATTTGATAAGCGACGAACACTTGTTCTTGGGTCGTTTGTCATCACTTCAATTAAACTATCTTCGCCTATATTAAGTTTATTAAATCTTCCAGCACTCTGCGGATGACAATTCACTTTGCCCCCACTGTGCATTCGATGAACCTATTGAAATACTGTGTAGTTGGAAAGCAGTCCTGATTGGAGTAAAAACAGGCGTTGCCATTACAAATATCATAATAGAACAATAGTTCTGCATATTCGCGGTGCATAACAATCGAGTACGACTTACACTGCCAACTTTCAACACTGTTTTTCCGCTGGCCACACTTAAAAATGAATCAAAACGTTTGGGAAACAAAAAGACTTCATAAAACCATTGTTTCTATATGACAGAAGATAATTAAGTTTTAAAAAATGATTTTGTTAGAAAGTTCAATCTAATAAATTAGAATTTTCCGTTTTCCGAATTTTTGGAAAAAATCGTTCAGTAACTAGTAAGTTTAAATTTTTCTAGCTCATTTAACTTTAATTTTCAAATAATTTCTAATTGTACTTTTATTCATCAGTTTTCACAATTTGGGTTTGGAGACAAAATGATATATTATTCAAAAGATAAGGATTAATTTAATTGTTAATATCATTTTTGATTAATTTTTATCCTTTATCGGGTCTTTTTCGATCCAAGCGTACTTGTTTTTTCGAATATCTTGACAAATATAAATAATACCACAAACAATCAAAAGAGATTTTTCATTTGAACTAAAAAATTAAAACAAAATTTATTTCTGATAATTCCAATGTCATCGTTGTATACTATGTGATTTTTCGTTAAACTTCGTCAACGTATAAGCAAAAAACAAAATATTTTTGAGCGTATGCGGCTATTTACAGAAAATGAATACGCAGTTTAAATTTTTTCGTTTACATAGGATGAAATATCTCTTTTATGTTGTCTCTGATAATACAAATGTGTGGCTTTTCGACTTTGTGTTATGCCTTATGAATCCTAAAACCGAAAATTGGAAAAATTATATTTAACCGTTAGACCGCTATAAAAATAGTAACACTCATTGTCCTTGGGTCTAAAATGACCCATAGTTTATTTTAGTACTAAATTTGTTATTTCACGCATCTTATGCACGGAATATTCTGTTTAGAAAACAGAAAATGTATATTCTAATATTTAGTTTCTCTAGTTAATTGTATTTTGTGTTGTTTTTGAGTAGTTTTATCCATATTTTGGAATAAAGGTAAATACAATTATATATGAGTTTATTAGTTAGATAATGACTGAGTATTATTTTATAATTTAGATGTCAGATACATTGGATTCTTGTTCAGAAACATCTGATTACTTAGAGTTAGCCGTTGAGTATGATGTGAGGATGATACGGATATTGAAATTCCAACCAAATCGTTCTTTTTAAAAGACAATAATATCGAATGGTCTTAAGAACCGTTTCCTGAGAGTGGAAAGCGTCTTCATCGAATGTATTGCAACTAACGCCAGGAATTACAAGATTCGCCCAGGCTCGCATATTTGATAAAACATCGTTCCAATTACTAATGGCGAAAAATATAATGGAAATAGTAATAGTAAATACTAATTTGGAAGGGAAACGAGTATATAAGAAAGAGTGAAAAGATTTGGATGAAATGCATATATTGGGCTTCTTATATTGTAAGGAGTCTACAAATCTAATAACGACCCAGTTACTAATTTGTGGCATGAACAAAATGGTCGACATATTTTTCGGGCAACAATATCTCTGAGAAGATCAACGGTAATTTATCGAGTTATACGATTCGATGACCGCAGCTCACGGGCTGTTCGCAGATGTCGAGATAAACTGGCACCAATCAGAAATTTATGGGATAGGTGGGTAGAAATATTACTAACCAATGAACAGCTGTTGCGTTTCGGGGAAAAAGAAATATGACAATTATCGGTAACATTCGGAAGAATAAAACTTCAATTCCTCCAATACTCCTAGATGTAAAAGGATGACCGGTTTACTCTTCAACGTTAACTTTTACACGGGACACAACATTTGTTTCGTATGTTCCAAAAAACAAATAAGTGTGTTATACTGCAGAGCACATTCCACAAAAGCAAGGAAGTGGCAAATGATACAGAAAAAAACTTATCATAATATTGGATTACAATAAGACCAAAGGAGAAGTAGACACGGTTGACAAAAAAATTGCAACTTACAAGCAAACGAGAAACCAATAGATAGTCAGTTGTTGTATTCGCACATTATCGACATATCCCTTTTTCTGCCTGCCTACACAATTTTGTGGGGAAGGCAAAAGAATCATGTCAAAAATATATGTTTGTATGTGTTTTGAACCAACTTACACATTTGTTCATACCTTTCAAACTTCTTTGTGTCTGAAAAAAACACTATAACTATACACACACTTGTGTTGGTTCTACATCAAATCAAGCGAAATTTTTATCAAAAACGTCATTACATACTATGTTTTTCCACTCACACATTTGTGTGGTTTGGACTTTAATTGATCCAAAAAAAAATTTCTTGGTAGAAAAAGTGATATCCGTAATCAATGCGTTTGTTCTATTTACAAATGTCTGGCCTACATGGAATGTGAAAAAAAATCATAGAAGACGACTTTTTATCGATTTATAAGAGATAGTTTGGTGAATCCTTATATAAGATTACGAGTTCACATGCCTAGTGCACTTGGTTTTCGGCACATATTAACCAATTTATCAGCATCCACAGATTATTCAACTGCAAGCACATCAAAAGAGGTGGCCGCTAATCACAAAACGAGCCGCTGTACATTCTGTGAAAAAATCATATAAAAAGCATACATTAAAATGGCAGATATGTCAAAAATGTATACGTAAATCTCATGCTAATGCCATTTGTCAGCAATGTATCAAATAAACCGTTTTTAACAAATTTTAAAAATTATTAAATGAAGTCATATAAATATATTTCTGTTCTTGTAAATTAATAAAAATATCTTAAAATAAAAATAAAAACCACGTTTAATTTCGAAATACAGTTTAAAATGACAATGGATCATTTTATTCCCGAGGGAGTTGAGTGTTATTTATTTTGAGGAAAGGATGAAGGTTAAGCCGGAATTCGCACCCAAAAATGTCCGAACTGCATTCCGCAAGATATTTAAAATTGCACAAAAATTGGCCGGGATGCGTTAATAAACAAAGAGTTCTTAGAAAAGGGAAAAAGCAAAATATTTATAAAGACTATAGCCATCCTTGACTAATTTACTTTGTACAAATTCTTAGCAGAAAATAAACTCATATTACAAATTTTCTTTGAGAAATCTCCCAACGAAGGTAACGCTAATCAGAGGAGCATTAAATCGACTCAAATTGCAAGAATTCCAACAAGCTTCATGATACAATCGCGTTAAGAAATAAAAAGAAAAGTTACGAACAAATAAAATATCAGTATATGGATGAAAACTAAAAATAAAGTTTAAAAATAGTAAGGGATGGTAAATAACTCGTAAGAAGGGGTCGGTGATGGAAATTT
Organism: Nephrotoma appendiculata; assembly: GCA_947310385.1. Taxonomy (NCBI): domain Eukaryota; kingdom Metazoa; phylum Arthropoda; class Insecta; order Diptera; family Tipulidae; genus Nephrotoma; species Nephrotoma appendiculata. The sequence goes on along the minus strand of OX371225.1, from coordinate 133,121,811 downwards.
TATGATTTTCTTTTTTGACACTTGTGCTGCTAGTGGATTTTTTTTTAATTGCGGGACGAAAGTTCATGATCACATTTTTTACAAATACGTTAATGCGGATGGTTTTAATGGTGTGTGACAATAATTTGGATGTATATATACATATCACCAACTTTTTCACAATTTCGCCTTAAGGATAAAATAAATTGAAAAAAAATTATCAAATTTTTTTTCAAAATTATCAACCTGTATACTGACATGAACGGTGGGTATGGGTTGCTGTTGATTTCTGCACTCCAACACAATCGATGACGGAAATTTCCTTTGCATCCTGTCTCAGATGGGATTCGAATCCAGCACCTCCCTGTGCAAGTGTGAAAACTTTAATGATCACATACAACAGCCTTTTCTTCTAAGGCAATTTCAAGAGTTTCGTCCAACGTACACAATCAGCAGGGATAATTTAAAAATTCATTCTAAATCATTTCAAATTTTGAATGGAAAACTTCACAAATTCGCAAATTTTGACTTGAAATTTATAAGCGCTTCTGTGTTGTTTAATGAGCCATGAAATGATCATGCGTTAAGAAATCCGACCAATATAACCTCCAAATTAATAAATCTTTGGTTTAGAAATAGCCTAATTTTATTCAGTACAGCAACATTTCGGGTTCCTTCCAAACACTCATCTTATAATGATTCAATTAGAAGTAATAAAACAAAAGAATAGCTGAATTTTGTTAAAAACTCAGTTTAGAATCTCTAGCTTGAATGGAAGTCTACAAAACTAAAGTTGCTCGACCTCCTAGAATTAACCTAATTGAGAAATTAAATGAAACATTAAAAGAACATTATTTTTCCGACGAGATGTTATGAAAGATACAGAGTACGAAATTAATTAAAATTTCCGCTAAATAACAATAGAAATTATCTCCCCATGGAATCGCCCATGGCGATGAATATCAAAAATACATTTTCTGTCATAGAATTGACTGTCATTATTTTTCATTTCAAAATTTCCCAAAGAAAGTAGTGGGACTTCGCCACATATCAGGCGAGTGAAGTTTTTACTAAATCTCTAAAGGGGCAAATATTTTAATTCTTTTACAATATAAAATAAATTTAAATTCTTTTGAAAACATGATTCAAAAAGTTAATAAACAAATATTTAATTATTTTAAAGAGATTAAAATTACCATCTGTATCTAGCTTTCAATCAATTAGTAATACGGTAATGTAAAAATTTCAAGACAATCCCTTGAATTTTACTACCTCTACACCCTAAATAACTGAAAATAGTGATTATTTATTAAGTTTCATCGTAAATACGTTGAAGAATACTAAAGGTAGTTCCACGAAATTACCATCGAACTCACCTTATTTATATGTTACGTAGCTAATAGTGTAATTCTAAAAAAATAAGCTAACCAGTATGAATTTTGCATAAAACCCATTCTGATGGCAGTATATTTGTCTGATCATACGATTCCCAAGAAGCATCTTACAACTAGTTTGTTGTGTACAACCAATTGATGGTTATCACATAATTGTCACAACCAGAAATTGCTTGTAAAATGTTTGTCAAATTTAGCAAAAACTTTATTGATAAATTATATTTGTGAACTTGTTGTCTCTTATAATATCCACAGCTGAATGGTCACCACAACCAATTAGTTTGTCACATTAGTGCGGACATACATGTCACAACTAAAAAGGTTATCAGTTACGAAACGCCACCAATTAGTTCGCTACGTTGGTTGGGACATACATGTCACAACAAATTTAATCACCAATAATGAACTAAAATAAATGTTACATTAAATTAGCTGTGAAACAGTTCTAACAACTGGTTACAATCACCATTTAATATAAGTTCTTAATGGAATGCATAATAAGTGGTGAAATAAACTCAAAACTCATTTTGCGAACTAATTTAGTTGTCGTTTATTTGGTTAGTTGTACATTGGATGTGAAAACTGAGCTTGAGAACTACGAATAGCCATGTTGTTTATACGTCATTTGACAATTTAAGAAGTTAAAATTTCACGAAACGTCAGCGCACATTTCAATTCCAAATATTCAAGCCGAAAATTGATTTCCGAATGGAAAAAATATAAAACAGTAGTACATACAGACGGTCAGTTAAATTTCAAAGTTCGTAATATAGACTTTGTTCCTTGTGAAAACATGGTAGTTGAAAATTCACAGTCTTAATTTGAAAGTGTTTTATCCTTGAGTAACCAGAACGTGCCTTCATTTCCATTTAACAGCGTAAACGATATCGAAATCATTCGATCATCAATCATCAAATTTCTAATGGTGAAAGTAGTTCTTCGCACTAGACTGTTTCACAACCCATTCACAAACAAACATAGTTAGACTGCTTCTCAACAGAATTAATCAATATATAAAAAGTTCGTTTTGCAACCGATTCACAGTTTATTTTCTTTAACCTAGTTCGATAATAACTCAAATTCCACTGAAATTGATGTGAATAATATACCATTTGTCTTAATTGATCAATCAGCTGAAGAATGGTATTACCCTTGTACGATGAACATTACCATTAATATTTTCGATAGTTGGCCGAAAGAAACTTTACGGACCGCTATAAGATCTGGTCTTGTTCAAACGAAAAACAACTGTGTTTTAAATTTGGGACTATCAACTTTAATAAACCTCAACAACAAATAGTGCAGTACGGGAAATGTAAATATAAAATACACAATCAAAAATATAAATTTATTGTGAGTGGTGACAACACTTGAACATGAACAAATCAAACAGTTCACTCAATTAAGAAGCCAAGAGCGATTAGCGGCCCAATTGCAAATGGAACATAAATTACCTTATAAGTAGTACTATTTCGAAAATACTTTAAATGTACATTTAAATCTGTTACGGCGTGGCAATACACAACACATTAGGCCGCCAACATTAGATTACACAAAGGAAGAAAATAATTATGTGTTATTTTGCCGGTATCCCAATCTATATAGATGCGACAGGTGGATAGGTTCGCAAGGTAAAATGTTGTAAAAATGACAATTTTACAAGAATATATTATTACGTTTGTGTAGTAAATATAAATAATGTTACCTTCCCAATATGTGAATTAATTAGTTCTGAACATAACACATCAGCAATAATATATTTCCTATGCAAGTTTAAAAAAGAAATAGATCGGGCAAAACCTAAAATTCGCTTCCCAAAATATTTTATTTCTGACTGATCTTGGGTGTTTATTAATAGCATTGTACTAATAATGAATTCCATGTCACTGGCAAAATACCTGCAAACATTATATTCAATTTATCTGGCAAAAGTAAAAAGCTCAATTTAATAGGCATTTTTAACACATTTTAAATAAATTCAAAAATTTCTAATTGTTCGAGGATGTTAAGAGAATTTATCATGATTATTTTTTTTTTAATTATTCATAGTTCGAAGTTAGAGGAAATAGAGTCAGTTAATTTTAACAATACGCGACCTTGGAATAACACTGTGTTATCTGATCACAGTGTAGTTTTGAGAAAATCAAGTTTGAAAATTTAAAAGCTTATAACTTTTTTCCATTGAGGCAAAATTTATCGAAAATTGTGGCACACAATCATTAATTTAATTGTTTATTTAATTGACTAGCTAGTTATATTTGATTTGTGTTGACTATTAAAATAATTAGTTATGAAAAACCAGATACAACTTTGTTGCTGAATTATATCCTGTTTAGTTAACGTATTACTTAGTTGTATCTGGTTGTTAGAACACTGTTATTCTTTAAGTTCGATAGTATAACTTTTTTGTATAACTTTCAGATACAACTTGGTAATTATCGGAATTTAAATACAACATATTATTTTATCACAGAAATAATTTCAGTTTTATTGCAATAAAAATAAATAAAAGTAATTACGTACATTCATTTTGGTATAAAATTAAAAAAATTCAGTCTGTAAACTCTAAAATAATAAAGATAATAACATGAAGCTTCACCAAAGAATCCAAAGCTTAAGAAACTTCTTGTTGTGGTTTCTTTTTTTTATTTTTCGGTATCGATGAAGCATTGCTGGCTCTATTAGATATTTCTATAATGATCACATTATTTTGAGGTGTTTCAATGTCATCGTTTGGGTGATCTACAATATAAGGCTGAACAGAACCAGACGAAACCTCGTTTAACTTTAAAATTGTTTTATAATAATTTATATTGTTTGAAGACATATAGGGAAACATCGCCTTAAGATGTTTTTTTTTGTGTCGGACAGTTCTGATTTTTTTCTAATTGGCTGTAGTTCATGGCAATCCAAAGCCAAGACTGTTTTTCTGCATCTTTCAACTCGCCTTATACTATGTGTGGTAAATTCATCCGCATTATATTGTAGTGCAAATTGAACTTCGTAGTAATTTTGTGTATATTTCAGCAACTTTATCTTTGCATATGGAATTTTTGAAAAATCGAAAGAATTTTTTGCATAGCTCCTAAAATCCATAAAATCGTTAGCCCGCATTTGCATAATGATCAGCGGATTTTTACGATTCACGGTTTTAAGTAACCGAATAAGTCCTATTGGGGAGAAGAATTCATTTAACGCCAGAACTTTTTCAATGTTGCTATGAATATTATCAACTTCTTAAATAATTCCATGGCCAGCCACTGAATATTTCATACAAATTTCATTGATCTGCGGATTGCTTCTCATAACTTGAAGAATAGCAGTTGACATAAATGAATTTTTATTTTGAGGCACACATGAGTCACTCCAGGTTACTAAGTCGCACATGTCGCTATTGTCCTCAAATACTCTATTCAAAATTTTTACGAGTGCAGAAGCCAAATCGTTCCCGGTTCTACCTGAAGTACATTCCGTCCATATCGCGCAATACGTTTTTTTGGTGCTACTTAAATAGGCCGTTAAATTATATACGTTTAGTTTTGAAAAATAAAAAAGTGGACCAATTTCGGCTCTTGGACAATTGATGACGTTTTGAAGGTCAAAACTTAGAATCGAAACTCCCATTTCCTTATCACGAGCTTTTTGTTCTCTCATTTCTGCTTTTAATTTAACATGTTGATCTTTCTCAAAAACCATTTCATCCGTCATGATATTTTCTTGCTCAGCGAATTTGTATTTCTCGCACATACCACATCTATCCGATTTTGGACTGTGAAAGCCAATATCAAATTTTGTGCAGAATATGTGACGGTACATGCTTTCCTTCACACGCATCGGATCTCTAGTATATTCCTTACATAAATCGTACATTTTACAGATGTTTAAACTGGGTTCTAAATATTGCCGACTAGTTTTTGCTCTACAATAATGTGACTCAACCTTAGGAAAGGAGTTGATGTGTGCCACTACATCTGCCACTTTCTCCTGTGGAGTTTTTTTTGGATCCATTTCGTCCTCGCATATCTGCTTGTGCTGTCCCAGTTTGCTCATTTTTAGCTTGGTGTACGGTATAAACAGGAGTTTGGGAAATGTTATATGTTCCCAAAAAAAAATTTTTGCATACCATATGCCGATGGCCAGCAACTTCGATAAAGTACATAAAGCTGTATAACCGGCGAGACGTATCTTTTTGTGTGGTTTTTCTCGCTGCGAGAGTGCGAGTTGTATTTCTTAGAATAAAGTCACGCTTTTGGTGAGCATCTAATTTATAATATACTTCAAACTGAGTCTGACGTTCTTCGTCGGTCACTTTTTTACCACAAAAATATCTACAGTGGGTCATACAGTTTTTTTTTTTGTAGTTACCTTTTTCGCTGCCACACATTTTCCTCTAACACTAACGTACTGCTCTCCTGCTTCACACTTTATTTTACGAGTTGCACTTTTCCAATGCGCCGGATTACGTTTTCGTTTCCGAGTTTTTTTAGGTGTTCTATGCGGCGAGGTTAATAGGTTCAAAGCTTGTGATTGATCGTGATATTTTGCTGATGGTGTCAATGGAATAATATAGACCTGGTGGTCGATTGATGACGATACTTCAGTTATTTCATTAGCATAGATTTCCTCTACTACAATATCATTGCACACAACCATCGTCTGATCAAAACCAATTTCTTCACTAATAACATTATCACTAAGTACAATATGTTGGTTCATAGGTAGGTTTAAATTAAACTCGGTGTCTGCCATGATTCCCTTACAATTTTTAATCAAAATCAAATATTTTATTAGCAAGTAATTAGGTTAATAAATATGATTAAATTTATTTCATATTTAGATATTACTTACAGAAAAAATTTTCACGTCAATACTCGTTGCGCGCCACTTTAAACTGGCATTAAAGGTTTATGAGCGTTACTAAGTTGTAACTACTCGCTTTAGAGGAATTACGGAAATGTATCTACAGTTAATATTTTTTTATTGGAATTACACAATTCTAACTGGTAGATACAATTTTATTTACTCAATGAAAAGAAAAACAAACAAAAAATTGCTGCACTTACACCTAAATTTATTAAAGTATACTCGAAACAAAAAGAGATAACCAAATTTGGAGTGCATATTTAGAAAGAGCGCATGTTAATTAGTATAAATACATATCCCTTTTTAAACCAAGAAAACAAAAAAATTGGCTCAGTTTTAGTCCAACCCACACAAATGTGTGAATAAAAACCATAGTATGTAATGGCGTTGTTGATAAAAAATTTCGCTTGATTTGAAGTATAACCAACACAATTGTGTGTATAGATATAGTGTTTTTTTCGGCCGAAAATAAGTTAAAAAGGAATTCATAAATGTGTAAGTTGGTTCAAAAAACAGACAAAACTAAATTTTTGACATGGTACTTTTGCCCTACCCGCACAATTGTGTTACTAAATCACTAAAGAGATATACAACTTAAAATGTCAAAAAATGTTAGTTACAACAGTGTAATTCTAAGGTTGCGTAAACTTCAGGAAATTTGAAGAGAACAAATATTATCAGTTCACAGCCGTGCAAATTATATGTTGCCTTTGTTACGTGACAATTTTAATTGTGGAACTGTAATTTGTTATGTCGTTGATTTTTAGTCGAGTAGAAATAGTTGAATTGATATAGACTCAAAACATATACACGAGTATAAAAAAGCAATGGCCGATTATCGCATAACATTAAAACAACTTCTATTGGAAAGATCTGAGCGCGAGCCCTTGAATTGCATTGTGTTTTTCTCGAAAGAGGATATCAGTATGGAACATAACGTTTGCAAAATTTGTAAGAGGGAAACTCACATTACATATGTTCCAAAATAAGAGAAGACATTATTCGAAATAAGTTATGTAAATATTGTAAACTGTTAGGAAAAAATGAATAATTGAGGCTGATTTTTAAACTCATGAATACATTTTTTTTTTTTTTTTTATTAATTATACTTGAATTGGTTTATTTTAATTTCTTATAATGGTAGTCTGACGAGTGCTAAGTAACTCATAAGTGTACGTACCTCCCTGGTGACTACCGGAAACTACACACTAAAAAATTTTCGGATATTCTATACATTTATTTATATTTTTGTTCAGATAATTTATATTTATATAAAATTCTATATAAAAATTATAAATATTGAACCTATATAATTCGTTTATATAATTCTGTAATATATTTTATACAAATTCATAGTATACATCCAATTTCTATACTTCCATTTGTATACTTTTTATAATCTACTGTATAAAATTTCTCTCTTATACCTTAATTGGTATAAAATTAATATATTTATCATATACAAATTTTGTTTTATACGATTAGTCTTATAAAACTAATAGGAAAACGAATATTTTTGTTAAAAACGGGATTTTTATACTATTAGGATCGTTTGATTTTTTTTTTCAGTTCTGTGGATATCGTGTAGTGAGTAGAAGTGTTCTTAAGTTTTATTGTGGATTTGTGAAGTTTATAATAGAAGCTGCGTTTTTTTTTAACAATCGAGTAGAGTTCGCGATAGCTATTTTTCAAATTTGTCCAATTTAAAATTAAAATCTTAATTAAATATTTTTTAAATTAAATAATTTAGATTTAATATAGGCATTCATGTATAACCAAACAAATCTATCATAAAAGTTTTTTGGTTTTCTTGTAATATCGTTGTTCTGTATATAGTTCTGAACTACTTCGTAAGTATAGTAACGATATTACAAGAAAACCGTACAACTTTTATGATAAATTTTTTGGGTTATGCGTAGATTTCTATTAAATCTAAATTATTTAATTTAAAAAAAAATAAAAATTTTAATTTTAAATTGGACAAATTTGAAAATAGCTATCGCGAAGTCTACTTGATTGTTTTCAAAAAAACGCAGCTACTGTCAATTAATATAATTTGTTAATTGTATAGTGAAATATCATAATAATAAATCGAATAATTAACTATTTCAAGTGTTGGTATAATATAGGTATATTACATACCAATGTATTATGTTTACACTATCTGTGCTAAATCATGTATTTAATAATGTGAATAAAAGAAACGTGTGGGTCATTACACCATTGATTATAATTTCAAAAATTTAAATTATAATCAATGAAATTTTGAAAATATTTACAAAAGCGTAGTAATTCGCAAACAACAAAAGTTTTCAACTCTTATAAAAGATTTAAATCTAGAAACAAAAGTGGAAAATGGGAAAATACTTTACTTAGTAAAGAGTTTATTCGAGAAAATAATTTATCTCATAAATCGTTTAATATATCGTGGATTGATTATAATACTCCCAATTGCCCTGGACTATTCTAAGCATCACTAGAAAGTGATGACGATAACCATACCGAATTTTATGAAATAAAGTTTATAATTTTAGAAAACGCGATATTGCATTTTTATCTGAAAAGTATTTATTTTTTACGTTTGACAAGCTATGGTAGTCAATACTGAAGTCTCTGTTCAATTATAAACACTATTAGAATTTTGGAAATTCCTAATTTGTGCTATTGGTTTATATTTTAAAATATTAGCAGTGAAAAAACTTGCTATCGGAGAATTAATTAAAACAAAAAACCATTCATACTGCGAGATCGCCAAAATGGAAAAAGTTTCTTGCTGAGACCTGATGAGACCAAGAGAACAAGCTGTAAAGGGATCAGGAAGACAACTGCCCAGAACAGACCGGAAAATTATTTAACCGGCCTTAGAAAAGCCCAGAGCAAGGATGAGCGAGCTACAAAAGTACCTTAGTGAAGAAGGGATAAAGATATCAGCGATGACATTGCAACAAAGCTAAATATTAAAATAATTTGAAATGTAGGCGTCCAGCAAAAAAACCCAGACTCACTGAAAAAATGCGGAAAAACGTCTTATTTGCACTAAAATTCATAGGTACAAGACAATAAACGACTGGAAGAAGGTAAATCGGATTTTTAACACTCATTATATATTTTCAAAAATAAAATAAAAAGAAATCCGAAGTTTTTTTTAAATGTATAGGTTAAATTTAGTGACGAATGCAGGCTAGAGACCATTACAGAATCAGCCGAGTTCGTCCGACGGAGACCTGGAGAAAAATCTAAAGAGAACTGCGTATAATCAGGAGCACAAAACATTCACCATCAGTAATGATATGGAGCTGCATTAGTGGAGATGGACCTGGTCCAATATACTTCGTAGAGGAAACCATGAGAAAAGAATAATATAAAAAGGTGTTCTTAATAGACGTCTTGTTTTCTCACTTGAGGTCGCTACCTCAAGGCAAATACTTTTACACTTTTATGCATGGTGGAGCCCCTTGCAATACCGCAAAATTCGTAGAGAATGTCCTTTTTAACCAAAATATTGACATCCTCTCTTGGCCTGGTAAGTCTCCGGATTTAAACCCTATCGAGAATTTTTGGACCTTACTACAGTCTCCCAAACAAAATATTGAAAAATATGGAGAAATAGTGATGAAATTCGCAATATGATCACTTCTTGTATTTATATGTATAGCATGCCAGAAACAATAAAATGCATACTCAAAATTATTTAATTTTAAAGAATTTAAACATTTAAAAAAATTTTGTTTTTATTTATAATTTGCTAAAATACTGGAGTTGTTCACTCTATATTGAATAGTGTCATAATTCAATGAAAAGGGCGTCAATAAATTAATTTTGAAACATTTTAAATTCAACAGAAGTTACGACACTGCCGTGTCACGGAAAACAAAACATATATGTATGTAAAGGGTTATCCAATTCAAGCTTGATAAAGTAAACTTAAAAAAAACACACAAAATATTCGGAATGTATTGTAATTTTTATTTCATTTTACAGATTGATCCTTGCCATTTTTAGTTAAACAAGATATCATTCAAATGTCCTCCACGGGACTTCTTACAGGCCTTGATTCTTTTGAGGTAATTTTCAATGACTTTTCGGCACATTTCGGGCGGTATCTCGGCCATTACCTTACGAATATTAGTTTTCAATTCATCAAAAGTTTGAGGATTGTTTGCGTAAACACGATCTTTCGCGTAGCCCCACAAAAAGAAATCCAAAGGCGTTAAATCACAGGATCTTGGAGGCCAATTGACATCAGCCAATCGCGAAATCAAACGTCCAGGAAATTTCTCTTGCAAAAGATCTCGATTTGCTCGTGTTACGTGACTGGTTGCTCCATCCTGCTGGAACCACATATCGTCAAGATCATAATCTTCGATTTTCGTAAAAAAATAATCGGTTAACATGCGGCCATAGCGCTCAGAATTGACGGTAACGGTTCGTCCATGGTTGTTCTCAAAAAAATACGGCCCAATCACACCACCAGACCACAATGCGCACCAAACAGTGACTTTTTCCGGGTGTAATGGCTTCTCTACAATCAATTGTGGATTTTCTGAGCCCCAAATTCTACAGTTTTGCTTATTAACGTATCCACCAAGCGAAAAATGAGCTTCATCACTGAAGAAAATTTTGTTCGAAAAATCAGCTTTAATCAGATTTAATAATTTTAACGCGTTGGTCGATTGTTAAATGCTCCATATTCTTAAATGGCAGAATGTCAACTAAATAAATGACAGCGTACTTGACGTTTATCTTTGACAGATGTCGGTATACAGATTTCTACTTTATCAACCTCGAATTGGATAACCCTGTATTATATTAAATAGTAGCATATAAATTACTTTACACTTAATTTAATCGTAGCTCTTGTACACTTTTGTAAGTAAAAGTAAATAAACATAACACTTAAAACAATAATATGATTTTGATAAATATATCGATTTTAAAAAATAATTTAAAATTGTTTTATTTATTTGACAAAAATGTATCTTAAATTTCATCAGTATTGAAAACGGAGTTCAATTCTAGCATATAAAATTTCCAAACTTCTATACTAAAGCAACTAAATTTTATACGATAATTAGGTTGATATTTTCTATAAGTAATTTATATAAATTTAATACTAATCCCTTATAAACAAAAATTAACATTTAATGGATAAACTTTATATTTTCACTATATACAGATATTTATACGTTGGAGTATCAAATTTATACCAGTGACCTATCAATTTATTTATATGGAGTATTATAAATTTTATACAATATTTTTATAAAATTGGGTTATAAGTTAAACTAATATAAAATCTATAAAAAATTCGTACGGAATTATATTTATATTATAATTGTATTCATTTTATCTATAAATTTTTTGGTGTGTATAATATTTCTAGGCAAAAGTACGGCGCTAAAGGACAAAACCTTGACAAAAGTTATATGAAACCAATTATCATTTTCCTGAAACATCCTTAGTGTTCATCATTGTATTGACAATGAAACTTAATAAATAATCATTATGTCCAGTTATTTAGAGTGTAGGAGTATAGTAAAATTCAAGGGATTGTCTTGAATTTTTTTTACAGTTACCGTATTACCACAGACAATCAAAAGAGATTTTTCATTTGAACTAATAAATTAAAACAAAATAATTTCTGATAATTCCAATGTCATCGTTGTATCTGTGATTTTTCGTTAAACTGCCTATATATGTATACGCACAAAAAAACAAAATATGTTTGATTGTGTTCGAGTTTTTAAAGAAAATCACACGCCGTTTAAAGTTTTATGTTTACAAAGGATGAAATATCTCTATTAAGTTGTCTCTGGTATAACTAATTAGCTAACGAAAAAATAGCGTAACAACGATGGTAATTTTCTGGAACTACCTTTACACAGAGAAAAAATATTAGAAAACATTTCTAAAAATATCAATGATTTGCCTAAAAATTATAATAGATTTTCAGCCTTCTAAGCGGTCTAGGTAAAGTCGCGAAAAGGGTTTCAGAAGATTTTTCTATAAACAATAGTTTTCAAAGTAACTAAAAGTTTATATAAATTACCTAGATAACTTCGATGTTTTACCTAAAACCGATTAGAACGTTAGGATTTCAAAACACCTAAGAATATATTTAAGTTATTTAAAAAATGTTAATAATTCATCTTAAATCAATTTAGCTGAATTGTTAACAAAACTTAGATGTTTTGTATATTAAATGTAGCAGATATACCATAACTTTTCGAAATTTAAATTAGGCAAAATAACTACTAAAATTAGGTTCATTGCTTCCTTATATGTGCTGGTTAATTGTGTCATCAGTAATTCAATATGTATCGTTATGGGAAGAAATATCATTGTGATCATTAAGAACATCATCAAGCTGTAAGAAATCAGTTCCATTTCGAAAAGGACAAGCCTTAACTAGAAATATTCATGGTTGTTATACAATAAAACTTTAATTTGATTGAAAAAATATTTATTTATGTTATTTTTAACAAATTCAAATTATAAAGTTTTAAACTTGTTTTGTGATGATTGTGGTGATTGAATTGTTGATTTTTATGAAAATAATCTTTCAAAATCAAGTTCCATCTGAAATAAATAATACTTTCATAAAGCACACCTACTCGCAAACAAGAATAATAGTATTTAAAACTTACGAGTGAAAGACCGATCTTCTGTTTTAAATTGGTCACTGGCTTAAAATATCGGTCGATACATTTTGATTATGACTTCTTCGTAGTTCATATGTGCTAATCCACTTTTCAGTAATTAATACTTCTGGACTAAAATCGTTTTCATTGTAAATTAACTGTTTTGGAAGAGCAATAGTTTCATCTTATAGTTTTTGTTTTGTTGGTCGTTCAATTATACTAGACTTTATATATTTTTTTGAAAGCGTATAATATTTTTCAGCCAACTTGCCACGTTGATTATATTAGCTTCAAAATATGTAACCTGAAATCGATTAATATTAAAAATTAATTAAATAATTCATATTAGCAAATTAGCAATTTGCAATTGGTATACCATACTGGTAAAAAATCACTTAAAATAAAATTGCAAAATTAAATTCAATGCTAGTATAGTTTGTTAGAAAAACTAATGAAGCCTTTAGGCAGCGAGAGGTTATGATTAAGCCAGAAAATTTAAATTCAATGAAATGGTTAAATTTAAAAACTAAAATTTTTCTTACAAATGATTGTCCGAGAATTGATTTTAACTTAAATGATCCCTTGTGATATTATTTATGGCGTAGAAGCTGAACCTAGCCCTTATTGCGTTTTTAACTAAATCTTTCGAGCCATTCGGTATACCAACGTAGTAAAAGTTGTATTGGTGGTTTTTACAACGCACGCGGCGAAAAGCTAACTCGAAAAAAGTAATTCTGCGATTTTTCGATAGTAAATATTCTGCAGTGACTTGAACTATGTATTATCGGTCAGATTTTGTTAATTGCTGCGTTTTCTATAAGTATAGCTAAAATAAGAACCCCTGTAGCATTATTCAATACAAGGTGTTTTTCTAAGATCTGTAAAATTAGAGCAAACCAAATTATTAAATAAATTAAAATTATAATTGCAAAGATTGGGTGAACAAATACTTACAAATAATGATGTAACGGTATTATCAGTATCGTTATTTGATAAACTCGTACACGGTATAGATGAGGATTACCCTAAATGTTTCGTAACCAATTCGGATGACTCAATGTACGTAACGGGTATCGAGCTTAACCACAAATCAACAATTGTAGTTGCTGCTGTTGATCGACAGACCTATTTTAAAATATTAATTAATTTGGTAAGTATTTCCAAATTAAAAATGTATGTGATTTTAAAATATGTGTACCTTTTCTAGTTGCCACTGATACAGAACTTTTCGAAATTTTACTCGCAATCCAAATCGTTGGTCAGATATCAGTCGGTTTAAATCGTCACTATTTAATTGTTTAAGAACTTCAATTTTGATTCCTTTCTCTAATTGCTTAAATTATAAAAAATATTAATTTATCTGTAATGTTCTATGAGAATTAGCACTTACGTTGGAATTCCTTAATTAAACAGGGAAGCCCCACTTTTGTAATAATATTTCCATGGATTGTTCAATAGGTTGAATTATTTGGGTGACATCACTCTGTTCAACAGTTTCTTCAAATGGTATATCTACTTCCATTTCAAAGTACCTTTATTTTGAAATGCACTTACTTATTTATAGTAACACAGTCTTGGTCTTACTAACTTAAAACGTAATCACAGAACACAATATACTATATACTAGGTAGCAAAAATTTATGTATCGCTAATTTTTTACTTTGCACGCACAATTTTGGAAAGCAAACAAATTTGCTTATGCACAATTTTATATTCAAAAGTTTATTACTTCACTGAACTAATTTATTGAACTAAACACTTATATAATTATTATTTTTTAATTAAATCTTTTTATTTATCGTACATCACGTATCACGCACTGCACATCCACTTTTTCGATTACTGATGTAAAATTAAAGACTTGTTTAAACGTGTTTCACTTTAATTAAGGTGATTATCGAGTTTTTTAGATGACTTATAGAGAAATGTAGACAATAAACCATTGTTTTAAAACAGTGTTGCAATTCAACTAAGATTTAAGGAATAATTTTAGGAGACTTAATTTCAATGCACCGTTAGCTTGCAATTATCTATTTGTTATTAAATATTTTAGATAATTTTACTAAATATTTTCGATAAATTATAATTAGAAAATATCTATAATTTTAGATAATTCTCATAAATCGTTTAATCTTTACATTTTTAGATGAATATTGTAGTAAAACAGCAATAAGATCGACGTATTCTAGCTGAACTTTCTAGGAAATTACAATATTTTTGCAATGAAAAATTAGCTAAACTCAAATTCGTTAAATCATATACAACATAATATATTTATATCTAGTTTCTTCGGCAAAATACCTAACAAATTAGGTAAACATTGTATTTTGATTTTAACTAATTGGCGTTAGATAAATAATCTATTTAATTTCTTTCTGTGTAGTATTCTTCAATGTATTGACGATGAAACTTAATAAATAATCAATATTTTCAGTTATTTAGAGTGCAGGGGTATTAAAATTCAAGTTATTGTCTTAAAAATTTTTTACAGTGACAGTAAGTATTACTAATTAGCTAATATAACGATAGTGTGAGACAGATGGTAATTTATTTGTCTGTCCTTTTAATAAATAAATTATGATAAATTAATTCTTAATTTTAATTAAATAAAATTACCTAATTTATTTTGACAAAGGAATTTAATATATTTTATATTTAAAAAGAATTAAAATATTTGCCGCTGTATATATGCAAATGAATAGCAAGCATCATTTAGTAAGATACAGTAAAAACTTCACTCGCGGATATACGCCTATATACTTCACTACCATCACAAATCCAGTACTCGAAAAAATTACCAGTTCACGAATATTAAAACTTGCTTAGAAAATCGATATACAAAAATTTCAATTTTCTATATAGAACAGGTGTTAAAACTAATAAAACTAACAAAACGCTGAGATAATCTCTATTTTCAACTAGGACTTTTATGTGACAGCTAAGGAATCCTAGTCTGTTCTTCCCGACTTCGTGTAGTTGGGCAATTACTTACCCCCCAGAGACACACGAAACCTTCGGGAAATGCTGCAAACAACCGAAACCGACAACCCTCCTATGCATCTTAACGAAAATGGAAAAAATAGAAACATATGTTTGTAGAAACCGGTGGGGTAGTGGTAAAAAAACGAAACCGAAAGTCGGGTACCCGAAATTCGGGTAATTGGATTCCCTAGTCGGGTAACTGGATTCCCTAGTACATATATGTTTATGTTTTTTCCATTTTCGTTCAGATGCATAGGAGGGTTGTCGGTTTCGGTTGTTTGCGGCGATGCCCGATGGTTTGGGGTTTCTCTGGGGGTGAGTAATTTCCCAACTACACAAAGTCGGGTAGAACCGACTTGGATTCCTTAGTGACAGCAGTAAAAATAGCTATCACACAGTATCTAATTTCGGTAAAAGCTCTCAAACACCCCAATTTTTTTGAGGCTTGTAAATCCAACGGGGACAAGTTTCGACTGTATGTTAAAATTACTTTATAATTATCGATGAAGCCGATACGTAACCACATTTTATTTGGTTTCGTTAAAATACATCTTGGATCGATTCCGACTAGAATTGAAATTTTTAATTTCTTTTCAGATAAACTCTTTGAAGATGTTTCGATTTTCCGGGTTCCTTTACTAATTACTCGAAGTATGTGGGCCAATTTACCGAGTGATTTAATAATAATAATAATAATAATAAATTATCCCGACGACCTATTACCCCTCCCAACCGCGCGCAGGGAGTCTCCATCTGTATTATTATTATTTTTTTGAGTATAATTCAAGTGAATTATAAACAAGGATATCGAGATGCTTAACCAGAGAAATTAAAAAATTGGATTTTAAAGCGGCAAAAAAAAAAGTCAAATGTGATTATAAATAGATAGCTAAATGAATAGTTAAGCAAGATGATACCCGTCGCAGACGGCAGGAAAACGGAAGTCGAGCCTGCTTAGTACAAACATATTTGATAGATTTTAAAAAATTTAAATAGTAAAAGATAAAGTCAAGCAAAATAAAATGACACAAAAAAAACAAAAAACAAATAAGTTAAATAAAATATCAAACTATAGTCAAGAAAAATAAAGACGTTTTTTCAACGTACGTTTTGTCATATTGTAATCGATAAGATGGCAGTGCTGATTAGCTTCGTACAACATTCTAGAGACGGGCTCATTCTTTCCGTAATCAGTTCGATGAGGGTCGATTCTAAACATAGGTACTGATCTTAAATCCCGAGAATTTATATTTAGATTGATTTTACCTAACAGAGCAGAAGAATCGATACCCCCAGTTAGTATTTGATGGATGAAAGCCACGTCCGCAACAACTCGGCGCTTACTAAGTGATTGTAAATTAATTAGCTGCAGACGATCTTGATATGGAGGCAGGTTAAACATGTCCACCCATGGTAGTCCGCGTAAAGCAAAGCGAAGAAATCTACGCTGGACTGCTTCAATCCTCTTAATGTGAACCTCATGATAAGGCGACCACACCTGGCTAGCATATTCGAGCAGGGGACGAACGAATGTTGAATAGAGAGCCTTCGTAACATAAGGATCGTCGAATTCTTTCGACCAACGCTTGATGAAACCGAGCGCAGAATTGGCTTGGCTGATAATACGATCGATGTGATGTCTAAAATTCAATTCACTGTTGCAAATGACCCCCAAATCTCGAACAGAACTGGCTCTGGTAACGGCGTCGCTGTTAATGTAATAGTCGCGAGAGATAGACTGTGCGCGTTTTCGAGTGTATGTGATTGTTTTGCATTTACCCACGTTCAAATCGAGGTTGTTCTTAGCACACCAAGTGGAGAAGTTGTTGAGGTCGCATTGTAATAGGCTCTTATCCGTTGTGTTTGAAATCAGTTTGTAAATCTTCATGTCATCGGCGTATATAGATATGGATGAATTTTTAATCAAACATTCAACGTCGTTAATTGACAGAATGAAAAAAATTGGACCCAGATGGCTGCCTTGGGGCACTCCAGATGTTGCTGAGATACGAGCTGATACTGATGACCTGAACAGTACATGGTATATACGCTCTTTTAGATAAGAGCCGATCCAACGGAGAATTTGGGGAGGAAAACCAAGGGCCTTAAGCTTGAACAAGATGACTTCATGAGAAATCCTGTCGAACGCCTTGCTAAAATCCGTGAAGATTACATCAACCTCTCTCCCTGCCTCTATCGTATCTAAAGTTTGTGATGTGAATTCAATAAGGTTTGTTGTCGTGGACCGTGCTTTGAGAAAGCCATGCTGATTGTCGGAAAACAACGGTTTACAATGAAAGTACAGTGAGTCATACACAATACTTTCAAACAGCTTAGGAATACTAGATAATTTCGCAATCGGTCTGTAATTACAAATGTCTGACTTGCAACCGTTCTTATGAATGGGAACTATAAACGAACTTTTCCAAATAGATGGAAAAATGCCAAGTGAAAGCGACTTTTGGAAAAGTGTAGTCAGTGGCTGAGCAAGAATATCACTACAGTTTTTTAGGACGATGGATGGTAGTCCGTCAGGACCGGATGAAAAATCATCTTTAAGTTTGGAAATCTTATGTACCACGGATTCATAATCGATTTGAATAGAAGTTAAGGTTGTTTGAGTACAGTTATTCATATGTGTAAAGTAGCCCTCATCGGGCTCAAAACCGCTATTTGTGAAAGCCAAACTGAAGAAGTTAGCAAAATGATTTGCTATGACTTTGGGATCATTAGAGGAATGATCCTTATATTTGAAAGTGGAAGGGTATCCGTCAGACTTTTTCTTCATATTGATAAAGCACCAGAAACACTTAGGCTCAGCGATTAGATTGGATTGCATGAGTCTGATATAATTCCCATAAAGTTCGTCAGACAAACTACTGAAATCATTATAACTATTTAAATAGTTAGAGTAATCAGAGTCAGATTTAGTTTTCATGAATCTTTGCCAACGTTTGTTTCTAAGGTTACGTAACGTTCGTAATTCCTTATTATACCACGGAGGTGATGGCGATACAGTTTTTTGGCGGGTATACGGAATGGAATGTTTAAAACATTCAAAAACTGCAGAGTAAAAATTGACTGTTTGTGTTTCTATATCGTTATGATCATTTAAAATTATGTTAAAGTCAACGTTAGCCAATAATTGTTTAAGCTTCACAAAGTCGGCCTTACGAAAATTGAAACGTAATGGAGTTATAGAGTTGACATTGGGATTGTCTTGTTCCAGACCAAAAGTGATCAAAATGGGAGGGTGGTATACATCTATGGCACAGAGGATTAGATTGGATTCAGAAGCGACGCTATTGTCGATAACAGAGGAAAACACCAAATCGGGGTGGATAAAATTTAGCGAGTGATACACGAGAAATAATTTTTAAACCAATTTACGAAAAGTAAATTGAATCGCTATCGGTTAACCAAACTGTTGGTCGCAGCGGTAGAAAGAACCTGGCAAAATATTTGGGTTATTTAATTAAAACCTATATGTTTTCGAAAACAAATGACCAAATGGTGTATAGCGTTGCAAGGTAAAATTTGTTTAAAATACTGCTTTGTGGTACCACAAGCGATTATAATGTCTAATAAGCTTGATTATTAAGTTTTGATTTTTTTTTTAAATGTAGTCACTAGCTAGAAAATACATTTGTTTCGGTACGTGTTCGCTGATTCCAGAAAATACGTATATCGTAAAATCGAATACGTAAAAAATGGGTACTATACGTATTACATACGTACGTCGGGCAACCATAAAATGTATTATCAGAAAAGTGTTAAGCAATTAAATTTCTTTGGAGAAAGAGTTGAGAGAGAAAAATTTTACAAAACTGTCCATTGAAGCATTTACGAGTAATATGTAGCGCTAGAGTTTACTAATGAAATAACACATGGCCATTGCAAATAAACAATTTGAAAAAGAATTATAATACGTTAAATAACCAATGGACAACCTTTTGCCCAAATTGCGTTTTATTTTTCGCGACTGCAGGTTCTTTTTATATCGTAGGATAAATGCCAAAACGTGAGTTAAAGTACGTAAATTTGAAAACTTAGATATCAGCTCCGTTGCAACTTCATGATGTTGAGAGGTTGAAACAAAAGTGGAAACGATTTGCTCATATTCCAAAACGTTAATTGTAGGTGAGCTTGGAAGTACTAGAAGCGCTTTGTGCAAAAACGATTCGTCATTAATTAAGTTTTCCGGAATTATACATCTCATTGATTTATCGGCTGGATTATAACTGCTTGGCACAAAATGTCATTGTGAAGGATTGGTGGCGCACATAATTTCCGCAACACGATTTGCTTGAAATGGTTTTAGCACCTTCGGTGGTTTTGACATCCAATGTAATACGATGGGTGAATCAGTATATAAATAAATTAATGGTTCTCTCGTTAACTTTAGAGATTCTAAGGTAAAATTCAATACTCGGACAAGTAACGTAGCGCCGTTTAGTTCCAGTTTCAGGATTGTTAGTGCTTTGATGAGTGCAACTCGTGTTTTGGCCATTATTAGGTTTGTTTTAATATTTCCATCACTTGAAACTACTCGAGAATATATAACGGCAGCATAAGCCTCCTTCGATGCATCTGAAAACTTGCGTAGTTCCACACGATCATCAGTTGTAAATAACCATCTGGAATATTTAATCTGCTAACAGATCTAACTGATATCGGATTAATAAATAATTCTGCAAGATGTTTGGTGGTAACTCGTCATTCCAAATTGATGCCTTCTAACCATAGTGACTGAAATAAGATCTTCAGCCCAATCGTAATGGGTGATATTAATCCCAACGGCTCGAAAATTCGTGACGTTTCTGATAAATATGTTCGTTTTGTAATCTTGGATGGAGGCGCTGGTAATGATACTCGGAAGTGGAAATAATCTTCTATTGAATTGTACTTTATGCCTAACACTGAAATTACTTGACTATTATCCGAATTTCTCATGATATCATTTCGCGATTTCCCGTTTGAATATTCTTTAGGAGTAAGGGATGATTTGCTGACCATTTTTGCATATTGAATCCACCACGTTTCATTAGAGAAATTATGTCCTGTTGTAATTTTAATGCCAATTCGAGGCTATCACTGCCGGACATTAGGTCGTCCATATATATGTAAATCCGTTTTAATAATTTGGCTGGCTTCGGGAGATGTCTTTTCATATTTATCTGCCAAAAAATGTAGTGAAGCGGTGGCTAAAAATGGTGCTGGTGATGTACCGTAGGTTTCGGTCGTTAAACGATAATGCGACAATTTAGCCTTGGAATCTTCTCTCCATAGGATGCGATGGTAATCCTGGTCTGGAGCGGAAATGGAAATCTGCCTGAACATCTTCTCAATTTCAAATTATCTTGTATTGTCGGCCCGACCATCAAATTATCATTTAATGAGTATCGTGATTATATTGATTTGGCGGAAGCACCAAATACGACGCGAACCTTCGTGGTAGAACTGGATTCCTTTACCACAGGATGATGAGCTAAATAAAAAATTTGCTTATGTAGATTAAATAATTCATCTTCTGGTTCTAACTTCAGATACTCATGCAGAAATTCGGCGTAGGCTGCCTTTAATTTTGGATCTTGGTTTAATCGGTTCTCCAAGGAATAATATCGTCACAGAGCTTGCGCATAACTTTCCCCAACTCCGGGTACATCGATTTTAAACGGCATTTGGACCAATACTTTATTTCCTTGTAATTTAGTAGTTGCAGGAAAGGTGGTTTCAGTGATTGACAATTAGGCCATTTTTGGCCCATTGTGATACCACGCATTCACGCCACATCATTAACCCATCCACCTATTCACCTACTCACATAACTACAGCATATCACCTGTACATTGCAACCTCCATGTCAACCTGTACATTGACATGAACATCACCGATTGTAATCAATGATGAAAATTCGATTTGCATCTAGCCTGTGATGAGATTCGACCCAGTACCTCCCTGTCCGAGTGCCGAAGCTTTAACCACTGCACAACTTGTCCGGTTAGTTGCATGAAATATGTCAATAGATTTTGTTCTTCTTCAGTTAGAGATTTAGCAGGAATTATTTCTTTAACTTTCCAAAAACGCTCGATTGCAGCTCTTATACGGTGAAGAATTTCGGTTGACTCAGCATGAAACGATCTGATATCATTTGTGTTTTGAATGGAAATGGGTGCCTTTCAATTATTTATAGTTCCTCCAAGTAGCCATCCGAATTTGGAATTTTGGACACACGGATACTCGTAACCTTTATGAATTTTACCATCCAATAAAACCCGGAAGAATGATTCACACCCCAATAAAATGTCGACAGTTGCGGGAACATTAAAATCTGGATCAGTGAGTGTTATATTTTTATCCAATTTAAATAATGACTTATCAATTTACTCCGGCGGTAAATAGGATGATATTGATGGCAAAATAAAAACCTCTACACCCATTTGGTAACTATAATCGACTGATGATCAAAGTTTGATGAATGATTTACCTCTTCAGCTTATGATTGGTTGATTGTGTTGATGATAATGTTGGATTTACTTAGACGTTCTTATATGACATTATGTGTTGAACCTGAATCCAATAAGTCTCGACAAGTTACCCAGTTGCCATATTTATCTTGGACAGAGAATCTGGTGGTTGGTAAGATAGGAATATTAGGGTTTGTTGCACTGGCGTATTCTTCAGTTCGATTGTTCGGTTTAACTTCATCTTAGAATTGAAACATGGTTTTAGCTGAATGTGATGAACTTGATATATCGGTTTCAGTATCGGTGCTTGGAGATGAAACCGTGAAGTTCTATTGGATAATCATCTTAGTATTTAGTTGTGTCTTCTTCAATGAATGTTCGGAGTGTTTATTGGTAGTATGCGTAATGGGCACATAATGGAGTAATGTAATGAATAATGAATTATAATACTTTAAATGTCGTATAATTGCATTGTTAAAAACGAATTATAAATTTCACAATATTCTAAATTTGCAATTTGTACTGGAAAACTGTGAGATGGCAACCTGGTGAAAATAATGGACAAAACAACAAAAATGCAATCATTAATATTTCCTTTCAACTTCATAATATTTTTCTAACTCACAAATATCACCATATACCAGCACAATTTTTTGCTGAAACTTGTGTTGTAAATTTACGTTTCTTAATTGTACTTGTAATTAATTTTCAATTAATTTTACAATTATTACGAATATTAAAATTCATTATAACGAGAGTTTAACCAATTACTATTACTATACTATGAGAAGTTAGCACCTATCGGGCCCTATATTTTGCATATACCCTAGCACAGTTGGAATTTTCGTTTTAAGTTTGGTCCCAAACCCCAACCATATTGAAAGCGTACAAAGAAAATTTTACAATACTTTTACCGCAAAACTTCAGTATTGGGGTAAAAGTAAAAACAAAAAAGTTTTCTAAGCTTTCCTAACGAATTTTTTATACAAAAATATTTTTGATGGAGGCAGCCGAGTTATTATTGTATATTTTGATTACAAAATAAAAGAAAATCATTTTAAATCTAAAATGACAGATTTTCTTTTTTGTATACTGTTGATTACAAACTATAAATAAGTCATTTTGTGAAACTTTAGGATTTAAATTACACTTTCCAAAGCATATAATTTATCAAAATTTTTATGTTTACTCTTATACTTAATAATATGCTTAACATAAATACATAATTTAATATGAAACATTTTAGGATACATTTTTATTTTTATGGCAAAACGGAAAGTAACTTTTCGTTAAATCCTTAATTGGGTTTGATACTTCTATGTTGCTATGTATTATAAAACTTTTTTTGTTTGTTTGTTTGTTTGACAACATTGATTGAGTTATTGTGAAAAATGATTAAGAAGAAAGATATTTTTGTGTTGGATTCTACGCAACGAAAAGTTCAATTATGCCGTCTTATAAATAAATTGAAATTACAATTTTCATTTATTTTTAATTTTTTAATAAAACAAAGATTTTTCAATAAAAATATAATATTTTGAGATGGAATTATTAATTAATCATAAATTTTGCTCGTTTTTGTGAAAATAATTAATATCATAAGTTAATTATAAAAGATAAGTACTCGTATTATATAAACAACGAATTTAATCATTATTTCGAAGATTTGCGAAATTGAATATAAACTGGGTTGGTGATTCAAATACCATTATGATGTTTTATGCTATAATAAGAAATTGGTAATATCGACGAACAGTATCACTGTAACATAATTTGAGAAAGTTGCGGGGGTTATATTATGTATAAAAAATATTTAATTGACAAATTATATTATATAAAGTTTAATTAATTTTAATTAAAGGAATAAAGGTTTGGATTTCAATTATACTTACTTAGCGCGGAGAGCACACCTTACCGCACAAATCAACCTTTAAATTTGTAACCCACACAAAGTGTATCGTATATTTTGGTATATGCCCGATATTTGTATGTAAAATCATAAACATGTGTAAAGAAATAAAATCAAAATGTAAAATGAAAATTCCCAGCATGAATAAAATCTATATGAAATATAAAAGAAGCAAAAAATCCAAAATTATTACATTTTTTTTTGTTGTGGATTAAACTTTGCCTGTGTATACACATTCACGGGTAAAACATGCCTCGTGTATACGTATGGCATATGAAAGATTGCCGTTGTGATGCTATCGATCATAAAATTTTCCAACAAAAATGTGTATATATTAAATTTCCCAAGTGCGGTAACATAGCACCACAATCCGTACAACGATTAGAATTATTGATTTAAATGTTTCCGGTGGATATTGCGTCATTCGTTCTCATCAATGTTTCATATTGTGTGACAACAATAGCGCAATGATTTGCATTGTAGTGCTAGCGATGGTAAAATGACATAATGATAGTTCTATAAAACTGTTTACTTTTAAGTTTTACATTGAATTAAGTATCCGATGATTATTTGTTAGGTTTATGATACAGTGAGTTTAGGAACAGTATAAAATTCACTATATTATAAAATTCTCTGAAAGCTTTTGTATGTGTAATGTAATATTGTTGTGTTTTTTTCCAATAGGAGCATCGCCACTGGGTTATTCGTTTTCTTAGAGATTTTGATATTTAGACAACTCCACCTCATGGAAAAGTTCTAAAAAGCTCTTTAAATCCTCCGCCATCAACAGGCATAGGACTGCATGTCATTCGATGATGTCAACTCTACCGCATCGAATAAATATTCTTTCATCACTAGTCGTAAGCCGATAGTCTGGCCATCGAATATTTGCTGAGTTTGAATGACTATATCTCAACTTCACTCCATTGAAAAATTCTAAAAAAAAATTCTTTGAATCCTCCTCCATCAACAGACATAAGCTGATAGTCCAGCACCGGTGTGAAGTTTTAAACATTTATCAAAAGTGTAGCTACACAAATTAACAAAAAACAAAAATGCAGATACACAATTTAACAAAAAGTGGAGAATTACATAAAACAATTATAGCAGGGTTGAATTTGATATTTATCCCACTAGAACTTGTTTTTACAAGAAAATTAGAAACTCGCTAGAGAGAAATTTCAAATAGGAAAAATATTACAGAATCATTGGAGTCGATTCCGTGTGCAAGTTCTATTTTTCTTGATGTTCAATTCAAATTCTGAACCGGAATATATAATTCGTTAGTGTATTATGGCGCCGAGTTTTCATAGTAGAAACAGCAGAAATGAAGAAAAGATAGATAAAAGATGTTCACTGTTTCGTCACCAATATTATTAATTCATAGTTACCAAAATAATTTAAGCCGTTACACTTAGATTTGTAGAGCCATCTCTAAAATTTAATGTCAAGTGTCGAAAGTAGAGTGTTGAGTGTTTTTTTTACAAGTGCACTTTTACTTTTTGAATTTTCACAGATTCTATAGGAAGTTACTCGAAGATCACATTAAATGACTGGATGTCATCAACCTCAACTATACTCAAACATATTTGATGTTGTTCTTATAATGGTTGAATGAACAAATCTCTTACATGCAGAGCAAATACAGTATCATGAACTTTAAATCATTTTGGTAAAAGCTGTCTATGAATTAATAATATGGGTGACGAAAATCTTTTATCTATCTTTCCTTCACTTCTGCTGTTTCTAATGTGAAAACTCGGTGTAGAATACAGAAAACTGTTTGTTAAATTGTGTATCTACATTTTTGTATTTTGCTAATTTGCGTAGCTACACTTTTGATAAATATTTAACACTTCACACCGCTGCTGGACTATATGCAATAAATCAGGATCAGTTTTTCGAGTTTTCCGGAATCTTTCAGTTTTCTTCTGTACTCACTCCAACTAGCAGCCAAAACAAAATCCAAAAAGTATCTGTACCTGTAATAATTGATCCAGTGAGTCCACCGCTCCCATGCCACTTTTGTACAACCGAACTATTTCGGGTTGGGACATTTACTGATACTTTTTAAGAGTTTTGTTCCCGTGGCGAGCTGCAGCTATCGGGGGGGGGTCACAGGTGGTAGATTGTGAACGGCCTATCGATAGGTAGGTTAGCGGTGAATTAAATAAGCCGTCCCCAACCGCAGCTCTGCTGGAAGGAGAGTCTCAGAGAACGGGGGAGTGGTTAACCTCTGTTCACTAAATTCTGAGTGCCTATGATACCCAGTAGGGAAAGGCGAATTGATGGCGCCATAAAACCATCGACCACAACCACGGTGAACTGAGCGTCACGTCTCCCTGCGCTCTCGAGCCTCCAGGTAGTGAGTAGGGAACCCTATAAACGGTAATCCCCTGAATGAAATGGGTCCCATTTGTTTGGGATATCCATATAGATGGGTGAATGAGTGAGTGGATGTTGGGGGGGGGGGGGGGGGGGCGTGGAAGGCGGGGTACTCGGTGAGCCAATGGGCTGGATTAAGGTGTTATGCGACCCGTGCTGATGATCGACTAGACTGGGGGCCCATTTAACAAAGCCCAGTCGTGAACGGAGCCCTCTGGATACCTGGCGACCTCCAGTTGTATTTAGCCTTACCTGCGTATACGGATCTCTGCGCAGGTGGACGTATTTCTCCGATACTCGTGGGAATAAATGGAAGATTTAGGAAAAAATAATAAAAACAAGGGACCGGTACCCACCAAAAACCGGAAAGTACTATAGAGGGGAGTAACTCTAACCAAAAAGGTGGGGCTCCCTCAACTGAGGCAAGGGTAAGCAACACCATGACATCGAAGCCAGGTGGAAGCGGAACTGCCAAACAGAACAGTGGGGGACCGAGAGAGATCCCCCCAGCAAAACGACGGTACAGAGAGAGACGGTCGGCATTTAGAGTTCTGGAGAACCTGGCTGCGACCCCTGAGGGGCAGCTTACAGTTGCGCAGAAGGAATCTGTAGCGTGGGCTAAGAAAACTGTCGGCTGCGATAACTCGGAGAGGGTCCTTGTGTCTAAAAGACAGAGGTCCCAGGATGAGCTGAAAGCAGAAGGCAGTAAGCGGGCCAAAGTGCAAGCAGACATGACGTCGGTTGCTCCTAAGGAGCAGAAACTGAAATTATTCAGTGAAATCCTGAAGGAGCACGTGCTGGTGCTAGCCGTCATTGACAAAGGTCAGGAAGATGGGAGCATCACGTCGGAAAAGTGGAGGGTAGTAATTAATGCACTAAACTCCATTTTCTTGAGGATCCTTAGAGAAAATCCGGGATCCCCCCCCCCCCCCCCCGTCCTGCAGAGATGCGGGATGGCACCAAGGGCGCGTTAAGCTAACTGCGTGCTCAGACCAGAGATCGGTCGATCTCTATAAAAGGGCAGTGACCGAGGTAGGTGAGGTGTGGCTGGGCGCGCGGCTGGAAGCAGTTAGCAGAGAAGAAATTCCGAGCAGGCCGCGAGCACGCGTCTGGTTACCAACCGAGCCGGATAAACCAGAGGAAATCATTGAGATTATCCGGGCCAGTAATCCCGATCTTCCAACGGAAGGATGGAAGATTGTGAAGCAGGAGGAGGCCAAGGGGGCTTTAGATTGGCAATCATGCTGATCAATAAGGAATCCTTGGTTTCCCTTGCTAGATCTAAGGGAGTGATAAACTTCGGTTTCGGGTCGATCACTCTTAAAGTTTATAGGAAAGACGAGGTCGATAAGGGCGCGGAAGACCAGCCTGGGGGCGATGTAGAACGGACCCGGCAGGAAACGGTCAAGCGGGCTGAGGACGACTAGAGTAGCCGTTCTGATATTTTGGACGAAGTGAAGTTAGTGATGGGAGGCAGCCTCCTCTCTCTGAAGTTCGATGGGGGCAACCCGTCGAACACACGAGACGAGAGGGGGTTGGCGACCAAACCAACGAGCCAAATGACACTATCCTGATGCAGGGAGTGCATGAAGTGGTGAGTAAGGTAGATTACAATGGTAAGCATTGTACAAATAAACCTGCACCACACGAAGGCTGCCTCGGTAGCTCTCGTGCTCAGACTGACTAAGTCAGATGAGGACTTGGTGTTAATCCAAGAACCTTGGATTAATAATAACAGGATCTGTGGCCTCAGAATGAAAGGGTATAAATTTTTATACTCAAGCAACTCTGAAAAGATCAGATCGTGTATCTTAGCGAAAAATAATTTGAATATTTTTCTTCTTCCACAATTTAGTAGCGGGGACGTTACGGCGGTGAGCGCTGAGGTAGGCTGTGAAAAACTATGGCTAGCCTCAGCCTATATGGATCGCGAGAAGGAGGTTCCACCGGACAACCTGGGGGAACTGATCAGGGAAGCAGGTCAGAAAAAGGTAGGTGTGATACTTGGATGTGATGCAAACGCGCATCACACAATCTGGGGAAGCACAGACATTAATGAAAGGAGTGAGTTATTTTTTGATTACTTATTAAATACTAACCTTGTAGTTTGCAATATTGGGTGTGAACCAACATTCATTGTTAGAAATCGACAGGAGGTTCTAGATGTAACCTGTGCGTCAGAAACAATTTTTGATATGATCAGTGGGTGGAGAGTGGCGAAAGAGCACTCATTCTCTGATCACCGATATATTACATATAACCTCAACATCAAACCTGTTGCCCGGAAAGCCTTCAGGAATCCCAGAAGGACAAACTGGAACAAATATGGGGAGGTGTTGAAGGAACTATTACCGCTGGAGGTTCCTGGACTCCCGGCGACAGTAGAGGAATTAGATGGCATGGTTGATATTGTCACAAAGGCTTGCAATCTTTCATTTATTGCTGCGTGCCCCCTAATAACCCCTAGGGGCAGGCAGAAACCGACATGGTGGACCACGGGGTTGGGAACCTATCGGAGAGCGTGTAGGACAGCCTTTAATAAGGCTAAGAACACCAGGGAAAATCGAGATTGGGATTCCTATAAGGAAGACCTGAGAAAATACAAAAAAGAGTTGAGGAGGACACAAAGAGGGTCTTGGAGACTCTTCTGTTGTAGAATGGAGGAGGTCTCCGAGACTTCTCGCCTAAGGGAAATTCTATCTACTAACCCAACCAGTCCTAGTTACTTAATTAGGCCGGACGGGTTATGGACAGCTTCAAGTACGGAATCATTGGAGCTTCTCATTGAGACCCATTTTCCGAGAAGCATTGATGACTCGATGGAGCCTGGAGCGCATCGAGGAACACCCTTAACAGATGTGGATGGCATCGTGGACAGGAAACGAATCCTGTGGGCACTGGATGGTTTTAAGCCTTATAAATCAGCGGGCCCGGATCGGATTATACCAGCAGAGATCCAAAGGAACTCTGCGGTCATCCTCCCCTGGCTGGAGGTTATCTTCAGGGGAGGTCTGCATTTGGTCTATATTCCCAGGAAATGGACGGAGGTCAGAGTGGTTTTTATCCCGAAATCGGGAAAAAGCTCACAGGCTTATCCAAAGGACCTGAGGCCTATAACTGTATCATCCTTTCTGTTGAAAACCTTGGAAAGATTGATAGACGTACTTATTCGAGCAAAAGCTGATCCGAGGAATTGGGCAATGTCTCAGCATGCGTACTGTAAGGGAAAGTCGGTGGACATAGCTCTGCACGATCTAGTACGCATGATTGAGAAGTCAATTTACTCGCAAGAGTATTGTATGGTAGCATTTCTCGACATTGAAGGTGCCTTTAATAATGTAAAAACAGAGGCGATCATGGAAGGATTGTCATTTTTGAAGGTGGATTATCCTATAAGTATGTTGATAAATCAGATGCTGGTAAGCAGGATTATCATCTCGGAACTGGGAGAGTCCACCATTAAAAGGCGGGTGGTTAGAGGAACTCCGCAGGGAGGAGTAATGTCCCCCTTTCTTTGGAGTGCAGTGGTGAATGGATTGCTGTTGGAACTGGAGAAAGAGGGGATGGGGGTTGTAGCGTATGCAGATGATGTAGCGATAGCTGTCTCAGACAAATATCTGGATACGATTAGGGATGTTATGCAGAATGCACTCCTGATCGTTACGAAATGGGCCGGCAAATGTGGATTAGGGATCAACCCGTCCAAGACAGAGCTGGTACTATTTACTAAGAAATATAAAATTCCGGTAGTTAGCCCTCCTACTGTGAACAGCATTAGACTGGCTTTTGCTGACAGAGCGAGATTTTTGGGCATAATCTTGGACAGTAAGCTCAGCTGGAAGCCTAACATTGTAGAAAGGATGAATAAGGCTAATGTAGCCATTTACTCTTGTAGAAACTCAATAGGGAAGAAATGGGGATTGAAACCAGAGCTGGTACACTGGCTCTATACCGCAGTGGTAAGGCCTGTGCTGATGTACGGGGTGGGCGTGTGGTGGCCAGTTCTGGAAAAGGTAACCTACATAAGGATGTTGGAGAAGGTGCAAAGAACGGCCTGTATGCTTATAAGCGGGGCGCTTAGGACAACACCTACACGCGCTTTAGAGGTTATGTTCCACCTTATTCCAATCGAATTTTTTGGTAAGCAGATGGCAGCAAATGTGGCTACAAGGCTCTCGGCTGTCTCTCAGTGGAAGTCTCTTCAGGTGGGACACTCAACGATAGTTAGATCACTAAGGGAAGAACTGGTGAATCTACATTATATTAAACCAACGTTGTGCTTCGATATAGGTTTCCGGATCATCTGTCCTTCTAGGGAATCCTGGAGGAACGGTTCTATACGGGAAAACGAGGCACTGACATTTTTCACGGACAGCTCTAAGCTAGACGGCAAAGTAGGAGCTGGAGTCTTCTGTGAGAAGCTCAATGTTAATATATCTGTTCGTCTCCCTGACTACTGCAGCGTGTACCAGGCTGAAGTGGTGGCGATAGGGGAAGTCGTGACATGGTTAAAGCATAACGTGGTATCTGTTAGGGATATCGCGATTTATGTGGACAGTCAAGCGGCACTCAGGTCACTAGAGGCGGTTTCTCTGAAGTCACGGGTGGCGCTGGATTGCCGATCATCTCTTAATGAGATGAGCGAGTATTTCAGTATCCAGATGATCTGGGTCCCTGGTCACTCGGACGTCACGGGAAACTGCTGGGAAGACAAACTAGCTAGGTACGGTACGACTCTCCAGATGCAACCGGAAAGGGCAGGTCTGGGGAGGCCTATAGCAGCGCTCAAATTGACGCTCAGTAAAAAGGCAATCGCCTTAACAGATGAGAGGTGGACCAATACTCTCACGTGCAGGGTAGCAAAACAGGTTTGGCCAAAACTGGACCTGCGGCGCTCCAAGGCACTTGTATCCCTGGGAAAACGAGATTTAGGATTGGTCGTAGGGATACTAACAGGACACTGCCTTTTTGGGGAACATGCGAGAAGGCTGGGTCTAGAGACGAATGACTTTTGTAGAAGTTGTATGGACGAAGAGGAGGAAGAGACGCTAGTTCACTTCCTATGCTCATGTCCGGCACTATCATACAAAAGACGTAAGTACTTGGGTGTGTACAACATGGACAACCTTTCTGAACTCGCGGACTGTAGGGTGCGAGATATTTTACGCTACATCAGTAGCTCTGGTTGGTTTCAGCGGGAGTAAGGGGAGATTGGATCCTGTGGTATCACAATGGGCCATTATTGGCCTAAGTGTGCGATAGCAGCCACTCTAACCTAACCTAACCTAACCTAAGAGTTTTGTTCCACCTCCTATGTGGGACACACAATCTATTAATTCTTATAATTCCGATTGCATTGAAATTTTATACGAAAGATATCCAAACAAGTGATAAAAAAATTATAAATACCGAACAGTTTGATAACTACTAACGCGCCGAACCCATACTTCCTTTCGAAAGTAGCAATCCGGATGTGACCCCTTGGTAAATGAAGAAGTCGTATAAGGTAAGGTTCATATATTGCTTGTTTGCTAGTTGACCAGTCAGTATACGGAATGATTTGTTCATCTATTGAAGCTACAGCGTTAACCACTGGACAAACTTTCACGATCTTATCAGTGTTTTCCCTTGGAATATCTAAGTTGTTTACCATGTATAAATTGTGGTAGAAGAAGATGAAGGAGTGAATTTTCCAACTGAATTTGTAAATTCACTTGATCGGCAGGTCTTCCACCACAAATTAATTTTGAAAGTTGGATCACCTATCATACTGTTACGAAACTCAAATGCACCAAAATAATGTAATGGAACGAGGTTGGTTGTCAAAAAAATAATGGCTAATATTATTGAATCGACAATTATCAATGGCAAGTTTAAGAAGAAAATATTTTATGGGCAAGAATCCCGATGATTCCAACAGATTCTCCAATTGCATTTAAGCGCTTACAATTCATCTGGCATATGCAACAATCAACAAACCTCAAGGCTAGTCTGCGATGCAAGTCTAGAGCACTCTTGTATACGCCGAACGAAACAAAAAATATTGTCCACACGTTGGTTTTACAATAAATTATTATTTGCTAAGATCAGACGAACATTGTATTAGACGAACGTTGTATGTGAAACAAAATTGAATTTATTAAATTGAAAATAAAATTTGGTGTTAAATCTTGCTATAAAATAATTATTTTATACAGAACAACGTTTGCCGGGTCAGCTAGTGAAATTTAATTTTATTTGAAGTATATGAGGCACATTCACTAGTTGTGACGGTTCCGTTCCATATTCGCGATTGCGTCACAATTCAAACAAAAATATTCAAAAGAAATCCAAATAAACAATTTGTCTTTAATTTTAATTGATTCTCTTTAAATAATTAAGATAATTTATTTATGTATTAAAATTCATGAAAACATTCTCAATAGGGAAACAATCACTTAACTAGAGATGTTATGAAGTGGTTACCTACTATTACAGAAAAAATTGAAACCAAACCAAAATTTGCGTCTACTTTCTTACACGTTTCGTTTGACGACTGTCAAACTTTATTGTGAATTCGATAAAGCAAAATAATAATTAAGTATTTTTTCCAAATTTATCCAAGAAGGGCTTTCCCTAAACGCTCACACTCAAACAAATGGCTCTATATTTTGTTTTGTTTTGATTAATCAATTACTAAGTTAGTTTCTTCTCAATACTCTTTCCTATTGCAGTTTAAACAAACTCCTTAAATTTCAAACACAGCATTCCCGCATGATCCTCAAAACCATAAATTTAATCCACCTCACCATAATTATTTCTAAGGCTTTGTGCCCAACTTAAAGTAAAAGTCGATTTTAGGTAAATTTAATTTTTTTCAAAAACTCTATGGCAAACTATAAGCTGTTCTGAAACCGATTTTTGTCGTAGTAAATGATTTAGCTTAAGTTTGGCACACAGGCTAAGGGT
Source organism: Nephrotoma appendiculata (assembly GCA_947310385.1). NCBI lineage: Eukaryota > Metazoa > Arthropoda > Insecta > Diptera > Tipulidae > Nephrotoma > Nephrotoma appendiculata. The sequence continues at coordinate 133,088,243 of OX371225.1, read as the reverse complement.
GCGGGCAAATAGTCGGGTTAATCATTTACTATGGGAAAAATTGGATTTAGAACAGATTATTCGATTAGTTTGTTTGAGTTCTTTTCTTTGGTTTGTAATGCCTTTTGAAAGATAAGATGGTGGCCCCTATAGGTGACACTGGCCAATATTAAAACAAATTTAACATTATTTACATTTCATTGAATTATTAATTTAGTTTTATCATTGTGGTAACTATAAAAATAGTGTACATGTAACCCAACGTTCCATTCTATGGGTGAAGTGAATAAAAAAAGTAAAAGCTTTTTTCAAGTAAATATTACCAATAGTCCGGCAAAGTCAATTTTAAGTAAATTTTTCGGTAAATTCATTTTTTTTTTTCAAAAACTCTACGACAAACTGATCGAAAAATCTGTTCTCAATTCGATTTTTACAATAGATAAAGACACTTTGCAAAATTTAACCTTATTTTCCGATTCTTCTTACTGATCCATGTTTTTTTTCTGGCTACTCTACCGTTATATCCAGCTCTCTTTAGCATGCGCCGAGCAGTATCTGGGCGTACATTTTTATTAAAGAAGTGTTGATTTGCGCTGTTAACTTTGGAGCACATAAACGAGGATCTCTTTTAATTTCGCGCACAATATACCGTTCCTCTGCAAGAGTAAACGTTTTGCGGTTTGTGTTTCGCGGTAAATTTTCTACTCGATTTTCAATTTGGTGTCGTTGTAATACGATGTATTGTATTATAGAAATACTTCTTTGCACTAATTGGCTGATTTTTTTAAATGTTTTCCCTGCTTCCCGATGTAAAATTACTAATTTTCGTAAATCAATTGACGTTTCACCTTGCTTACTACCCATTTGACTAAAATTTGAATTAAATTAAGATAACTTCCAGTCAATTCGAATTTAGTTTCGAATTGACTGGAAGTTATCTTAACTTAATCCAAATTTTAGTCAAATGGGTCGTAAGCAAGGTGAAACGTCAATTGATTTACGAAAATTATATTGCTATACTGATATTGAATGCAAAGCGAAACCGCAAAAAAAGGATAATGATAAATAACGGTAAAATTCAAACACAAATGGAATTTTACGAATATGAATTTGACGCTTATTTTCCCTCATGTACAGATTTAAATTTTTTTCAAATTTTTACGAATACGAGTGTGACATACTGTACATTAAATTTTAAAATATGTATTATTACATAAATTTTCGAAATGGATGCCTAATCGTTATATTCGGGGGAAGACTGTAGTCCGCTTTTTCAATCGCCATGCATTATGGCATACTGCGTCTAGTCCAAATGCAAAAGGTGGGTACAACCATTTTCGACGTCTTAACGAAACTCGCAATGAGTGTAATTTTTCATCAAATCTGTCGATATAACTGTTATAATTTTATATAATGTTGGGACAATCAACTTGAATTTTCTGTATCTACTTTTGAAACTGGACTGATACCGTGGCTGTGTGATACGGTTGTAACAACACTATTATCAATGTCCCTTAAGCTAGCAGAACCTATACAGCAGAACATTACAAGATAGTATGGATAAGTATAGGCTAATTAAATGCCGCGTTAAAAAATGTGGGGCTCCATCCCTTCCAACTAAAACGCGATTTCTGCTGGCTTTAGAAAAAGTTAGCAGAACCCATATAAAAAAATTATTTAAACATTTGGAAAATTAAAGGTTAATTTTAGGCTAATTAAATGCCATATTTAATTTTTTTTATTCTGCTCGATCTAGAAAATGCAAAAGGCTAGAACTCAAAACAAGATCTATGATTTGGGTTCTGTTAGCTTTAGATTAAATGACTTGAAGTTTGGTCAAAAACGAGTGGAGCTCATCATTTTTTAATGGAGCATTTGATAAGCCTATATTGAGCCTAAAATTACTTGATTGTCAATAGATCTTGGTTTGAGTTCTAATATCGGTCTTGGTCCGATTTTCCATTTGGGTTCCGCTGGCTTTCGATTAAATGACCTGAACTCTGGTCAAAAACGGGCGGAGCCCAAATTTATTTAATGAGACATTTTATTAGTCCATAGTGAGCCTAAAATTATTTGTTTGTCAATTGATCTTGTTTTGAGTTCTAATTTCGGTTTTGGTCTGATTTTCGATTTGGGTTCTGCTAGCTTTGAAATGATAAAGCCTTTTGCATTTTCTAGATCGAGCAGGATAAAAAAAATTATATAAGGCAATTAATTAAATTACCCTATAATTAGCCTATAGGGCATTCAATTACCCTATAATTAGCCTATAATTATCCATACTTTCTTGTAATGTTCTGCTGTATGGGTTTTGCTAGCTTAAGGGACGTTATTATCATGCCAATATGACTATGTACTATGTGCTTTTAAAAACGTAGGATCTTCTCGTTTTAATTTTAGTAATAGACTTCCAGTTCAGTTTACCAAAAGAGTTCCGGTTCCTCCCGTATTTGTTTATTGATGTTTATTTAAGAGGGGTGAATTGTATGTACCTCTATAATTTCAGCTCCTCTGAGGCCTACTTCATTTTGATTAGGCAACTGAGATGTTTGTGATCCATGATATGGCTCAAATGATATTAAATAACCAGATCGTGTAGCTGCAGACCGAAGTTTGTAACCAAATTTTATAGGTTTGCCATATATATGTTGTTTAGCACGGTGCTTGCCGTAGTATGGCACCATAGTCTTGGCAATCGATATGTGAGATAATGCAACTTAATCGAATTTTTTTCTGGAATTCAAATCTATAATTTTTAAATATTTGCAGACTTTATTAAGAAGTTACAGAATACTATAATTTCTCTCTAAACAACATACAACTGTAGGTGACCCTCGATTTCGTTTACAAATATATGACTAATTTTTCTATGCATTTGACAGAATGTATTTTGTATCAATCAATTAACAGAATAACTTTTTTTGTTTATATTATTTTGGAAGCCGAAAAATATTTATTTAGAATTAAATTTCAGGAAATTTCCAGATGTACATGAAATAATAATTTTTTTTTCTCAGGTTGCTGATTTAGAGAAGAATTTTTGAAGACCAATACCATCGTTATCAATTAAACCTATTAAGCCTTTATCATTCCTCTAGTAGATTAGAAGTAGATTAGAATAGTGTTGTGCCGTACGATCGCTAGGTGTCTGAAACCGGGTTGTTCCGTCCCAAAAAAATAAAAAACCTTTCCTATCCTTCCTATTGTTATGTGTAAACAGGCTGTAGCAATAGGCCAGGCATTATCCAAGACACTTGTCAAGTACTTGGTCTTACAGTCCAATAAATCAATCAAATCAATTAAGAAAATAACTTTGCATAAATAATAAAATTTGTGCAATAATTACCGTTTTGTTGACATTATAAAAAATTTAAGTAACTTGATTCAATATACCATCGTTTTATACAAGTGTCACTAACATCAATTGACATTTCTCCTAAATAAGCGCTCGTGGCGGAAATTAATTGATGTTAATATTTAATTTAATACTTCCTATTTACAACAGGTAGCACACCTGAGCACACTTTTAAAGTAGTTGTCTTGCAGACTGATAAAAACAAGTTTTCACTTGTAGGTGACTTTGGGAATTGGTGGGTTAAACTGTCATCCTGTAAAAGTGGGTACTATCCGAAAAAGCAATAAATTATTATTATTTTTTATTTATTTGTTTTGGAGTGATTTTTAGTTTATTAGAATTACTCGTACCTCATATACATTCAGCTGCACGGAAACTTTTCGACCAATATTTCTTCAACATAAAGCATACTAAAATATTTTAACATTGACTTAATATGAAATGGATTGAAGCTAATCAAATATTTATTTTCTTTTATTTTCAGGTAACCAGGCCATGCATCTCGCACCATTGACCACATTATAAACAAATTCCATTGAATAAAGCACACAAATTCAAAATTGGATTGTAATTAGTAAGTCAACATAGTGCTATATATAAATAACGTAAAATAAATCGTGTACAAAGAGACCGAATTTCGGTTAAGCATTAAGCTCCAAATGAATTGTTTTGATGTTTTACAATTATTAATAATTAATTTTGTTTATTGTTGATCATTGGAATTTAATTTTTTCATTTATACAATTTATAGTCGTTGTTTGTCGTCTAACTATACCTGTTGTACACGCTATACAATTTTTATGTTACATAAATTTCCCAAATTTACATTGCAAATAATTGGGGGTTATACAAAACATTGCCATGTATCTGCACTAAACAAAATTTAAACCGATTTTTTTGAAAATAAATAAAACTGGTAATATTATTTAGATTATGTCACAGATTATCGCCCGCTTAAAATTATTGTATTTTAATGAGGTGCGAAGCATGGTAATCATCTGTTTACCGAATTATTTAATTTAAAATTACTATTCATAGTAGTATCAAAATAAACAGTTTTTTTAATCAGCCAAAATCAATAAATAATAAATTTAATAAATGTTGATTTTGCACATGGAAATAATTGCATTTTAATTTAATAGTGTTTGTTTGTGAAAAAAAAAATATAATTTAAAATTTAAAATTGATTGGCTGCACCGACAACATTATATTATAAAATATCAAAATGTTTTCCAAACTTTTATGCTTGGTTGAAAAACAGTTTACTACTCTATGTAATATTATCCTTTGATTCAAGCTGTAAAACATTTTTAATTTATTTACAAGTTGGTTGTAACTCAAAACGACAAAAAAAAATATTTGAATTTTATTGATTAACAAAATATCAATTTGCCGAATTTTTATTAACGTTGGGATTGGTATTAACAAAAGCAATTTTTTATACGATATCATGTTTTGGGTTCGGATATAGCTTTGTGGTTGAAGAGATTATATTATTATACAGTCTCTTGATGATGTCAAGTGGTTGTCCTTCTAGTCTACACCGTTCATGTATATGAAGCTGGTATGAAAAACCAGCACGCAAAACACCTTTTAAATGTTGGTAAATTTAATACTACCCGGAAAAATTTATTGAAAGTACAAAAAAATAAATATTAATTAGTATCGTTGGAAAGTAGTAAACATCGCGATTTTATTGCTCAATTTAGAATTCACATTAAAGCTAACGGTGTGAACAAAATGTAAATGTATCAGGGCATAAAAATGTATTCGCATATTCACTCGGTATTGGTATGGCCCACAAAGATTGATATGAAATATTGGTTTGAATCGAGATGAATTTGAATGCTCATCAGCATAGGAAGAAATGTTCGTATTTTCTATAAGTATGTGTTTAAAATCATTAATGGTCAAAATTAAGATTAAGCGCTCAAGAAGGCTACCATATGTGGTTAACTAAGGCTGACAGATATCAAAATGGTCAAAGCATGACAATTTATGGATTTTTGATATCTAGGAGACAAAAACTAAAGAAATAGTTAATTCTGAGTAGTTAAATATTTTAATGCTGTTTTTACTTGTTTAAGTAAGTCATCATTGTGTTCCACTTCCATCATTAGCTCATGGCAGCTCTTATTGCTATTCACCTTAATTACAGCCTGTGCAGTCAAAAAATCAAGTCCCAAAGCTGATTTATCACCTGTCAATATATTATTGATAATCGAAAAACTCCGTTCTACTGCCGCTTTTGTTGAAGGTTGAACATAAGCATATTTCTAGCAATTTTAAGAAATGTTCATGCGGAATTTCGTTTTTTTTTTAAATGTTTAAGTATATCGACCCATTTTTTATCGGATTGCTCTTTATCACTATTCCACTTTAAAAGAGTTTCAGGAGACAAATACATATTAACACAGCTTATTTCGTCTGCTAGTTTTAGATCATCGATATTCAGATTGGTTTTGAATCTCATTGGCTTCAAAAATTAATGGAGAATCACTTCATTTATCTCCAATTTTTTTTAATAATGTCCATTCAAAATGTTTCATTTCTTCCCAGGGTTTGGTCCATTCGTTTAAATAGTTAGTTATAAACGGGTTCGTGAAATTGTTTAATTGATTTCTCAAAAGATTGCATAATTGTAGGATTAGATTGCTCTAACTCTGTTAAGATATTTCTTGAAACCAATGGTATGTAACTATCTTGTCGACTGAACATTCAAGCTTTAACTCGTTTAAAATTTCGCATGGCTCAACAGACGACAAATTATTTCTTTCTATTTTTAAAATAGCTCCATGAGAAATTGATGCTTGCTGGTGTAAAAACTGGAGGTAACGGTTAACGGCTTTAACAGTTCGAATAATTTATAGATACGTTCAATCGCTGGTCTCAAAGCCAACCATCTGGTTTTCGAGAACCCTAGTAATTTGGAATATTCAACACTAGCCTCTTCACAAAACAACTTAAGGTTTTCAGTTCGAACTGTAAATCTTTTGAAATATAGGTAAATTTGAATTAGGTTATCTTCAATATTGACTGGTAATGTTCCAGCTGCAAAATCGATAGCGTTATTAGCAATGTGTCCATTACATCTCAACCCAAAAATATTTTTATCCAAACTGGTTTTTAATTCTGTAAATACATTGACCTCACCTCGTCTTTTTAAACCTCCAAAGTTGATATTCGTATTGTCAACAGTTAAGGCCACAACTTTTTGACATATATCATATTTGCGTAGTACTTCCATTATATTGTTATTTATAATATCTGATGTCTCACCCGGAAGGGCCGCGAGGTTCAAAATTGTTGTCTTAATACCGACATTTGCATCAAAGTACTGAATCATCAGTGGAAACAATTTTGTTACATTATGGTTCGAAGCATCACTCATGATGGACAAATAATTTAGTTTACTAATCAAATTTTCAAGCTTGCTTTTAAAATATGAATATAAAACTTTTTTGGTTATAGCCGAACATTTCGATTTTCCACAGCTGAATCTCTTATTATACATAGTCTGAATTAATTGGGTTGTGCAGCTCATACTGTTAAAGCTTTGATTGTGATTGACAGTATGATAAGCAAAAATAAGTTCGCTTAATAAAATGTTTCTATCCAATCTATTAAATTCGTTCGATAAAAAAAATTTTCAATGGTGTACTTTTTGATAGAACAGATATTTTTTTTTTTTGATTGCTAGATGCATTATGTTTTACTATGGAGTGCTTACCTCCATATTCCATTGAAAAAACAATGTTGTATATTGAACATCTAGCTTTCGAATTATCCTTATAATCACCACCGAGTCAATCTTTATATGTGGTATTCCTTTTGGTGCTTTTCGTTGAACATAGTTCTGCGCTTTTTGCTACTTGACGACATGTTATTATCTTAAAATTAAAATATTAATTAAGAATATACTAAGGTAAGATTAAATCAACTTAAATATTGAAATCCAAAATACCTAAATTGTTTTGAGCACAAACTTTCTCTATAAAAATATTGGCACTTTCTGTCAGATGTGAACGCATTGACATGTCATCATACAAATTTTTTTAGAGTAGGGCGACTAAAATAATTTCCTATAACAGATTTAGTGTTGGTTGATGAAATTAAATTTCCTTTTGTTTTTTCTTTTATAAATAAATTATGAGAAATAATTTGTATTTCCAAACAATAACGCAATGAAGGACAAACTGTACAAAAATCATGAAAGCAGGACAAAGAGGGACATAATTTGTTGGACTGACAAACGCTGCCAAAACGGGGCTGTCCCTCCCAAAACGGGACGTATGGCAACCTTAGGTTAACTAAATGTTGCGGTGAACGGCTCAGACGTTGATGATCGAAAATTTACATCGTATTTGCATTGTTGATGGTAAGGTTCAAGCCAAATAAGGAAGCCCTTAAAAATACATAGCCTTAATCGAAAATGTATTCATATTAAAACGTCAAAATTTAAATGTAAAATAAGGCTTATTAAGTGTGACTATATTTTGGTAATTTCAATTGGAATTTTTCTAAAAATCCCACAGTTTGTGGATAGCATTTTTCTGAAAAGTTTATAGTCAAAACTTTAACTAATCTGGCTGAATATGTCAAGTGCTCGTGACAGTCGCCTGTAAATAATCAATTGTTCTGGAAACATCTCTGTTTTATACTCAAAACTTCATTGAATTTTATGAATCGCCTGTGATATGATATTCAAGCGACTATATCCAGATAATTCCAGATAGAATTTTTCTGAAAATATCTCAGGTCTGTAGCCCAGATTTTAACAAATCCCGTAAACTATAGCAATTCAGATTGTCCAGTGCTCGTGAATCGTAATTTAATCGACTATAATTCAAGTTTTTCCCTATAACATTTTTCTCGACCTGTATATATGTAGTTCTCCACTGAAAACTTGTTGAATTTTTTTGTTGAAAATTTGACGAAAAACTTAATATTTTTGTTTTGATGTTTTAGAAGTAATAAATTTGTTTTTATTATTGTCAAAATTTAAAGGCCACAATTAATTCGATAGCCAGAAATTTTTTTGCGAAAAAAATACCAAAATTTGAACGCTTGTATTGTGGTCAGTGTTGTGCATCTACACGTAATTCGGAACTATCAACTTCTTGTTGCCGAAAACAGTGTAGACAATTCATTTTGGCGTTGACAATGTCGACAATTCGTAGAGTATGTAAAATATTCGTAGACGTGGAATGTGGATAATTTAAAATAAGGTTACGTTTTTGCATCTCATTGAGAGGGCTTGAAATGAATCATTAAAATTTAGTTGAACCCGTATGTGAGATAGCGTTGAGATCTCAGCTATTCATATATTTTAAAAGTTCACGATTGAGTTGAATTACTTCATATGGCTCAGGCTTGTAATCAGCTTTATTGGATGCTTAAACAAACATAATCGCTTGGAAATTTAATGACTACATACATGTATTTTTAAAGTTTTTAAATTCTTTTCGTTCATTTCCGCATTCCATTTCGGTTTGCTCTTTTGTAAGACATATGTATTTGTGTTATTGGAATGGAGTGCATATTGAGAAGTTTAGTGGAGCATTTGCCGAAGTAATCTACGATTTTGAAATATACCACCATTTGAAATAGGCCGATAGTCCACAATCAATTTCAGCGAACCAGTAAAAAGTTGCTTGATGACTAGCACGGCTATCCTTACTTTCAACGTGTTTCTTCTACTGACTCTCAATACATAAGTCGCGCCGAACCTTCTTAGGAGTAAATTGGCAGAGATTTTTATCTTTGAAATATTGTGCGAATGCCTTAATTCCAAGACATTAAGCTTCTGGTTTTCATTGGACATAACTTTATCAATTCCATATACAGTTGATTTAACGCCAAGAAATGTTGATCAATGTTCAATTTGTTTGTGCCATTTGTGACATAATGGGAAAGTTATTTTGGTAAATTGTCCAAAAATACAGTCATGGCTAAAAGTATTGAGCACCCATGATATCTTACAATTTTTTGGGAGTATCAATTTGAAATAAATTGAAACAATTTTTATAGGTTCACATTACTATTTATTTATATAAAATTAATATTTTGTGGGTCCACCCTTTGCCTTAATTATGCCAGAAATTCTTTTGGGTAGAGAGCTTACAAGTTTTTTACATTCTGCAGGACGTATGGCGCACCATTCTTGGTGCAGACAGCGTTTTAGGTCTTGTTTGTTATTTATTGTGTCGCGCCTGACTCTGCGTTTTAATAAACTCCATAAATGTTCTATGGGGTTCAGATCCGTGGACTGGGCAGTCCACTCCAGAACCTCAATGCCATTTTCTCGAAACCATGCGATTGTGCGTGCACATTTATGACAAGGCGCGTTATCCTGCTTTAATTTACAGCCATCCATGTTTGTATCACCAAAAAGTGTTAAAAATGACGGCAGCAACGCAGATTCTAGGATGTTTATGTAGAATAGGTCATGCAGCTTCAGACCATTATGCTGCCCCCGCCGTGTTTTACAATTGGTACGACATACTCTGGACTAAGTGCTGCGTCTACCCGGCGACGCACAAAAGGCACACCAGGTGTACCAAAAATCTGAAATAAAGAAAATGTAGAGACTTCGGAAATCTAAAATATTTATATCGATGAATTTTATTTTAAAATCATATTATTTAAAATTATTAGGGCATAGAATTGTCAACTTACTTCAAAGTATGATTCGTCTGATCACACGATATTTGACCAATCTTCTTCGGTGAAACTTTAGTTTTTTAGGGCCCATTTATACCGAGCCTTCTTGTTTTCGGAGAGCCAGGGTTTCTTCCTGGCTTTACAGTCTTTCAAACCAGCTTCCTGAAGTCTTCTGCGAGTGGTGCGAGCAGAGATTGGTTTCTTAATTTCTACTGACAACTCAGCAGCGAAGTTTGAAGAAGTTTTTTTCCTATTTTTTAAAGCTTCTCTCACTAACTTTCAGACGTCACGGTATATGGCAATGCGTTTGTGCCTGGTTCTGTACCTAGTGTTTTAGTGTTTATCCACTAGCGGTGATCACTCAATAGAATATTTCACAGATCGGCGTGAACATTTCACAGTTTTAGAAATCTCTACTTGTGATTTCCCTTGCTCATGCAAAAGCTGTATCTGCACACGTTGTTCTAAACTTAACACTTTTTGTTTCGGCATATTGCAATATATCACTAAATTTATGAAATCAAAACACCAAAAGTGAACTAACGAATAAATACAAAATGGAAAAATAACAAATTTTATTGCTGCAGATGATTTATTGCCACGCCTGCGGTGTGAGTCACTGTTTTAGTCTTTTTTAGATGTCTTGTTTTGGGCTTGAGTCATTGATTGGTACCCACGCGGATTACTGCTTTTTATTCACCGTGCATTGACCACTTTTTTGCTAGACGTAGGTCTAATGATCTTTCAGGTATAACAGCGTCGGCTGTGGACTTGAAAATTTCTGACCACCACTTGATTGAGGTACGGTTTAAGGCTTCTCAGATACTGTTATCAAAGTCTAATTTGAACCAAAATTCCACGAGAGGAAGAAAGAAACTCAATATGTTATTGTTATATGAAAGGTTGAATCATTTGGACTGAGGGTTTATTTTTAACATCGACAATCCATCGCTAGCTCTTGAGGTATTTTTGGATAATATTTTAACTATCTTAGAATGCTGCTACACATATTTCTCGTCTAAAATCAAACACCTGCAGCCTTGGATCTCCTTCATCTTGATAATGCAGTATTTCGTGATAGCTATAATAGAATGTGCACCATAATTAATGTAGATATTTAAAAAGAAAAGGAAAGCTATTATTATAACCAAAAAAACGGTTAGACCGCGGTGATATAAAAAAAACTGGATTTTATTGAATGAGATTCTGACTCGTTAACCTAAAACGTCACTAGTCAAATCTATTTGAGCACGGAACGGAGAACTTCTTACGAGTGATCTTGAAATTGCCAATGAGTTTAATTGTTATTTTTCTAGTGTTGCTAAAGACTTAGGTGATAAATTTGACTCTAGAAACATGTCATCTAGTTTCGATTTGCCTTTTGATTTCGGTTCGAGAACGTTTTTTTATGACCCCAGTGTCTAGTTAGGAAGTTATTCAATTATTTGTGCTTTAGAACCTAAATACTCCATTGATAATGTTTGCCTGAGTAATTATATATTAAAAGCTGTTGCTGGGCATATCAGTCCCGTTCTTGCACACATTTTCAATCTTTCCTTTGAGTTGGGAGTTGTACCCGATCGACTGAAACAGCAATATAATTCCCCTTTTCAAGAATGGCTGCAAGGCAATAGGTCTATAATTAACTTTATCGCCTTGATAAAGGTAATTATTGACCTATTGCCTTGCAGCCAGTAATCCTAACAGTTCTTGAAAAGGTTGTAAAAATAGGTTTTCCAGTTTCTTAGATCATACGGGTGTGCTGAGTATTCATCAACATGGTTTTCATCAAGGTATGAGTACCGAATCGGCCTTGTTAGAGCTCCTAAATTCAATCAACATTGGTTTAAATAAAGGTAATCGTTGTGGTGCTTTATTTATTGATACAGCTAAAGCCTTCGATATGGTTGATCACAAGCTTCTGCTATCTATTATGTATGATATAGCGTTTATGGGAGTGGCAAATAAGTGGTTAGTATCGTATTTAGATGGTAGATCGGTGAGAGTTAAGGTAAATGATAAGTTAAGCGATCCGAAATTTATAGACGTTGGTGTTCCCCAGGGTTCAGTCCCTGATCTTAACCCGGAAAACTAAATTATTATTGTTTAAAATGTCTGGTAGCTTTAATATGTTTATTTTGCTTCGGGTGACTTATCACAGCAGGTCTGAATGTGTGTCTATTGGTTGCCACTCTGAGTGTTTTGATATGGAACCATTTGACTTGTTTAAATACCTTGGTATTCACTTGTACACTTGCCTTAATTGAAAAACGCATGTTAATTCAGTCAACCAATATCTGTCATCAACTGTTAGAATTTTCTACCATCTTCGTGACTATGGTCCTCCGTCGAGTCTAAAAATAGCTTACCATTCACTAGTTATGGCTAAATTAGAATATGGATTATCGTGCTGGGGTGGTTGTTATGCTGCTACTTTGTACCCTTCATATGTTCAACAAAAACTGATTTTGAGAATATTTCAAAAGAAACCAAAAACTGAACCATCTTGAAATTAATTCTTTACAACGAATATCTTGCCGTTGAAACATTTGTATGTTTATAAGGTATTGAGAGTTTTTTTTTAATCGAAGTGGTCAAGATATAATGAGAAGCGATTTTCATTACAATTTTAGCGGTAACCATCAATTTATTTGTAACATCACAAGATTTTTCAATGACCAATTCCGTCGCTCTATTCTGGTCGCTGCACCAACCTTTTTTGATGCGTTGCTAATTTACATAAAGAAGGATATTCATTTGAAGTCCTTTTTACCTAAAATTAAACAATGGCTATTTGAAACTGTTGGTATCTCCTTTTTATTCAGGGTTATTACATAAAAAGTGTTGTTTTTAGCCACATATTATGAAGTTGAAATTTAAATATTATTGTTATTATTTTTATTATATATTTTTAATTATATGTAAGTACTGGTAATGGTAATGGTAGTAATAGTATTAATATATTAGCAATTTTATTGTAATCTTTTTATCATATTTATAATATGCTTATTAAATTGAAAATAATGCAAATTTGCTTCTGCCGACTTTCGACAAAAAATTCGTTATACATTTTAAATAATTAAATAAATTAAATTAAATTAATAATAATAATAATGTCGCAAAAATAATAAACAAACTAAAGGGGTTGTTTTCTGTTATACTTATCGTGTACGCCCCAAATGTATAGGGTGCTCAATACTTTTGCCCAAGGCTGTATGATCAAGAACTCTTTTTCTCCAGAAAAAAATTGACACGAGAGTTTCTGTTTGCGTTTTTGGTTAGTTTTGAGACACATATCTCGACGTCCTAGTACCAAATTCTGACCATTATGAAATCCAACAGTTGAAAACACGTTGAGTAAAATCTCGGCCAACGTTATGAAAATGTTTAGCACTATGAAATTTTCAAATAAAATTGGCGATGATTTCATTATTCATGATAGGGGACCGGACCAAAATTTTTAGATAGCAGATATTCTTTGGGTGAAATAACATAAAATGTTACAATCGCAAAAATGTTATGAAAAAATTTTGTGGTGCCAATAATTACATCAAATGGCTTAGTTGGTTCGTTGGTTTAAGGTCATGGAGTTCGAAAGTGACTTGGGAAATGGTTATTGAAATAGGTTTATGATTTTTTAAGACCGCTGTATAAAGTTGTGACCGGGGGTGACTTTAGAGTTTTAAATGCTACTATGAGCAAAACTATACAGATAATGATGGTAGATCCGTAGATCGAAATTCGATTTGAGAGAGATTCGGATCGTTCCGCAATTCTATTGCTTTAGTATTGTTTATATGCAGTTCGTCCATCATTTCTAAAGTAAGAATTTTCTTATTTTCCGTTTCTTTAGGGAACATATGTAGAATGGCAGGTAGCACGTAACGTGAGGTTGTGATACTTCTCTCGAAGTAAATGATTTTCCTTCGATATCTATTGAGAGGTAGAGAAAGGTCTTATGATCCTTTTACGTAACAACTCGTTTACATGCGTTTACCACTTCATCTTTTAGTGACATAGCGTACGGATAAGCCCTAGAATAAACTGAATTATCGGATCTGGTACGTATTTCACCTTTCATTCGGGTTTTGTAAGTTTATCGTTTATCCGGGTCTGCGAATAATTTCGGACATCTTGTTACTATACTGAGGAGTTGCTAAATTTGTTCGTCGTTTAAGTTAGAGGTTCGTAAGTTAACCTTATTGACTTATGGAGTTAAGAACTTAAGTTGTTTAAGCGGGATTTTTGATATTAGAAAAGAAAAGATGGCCCTCGTTAGTGTGAATTACGGCTTGGAGATATCTCAATGAGCCGTTCCCTATTATTACGTTGAAGGAGGTAAGGGTAGATAGTATGTAGAATTGAAATTTTGGAAAATCAGAGCCGAATAAATTTATGTGAACATCATGAGTTATTTTGGCACTCCCGTCAACAGAATTGGCAACAAATGGTTTTGTATTAGGTATCGGATTTCTCACATATTTGTGGTGTATAAAATTTGTATTGGAATCTGTACCGACTAGAAATTTTAGGGTCTTCGTGATTAAACTGATCATTAGAGTCATAATGGAAATTTTCTTGCTGCAGTTCTTCGGAAGAAAGCGGTCTTTTATTACTTGTATCAGTATGATAAACTCTTTATAACTTGGTGGGCCCTTGCCTGTTTAGGTGGGATCAGTAAAGGCTCTTTTTGAGGAAATTGATTATATTTCGGTCGGTTGACATAATTAACCTGACGAGTTTGAACAATTCGTTCTATATACTTGGGTATTGGTTTTACTATGAAAAGGGATATTTGGATTATATCGCCTCCTAGGAGAAATAGGTAGAACGATAGGATTTTTCTTTTGAAGATTATGGTACTTAGTTAAAATACGAGTTTTATGGATTTATCTAGCAAACGGCCCAATTTTGCCAAATTGCGCCACGGAACGATTGTATTATAATTTGTCTAAAAATAGGGCTTGAGCGCTGTTCATCTTGATTGTTTTTAAATTTAACTTCATCAACTATATAATCAAGAATACGGGGTTTTATTTGTAATGCGTCTCTTCAAACTTAGTATTTCATTTAAGTTTAAAAGATTTCCATTATTGGCCACCAACTACACCATAAAGCAAATAGTTTTGGTACGAGATAATAACATGAGTTTTGGGGCAATTTCTGCCATGATGGTTGGGACTAGGCCATACCTTTTTAACCTGTTTCTGAACAAATCACTGTCAAACTTTAATTAATTTGTTTAGAGTCCATTCGAATTAATTAAAAAATTTTATGAATTTTGACTGAAGTTCTGAGTTTCGACCATGCTTAAAGTTTTTTAGCGTTTTTTTTAATCCCATAAGTTTTGCTGTTCGTTCGAATTTAGCTTCTGTTATAACAAGAAAAAGCGACAATTCAATGAAATTTTAATTACCACATACACCACAAGCCTCATAAGAGTTATTCCAGTTGGCAACTGAATATGATTTCTTCTTGTGCTGATAATAAAAATGATTCTTTAATTAATGTAAATTTGTAATATTATTTCTAACCCATTGAGCTTTAAGTCTTTTAAATATTTAGGACTAATTTATTCATTTAATATTGGAATCTAGCGAAATTTTGGCGCTAATAAAATATCAACCGACAAATTTCAACTGTCATGTCCATTATTACAGTATTTATTTAATATTAAATGAGACATCACAAATCGTATTTTGTTCTTATGTATATTTCGCCGAGTGTATTAACCAGCATCAGAATAATTTTCTAAGTAACCGAATAACCCGGAGATATAAAAAATCATAAATATTCAAATTTCATAAATAACTTAGTTATGTAGGCAACGTTAGTTGATTTAGAGCAGGTAACATTTAGGAAGGAAATTTTCTTTTATTTATATTTTAGTCAGGTCTATTGAACGAAATATTAGGTATTTGCGTATATATATATATTGGCATTTCTTTAGGGAATTTTATGTTACTTTTAATATTATAATTTACACAAACATATAAACATAATACGTATACAAATAAAATGAGAGCCAGTAAGGGAGTAAAATGAAAAAGGTCAAGTCATTAATCAACCCTTCATTCAAAGCATCTTTTTTCCGGCGTTATTGTTGGTTCATTGTGCTTTTCCATGAGTATACAAAAGCAAAAAAGTCAACAAAAAAAAAAAAAAAATTAATGAATGAAAAATAAAATTATAATAATACAATATTATAATTTAAATAAATCACTTTCCAAGCTTTTGTTGTTGTTGTTGTTGTTGTTATTCTATTGTTGTTCATATTATCATTATTGTATTAATTTATCAAAAGCTCTTTATTAAATTTTATTTTTGTAACATAATAGATTTCTCTCCATTCCGGTCCCATTCCAAGTTACATTATTTTTGAAATTAAATTAAATTTATTACAATATCGATAAATTTACAAAACTATTTAGTTTCCAATAATCATCAATTTACAATAAAATGGCAAAAAAGTCAAAAAGTTTCTTGTGCTAGACTGCTACTATTAAAATGTAGACGTATTATAAAATGATAATAGGAAACGACAAACTTTTTTTTTTTTAAATAATACATCTGTAACAAGAACTACAACACACAGACGGCGATGACGAAACCTGGATGAATGTACAAGAAGAAATTGAAAATAGATTTTCATTTGCATTCTTGAAACGTTGAAAAGTTGTGTTGTAATTTATAAAATGATTTTTCTAGTGTAAATTTATGCTGTGTTATGTCAACAATTCTTTAATCTTCTTATTAGTGGTAAAATGGATATTGGTTCAATTTATGGTACATTAATAGTTATGCAGTAGTTACGGAAAATTCTATACAAAATTAATAGCGTAATTGGTACGATTTTCACTTTCTACGAAATACTCTAGGGTGCAACGTAATACAAATTACTTAATTTTATAATTCTCAATTTAACGAAACTACTAGAAATTGATATGCGTGAAGTTATTACAAATCCTCCCTCGTTAATTTTTTGACAGATCAAAGACTAGAAAATAAAAATAAATTCGATCAAAACAAATTTTAAAAATTGAACGCGAATTAATGTTTCATTAAAAACTAGTCGATCGATATTTTAATGCTTTGCTTGGAATAACACGGTTTCTTGCACGATTTGATCTTGTCATTGGTGTTTCACATTGCACAGTTGGATTTTCATTGTGTTTTCTTGGAAGTGTTGTTGTTTGTGCCGTATCGTTGTTTACAATCCCTTGTGGAGATTCCCATATGCCACAGGTGCTCCATGTCGTAAATTACTACGACGACCACTATTTGATGTTTGAGAATTTTTTTTATGCTCTTGCAGAAGATTGTAAGTTTCGCGATTCTTTTTGCACGTCATTTACAAAAATTAGAAAAATGTACGTTTTTACTCTCCTTGTTTTCCAATTGTTGTTGATTTTTTTTTTTTTATTTATTTAAATTAGTACAACTGAATACAATTCCTCTAGTAATTTTTCTTTCTTAATTTAGTCACTTGTAAATGAGAAGAGGCCCATTGGCCAGCTCCATTTATAGGTTATTTACTGAAGTAGTTTTTGCTCTGGTGTCCTTAATCCATTAAATCAATTGGTTTCGTTCTCTGCAATCGTCTTGCTGCATGTGAAGTGTGCAACATAGCACGAAGCTCTTCATTTACGTGTTGATAGATACGTTGTCCATGAATTGCAGCAAATTTTTTTATTTCTACTTGAACCGTCGGGATATTTAGATCCCTATGAAGGTCATCATTCCTAATGTACCAAGGAGCGTTAACTATACCACGTAGCACTTTATTTTGAAAAATTTGTATTATTTTAATGTTGGTTTTCTTTGTACAGCCCCAGAGCTGTATTCCGTATGTCCATACAGGCTTTAGCACCTGTTAATATAATAATAATTTATTTTCGGTTGACATTTCCGAATTTTTCCCGAGCAGCCAATACATTTTTCGATATTTGATGCTCATCTTTTTTCTTTTTAACGTGCTCTTTCCATCTGAGCCATAGCATTATTTGCATACGGAATCTGCAGACCGTTAATGATTACAGGTTTATAACTGACTTTTAGATTGGGGAAATTCACATGCGTTGATTTCGATTCATTGAGCCCGATACGCCACATTGTTGTCCATTTTATTATTTTGTCACATGCTTCTTGGAGTTTCGTTGTCGATTCCTTAGTGTCTCCTACTGAGAGAACTGCAGTGTTATTAGCAAATGTTGCAACGGTAACATCGTTTAATTGAGGTAAATCTCTGGTGTAGAGCAGGTAAAGAATAGGTCCCAAAACACTACCCTGCGGGACTCCTGGTGAAATCTTTTTTAGCTCTGAATATTCATCTTCATATTTCACCCTAAAGTGGCGATTCTCTATGTATGATTTTAAAATCATATAATATTGTTTTGGTAAATCTCTATGTAGTTTGAAGAGTAAACCTATGTGCCACACCTTATCGAAAGCCTGCGCCACATCTAAGAAGATACTAGAACAAACCTTTTTCCTCTCTAATGTATTCTCAATGACATCTGTAAGCCTATGAACCTCCTCAATAGTTGAGTGTTTCTCTCTGAAACCAAACTGATATTCTGGGATAAGGTTTCTTTGTTCTATGGTTCTTTTCAATCTTTTGAGCAACAGTCTCTCAAACAATTTCGCTAGTGTTGGTAGAAGTGAAATTGGCCGGTATGATTTTCTATCATTCGGTGGCTTGCCCGGTTTCGGAATCATTATTACTTCTGCTACTTTCCACTGCATTGACACATGCTTTTTCGTGAGGATCGATTATTATTATTTGCCCTGTTACCAGATCGTAACCAGGAGCTTTCTTAACTTTTATGTTCTTAAATTCAGCTTTTAGTTCTTTTAATGTTACTTACAGGCCTGATCTCTTCAAAATCAGATATTCTGGGCGTATCAGCAGTGTTTTCGTAACTGGTCTGCCAACCTAGAGGTTGAAATGTGTCTTCAAGATGTTCAGCAAAAAGGTCAGCTTTATCTTTCGCACTTCTAGCCCATTTTGTTGCTTTCCAGATGGAGTAGTCATTATCTTTAGATGGAGCTAGGGAACAAAGGTATTTTCCAATTGTTTCATTTTTCACTTTTTTTATGAGTGCCTTAAGTTTGATGCACAAGTTGTTTAAGGTGGTTTTATCTTGCGTAGCCTGCCATTTCTTTCGGGCTTTTCGTTTTTCCTGCACTAGTTCTCTTACTTCTATTGGGTAAATAATGGAGTTTTCTTTCCTGGATGATAATTTGGGGGTGCATTCCCAAGCCGTATGACATCAAGGAGCTTGTCTAGTTCCTCTTCTATTTCATTTTCACTTTTGATTGGCACCTGAAGTTCTGTTTTTTCTGCTACCAACTGCTTAAACAGTTCCCAATTTGTTTTGTTGTTTGTGAGCTGTGGTGAATTTGTTTTTTCTATTACATTTTCACTAACCGTCATAATAACAGGAGAATGATCATATGTTACACTTTCATCATTTTCTAAGAAAATGTAGCGTTCCGATATACCTTTAGTGATGTAGAAATCTATTAGATCTGGGACTTTGTTAGGATCAGTTGGCCAGTACGTTTGTTTCCCTCTTGAGGAAAATTCACAATTTGAGTATTGGCCAGCTGCAAATAATTCTTTGCCTTTTGGAGAGATTAATCTTGAACCCCAGAAGGTATTTTTTTGCATTAAAGTCACCTCCAATAATGAAGTTACTTCCTAATGTCTGGAACAAGTTAATTTAGTCTTCTTTCTTTAGGTTATACCGTGGGGGGCAATTAATCACAGATATATTACAGTTGTTGTGATAGCCAATATTAACTGTCACGGTGGTTACTTGCATGTATTCTTTTTCTATTTTTAATTCTTCATGATGTTTGATAGTATCCCTAATAAATATAGCTGACCCTCCTCTTGCTCGTTCTACAGGGTGTGTGGTATGGTAACAAGTATACCTCCAGATTGATACATAGGTGCTGCTGGTAAGATGTGTTTCTGATATTAAGCATATATCAATTTTCTTAGTTTTTAAAAATAGTTCTAATTCTTTTAGATGTTGTGTTAATCCGTTTGCATTCCATATGGCTATTCTTAATGAGTAGTTTTGATGTCTGGTTTCTGCTCCGGAATTATGAGTTGAGCTATGTATTGCATATATTATTTATGTTTAACTATTTTGGAACTTGGTATTTCTAGCAGATTAACTCGATCCAGAATTAACTTATTTAGCTTATTCTGTTCCTCCAGGCTCTTTAAAACTGCTTGGATAGTGTTTTTGAAATTATCGGTGCCGTTCGTCTTATTTTCTTTCGAATTTGAAGACGCCTGAGCATATGTGTAATTCTCCTTATGCATAGATGCTTCATTTCTTACTCGATCTTTGTTTGGATGACTTAGAGGGCGTTTGCGTGCCAGATCCCTATTAGTAGCTGCTTTGCAACCTCACATCCTCGGTAGCTGGCTGGATGCTGCCCATAACAATTTATAGATTTTACTGGTGCTCCTTTAGAAAAATTTCAAGTTTGTTCAGAGCAGTAATTTTATACTCTTGTTCCGTAACATTACTCATTACACTTTTTATTTCTGAGTAGTTGGTTACTCCTACTATAGAAAATGTTGGTGGGGCTTTGGCTGTGCTTCATTTTGTTGAGCTGGTTGCCGTTCGAGTGATTTTTCTACTTCTGGTGAGGACTCAGCGATATTTATTGGTGGAGCGGTGATTTCTCTTATGGTTTAGTTGCTTTTTGTTGTTCTCGAGGTAGTTGTTTCTTGATGATTAACTGTTTTTAGAAGCCTCCTCTGAAGTTGATGGTAAAGTTTCTGCCGTTTCTGGTGAGTGTTGAGCTTTCCTTTTCTTACTTGATCTTTTACTCCGTTTCAAAATCCAATTTGTTACTCTTTCTAATTCTTCTTCATCCGTAGGGAATGGATTAATGTCGTCATCGGTTGTAGGGTTAGGTGTCGTCCCAAGTTCTGCACGTGTTTCAACTGCTTTTTTGAGTTCTTCATTCTCTTTCTTTAAAATTGTGAATTTTTCTTTCAATTTAGTTGTAAATTCCTTTATTTCTCTTAGTTGTTCACGGAGTTCGGCATTTTCCTTCTCGTACTGAAATATATTTTAAGTTGAAGATCTTGATGATCTTGGTAATTTGGAACTTCGTCAAAATGGGTTAAACAATGATTGGCCCACCCCAGAATCTATTTGGCCTGCGTCCGAAGAGCGTGGGTTTGTCAGCATATCTGCTGCTGTACCACCTGGGGTACTACTTTCCATATTTGTTGTACTCATTGTTTGATTTAGCCAATTTGTACCACTGGCATTTAATCCCCGGTAGCACTTTGCTACTGCCGAGGCAGTACCAGCCCCCCGTGACGAGGACGCGGTTACCTTTGTGTTACCTAGGTGTACACAGAGATAGCCAAAGCCCTTTCAATACCCTAGGCTGAGGGGCATTGTTGTTGATGTGACGATTTTTCATAGTCATCGGTTATGATGACGATGTTCTTGGTTGTAATTGATTTTGAGGCCGTCTCCAAATACCATAGTTTGTGCCAATAAGGTACATTCTTTTCCCCCAACGATTCCACGATTTTCCATTTTTGTGGACTTCTCGTTGAAAAATCTTTAGCGTAAACTTTGTCATCGACGTTGTATTTGGTCGATATAGTGCAACAGTGCTTACGGATTCATTTATGATAGTATAGTGCGAAGCTGTCGATCGTGTAACACAGTTCCACGGGTGATTTTCTAAACTTTAATAGGGCGTTTCAACACATTTTGTTCATAAATGGCCCCGCGTAGTCGATATGAACTCTTTGTCATGGCTCATCTAGTGTTGGCCATTCGGAAAATTTTTTGTTCGTTGACGATGCGTTGAATTGACAGTTTTCACTACCTTTGACGATTTTTTCGATGTCACGGTCGATGCTTGGCCAGCAATGTCGACGAGCCATTCGGGTGACACCCTAATGTCCATCATGTAGTACCTTCGGTGTTTTCTCTTGTGGGGATGACAATTCGGAGATATTCTGTCTGTAAGGAACGGATATCATTAAACTTGTATAGCTTGAACGATGCTTAAAAAAATCTTAGAGAGACGATTCAGAGACATTTAATTTTTCAGGCCAGCCGTTTATTTCGTAGGACTTCACTTTTACGAAGAATAGGATCGGAGCGAGTGTGTTGTGCTAATAAATTGTAATCGATTTGATAATCGAGAATGCGATCATAGTAAATTTCATTGATTTGAAAACAGGCCTCTTCGCATTTGCCAAAATGTTCATCCGGTGCACAAGGTAAACGCGATAGTGCGTTAGCGTTGCCGTGGTATTTGTTGATTGTCCACCATTGAAGACGGTTGATTGAGTGAACCGGTAATTTTTTGCTAGGGTTAAATAACGAGACCAATGGCTTATGGTCGGTAACCAATTAGAATTTGCGACCTTGCAGGTATTGATCGTATTCATCTTTTTCGATTTGCGAATACCCATCTTGTGTTGTTCTCTCGCTGTGAAGTGTTTTTCAAAGCAAACGCAATTGGATGTTCAGTCCCGTCAGGGTAACGATGAGAAATTACGGCACCGATACCGTACGAACAAGCATCCATCGCTAAAATGATAGGATACTCGTTGCGGAAATACATGTATTAACGATGACTTCAGTTCATTGAACAATTTTTCCTGTGCTTCACACTAGTAAAATTTCACGTCCCGTCTACGTAGTTGATTAAACTGTGCAGCTACCTGAGAAAAATTATTGATGAATCGATTTTAATTGTTCATTTTACCAATAAACGAATCCACCTCTTTCACGTTTCACGGTCGTTGTAGATTTTTTATCGCTTTGACGTTGGTCAACGTTGGATGAACTCCGTTACGGTCCATGATATGACACATGTATTCGATTTAAGGCATCGCAAATTCGCATTTGTTTAGTTGTAGTTTGAATCCATTGGATTCTAATCGTGTAAATGTTCTTCATTGTTAGCACCGGATATAACGAGATTGTCTAAATATACTGCAAACCACATAAGTGGTGCAGTGGTTAAAGCCTCGGCACTTAGACCGGGAATTACTGGGTTCGAATACTATCAGAGGCTGGATGCAAAGCGGATTTTCGTCATCGATTACGATCGGTAATGTTAATAAACACAACTTAGAGACTCTTGTTGGAGTGCAGAATTCAGTGCCGACCCACCGTCCATGTCAATGTATAGGTTAGCAGGGAGCTTGCAATGTACAGGTGGTATACTGTAATTGTGTGAATGGGTGGTCCGTGCGTGAATGAAAGGGTATTATTTGACCTTCAAAGGACATTAAGTCCACTGGACAATTAATACTTCCTTAAAAAAAAAGAAAAGAAAAATATATTTATAAAACAGTTGTGATTTGGTTCAGCAGTCTTTGAAAAATGCCTGGTACGCTAGATATTCCAAAAGGCATGCGTTCATTTTCGTATAATCCGAAGGGAGTATTTATTACAAGGGATTTTTTGGATTTATCAGTAAGTTCGAGTGGTAGATATAGGCATTTTTCAGATCCACTTTTGTAAAAAATTGACCACCTTGTAATTTATAAAATAGCTCTCCGATTCAAGGGATTGGGTGACGATACATATTGACTTGCGGATTAACCGTCACTTTATAATCGGCACAAATTCGTATTCCACCATTCGGTTTCTGCACTGGTACGATTGGAGTAGCCCATATGATGATGTTTGGATTGGTTTTAAAACGTTTTGCGAAACCAATCGTTGTAATTCATTTTTTACCGCTGTACTTATGGCGAACGGTAAAACTTTGGGCTTTGCGTTTTCTTTCAAACTAATGTCTCCTTTGTATGTCGTACAATGACTCAGGTTTGACAATTCAAATAATTTTGGATGACGATTACAAATTTCAACGCACTCGACTCTCTAGATTTTCGTGAGAGGAGATTAAATTCATGCTAATAAATTACAAAATGGGTCGTGAAGTTAGTTGTAAGTTCTGAAAATGTCTTGCTTACCAGACTATACAGTTTGTTATTAATCCGACTGGCGTTCGACAGGAAAAACGCCCTTTTTTATCGTCGTCCTCCATGTCATTTGCCAAAAAAGTGCTGATTGAGCTGCGTTCCATGAAGATTTTCCGTGTTCAAAATGAACAAAAACTGTGTGGCGTGTTTTGTTGGCGTTGCTCCACATTTATAATTCTTAACCAAATAAAACAAAAATGGTAAATCGAATTATATTTTTTATCCACGACACGACTAGTGAGAATGACTTGGTCAATGTTGGCTCAGGTCTCCTACCATTAAATTTTAATATTTTGAACAATTTTGTATTTTAATCGTTCATTTTGAGCTTAGCAAGTATTCTTATAAAAAACTAAGATAGAGATTTCCGATGAACCGACCCGACCGTATATTCACTCCAAATGTTTTGAAAATTAAATCATCCCACAACAAAAGTTGAATATTCCTTCTTTCTAAAGCGTACTTCACTTCAATAAAAGCTAGCACAACCCATCCAGGGGGATAGCAAAATATTACAGGATACTTTAAAAAAAGTTAGCTGAACTATATCAAAAACTGATTTAAAAATACTTGGAAAATTAAAGGCTAATTTTAGGCTAATTAAATGTCCCATTATAATTTTTTTTGATCCGTTCGTTGGGTAGAACCGAAATCAGAACGCAAAATAAGATATATTGATATACAAACAATTTTAGGCTCATTATGACCTAACCAAACGCTCCATTAAACAATTTTAGGCTGTACTCGTTTTAGATGATATAAAATTATGATGGCTGATTTGGATTTGGGAATGAAATATCGAACAATTTCGGATTCCAGTATCGAAAAGAAGACAAAATTTCCTTCAATTAGAAGCAAAATTATTTGTTTTGAAAAGTGTAATTTCACCAAGATACAAGCGTTCAAATCTGGCTACTTTTTCGAAAAGAAATTGTATTTCGATTTTTTTTCTTCTGGTGCAATGTAAAAATAATTGCTCAAACGCGCAAGGCAGAAAATACTTTCAGGCACTATTCAGTACTTTGTAATTTTAATTTCCTATCAATATTACCCCTATAAATATATGTTATTAGAATATTTGATAGTTACTGCACCCTGCTCCAACACAGGCCTTCACCTCGCCAGCAACATGCATTGTAAAAACATTACAAAAAGCATAAATATACAACATCGACACATTTGAATTGGTTAACCTGGCGCAGCCTGGTATGGGATTTTTTTCAGAAAATCCATAAACTCAAGTGCAACAAAAAAAAAAAACTCTTAATAAGTTAAAAAAGTTTAAGTGCTTATGCAGTGTTTGACACGGTCGTAGTTATTACTAGTCTGACGGTTTATCAGACTATCGAGCCGTGCTCTCTGAATAGACATTTTTACAACTAACAAGTTAATTAGAGTTCCATCTAAAGAAGAAGTGTTCAAGATACAACATGCACGAGAGCTATAAATACCTTATAGTTACATTGATGGTTGAGTAATTATATTGTTTAAATAATTGATCAATCCCTAACACTGATCCCTTCCTAATCCCGGAAGAAATATACTCTCACTACTAGACGGTTTATCGAGATATCTTAAGATTAGAATAGGATCCACGGTTTATGGGTCAACGTAATTAAGAAAATTAAATTTTATAAAGTGAATAATTATATTTTAATCAAGAAGTGAGAAAATATAATTTTTTTTTTGAGTATACAGAATATAAATAAAAGTAACGAAGATAGTCAAATAGTAATTTAAAATAAAAATTAAATTAAATTTTCTGAAAAAGGGTAAAATTAGCGTAATTTAAAATTGGTAATAATAAGTTTCAATAATTCGAGGTTTACGAATTTGTTGATTCTATAATAGTAATTAAAGTAAAAATAAAAAAAATAAAAATAAAGTGAACTTTACTGGTGTTGAATTATAACTGATAAATTAAATCGAAAAATTAGCAATAAATACGGAAAATAACCTAATTTAGATAAGTTGATAATTCAAATAGGTTAGATAACTTAGATAATTTAATAAACATAGAAATGAAACAGAAATGACTCACGAAACTCAAGAAGCCATGGCCATGTTAAACTCCGTTCTTACGACAATGAAGTTACGGGATTCAATCAAGGACCTTCCCAAATTTAATGGGTCAAGGCACACGCTACACGATTTCATCACCAATGTTGATGAAATCATTGAGCAATGCGAAACCGTAATGGGAGTTGGGAACACACCTATTACGTTTCTTAGAGCAATCCGCAACAAAATCACAGATGAGGCGAATGAAGTCCTAACTATGTACGGTCCCACGATAGACTGGCAAGAAATCAAAGCCAACCTTACCACTCATTATGCATATAAACGTAATGAGACGTTCTTAATCAGAGACTTACACACCATATTACAAGGTGGGGACTCTACCGAAAAGTGTTATAGTCGTATTATCGAAATACAATCTATAATTTTAAACCACGTAAGGCTCAGTAACTCACCCTTAATGGTAAAGCAAACGAAAGAAACATTGTACCGAGAAATGTGCCTTTCTACGTTTCTGGCTGGAATAAGAGAACCAATGGGTTCCCTAATTAGAGCTAGAAATCCAAAAACAATTTCAGAAGCTCTAAACTTAGGCCTTCGGGAACAGAATACGTTATGTATAAGGAAACCTTTGGCAAATAACATTTCATCCCTTTCACCAAAATCGATTAATAACGCTTCTGGGTTCAAGTTAAATCATTATTACACACCCCAATGGAAATATAATCAATATGCACCCATGAATAACAAACCCATGTATTCGAGTAATGAATATTTTTACCACAAACCTCTAAATCAACCCCTAAGTCAACACCATTTAAATTCGCAATTCTTATACAGAAATCAAAATTTCCACAACAATCAACAATGTAATAGAAATCACCTTAATATAGTAATCCTAAACTACCACCAACACTTTCACGGAACTATGAACCAGAAGCAATAAACACCACGTCAAATCCAAATGGATACAAGCAACCTACACGATTTCCACCTAATCAGCCAAGGTTCCACTTTAGTCCCACAGGACTTCCCAAATGCCAAGCTCGAGAATTATTTAATTTGGAGCAACAACAAAATTATAATATGGGATACCAGTATAATGATCCTAACGAAGTGTACGATAATCATCTACAAAATTCTAACGAAATAAATCTCAATATGTACCAGGAAAATTCACCTAATTATCCGGAATATGTCCAAGATTTCGACGTAGATCACAACCATATATCAGATGTTTCTCAAGAGTCGGACGAAACGATTTTTCGGCCCTCTGCCTCAGAGAATCAATCGGATACTTGAATCTCAATTCACATGAAACAGTTAGCCCTTTACCCTATATCCATATTCAAATTAATCCAGACACCAAATTAAAATTCCTAATCGATACCGGAGCTAATCAGAGCTTGGTAGATCCAAAATTTATTATCCCATGCAAAACTTCAAATTATTTCACACCATTTATTAAATAAAAAAGAATTAAAATTCGTCGACGAACAATTGCAATCGCAAAACGTATATGTTCACTCTGAGCACAATATTCATCAACTATTACACCTGAAAGCTTATTATAATCAATCATTAAACACATTTTCAATCGAAATTCCAACTTTTCGAAGGCATCTTTCAAACAATACTATCTACAGCCAACTACTATAAACAAAACCTATTCCATATACATCCCATATAATATCCTAACCCTCAATGATCAAATTTACCAATATATGAACAAACCATGCGAGGAAATCGTAGACCAATATTATTGCCAACAAGATAACCTTCAACTAACCAACGATAGTTGTGTGGCCAGAATCATATTGAATCAACCAGCACACTGCAACATAATCAAATCTGCACTGCCTGAAGAAATTATACAGCTCTTCACACAGTATATATATATATATATACATCAATACCAATACGCCAATGGAATTTACACCAACATTATGTGGTCTCCAAAACCAAAGACATATTCAAGGAGTCAAATTACTAAAACTACTGGATTGTTCCGTAACTATAAACAATACCGTTTACACCAACACCGCCCCAATATTTTACGAAGATCTCATCAATTTACAACCTTACCATGAAATAAATACCAACGTAATTGAGGTACCTATAGATCTACCACAACTCAATAACTGAACTTTAATTAATATGGAAAAACTTCGAGAACTAGATCATTCTGCAGCATTTACCCACCATCAAACAATTACATGGACCATAAGTGGCATTTTGTTTACATTCATATTTGGTTGCATACTCTTTATACGATATTTTCCTGCATGTACCAAACGGAAATTAAAATCAAATCCACACGCTGCTGATAGCACTGATGACAGTACCAACCATATAAATGTACAGTCATTTCACCAACACAGGCCTTCACCTAGCCAACAACATGCATTGTACAAACATTACAAAAAGCATAAATATACAACATCGACACATTTGAATTGGTTAACGTTCTTAAAATTGCAACACGATAAGCAATTAAGCAATTAAAGCGATTAATTAAATATCGATTGCAATTCGACATAGGGCTTAACGTTCTTATAATTTTGACAAGATCATCAAAATTCATATCATTATTTTATTTTTAAAGTATATTTGGTAACCGACGACATAAGTCGTCTTAATGTATTTAACAAATAAATAAATTAAAATTTCGTTATATCAAAATAAAATCAAAGTTGGAAAAAAGGGAAGTATATAAGTGTTTTGTTTATTTTCCGCCAACGACTGCTCGAACCCTAAATATAACTCGCGACATCTCTTGGCAAATAGACTTATTTATCGTGATGGAGACTTCTGCCGGCAAGCATAGGGTACCATAGAGAAATTATAAAATATGTATTGTATTAATCTATTCGTGCTATGCATAATTTTCACATCACGGCATGCCGACAAATTGGCAACATTTGAAATCACTAACAGTTTGATTTGTTCCTTTCTCAAAATATTATTTTTCTATTGTAACAATTTCCTTTCCCAAAAATAATACGATTTCACTACAAATAAGAAAATAGCATTGTTACGGAACAAAACCAAGTATTTAATTCCGTAGACACGCTCATCTCTGCTTTTTATGGCCTAACCAAATTCCCCATCAAAAATGTTTTAGGTTCTATTCGTTCTTGACCGAGCTCTTAGAGTAAGCCTAAAATTATTATTATGTCAATAGATTTTGTTTTGTGGTGTAATTTTGGGTTTGGCCCGATTTTCCATTTGCGTTCTAGCACCTTAAACAAAAGGGGTTTTAACTATGAATACTAAAATAATTCAAGGTTATGATGGCTGTTCAATTGACGAATATAACATTTAGTATACTGTCCCAATTCAGCAAATCGTCAACTATTCATCATCCGTCATTTGACACTTATGCTACCGAGATTTGTCATGTCAGTTATATGATGGCAATCCAAGGGTTTTATTATTATTAGCTCTATACGGCGGTTGTGGCGACGTCCATTGAGTATAGTCTGTTTTTCTTCCTGATATTGGTTTATGTGCATCGAGCTGTTTTGCAACATTTGCTCTGCTTGCAACTATTGTAATATCGTGGTTCCACCGTGCTTCTGTAATATTACAAGTTTACGTGAAATTTAGTCAAAAAACCTTGCTAGTATGTTTTCTAGGATATCTAGAGTTGACTTAGGATCTGCATTACTTGAGTGGATGGTCCCTGTATTTGCTTATAATACACAATGCATACGCTTGCACTGTCATTAAAGACTTAAGACTTATCAGAATAATAAATACTGAATAAATTATATAAAGAAATCGGATTTAGGTAATTTACTATGACATGGTCAATCAACACAAAATTGTTTTCACTGCAAAGATTATTAGGAAGAAATCCAGAACAATGGAGCAAAGCAGTTGGTGTGTCAATCATAGTTCCCACAATCCTCAAGCAAACGATTCTCTACATTTTCGCAGTGGTTTTTGGCCACTTCCGGTTACAGTATATATACCAGTATTTATATATTTTGGTTTGGAAATTAAAATTGTTTGTAATCCACTGACAATGAGTTAACGACAAAGCACCACAGGTGTTGAGATTGAACTCCTATCTTTATACATATCTTGCGGCTAGTCACAGAAATCGTTGCGCTACCCATTTCTACACCACCTTACAATCGCTATATCAGAAAGTTATCTCCAAATTTGAATTCACTTTAAATACTCTCCTTGAACGGATTTATGTAATCCCACAACCCTAGATTGACGGTGTTCATTACTCTATTAAAAAGCTATCTGGTCTGTCTCCTCAGTCTTCTCTACTCAACAGGCCTTTACTGCTAGTACATTATACAAGTTTTTGGGTTTGATCTAGCATTAGTAAAGTACCATGTTTGAATATACTGGGTTACGTCCTTTGATCATTTTTCTTTTTCTCTCTACCTTTCACATCCCATGAAAGGATTTTGCTGCCTGCACGATGGACCAGGTCTTGTTAAATAACGTACGCATACTGGTTGTTGAAGGGACAGTTCCCTTATTATTCGTTGTGATCGGAATCGTTCAACGTGACCCAGCCATTTAGCTTTGTTGGATTTAATAAATTCAATAATCTCACAGCCTTCATAGAGACTTTTGATTTCAAAATTCATTCAAATCCGATATTCGTTGTTCACAACCTTAATGGACCAAAAATGGATCGGCCTTTCTTTCAAATGTTGATTATTTTGTATTTGTATAGACATCGTTTTTGAAGTTATAAGTAACCTGCGACATTTAAAGATTCACTCAAACAGCACATGAGCGGACCTGATGTTCTTAGCTTACAGAGAGAAATAATCATTTCTAGAATTCCGACAAATATAATTTCGCTTTAAAGGGTTTAGTAGTTGATGCCAAAATTTGTCCAAGATCTTTCTCAAAGAGAACAACTGATCTGCCGGTTTTGGTGAAAAACACATTGATAGTCGCCGATGAATGTATTTAGCAAGCATTTTGCAGGCGGTGTTTAACAGAGCTATACCACGGTAATTATCACATATGAGACTATCGCCATTTCATCAGTGCGGTTTTCGGTCCCTATAATATTTCTGGGAGGATTCCGGCAAGAACGGGTGCCTTTTCATATTTTAATTTTCTAATAGTTGCATAGGGGTGGTAAACTGAGAGAAGATCAGTCGCGGTTGTTCTCAACTCTTCTTTCGTGTCTTTGATGGTTGTGGATGTTGTATTGAAGTCTTTAGTAAAGTTTCCCGCATCGGCAAAACTTTCTCTTGAGTTTCCTTTTTCCTCATATATTTGCGCTTCTTTTCCTGAAGTATTTGATCGCATTTTTTTGGCGTGGGGATGTTCTGTGTGAGTGCTCCTCGTTTTTTAGTTTTTATTGTGCTGGTTTAGATGTTAAGTGATAGCTGATTGTTAACGTTGGAGACAGTTTTCATTTTTTAGTACATATGTATTTCTGCGCCCAGTTTTCATTGTTTATCATCACAGATCGTAAAAATTGTTGAAAAATTCCATTTCATGATGATTGTAATGAACACAACCCTGTCGGAGTGTTGCATGATGTTACTCATGATGTATTTCTGCTTAACTAAGAATAAACCTTTGACATCAACTGATGCGTCTTACTTCGGTGGTCGCATCAGCATTGACAATGGTTGTATTTCTTTGTGCGGAATCTTATCACCTAAATCTGCATGATGATCGGACGGAAATCGATGATATACAGGTGTGGTTGATATACTGTGCGGTCGATGAGAAAGCCGACTCCAAACTATCCTTCGTTCTTAAGCTCGCTTTAGTGGATACAGTGTGACGGATATGGATCCCACTCACAGACCAACGAAACATGGATACAAGCTTGAGTACAAATTGACTAAAAATTTCTCTTGATAAACGTCATAAACCACGATTGTTATTCTCGTTCCAAACTTCAAAAATAAAATGATTTCTAATATAACTAAAGGCCTTCAAAAGCTACCAAACAATGTACTACTCGATTAAATTGAAATTACAAATATAAATGATATATAAATGATATATATATTCGAATTTCTTAATGTACATGATTTAAAAGCATTTCAATTCGAAAACTTAAAATGATTTGGAAAAGTTCAGATCACATCAGACAGCTATAACCAAACGCTTTAACTTTTCTTTTATTTTTGGTAATTTTTGTTAGGATTTCAAATACTTTGTACTATGGACCTAAGTTAAAATCATAAAACGTTTTAAATACCAAAAAATGGTGAATACCGATAAACAATGTGTCTAACAATTTTCGCAACCTATGCATAAAAAAAAACTGTATGCCTATAGTTGCAAGTACATTCCAAAAACATAAAATGTTTTGATTGATTGATTGATTGATTAGAATGTACGGCCAAGACTAAGCAAGGATCCCGGATACGCCGGGCCAACCGTACACCCTTTTTACATATAACAAGATGGAGGGATAGGAAAGGTTGTTAGGTATGATAGACTTGACCCGGTTACAGACACCTAAGTAGTCAATAGTTAGTAGAGCACAAGACGGCACAATTATTTTTATTTTCCGGGATATAAATAATCAGCAATCAACATCCTAAAAAGTAATTGATTAATTAGTGAATGTCCTGAAATATAATTTCATTATTATGAGTGATGAAATTTTATTTAATATCATTTCCTCATATCAATTTACAATAACGCGACGCCAGGCCCGCCACACACCTTTATTATAGCATCTTAAAAAAAATTGATAATCAATAATGTTGGCATCTTAATGGTAAATTTCCTGAAATAAAATGTCATTATTATACGTTAGAGAATCATTATTTTGTACGATATAATTAAATTATTCTTGAATAAAATAAATGTAATGTAATGATTATTATAACTAAATTAATTATAATTTGATTGTCGTAAAACAAATAAAATAATATAAATCGAATCCAAATATATAGTAGTATCAAACGGATGGATCCCCTCTTCAACGGATAACTTTACCATCCCTAATAAACCAATATGTTTATTAATAAAAATAAAAATGAAACAGAAATCTGGTTTCAAAAATAGCTAATCTGGAATCTATAAGGTAATATATCAATAATGAATGTGTCACAGGTTAAGAATCCCCAATACCTAAACAAATTAACCCATTACAATTTATTCCCAATCAGAATTAAATAAAACTATTAAGCTAATCAGGAATCTGTATAAAATGACAGAATTAGTAATAAGTAGCTATTAGAAAATAATCTAATTAAAGAAGTGCCATGATCCCAAAAATACAAAAAAACATCTATGTATCAATATTTGTCTGGTTATAAATTTTATTGTGTAGCCTCCAAGCCAAAAATTAAGTCAACCCATAAAGTTTACCTCCACCGACACTTCAATGTTACATATAACCATAATCATTTAATCTATTAAAATAATATTAGTAAACCAATTGTCGTGAGACAAATTAAATCTTAAATATACAATTAAATTAAATTAAAATAAGAAAAATTACAATTAAATTGTAATTACAATTCGACCTATAATTAAAAATTTGTTATCTGGTTAATAGTGGAAATCTATTATATTCCTAGCGACTGTGATTGTCACCTCAATGCAGTTCTTGAAGCAAACTAACTTCGATCTGAAACCATAAATGGCGGTTAACAAACACGATCAATTTGGAAGCTTTATACCCAGTAAAACCTATTGAAAGAGCTTATAAGGAATGAAATTTTTAATTACAAAATATATATCTAAACCAACTCAACCCGGGATTAAAACGTTTATGTACAAAATTATAATTTATTAATTTCTAATAATAAAACTCAGTATGTATTGATAGCTGTCCAATCAGAAAACTATAAATAAAATATAGTATTAATGTTCATTATCTCAGACGGCTTAAGAATCTTAAAATATTTAGAAATGTTAACACTTTAAAATGTATTATTATTAGTAAGTCAAAATACGACCAAGTAGACCCCCCAGTCACTCGAGCACAAACTCCGTTCATCCATCTTCAATTATGATAAAATACCCCTTACCCTCAAGCAAATTTTCACTCAGAACTTCACCATTCTCCGCTACGACGTCCCTAATCCGATGACTACCGTACAATAGAGAAGAAAAACGAACGAAATTACCACTCTTCATACGATCGATACACTCCTACCAGATTAAAAAGACACCACCACAGAAAATGGCAAATCTCCAAACAAAAACCACCCCAAAAACAAAAACTAATTCACCAAATTTATGATATACATACAAACAAAGTCAATGCCCAGTAGAATGATAATTCATTTATCCGCCGCACCTGCTACAAGATACAAACCAATAAAGCCAAAAAAATCCATAGCATTTGCACGAAAGCTTCTCCCCGTGTTTACTTTCCACATACGTACAAATAAAGTCCCTACATTTCGAGACGGCCACATACACATGCATAGACACTGATTAAACAGTTGTCTGATTTATTATATATTCAGAATCTACTTAAATATAAGTCCTGCTTACTCCTCTCATTGACATATATCTATTTAAAGAGAACTAACAAAGAGTGTGTTGGTTACACAAACAATGCAACGTAAATTTGATTTTTTTTTTGCTCATTTTTTTTGTTTATGCATCAACCCATTTATACTTAGTTATTTTAAAAAAAAATTACTATGGAAAAAATAGTTCCAATACATCTTTACTTAGTTATTGTTTATTTTATATGTGTGGAGTTAGCAGGACTTATATTTAAGTAGATTCTGATATATTCTTCACTCATGGTGCATTTCACACCCACATACACATTAAAACACATTTTTACATTCATTCCAAAAACATAAAATGTTTTGTAAACATTTTACAAATCAAATTTCGATAAACAAATTCCTATAATAGTTAGGAGTAGTAACTAAAACATATTCATCAAAATAAAATAGTTTTAACCGTTTGAGTCCCAAGCGACGGTGTCGAGATTTTATATCGAGAAAATATTGTGATCTGCGTTGGAGTTTATTTTTGTTATTTGCGTTTGCACTACAAATGGTTTTACGTTGTTTGGAATGCGTTTGCATTACCTCCTGGGACTCAAACGGTTAATATACCAGTTGAGTTCTTCGTTACTTATGCAACACCATCGTAATACCACTTTTTGCATTGCAAGACACTAATAATGATATTCCGGTTATTGGACCAAATTTGTTATTGATAAGAGAGATTGTTTGATAACGGGATTTTTGTCTAGACAAAAAAATTTAAATTTCGTGTTGTATTGTTTGCATTTTAGTACACTGGTGTTTGTTGTTGAGTAATAAAGTTTTAAAAGTTAGTGCGTCTGGTGATTTTATAGTAGTAGTTTAATACGGTAAAATTCGGGAAGTGATTTTTTTTTACAGTACAATAATGATATAGGTGAATCAATATAGGTGAATAGTGAATTTAATAATTGTGAATGATTTTTTGTGACATATTTGTAATGTAATATCATATGAACTTTAAAATTATTATAAGGTACGTTCAATTTTCCATTTATTATGCATATAATCGACCAAATATAGCGCATCTGAAAATCTTAATAAATCTATATTGAAGTTTGTGAAAATAAATAATAAATTATTTAATAATTGGTATTTATTATTATGGTGCGAATAAAATTCAATTCGCATACCTACATTGAATTCACATTTTAAAGTTTTGGCTGAAATCAGTCTATTGAAGAAAATTATTTTTGTATCGTTTTTAATTTTACTTATCGTGTAGAAATCTTTTCCACTATCGTGGTGCCATCTTTTTAATAAATAGTGTGTTATAAGAATAGCTTAGTGAAACCGGTTAGGTTTCAGTGGTTGACACTTAGACCATTTTTGGCCCATTGTGATACCACGCATTCACGCCACATCATTAACCCATTCACCTATTTACCTACTCACACAACTACAGTATACCACCTGCACATTGCAAGCTCCATGTCAACCTGTACATTGACATAGACGGTGGGTCGGCGCTGAATTCTGCACTCCATCAGAGGGTCTTAGTTGTGTTTATGAAACCGGTTACTCATGCTATAAATGCCACTCCTAACATGTAAAAAAATTAAATTTATATTATTGTTTAAAAAAGAATCTAAGTAACAAGTCAGTTAAAATTAATATTTGCTACCCCAGTCATCAACTATAATTTTATCCTGCATTTGTCGAACTAAAACCATGTACTAATAAGTAATATAACCACGTTCTAACCGAGGCTCAAACATTCTGAAAGCAACTAATGCAAATGAGATTTGATTTAATATTTTAAAATGCAGAAACATGTGAAACTTTATAACTCAAAACCATATGTTCTCATATACTTATGCCTCACGTCGATTTTTTGTCTAAACTGCCAACTAATAAATTTGAGGCGTAATTTTACTTTACGTATACATCGAGAAAATCAGATAATTAGTATAAATTTTGTAAATTTTTAAATGCAGGATTGTTTGTTAACAGTTTCTAGGAGGGGGAAGCTAAATTTTTCCTGAAAATTTTTTGATTTTCCGGAAAATTTTTCACATTTTTTTTTCAATATTTTATTTTAAATTATATATTTTTATTAATATTAATTGCTTCGTCAACCTTGCAGACACAGATCAAAGTGTTACAAATGTTTAAAAAAATCAACTCTTGTAAATATAAACTGTTTCTAATGTAATTTTAATTCATTGTATACCTTAGAGGTTGGGGCCGCAGCCCCCAAACCTCCGCTTTTCCGAAATTTACACAATTCTTCAAGTTATAAATTCTATTTATAATTTTAAACTTGTTAGAAAAAAAATTGAAAAAATTTCAAAATTTTCCTGGAAAAATTGCAAAATTTACCCGGAAAAATCACTTGTACTGGCGAAAAACTGTTAAGATACAATTCTAATATTAAATTTTGTATAAAAATTATACATTTGTACGTATTTTAAATAAAATAATACACAATTTTTTGTTTTTTAAAGTGAAAATTTTCCCGGAAAATGACATAATTTTCCGGAAAAATTAAGCTTCCCCCTCCTAAAAACTAGTGATAAACAATCCTGCATTTAAAAAATTTCAAAATTTATACTCCTTACCTGATTTTCTCGATGTATAGGTAAAGGAAACTTTAGCCAAAATCTGCTATATAAACTTAAATTTAACATTCTACAAAACACTTCTTATCAGTAATTGATAAATCGAAACTAAGTTTGCAGTTTAGAACTAAATATCGGATAGATTTTGGTTTATAAATATTAGAGACATTTAACAATACCTGTGTGAACCAACGAAATCTAGACAAAAAAATCAGCGTCAGGCACACAGCATTAGACATTAATATCTACTTATATTTAAAACGTTCGATTCAACGACGCGACCAAAATTTGACAAAAACGTTGTAAGGTAAAAATGCAGCTTTTGTAATATCGATTTTTCCGAGGTGAGCCTTTCCTCCTTGGTACTTACGTATTTTATATTGGTTTGTTGAAATTTATAACCGAGTTTACTTTGAACAATACTTTGATGACAAGCAGTTCGTTTTCTACTGACTGGCGAATAATTTCATTTGTATAGCGATTTAGCTATTATTTTTTAAACGGGATGAGATTTTCTCTAAAGTGTAGATGACGGATACATCGCGGAAACCGGGTAAGATGAAAATTGTTTAACAATATTTCTTTGTATATCTATATCGTTTTAAGCAGGTGTAAGCCAAAAATTTCGGAAAAATTATCACATTTTCCGGGAAAATTTTGACATTTTAATTTTTTTTTGGTGACAAGCTAAGAAATAACAAAGAATGATAAGTTTTTCAATAGATTTTAATGTTGAAATTTTTAATTTATGGTAAAAAACTATAACATTTTCCGCGAAAACTTAAACTTTTTTTTTTACTTGGGGAGATGAATGCTTGAATCCTTGCGCGTAGGAGCTAAGCGGCTTTGTGGAGTTCTCAATTTTAGTATATGATATACACTACCGCTCAAAAGTGTTAAGGCAATGTCAAGAAAAGCATAAAACATATAAAAACTCAGGAAAAAAATGAAAATATTTATTTTTTAGGTACATTCACACATATATTAATGGCATTAAACTAAATAAATGTCAAAATTAAAATTCTCAATTTAAATTTTACTTTCATTTATGTTCCCTTGATTGAACAATCGCAGCGCACGGTTGAGGCATTCTCACAATAAGTTTTGCCAGAGTTTTGTGCGTTAATGAGTTCCAAATTGATTGAAGTTTGCTCCACGTAACAGTAGCTGACGTTGAAACTGATTGCTTTACTTCCCGGACCAATTCTTACTGCAGTAACTCAATAGGGTTCAAATAAATGCTCTGGGAAGGCCATTCAATAATTTTAATCGTTCCTTCATTCTCAAAATGGTGAAGATAGCCTTTACATAATTTACATGAATGTTTTGGATCATTATATTGGTGAAAGATACAATGTTGATCCAAATGTCGAATTCTTGAAGGTATTGAGTGGTTCACCAAAATTTGTCGGTACCCTTATTTTCTTAGTATTCCGTCAATTTTCACAATATCGTCTACACTAGTACCAGCAAAATAGTCCTAAATCATCACCGAACCACCTCCGTGTTTTACGGTAGCGGCAGTACACTTTTTAATGGCGCTTTCACTAATAGATCTTCTCACGAATATTCGTCTTCGAGTATCGAAAATTCAAGTTTGGACTGATCCGTCCATAAAACCTTGGTGCAATCTTCTATCGTCCAAAGTTAGTGTTCACGGGCCTATTTCAGCCGCCTTTGCTTATTTTGTTTACTAATAATGGTTTTTTAATAGAAACATGGCCATGGGATCCGGATTCCTGTAGAGGACGATTAACCGTAAAAACACTAACTAGTTTTGAGCGACCAACATTTAATTCTGCGGTTGTTCCCGAGGCTGTTTTGTGTCTATTCGTCTTGCTAGTAATCATTATTCTATGATCGTCTAGAGATGTTGTCGCTCTTGGTCTTCCACTACGTCTTTTATTAAAAAAAACGTCACTTTCCCGATATTTTTTAACATTAGAATCGACCGTAGCATGGTCTAATTCCATATTTTGGCAATCTGTCAATTAATTATGCCAGCTGTATGGTAATAAAGCGAACGTGTTTTAGTACTTGTTTCTTTTCTTGGAGGCATTTTAAATAATTGTCACTCGATATTTCGCTTACGATGTTAACAGTGTAAATATCAGACTGCAACTGATCGTATTTGACTCATTTCACTGAAATCTTTTAAAAAAAACAATTTAAACATCATTATACCTAGAATAAACCCGACTGATAAATTTTTCTGGAAATTCCTACAGACTATTATTGTAATTGTACCGTAATAAACAGTTTACGACAATCCAACCAAGCGCAGGTAGAAGGTAGTAAAATTAACCCTATATCGATGGTGGTTTTATAATAAAACTGCGTTTCTGATAAGTATTTCATTTTACTCAAACATTGTTTCGTAAACATAATACTTTATCAATAATACATGAAAAAGGGGTGCCTAAACACTTTTGAGCGGTAGTGTACCTACATAAAAATATACATTTTTGAAAATATTTTGCAATCTTAGTATTTGCTGTTTTAATATGAAAGCAGTTGTTTTAATTTTTTTTAGGGAAGCGGTGGTTTGGGGGATGCAACCTCTAATGTATAAGATGAATTAAAATAACTCAAATGTAATTGTTACCTATTTCATGATAGTGTAGTTCGGTTTTTATAATTAAAATTAAGATTTGATAAATAAAAACCGCAGATTTTGGATTTTTAAATGAAAAAATACAAAAAATATTTTTGGAAAAACAATAAATTTTCCCGGAAAATGAGGTCATCTTACCCGATTCAGCGATATTCGTCATCTACACTTACGCATAGATGCCGAGATTTTTTGTAAAAATACCCAAATAACTGTGTCGTTAACGTGTGTTGATCAAGCTAGAAAGTTTGATGGGTTATGAGTTTCAGTTCTGTGTTCGAAATTTTTGTGTTCTTAATCATAATTTAAATAATATTTACTTGTAATTATTCATATTTTAAATAATTTTTACTTTTAATTCATTTACTTAAATATTTATAAATTATGTAGAAATTTATAGAGATGAAAATCGTATATTTAAATTAAAAACTAAATTAAAAATTAAAAAATAATAGATTTTGGTGATGGTCATTTATTAATAAAAATGAATGCAACGAGTCGCATCTTTCAGGTTAATTGGGTTGTTTCAAGCAGGTAACCTGGTATATATATAAGCTATATAGCCCTTGTATGGGACTACAATACGTACTCTTGTTGCCGATTTCAGTTGATTACTCTCTATGTTTAATGTTTTTTAATTTTGCTGGCGCTACATCCCATGTAGGGATTTTTTTCGTCTCAATGAAATTGTTTTTTGTTTTATGGTTGAAAAAATTATTAAATCGTAGCCTGGTTGGAAGTAGCATACGGCTGCTGGATGAGGCATATTTGAATAGTGGGGTGGGGGAGAAATGTGTACTTGTTTCCGTACATTTTAATTTGTTTTTATTATGCTGTTCCTATGCGGCCACTCTTATTTATATGCTAGCTTTTTCAACGGTTTCTTCTATGAGTTATTGTTAAGTAATATAGAAGTTTGTCTGAAATGACCATTACACTGGTCCTTTAAAAATAGTAGAATTGTCATCTATGTTGGTCTCACATTTAATAATTAAGTCTAATATCTAGAATGCAGATTGATATTTCCATTTTCTCAACACATTATTTTCGAGCGTTTATTCTTGCAGTTGCGATTATATAATATATTGGCGTGAGTATTGTTTTGATAATGCCATACTTAATTAAAGTCGACTGGTCATATCTTAAGTTTATATCAGAAAAACAGTAAACTTGTTGTTTGCAACACTAGCTCTACTTGTAATGAGCCTCGAGAAAAGAGTTTTGACTTAACTGTATGTATTACAGTTTTAACATTTGAGCATTATATTTTAAACAAGAAATATTTTAAATTTGTGTCTATTTTGGAACCAGTGAAGGTTTTATGCTAATTCAACGTATTTAGCTCATTCATAATATAAGTGCAGTGGTTGCCCAGTGTCTAGTCTACCATTAATTGTTCATGGTTCTACTTTCCTGTGTGAGAGTCAGATGCAAACTATTATTTTGAGCTGAACACCCGTTTCCAAATAATTTGTTGTTACCCTTAGTGATTGATTACATGACCTTGTGCTATCTACTAGAGTAAAGCTTTAGAATTTTATAAATTTTAGCTACACATTTTAAGCGTAGAACTAAATAGTTTAAACACACTTGGTAATTTCAAAAAGGGGCTTAAAAAATTTATAAAATACCAAAAATTAAATTAAGTATTATAATTACAAATTTGTATCCGTTTTTTGACTAAATATAAACGATGGGTTATATAGAGATTTCTGTTTTGAATTCTGAATTAGTTTGTGTAGGATTGTCAGATCATATAGCTGGAAATAGAGATTATGCCCAGAATAAAACTAAACAAATTAAACAGATTTGGCTCTACATTTTTTTTATTAATGAGTCTATCCTTTTTAAATTGTACATTAAGTTATAATTCAAGTAAGCCTAATTTATTTTGGGATGTTATAATGGACATGCAGGAAATGGAATTTAATCAAAAATTCTTGAATTTGGCAAACGTGAATAGAATTTGCCGTTTATTGCAACTTCTCCCAAAAAAATTAATATAATATTATAATTTATAGGATTGACGTTCAAAATGGTGGTCATCTATCTGATATTATTTTTCATAATTCATGCAATTTCATATTATATTTAAAAAAAAAACGCAATAAAAAATAATAATAAACAAAAAAGTTATTCAATTTTTACACGCAGGTAACTTGAATTAATGTGCCCATTTTTACTTGTTTGAGATCACATTTTACGTTAAAAATTTGTACCTTGCTATAAGTATACTTTGAATTAACATTAAAACTTTACACTGGTTATGTGCGATGTTGCCTAAGATCCTTCATATCTGAAACAGGATTCGACCATCAAAGTTTATGACTTACTTACAAATTTGTTGTAAAAAAATATAAATAAATTTGGAACCTAATTTGAATTAATCCCTTTTGTTGTTAGACTATCACGTTGTGGTTCCAAGTTTGGAATGTTTGTATAAAACACGAATAGTGGTATTAGATGGCTCAAATTAAAAATAGTAAAATAGGTAAAATATATTTCGATAAAATTTAAATTGAGGTTTTTTTCTGTAGAACAAGCCCTGCTTAAGATGTACAGCCTGCTCAAAATATGTCTTGGATATTTCGATTTTCTTTTTTCTCGAATAACAATGTAAGAAAATTTCTTCTATTATGTATGGAAAATTCGCCCTGAAATTTGTAGGTAGTAATATTCCAAATTGGTGGCATTAAAGTTTTAAACCAATACTTAACTTATTTTAATTTGGTTTTAGCACGATTTGAAAAAAATAAGAAAAATTATGCCATAAATTTTATTTTTCCTACTGTTTTACAATTTACATTATTAGTCGTCTATACATCGGTATAAATATTAAAAAATCCTAATAATATAAAAGTTCGGAGAATAAAAATTACACCATTAAATACATAAAAACCATAAAATCATTTTATATTTTTTTATTTTATTCTAATG
The DNA here is from genome assembly GCA_947310385.1 of Nephrotoma appendiculata. Lineage (NCBI taxonomy): Eukaryota > Metazoa > Arthropoda > Insecta > Diptera > Tipulidae > Nephrotoma > Nephrotoma appendiculata. The sequence continues at coordinate 133,045,642 of OX371225.1, read as the reverse complement.
TGTATTGTTATAAAAACGTATGATACCCTAAAAATGTGATAAATCACATAATGGGCCTGAACGTAAAAAATTTCAAACACTATAAATAATTCCCCGGTGTTTTATTACAGAGCGGTTGTTGACCTACCACATTTATTCATACAAATTTGTAACAAGCACAGTTACCTAAATATTATAAGCTAATTATTATAAAATATTACGCGAGTATATAGACATAACATTGAACAGAGTCAACAACATAGAAATTTTAGATTGCCTCTGTTGACAACGATGAAAGCGAAACCCACCACAGAACACATTTTTATTATGTAAAGTGTAGATTAGACAGAATTTGATTGATTATATTATTATTTGCGCGTAGAATAATTAACAAAATAAAATTAAATTAGAAACCAAGACCACACCAAATTTTATTTTCTAGTTAAATTTTTTGACGATTTTACACAGACATAAATTAGTAGATAGACTCAAATCAATGAGCCATTATAGTACAGCACATAAATTAGATTTTGTTGCTTTTTTATGCTCGTACTTAAATTAATTAATTTTTAATGTACATTATAATTATTACCAGAGTTTAAAAAAAATATATAATTTATTAAGTTGAACGTTTTTTTTTTTTTTTTTTTTGTAATAGTTGAATGTTAATTTAGAGATAATGGAAAATAAATATTTGGTTAATAAAATTTATTATGTAGGTTTTAGTTTAGGTAGTTCATTCTACTCAAATATCGGTCCAAACGAAAAATTTACCACCGAGTTTTTTTTCCATAAAATAAAAATAACTGAAATTAAAGAATAAATTCTAATTTATGTCCATAACAAAATAAACATGTGTATTACTTGCTGACTTTTGGGGGTTTCAAAATAATTTTTGGGTATATTAATTTTTCGAGAAGAATTGCATCATCAGATTTTTCAAAGATCTCTGTGTTCTCAGGGGATCCTGTTGCCACATAGTAAATCGGTTTGTTCATGGCTTCAATTCACAAAAACTGTAAGATTATGTAGTACCTAATTCAGTTTTTATTTTATTCAGATAATACTGACAGGTAATTAATTACCTATTCATTCATTGTAAGGCTTAAAACAACGCAAGCAAAGACCTTTGTCGCACTTAGTGCAAGCGGTTCGAACAATCGAATTAAATTGGTTGCCTGCACAGCGTCTCTTCTTCTCTAGAGGTATAACAAGGTGATTTGTGTGGTCATAGCGGAGAGTGGTCGCTAATGTGGTAGACTCTGATCGGCATATTAGACTTGATACTCTACTATGCGACTTCAGCGGATCTCCAAAATGCTTGCTTTTGTGGCATTGTCGGATTGATATGCCGATGAAGCTTCCATGCATTTTGCACGCAAACATCGATAATTCATGTAAAAATGCAGCTCTACCACTTTTTTCGCGATAAGCGATACGGTATGCAGAAACGTTTTGGTCAAATCGATCGACTCCAAACATATATTGAATGTATTCGAATATTCGGATTCAACCAACGCAAGGACGAGTGACGCCTATTTTCTTCCGTATATGTTTGCAATAGAGTGATGCGGTTGTTGGTGTGAAGCCTAAATATACTGATAATATGCAGACATCCGAATTATCTACCCATTTCGTAAGGCGAATCCCGGTTTCGTTCATTTTGATGGATTTGTAGTAACCACGTAGTTTTGTCTTTTTAATGTGGAATCGAACAACTTTTCGGGATTCTATTCTCACGAATGATGCCAGTTCCTTAATAGCCCCGATTTTTTCAAATAGGCCAACCACCGAAAGCTCGTAAATAAATTGTCAAAGTAAAATGAAAACGCGAAGTTCTCTAACGAATTAAATTTTGTAACTTTGTAACATAATAGTATAGAAACAAAACTAAAAACGAACCGTTAAACGCAATCTTCAATATTTTTTTTTCTCTCGGTAAGTGGCATATACCTCCGAACAGTCGCAAATATTCTGAAGTAAAACATCATATATAAAATTCTCGAACTGTTAATGTGGTTATTAATTTTTGCAACCCACGTAATTTTGTTGTGAAAAAATCGGAGACAATGCGCAAAAGTCATCCTTTGACCAAGTAAATGCAGGGTTCTTGTTGGATGTTATTGGTAAGGGAAAGCTGGATGAAGATTGATGAACACGACATAAATGTAGTGATAATGACTTGTGAGCTGTTATTTCCATGGGTTCAGAAGTATGTAGTGAACTACCAGATAAATTTTAAGATGTATTATTCAGCACAAACGCCAAAACACAACATCTTGAAGAATGTGATCGAAATTGTCTCCACCCACTTCCAGATTCTCAAGACGTTCTCCATTTGCAAACGCCGTTTCACAGCCTGATCGTAACTGTGCGTGATCTTATCTTTTACAGACACACAAGGGGTGAAGTTTGCATGAAAGATCATTTTCACCGTCGGAACTAAGCTCATCCAATTAATCAAGAGCTTCCTAAATCGTCAGTTTTCTAAGACAACGTATTGTTCGGAAAAAGAAAATTAACAACTAAAGATTCTACAAAAAAATATCATATTTTATATACGTTAGTGAAATTTGTCCTAAATCTGTCCTAAAAAGCAACAATAATACAAACTGTGTAAGTGTGTTTGTAAAATGTCTCGATATAACGTATTTTTGTAAAATGACTCGATAAAATGAATTTCTATACGGGCATATTTGTATTGATCTTCTATAAATCTCATGTACGGTTTTCCAAAATTTCCCGGAAAAATACTATAATCCGCGTCTCTAGTTGGCATTTATTTAGATACTCGTAGGGTGTTTAGGACAGCCAAATTTGTATTGATCTTCCGTAAATCTCATGTACGGTTTTCCTAAATTTCCCGGGAAAATACTATAATCAGCGTTATAATACTATAAGCGTTATAGTACTATAATCAGTTGGTGTTTATTTAGAGATACTCCTTTAGAGTTAGACTTTATTGAAAGACGGTCAAATTTTTTAATGGGATGTAAAATTAAATAGACTTAACGATTAAGGTAAAACAAGTATAATTTTTTTATGAATTTTTTTATTTAATCAACGAATTACAGCAGCAACAAAATACACATTCATCATTTTTTATGTAAATATCTCCTTCACATTCTAAATGGATGGTCTGATCACACGAAATACATTCTAGTTTAGGAGTCGTTATACCCAATTCTCCAAAACAAGCCAAACAGTTGTTTTCCATTGGCTCAGTATTTCTAGAAATAATGTCCTTTAGAAGAGGCGATAGTTATCCAAGGCTGCATTACTCACTTCTGAATCTTCCGAATGTAATTCAGTAGTATGTTTCCCTGCATATCTAACGAGAGGTCTAGGTTTTGAAATAATTTCAAATAGTGGAATACCTCTCCCAAAAAATTTTTAAATTTCATTTACAAACTTTTTAATTTGTTACCAATTTGGAACAGACGTCTAACTAAATTCAAAGGATCATACGTTACAATTTTAAACTCTTTTTTAATATCTCTTAATAAACTCTCAATTTTAATATTTCTTAATAAACGCCAACTAGAGTAGCTGATTTTTTGTAGTATTTAGAGATTTATGGAAGATCAATACAAATTTGGCTGTCCTAAACACCCTGAATTCCCAATTTGGCCAAAATAAACGAGTTGATCTCTTATATAGGACCTAGCAGTATCTCTAAATAAACGCTAACCCGTACATGAGATTTATAGAAGATCTATACAAATTTGGCTGTGCTATATACTCTGAATTCCCAATTTGGCCAAAATAAACGTGTTTATCTCTTACATAGGACCTAGGAATATCTCTGAATAAACGCCTACTAGAGACGCTAATTATATGTAGACGCTAATTATAATTATATGTATTTTTCCGGGAAATTTTGGAAAACTATACGTTAGATTTATGGAAGATCAGTACAAATTTAGCTGTCCTAATCACCCTGAATTCTTAATTTGGCAAAAATAAACGTGTTCATCTCTTATATAGGACCCAGTCGCATTTTGAAATATACATATGTTACTTTGCATGCTGGTTTATAGGAGATTTCCGGAGGGACTTAGAAAGTTGTACGTTTAATTTTAAGTACTCCAAGGCAAGTTTGGCTTTCCTGACACAAAAACTCTAATTTTGTCTTAATTAAACTAGGATTTAATATTACTAAACTTAATAAATATTTCATTAATATTTATTTTAATTGTGTGACCATGTTTCTCAGAATATTAGGTAATATCAAATTTGTAGCAAGTTCAATCTATATTAGTACGTAAAAACAAAACAAACTTCACGCGAATATTTTATATAACCTATTGTTCCTGTGGCACTATTCTGGTTTTCCCTGGGAATAGGGAATTGGGAAAAATATTTTCATAGCATTTTGTTCTAAATTATATTTGTCTGGCCTACTGTTGGAATTAGTTTGGTGTAAATATTTTCGAAACAAAGTTGATTGGGAAACATTTGTTCCACAAAATTTTTATAGGGAAAAATAATTCCCAATATATCTTTGTTTCAAAAATATTTACACGCAACTAATTCCAGCAGTAGGCCAGAAAAATATAATTTAGAACAAAATGCTTTGAAAATATTTTTCCCAATTCCCTATTCCCAGGGAAAACCAGAATAGTGCCACTGGCGTAGCCATATGAATTCGCCGCGGAAAAATTTGCAAAAACCACAATAAAAATAAAACTTTCCACAAAACCACGTAATTCCTTTTTTTATACAATCAAATTACTCATACAGTTACAACACACTAGTTTGAATTATCGTACATAAATAATTACATATATTGTTATTGGTACTTACTTTCTTTGGTACGCCATTATGAGGTTTTTTATAACTTTTTTTGTCCTACTAATTTCACAATCTTCTCTCTATGAAAGTCATACGAAATTTGTAAAATTAACTGTTAAATATGAGAACGAGATATATTACAAAAATAAAAAATAAGGATATATAAACCTATACTTATTCGATTCCGAATCAGGTGAGCGAACTTGCATTTATGTTGTTTGTTGCCATATGGCGACCCCCGGATGATTTTGGTTAATGAAAATTAAAACTATAAAAATGTTTACACCAAAAAGTTTGTCTGGAGCCATTTGAAATTATGGTCCTTTGGTATGAACGCAAAAGTTTAATAAACGAAAGGATTATTTACATGAAAATACAGATTAAATAGAAATAAACGCCTTTAGCCTATTCGCTCAAGCAAAAATGAAGCAGCACTTGCCATGTTTAATGATTTAGTGGGAAATCATTACTTAACTGGCCTAAACTAAACTTTAAGCTTCAGCGAAAAATCTAATTATCCAACAAAGACGGATACTATGGGTGCTAAACGGATACAGACCCTATAATTCAGTCGGCTTGCAAGAGAAAAGAGGATCAAATCGGAGATAATTCTTCTCTGGTTGAAAGTTAAAACAAATTTTCTTTAACCTTAAAGCAAGAAAAAATTAACATTCCAACCCAGATGATCTAGGGCTTATGAAAAATGTATTAGACGTTCAAATTCAAACTACAGTTGAACCTATTAGTTTATAGCATTTCCACATGCGTACTATAAAATAAATCTTTATCCAAAAAACACAGTCCTATTCTAAAAGGCATTGATTAATTTCTTAACGGTCATTAAGTCGGTTATTAAATTCGACTTTATTCATATAGGTTCCTTGAAGAGTGATTCCATTTAATCAAATCCCTCTTTTACATTTCGATGTCTTTTTTGTACAATAATTTATATTTGGCCGCAAAATAAACAACGGTTTCGGCTATGACTTCATTGATCCAAATCTCTTTCCCTTGAGCATTTTTTGAGGTCTGCGAACAGGTAATACACGCTAGAAGCTAGATCCGATGAATATGGTGGATGAGCAAGCTATTTGAACATTACTTCATGCAATTTCGCCATCGTAGCCAACGACTTGTGACACGGTGTATTGTCTTGGTGATAAAGCACTTCCGAATTCAGGCGACCAGTGCGGTGAAGCTCATCAAACCAACGTTCGGTGGTGGCTTTCGAAGGAGCTGAGACTGTATAACACTTACCAAACAATTTATTATAACAAGTCACATTATAAAATAAAGGCCGGATTTTCATAAAAGTTTGTCATAAATCATGTGATGGTTGGTACTTCTTATAAATGTTCGTTTTTCATTGAATGCGCCATCTCTGTGTTAGCCTAGGGACTTATTGAATTACGGATTATATCAGGTTGTTTTGTATGCCGAGCACCCTGAAAAGTAAATAGCTTTGTCCGACGAAATTGGCACATAAATATGAACTGCAATAAAATCATCTATAAATATGGAAGGAGTGAACGTTTTAAAGCCAGCTCTCAACAAAGTCAAATTGTCAGGACATGTTACAAAAATACAAAGAACAGCATGTACGCAGATGAGCGGAGTATTTATTTAATTAGGTGAATGAGTAGATTGTAAATCATGATTGTACATTTGATCGGAAAACAGAAAGTATTCTGGAACAGCGAACATTATAAAAGCCTCAACTTTGAAATACTAGTGAAGAAGGCGTCCTATGTGATCAAATGAATGAACACTTAATAAACACATTTTACTAAACACTAATTTTTTATTCCGCAAAAATTAAATTTTTGAATATTTTAATTAAAGAATTTGTCCATAAAGTTTAAAAAATCACTCGATCGATTTTGACTTGTTACGTCATCATCAGGAGTATCTACTGATTTGTAAAAATAAAAATTTAGTTATATGTAGTAGGAAAGGCCAAAAAAGAAATATTGTAAAAGAAGGAGAAACAACAAAATAGGCAATACAAATTAATCTATTGATAATCCCAACCATCTGTTGTTAATACGATTTTTTTTGATTTTTTTTTTTTTTATAAAAATAAATAAGGGGGCGATTAGTCATAGGCTGAGTAACAAAACTTCAGGTACCTATAAGGAAGTAGATTTAATTACCTGACGTATTATTTAGAAACAGGGCGGAATCCGTAATTGGTGCGAAAAGGATTTCTTTCTGTTAAGCATATTTTGGTTAAGGAATATAGATTTACGAATTCCGTAAGATTCTAAGGTATCTAAACGTCTGCTTTTGGGTTGTATATCGATGGCAACAAAGCAAACGTGTGTATCTGCGTTTTTCATAATTTTACAGGGAGCGAAAAAACATTTCATTCAAATTCAAATAACTTTAAATATAAAAATATAACTGAAGTTATTTCTAAATAATATTCAAAATTAATTCTTATATTAATTATTTAAAAATATTTTGTTCTATTTGAACCCTTTTGCACTCGATTTATTTTCAAGGTTGTTGGGTGGCAACTTGCATTATTTTTAGCTAAATGAATTTATTTATTTAAATATTAAAGGAAATCGATTTAGTACATTGCAATTATGATTTCAAATTAACAAAAGTAAAATATAAAATATATTAACAAAAAAGAGAATAAAAAAATTAAATCTAAAAATAGAATTTTAAAAATAGAAAATAAAAATAATTAATCTATTCACACTTAGATTGTAAATAAATAAGAATTATAAATAAAAGAATTATTTAAATTAACAATTAGTACTTCAAATATGAAACTGTCAAAGGACTTATTAAAAATTTAGAAAATACGATTTTAACTTTTTTAAAACTGGTTTTTGATAAATTAAAATCAAATTGATCCATTACGGCATTGAAAGATTTTTCAGATCGATTAATGAGATTGTTGTCGCCATAGTTGGTTGGATGGTGTTCAAGCGCCAAAAATTGATGATTACGCAAAGTCCTGCTTGGGACATTTATGGATATGTTTTCCAGGATGAAGGATGAATCAATGTGGCCGAGAAGGACATTTCCGATAAAAGCGGCATCCAGAAGTAGACGCATGTTTTCAAGCGTGCACATGTTATATTCTTTGCACCTTGAAGAGTAACGAGCTAAACGAGCCACATTTTCGTAGAATGGTATGTTGTAATCATAATTCCAGCCAGTTTTCTTCTACATTAATATAAGAAATTTTTTTTGTATGCTTTCGATTCTGTTCAAGTGCACAGCGTAAGAGGGGCTCCAAACCGTTACAGCATACTCTACATACTTGAGATCTTACATAAGCGTAATATAATGTGCGTATAGTATGTATATCTGTGAATTCCCCAGTCCACCAGTGCTTGACAAACCCAAACATGGAGTTAGCTTTAGCAATACAATTATCTATATGACGGTTAAAACTAACGTTTTCAACAAATGTGACTCCTAGATCAATAATCTCACGTACTCTTGGAACTTCCGCACCATTTATTTTATATGCCGAAGTTATTGGATATTTTTTTCGATGAAACGACATAATTTTACATTTGGTAATATTGAGGTGTAATGAATTTCGGACACACCACTCGCTAAGTCTGTTGAGGTCATCCTGCAGTTTATCAACATCATGCTCATGTTTAATTGTGTGAACATTTTTTACATCATCAGCAAATATTAGAACATTTGAGTGTTTGATGTGCGTAAAAACAATTGTGCAAACAACAATTCATCGAAACAAAATTTTTCACTGTAATGCACTGGATTATTGTAATGAGGTGCATAATTTATTTTTCAGCTTATTTTTTGCCATCTTTTTTTTATTTTTATTAATAATAATTGCTTCGTCAACCTTGCAGACACAGATCAAAGAGTTTTTATCGCTCTTATCGCTTCTTCTGATAGTGCCACAAACGTTAAAAAAATCAGCTTTTGTAAATATAAGCTATTTTTTAATGTAATTTTAATTCGTTGTATACCTTAGAGGATGGAGGCTGCCGCCCCCAAACCCCCGCTTTTCCAGAATTTATACAATTAATCAAGTGTCATTAATGAAGATATCCTACTTTGCTTTCCGTACCACACAATAGAACAATTAAGAGAAAATTGATCAATATTTTTAATTGCGAGTCTTTTCGATGAATTGTTCAGTGTAGAATTGTTTCCGTGTAAAATTGTTTGTATTACAATTATTCTTCTCTGAATTCATTTCGAACAATTGTTTGTTGCACTTTTGTGATTATGTTAAATTGTGTTGCGCATAATTTTCGGGTTACCGTTTACAGTGGTAGAATTGAACGTATTATATTTATTTCTCGTAGTAATACTTACATGAAATTAATAGTTTTAATTCTTGTAATATTTTACAGTGTGGTATTTTTTTTGGTCTACAGACTGGTATACGAGTTTTAGAATAAATTTATATTGTCACTTCCACAGTGACATATGAGTGCAAAGGGTTAAAATGCAGATACACACTTGTGTCTAAAGTTATCTGAAATGCAATAGAATGTATCTATGTTTTATAGGAAGTGCATGCAAAATAAAATTTCAATTAAAAAAAAAAATATCAATATTTATTTAGTTTTCTTTATGTTTGAACATTTCAACTTCTATGGGTCTATTTTTTAATTAAACCTGGGCGAGTACGGCTACCCAGTGTACACCGAGCAAATGTTACGCGGTGTTAAATTACCCAGTGTGTACAAACTCGGAGTAAAACAAAAAAAATTGTTTTTACAAAAATGAAATTTAATTTCTATAAAAAAAAACTCTGTTTTTATAAAATTAATTTTTTTGATTTTAACGTTTTGCAATTTGTGTTTCGTTCTTTCATTTTGTACAATTATACAATTTATATAGTGTTATTAATAATGGATACATTATTATTGAGTGTGTTAAATGATGCAAGCCAAATATTTGACTCAGATATAAGCGAGACTGAAAGTTTTGAGGACAGCGCTCAGAAAATTGAAAAGTTTTGTGAGAAAATTGTGCCATCTTTTACGGATGTACAATTTAAAAGTAATTATCGGATGTCAGTCTCAACTTTTAATCATTTATGGAGAGACATCCATGATTTGGATGTAAGGATATTCCAACCCGGGCGCAATGAAATGAACGTCGAAAAGCAAGTGATGATTGGATTGTGGTATCTCGGAGAAACTATAAGGTAAGACAGATCTACATGGAGTTTTACGTGAAATACGAGTAAATAAACATTTTTCATCCAGATCAATTGCCGGGCGCTTTGGGTGTGCTAATTCAACATCATGGATTGTCATAAAAAATTTCTCTCGTAAGCTTTTACGATTAAATGTGGAGAAGGGTATTATTCGTTGGCCCACAGATGACCAAAGAAAGAGAACTGCACAATATTTTGGGCAGAAACATAGATTTAAAGGTATGTTGTTTCAAAATTGTATTTCATAAAATAATTTACTAAGATGATGCATAAACATAGGTATAATCGGAGCTATCGATGGCAGTCATAATCCGATAATAGCACCGGTTTTGCTACAAGCGGCCTGCGACGAAAGGTTGGAATTTATCCATACGTATGCCGGAGAATGCGGATCGATCCACGATTCGCGTGTGCTGACAAAATCAAATTTGCCGCGACGAATTTTATCAGGTATAACACATTGCTTGTATATTATTGTAAAATTTATTGAATTAAATTTTAATTACAGGTGACGCTACAATTAGTCCTCAAGAACATTTATTGGGCGACTCAGCCTACACACTAAGAACATGGCTGCTACCGCCATTCAAAAATAATGGGAATTTAAGTGACGCACAAATTCTTTATAATATTGTGCATTCGAAATGTAGAATAATAATCGAGCGTGCTTTTGGTCTGTTAAAAGGTCGCTTTCGCAGATTGAAATATATAGATACAAAACCCGGTATTACCGCCCTTATGGCATGTATTCTCCACAACTACATCATTCAAAATGAATCTGACATTGATACGGATTTTTTTGACGATAGTGATGCTGAATCAAATGCTGATGTATCAATAGAAACAGACGATGTCGGTTCTGATGAAGAGCTATTTTCTGATGATGCCTCTCTTAAAAGAATGGCTATTGTAAATTAATTGTTTTAAATAAAATATAATACGAGTACATAAATAATTTATAATTTCATAAAAAGATAATTTCTTTTATTTCATAAATAAATTTTCATTAAAGAATAAACAATTAATTCTATATTTTACAAGATCCTTACTGAAAATTATGACACTGAAATTACTTCCAGTGAGATGGTCGGTAATTTTTTCTATCGCAACCGTGTATCTTTCCATCAATCGTAATTTGGAATTTCGATAATTTTCTGTCTGTTCTTGTAATGCTTTTTCCCGTTTCCGTTTTGAAGAACTCCTCTCTGCAATATTGGTGGTGTATGGTTGAATGGTGTTTACTGATTCGAAGGTATCCAAATCAGGTGTATCAATATTAATACTCGTATCGGAAAATGTAGCAACCGGCGTTATTTCGGGAGATTCTTTTAAGATCTCATCAATTGCATCGTAATAGCACCAAATTTTTCGATTGTTTCCAGTTGTTTCGTTATGTACTTTCGTTTTTTTGTACTGACGCACTAAACTTTTCCACTTATTTTCAATTTGATCCCAAGTTAGAATCAAACAAGCTTCCTTGTTTAATTGTTCGGTAATTTTTTGAAAAACACTCCTTTTTATCCCGGATGTCAATTGAAGATAGTTATCACTAATTAAACTAATAACGTTCATCGTCAGCTCATGAGTCCATTTAAATGCTGAAATAAAAATACGAAACTTGGATAATACCATTTTAGCAAGAAATATTATTAATAATTAAACAATACTTACTATCTGATCTTGATCGATTAATATCCATTTTCAAATAAATTTTTCTAATTTTAATTCAGAAATAAATTATTTTATATACCTTTCTAGTTATGTCTTTTGTTTTTGCTGATGACAATATTTATAGGTTATATGTGACTCTGTATACATTCATTTCGGAGTAAGATTTGAAGAACTGAGTATACACCGTGTAAACACAGTTTACAATTAAAAACACAGTGTACTGAGTAAAATTACTCAGGTTGAATAAAAAAACACAGTGTCAATTTATGACAGCACACTGCTCGCTCGGGTTTAATTAAAAAATAGACCCTTTGTGTTGCATTAATATTTGTGCTCATGAAAAAATTATTTTAGTTATGTTTCCTAGATTATAAAACTCATGTAATTTTTTTTAAAATTTTTTATCACAATGTAATTAACTATTAAATTACGTTTCATTTGGCATACAATTAATAAAAAAATTATCGGGGTTTACGTATATAAAAATGAATTTACTCCGTTGCAAAAGTAATTGTGTTACAAATTATTGTTGTAATAAAAAACGTTACTGATTTATATTATTTTGTTGATTTTATTTAAATTTAATATTTTGTCTGCCCACCGTTATTTAATATGACCTCATTTAGTCTTCTGGGTATGCTGTCAAATAATTTGGAAATAAATTCTAGAGGTATTTTACTCTACACCTCAACAATCTCATCCCATAACTCCTGCTTGCTTCGTCCAACTCTATATGGTATATTTCGTTTTACATAAGCCCAAACATTTTCTATAATATTTAAATCCGGGCTTTGCGGTGGCCAATTTACGCGTTGTTGGCCCAAATCATTTAAAAACTTGGTCACAACAAATGCTTTATGCGGGCAGGGGCATTGTCGAGCTGAATAATAAAGTCAAGCCCAATTATTTTTGAACCATCTCCCAATGCTACATCATTCAGCAGTTCCAAATAGGTCATTTGGTTCATTTTCCCAGACACCATTGCTAGTGGTCCTACTCCGAGGTTGGTTATAAAACCCCAAACCATAAGATTTCCTCCACCGCCTTGACGTTGTGTAGCATAAACACTACGTTTGTTTACCTTTTCTGGCCCCGAATAATAAAATTTGCGACCCCAAGATCCGTCTAACGATACCGAAGATTCGTCTATAAACAAAACGTTTCTCCAAAATTCGGGGGGCTTGTTCATATGCTGCCTTGCGAACAACAGCCGTTTTATTTTATTTAGAAATATAAAACTTTTTGATGCATGTATAGGCCTTAACCCCAGCTTCTTTTAAACGATGAGAAATTGTGGAATGGTGTATTTGGAGTTTTTTTGTTATCCTTTAAAATTTTAGCGAGACCTCGTTGACTTAAATGTGCATTTGTAAGCATATATCAAGTGATGTAAGCATTTTCTCTGGCATTAGTTATTCTTGGTCGTTGGCGTACTCCGATATTTTGCACCGTTCCGCAAATATTTTGCTTCCGAAATTGATACCAAATGGTATTTTTATGGCACTTGTACTTTTTCGCCAGTTCTTCGGCTGAGATTCCCAAATTATATTCTGCCGCAATTGCAGATCGGGTTTCAATACTCAGTTCGCGGGTTTTTGGCATATTGTCACGATTTTTAATGCTCACAACACAATGAAAATTGCAAAACTATTTGAAAACGTGTATTTTTGAAAAACAAATGCTGAAACAGTTATTTCAATGCACCATTTGTTGATTTTTTTTTAAATTTTACTAACACAAATACTTTTGCAACCGTAATTTGTAACACAATTGCTTTTGCAACAGAGTAAAATCGTTTTTTTATACGTAAATCCTGATAATTTTTTTATAAATTGTATGCCAAATGAAACGTAATTTAATAATTAATTACATTGTGATAAAAAATTTAAAAAAAAAATTACATGAGTTTTATAATCTAGGAAACATAACTAAAATAATTTTTTCATGAGCACAAATATTAATGCAACACATAGTAGATTTCAATATGCATTTGATGCACAATTATTACTTAAAAACAAAATAATAAAACAATAAATAAAACATATAAAATAAACAAAAGAATAATTCAAATTATTCTATGTCATTGATATTTGAACCATAAAACTTTTCAGCCTTTAGTTGACGTTCATTCAAAATGCGGCAAACTATTATAAAATGCCCATTAATTTTTATGAATGTGAATTTTCATTGATTGCAGATCTTTAAATTTTCTCTTGGATATTTTTCTTTGTTCTAAATACAGCCGAGGAAAATCAGTTATTTTTAAAAAATATTTGTGATTTTGGACTTACAAGAAGTTCTACCGATTCATCGTTAAATTTAATTTTATACAAACCTAAACCATTGGAAGTTTATTGTAATTGGCGCAAATGGGTAACAATATTATCGCGACCCGGACGAATGGACGGGTACAATGGTGATGTTGTGATAATCATTTGGAATTTATATTGTTTTGTTTTTCAGCTTATACTCCATTTTTGTGTGCACGCTATCATATTACAGGTGCGTATCGACCTTCACAAGAAATTTTTGTGAAATTTTAGCATTGAATTTCATTTCGTGATAATTACGCTTTCGAAAAGATTGCGTTCTTAATTTCGTATGTACATCCATCCGAATAAATAATAACAGATAATTTTTTGTTATTAATAACAAAACATCATCCTTTGAGACTTTATCATAAATATTATATTTATGACATGCAAGTTTTATCTTAAAATACATGCTGCTGGAATTCACCACAGTGCGAATTTTAACGGCTTGTAGATTTACATATATTAAATGAAATTAACCCTCCTTTGCAGCATTATTGTCGATCAATGTTTCGCCATTTGCTCTGTTTTTGCTATCAATGTGTTTTTGTCATTCCTCTTTGACAAGATTTCCTGTATCAAATTGAACGCAAATATCGCATATATCTTTCTTCGGAGTAACCCAATCTGCAATGCCGACGGAATTCTGTTAACATTTGCGTTCAAAACCAAACTCTTTCGTTGGAAAGAACCATGTTATGTAAACGGAAATCAGTACTACTCGCCAAAGAAAAGTGTCACAAAAATTCCGGTGTCGGTGCGAATCCCGACTAAAAAGAGAAAACATCAAAGTGGAAATAAGGAAATAATAATAATTTCATCGGAAACTCCGGTACATTCCGTATACACTTCTCTACTAATTTAACACACTTTATCGAATTATTACCTCTTTAGCCCAATCCGATCGCAACCATTTTATAATTAAAGTAAATAAATTTAATGTTACTAAAATAATTAAAAATCATTAAAATAAAACAACACGAAAAATAAAATAAACAAAAATACACGCATGCACAATCGTGTGCGTATTTATCCGTCGACTTGTCACATCAAACTAAAAATGAAAGGCACACAAAAAAAACTTAACAAAATAAATAATATTACCGCGAAACAGAAAGAGAAAGATAATTATTTTTCTTCAAAATCGATATTTTTGTGTCTTTGATATTTTGTAGTGCGGAATTTAGTATGGAATTAAAACAATAATTTTCATACAACCTGGAAAAATTGCATACTGGGAAATAACGCAAGATTCTTTTTTTTAAAAATCATCCATAAATTTAGTTTTTGTTACGTGATATTTACCGGAATCTACGCAGCGTTTGCTATAAGCCATATAACATAGCGATTTCGAATCAAATTTCTCTTCTAAATATAATTTTTTGGTTTTTTCCGGCAATAATGGTTTGGTAATTTGTTTAGAGTCCAAAACCATGCACATAATCGCATGATTGATATTAGTTGGAAATCGTACTTTGCGGGTGGGTCCTCTATTGTACAATGCCGTGGTATGATTGTCGAACATTTTTCATTATAAATCCTTGCTTCAAATCGAAAGTGAACAAATAAAATTTGTGCATACTTCAACATGATCTTTTTCTAAACGGATTGTATATCGTAAAGAGCAACTGCGTCTAGAATTATTTGGCTCGGTTGTTGTCATTCGCTTAGTTTTCATTGCTTGTACTAAATTACATAAATAAATTTGCTTTTCTTTCCAATTTAAGTTCCAGAAATTTGTGTACAATTTTGGTCGGATTGCATCGGTTTTTGCAAGTCTGATTAGTACATCTCCGTCCCAGTTTTCTTAGCTATATCCTGCTCTTGGCTATAAAAACTATTTTCTTTTAAAACTTTTCTAAACCAAATATATTTTTTACCTAACATATTTTGTTTTTGGTGAGTTCTTTTTGACCCTTTCTTTAACCTTCATCCGTCCCTCAAAATTAATAACACTAAAGTTCCTCGAGGCCAAAATGGACCCATATGTATTTGCTTAAAAAAACCATCAGAAAATATTTTTCAAATTTTAATTCAAGTTTTATTAATAAAAGAAAAGAATGAATATAATATAGATTAATTAAATTTTTTTAATTATAGTTGCTAAATTTAGTTTTTGGTACACTGTTTACATATATGGTTGGTATGAGCCTTACATATAAATTTAGTACAAATAAAACATTTACATGTATGTTTGTTGTCCGATTTAAGGCAGAGGTAACAGCGTCCCCATTTTCGGTCACCCACCGTACTAGCTGACGTTCCTGGTGATGTTTGTTCCGTTCCGCTTGTGAGGCTGCAATATCCGTGATTAAATTGCAGCTTCCTATGGAGCGTGGGAGATAAACTCTTCTCGCAATTTCACCTTTTATCAATTCGTCACCAAGTATTTCAATAAAAAGGCGTCTTCTATGGTGTTTTTGTATATTCCATTCAGGGCAAACGGTGGTGAACAACACGAATGCATTGATAACAGATATATTCAAAATATTGGCGAACACAACTATCGGCCATCTATTCGTTTTTCTTTTAGAGGTACAGCAAGCAATCTTTTTATCGACAGTATCGACTCTGCCTTTTGTTTCGTTGTAGTCCAAAATTATAATTGGTTTTTTCTCGGCGTCATTAGCAACTTCATTACGGTTATGGAATGTGCTTTGCAAAACAACGCACTTGTTCTTCTTCGGAATATAAGACACCATAGCTGTGTCTTTGGTAAATGCAAATACTGATGAAAATACAGGTTTGCCCTTTACATCTAGAAGTACAGGCGGAATCGATGTTTTGTTTTTTCTTATCGTTCCAATCATCGTCATATGTCGTTTGAGCAACATTTGTCCAAGTTCGTACGACGTGAAAAAATTATCAATCGTTACATTTCTGCCCTTCAGTTGAGTTGTACACAAATCAAGTACTACGCGTAATCCTTGATTTCTTTCCGGAGCCGCGTTAGCTGCCTTTCCTGTATAAACTTGTATATTCCAAACGTATGTATTTTTGTTATCGCAAAGTATCCAAAATTTGATACCGTACTTTGCAGGTTTGTTTGGCATGTATTGACGAAATGGGCATCTTCCACGAATCCCGACTAATTGTTCATCGACGGTCACATTCTCACCTGGGTTGTATAAGTTCGGCAATATTTCCACCCATTTATCCCACAACTCTCGAATCGGGGCCATTTTATCCGTGATTCTGCGAGTAGCTCGTGTGCTGCGATCATCAAATCTTATTACTCTTGAAATGACTTTGAATCGTTTCAACGATATACTGGCCCGAAAAACATGACGACCTTTGTGCTCATGACACAAATTTTCCAGCGCTTCATTATTTGATTTATACACGCCAGCTAATATCAACAGGCCAATATACGCTTCAAGTTCTATGTAATCCAATGATTTCCAGTCGGCTCCATATACCCGTATTCCTTCCAAGTTCGTATTATCAATAACACATTTTTCAATGCCTTTTGTGATTAGTAGTTGAAAGGCTGACAGTTCATTCGAAATACGTGTAATTGCATATCTAGTAATTCCTGGAGTAAGGACTATTATATTCGAGGATGAAGTTTGGCCACTCTGAGGAAACGAACTAGATTTCCATTGAATATGCTTATCTTTTGACAAGTATGACGACTGCGGCTCTTCAAGACAAACATCGTCCAAACTATCGTCTGAATCTTGATCAAATTCCACATGATCGGACAATTCAGAACACGTCTCATCGTCAGAGAATTCAGCACTGGAAGCCATTTTGTACTCGTGTGTTCGTATCACCTTACAAAGTGTATCGTTTTCCAAATCGCAGGTTATTCAAATTTATATTATAAATACCACTTACCTTTCTTTATATAATATATGTATGTTTCGTTTTCGGAATTACTTGCTTAGTTTATCAAGCTAAAACTATACACAATAAAAAAAAACTGGACGACTAATTTATTCCAAACAAATAACTTCGCAAAGGAGAAAATTACAAAATCGCAGAGTATAGTTTTCGACACGGACATAGAGAACTGTTTGTAGATCTGACGGCAAAAAAATTAACCCGATTGGGTCTTTTTTTGTATGTTAATTTTTATTTTCATAAAGTATGCCGTGCTAAAATTTCATGTAATGCAGCATGTAATGCAGCAATCAGCTTATTTTTAATGCGCTAGATGTCACTACCCGGGACATTTATAGTTCTCAATATATTAAATCGTAGAAAACTCAAGGAATAAAACAAAATATTAATAACACAAATATTATTCTGTGATTTCCCTAAATATATGAAATATGTTTGTAAAGAATGTAATATAATTATATTAATACAAGTAACAACTAAAAATTTATAAATTACCATGGGTCATTTTGGACCCCGAGGATACTTAGTGTTCTTTTTTTTATACCAGTGTAACGGTACTTCGCAAATTATTAAATTTTTGTATAATGCGTATTTATATCAAAACAAACAAAGTCACTAAGTCACAAGTTAGAGACTTTTATATTTATCCAAATATTTAAAAATATAAGTTCATTTGGGTCAAAATGGACCCGAGGGACGGAAGAAGGTTAAACCATCATCTCGATGTTTCTCATCTTCTTCGGCTGCAGTCTTGCAAGGGTTGTTTTCCTCCTGGCTTAATACATTATCATTTGGTGTGTCATTTTCAGAATCCGATTCTTCTAAGCCAAGTGTCGGATAGCATATAGGAAGCTGTTGTATCGCTTTTTTCGAAATTATCGGCTTCACTGGACTCGTTTGAAGGGTTTCATCAAATTCTATTATTTCTGTATCCTCTACAATAAAATTAAATAACATCATTTCAAATGTCGATGATTCGTCAATAATTACTGGATTTATGGTAGTCTCTGCATCCAAAGTAATTTCATTTTCGTATATAAATTCTGCATCGTCTAAAATTAAATTAAATGACACATGTTGCGGTGATTGTATGAGTTACAGTAGTTGTATGTAATTTCTTTATTATCCTGGGCAATAATATTGGCTCAACTGGCTGCACAATATTAATTATTGATTGATCTGCTTTTCATTTTTTAAAAGAAGTCTTCCTCTTTCTCCCATTGTTAAGCTTGCTCCCATACTATTAAGATAGTTTATTGTTAAACTCACTTGATTGTAAACGAACACCACAACACACCATATAATCGATGTAGATACACAACAATGAATTTGCAAAGTTTAATATTTTTTGACGGTTACCCGTTTTTGCGGTATAAATAGTAAATAAAATCCCTAGCTACCACACACTTCGTTACCGATTAATTAATAAAACAATTTTTGGAAATTTTCTAGATATACACTTTTGCATTGTTGATAGCGATATGTAATAATATGTCTGAATTGTTTAAGCTAGCTGTATGATTTTCTAAATTTAAATGATTATGTAAAGTTGATTGATTGCAACCAGATAAATGTACTATAGCTTTAACTCCAAAATTGTGCCCAGTCTGACTAATATAGGAGAAAGTGCAATTGTATTTCGCCAAGTGCCTACGGCAAATAGTGTTAAAAATAATGAATGTAAATATTGACGTTCGTATACAGCTTTCTTTTAAGATTTATCTTAGATAAGGTTGGAGTTAATTCTGTAAAAATAGTTGTTGATCATTTCTTCACATCAGTTCCAGACCTCTGTTATTTCGAGGTCATTGGTACCTGTATGGACATGTAATCTTTGATTTTATGATTTGTGTGTACATTGGCTATATAAGAACAAAGCACATTATTAACGATGCGCAACAATGTTTTTTTAATATGTAGAAAGAGGGTGAATAAGACGAGTTGTTATTGGTTTAGTTTTGTAAATAAAAATCTAAGATTCTTTGTAGTTTAATACGAAAATTTTGAAAATAGCCTAGGTTATAGGGTTTTCATGCCAGGACCTTTACCATTCACCGGACTCTATGGACTTTACGCCTTATTATTTCCTTAAAACTACATTCATGGCATCATAATGCCAAATTAAAAACGATACATGCCACATAAGGTAATCATTTTGTTCTCACATAAAATGTATGTAAATTACAAACAACCTTAGTTTATAAAATGATGTATAACAGCACTATGAAATCATTCCGATGTGTTTATAATTATTACACATTTCTAAAATCTGTAATGTGTATACATTTCAAATTATTGAGTACTCGATAATTTACACACCACACAACGAAAATTTATATAATTTGGTAAATCAACAGAATTTGAATAAATATTAAATTACGCCTTAGATTTTGAATTTAAGATTCAATTATATAAATAATGTTAGTGTGAAATGAATCTAAAACAATAATAAAACTAAAATAATTAAGTTATTAAATTTGTCTAATCGCAGTTTTTATTATATAATTTTATGGGGCGTAATTACTGTTTGGGAGGTTTTCTTATACATTTTTAATTTCGCTTTGAAAAAAAAAACTAAAATCAAAAATGGCATAAATTCACTTTAATCGTTTGTGGAAAATTTCATACACAACGAGGTGGAATACCCAATTTTATATGTATTTACATAATATATTGTAATAACTATTTATTTAAATAATAGAAATATGAATTTATATTTATGATTATTATGCATCCCATGAAATAATAAATTTAATTAGTACTTTAGTCCTCTGTAAATTATAAGTTATACGATTAATTAAACGCACGCACGGTTATATCATAGATTGTTAAAACACAAGTTCTGTTTTAAATTATTATAAATAAAACATGTTCTAGTGATTGTATGTAAAATATGATCGTACAATATAAATTTTTACTGAACCGGGGAAATAAAACCTTAACAGAAATTTTATGATTGTAGAATCGATTCCAGAATACATTGTGTAACTTTCAACATTTTTAAGACTCACTAACGGCTGTGACTTTATTAAATGGTAATACTAAAAAATTATTACTTGTTTCTAATATTACTTACTACTTGCTAACAACATCGTGAAATAATTGTTGGCATTGAGATTGGTGTGTGCCCACCAAGGTTTGTTGTGTTTAAGGTTCTTGGTTCGGTCTTTGTTGGATTAAGTGAATAATATTAATGAGTATCATTCTAAATATGCAGTCAATGTTTTTTATTAAGGCTCATGGCATAAATCATCAGAAATGAAGGTAACTGAAGAATTGATGTGGAATTCGCAGTAAATATAAAACATAAAGTCATACCCACAAACAATTTGAATATTTGGGATTGCAAAATAACAAATAAGGGACTAGGCATCACACAGTTTTATGGTAGACTTTTCTTTCCTCAAGTATACTGTAAAAAACTTAATGATAAAATGCATGAAAAAGTTTCTGACGTTTCACCAGCCAGAACTAGAAATTCTACGGTTTTTAGTATAAGTAAAATCCAAGTTTTGTAACACCTCAATTAGGAGCATCCGACTGGAATGAGGGCCGCGCGATATTTTACTGTCCAACTAACGATAAAATGAAAATATGTTGCTCGGACAATTAACCAACTAGAATAGGCAGTTTAACGGTTTTTGATAGTTGTAAAAACCATGTTTCGAGAACACAAAACGTGAGTATAAATGTGGACCGCGCGTTCATTTATGGTGCAATTGACGACAGAATGTTGGTAATTTTGTTTGGCAAATAACCATCAAGGAGATATATGTTTATAGTCTTTGGTAAAAGGAAACACCAAGTTTCGGAACACCTTGAGTAGGTCTAAATGACTGCAAAAAGATATCATGTTATTTTACAGTCCAATTGCCGAGTATATGTAAATAACCTTCCTATCAACTAACTACTCGCGAAAGGTTTTCTCTATTATGGTTTAAGGTTTAACTTGCAACCGTACGGTTCAAATTCTATTAAAAATTATGAACATTTATCTAACAACAAAATTTTGTGGGTAGTAATTTGACGGCTTATATACGCTTTTAAACCTACATTCTTACCTATTAAACCTTACCTGTTTGTTATTAAAAAAAATTGACCGAACTTAGATTGCGGTCCAATTCGCGACTTATTTCAAATAAGTCGACTTATTATTTGACTTATTCAAAATGGCGGCTTGAAATAAGTAATCTGCTGGTCCAATTCAAATCGAGACTTATTTGAACATAACCCTACATTTCATTAATTGACAATTGACAGTTTACAGTTTTAATTAATAATTAGTGGTCTTTTTTATTGTTTGTGAAACTATTTTTTGGAAAAATTATTAAAATGGAAAATCGTCGGCGTCAAACGATGTTACTGGCTATATTAGTAAATAGGAATATTACGCTTTACTCTAAAATCATCAAACATGATGTAGAAATACTGAAGTATTTGGAAACTTGTCTTATGCGAAGAGTATTCAACGTATTTATGGTTTGAATTGTATATTGTTGAATTCATATTTGATCTAGGGTTTGAAATATTGTACAATCAACTTTAGTTTTGGAATTATATCAAAAATTATAAGAGGGAATACCAATTTGGCAAAAAAAAATTTGAGAGTTAGTTTTATTACTTTTCGAAATGTACTAGAATTGATACCAGATAAACGTTCCGGCCATCAAAGGGAAATAGAACTCATAATGTTTCTATTTTGACTAGCTTGCGGGACAAGTTACAGGGTATTATCTGTTGCTATGAACATACCAAAGACGACATCAATTAGAATTTGTCACAAATATTTGAAATATTTTGAAAAACTTTTAAATAAAGTTGTTAATTTGCCAACTCACGAAGAGCTGGAAGGGATAGCTGAT
This sequence comes from Nephrotoma appendiculata, assembly GCA_947310385.1. NCBI lineage: Eukaryota > Metazoa > Arthropoda > Insecta > Diptera > Tipulidae > Nephrotoma > Nephrotoma appendiculata. Next base: position 133,023,005 of record OX371225.1, on the reverse strand, counting down.
GCGTTTGCTTTACGAGCAACATCAAATGCATTCAACAAAGCGGTTGGTGCAATAGATGAGACCCATGTGAAAATTAAATGTCCAGTTAGTCATCACGACGAATATATAAATAGAAAGTTAGACTATTCTATTCAGGTTGAAGGTAATAATTTCATTTTTTGACAAAACAAGTTTAAATCATTTATATTTTTTAGCTGTATGTAACCATCAAAAAAAACTTATAGATCTGTGCATTGGATTCCCAGGATCAGTTCATGATCAACGAGTGTTGCGAAATAGCAACCTTTATAAATTTGCAAAGTACTCTCCCAGTGGATACTATTTACTTGGAGATAGTGGCTACCAATGCTCCGTCAATCCGATAGCAATCATGACTCCATACAAAGGAAGTAACCTTACTGACGCCCAACTTAAATATAACCATCTGCACAGTAAGGCGAAGATCGCAATAGAGCAAGCCTTCGGTATATTGAAAACGAGGTGGAGATGTATTTTCCTTAGAAGCCTAATTGAGAGAAATTGCCAAGCTGCATGAGAGAGCTGCATGCTGTATTTTGCACAATGTGTGTGTTGCTACTGACGATGTTTTATCTAATGAAATCACACTAGAAGAAGAGGAAGAGTAGCAAAATGTAACAAACATCGCAGAATCAGCTCTTCAGTTCAGAGACCATATTTGTACCTCAATTCTCTAGTAAAAATACATTTTAATTTTATTAATATAAATAAACATTTTATTTCATCACATACATATTTCAATTTTTTTGTTAAATTCATCACAAATACTTAATTTTTTATAATAATTAAACTTAAATTATGAACTTAAAAATAATCAAACTATAATTAAAATTATTATTTGGATTTATTCCGAGTCAGAATCGGATAAAACAACCTCCGGGAAATATGTTTTACATATAGAACTATTTAGAAATAGTTTATGATTTTTATAAATGTATGTAACCTGTTTTTCTAAATAAAGAGAATAATAATAATAATAATAAATATCATAATAATATTTTTTTAATTAATTCATTATTTTTTTTTAATTATTTAAACTATTTTTGGTCTTTGTCCTTCATGTATTGCAAAAGCGCATCTTTATTTTTTTGCGATGGTCTAGCACTTTTGTTATTTTGCTTAAACGATCTGGATGTTGACGTCTGTTAATGGTATGTTCGCCACAAATACATCATCAAGATCATATGTCGATGGCGTATTTGTTAATCGCGTTTCTGTGTATGTGATTGGCTATTCGTCGAAATATTCATTGTCGTAATCTAGCATCGACTGCAATAAAGACCGTCGGAGCTATGTTGTGTTCAGTGCTGCCAGATCGTAAGATTTATCTTTTTTTGAAAGATTTTGTGTCAACAAAAAAGATAAAAAGATTTTTTACAAAATAAAAAGATTTTCTTTAAAATGTTCATCTTTGTAAAATTCTAAAATGAACAATTAAACATTTCCTCCGTGACAAATTTTTTATTTTTTATTTGTGATAAATGACAATAAAAGACCAAATTATATGTATATTTATTGGTTTAATTCCTTTTAAAATTATATAAGGCGGCACGGCCATTAAAGACCATTAGGCCCGTTGCACACTTGAGTTATGTTTTCTAGCAAAGAGAGCTGTTTTAAGATCACAGCTTCTCGGTTTACTTTGGAAAACCTAAATAAGTGAAACCGAATTCGTGAAGCTTAGCTCAAGCCACTCGTACGCCCCGATTTATTTAATTTCTTTATTTAAACCTGTACCAAAGCAAAAATAAAACAATTAAATGCTGTACAGATTGAGGTGACCCTGAAATTTATCGTCAATGTTTCTCTTATTTGAGTTTTGGAAACCGAAACGGGAAGCTGTAAAATGAAAACAGCTCAAATCAGTCAAAAAACATAGCTCAAGTTTGCAACGGCCATAGGATTATAAAATTAAACAAATATTAAAAAGACCACATAAAACATTAAAAAAGATTTTTTGGTCGAAAAAAAGATTTTTTTTTGTCAAATTAGAAGATTTTATAAAAAATAATCTGGCAGCACTGGTTGTGTTTGCCACCGATGAAATCATTTAATTTGGAATAAAATGACCAATTATCTGAATTTATTTTATTTGTGGACATGCCTTGTCCTGTTGGAGGTTCTTTTAGTTTTTTGTAGGTTTGAACCAGGTTTTTCCATTTTTCTCACATTCTGTACCGCTTTTAGAAATATTTGAATCCTCCCTCGGCTAGTTGTCTATAAAGAAAAATGGCGCATTAAACTGTAAATTCACAAAATTACATAAAGTAAACTTACTCCCATAAAGTTTTTGGTACCACATTTTCCGTTTAAATGAGGATTCTGTTTCTAGCCTTAAATCAATTAGTGCATGTGTTTCCTCTTCAGTCCCTTAAACATAATTCATGATTAAAACAAGAAAACGGTTTCGATTAATAACATACAATATGTAATTTTAAATGCACTTACAACATGAAGTATAAAGTATCCTTTTTGGGTTACTTTTGTCCGCAATAATGTTCCAAAAAAAATATTTTTATTATACAGTTAAAAATTATAAGTTTTCTGCTGTTGTCATATATCACAGCTAACGATCAAAAAATGTTTGAATGTCATTTTTGTGGAAACTACAAAATAAGTCAAGAAAGTCCACAACAAGTCTCCTCGTGAGGTGACTTATTGTAGACTTTCAAATAAGTCAGTCTACACAAAATAAGTCATGAATTGGACCGCAGTCTTAGAAAAATTGACGAAACTTAGTTACTAAACAGAACTTTTATTTCGAAAATTAAGCCGCTTTAGGAATTAATTTACACTGGAATTAGTCATTTCAATTGCAACAACGTTTCTGGTTTTTAAATAATTGTGAACGCTTTGTAGCAACTGGATAATGTTGATATGTTGGACAAAAACTTGTTTAGTGATATTTGTGGGCCAATTCTAAGAGTTTTCCTATAGGAATAGAAAGTATTTTAAATTTTTATATCAGTTTTTTATTTTTATCCTATAAGCTTATTCTGGTGTGTCTTAATTATTTTCTTTCCTATTTCTCGCAATTTTGACGTTTACCTTTCCGCACCTACTTTTGACACGGAAAGATATTTTTTGCAGCACATACAATATTCTTTTAATTGTTAATTAGTCAAAAAACATTATAATTACGTACAATTAATGTCTGTTTGACATTTCTTAACCGCTTATAGGTTTTTAATGCTCAACTTAATCAAGAATTTGGAAAAATTTATTCTTGTGTGTACCAAAATAAACCATGGGAAAGATTTTTTAGAAAAAAAATGCTATCAAAATTTTTTGATAAATAGGAAAAAATTCCTATTTCCTAAAGAGACCAGAATCGACCCACTGAACTGAAAAAATAAAAAAAATAACCTGTATTTTAGAAACCATTCTTAAGCTTTTACCTTTCTATAGAGAGTTTTGGCCGGTTCAAGAATATTTGATAAGTAGCTCATATGAGTATAAATGTTCCAAGCAATTTTTCACTGTCTTGTTTGTTTTTTCACCGGAAAATTTATAAAGGTAAAAGTCTGGAATAAAATTAAAATTTATGAAATATTATGATTTAATTGTAAACTATCTTTATTATACCATTTGATCCATATAGGCTTGAGATGATAATTTGGTGTTTAACAACACAAGGTATTCGACACTGGATATGGGCAGTTTTGGAAATACGAAATTATTGTCTTTTATAATAGGATTTTGATTTATTTTGGGCAGTGTACATTTATAATCACCTGGAGCACCTCTTTAATATCAGTTTGCTTAGCTAATATTTTCTGATGGTTGTTTTCGCCCTTGGAATAATTTTCTTTATTTTGATTTGTCTCGGTGATGAAACAGTTTATTCTGTAAACAGGAGTACCAGTGTTGCAATTTGAGTCCACCATGGCACTATTCGATTTATATGTTATTGTGTCTGTCGTAAGTTCAATAATGTTGGTTTAATTATAATTACTCAATATTGGCTGTAATGAAGGAAGTTGCAAGTTACTGTTATTGATATTGCATTCTAGAATGTTGTTGGTATTCAAATTGAGGTATTTTCGGTGTCATTTATTGATCTAACTACTATTATTGTTGTTTCAGTAATGGTTGCTCAAACTTGATGTTGAAGTTCATAACCTCGTAGTGTCATTTACGGTGTCTGTAACTCTCCTCGTCGCATTCCGAATTCGAAAAATCAACTAAAAAAATCCGTTTACTTCGCCTCATGGTAGTAGAATATTTCCCAATCCTGGGCAGTATCAATTTTTCTTAATTGAGCTTTTTTAATGTTTAGGTCAAGCTACTGTTCCGCTTTTGATCCAATTCGTGCACACAATAGTTACATCTCTTCTGGCCTCGGGTTAGGCAAAATTTCGTGGCCTTTTTTGGGTGACATTGAAACAAGGAATTTTCTTATTTCAAATGAACTTTATTGAACCAAATATGTGCCATTTTGATCGATGACGTTTTGCCGTTTTGCTGGTAGAGCCATTATAATTTAATGTAAAACCATTAAGATGGTTTTCATGGACCGGAACAAATGGTAGACCGATGGTGCAAGGTCAGGACTATATGGTGGGCGCTTCAAAACTTCCCAGCAAAGGTCTCTCAGTTTCTGCCAGGTCATCAATGATGTGTGTGGTCTATCATTATCATGATGGAACACAACGCTCTTTCTATTGATCAATTATGAACATTTTAACTGAATTGGTTGTCTTAAACGCGTTAGTTGCTGATAGTAAAGATTAGAATCAATCGTTTGGCCTGGTGGCAGCACCTCATAGTGCACGATTGATAGCGCAATTGATGGCTGCTACATTAGATTAAAGTGTCCCATACAAATGTACGATGAATATAAATTATAAAGGTTTTTATTATCTTGTGCTTCAAACTGTAGTTGATAGTAACGGAATATTCCGCAGCTATTTTATTGGCTATCATGGATTAGTGCATGACACTCGTATTTTGCACAGTTGCCTTATATACCGACGAGGACATTTCCTCCCAAAATTTATTATTAAAAGCGTTGCCACATACACATCTAATAACAGACGATTCGTGCGTAAATTTATTTTGCCTCGCCACATACCAAAAAAAAATACAGACGATTTTTACAACAACAATTCTTTATATTTTGTTTTGAGCTGAATGTTTATACCGCCATTTCTATCCAAAGTGTATATATTTATATAAGTGTATATATTTATATTAATATATATTTTGTTTTGGAATTTTTTGACATTTGTTGAAGTTCACAGACAACAGAGAAAAAAATCGTTTAAATTTTTTTGATGAGTTCGGAAATCGTTTTAGATTTTTGTGCGTTCGTTCACGTGTAAAATTATACCATTCAGAGAAAAAATCGTTTCTAGGAACGGGTAAATAGAAAATTGATAATTTTTTAATTAAAATTATTAAATAATTCCAAATTTATTATTTTAGCTACTAACTTGAGATATTTTACATAGTATCTCATTGATTTGAGTCAAAAATATGCTCTAATTAATTCGTAAATGCGAAATCTGTTTTTAGATGTCGTCCGTAGAAATGTGTATGTGGCATCGCCTTTATTAGGAGAGGGTAGATATGCCTGTAAATTAGGCCCTTGTGCTATTATCCTACCTTATAAAAATTCAACTGAAAACCAAAAGAAGTTTAATACAGTTCACAGTAAAGCCAGAAATATAGTGGAATGTGCTTTTGGAGTAATGGAGAGACGTTGGCGTAATATATTCTATAAAACCTACGAACAAAATATTAAAAACTGTGTCAAAATCACTACGGTAGTTTTTATATTACATAACATTATGCATTCTCGGGGATGATGTTAATATAAACTTATTAGAGAGGCAACAAGATTCGGAACATATCGAACCAATAAACGAAACAGTAAATGATAGTAGCGAAAAAATCAGATTTAGGGACTCATTGTTGGAATTGTTTTTAAGTGGAGAATGGATAAAGTCAGTTAATGGAAAGATCTTAGAAAAATTCATTTTCTTACATTTATTGTATCCAGACATAACATGGCGTTTCCGTTTAATTTTATTTTCAATTTGTATTTCCATCTTTATTTTTTTTTTTTTGTTGTATTTGTGACACTTGTACGAATCTACACAACAACCAAATATGTACGACAAAAAATTTGAAGTGATCCTCAACTAGTAAAAATTTGTGATGAATAAAATGTCAAAACCTTAACTTTTTAAGCTTCATGCGGTTTTTTTCGTTTCGCACACACAGCGCGGGGGCATTATGGGCTTATTAAGTTCTACATTACAAAAATGTCGCCTTCATACGTTGTTGAGGTTTTCTATCTAAAGCTAGAAGAACCAAAATCGAAATTGTGAACAAAATTAAATTTAGAACAGAAAGCGCGTACTTTTGTAATGTGAATTAATAATCTATGGCTATCAAAATCTATAAAAGAGCTATATTCCAAAATTAACAATATTAGACTCCTAGCATATAACGCGCAACTAAAACTAGCAAAAACATGTCATTATCTCGAATATGTCTGTATCTTACAATAAGTTGACATCAATACGAATAGAATACTAGCCAAAAAACACCAATCTATGAAAAATAAAATGAGGAGGTTGAAAATGGAAAAATCACAAAAAAATACAGTAGCAACACATGATAACCGACACACATTTTTTCATCGCATTCATAACATGACAGATATACAGTTTAAAGAACAAGAGGAACAACTATTAATGAAAGGATTGGAACACAATGTAAAACCGAAACATAATATCACCCAAACGAGGAAAATTTTGTTAAATATAGAAAATGCAATATTGAAAACTGAAGTGGAACACCAAGACGAGGTCAGAACTCTTATAATAGCCGAAATACGCAAAAAAACGAAACGATTTACTCAACACAAACAAGATAATGATATGCAGACTATCAAAAGTATTAAGAATAAATTAACGGACAACGAGGCGCTAATTACAAAAGCTGATAAAGGCAACACCATTGTTATTATCCAGAATTCAATTTACAACACCAAAATCAGGTTTATCATTTTAAAATGATAAAAGCCGCGGCACCAAAATTAACGGGACTACCAAAAATACACAAATTACACAACTTGTTACGACGGCTTTGGGTAGTATCGGTCTTGGCACACTATAACTATGGGTAAGATCTATGTCGGTTGGGAGGGTTCGTTATGCCGATATACCATCGCACAAAAAAAAAACAGTGTGCTTCGCTAATTATCTATATTAAATCCAAAAACAAATGTCTGAAAATTATACCAATAATAACTACTCTGCACGAGAACGCTATAAGACGAATTTCATTTCCGACGGGTTGCAATCAAAACGCAGCTTATTCCATTTTCAAATATGTATTCATACTATTAAATAAATATTAAATACATATATTGTTGCAAAATAACAAAAATAAAAAGAACTAATTTAAAAAGGAAAAGCGAAAATTCTTCCACGCTATGGATATACCGATATACACATGTACATATTTAATGTAATATTTATTTTCTTTTAAAATGTAAAACTTACCACTTTGGCGGTGTTCTCGAGCGCTCCAGAAACTCGTCCAAAACCGTAATATTCCTGTAACCAAATATTATTACCGCAAACAACAAACTAACAAAATCGTATATCCAGGATACGCGAAGTTACAAATAGTTAGATCACTAATGGAAAGTATAAATATTTTTTTTTTTTTGTAATTTAACACTATCACCGGTCTTAAGAAAAAGGTTAATATAAAAAAAATAGTAACAACAAAAAAAAAAAAAAAACTAATAAGAATGCCAATAACGGCCACAATTTCTAATTTCACCAAAATGCACGCGGGGACGGATTAGTTACTTGGCTAATCTATAATATCACATGCGTTTGCAACCGAACATGCGAATAATCTTTAACCAGATAACTGGTATATACATATATAACGGTCGAGTACTCCTATCCAACGGTAGTGCCTAAAACTTCCATAAAATAAATAATCGGCAAGGTCATCTAATCCGACTATTTTTGGGTGATGCCTGTTACGAAACCACGCCCTTAGCACGGTTTTTTGATAGTTCGGCGGCTATTCCCGTGACCATGCGTTTCTCCGGTTCGAAATATGGGGTCTTCCCAAACGGTCTATCAAGAAAAATAATGTTTTCACCTAGAATTCACTAATTATCGTAATATAAATTACCTTTTTAATATCAATAAGGCTCGTGTCTGGCCTTCAAATAACCAAAAAAACTGAGCCCCCTTAAAATTATAATTTTCGGCTAGGTGGGTATGTATTTATATATTAATATATATATATATATATATATATATATATATATATATATATATATATATTCGGTATGTATTTATATATTAACAATTACTAATTAGTTAATATAAAAGCACCACTTATCACACGATAATTACTTAGGCACTACCAAAATATTAATGTCGGTTGAGTACCTAAATGAAAATGAAAGACCGAAAACAAATTATAAAACCACGCTAAGTTCAACTCTAACGGTACTAACCAGTAAGATCCAAATACAGTACCAACAAGACCAACAAGTTAATACAATTGCAATAAATTAACCCATAGAGAAACGTTATTCAAAGTCGACCCGTAGTACTTCCAGAATAACAACAACTGTATACATTTGTATATTCCATAATTTTATGTCAAAATATAATTTAGATTTTAAAAATCATGTTATTGAACTGATGGAATTAATTAATATAGTGTAACAGATGACCTGCGACTTGCGCGTTACAAACTGCACCATCGTATAAAATCGCTCAATTTTTAAACAAATGGCTTTCGCAGCACATAAAATTGAAATTGAACTTATCCGTAATAAATAACTTGGAGTTGGTGGATAAAAACAGATCTGTTGTTATTCCGAATGGAGCGAAATTGGCTTCTTTCGATGTTACGAACATGTTCACAAACAGCCCAATATCGGACACAATAAAATTACCTGAAAACCTTCTAATCAAAAATCATATAGACCCCTACAAAATTTCGGAAGTTGTAAAGTTACTGCACATAACAGCAATATTATTTCACACATAACAATTCTATATACAGTCAAAATGATGGACTCCCTATGGGTAACCCACTATCAGGAACATTGGCAAATTTTTATCTTAACCACATAGAGCAAACATACATCATCTTCACCAAAAACAAATTTAAAAACAATATCATATACTGGCATAGATATGTGAATGACATCCTCATCTTGTTCAACGGATCAAAACGACAACTTAACTTGTTACACCAATACATAAAAATATAAAATTCACTCTGAAAGTAGAGATCGATAAAAGTATAAACTTTTTGGATTTAACAATAAAAAACCACGATCACCATCACATATTTTAAATATACCGACAAGGCACTCAAACAAACCATACGATACATAACACATCGAACCACCCACTTCAACACAAAATCTCCGCATTTAATCACATGTTAAACCGGCTAAACATCATACCAATGTCAAATGCAGACTATGCCATCGAACTTAACACCATTACAAACATTGCAATAGAGAACGGATACACTGAAAACCTGATTCGTCAGTTAAATTATAAAATTAAAAACAAGATCAATCAACAAAACTTGACAACACGATGCATCACTGAGGAAACCCCCAAAAAATACATATCTGTTATGTATCACGATATCACCAGCAACATAGTGAAAAAAGTATTCAATAGGTACGGATATGATATAGCACACAAAACTAATAACAAACTACAACAATATTTGCAAACACCATCTAATAATGAAATAGATAGCGGAATTTATAAATTAACATGCGACAATTGCCGGAAATTCTACATAGGACAAACAGGAAGAAATTTTGAACAGAGATTTAGAGAACACATACAAGAAGTAAATTACACAATGCCAAAACCGTTTATTAAATCGAACTACGCACAACATCTGATTAACGAGAAACATACATTTACAAACATAGATTCTAATTTACAGATCATACGAAGAATGAAGAAAGGCGACATGATGGATAGAATGGAGGAATTTTAAATATATAGAGAACGGAACAATCCTTTTATTATAATCGAAAAGATCAATACTAGGACAAACAAAATCTACGAAATGATAATACAGCTATGACGTATGTTGCATAATGCAGGAATCATAAAATTCAATAGGCTTACCCATAAAGTACCCACAAAATTTTTTAATCAAAATTTCAGTAGCATTTAATACACTGAAGAAGAACAGATAGTTCGAAACCGGTATGGTCAAGAAAATCATTATCACAAAAATAAGATAAAAAAAAGCTACAGAAGTTTTTATTTTTATGTTTTTGTCTTGTGAATGATGTCTTGTGAATGAAAATTGTTGTAAATTTTAACTCAGTTAATTCATTTTTAATTTTTAATTTAATTGACATAAGACTGAAATAAAAAGTTTTTAATTTAGTGTAATAATAAATATTGTTTTTGTTTTTATACATATTAATTAATAATGATTCCCTATTGGCTTATGAGAAATCCAATTTAAATGTTTAAGCTTCACTAATTTTTAATAAAGCTTTTGTTCAACAAGTTCAAAATCTAATTTAGAATACATAAGAATTCATTAAAAATTGTGTGCTACACCCAGTTCTGATAAAGCATTGGGTTTACTATCTAAAACTAGCGGAACACAATTCGAAAATCTGAACGCAGCAAAATTTTGAACTATAAAAATGATCTACAGTTCCATTCGAATTATGAAAGACTCTATATAGGCTAATTAATTGTCTTATTTAAAAGATTTGTTCTCTACCAGTTTCTGAGCTTCTCGTTTGTTGAATCGTATATGGATCAAATAATTCAGATGTGGAAGTTAAAGGCTTCCACATTTACAAACTAGATTTATGTTTTAGATATTACGCGCCCGTAACTATAAGCTGCATAACAAAAAGCTGGGCCATGTCAGAAATTCGTAAAGTTCTACAGAGGGCATATACTTTACAGTACAGGCTTATATGCGTTTGAGTATAAAAATATACCTGCTTAAATATGAAATCTCCTGTTACATATTTATCGCATTATAATAAAATATTAAAACACTCATTTGATGAAATTTTGGGTTATTCTGGATTGATGGCCAGATGGTATTTTTACATCAAGGTGAGGTTAACAAGATGATGGAAGTTTGGTTTCGAACCAATGAAACATTGAATATTTTGTATTAAAAAATACGGTCGTCTCATCAGACTGCAGTGACCAAACTACAAAAATATTGAAAATACTCTGAACTTTCATACAAAGTATAATCACAATGCCTTAGCGAATTTTAATGATTCGCTACGCAATTTCCAACCCCTTGGTAACCTCGAATTTTATTGTATTTAACGCATACATGCGATTTCTATATGAAATTTTGGGTTATTCTGGATTGATAGCCAGATGGTATTTTTACATCATCTTGTTAACCTCACCTTGATGTAACTCATTTGATGCTTTGCAAAAGTTACCTTTTGACAATATAACATGGATCTGGTCAATAGCTGAATTAAACGATCAGGTGAGACATTTAAATCACGAGTAATGCAAACGTAACTTGTCTGAACATTTTAAATTAAGGATCTCTCTCTCTCTCTCTCTGGCACTAAATCCTATCAAGGGATTTGGCCGCCTCAAATGAGGTTTCATAATCATATTTTCATTTCGGATAATGAGTGATTAATTCATTGATCCTAAACCAGCGTGAAATGTTTTCCTTGTCACCACCGGGAATCGAACCCGGGACCTCCGGCCGCTAGAGCAAGCATGCTGACCACTTTGCCACCGGGGCGGCAAAAAAATTAAGGATCGTTAAAATAAAACAATCTTCTAGGCAGCCTGAAATACAAAGTAATTCGATATTTTTAATTTTAAATACAAAACCACTACCGAGAGTAAGTTCCAAATTGTAAATTGTAGAAATTTTATTTTGGGCGTTTCCAATCAATCCACTCACCACCATTTAAGTTTAGACCAATTTACTGATGTCTATTTATCAACCATGCAGAGAAGGCGTTCTGAGTTTAGTTTATAAATTTCCAAACAGGACCAAAGTTTCCATTTTATGATTTAGTACAATATATGGATGAGCTATATGAATTTTGGAAAGACTAAACATTTGCCATTATGGGTAGCAACCATCTTCGCAACTTCATTATTACTGGATAGTCCAGCATCACTTGTTTATTACTTAAAATACATGGGAGATCAATCTTATTAGAATTCAAACACAGCGAATATAATTCTTTAACATTTTAAACTCTTAATTGCTGTATTACTCACACTATATTTTTTTTTTGCACTTATGATTGCAAAAAAAAAAAATAAGAAAAAAAACGTTTTTTTAAATTAATTCTTTAAAAAAATAACCGGTCCCTGGCGATGTTAAACTTCGCAAACGGCCATTAAAGTGTTAAAATCGCGTCAAAAACACAAAATTCGAGCACTAAATCTAACACACTTTCCAATTTCAAACATGATTAGAACCAAAGTCTAAAATATAAAATATATCACGACGATCAGGAGCTTAGAAAAAACGGCTCGTTATCGCTGGGTTTGTCATTAAGTACTAAAAATCTCTTTCCAACATAAAAGCATTAAGGTATCCGGACAAGAAAATCCAGAAAAACAATTTACAGAAAACAATTCACAGAAAAATAATTCACAGAAAGATAATTCATAGAAAATGCATAATACACAATTCACAGCAAAGCAATTCTCTGAAAAGTAATTCCCATAATCCGAATGTAGATCAATAAAGTATGGCATATTTATCACAAAAAAGCAATTCTCATAAAAATAATACACAGATAAATTAAATATTAAAATAAAAACTATGAATTTAATGAACCTAGTAAATTATGTCTTAATTTGCAAATATGTAAAATAAAATTTACTAAAAATTATTTTCTGTTGTAAAAAGAACAAAAAAGGAGCCTTAAATAATGAATGTTAATCATACCAAAACCGAAAAGAAAAGTGTTAGGTGGTTGACGGATTTCTATTTATTCGTGACAAAGAATACAAAGGCAAATGTTATTGGCTTTGTAATAATTATTACTATTATAGAACAGACATTGCGAAGCTAGAATTCATACAAATAATATAAATGGAGACATCATAAAAGTTATTGGTGATCATAACCAGCTGCAAACGCAAATAATGTTGGTGTAAACAGATGTATGGCAGTTTTAAGGAAGAAGCAAAAACGAATAACGATTCTGCTCAATTAGTAATTGCTAATTGTTCACCTACAATAACAAACGCAGTTAATCCGCATTTGCCGTCTGTACCTTCCATGAAAAGACACGTTCGAAAGGTCAGACAAGGAATAGTAACAATTCCGCAAACAATTAATGAATTGTGTGTATTGGAGCAATATAAAGTAACTCAAGTTGGTAAGCCATTTTTATTAAATGACTCTGAAGCCGGTTGTTTCCATCGGAAGAAAATTTGGAATTTTTGAGCAATGTCAATAATTGGTAGGTGGACGGCACCTTTAAAACAATGCCTTTGATTTTCATTCAATTGTTTACAATTCACGGAGCTAAAAAAAATTATCCTTACCACTTGTATATGCACTACTTCCAAATAAGAAAAGAGATACTTACAAGGACTTATTTGAGCAGTTGAAATCATCCGGTTAAGTTACGTCTGATTCTGTTATGTCTTATTTTGAACAAGCAATTCTAAATGCTGTTCAGTTTTCCTTTGCTGACGCCAAACATCATTTTTGTCTCTTTCATTTTCACAAAATTTGTATCGTAAATTATGTGCAACATGGTTCAATAACCAATACAATGAAAATGCAGGGTTTGCTCACAACATCAAAATGTTATTAGCACGTTCGTTTGTTCCTCCTGTAGACGTGATAAAACATTTGAACTGTTAAAAGCGCGAAATATAATTTCTGAAGCAGTCAATGAATTGCTCGACTATTTCGAAGATAATTATGTGGGTAGATTAGATGTTCACATTAAAAACACGTCCGGTAGGCGAGATCCGAGGTATGCGATCAAAGCATGAAATGATTATGAAGCCGTGCAACAAGGATTTCCGCGAACAAACAATAATGTCGGGGAATGGCACAATGGTTTCTAAAAATTGGTTGGCTCAGAGCATCCTTCAATGTGGTGTTTTTTAGAAAAATTGCAATTGGAATAATCAAAAAATGAGATAACGTTACAACAAATTTTTTGCTGGAATGCCTATGCCACCAAAAAAGAAAAAATATCGTGGTTATGATCAAAGATTAAGAATTTTTAAAATAATCCAAATTATGAATTGTTTTTTTGTTATTTATAATTGTTACTAATAATTAAAAATATTAAATAAATAGAATGTAGGTCCATTTTTTTATATATCAATATTTTATTATCTATAAAAGCACAATTCACAGAAACGGATAATTTCTTGAAAGTCGCATGCTTCTGTGAATTGTTTTTCTGTGAATTGTTTTTCTGTAAACTGACCTACATTCAAACATTAACACTTAAATGGGCGCACATCTGCGCAGTTAAATTTGGCCAAGGGCCGGCTGTATTTTTAAAGAATTAATTTAAAAAAACGTTATACAAATGTAAATACTATTTTTTTTTTAGCAATCTTAACCCGAATTCGGCCAGAAATATTTTTTTCCAATTTTTTTATTTTTTTACTCAAAATTATATTGCTTGATGAGAATACAGCCCTTTTACACTAAGGATTTGTTTCAAAATAGTTTACTTATGTTGTAGAGGGTGAATAACGAATGATACCATATGGTATCATTGGCCGATAAGTTTACATTAAGTTACTTTGAATAGTTTTAATCTATAATAATGAAAATACGTTTTATAGTTTGATAAATTTGTTAATTCAATTTTATATTTCAAATTTCGAAAGCTATTTTTTTATTGTGTACATAAATTCAAGTTGTTTATTATTTTAGTTTGTGCTAATTACCAGTATGATATCCCTCAAAACACTTAACACAAAGGCCTTTGTCACATTTGCCGCAAACAGTGGGCCCAAACGATGAACAGTTTGTGCCAGCGCATCTACGTCTATTGTCTATAGGTCGGATATAATGACCAACGTTGTCAAAACGTAACGCTTCCAACGAGGTTTGATTACGCTTTCTATTTCCTGTTGCCTTGGGAGCAACGCCATAATGTACACAGTAGTAGATAGCCAATTCACGTCTGAACTGGTTACAGCTAATTTCCTGTTGTGTTCTGTGTAATTGCCATGCATTTCTTCCCCTTTATACCAATACGATATAAGCTGATGTTTTGGTCCATTTTATCTACCCCGCACATATATTTATTATAAAAATCAACGACACATGGTCGAGGTACTGATATCTTTTTTTTTGCGGCCGCAGAATACCTTTGCACTTGCGACACCGGATTGATTCCATAAGCAGTTGATGCCATACAAACCACAGCATTGTCAACCCACTTCGTCAAATGAATATCTGAATCTTTAATTGATTTGCTCGTCATGAACCCGCGCTCTTTCCTTTTGAGATCAGCTTTTTTTTGCAAAGGACAATTTTTCGGAATTCTATTTTCACGAATCGTTCCTGTTGCATCGTAGCCACGGGATTTTAAATACACTAATGCTGAAATCCCAGTGAACAAGTTATCAAAGTAGAAGGCAAATGGGAGCATCCTTACATCGGAATCAAAGCCATCGAGCATATTGAACAATGGTGCAATACATTTACCAAAGCTTTCCTCGTATGCCGTATTTGCTCTAGGGTTTTTTCCCTGGTGTATTTCAACATTTACTAAGTAACCAGATGGAGTACAAAGTGACCATACTTTGAAACCGAAACGTAGTGGTTTCCCCTTTATAAACTGGTTACATCCGTGACGACCGAAATATGCAATCATGCTTTCATCGTACGACAGGTTTCGTTCAGGATGAAAATGCTTGATCATATTACATTTCAAACGATCTGTCACTGGACGAAGCTTCCACATTTTATCAGAACCGCCATTCTTGTTGCTGTCTTCAAAGTGAAGGAACCGTGATATTTCTTTGAAACGATTTTTTCTCATGGAATTGTATATCATGTCATTGCTTAAATCCGATTCACTTGACCAGTATGATTCAGAATTTGATTGAGCAGCGTATCCGCTTACTACAAGTATGCCGATAAATACTTTTAGTTCAGCTAAAGTAATGTTTGGATTTGGTTTGCCAAGAAAAATTGCATACTTGGTAGACTCGTGAATAATAAGTTCTAACAAATCATGGTCGAAAAACTTTTCAAATTGCTCATGCGGAGTGATATTAGCACAGTCTCGATAATCCGGTTGAGGAAATATTGGCTGTGTGACTTTTGATGTTGCATTTACCCAAACAACTTCAGAACGCTTTGGTGGTGGTATTGCTGCAGCTGCGGGCCGTTTTTTACCACTAGATATTGTAGACTGATCTTTTTCGGTTATGTCAGCTGTGGTGGAAAATATAGCATCGTTCGAGCTTAGTGGATTTGGAATTTCAGCGAATAGAGGATCAATATTTCCATAAGGTGTAATGTCTTCCACAACATCAGATGATATTCGTTCCCCACTATTAAAAACAATTTCACAGTTTGATTTTAACTGAGCTGCGCATACATGATCAGGAATACCTTCTCCATCTTCAATATCATCATCCTCTTCACTGATAAATCCATTTTCGATTGCAGGAGGTTCAATATACAAAGTCTGAGGCATTGTGTTTGATCCGTCATCGGAAGCAATTTCCTCCAAATAGTCCAATGCTTCTTGGAGCGATAATTTTCTATAAAAACCACGTAAATACCATTTTATTTTGACATTCTAAATAATGTATATGTACTGCAACCCACATAAACATACAACACAGCTTTATAACGTCTTCAATATATTCAAAACATAACACTTCACATAAAACACATAGTAACTACATAAAAATATCGAGGTAATGGCCAGTGCTACCATATGGTATCACAGCTAAAAGACGTGCAATAATTTGGTAAAAAAACATTAAATAAAAATAATGATTGTCCCAAAACCAACTAGTATATTTTAAAAGTAAAATAATTCATTATTACAAAATAAAATAATTTTCATGTAATCCATTTTGTCTATTTTGATCAAAAAAAAATATTGCAAACTTTGAACACTTGACACCTTGAAATGCAATACTCAAATGATGAAATAACAACGCAGGTGTTCAATGCATTGCTAATGAACAAATAGTTATACTCACACATTCACAAATAATTATCGTTGTGTGAAAATTTGAGCGTTTAATGCAGTATTGCAAATGATACCATATGGTATCGCAGGCCAAATTCGGGTGTGCACAAAAAAAAAATAAAAAAATAAATAAAAATAAAAAAAAAATTGTATTAGTTTTTTATATTTTAAAACAGTCGGCGATAGCATCGATCTTGTTCGACAAGTCTTGTTCAAGTCGAACAAGATCTACAGGCACTAGGATGTCGAAACTGGAGGCCGAGAGCGATGGACCGAGACGGCTGGAGGACCATAGTGCGGGCGGCAAAATCCCTTCATGGGATGTGAAGCTAGAGAGAGAGAGAGAGAGAGAGAGAGGCGATAGCATCACACACATGTTGTGTGAGCGATCACTAACAATTGTTCATGCTATTACATACTTGCTGTGTGAGCGGTCTTTAAAGTGATAATACCTTTTTTCTGTTCGAGTACTATACAGAAATGATACAAGACCACTTAATGTTACAAAGGAAAAGTCCCGTTTTCTATTTTTTTAAGAAAGTGTTATTTGCCCAGACCCCCTTTTCATTAACACACACACCACCCATTCACACAATTACAGTATACCACCTGCACATTACAAGTTCCATGTCAACGTGTACACTGACATGGACGGTGGGTTGGCGCTGAATTCGGCGCTCAAACATAGGGTCTTAGTTGTGTTTATTGACATCATCGATCGTAATCGATAATGAAAATTTGCTTTTCATCCAGCCTCTGTTGGGACTCGAACCCAGTCCAGGTCCAAGTGCCGAAGTTTTAACCACTTGCCCGGTAAACACTTTACAAAATCAATATTTGCATTGGTTTGAAATTCTTTTGACTTCATCTTTATTTATTATTTTAGTAGCGTTTCAAGACAACATTGAAAGAGCGTGCGACTAGCTTGCTAGCAAAAACTCATTCTAACTAACATATCTTTTGCTTCATGAAATAATTACAGCCATATCCTTTTTCCGGTTACAATTTTTTTGTTCTTAAGTTTAAGTCCACTGTACACAAATGTGTATGTCAATACCCAGTTTATAATGGTATTTTGCATGCTTCTCTTTCGTAACGTACACAATTTTGATCACAGGCCGGAAAAGGGATATCATGTACCGCTAGAATATCATACCACTAAAGATTATCTACGTAAAGAATTTAATTACAATCAGGGGTAAAATCTTGACCTCCATTTATTGAAATCTATTGGTGTCCGCATATTAGTCACGTCTGAAATAATTATTATTTTTCTGTAGAGTTAATCAAAACGTTCACGTACCAGACACGCCAACACGTCTACGGATAGATACTCATTACAAAAATCTAATCATATCTCCAGCTGAAAGAAAATGGAAATAAATTTTAATTTCGTTACATCCCAACTCAAACTTTAATTATACATCTAATCCTTAAAAGATTAATATTTATTTTGTTCAATTTATTGGAAAATATTTCGATTGACAGAAACAGATTATTATACTAAAGCAGGGAAGACGGGCACGAGTAATAAATAACAAAACACAAATAAAAAAATGAAATCGACAAAAAGCTCACCAATTTATTTCTTTTCGTTAACTTTTTTCACAAAAGTTGTTTTTTATATAAAAGCCCGAAAATTTGTTTTCGTTTTCCTTTATCAAATTATCTGGATACAAAACGTAAAAGCTAAATAAAATTAAAGTGATAGACAAATTCATGATTTTTTGTTGTTGCAGTTGTTTTTATTTCAAATTATGTAAATTTCAAAAATTCCAAGAAATGTTATTTTTCCATTTTCCTAGCACAGCAATAAAATCAAAATGGAAATATAGACGCCGTATTTATTTATGAACAACATATTTTGAATTTCTAGAAAATTGTGTATCTGGGCAACTGTTTAGTAAAAAATACAAATTATATTTCTATATGTAATAATTTACAGAAACATAAGGATATATACGTTAAATGCTCAATAGAATATTATATAAAATAAACTGTCTTGATTATTTGACACAGCTAAAAGGTTTAGATCCAATATTCGAAATACAACGTTGGACTTCATAAAAATTTTATGAGCATTTTCGTTCTGTTTTCAGTGTAGCACCATCATCATTTTAATAATTTAAAAAATATAGGATGAAAATGAATTATAAATAAAGGTGTAACATAGGCCAAATGTCACCAAAAACACAATAAATGGCCCTGGTGTTAATATTATTAAATGAAAACATTTAGATTTATATTCTTATCATTCTGAAAACTTTCAAAAGTTAAAATCTATACAGGGATACTTGCAAGTGTCACACATCCAAAAAAAGGCTTTATAAAAATGTTTGTAATTCGTAAAAATACTTAAAAACTTGAATATGCTATCAGGCTATCATCTATGTTGTCAATTAAGCATAAACTTTGTAATTTGTTTTATGAAAGTCAAACACAAGATAAAAGCTACATAGGTAGGTAGATGGGTATATATAAAACAATGAGCTTCAAGTCAAAAAAATATTTCCAAATAGTCTTCTTGCGATAAACTTAAAATTTTATAAAATCTCGCTGTTTATACCAAGTTTGTGTATTTACACAGGAATCATAAATATTTTATGATATGAAAACGCGAGAAACAGTAGAGCAATAAAAAAATTGTGTCACAACTTTTTCCGGTTGCGATTCCATTTTTCTCATCATCACCTCACCATTAGCATCAACGTAAAAACATTAAAATACAAAATAATAATATTTACAGTCAACCCCTTTTTTCTTGTATTCGTCAATGTTTTTTCTGTACGCTAGCTAGTATTGCGATTTTAAGAGAAAGTAGGAAAAGCGCACGAGTATACAGCACACAGCTTTCGGAAAAAATTAATATCTTTCAAAAATTAAAATGTTTGCTAAAGTAAATTGAATTCTTCATTTATATTTATATTTTTGTTGTTGTCCCTTTTTGTCTATTTCTTGCCAATTTTATGACGGCAGAAAATTTTACTTTATTTTAAAAGATTGTTGACAGTTAAATAATGGAATTTTCTTTTTGCAGTTATTATTTTGAAAGTTCTTTACATTTCAATTCAGATGGCACTTAATTCTTTTGTTTTCCCAGAACCATCAGAATTAAATCTGGGTTATGGTGGGACGATTGAACCAGTTTTTTTGCACATTGTTAATGTAATGTCATTTGGTTTCAGGGGGAGCTAGATTAAAATTACAACCTTGGATATGTGGATTTTACAGATGGATATTTTTTATAATTAAGGTCAATGATGGCAATTGACACAACTAAGTAACCAGTTTTGAGTGTGTTTAATACATGTGTCAATCTGAATGGCAGAAAATAGTATTATTGGTGGTATACTAAGAGCATCAGTTGTGTTTTTTCGATGCATTCAATAGCGACCGGAGTGAAGCTACTGAAGCTTAGTAGCTACAATTAATTTTACAAAAAGTGTAGTGTACAAATTTTTTTATTAAATTGAATTTAGAAATTGAAAATTTTCAAATTTGAATTAAATGTTGGTTCAAAATCCAAATCCAGCACGAATGTATTTAATTTACTCAAAAAAATCTTATCGGAACAATTATCAAATGCTTGCTCTTGTTGCTTTGCTTGTCAGAGATTAGCAAATCAACACTTTTTATTTTAACGTAAGTTACCAACTTATGTAGGACACTTACGTCTCCTCTTTCCATATATACTTGCGAATGGAAAAATTTCTGGAGATCCGCATCATTGTGTGTTTGATAATGAATTTTAATACTAGCAATGGTTTGACAAGCAGCCAAACATTAACATTTTAATGAATTTGAAAAATATCTGGTAATTTGATAACTTTCGAATTATACCAGAGAAGCTTTCCAATAAATAGTAGCGTGTATGCGTAGATAACTTATTAGGTGTTTGTGATATGAGCAAAAGGGCGGGTGAGGAGATGAGCCATTACATTCGGGATGTAACAATATGAAATATACTTCCGCGTCTGTTTTGTATAGAAAGCTCATCAGATTTTTCAGACATGAGCGAAATGGGTGTGAATTTGTTTCATAGTATTTCATTATACACATTTGACCCAATTGTGTTTTATTACTTCAAATTACTTTTGTTACTTCAAATTTGGACTTATTTTGACTTTTGGTACTTTTAAATAAAGTTTTTTTGGAAGCTTCACACCACCGGTTGAATAGCATAACACATATTTGTGGGGCTGAATTTCAAAGTCGTTATTTTCGAAAGTAAGAGCGCTTTAATAGTTTTGTGTTTAAGCTGAAAATGTATTTGTTACGAGTTTTATACACGTTCCTGGTAAATCTTTTTTTATATTTTTGGGCGTCGTTTTAAAAACTGCCATTAAACTGTAAAGGTGATTGGTGCCAAATGCACATTAGGTTTATACTAATCACTTCTCCTATCACCTATTTGCAAAATTATATCACAATGATATTAATTTGAGAACCTGTTGTATGTACTAGTTTTCGATATTATATTCTCACCTTAATATTTTATTTTCCTAGCCGTTATGTTACTTTAATTTTCTCGAAAATTGTTTACTTTCATACGATGAGCTTGAAATGGGATAGTTTAAAACTACAGGATGTCCAGAATTACAGCATACGTATTATACAGCATCAACCATTTTTATCTGTTTTACATATCCATTTGTTCTACTCGAGGCGTCTAATTTCGAAAACCATGCGTGAATTTTTTTGAGATTACCGTAATAATCTCTGGGAAGTTTATGGATGAAAAAAATTAATAAAAAATATTTTTGTTGGTACACAGAGGCTGTCCTTTGAACTATAAGTTTCTAAGTTAGTTCATCTGGTAGCATTAACCAATGTAAGAGCACATAGTAAGCACAATATATATAGTGTTTCAAAATCAAATGCCTTTAGACACTACATTTCAATTAAGGAATCCTTATTCCAACAACAAAGGATTGGCTTAATAACCTGCAGTAGCGAATTAATTTGGCATCAACAGTGAAATTCCGATAAACAGATAAACTTTTATGATGCGGTATATATTGACATGCAAATTAGTTGGGACGCCCTTAGTATATAAATTTTGGATTAAAATTAGCACATCATGCTTTGGTTACTAAAAAAAAGGAGAAAATTTCATTATTTATACTTTTAAGGTTAAATTATTTTGTTGAGTTTTATTCAATTTGGAATAAAATGAACAATTTAGTTAATAGCCATTAATTTTGCAAATATTTAAAATATTTTCGGTTAAATATGTATAGATAAACATCAATATTAATAGGAGACATTTTTATTTATGCAAAGAATAGCACGAAACAATAAAATTTGTTTTTAAAAAATGGATAAACAATAAACAAAATAAGAATGAAAATCATTTAATAAGCGCGAGTAATATTTATGTTAACGAAAAGAATGTATTTTATGTTCCAAATTAAATAAAATTTATTCAAAATAATTTCATACTTCTGTCTAAAACTAATTGTTATCCGTTCATTTTTAACGGTATAGGGCGTTTCAGAAAATGCCCGTCTCATCAGCATAATAAATTAAGTTGTGCGATAAATTACGCTTTTCCTTTGAAGTTGTGTATTCCACGCCGTCATGCAACACTGTTCCCAAAGTTTAGCGGAAAAAGTGACGGTTAATTAATATAAATTGCAGATAAAAGAATTGTAACGTCACCCCTTAACGTCGGCTAACGTTAACAAGAAAAAAATAATAAAGTATTTTTATCCAGAGCTTGGCCATAACTCCACCCGCTAGCCCAGTGGTGGAGGTATTAGTGCGGTCGTGTACTCTGGCTGTGGTGGTACGGGCCACATAAAACCCGTGCAGAAATAAATAAAAAAAAATTGCAGAAAACACTCTGACTCTGATCCCGTTATCTCATTCGGTCCTCTCGCCGTAGTTTCTCGCCACTCACTCACTCATAAGGTTATCCAAAATTAAACCCATATTAACTTTTATATTTATAATCAAAAACATATTTATATTTATTGTCAAAACAATTAACTAACAAAAAAAAACAAAAAATTGCCAATTCAGTAAAGTCACCAAAAGTGGAATTTTAGTTGTGAAAAGCTCAAATTTAGCCAAGAACAAAAGTATTCGCTAAGCAATATTTTTAAATTGCTTAATTATGGAAAGAAAAAAATAGTAAATCGGTACTCAAACGGTACATAAAAAAAACTCCTATATATATATATATATATATATATATATATATATATATATATATATATATATATATATATATATATATATATATATATATATGTAGCTATACGAAAGGTTGCATGGCTCCTCCGAGTGAAGAAAAAGGGATTTCGGTGCATCCGGGGCACGGCACCTATAATCAAACTGAATTTCAGCTGTCAATTTCGATCAATTGAAAAAATAAAATGTCACTAGACAATACATTAAATTTGAATTAAAGTAGAAAAAAAATAAAGAATTAAATAAATATAGAAATAGAAAGTAATAAACTCAGCAATACCTCGTTAAAAAACCTGTCAAAATGACAAAAACTTAACTCTGTATATTTACCGGAACTTTATTCCTCCCAGATTCATAATGGGGGACAACATAATGATGCGAAGTTCAGTTCACAAACACGAACTTTTATTTTATTAATTTGCATTTTACTCTATAAACAATAAAAGTCAACGCAAAACAAAACTTTGGATTTGTGCGTGACCGGAAAATACAAGAACACTTTTTCCAAAAACAACGATCACCACTTAAAGAATTATAATGTTGGGTTTTTTTTTCTTTTTACCATCAACTTTTCACTTCTTGAAGGCTATCAACTAGTTCTAAAAAAAAAATATTATAGAACTTTTACTTTACTTGCATGCTTCCAAGTGCATGCACCAGAAGATTAATATCAAATGAATTATCAAAAAAAAAAAAATATTTGAATTCTGTACCAGAAATGTAATAAAAAATAATTCGCTATAAACGTAAAAAAAAATCAGAGAAAAGCTAATCAATTTGCAAAACAAAATTATCGTATGATTTTTGAGGACTGTGTATGGTGCCAATACTGCAAATAATAACCCGCCTAGAGCATACTATCATCAAAACGGCCGACCTCGCAGGCGTAACCATACTTCAATGAGTATCTATACCCAGCAATCATTTTAGACACAACACAATGATGTACACTGTGGCATCAAAGTAAAAATCGCGAAGCGTACCTGGAATGGAGCTTCGACTGATAAAAAAAATAAAAAATATTTTCTAATTATCGCTAGTCGATTTGAAAATGTCGGTCAATTTTTGGTGTACCCATTCACAAAAATCTTTTTCAATTACATTTTCCGCAATTATTCAATGCAGTCACAACCGCATAGATCGTTATGTATAATTGAAACGGGGTTTCAAATTCGCTCTTATATTTTTTTAATTTACCGAGATGAAAATTATGTTTTATTCTCGACTGAACGTACCGTGAATAATAAACGATTTAAATATTTTCTTCTCGGTGTTTTGAGGGAACCCTACCTTCAAGACAATTCTAAAATTACCTTTTTTAACCGTTAGTTTTGGAATTGACTACCTCTAACGTCATCATCTCGAGAACAACATCGCCTCCATATGATTTTTTTTTTGTAAACTAGAAACATTAACTTTTCTAGAGCTAGCGGAGTGTAATGTTCCATGATTTAAATAGAATTTTCTTTTAATGTGTTTTGTAGTTCTAAACAATTTTATTTTATTCCAAAAACCGCAATGTTTAGCTTTTTAAAGTTTTTATTTATTTATTTATTTGATATTATTGATTTGTTTCTAAGCAAATAAAAGAAAGATCAAAATCTGTTACGCTTGGTCCCCCTTGATTTTTATAACGTGTTAACATATACTCGTATACGTCTTTCGAATCAGAATTGAATTGATACACCCGCATCGAAAGCTTCGTTTGTGTATTTTAGAACCACAACTTTTTGTGCTTTCATTTTTTTTTTTTTTTGGTTTTATTATTTCACAGGAAAAACATCTACCATGAAAAGGTATAATATTTCATTGAAGTAAAGTAAATAATACGAGAAAAATGTATTCTCGAGAAACTCCCTCGTAGGAAAAACAACTTAACTGATCCGAATAAACAAAATACACAAATTTTTTATTGGTTTCGTATTTGCCTATTCCCGTGAGAATGATTTTGTGAAAGTTCTGAAAAAAATATTCTATATGATTTGAATAAATTTTCGATAAATAAAATTTATAATTTACTAGAACCATATTTCATTTATTTATAGGCTGATTATTATTGGAAAAAAAACCTTTTCTTGTAGGTACATGATTCATACACAACATAATAATATCATTCCAATAAATTTAAAAATCTCTATATACCTAAACTCTGATACTCGGCTACACACATAAATTCAGACAGCCGTAAAAATGTTATGTATATATCGATTGAATTAAATGTATGTCGGTACTGGAGATGCTGAAAATTTTATACATCTAAGATATAGTGTTTTGATATGGTACGATATACTATATGCCATGTGCCACCACAACTCATCGAAAATATATTATATCTAAAGTTAAATGGAAATCGATTTTATTTTCATATTTAAAAAGTTTTTAAAATTTTATAAATGTTGGTTGAAAACCATTTTCTATGCTGGCTGAATTAAATCATTTTTTTTAAGATAAGTGTAAAAATGCCAAAACAGACATCCTATAGAAATTCGATCGAGAATTAAAGAGTATGCATTCTTGTGTAGGACTCTTTATATAAATTAATTTTAAAATGCATCACTAATTTAAATATTTATGAATATTAACAAATTCTTTATACCAATAATAAATCAATCAATTTTGTGCAAATATGTAAATTGCACAAACATTTTTCTAAAACATTATTTATCTGCTATTGTCGTATTTTATTTAATAAGGATTGAGTGTGGAAGAAAATTGATAAACCAAATATGTACCTAGGATTATATTTCCTATGTACATTGTCAATTATAATTTTAAAACTAAACTTTTTTGAATTTAAATTGAAAAATATTCATATTCTAATGAAACATACATACATTTCTATATTTAATTGACTTATTATTATTATTATTTATACATTTCTCTTGTTACTATACTTTTTTCGACACGTCTCAACAAAAAATAAAAATAAATAATTAAGAATAAAAGTATTGAAGCATAATATTCGAGTTGTTTCAGATAAATTATTTTACCAGAAAAATAATTGAAATAAATATAAATCATACAATTGACTGATATACAATAAATACAACGTACTCGAATTCGATATGTACAGCAAAAAATTTCAAGCAAATATAACAGCATCAGTAATCAAAACTCGTTACAAGTTGTAGTTTTTATCTATATAATTTATTGCTATGTTGGGTAGTCTTTGGTCTTCCTTAGACAATAATTTAAAATTTTCCTGAGTTCCGTTTTTTTTTTGTTGACGAACATAAATTTTTAAAACTAAAAGAACACAAGAAATATGGTAGGACGTGATTAGAGTTAACAATATAGTCGAAGTTAAAAATAAAAAATGTCGTTTTTGTAATTTCCGATTGGTTTTTTGTATTATACAGCAAGAAAAATGGAAGTCTGCTACTGGTAGTACATAAAAAAACTACTCAACCCAAATATCTCGGTTATTACTGATGATGTTTCTAAAAGTGAAATACAATCATACTTGTATTCAATTTGATCTTGATGTAGAAAACTGAAATTAGATTAAATGAAACTCCTGTTCTGTTTAATGATGTAAATGGCGAATATTACATCAAACCACAAATTTGGTATATGGAACCGGAAGTTGTGTTTAAATTTTTTACTTTTTATGTTTTGAATGTGTAGTAATTGTTAAAAAAAAATGTAGAACAAAAAATTTTTTGTAGGTGTTGTTGTTAAAGTTACAGGGTGTCAAATTTTGCTAAAAATGATGAATATGATGTTGTATAGATGGCTATAAAAAGAAAACTAACTACCCGATACTTATAAACAAGGGCTCATTTTAAAGATAAATGAATAGGGATTCTAAAAAAATTATAAAATTGGTACCATGTTTCAACTCTTCCTATTCAAAATGGTCGCCAAAATAGTATTTTAGAATTTTCTCAAAAATCTATTTTTTTTTTTTTAAATTTTTCCTCATTTAATTCTATTGAACACACCAAAAAATTGTACTTGTGTTATTTTTTGTTTTCTTGCAAAAGACATTTGAGTATGAAGATCTACCCATTTATTGTATATAAAATCAAAGTCAGTGTGGTATTTTTTATTTGCAACTTTTATTACGATCAACTTGATAAAGTAACTGTTTAGAATTATTCAGTTCACAAACCGTTCATAAATTACATCACCCTAGGTTTGATCATTTTTAACTTCCTTTCAGCGTTTTGCGTCTACGCTTGTTTATTTAGCAAAATTATTCAATTTGATTAAAATTTTTTGCGATTTTCAACGCTATCTTGTTCAAAAGATGGAACAATAGCTTCTGATTGCAAATTGTAATATTGAATGTTTATCCTATCAAAGTGACTGCTATAATTATAATTAGACACTTTGTCACGTGACGACACGTCACAATCTGTCATTTTATAAAACTCTTCCTCCTCCAGCGACACACGTCACAACAATCGATACTCCTCCCCCCATAAAAATGTGAGATTGTTAATAAATAGCCCCTAAAGCAATTAGTATAACAATACAATTTTGCCATGAGTCATTTATTTTGCTAGGATTAAGCGTATTTTCTGTACGTGAACGCGTGACGTAGTTTATGGATGGCTCCTAAAGTAATTAGTAGAATAATAAAATTTTGTCATGACTCACTTGTTTTGTTAGGTTTAATCACTATTTTCTGTACCTCAATATAACCTTTTGGATCGAATTTTTAAAAATTTATTTGTATTCCTGAAATAATTTTTTTGAGATTCTATAGAAGGGGGAGTAGGCCTGTAAAATAACATAACCAGTGGCTTTTGTTAACATTTTTGTATAAATTAGAGTTTAAAATAATATTTCAGTTAGTTTAACTTGTGAAGTTCTATTTGAAGCATTTGCATGTTTGAATAACAAAAAATTAATTTAAAGTAGTTCAATTAATAAGTGTAATAATGTCTGGGCTCAAAAAGTGTTGTAAGCCGTTTTCTGAGACGAAATGTTCAAAAAATTTAAGAAACGTTTCTGATTATATTAAAAGTCATTTGCCGCGCTTGACTGAAGTAAATGAAGATTCATCGATTTGTACAACGTGTTACCTGGTATCTTCTTTACCTCAGAAAAATGAAAGCGAAGTGTCACCCGTTACTGATTCATTAAATTCACCTGTTACCCTGGAGACATTATCAACACACAGTGACGAGAATATTTCGAGTAGGAGTGAAAGTGAGGAGTACCAAATAAAAAGTGATATCGCTCGTGAAAAACTTAATAAAATATTACCAGACATTGGCATGTCTCCTATATATTCGAGTAAGTTGGAATCCAGGCAATATTATGAGCAGCAAAAATTACTAAATTTAACTACCTCACTGACGCCATCATCAACATCTTCGGTATCTGGTATCGAGCCTCTTTTGACTCACTCAAAATTGTGATAAAATACAGTTGCTGTCGACATTGCCAAAATCACTAACAATACAAGAAATCCAGGAAGAATTTAACACAACGCAGTATATGGTACGAACAGCGAAAAATATTCAAAACAAGAATGGGTCACTGAGCCTTCCAGCACCCACAGCTGGTAAACGGATAAGTGATGAACTCAGAGACTCAGTGATAGAATATTATAATGATGATGATGTTAGTCGTATAATGCCTGGGAGAAACGATTGTATAACTATTGAAAAAGTTAAACTTCAGAAACGTCTAATGATGTGCACATTAAAGGAGTATGAGGGGTACAAAATCAAATATAAGGATGATGAGTCAAAAAATATTAGCTTTTCTAAATTTTCTCTGCTTCGTCCTAAATACTGTGTGCAACCAGGAAGCAGCGGAACACATACAGTTTGTGTTTGTATAATACACCAAAATGTCAAATTAATTATTTATGGAACCAGGATGGAAACTGTCACCAATGGAAAAATTTCGCGATACCAGGACTGCATTTCATCCATATTTTGTAAAGATCCAACATCAACATGTCATCTTCTGCAATGCGAGAACTGCCCAGGATTGGATAATTTTCGCTAATATTTGAGAAACGCATTTTTGGACAATGATTGTCTGGATGCTGAATTATCGTTCAGTCAGTGGGTTTCAATGCAATTTGGAAAAGTTTTCAAAACCATTAGATGATTTTCTGGATTACTTCATAATAAAGCTGAAAAATCTGATTCCCCGTTGCTTTATAACACTGCAACAATCTGGTTTCATCAAAAATAAAAAGATAACTCTGGAGCCCACAGAGGTACTGGTTTCGTGTGACTTTGCAGAAAATTATGCGTTTATAAATGCAGCACAGGGTTTTCATTGGAACAACAAACAAGCAACTATTCATCCGTTTGTAATTTACAAAAATCAAGGAGATAAATTGCAGCATTCCAGCTACATTATAATATCCGATTGTCTCCGTCATGACGCCGTAGCAGTTTACGTATTCATAAAAAAATTATTGCAGCAGTTTTTGTAAACAAAAATTCCGGATCTATCTAAAGTTTATTATGTGCAATAACACATTATAAAAACAAAAAAAAAAGTTATGAATATAACTAAACACAAAGAGGATTTTGGAATCGATTGTGAGTGGCATTTTCATGCAACTACTCATGGAAAGGGACCATGCGATGGACTAGGAGGTACTATTAAGAGAATGGCGTCCAGAGCCAGTCTCACCAAAGAATATGATGATACCACTAATGCTGAAGAATTTTTCGAATGGGCTCAAACTTTGAAAACTGATATAATTTTTGAATTTTGCTCAGATACTGAATATAAATTAAAGCAAATTCAACTGGAGACTAGACTAAGGAATTTGAAAACAATAAAAGGAACCCGCGATTTTCACTCAATTATACCTTCAGGAGAAGGCAAGTTAAAATGTAAAAAATATTCAAATAGTGAACATTATGTAACATGTAAATTTTGATTGTGTAAATATTTTTAAATTTCTTTATTTATTTTGTAATACATTTAATAAAATAATAATAAAAATATATATACTAAAAAATTGGACTTGCGATATTTTGTTTCCTTGCAAAAAAAAATAATAAAAAATAACACACTAAAATTTGATTTTAAATACAAAAATAGGTAGATCTCTTTACTGAAATGCCTTTTGCAAGATAAAAAAAATTAACACAAGTACAATTTTTTGGTGTGTTCAATAGAATTGAATGAGGAAAAAATTAAAAAAAAAAAAAAAAAAATAGGTTTTTTATAAAATTTTAAAATACTATTTTGGCGGCCATTTTGAATAGCAAGAGTTGAAACATGGTACCAATTTTATAATTTTTTTAGAATCCCTATTCATTTATCTTTAAAATGAGCCCAGGTTCGTAAGTATCGGATAATTAGTTTTCTTTTTATAGCTATATATACAACATCATGTTCATCATTTTTATCAAAAAATTTTAACAACAACAACAACGACAAAAATTTTCCACAAACTTTTCTTTATCAAAACTATACATTGCAAATATAAAAAACATGAAATTCAAACATGACTTCCAAAAATTTGTGATTTCAGAAATTTTTCACCAAATATATTTCTGCATTACATTTTTTTTGGAAATGTTTGTGCTGTTTTAGAATTGACTGAATCATTGCACTTTTTCAGCAGGTTAAAACCTCACCCAGATTAAGTACTTCCTTATAATTATTACAGCAGTACTTTAATAATTCCTTACAGGAAGGTAATCGATGAATTATTACTTACATGAACTTTTATAACATGAACTTTGATTCAGCGAATGCTGGAAAGCAAATTACATATTTCAAAATTCGTGGACAAATTGATTTATGTTTAAATCAAGAGCATCTTTACGACACTAACACTAATAAAAAGTTCTAAAAGAATATTGGTAGTAAAAATGATCTAAAGTATTCTGAAATTCATGAACCAATTATCCAATTTTCAAAAATTGAAATATTCAGTTATTCCCAATTCACCGAAGTTAATTTTTTTTAAATCACTTAAAATAATCAGAAATTAACTAAAAATGTTGTTCTCAGACACTCCTGAAATTTTACTAAAATACATTTACGATAAATGGCATTTCTTTCTATACAGGGTTGGCACTACAAACTCACCAGTTTACAAAACTAATTAATCCTTTTACAAATCAAATTCGTCCTTTTGTAAATGAAATTCAACCGTTTGCAAATCAAATTCGTCCTTTTGTAAATCAAATTCAACTGATAGTAAAAAATGTTTTAAGAAGTTTATTGGTTTTCTATTAATTTAGATTTTAAAAGCAGATAGACAATTAGAAATTTATTGTTTGCAAATTCATAATTTTAATTCAACAAATATAAAAAAATTCAAATTCAAAATTAACAAAATAATTGAAATAACTATAAATATAATACACGTTTAACTATAGGTTTTGCACTTAAAATTAACGATTTGGAAATGATATTCAATGTTTTTTAGTTCATTCACAAATGTTTTCAAGTTAAGCACAATTTTTTATACTTCATTGTTAATTTTTTTTGTAAATCTATTAAATGAAGAATAAATTGAAATATTTTTAAAATAAATTCAAAATTTAATATTTCAAGTTCGTAAATTTTTACAATTTAAAATCAACTTTTTACAAAACAAATTCAGTGATCCCAATTCTTAACCGATTATAATGGGATTGGGTATGTTGGAAGGAAATAGGATCCTTAAATGATTTTTGAAAGAAGTTTTGGAATATGGCCACCTGGGACGGTACTCGGCCATTTCTTAACTGATTCTCGTGGGATTGAGTATGTTGTATGGAAATGGAATTCTTAAGTATTTTTTGGAAGCGGTTCTGGAATATGGCTATCTGGGGCAGAACTAGTCTAATTTTTAACGGATTATAATGGGATTGGGTATGATGGATTGAAATGGGATTCTAAAACATTATTGAAAGAACTTTTGGAAAAGACCACCTCAAATTCTTTAACCGATTAAAATGTAATTGGGTTTGTTGGATGCAAATGGAATTCTTAAATGATTTTTTGGAATAAGTTTTGGAATATGGCCGCTATGACGGAACTTTGGCAATTTTTACCCGATTACCATGGGATTGGGTTTGTTTATTCTAGATTTCTAGAATAGAGTTAGTTTTAGTTAGTAGTAATCGTTTTTTAATATGGCCACCTAGAACGGTATAAATATGGGATTATAAAATGATAAACTTCTGTACTCGCCAGATGATTTTTCCTCTATTCTGATTATTGCTGTAGTGGAGAGTATAATTATTTTTTGTTTTATGGAATTAACACCCAGACCATTTATGCTCTCGTACTGCACGTACCTCAAATGTGTAAATTTTTGCTTGGTTCGAAAGGTTCTGCAGATCTCAAGATCTTGGAAAACATCATTCTCCATGTTCCCGTGAAGAGTTTTCGAAGTCGTTGCTGCTACTTCATTTTCAGAAACAAAAGCGAGACATTTCATCATTCTCATATTTAGAGAGAATGTTCATCCATCCCATAATCCTTCTTCACCTTCTCCAACTGTATTCTTCGCCAAATTATTTGTAAAAAACGGAAAAAGCAACCCTTATTTGAATATGATGGAAAAATGCTTTTGGCAGCCATTTCAAAATTTGATAATTTATAAGTAGGGTTTAAATTAATAGCATGCCGACAACTGATTTGTAGTAACTGAAGAAATACTTATGTCCATTTTTTCAAAATATTAAAATTATATACTATATCCCACAAAGATACGTGTTCTATTTTAATTTGAGCTTTTCGAACAAAAGTCTACTGCGATTATTTTATTATATTTATATTATTATCATATCGCTCATGCACGGAGAAAATGACATCTCAAAAAATCAAGTTACATAGAAAATAAGATTTTAGTTATGCACTAAATTAAACATAACAGTTTTTGTATATTTTCCTAAGTACGCTGTTAGACAACTATGACCAAACGATAGGTCAGACTAAGGATTTAAACTTTTACAAATGCCCGAAATTATTCGTTGAAGTAAAATTGGAAATTCAGCAAATGTGTCACTTTACTAATTAAATCTTCTCCTAATTTTGTACGATAAGTCATTGTGGCAAATTATAGACTATTTGAATTAGTTTTCAATTTTAATTTATATATTCAAACTAAAATAATTCAATAGTAGTAATCAAGGAGTTCAACACATAGACCAATTCACAAGTCTAAATTAGAAATAAAATGCAGAAAGATGATCTTGGTTCTAATTTACAAATTCGTATAGAACGACATTATATTTGATTAAACCTATGAGTCCTTTCTTCTTCTTTTCTGCTATGGTAGGTTTCGTTGTATACGCTGGCGGCAACCATTTCATTTCTTCTTTTTCTTGTCTTCAGTGTGCTATTTAAGCCAATGAACTCACTGCCGTACGAGTCCTTGAAAGAAATGCCTTCTTTCGTAAACCAAATAACTCGTACTTGACTTATCTTCAGATTCTCCGTTGGAATGCAGTCATTTAAGGATTTTATGTCCATGAAATTGGTGTATGATAGAGAAGTACGTTTCAGGTTGATAAATTGGCTTATTTTTACGTTTCAGTTTGATTTTCTTTTCGATCATTGAGTGTGCCACGTCCCCTTCGTTTTGTGTATGACGCTTGATCAGGTATTTGTGTGTAATACTATTTATATGATCCATTGTTTTTACAGCAAAGTTATACATGTTTTGCATGTGATAATTTTTTTGTTGCTCACAACAGTTATCAGAATAAAATATGACATCTAGTTTGAGACCAACTCATCAGATTCTTCTTTCAAATTGAGCAAATAATTTATACACAACTTGCTATTTCGTTTACACCGCGATTTCCCTCTGCTTCATGCCAAACATAACATTTAACTGCATGTTTCTTAAGATCGTATACTGTAAACAGAGAGCTTAGACACATAGTAGAATTCGGAAGCGTTTGCTTGTGGTCATGGAAGTGCAGCTTGCAGGTCGTACACGGCAACATGAACAAATTTATCCGTTTTCTTGACCTGCTCCTTTTCCAACCGGCTCAGGTCCTTCTCAAGAATGTGATTTTCATATGAGCTTTTAAGCTGCTGCTTTTCGATATCGTTGCTGTTATCATAGATCGTACAATCAAAGCATTGATCCTTCTTCAGAACGAAGAAGGATATATCAAAATTCTGTTTTAAAAATCGCACTGTCCATAAGATAATTTACAAAAGAGAGATTCTTTTGTTTCATCTCTGCTACGTAGTCCCTATAAGGATCTGCTAATGTTTTTCCGATATATATAGTATAAACTCTCTTTCCGTATTCTGATGGCATTAATGGCGTTTATCTCGTTTTTCACCTTCAAGGACTGTGCCACTGGCTGATTTCTGTAATTTACTTATTACAGTTCGAATTGGTCTATCGTTTATCCCAAACGTGTTTTTGAAAAAATACTTTGCAAACTCTGATTTTAATTTGTTCGTTCGTGAAATAAAATGCGTGGTTATTAGTCCTCCGATTCTGCATTGTGCCATCGACTCCAACTCGAACGTAGTTGTATTTGGGATTAACAATTTCCATAATTTGTACAAGATAATCTCTTTGTCCTTTTAGCTCTCCTAAAGCCCATTAATCACTGAAAATTATCGTTCTCTTGTTGTCACTAAATTTTGTGTTGCATTTAAATTTACACGCATTACAAGCGGAACCCATTTTTCTTGCAGGTATTCTCGGTAAAACGGGAAATTACAAAATTTGGAGATTTGTCGCTTTTCTCGTGTATGATCGATATATGTAGTTTATTCGATATCTTAGCAAAGTGAAGAATAAGGGTAAATGTGTAGAAAATTTATTCTAAAAGACTGAGATTAAAAAGGAATAAACGTTTGAATAATTGAAATTTTGGAGATTTTTTTCTTGGCAAAAGGCACATCAGTTTCTATCCAATTGAACATTTACCAAAACGTGCAAGTAATAATTGTCAATTTCGTAATTTTTAGGTTAATTCTGGATTTAATCGATATTGGAATTTGGTAAACGGGCGCCCGATTTGAAAATATCACATCTTAGTCGATATTTTTATTTTCGATTATTTTTTTCTCGATTAAATATTTTTCGATATTTTATCATTCGAATATTTCGTTTCGATGTCTTGCTTCAAAAAAGACGCCTGCTTATTATCGAGTGTCGTCCTAGTTTAAATTATTGAGTTCTGTCCTGGGGGGGGGGGGGGGGGGGGGAAGGGGGGTCTATTCTTAAACTTCAACCAAAAATTATTTAAGAATCTCATTTCCACCCAACAAACCAAATTTCAGCATAATCGGATAAGAAATTATGGAATTAAGTCCCAGGTGACCATATTCCAAAACTTCTTCTAAAAAACATTTAAGAATCCAATTTCCATCCATCATACCCAAGACCATTATAATCGGTTTTTAATTGCGAGCACTGAATTGTTGCAAAAAGGTGATTTTGGATTGTAAAAATTTACGAACTGGAAATATTAAAACTTGAATTTATTTTAAAAATATTTGAATTTATTCTACATTTAATTGAAGTTACTTTCACAAAACACGAATTTGCATTGCAAAATATCATCAATAGGTTATAATTTCGTGCTGGACGTGTTGATGGATCGTGTTTTGTGATCACGTCGGAGTCACGAGTTTATGGGTAATTATTAGTACTTCATAAAATCATTTAATTACTTATTCAACGAATATTTTTACGTTTGATTATATAATATTTTAATCCACGTCGTGTGAGTTGGAGAGGCAGCTAAAATTTAATTAATAATTTTTCATTCCTACGGTTTTATTTTATTCAAAGGATTTCATGGCACTTTGCTTTGCCCATTAAACCTAATAATTTTGGAACTTAGAATTATGAATTGTTACTTTGATAAATACAAATCGTTACATAAATTCACTAGTAGAATACATTTGTTGGTTGAACCGCCACAGTGCCACAGGTACGATTTATTTTTGCAAATCTTATTGGTAATGGCTGTCTTAAATTTCATTAAAAATGAATGAGAATCGAGTACAGTTTTCTTTAGCGACGACATTCTCCAAAAGATTGTTGATACTATTCATTTTAGCCATAGCTATCTAGCTTTCGAGGTAGTTTGGTCTAAACTGCAAATATTTAAAGATAATACAGTTGTGTCCTATGATCTGCGAAATATGGAATCCATTGAAAACAGCAATTATAGATTGAACCGTCTTTAGTCCATCGATCCCTTATCAGAACATACCTCACAAAAAACAAAACCAGGTTTGTGTGACTTTTTAATTAAAAATGCTTTTTGATCTCATCAATTCGTCATTACCACAAATGTACTATAAAAACTAAACACGAACTGAAAAATATTTGACTGAATTTATCGTAAATTCAAGAAACACCTTGAAGGTGTAATGTTTTGCAACAACAAGAAAAACATAGGTTTCGTTAACAAAAAAAAATTTAAAAAAATGTATGTTGTTATGAACTTAAATTTCACGAAACCAAAGCACGCGATATGATGCTTTTATATAAGGTGTAATTTTTTATACCTGTATATACATAAGATTTTTGTACTGTCTGATTTATATGAAAACAACAAAAAAATTTCTCGAGTAAAATTTCGTTTCAAATTCTTTAATATATTTTTACTCATCTCATATATCTAATATTTGGTTAATTAGTGTTATAAAAGTCTTAATTTACAGCAAACACTTAATTATAAAGCCATAAATACACTTTAATATTTTATAGTTATGTACGTATTTTTAAACCGATAACAATATGTTTTGTTCGCTCTACAAACAATTCCTGCATTATGCACAAAATCCAATTCTTCCATTAATAAATCAAAGCCTTGAGCTTCAATAGGTTTTTCAACGAAAATGTGAAAAAAAACTTTCAATTGTTAGGTACAGAGTCTCTGCTCGATACTTTACTTGTCTGCTTATTTTTTCTTCTTTATATGTATAAGAAAAACAGCAACAAAATGTAGGAAAAATCTTTAAAAGTTTAGTATATAACACGAAGAACTTTAAGATTTTTTTTTTGTTAAATAAATAGACTTAAGTAAAAAATAAGAAATAAAATATTAGGAAAATTGGAAAACAACAATGAATAGATCTTGTTTGTGTTGTCTTTATATTATGAAACGAAGATGCAGCAGCATTCCAGATTTTTCTATTCTTGTTAAAGTGAAGCTCGTAAAAAATTCGCATCTTTCAATTATAAAAAATATCGATTGCGAAGAATTTATTTTTTAATTAGTTTTTAGATACCGAAGGCAAAAAGTTTGAATGAGAATTATTGCTATTTCGTAAAGCTTAATATTACGCTAATCTTTTATTATTTAATATATTGATTAAACAAATTATTTATACAAGTTGTGTGCATCAAGCCTTAAATCAAGCCAGCATGTTTATGCTTTGTTTGATTTGTCGCAGCCACTTACGATATCATTTTAAACGTACCTTAAAACACTTTATAGTTTCTTACGTAAGCTAAACAAATTTTACTGCAATGAACCGTGCGCCAGTATTCCCCTACACTAGAAGAGACTTAAGGAAACAATTAATGTCTTTCTAGCTCGACGCAGGGCTAGAGTTGTTTATAGTGAGTGCGATTTTACATTTTCAAAATAACGAAAGTTTCAAAGTAGAAATCCTAAAAAGATATAATTGAGCCGTTTATTTTGAAAGTGGCATAAGTCACTTTTTCTTTAAATCGAGATATTTAAGGGGTTGCGTTTTAACATTTTAAAAATATTGATGCCAGCTTTTCGAGAAGATTTACTTGAATTTGTTACCTCAGGATACTTAGATTTTCTTCGATATAAATAATTTCGTCTAGTAAATGAAAAATAATGATTTTTCATTACGGAAAGTGAATTATGCTACTTTCAAAATAAATAATTTGGAAAAATTACTAACTTATATTAATTTTGTCTGATGTATTTTACTGAAATGATGTTTTGAAAGGACAGTGATTTAAGAAAATTGGGTGCCCGTGTTGTTAGTTTTAAATGTTTTATTAGATGTCTTCCTTTTTTCCATCGCCTCAGTGTTTGTTAAATATTTATACATATTTGAAAATATTTTTTGAAGGAAAAAGGAGGGAAGAAGTGGCCGTGTTTCTTTAATTGTCGTAGACGGGGTTACGACAAGACTAATAATTTATATCATGTTTTTCATATAAAGGTTTATGAATATAAAGGTTTGGGGGTATATAACGAAGCAAGTTGATCATGTTTTCTATATATTAAAATTATATGAGTCAGTGGGTCTATTTTTTAATTTAACCCGAGCAAGCAGGCTTACCCCGGGTAGTGTACACCGAGCAAAGGTTGTACTTGGTAAAATTATCCGGTGCGCATAGAGTGAAAAATTGTTTTTTACTTTGCACACTCTTCGTACACTGAAATTAATTTCAGAGTAAAATTTGAAGAACCGAGTAAGCTCGGTGTAAGCACAGTTCACAAATAAAAACGCAGTGTGCAGAGTAAAATTACTCAGGTTGAATAAAAAAACACAGAGTATTTTTTGACAGCGCACTGCTTGCTCAGGTTGAATTAAAAAATAGGCCCAGTGTAGGTCCTAAGTATAACAAGATGGAACTCATTTTGACAGTTCCAAATTTCGTTACATTTTTGAGATATTTTATGGAAGAAATGGAACTTGCATCATATACAGTTCTTTGAGTTAACGGCTTTTGCTCCACAGTTTATAGTAAAACTTGTAATAAAATAGAACTTGACTGTGGAACTTAGTTCCAATAATTGTTCCATAAAAATCGAAATAATTTGGAAGTAGCGATAGTTGGGTTACGTACAATAAAAATTGTATGCGCCATATAAATCGTAACAAAATGTATGGGAATTTTTTTTTGTTTGCCACAATATGATAGCAACTCCCTTTTGCCACAATAAATCCAAAAATAGACTTTTGTTTTGTATTTCAGATGTGTTTTATTGATCCAACCAGATAAAAAACAAAGCAAAATGTTGTATGCTGCCGATTTTGTTTAATTTTGTATATTTTTTAACCCAGTCAAGAGTTTTTTATAATCACGTGCGTGGCACCAGTATATGACAAAAATTTTTCTTTCTTAGTCGATGTTTAATAAATAGAAATTTTCGAAATAGCAATTTTTTTTTTCAACGATAACTAATTTTAGGAAATATTTTGGGAGATATTACTAATGTTATCATTAACTCTATTTTTAAGAAAGTGACTTATGGCCACTTTCAAAATAAACGGCTTAATTATTGAATAGATTGCATAATTATGTCTTTTAAGTAAAACACGTTCCGCAAATGATGGTTTGATTATATTACTTTTCACAAATAAAACGGTTGGCAAACATTTCTTTCGAAAAAAAGTATGGATGGCAAACACATTTTGAGCAAATTATTGTATGTCAAAAAATTGTTTAGCCAATATGCAAGAATGTCAACTATATTGTTACGTTTTCGCCTTGTCACTCAAGGGTCGAGTCTCTGGATTGTGAATAAAACAACTGCTTTAAATTTGAACACACACAAATTTATTTCCGCAACACAAAAATTACACAACACAAAATTAATAACAAAATATTCTAATTATAACACACTATATTTAATTATCACTTTAATAATCGCTCTATTTAAACTTCACTATATCGCGTTTGAAATGAGACTCGTCATTCAACATCAATTTACAACTTTGTTTTCTAAAATATTTGTTTCTAGAATAATCCTGAATGGTCTCCAAAAATTATACGAGAACATTCGAGCAAATACTTTAGTATACAAATAACGCCTAAAAGTTGAACCAAACCACTTGTAGAATTGAGCAACTATTGAAATAACTTTTTCTATTCTAATCTAGGTGTCACCGTAACAATATGTTTACAAATTCCCGTGACCAAAGTGCCTCATAATAATAATTGGCCAACAGTTATTACCCTAAAATTTTAAATAAGAAGCGAAAAAATTAATTTATTTCAATAAAAATTGTATTTAAAATAGTTGATTTTATTAAAATTGAAATTATGTAATTGGACTTTACTTATTAAATATATTGATTACACCTATCGATTTATTTTCCAGAATTCTTGATATACGAAATTAATTTTGGAAATATTTGGTTTTCTTAGATGGCGGCTGTGTTCCACTTCGATACGTTCCTATTTCACATTTTATGAAAATGTTTTCTTTGCGTAGTTCATTCATTAATTTAAAAACTCTAACGTGATCCGCATCAATTATTTGATGTAGGCAATGGTGCCAAAATTCAGCGATGTTCTGAGTCCTTGTAAGTTGTTTACATTATGATAAAAACAAATCCAAAAACTTGGAGAGAGTTTAGGAGGCGGATTGTTTGGTCCACTCTTCGACCATATCATCATCTAAGATCTGAAATATCTTATCATAATACTGCATTATTTTTGCATTCGAAATAAAGCTAAAAAAAATCTTCATAAGCACCATATTTTGAAGCTCTTAGCTTGAACATGACCTTAAATTATTTGGTCCTTCGGTTTGGATATCTGGAAAATTATTTTTTAAATGGCAAAATTGATAAGCTTTTCAAACATCTTGTTGGACATAGATTTAGTTTTCGCTAAACAAGAGCAGAACTAACATTAGCCCCCATCGTTTTTACGTTAATTTTAGAACATCGTGTCAAATCAGATAAAATAAATGTTATTTCCGATGTTCCGCAGGGCTCACACCTTGGTCCTCTATTATTTACAATATTTGTAAACGACTTGATGGATGTATTGCGTTACTCTAAGGGACTTATGTATGCAGATTATTTCAAACTTCTCTGTCGCGACGTTCACTCCTCGGATGCCACTAAATTACAATCTGACCTGGATTCGGTATTCTTGTAACAGGAATCATTTAAAGTTAAATACCAAGAAGTGTGCTGATCAGCGTTGTGTCGTATGGTCTACATGGCGTAATTAATACATTGTCTACACGTGTACGGTAGAGGATACTGTTAGGAAACTCCTGATGATGACCTAACAAGTCAAAATCGATCGAGTGATTTTTTAAACCTTGTGAGAATTTTCAAAACAATATAATTTTGCGAAATAAAAAACAAGTGTTTAATAAAAAATGTGTTTATTAAGTGTATTACAGATGCATCTATGCATCACGCCACATCTACTAAGGCTATTTTTAATAAATTTAAATGGAGTATGTTCGAAAATTATTTTCAATCCGTTTAAAATTCACGGTCGTATTTCATGACTCCCGCCAGTGGTTTCCCGTGAGGTGACCAATTGGAACGCCGTAAATCTCTTATAATATTCATACACATTTTTTCGATTCTGTGGCTTTTAACAGATTAAAAATATTGTTTATCGCCGATTTGACAAGAGGTACACGGTATCTGTTCATTCACTTTAAGTTGTGACTGAAAATATCTAATGGAGTTTGGTATTTAAGAAGATGACCAAAATTTTTTTTTCAATTTTGATTTTTTAACAGCTAGACGTTTATGGTGTCTGGAATTCGATTCTAATTGTATTTTTTATCAAATAAAAAACCTCTTAACGAGGTAAATGTTCGAGTAGCGAAAGCCGAATTCAATTCAAAAAATTTCTGATATCAAATTTGTGCCGAAAAAACAATTGCATTTGATTTGTCAACGATTTTTCGGAATGTTAGTGCATTCAGCGCGTTGTTGTTGAAAATTCCGAAAAATCGTTGACAAGTTGGTCTTTTTGACAGCTAGAAAGAAAAATGTAAAGAAACGCGCCGAATGCATTAACATTCCGAAAAATCGTTGACAATTCGAATGCAATTGTTTTTTTCGGCAGAAATTTGATATCAGAAATTTTGTGAATTGAATTCGGCTCTCGACACTCGAACATTTACCTCGTTAAGAGGTTTTTTATTTGATATCAATGATACGGCAAATTGAAAATGCATTGAAATGCGATTCATTTTATTGTTGTCAGTCAAAACAGTTCACACACACTCACAATCCGAGATTTTTATCCGTCGTATAAATACAAATTGGGGCACAATAACACGTAGTGGCCACTTGTGTGCTATCGGGTGTGTATGAACTGTATTTTATAATCCTTTACCACATGCCATATACTGATCTTGCCGATTTTGATCTTTTTACACACCCGGTTCTCGTAGGCTGTCGGCTGAACATTTCTAGTTTAGTTTTTAGTGTTTGTTAAAGAGTAGTAAACATTTAGATTAGATGCATGTGTTTTTGGTAGAAAATCGATTGAGTAATTCAACAATTTTTTTGCATGTTTCTTGCTGTTTTGTCACTAACCGCATGCGGCTACCATTCATTTTTGATCCCTTAAACAATACAATAAAATATACATATTTTAGTGTGTTAGTTGGAAACAAAAATTAATGGTAGCTACCCTCTCGCTGATATTCCATCTTCATGCGATGGGAGGGGAGATAAGATCTATTTTTTAAAGATATCATCATAAAGATTAAAA
The DNA here is from genome assembly GCA_947310385.1 of Nephrotoma appendiculata. Classification (NCBI taxonomy): domain Eukaryota; kingdom Metazoa; phylum Arthropoda; class Insecta; order Diptera; family Tipulidae; genus Nephrotoma; species Nephrotoma appendiculata. Next base: position 132,980,241 of record OX371225.1, on the reverse strand, counting down.
AAATATCGATTTTATACAAGGAGACTGTCAAATGTTCAATGTTTTTGGTGATTTTTTCGATCACATCAATTTGTCAGTTTTTTCATTATAAAAAAAGGGTCACTGGTAAAAATTCTCCTGGCAATGATAATAATATGATGTATTTATATTTGTTTCATTGTAATACGTTGATTCACTATCATTATGAACCGCAACGGACCAATATTAGGGTGCATTTGAGCCAAAAAATAAAATTTTGCAAAAAATTAGGGTGGCTTTTAAGTTATGGAGGTCAATATCTAAAATATACGAGTTTTCTGGGACAAACGGTTGATGCCATAGTATTAACCAAAAGTCTTGGGCTAATTTTTTAGTAATTTAGCCGAATGTGGCCGGCCGATTTGGCATTTTTCAGTTTTTTTGGCTAAAACGACCCTCCACCCTAATTTTTTGTAAAAAAAATTATGCTATTTGATAGCTGGCGTCAATACCTTTCCAACAATATGCATATGTCCGGGGTATGTCAAATAGGTTCAGCGCAGTGGGCGTGGCCAAAATGGCGAAAAATGGCCGTTCAGAGGCCGGCCGCGGCCAACATGGCGGCCAAATCAAAAAGTTGTAGAACAAAAGTTGCTTATTTTTTTAAGTACTACAAACCCTAAAAATATGAGATCAAATGAAAGAGGTACGGACAAACAAACAAACATACATATATACCAAAGCAAGATTGGTGACGTCATAGACAAATTTCCAAATGTCATAACTTTGGTCAAAATCATCCGTTTTGGACGTTTGAAGTGTCGTTGAATTGGTATTGATGTCTACAATCATAATTTGCTAGTTAAAAAATAATTGGGGCACTTTTTGGAGCAGTTATACCTGAAAAACTGATTTTTTGGGGCAATTTTCGAAAGGTCGTATCTCCACTCAATGTTGGTAGAAATTCATCCTTTTATACATTGTTTGGGTTTTTCAAGAGCTTTCCTATGGTATATAACATGATCCTGGCGGCCTCAAAGGAAAAAAATTCGAAACTAGCTGTATATATACGAGTTCGACTTCCAGCACAGTAGTTATTCACACTGTTTATGACAAATATAGCATCATCAATCTTTAATTCGAGTACTGGATTCGATTACCCGTGGTTACCAAAAAGTTACAACTGAGTGTTTTAACGTATCTCTAACATACTGTATTACCGACCATATGGCACAGTGGTTAAAGTTTTGACGTTTGGATTGGGAGGTACAAGGTTCGAATCCCGATAGTGGCAGAATGCAAAAGGAAATTTTCATCAATATGCATGGGGCTATGCAATGTGCAGATGGTGATAAAATCAGACAAATAGCCGCACGTTTACGATTTGGCAGGCGACTGAAGGACGTGAAAAGCGAAGTACGACAGAGTTGGGAGTGCAACAGCTCCAGAACAGATTGCAAAGACTAAATAATAAAAAAAACTTCGTATTGATTATTTTTCAAAGATAGTGGTTTTTCTGAAATATTTATTTGGCTTGAATGTATGCTGGATGGTACATTGAAAACCTATTACAAATTCTTATTATACTCTGACTCCCTATTATCGCATTAAATATTATTTGGATTATAATAAGAACGGTATTTTTCGTATACTTCAAAATTATTCTGGCACAAATCGTGTTTATGAATGAATCCACTTTTACGGCATTCTGCCTTTTCCAACACAAAAGTAATCCGTAATAAGTGATTGGATTAAAAAGATCAAATAAATAATATAAAACAAAAATTTACGTTATTGTTCCATAACCTACAATGAAAATGTAAAATAATTCCCATTCTACACACTTCAATTTTGGATAAATTTTTAATCCGTTTTGTACTTTGCATTATTAATTATTACCACCAGAAGGTGTATACAAAGTCAAAAGGAAGAAACAGTGCACGAGACAATAATATACAATTTAGACAGTGTTGTCCACATTACACGAAAACAAGCATCCTAAAAATTTCGTTTTTCCAAGCCATTTATTTAATTTAGATAATTTACACCGATTTGCACCCAATTATTTTAATAAGAAGCAAAAACGAATAAATCAATCAAAATTAGTTTATCTGGTACACATGTATTTCGATTTATTTTTGTTTACTTTTGCTCAGGTAAACACAAATATAATTAAAAGCCAGCACAGACAAATGAGTCTCTTATAATTATGATTACTGTCTAGAAATAATTCGAAACAGCTGCTTGGTTTAAGGGTCTATACTGTTATACACAGATAAATGTAAATAATTATGGTTTACTGAACCGCAAATTCAAAGGAACGAAGTGCTCGAAACCAAATCTTTTTTTGTATTATAATTTTAATAAGAAAGTTGAATTTTATTTAATCAAAATAAAAAATTTTATAGAGACAGGCAAAATAACAAAAAAAAATTATCCTTAATATTTGTTTTACTATATTTTCGTCTGGTTTTTTGGAAGATGAATAGATAGATAAATCCTTTTTATCTGATTTTTATATCTCTATCCGTAAGTTCTTTAGTTTGCTTAGCTTGATTAAAAAACAAGCAATTTTATCCTAAGAAAAAGTAGAAGTAGGAAACTAAAGAAACACCAACACTTTGTTTTTTAGTCCCAAAATGCTCATTTCTCATTTATACACATAGTGTTTATAAAACGATTTATGAGCAGCTGCGACAGTTTCAACCTATGCAATGAAAGACTAATAGGAACAAATTAAAACCTTCCTTATAACATTCCTCAATTAGAGCGGTGTGTTTCTCTATATCAAGATCAAAAATGAATATACTTTCTGCATAAAATTTAAAACGAAATTAATTTAAGAGCTTTTTTATTTTGAATTTGTGATTTGTGCGGAAATTTTTTAGCATGATTGATTTATGATGCTAACATGTCAAAATTATTATTACTTTTTTTTTTTGCAATCATGACGATTCAATTTGATGTGAAAATTTTCTCATGTTATACATAAATATTGATTTTTTGTTCATGTCGTATTTATATTACATTTCTGGTGTCGTGCTGTGTAAATCGATTACTATAAAAATATGAAATTTTTTCTATGTTCGTGTATATCAATAAGAGTTAGGTACACATTTTGAAGGACAACCTCCTATTGAGAATATGACATTTTGAAGATTACGGTATAATTATCAGTTGATGAATCTTTATATATTGTATCTGGAAATAACCTACTTTTATATAGTTTAACCGAAAACCGTTTAAATATCGGAAAGGATATTGAACTTTGCAGCAATTTATTTATTACATATACGGTGCTGTAAAAGTTGCCGGATTTTTCCGGACATTTTACAAACTAAGATAAAACTTTTTAACAAATCAACATCGAATGATTAAAACTTTGGTGCATCATGTAGTAACAATTTATTTATTTATTTATCTTAAACTTATATCATTAATTTCATATAATAATAATTATAAAAGTGTAAATGACTATTAGTGGATTTAATGTCCTTTAAAAGTTCGTCATTCACACATATATGTACAAAAGCATATATAGTGACATTGTGACTAAAACAACATTATGCATAATACAAAAAGAGTGAGTTCATTAGTACTCTCAAGGAGATACGTAAACTTGGCTTATGTACAGTGCGTGTGTACGGTTTACTTTAAAGGAAGAAAAAATGAAATTTTACTAACCAGATTTTTTCATTCGTTTATCATCGTCAAATTGGTCTATTACTCTTTCGCTATAATCAACGCAATTGGCCTATGGTAGCTGCAAGCATCAAAGACGCGGTCCCATATTTCGTAGTAGATATATTTTGATCTGAGTTCTTGTGCAAATCGAATACGTATCGCAGAAAGTTTATATGTGATTCAGCTAAGGGAGCAGCAAAATGTAATCCCTGCTCATAAATTGAAAACCCTGCTCATAATCATCGGCAAAAGATGTTAGTCTCATGGAGAATTTTTGAAATTATTTCAGAATATGGAGCAATGACGAAATGTATGAACTTGATTGTGTGTTCGACAGCTTTATTCGGCGAGGTGTATACAACTACCGAAACATCTTATATCGCCAATGGGTTGTGTTTTTACGATCAAACCATAGTTGTTTGTCCAACGATGATTTCCTTATGCAAGGTGACTGTATGAGTTCTACTTGAATTTTTATATACAGTTATTAACTTTAATATTCGGTTTTCCTATAATCTTCAGGTTTCGAAAACTTTTTGGTATTAAAATGGCAAAAATGTTAATTTTTCATTTAAAAAAATTAAAATTTTATTATTTTTCAATAAAATCCAAATAGTTGCGTATGAAATATTTAATTAATTAATAATTAATTTAATACTCGGTTTTTCTATTGTATATATGCATGAAATAACGGTACTTCGATGTTTTGAAGGATTTTGTTTATTATTTAGTTCTCTGTTGGCCGTGATATTGTAAATTTATTTTTAAAATTTGAAATGGACCATAAAGGAAAAAATTTAAGATTGTGGCGCATGTGTAATGAGGAGCTCAAACCATTTAATATTACTCCAACTGTAAAACATGCTGGTCGACATGAAGTATTGTGGGGCTAGGGATGTATATTAGCTAATGTGGTCAAGGAATTAGTTTTTATAAATGAAAAAATGAAAAGAAAGTATTTAGACATTCTAAAAAAAATTAAAGAAAAGCACTCAACATCTAGGAGTATTGTCCACTTTTAAATTTTACCAGGACAATGATCCTAAACATAAGTCATATTAAGTTCGAGAATGGCTATTATTTAATTGTCAAAAAGTGATAGAAACTCCTCCAAAATCACCTGATTTGAATCTCATCGAAAATATATCGGACGCTCTAGACCGGCGAATTCGAAAGACTTCGATTACTTCGTTGGCTGATTTAAAAAAGAGACCCTGTACAGGTGGCCTGATCACGTTTTGAAGCAGAAGGGATATCCCACAAAACATTAATTTAATGTTTTTTTACTTTAATACCAGATTTTTTGATTTTGACCGAATATTAAAGTAACGATGAAATTTTTTGTTTTAATGCTATTAATATTGTTACGTTAATTTTATTTAATATGAAAATATTTGAATTTTATTGAAAATTAATAAAATTATAATTATTGAAAAAGAAAAATTAACATTTTTGCCATTTTAATGCCAAAAAGCCTTTGAAACCTGAAGATAATAGAAAAACCGAATATTAAAGTTACTCACTGTATTGCTACTCCAACCGTCCGCTGATTATCTCTCTTGAACTGAACGCAGCATTCAAAATTGGGAAAATTGAACATTCTCGTCATTGCATATTCAGATCTCGGAGAGCAAGAGAATTGAGCTACCCTGCGTGACTGTATCAGTTAGGTCGAGGTGAAATGACTTGAGATTCAGGCAGTTCAATGTTGTAAACGAGACGTTATTATTATCTCCTACAAAATTCGGCACTACATCTTGAGCTATATGTAGCGGTTTTGTGATGAGGCGCGTTCACTTATTTTGAAGAGTTGGGTTGCATTTTTACGTGCATGGTAGAAGACATGATCATTGTTAGCCGACGTGATGATCTGCCCTACGAGACTATCGACTATATCGCGTTTTGTTAATTCGCGTTTTAAAATATCGCATTTCAAATGGGACCCATAATCGAAGTACGTCATTTCCGTTCATTTCATTTGAAAGTTTACTACCATAGAAAAGTTTTTGGCAAAGATGTTTACACATCAAAAATAACATTCAAATACATAACAATATAATTAAATTTAGTTATTTTATAATGAATGGTATTACAGATCACAAATAATCTTTAACTGATGAAAGCAGATGAGATTTTATCATTCGTTTAAACATAAAAAAGAGTGAGTCCATTAGTACTCTCAAGGAGATGTGTAAACATGGCGTGTGTAGTGCGTGTGTACTGTTTACTTTGAAGGAAGAAGGAATGCAATTTTACTAACCAAAGTTTTTCATTTGTTTGTTATCGATAAATTGGTCTATAACTCTTTCGGTACAATTAGTGCAATTGGATTATGGTAGTTAAAATAAGATACATGTACCGTCGACTCTAACTTTTCTAATTTTCATTGAAAAACTGCACAATGGTCATCCCATATCTCGTAGAAGATATATTTCGATCTGAGTTCATGTGCAAATCGAATTCGTCTCGCAGGAACTTTATAAGTGGTTCAGCTTGAGAAACAGCTAAATTAATATTGAAATCCTCGCTAATAATCATCGGTAAAAGAGGATAGTCTCCTTGGAGAATTTTTGAAATTCTTTTAGAATATGGAGCAAGAACGAAATGTATGAACTTCATTAGGTCTTCGACAGATTTATTCGGCGAGGTGAATACAACTACAGAAAGCATTTTATTCTCATGGAGAAGCTGAAGTTCAGCCTTGTATATATCATCAATGGGTTGTGTTTAGACGCTCATTCCAGTTGTTTGTCCAATGATGATTTCCTTATGCGAGGTGACTGCATAAGTTTTGCTTGTATTTTTATATATTGCTACTCCGGCAGCCCACTGATCATTTCTCTTGAACTGAATGCAGCATTCAAAATTAGTAATTTTAACATGCTCCTCATTGCCTAACCAGATATCGGAAAGCAAGCAATTTGAGCATCCCTGCGTGACTGTATCAGTTAGGTTGAGGTTATGTGGCCTGAGACTCTGGCATTTCAATGTTAAAAACCAGAGGTCATTATTATCTCGTACAATATTTGCCATTACAACCTGAGCTATACTTAGCGGATTTGTAGTGAGGCGCGATAGCTTATTTTGAAGAAGATCCATGGATTTTCCTTTTTTTACGTCCATGGTAGAAGATATGATCATCGATAGCCGACGTGATGAACAGTCCTTCGATACTCGTTAGTCGTGATACTGTGCGTCTTTTATCGTAAGAGTTACTGACTATCGCGTTATAGGTACCACCTTGTGATGCATGAATTGTGGTGGCACATAGAGGTATCACTGGAAAATGATTACGCTTAACATTAATTTCCGATTGTTGTTTCTATTAACAGTTGAGCTTTTTCTAGAAATGTGCACCAAACATCGGTCTGACCTTCTTGCCAACTTGTAAATTTGTACCGAAATCCACCAGAGTCGTTTGACATTGTTTACTGTTGACTTTTTCGTCGTTCTCATTGTCCCGGTCAGGATGGCTGCATTCGATATACCTCAGACAGCCCAAAGTTCCATTCGCCAGTCCATCTGTTACGTTAATATTGGTTTTGAGAAAGTAAGGCCGACCTATGGCAAGTGGAAATTCGTACAGTAAATTATACACTCCCAGTCAAAAGTTTTTGACCACCAAAAAAAAAAGTAAGTTTAAGAGTTTTTAAATAAAACTCAACGTTTTATTTCAATTTCTTTTTAATAAATTCAGTTTTTCAAATATCTATTTAGTGAATTTAAACATAATTTTTTTTCCTAAATTTTTATATTGGCTTCATTGAAATGTCCTCCGCGCGCCTTTATAACAGCTGCACATAATCTTGGCATTCTTACCAACAGTTTTTCGAGGGTGGATGACTGAATTCCATTCCATGCAATTACCAATTTATTCCAAAGGTCTTCTTTTGAAGAAGGGCATGTTTTTCGTACTGCTAGATCCAGTTCGTTCCACAAAAGCTCGATAGGGTTAAGGTCGGGACTTTGAGGTGGCCACACCATTATATTCAATTTTCGTCTTTGGAATTCGGTATTCAAATGATCTGTACATAACCTTGATTTGTGTTTAGGATCATTATCCTGTTGAAAAATGAATCATTTTCATACAATTCAAAGTCCAAAGGGGATAGTGTTCTCTCATAGTATGGATAGATAACATACCATGTTCAAAATTCCGTTTATTCGATTAAGGTCTCCTACTTTGTTGTTACCAAAACAACCCTATATGATGACAGAACCTCCTGCATGTTTTACGGATGGGATTATACAATCGTCCAGATACTTTTCATTGGCGCAACGGCGAACATAGATGTTACGTTTTGTACCAAAAATTTGGAATGACGATTCATCAGTCCATAGTACCTTTTTCCAATCTTTAAGTACCCATTCCTTATGCTGTTTTGCCCACTCAAGTCTCTTTTTCTTATTTTGCTTTCCAAACAGCGGTTTTTTGACAGCTTTTATACCTTGCAGTCCAGCGTTGAGAAGACGACGTGTGACAGTCGATATAGAAACCGGCAAGTCTTGATTTTGATTTGTAATGGTTGCGATTTCTGAAGCTGTTAATCTTCTATTCCGCTTTGATGTAATTACTATATCGGTATCTTCTCTGTTTGTTGTGCATCTAGGGCGACCAGATCTTTCTTTATCTTTAAGACCTTTCTTTATCTTTAATTTCTTCTTTGGTTTTAAATTTAGTGATAGTATTTTGCACTGTAGAGTAATCTTGAGTTTACTCACAATCTGGTATAAGGAATTACCTTCGTTGTATAAAGTTACAATTGATTGGCGGTCCAAAACTGAATGATTTCTTCTTTTTCCTTTTATTCTAATTTTAGTTAAAAAAAAAATAGAAGAAATATAAATAATAATTAGGAAAAGTAAAGTTATTTTTTTAGTACTTACTTTTTGTAATAATATAATGTACCTTGAATATTTTATTAAATATTTAACAAAATAAATATTAGCAGATAGAATAGTGTAGAAAGAATAGTTATGTATATTCTCTATTCGATCGTTCAATAAAGAGAATAATATATTTTATCTATTCTCTACTACAATAAATATTCGCTTTGTTATTCAAATAGAATAGAAAAATAAAACAAGAGCGTAGTAGATCCCGTTCGCTCACACAACAAAAAATCACCAATCCTTTTAGTTTCTTTATTATTCTCTCACTATTCATGAACGAAGAGAAATTAGCGTAAAACACAATTCATCTAATAATGAACAGAAAATCGACAAAAACACATTAAACACATTAAATAAAAATTTGTTATTTTTTACTTTCGGTGATTCCCCGAAGTATGGAAAGAAAATCCATAAAGAAAAGGTTTTGTTACTACATTAATCATTGCACTTAATACAAATTCGCATAAAACAATTTTAATATTGATTTGTATATCAGTGAAATTGCAGATTTGAGTGGTGGTCAAAAACTTTTGACGGGGAGTGTATGTATCCAACATGTTCATTTTATGCCGCCCCGGTGGCAAAGTCGTCAGCATGCTCGCTCCAGCAACTGGAGGTAACGGATTCGATTCCGGGTGGCGACAAGGAAAACATTTCACGGCTGGTTTAGGATCAATGAATTAATCACTCATTATCCGAAATGAAAATATGATTATGAAACCTCATTTGGAGTGGCCAAATTCCTTGATGGGATAAAGTGCAAAGAGAGAGAGAGAGAAACATGTTCATTTTATGGATCTTTTGACGGAATTGCAACTCCAGCAGCCCGCTGACCATATCTCTTGAACTGAACACAGCATTCAAACGTAGGAATATTAACATGTTCATCATTGCGCAGCCAGGTCTCGGTAAGCAAAGGAATTGAGCATCCCTGCGTGACTGTGACGTGAGACTTTGGTAGTTCAATGTTAAAAACGAGACGTCATTATAGCCCCATTTAGTAGAAGACATGATCATTGATAGCCGACGTGATGAAGGGCTCCTAGAGACTCGTTACTCGTGATAAAGCAAAATACACAAGTTGTTGAGTGTGTTTTTAATCGTAAGAGTATGTAATTTCGTAATCGTAATTTGAATTTCGTATCGTATTTTTTTATTTTTTTATTTTTCTGATCGATGGAAATGTCGATGGTTTCTATTTAATTTTTTAAATTAGTTTGTTTGTTTTCCCTACTATTATACATATACATAGAAACAAGCATGTATAGTACAAAATTGTTTTTATTGAGTTTGTTACTTTTTTTCAAACGAAGTAGGTACGTCATTTCCGTTCGTTTCATTTACAAGTTTACTCTAATACAAAAATTTTTGGTAGGCGCGAGTAAAAATGTTTGCACATCAAAAATACGTACAGCGTTCTTAATATTTTCAGGTAATTTATTATAAATATATGGTCTAATAAATGTTAATGATTTTCTGCAAAATTGCGTTTTAATTTGGGGACACTTCAACTGACTAGAATTTCTGGTTGAACAGCCATGACCTAGAAATACCAATTGAATAGTCGAAAGTAATGATGGGATATGCAGACACTTAAACATGTAGATCGGAATAAGGAACGAACGTATGCAACACTGAATCCGCCTTAATATTGTTTTGCATAATCCAATTTTAAAAAAAGCCATAACGAACTTTATAATTTTTAAACTTTACACCGTTTTGAAAAATCTAAATTTGTTATTCGACCGGTAGCCTTTTTGGAGTCAAAATTGTTAACTTGTGATTTTTTTCCTATTTAATTAGAGTTAATTCCTGAAAGGTATTCTAATAATCTATGTCTAGCATCAATAACACCTGAATCACCATCTCTGTGGATGGCCGATAAAGGCCATTCAACGTTGCGTAAAATTTTAGCTAAAAAACCGCTCAAGATATCTATAAAATTGTTAATTTTACTGAAAGCTATTGTGATGATGCCTAGCATCAATAAAACCTGCATACCTATCAAACATTTTGATAGGTATCTTGGGCAGTTTTTTAGCTATATGTCGTTTTCTTTGATTTTTTTAGGTAAATTTTACGCAATGTTGAATGGCCATTATCGGCCAGCCCCACCAGAGATGGTGATTCAAGTTTTAATGATGCTAGGCATAGATCATTACATTACCTTTCAGGAAAACTAAACAATTTGATAGGTATCTCGGGCAGATTTTAGCTACAAGCCGTTTTCCTTGATTTTTTCCAGTTAAATTTTACTCGTTTTTTAATTTCGGTTCAAATTTTTACGCATTGTACAATAACAAGAAAGAATTTAGAAGATTTAATTTTTTATCATTTTTAGTTTCTTTAAATTTATAGTTCAATAAATTTTTTGAATAAAATAATTTTTAATATAAATTCTTAAACTGCTAAAATATCACTCTAAGTTCCTATTATAATCTTAGTATTTCTTATTAGAATTTGGTTTAGCAGTGTAACACACATACATACACACAGCCGTGGAATACTTCAAATCCGTTTTTGGGGTTGTTTTGTTTTTCAGGTCAGAGGATTAGTCCGATTCATCGAGTAAGTAATGGATGCAACCACCATACAATGGAGGCAACCTCCAAGAAAACGGCATTCGAAGAACAAGGTTTCGAAGAACACGGATACCCATTTTCTCAAATTACATGGCTTCAAACAACATGATTTTCGTTATTCTCTCTTAATTTGTTTTTTGTATATCATAACAAAAAATAAAGCGCAACGTTTCTTCTTCTTTGCTTTTTTGTAGTCTCGAACAATACGGTTTTAAAGAACATGGATCGAATTAATCGTGTTCTTGGAGGGTTTCTTGTAACTCACAAAAATATACTATAAAAAGTTTGCTATCATACGCATCGTGGGAAATACCACTTAGGCGATGATTTTAACATGATAACGACTCGAAACGTTAAAAACTGATTTCGTGCGAATTAAATTGAAGTTTTGGACTGGCTAACCCAACCCATTGACCTGAATCCAATAGAAAATTTATGGGAGATCGTAAATATAAAGGTTCACCGCGATAATGTCAGAAATAAGGACAAATTATTTCGAATGGTTGAGGAAGTTTGGTTAGGAGTTCCAGAAGCTACCATAATTAATTTAATCGAATCAATGCCAACACGATATAGGGCTGTTATAGTAAATCGAAGATTTACAACGAAATAATAAAAAAATAAGTGTTTTTATTTATTTTCTTCATTATTAAAATTTTTATCATTTTATCTTTGAAAATTCGCCATTTTACTGGCGGACATTTGTTGCAGAGTCACGCTCAAAATGCATTGCATTAAAAAACTTCCACAACACTGCTTGTAATCTGCAACCAATATCTTAGTATTTTTTAACAACTCAAAAGTCAATCAAGTAATAAAATCTAGAAGCCAAAACAAATTAAAATTTGGTTTTACCTATACACGAACATGAGGCCAATGACTCATTTTTATCACAATGAAAAAAGCTGTAGGACGCAAAAATAATTGTTTAAATGTGAATGTCATTGTTGAAACTTTTTGTAGGCGTGACTCTAGTTTAGCTAGGCTATAATTTCATGGAAAGCTAAAAGTTAAGCAGAAAATTGCACACTATATTCTCGTAATATTCATTAAGTAAATTGGTTTTTCAAGCATAATCCTTTAACTATGTATTCCCGCCAAAAATATCAACGTCATTGGTGTAACATAAATCATGATTACAACAGACTTTTACGTACATATACATTCAAATTCGGTACGTTAAACCTATACATGTGTAATACTGCTATGTATTACTATTTGCTATATACAATTCCATCATTATACACATAATTAACTGGAATTACGTGTAATTTTTCGTGGAGTGAAACAAAACAACAACAAAAACTAATTTAAATTAAAGCATACTGTTAATGTAAGAATAATAAAATTTAAATTAAAATAAAATGATTTTAATAAAAAAAAATGTATAAGTATTTTTTGTTCCCTTCTATTAATCGTTTTATTTACAAATTCTTATCGCACAAAACGTTAAATTTATTTAAATTAGAAAAACATAACAACAAAAAAACCAAAAAAGCTCGCAGAAAACACAAGGATAAAGCGAGCAAATTACGTTACGAACGCAAAAAATGTATGTACGTTTGGTATACGTAATGTATATATGTATGAGTACAGGGAAAATCTTTTCTCGTGTTTTCCACATCTCGCGCAGAAAACTGTGGTATGTTGTGGTTACATCGTCTAATACGTTTATAGGTTTTTTGTGGTGTATAAAATTCTAAAAAGTGGAATTAAAAACCAAATCGATTAAAGAAAAGATCGAGGTTAGTTTTCTTATTTAATTAGGTCTCGGTATCGTTTAAACAAACCGTACATATTGTCCGTGTAAATATTCTAGAGTATCTTACCCGATATAATTTGTACATTCACTGTATTTATAGATATTTTGTGGCACATTATAGGCATTCCATCGATACTCAAAAATTACCACTTATTTCCTTCAACTCATCCATCATTCTGTAGATGATGCAGCACATCAACCGATCAGAGGGGTTCCTGATCCGAATTGATCTTCTGAGCTGACGAGTACGTGGTTATTGTATTGACCTTTATTGATCTTGTTTAAGGTTGAATATCGTCAAAGATGTACTCTCAAGTTATCGGGGTATGGGTGGACGAATGTAAATAACCGTTTTGTTAATAGAGATTGGGCGCCAGTCTACCGGCATGTTTGGCCCAGCTTAGTTCAGATGTGAGCAGGGCGACACGGGCGAGGTTTCACCACAAAATACCTTAACACAAAAAAACGCGTTCACTTGAACACCGCAGCAACTCGCTATTAAATTCGGGCAATGCACCACACATGGAACAAATAAGGGAAACAATATATGTCGGAAAGTATATGAAAGAAAAGAATGACTTACATGTCGACCTTCGATATCGGTATGCCTCTCCCGTCAATTCCCCGTTGATTCGACTATTCGGCTTTTTCCACCATACGCACCGCACAAACTGAATTCCTTCTGTTACGTCTTGTCGCACAGCACCATACTAAAACTTAAGCAGCCCACCCCGACTGCCTTTAACTGGTATTAACAATTCACTGAAGCACTATAAAATGGTAGCACCTTCTTTTCTTACACCCCAAATGAAACAAATCACCTTCGCACAAACAAATCACTCGGCTTATTTTTATATTTAGTTTACACACTGTTCATACAAAAATCTATTTTTCACTTAAAATCATAAATAACATATTATTTTTTATTGCTACATAATTACATTTTTACTCAAATAACAAAAAAAAAACTCTAGTAGGTAGCTATGTATATTGTCCGCCTTGACTTTTTCTTTTACGATCCTCTCGACTTGGCGGTCAAAATTTGATTGTCATCTCGTCCCCTCTTCTTTTCCGTCTTTCTTTCCTTTCTTTATGAAAATTTAACATTTCCGTGTTGTCACCCTGCTGCTCACTCATGTCCGAAATACCTTCTTAACGCCAACTCACCCCCTTATGTTGATCGTGGAAAGCTTCGCGGTTTCAATTATTTTTCTCGCCTAGATGTATGCTGCACCACGTTGGCATTTAGGGTGGGCGCTCATTTAGTTTTATTGAACATAGAAATGAAATAAAAATTTACAATTTTATTGTTTTATGATCTGTTGGACAATAAACAAATTGCATCGTTGTAATTGCAATCTCCAGCAACAACACATTGGTAGAATTGCGACTTTATTTGTTTGTCAACAGACGAGTCTTCAAGGTGGGAACGGAATTTTAAGATCGAGACCGGGGAGGAGAACGAGGAAGGGAAAGTTAAAACGAGGATCCGACGCCTGGTCATGCGATAGCACAAATCCAACTGGCGAGTGCTGGATCAAACCCGTGCTACAGTTCGTTATCAACGTTTCTCCACCAACCCCTACCAGGTAACCGTTACACCGGCTACCTTTCAACAGTAGGAATTTAGCTGGAACTACTTCTCGTTATTTATGACGAATTTTTATTGCTATTTATCTTCAGCTATTTTTTCATCTTGGCTTCTTTCCGGCCTACTTTGACCAGTTCTCAAATTAATCCAAACAGCTTGATTTATTTCAAATTTATGAACCTAATTACGTGAATATTGATTGTTTGTTTTTCTTTACTTCATCATTCGGAATTAACAATGGTAAAATAGTTTTAAGTGGCTTTGCAATTGATCAAAGGAGGATGTCTTAAACGTGTGTGAAAGTGTGTTAAACGTTCGTTTTCCATTTGATGCTGAATGAAATTTAAAAAAAAAAAAATCTGAAGTTAACTAAAGACCGTTGTCAGATATAATTGTCCATATAGTATTTCTTACATTATCTGGAAACTTTAAAAGTGATTTTAACCGAAGTTGAGCCCATTTTTTTTAACGATGGGAACTTGCATTAAGAGATGCGTCCCATGGCTTTTCGTTGCCTCTGAGCATGAGCTAAATTCCTTTTGACTACTAAGCTTTCCATTTGATATGCATCACTCCCGAGTTCTGTTGCTGTAATCGTTCAGATTTCACTATTCGTAAAGTATCAGTTTCTGATACTTAAATACCTTGTAAAATATCTAATGAATCTTGGCGAGCAAAAAATGGGTTTTAATCTTTTTCATTTTCTTTTAAAAACAGGCATTTATAAACTTTAAAAAGTATTTTTATCATTTGTCGAAATATTTTTAATTATCTCCACATTTATAGGAAATGACTGAACTTCCTCGTCGAGATTGGTAGAAAATATCATACATGTATCTTCGGAGTTATCAAACTCGTTATCTGAGCTAGAAGATAAAAGAATAAAACTTTAAAAAGGCTGAAGTTAATTGCCACGAATTCTTCCTTATTAAATCAATTAGCCCTACTCAATAGACAAACTAAATCTGGGAAGTACTTTGCGAAAAACAATTATTTTGCGAACTTAGCCGACAATTTGTTGCAAAAGGAAATTTGAAAGCCAGTTATTGTTAAGTTTTGAGTTTTTTTATAACTTTGAAGCCAATTTATGGTTTCTTCGTGAGCAATGAATTGGACCGTAACAACTGGTAGTCGGAAAGAGCAATGTCTGGTGAATAAAGCGGATGGGGTAGGACATTCCATGAAGCACCTCCAAAGTTTCCTTGACTCTTGCAACAAATGGCCGAGCGTTGACGTGTTGACATGACAGATCACTTTGTTATGTCTTTTGGCATACTGTGGGCGTCTGAACTTTCAATGCTCGGTTTAATTTCATCAACTGTGTTGATAACGTTCTGCAGTGATGGTTTCGTTAGGCTGGAGTAGCTCATAGAAGATCATTAGCTTCATGCCATGAATATTCTGTTTGAGGGTAGAAGTTGATGCATGGCCAGACTTACCCCACGGTTATCTGGCTTTGGATTGTCGTAGTGGATCCATTTTACATCCCGCGTCACGTCTCTTGGCTTGAGTTCATACTATAGCTCATTGTTTTTGCACCCATGGTCTTGAGGTGATTTTGAATCGCTTGTTGAATCACTCCCAAAGTTTTAGTGAGCGCCTTTTGAGTTTGATAAATTCTTGGTCCAATAATGCGCCAGACTAAGTGTCTTCAAACTTTACTGTCACCCTTCGCGTTCTTTGTCACTGGTGTTAAAATCGCCCTTTTAAAGCGGAGGAACTAGTACCCACATGTTTTTATTGATGAAGCATGTTCCCTATATGCTTCACACAGTAATCGATGTACATCAGCTGCAATTTTCTTCAAATTAAAACAAAAAACAGTGTTTCCCGCTAATTGTGTTTTCTTGGCACAAAGGTTGAGAACATGGTTAGATCACAAAAATATATGTTTGTTGTCAATTCTGCGAATGACATTTTTTAATCTCGCATTATAAAAAGTCACCACATTTAAACCCCCCCTTAGCTCCAAAAATTCTTGCTATTACGATAGTTATAAACTGTCACTAACTAACTTTCGGGTTGAGAGTAAAAATAATATTTAAAAATAGGATTGTGAAATACATACCAAACATGAGTTTCTCACCTGCATAATAACCGAACAGCTAAATCAAAACCTTACGTGCATACTGAAAGAGATTTAATTATGATAATTTTTAACTTTTCTAGCGTATTATAAACAATTGAGGTTTCTGTTTTCAATCTATATTCAAAACTTTCTGTTACCGCTCTTGAAATTTTCATAAATGTTTCTAGTATAGCGTATAGAAAGTTGTAACAAAGAATAAACATCGTTTACTTATGATGATATTTACTGGGCCATAGTTGCTGCTAAGAGTAGCATGAATTTGAATAAATTTTCTCAGTATTAGGAGGGATTCAGAAATTTCTCTAATATACATGTTACGGATAATCTAAAAATGTTTCCTAAAAATTTTCCTATAAGGGCATTTGTAAAGTTGCTGAGATATAGTCCATGGAAGTCAGAAAAAATTAGATATCCCATCTAGCAGTGCACATCGTTTAACAGGTGAATGTTCAGAGAGCATGCACGATTTATATAGAATTGTTCTATGCGTGGGAGTTGATATATTTACCATAGAAGTTAAAACTATTCGTTGGCCCAAATAACGATGCACATAGTTTGATAGATGAATTGGTTCATCAAATTGATGACGTCATAATATCGTCATTTTAAACTAATTATTAGATAGAAATAGTAAATTAAAATTTATAAGAAAATAAGAAAGACAACAACGTGTTTTAAAAAAACAA
This sequence comes from Nephrotoma appendiculata, assembly GCA_947310385.1. Classification (NCBI taxonomy): domain Eukaryota; kingdom Metazoa; phylum Arthropoda; class Insecta; order Diptera; family Tipulidae; genus Nephrotoma; species Nephrotoma appendiculata. The sequence continues at coordinate 132,962,996 of OX371225.1, read as the reverse complement.
ATGAAATAGAAACGACAATATGAACTATGAAATCTAAAACAATGAAATTTGCAATCATCGTAATTCAATAGGGAAGATAAAGTAAACAGGATAATATCCGAAATAAAATTCGAAGCTAAAATCCGAAAATAAAACAATAAAATAGGTATACTATATGCTAATTGCTATTTGTTTACTTTAATTTAAAATAGTAGCCGAATACAATTTGTCATGAATGCATATCGTTTTTGTTCATGATATAAATATTATAAGGTATGTTTGACAGCTGAGAACACGTAGCTTGAGACATCATTAGGAGTTATAAAAAAATGACTTCGATATTTTTAGTGCGAAATGGGTTGCAGTATGCATGCTTTCACAACCACATTGTAGTGGTGACTGACAGATGGGCCAACTATACATCGAATAAAAAACTAACCGAAATAAAGTAAGAAACGAAGACAAAAAATTATTATTCCAATTTGACTTTTCGGTTATAGAGTACTTAAAATATTAAGTTCATTCATATATTTCATGTAATATTTTTTTGATGTACTTCCTAAAATCTTGAGTGAAACTACTATAGTTCTGAGTATAAACGTATTACATATCAACAAATATAATGTGTTTAAAATTATAAAAATTATTTATATGCGGTTTAATTTACCGAAATTCGATAAATTATCTTTTTAGGTTAGGTTTAGAAAAATACAATTCTACAGTGTGGTGAAAATTATTTGTGATTTTATATTTATATTAGTAATGTGTACATGAATATTTTATAAATGGAAAAGATAAAATGCACGAACAATTCTAAATTCCCATATATAAAATAATAAACATGCATATTACATTCAACGCACTAAAATTTGTTTGAGTTTTGTTGTTGTATATGTTAAGTTTTTTTTTATTCCTGCGGACGAAAATTTTCACTCGGTTATTCTTTTTAAGTGGCAGCACAATTAAAACGTAATTTCTGTTGTAGTTTTTATTTTTCTTATTCTTAGTATGGTCGAATATATATAAAGCCTATCTCTCGCTCTATTACGTTATTCTTTTTATTTTTTTTATTCCATCTATAGTTCCCACTTGAATGTCGTTATTTATAAATAATAAAACAAAAAAATCCTGTACAAAAATCAGTTTTTTTTGGTTTCCATGGCAATCGTGTTTTTAGAAAGAGAATGGAAAGAGACCATATTGTGATTTGAAATCATAACAAAATACAAAAACAACAATAATAAAAGCTCATTATTTATATATTTTCCAAGTCAATTTTTACACAGTATAAAGGGTTTTCTTGAATCTTTTTTTGAACTAATTATAGTTTGAACTTTCCTGCATTTCCTTGTACAAAAATATTATAAAACTTGTGGTTTAAATATACTTAAAAACAAAAGAAAATTAGTCTTTTTCCATACATTCCTATAGGAAACTAACATTTATTATAGCCCGTATATATGTTAAGTTTAGTGAGAAAAAGCTCGAATAGAGAGGCTCTAGTTATCTAGATGGCTCTGGTTAAACCCGCTATCACATGGTTAGTCACATGGTTAGTTTTGTTCTGCTAGCTTTTGTTGGATAATAGCCAACGTTAAACCAGGGTTAGCTTCAACTATCCGTTCAATTTTGGTTACTACTTCTGCGTTTAGTTTTGTCGATCGATTTCCCCTTTTTTTAATAATAATGATTCGCACTCATTTTGTCTGTAACGACGAAGCACGACGTTTTTTTATAGAATTTTGGTATACAAATTTTATCACAATTTTTAAAAATTTTTGAAAGGGTTTCTTAAATTTTTATTTATTAAGTTTTTGGCATATATGTATATAGTATAATGTATAAGAAGAGGGATATGATAACATATGAAATGTCGTACAGTAAACCCTCGATTTAACGGACGCTCGATTTAACGGACAATTTTTTTATTTTCCATTGGGTATGCTGGATGGAAATGAGATTCTTAACCCATTAGTGTATAATGCCCGTTTAATCGGACATCTGATTTAGATATTGGACCTGATTTCATATTGTTAATTAACCATATTTTCCATTTCTCATCATTCTAAATAGACTTAAAATGTCAGTATACAATAACAATTTTTCAACAAGTTTAGTTTATAATGTGATTGTGAAAATATCAATAATAAATATAGGACATATATATCTGTGGTAAATATATAAAAAGTGATAACTGGGTTTTTACTACTTTCCAGTAGAACGATTTAAACATATTTTTCTTTCTGTGAAATACAATTCTTAACATTAAATAATCTAACTTTCACCAATTGGTCCTTTATTGTGCAGCCAAGAGGTCAGCTAAGTTAACCACTAATTTTGTGTACAATTTCGCAGTAGTATCAATAATAATCACTTATCCCCTTTCAAATATTTAGTACGTGTCTCTAATTAGATACAAGTCCATTTAACTCAATTTAAAAATTTATACATTTATATGTGTGTTAATCTAACAACAATTGCTCTCTTCTTTAAATAGTCTGTTTTATCTGAAAGTTAAATTATCTCCTTAAATAAAATAATCTAGTATTATGTTGATAGGCACATGCTTTAAATTATTATAAATATTTAATTAGTAACCAATTATGTATTTGTGTGAAAAGAAAAATCATTAAACTAAAATTGAAATACATTTATTGAAAATTATAACACGAAATGGAAAATTAATATTATTCGTTGACTTCATCCAAAGTATCCAAATCTGGATCCAGATCATCCTCACTAACAAGGTCAGTTTTAAGATTTTTGTAAAAATCTTGGTATTGTGGCGATATTATTGGTAATAAATCCATTATATCTTTTTTCTTTTTTGAATTTATAGGATTTGGTCCCCGGTAAGCCATACTTAAATCAGATGTGGAAATAGTAGAAATTCCTCGTCGTTTTATACTATGAATTTTAAATGGTTCATCTTCTGCCAATGAGTTTTTATATTCTATAATTCCGTATTTTTGATATACCAAAGCCAGCGCACTTTAGACCAACACACAAAAGGATTCCCAGTAACATCTTTAGTACGCCAAGAATATTTTTTTTTACTAAATCATTGAAATTCAAAAAATCAGTTTGCATCATGTCAATCACTTTATATTGTCTGATCGATCGTATAGTACGGATAAATTGTGAATAATCATGTGGAGCATGTACATATGTCGATGGATGTTTTTTTAAATTGTTTTTCAATTGAGGTATGAACCACATCACATTCCATATGAGTGTGACCTACAATTAAAAATTTGTGATCGATTGTTGTGACACTGACTTCTTCAGATTGCAAAAAATATAAAAACATAGCTGAAATAAAACTGTTTTTATTTTGTTCCACGCAATTGTCACTATAAAATATGATGTGTTGGACTGATTGCGGTAACGATTTCAAATGCATATACAAACATGAGGCAATTTCATTTCGCCCGCGATTTGCTATGCCTTCATGCCAAATAATTATATTATAAAGATTGGTTTGATACCCCGTCATGCACAGTTAAATTAAATGTCCGTAATGACCGTTTATAAAAAGAAACGCTTGTACTTAGCCGAGGTGTCGGTAGACACTTTTGTAAATCAAAAGTGAATATTTTTAGATTTTCTGAATTTTGCTTGCATTTTTATTTGTCCTGAGTCTTTGCAGTGTATGCTAAATCGGCCAAAGCATGATGTTCTTTTTGCTGCTTTAATAATTCATCTTTGTTTTTTGTGGCTTGTTTAATTTTTTGATGGATAGTTTCACAATAATTACAAGCGTCTAAGCTTGGTTGTTTAAATTTTAAATTAAGGGACTTAAAAATTTCAGAGTACTTAAAAATTGAAGCTGGGTTAGTGTATTCCTTAGAATACAGTTCCTACATTCTGCTCAAATTTAGCCCAGTTGATAAATAGCGTTTGCTACTATGCCGACGTGAATAGTGAGAAGTGTATGATGGGAAACTGTTGATATGTTTGTAAATTCCATCCGTTGTTTCTTTTGGAAGCGGTTTATGAAATTTAGTTGACGTTCCACGCCTATCTTTTTCCGGTGTAGCTCCGGGGCATTTGTATAATTTGTCACAAGCTATATCAATGAATTTACGCGTTTCACCAAATGTATCTAACAAGCATTTTTTACACACTTCAAATCGACTGCCGCAATATTTTAAAAAGAATTTTGCTGTATATTGGCGAGGTGTTTTGCAATTAGTTTTTCGGCATTTTGTTGGCTCGAGTTCAATTAAACCACATATATAAGCCGATCTCATATCATAATTTCCTAAAATAAAAATATTTATTTTAACCAACCAGGCGTATAAAAAATGGCTTTATGATACTTCTAGTTATTTTGTGTCTAGTAAATCAATGTTTAACTGGCCTCTTTTCATCACTTTTATTATAATAATATTCATAATTAGAAAGCTTACCTAGTTTCCAGTACTCATCAAAAATTTTCTTTTGGTCGTCGTATATTATTTTTAACTGGCATTTTTTCTTGCATTCACTCAATGGAATGCATTGTCGGCTCTCTATTTGTTTTCCGGAGGATGAAATGTATTGTAAACCCAAATTTCGTTTCGTTTTTCGAGTTTTTTGATTTCCCCTATTTACAGTGGTGTGATTAATTTCGCTGGCACCTTCCGAATATCGTTCACTTTCTAAGGTACTTAAATCTTCATCATTTCTAAAATTGGCACTGAAGTCTTCTGAATCAGAAGATAAATTGCAGGCTGGAACATAAGACACGTTTACATCACTATCATCAAATTCTATTGAATCCTCGGATCGGCTGCGAGCATGACTTAGTTGAGAATCTGTTCGCTCAAAATTGGTCATTTATAACGAGAAATAAAATCTAATCAAAATTTTGATTTTAGATTTTTGTTCTAACTATAATTTCTTCTACAAATAACTGAAGAATGCGGAAAATTTTTCTACGAAACAATAAGCATCCGCTATGCATGCTATATAGTTAAAATAACAGTCGTCAGTGTTTTTTTTTCGTTATCATTATAATATGTATTCGATTGTATAGCAGATTTTGTGAACTTATCTAGTGTGAGATTTTGTGAACTTATCATTTTGTGAACTTATCTCTCTATATATCTAGCTTATATTGATTTTTAACAATGAATGTAATGGTATAATTCCACTTAATCCATAATTTATTTCCTTTGTGAAAATGAAGAACGGGTTAACTGAAAAAGCTCCTTTGTATTATTTTGTATGACATAATTTCGATTTATAGAGCAATTTTTTTAAAATGAGATAATTTGTTTTATTCTAGGGATTAGTCACTATATCCAATTAATAAAAAATGAGTACTATAGTTGTCCCGTTTTCTTTATTTATTAAGAAAATAATATCAAATAATAACGAATGATCAAACGGGCTAAAAACGAATTAACTCATTATACACATTTGGAAAGTAGTATAATTTTCTATTAGTTCCTTTTAAATTCAACTTAATCGAATTGTCCCCTTTTTCATATATGTAATAGTTAATTTTTGGAGTTAGCACCTTTTAAAAGGTTTAATAATTGATAAATTAGTGCACTTAGAAAGATGAAAATTAGAGATAACATGGAAAAAATATTGTACATTCCGAAAATTTAATTAAGTTAAAAAGCTGATATTTCAGTTATCACCTTTTATATATTTACCACAGATATATAAAAATATACAACTTGGATTTTAAACACGATTGTGAATTTGTTTGTTGTCCTTTATAACGGAAATGCATCAAAACATACTACTGAAAGAAAATTTTACATTTAAGTAAACTGCCGTTACACGAGCTACTTGATTTTCTTGGAGATAATAATATCGAAGCTAAATGCCTCAATCTACTTGATACCTCCAGAGGAGCAAAATATAGAAACCGATGAAAATAGTGACCATTCAGTGATGAGCACGAAGGGGATATCAACCATCTTGGACACGGTCTATTGAAAACAGTTTGTGAACTGAGAATTCATGAGTCTGACTGGGAGGATGAAGATGATCTACTACTGTCATCATTCTTATCAAAACGACCTAAAATGTATGAAAAAACGAAATGGTTGGATGCTGAATTGTTTTTCAATTTAGTTACCAACTGTGAAGAAGTGAAACCTTTATTTTTTAATTTGTTTTTCGATGGAAAATGTTATAACTCACATAGTGTGGTTGCATAATAGATGGATAACAAAGTCGTTATTGCAGCTTCAAATTATGAAGCACAAGAAATCACATACACCAGTCAATGGTGCCGAGTTGCAAAATCAAAGGTTCCTATTATTCAACCACAACATATTGCCAGCTACAACAAAGGAATGGAAAGAGTTGATAAAATTGACGGGTCAATAGGCGCTTATCGAACGAGAATGCGCCAAACAAATGGTGGTGGCCAATTTTTGTGTATTTGTTTGATACGTCCGTTGTCAATGCATGGCTGCTTATGCGTAAACTAAAGCCAAATTCCGTGTGTTGTTAAAGTCTATTAGTGTTTAGAAAAAATTGTACAACAACACTGCTAAAGTTATATGTGACAAAGTCTTTACGAGACAAAGTTTCAGCTCAACCGATCTCTTTCACAAAATACGACAGAAAGAATCACTTAATCTCATCTCAATCTCTCAACGACACCGAAAGAAGATGTGCTTACTGCAAAAAAAAGCAAAATAGATTTGCCAGAATAGTCAGGAGCTTCATCTCACAGATTGCTTTATTAGCCACCATGAAGTATAAATTTATAAGGTATAACGCATAACGTGTGAACGGACATGGTCGAACACATGAAATAAATGTTTTGAAAAATTGAATCGATGTTTTATATGTTATTTGAACATTTTTAAACAGGCTGTAGATAGGATATCGCTTTCCGCCAAAAATTACACTTTATGCACTAATGGGTTAAATGATTTTTGGAATAAATTCTGGAATATGACCATCCGGGAGGGACGGAACCATCCGGGAGGGACTTAAGAATCAATTCTTAACCGATTATGTTGGGATTGGGTATGTTGGATTGAAATGGGATTCTTAAACGATTTTTGGAAGAAGTTCTGGAATAAGGATAGGACTCGGTCATTTGTTAACCGATTATGATGGGATAGGGTATGCCGAATGGAAAAGGAACTCTTAAGAGATTTGTTTAAGAAGGGCGGAACTTGATAATAAGCAAGCGTTTTACTTGAATTAAGCGGCTCGTGATGCTAACATGTTTCTGGTAAGGCTGGATGCCTTTACATCTATCACCAGTACGTAACCTACTCATAGGATTAGTGGGTTGAGCGGCAGGTCAACTACTTACCCTCCCAAAAAATCACGTTATGAACGCTACAGAAAGGGCTTGGATAAATTTATATTATTATTATCAACAACTACCTCGAAAACTGTTAACGGAAACATAGAATATGATGTCTTCTAAGATAATGAGGTCTTCACAACCTTTAGAACCAAGCAAAAATTTACATTTTTGAGCTACTTGCAACACAAGAGCGCATAATCCCTATGGCCATATTCCAGATTTTTTTCCAAAAATTATTTGATAATCTCATTTCAACCACAATGCATAATTTTTGTCCAAGGACTTCCAGAAATCATTTAAGAATCCCATGTCCACCCAACAAACCCAATTCCAATATAATCGGTTAAGAAATTAAAGAGTTCCGTCCCAGATGACCATACTCCAGAACTTCTTCCAAAACTGTTTATGAATCTCTGTTCCATCCAACAAACAAAACCTCTTCAAAATCTATTAAGAATTGATCGAGTTCCGTCCTAGTATACCCAATCCCATCATAATCACAGAACTTCTTCCAAAAACTGTTTATGAATCTTATTTCCATCCAACAAACAAAATCCCTTCTTAGGCTGCGGGCCAATTGTTGGGTAAAAGTTAATTTTAAGTAATCTTTTCCGTAAATTCATTTATTTTTCAAAAACTCTATGGTAAATTGATCGAAAAATCTGTTATAAATCCGATTTTTACCATAGTCGAAAAATCTATAGTCGATTAAATTTAAAAACATTCGGATTTAACGGACTCTCCAATTAGTACGTTAAATCGAGGTTTTTCTGTAATAGTATTAGAATTAAATTAGTACGCACCCTTTTTATTTTTGGGGCTCGAATTTTGGGTTATCTTCACAAAAGGTGTTATATAGATACGTTCGCTAAAAGCTCTTAGCAGTAGATAGATATAGGTTAATACTATAAACAACAGAATTCTAAGTAATTGATAAATATTTAAGTAATTTTTACTAGTGTATTGAAGCCCACCGCAGGTAGCCTTATTGATCAGGTCACCCTAGAACCGTTTCTACACTGGGTGGAAGTATTTTTCCTAATCCGTTGTAGATATTTTCTAAAATGTTTGCTTGTAAACTCTAGACACAAATAAAAATGTAATATAGTTTTGTTCTAAGATAATTGCTAATTCATTATTATAAGATACACTGTAAATTCTATATATGCTTAATTTTTTTTATTGGAATATTCTAAATTCTCTACATGATACATAATATTTGTATATACGAAAAGATTTAAATATCTAATAAAAATTCAAAAGATGTTTTTATGACATAGAATAAAGCCATAATGACATATTTCTTGTGTCTTTAGATATCGTATTATAGCTGCTACTATTACTGCCTCTGTGTTTTTTCCCATTTCAAATCTTTCTGTATACGAACATAAATATAAGATAAATTTTAATATTTTCTTGGTACATAATGTGATATTTGTAATTTGATTTATAAGATGAGAAAGAATTGGCTTAACAAAAAAAAAATGTTAATAAATTTATAATAAGATTTTGGTGTTTTCGAAAAACATCTTGTTATTTTGGCGGAGAACCGCTTACCCTTTTGGCAATCATCACTATGATGTACATTTTGGTACTATATCACATCCACTCTCGCACCCTGCACTATTTTTTGTTGGAACCAAATCATATTAAAATCAGAATTACCAAATCCACAAATCATCGCCTGATAACAGTAGCTCATTATACTGTATGAACAAAATTGTCATTACAAATCGAATTTAATTTATCAATCTTAAATTGTAATTAAGTAGAAATAAAACGAAATTTTAGTCTATTAATCAATTAAATTACATTAAATTACCAAAACTATAAAATGAAATTTCGATTTTTAAAAGGAATAATTTTCTGATAATATCGATCATTTTCCTTGTTCGAAACGAACAAAATAACATTTCCTCTGGTTTGCTTATGTGTGTGTTAGTGTGTGTGAGGTGTATTTAATCCACACCATTCACACACGGAAAACTGAGATAAAATGAACTAAAATACGTACGAACGGAAAATGTTTCTTTCTAGTATAATCTGATGATGATGATGATAATGTAGATGATGATGATGGTGATTATTTTGTTGATGATGGGAAAATGATAAGAATAACGAAAATATATTTTACTTAGGAACATAGAATTAGATATTTAGCAGAATTTTTTCATTTTTATATTTAGTTGTGTGATTATGTTTATATTTTTTTTTTGTGTTAGACCGACAGCCTTACAAATTTAACCTACAATACATACGTACAATACATTCATATATATGTACGATTCAGTACTCCATAAATCATTTTGACTTTTATGATAGAAAAAATAAAATTACATATAATCAAGCTACGTATATTGCCTCTATATTAAGAACGTATAATGGCGATACCGCCTATAGGGAATATTATATCAAACCGCAGAACTGTTATCTGTGATCCGAAATTAAAATTAAATGCGGTAATTTTGTTCTGATTATGTATACCGGTGCCGGTATTATTTATGAAAAGATAGAAGTGGCAGCGTGCCTTATTCCGTTCCAATTAAGTTTAGCTAAATCATTCAAATTTTCTTGTCACACTTACTACATCTGCCTATATGAAATTGAAATATTTTCGAAATAACACAAAAACATATTAATGCCCGGTTGCATAGAAAAATGACTAACTGCCGGTTAGTTGTGTGCCAGTTAAATGTTTTATGTGAAATATGGTTTTGCAATCAGAAAAAACTCAACGCAAACTATTTTTTTTCTGATTGCGAAAACAGATTTTATATAATACATTTAACTGGCGCACATTAACCGGCCGTTAGTCAGAGTAACATATTTTTTCTATTGTAATAATTTTGTCCAACAAACTCGGATTTTTTAAAATCTCACAGTGTAAACGAATCTAGGTGGGATCATTTTCTTTAGTTGTCATTAAAATAGAAAAATAATTATTTAAATAAATTTGTGGTATGGCTTAAAATGTTTCTGTATACAACCGCCTACCCAGGTAAGTTTTCGTGTTTTATTGAACAACATTTTATTTATTTAGGTGACCTATCAGCTTGAAACTTTTAGTACCTTAACAATTATTTGTTTTCAATTAGATTTTGACATTTTTTTAAATTAAATTCTGTTGGACCATTTTTTTTTTAAATAACCCTTCTAATTGACAACCAACCAACCCGGGCTAGTTTAACGTAGCATGCAAAGAAAAAATTATTAAAACAAAACTTTATTATTTATTTCAATCTTTATTTATAAATCTAATAAAATGTTAAATAAAATTCAATTATAAAAATAAAATTAATATATATGCGACAACGGGAACAACGTACATTCGATGAATGCCGTGCGCAAACCGTTTCTAGATATAGCAGCCCTCTATGTCTAATTCGACCACTGGCATCTCGTTCCCCTACGGCAGATATGTTATCAACATTTCTAGATTCAAATTATAGTGTCTATCAGCAAAGTTTAAATTTCATTTTTTTAGTGGCAAAATGACGTGTTATTTGTTGATTAACTACTAACTGCTGACATAATTCTTGTAAAGATTTACGTCGACTGTTTGGTTGCCGATTTTAGGAACGGATTGTTCCCAGAACAAACTATGTACGCTGCTAATTATGTCATGTCCAAAATATTATAGAAAAATGCAAGTGGACATCAATTCATCCTTCTTTAACATGAATATTCGCTTATCGTTTTGTCTATATATTGTCGACTCCCCCCTTTGTTCGGTTGTAATCTAAAATTATAGTTGGTTCGTTGGCTGCTCCCTGGATTTCCTCATAGTGCATAGTCGACAAAACAACCACAGCTTTGTTATTTTTGGAATGTAGGAACATAATATGATGTTATCGCTAAATCCACAAATGGAGGATTAGACAGGAGGAGGTTTGCCTTTTACAATGAGGAATTCTGCTGGTATGAAAGTCGTATTATGCTTACCATACCTAGTATTGACAATTTATATTCGAGCATCAAGCTAGTCGCTAGATTACAGCTTGCAAAGATATTATCACAAGTAATATTTCTTTTTCCTTGGAAAAGGTTGCAACATAAATCTTTCACCACTCGCACTCCTTGGTTTGTTTCTTTTTGAAAATTTGGGCACAACCCGATATATATTTGTCTTTTTATTTGGTAAGATGTTCTTGAATCATAAACCCACTATACTTTAATTCCATATCTGGCAGCTTTCGATGGGATAAACCGGGTGAAACGTGTACCCCTGTGAGGCTTGCTCCAGAAATAAAACAATCCTTAAGATTTTGGTTGAACATAAGCCATATGACTAAAATGGCTGCTACTTTGTCGGTAAGTAAACGTTGTACACCTACGTTTCCACTATCAAATCTAATAAAACGGCTTATCGTACACAAAAAAAAAAACTAAAATAGAATAATTATCTAATCTAAATTAAATGATAATATGTTATATGATTTTATTTAATATTTTATTTGGTTTAAGTCATTTAATAAAATAATTCATTTAATAAAATATGAAATGAAAATACAATGATTTGCCGAAACTCAATTAGATGATTTTGTACATGGCAAATTATTTAAATAATTAAATGAATTTATTAAATATTTGGGAATTTAAAACAATATATAATAGTTGATAAAGTTTTTCTTGCGGTAAATTTGTTAAAACATACATTGTTTGTTTTCTACTAAATTCACAGGCAATTGTTATTTGAATTTTCTAAATTTATAAATTATCTAAATCAATAGCAAGATCACAGAATTAACTTTTGTTAATTCATTTAATTCAAATCAATGAATGCAGCATTAATTTGATAGCTTTTGATAGTTGTTTACCAAAATTATAATAATTCGCTAAGTCAAAGTTATTATTAAATATATATATTGTTAAAATATTTGCCATTTAATTATATTTTGAACACACTGCTGTCCGAAGCGAAACGCGATATTTCAAAATGCGATATGGTACAAAATGTACAGTGTGAAGTGACGGGAGCGTAGCAACTCGTCTGATATAACCCGATCAAAATCGTTTACCCGTATCGTGTTTTGAAATATCGCGTTTTGATAATTCGCGTTTTAAAATATCGCGTTTCAAATGGGAACCAAATGAAATATAAGTCTACATAATAGTAATATATATTTTATATTTTAAAAAATTACCTTAAGAAAAATTATCTAATGATTTAATTTTTTCAAATCTTCTGAAAATAGAACCAAATGAGTCGCAATCTGCGCGCACAGTTTTCGACTCATTTGGTTTTATTTTCGGCAAATTTTGGGATTTTTAATTCGATATTTTTATTTTTTGAGATTTTGTGTTAGGGCGTTTTTTTTGGTAAATATATTTTGTGTTACCACACAAAACCAACCCAAAATATTTTAATATTTTTATTCGACATCAAACTAACTGCCAGTGCCAAAGCCAAATTTTTGGCTTGGTATTTATTGACTGATTTAATTATCTAATATTTAATAAAAAAAAAATAATAATATTTAAGGAATTATTTGGTATAATTTCTTTAGGTATGTTTTGGAAAACGTTTAATAAAACATTAAAAAATTTAATAAGAATTGATCAATAATGCAAATTATAAACAAATGTTTTATATAATTGTTTTATATTCCAACAAATATATGTTTTATTAAATGTTTTAGTTGAAACAATTATTTCAAGGCTTGATTAAAATCATCTAATTTAAATTAAATAAATCAACCAAACACATTCAATGGCTAAAAATCAATCCTCGTTAAATGAAATTGTTTAATCTTTATATTATGGAAATACTATTTTTTCTTTCTGTGTATATAAAATCGTTGAATAGCCACGGCAGCATGATAGAGAGGATGAGAACGGGAACTACATAAATCTCGCGTATGCTCGGTTTTCGATCACAAGAAAATGAATGAATATCCAAATACCCATTAAATTCAAAAGCAGTTGTTGGGTTCCAAGTATGAATTTTGTCCGGATTTTTCTCACAAATTATTTTCAGGTCAACCCGCCTCAAATCACGCTCTCCGTGTCAGAAAAAATCATGATAAAAAGCGGGTGGTAAGAAATTCCGCTTAAAATCACGTTCCATGATATTAACCAAGTTCTTGCATTATATCACGATTCATGACATTAATCGAAAATTTATTTTGATACAATATGTACATATTTGTTTATAAAGAAAACACAGTATGTAGCGCATATACATATTTACTTCATATTTGTATTTAAGAAAACTTAACCGATAAGTTATAAATTATTAAAAATTATTTAAACCATTTTTCCAGGGTTAACTGCTTAGTCTTTATTGGGTTCTCCAAAACGGTGCGGTGAATAACATTATCCATTTCATTTACGCAATCCCAAGCTGCAACCTTATTGTTCACTAAGAATATTTTTATATTTTTTAAGGATTCTAAAGCAACACTTTTAGTTATTGCTTTCGCATTTGATTCTTTCTCATCGTCGCTGGCATCACTTGGCACAATATTAATTTCATTGTAGTTTTTTTGTTCCACAATCGAATCTACAATATTTTTATCATTCAATGGCTCTAAACGTTCGGTATTTTCATCGATTTTCAAATAATTATTAAAATCACAGTCCAGTTCATTTAAATTTGGTGCTGGTTCATTGATTTCAATTATATCTGAAGGATCATTACCAAATTTTGAATTTTTAAAACAATTCTGAATAGTTAAATTGGTAACCTTGTTCCAAGATTCTTTAATTAAAAGTAGGGCGTTCAATAAATTATGTTTTTTTACAAGTTTGGTAGCTAATATTTGAATCTGGAAGACTCAATTTCCACAAGCAATTTTAGCACAAGCAATCTTCTGTAATGGAACTTAAAATTACGGATAAGGTGGTAAAAAAACTATATTTCGATTGTTTTTAATTTCAACTTAGGATGAGCGGAATAATTATCTAAGATGAGCACATTCTTACGACTTCCGGAAATCAGTGCTTTATTCCACTCTCGTAACCATTCTTCAAATATAGAAGATGTCATCCACGCATTATTATTGCTTTTGTACTTGACTGGCAACTGTTTTATACCACGAAAACAACTTGGTGTTTTAGACTTGCCAATTACCAAAACTGATTACTTTTCTCCATCCATACTTGCGCAAAGAAGAATTATTATTCTTTCTTTTAATGCCAGAATGTTCAGTTGTCTTGAAGACATAGGATCCGCTAGGCATTCCACGCCACAAAAGGCCAGTTTCGTCCGCGTTGAATATAATTCTTTAGGTCATAAGTACGAAGAACATCAACTAGATAGCCAATCATTTGCTGCTGAAATGTATGTATGTAATTTAGTAGAGATTAGAAAGTGGATTTTAAGTATTAATGATTAAAACCGAGTCGTGATATTAACCGAGATGATATTAGCCTTGTTGACTTATCACAAATTTCGTCACTATTTAGTAGCTTGAATGTGTGTATGATGCTTAGACCGAATGTGTTCTTCCAGATGTGGATGATTTTAAACGTTGTGGGACAGATTTCTACGAGGTACAGGAAGAACCTCACTCCATACATTGTTCCATCCCTTGCCTTATACTCAGTTCATCTATCAACTCTTCGGCAACAATATTAAAATTTAAATCGTCATCGTCTAGATCGTTTTCTGGTAGATTGTGTCCTTGGCGTCGGAATCTGGCTTAATTTCGTCATATTGAACAACATCTTCTTCTTTTTTCTCATCTAGTCTTGATGTAAATGGCAATATTTCATCCTAATAAAAAAAATTTAGTTATGTGTTATGCAATGGTTAACTAGATCAGAATAACAGGGTAATTCTTAACATGAATGGTTGAGTTATATTCTCACAAAAAAAGAAAATGCTCAGACTGTATTTATTTTGTGCAACGGCAGAAATTCATTATTCATATATTTTCGGAAATTTTTAAATTTAAGGGGTCATAGCACCTTCAAAATTGAAGAATAAAGTTTTTCAAAGATTGTTTTTTTAATGGAACAAAAAGAGATATATTTTAATGAAACTTTCCATTGACATTTTATTTAACTGAAAGTACATAAACAATTTTTTAGATTTTTTTTTATTCAAAAATCGTCTGCTACAAGGGTTTTCCAAAAACACTGAAAATTCGCGGCGTGCATTATAACTTCTCTCAGAAACGACTGATTAAAAAAACAACGGGGTTTTATTCAGCATTAAATCGCCCTTGGAATGAACTAATAGAAAAAAAATTGGTTGAAAAATAAAAAAATGGCGACATTTTTTCGAAAATGCAGTTGTTTTGTAAATTGGTGAAATTGGTAAATTGGGGGTAAATTGGTTGTAAAGATGATGGATAAAATTTGGTTGTAAACAAAAGGGTTGGAATTCGACAAGCTTTTATTTATATCTGTCTAAAAAACTGTTCCGCAACATGGTTCGTTCAATTCCATATCAAAACTGCTTTTTAATAATGTCATATATATCTGTCGGTGAACCTCATATTTTAAGGGATTTCAATGTCGATGAACAACCCTAAAACCTATTCTTTTAAATAAATTTTAGTTAATTTGTTTTTCTAATATTTTGAATGTTTATATTATGAAAAGCTAGACCTAAATATAATATAGAGCGAATTTTAACATATGGGCATTGATTTTCCAAAATCTAGAAAATCTGCTAGTAGCGAAAAAGCACACAAAATCTTATTAATCAAAACTATTAGAAGAGCACTAAGCTTGTAACACCAATTAAATTTTCTAGCTAGTACTAATAAAACCAATACAAAAAATGAACATGGGTATACTATGTTGAGGCAAGCACACAATTTTTTTTTATCAGGAATGTACTATAGGTAAATCTCGAATATACTCGAAATTAATTTTTCTAAAGCGAACCTTCTTTCTTAATCAAAAACCGTCATTTCCGATTCAGAAAACTTAAAAACTCTGGATATAAATTTAATATTTAATTGTATTAGAGTCGTATTTGCAATAAAATCAACGAAGTTCTGATTGAAGCTGCCACTTTCGGTACATTGAAATTTTTTGCTAATTTTTACGGATTTACGTAAGGATCTACATCTCAATACGTGTGGGTTGTAGAGATAACGATTTTTTTTTTTGAAAATCAATTTTGTAAAACTAACACCTATTTTATCATAAAATCATCATTTCCGTTCATATTTTAGGCAAAATATTCATTTGTTGATCTTTACCGTTTTTCGAAAGTACCATACATTTTAAAATATTTGCAAATATCTGGAAAAAAACTTATTGTGGAAGCTGCCACTTCCGATTTGCAAGTTCCCGCCAAATTTTACACAGCTCTTCTTCAAAAGTTTTAAGTAAAAAGATTTATCCTGACCAATCAATCCGTCTTGACTGTAAAGAAATTGAATTTTGGCGGAGAAACATATTTTTAATTAAATTCATCAATTCTGCTTAAATTTTGAAAAACTGATGTTGACGAATTTTGTTTAAAATATACTTTAGAAAGTATCTGTTTGTAGTCGTTTTTCTCATAAATCCTGTACTTTCTGAAATATATGAAGAAAACGAAAAGAACTCGTTTGTGAACCGTTTTCGACCAAATTAGTGTGACCTCAAAAGTCAAAAAACAAGGTTGAATTTACAGTTTAGTCTCGATCAGCCAATCCATTTGGGCTATATAGAAACAACAAACTGACCGCATATCGAGCATTAGCACTAAAACATGATGCAACGCCATTATCGTACGATTTTTCTAAGAATTTTTCTTCAAACCAGGAAAAACCGTTATCAAATCAAATATACTAAGCGCCATTTTCAATTGTTCGATACATGAAAATTAGCAAAACTGCCGTCGTTCGAAAAATTGTAGAAGCGCTAGATTTATAAAATTCAGAAGAGCCAATCTGGTCACGGAATCATTAACGGAAAAATATTTATTTGGTTTTCTACTTTCCAGTAATATTGTAATTTCTTTCGATTATTTATTTGGTTTAAGGTAATTGGCATAAGCTAAGGTCGGGGCCTTTTAATTTAAAGTAATTTTATAAAAATTCGTAGCCCAAATATGTTACTGAAATTTTTATATCGACCAAAGAATTTTAGATCTAAAAAAAATAATCCTTGATTTCTAATTGTTAAACTTATATTCAAATTTTGCAATGTGAACCACCGAAAATAAGTCAAATGCACAATAACATTAAAATCATCGTCGGTGATTTTAATGCAAAAATCGAAGGGGCTGTAAAGGGGCGTTCCAATAAAATCAAAAGGTGGCCTTTTTAACGCTAGTATTTGAGCACCTATGGCGTTTATTACGTGATTCTGCTCTTTTAAATCAATGTAAGATGCTTTTGTTAGGGGCACAATAGTTCCGCAGTGTTGAAAAGTATCTTACAAAATAGTCTAGCTCAGCCCAATATAGTGAAGGACTAAAATACGTTATAATCTTCCATTCAGCTTTGATTAGAGTTGCTTCTCCAATTTTATCAAACTAGATTCCAAAATGGGAGGTAAAATGGTCTTATATTGTATTTCATTGTTGTTCAGATTATTAATCGCGTGTAAATTAATAGCCTTGGGTTAATGTTTGCTCTTGTCACTCTTTTGTTTTTTTTTCAAATAATTATTTTCAGTATGGTCCACAACAGTGTGATCGGCATAGCCTATTGTTAATGATTATTCTCCTAGCAAAACTGATATTTTTTTGAGGTTCTTTTGTAAAGAAAATTTCCCGGGTCGCGTACTGAAACGATTCGTATGTACGTGTTCATTTGTATCTGTAAAATAACGAGATTCCTGAGGTTGATGGCTTTGTATGTGACTATTTTAGGCGTTGTTGGAGTCTTCGAAGATATTCATTGCCCCTCCTCATCTAAAAATCCTAGTATAGTTTTTCCCAACAGTTACCATCTTGACAGTTCATGAATAATTGAATTTGTTAGAGTTCTTTTGGGGTTCTTGATATTGATGAGCCTGTAGGGAACTGGCTGTTAACTTGTTTTAACTGACTTTACTCAGCTGTACTCAGCGTTTCCGATATGATTTTGCTTACATCCGCTAACGTATCTTTTTGCATTGTTTTTAGATGGTTGTTGGTTCATGTGCAGTTCATTCAAGGGTCACTGTACATTTCACAGCACAATTCCCGTCCTGAGCTAAATCTTTCAAAGGTGACAATGAACTCTTCTTTAGTAAGGTCTGTTAATCCTTATAAAATTGCCTTGGTGGTAAGACAGATAAAGATCAACAATCGACCTATGTATTTAAGATTTCTATCATTTACCTTAGCTCGTTTTTATATGTAGAAAACCAGCAAAGTCAACGCCTGTATGAGTGAATGATCTTGACCGCTCAACCTCTCGAAATCAATGATAAATAACACATTTTGAAATAATCAGTAGTACCAGTATTCCATATGATCCAGTAACTTATTCAGTAATTGCATTATTTGCCATCAGACAACTGCATTGAGTCTGTGTTCTAATGAGTCTGTGTTCTAATAGTTGTACAGGTCGAACTCTTATGGTTTTTCACACTTTCTGATGAAGTTGTTCACGGTTTTTACGATTCTTCTTAGCTTTATAAAACTTGATCTTTTTTTCCATTATAAATTGTAAGAAACTGTCTTCCACTGGTAGTGGTTATTAAATTGGCATGTTTGAATTCAGCTGCTGCTTGTTCTTCAGATTCTTTGTATCTTTCTATCGAAAAATAATTTTTGTTGAACCAATGCGGTCCTGTCCATTAAATACTGTAATTCATGAAATCCTTTGTTACTCCCCGACTCGCGCAAACAGCTGATTTATCATTTGATTTAATGTGGAGGTATTGATGTGTTTCAATCAAGATTCAGATTTCTGTCACTCTGTTGACAACGTTAGATTAGAACTTTTAGATATTACCTTGTATCCAAGAAAGTACTATTCAGTCAGCCCATGCATATGCTGGTGCTTGTTATGTCTAGTGATTGCTTGACTTCTTTCTATAGTTTCACAACTTGAAGAGTATTGTTTAACACGTTCGCGGACAAGTCGGCATATGCCGTCTCATGTATCGGGACAAGACGGGATATACCGTCCAAATTTTTCCACTTGGTTTCCACTTGACGGCATTTCACGTCATTGTCCTGGTCCATCAAAAAAAATTATTGCAGGGACAAGACGGCATTTGGCGTCGTGCCATTTTTTGGCCGTAAATGGTTCTAATGTTATAAGGCCTTTCATATTTTGTTTTATGGATGTTAAAAGCTTATGCATTTACAAAAAACGTTAGTGTGTTTTTTTGAGCCGTTCAATTTTGGCTACTGTCCGCGAACGTGTAGAGTCGTGGTAGTGTCGCGTTTAGTTTTGTTGGGGTCACTTTCGACGCTGCTATGAAGCTGATGTCATTTTGTTATCCAATTATTACTTCTTGTTAGGCACAATCATTTAGCAAGATAAGTTCCTCTTCAATTATTAAGCAAGGTAAGATTTACCATTGTCGAGAAACTCATCTGAGACGAGCTTGTCTAGGTAGAGTAGTTTTTGCAATATAATTTTTAAAGCGCGTATTACTGGTGCTAGCCATTCTAGGGGATAAAATAATTCGGTTGTCGTAGGAAGGATGATTTTTTGAACAAGTGCTTCTTACTTAACTAGTGTCACTCAAAAGTCAGTGTTGGAAATTCCCATTTATTTGTTAAAACATCTTTTAAATGTGTGCAGTACTTGTTGTTTTTGCAGAGGCATGAAACACAACTCTTAGCTTTGTTGTGGAGCTCGGCAGTTTAAAGACGAAATGGTGCGGCATATCGTTATGCGACTTTCTATAAGGAGAACTAATATTGGCACTAAGGGATTTTAAAACCGTCTCAAAAAGTCATTGCTGATAACATGCGGCTTTAACTTCGAATATTTTTGTAGATTAAAATTAAATTCGTTTCCTGTGGTGCAGATTCTCGCTTAGACTATCAAGCAGACCGTAAAGTGGCTTCGAGCGAGTCTTTATTCAGAAAGTCCACGTTAAAGTTTTCTCCAGCCATTGGTTGAAATTTTTTAGTCGATGATAAAATTTATCCAAAAGAATCCTTTAGAGAAGTTTTTCATGATATCTCGCCTTCGTGACTTCGTTTGCAATGTAGCCTATATCATCGATATATTGTGTGCCAAACTCGCGTAAACTGAACTCTCCCGCAATATTTTGTATTGTAGTCACAATTGAAGATCGTCAACTTCGAGGACAATCCTCAAATCACATCGTTGATACTTTTACACCAGTCTTTCGAACAATGTGCACTGCCTGTGCCTATCTGCAAGTCATAAAACACGAAAACTAGATGAAACATGCATTCAATAAAAATTCTGAAACTTTTAATTTCATCCTGTTTTTAAATCAATAATACTTTCAACCTCGAAATTTTTAAAGAGTGGCCATTTGTATATCTCCTAATTCCTAAAAGTGGCTTTCGGGAAGGTGTCAGTCCCTCTGTCTGAGCCCAAATTATTGTCTGAGTTGAATAATACATCACATTTAAGACTTTTTTTTATCAGTCGGGAGGTCCAGTGAAATTAAGTAGAATTCGGCTACAGGAAGTATTCCCTTCCTTAGGGCTACTTCATTTTTTTGAGTAAATTAATTTCTTTTCTCTTCTTCTTTGCTAAACCAAATAGATTTTAGATTTTTATAAAATATACAGGTTTCAGTGAAATTTTGTGAAAATTGGCCCAGCTTCCACAGTGGATTTTTCAATTTTTGTTCAAAAATAATTTAAAACAAATACCAATTTAATAAAATAGATCAACAACCAAAGAATTATATAAACAATAAATTTAGATTTGTTACAAAATTGGAAAGTGACACATTTTGGACAAAAAACACTGTTTTCAATAAATATTCAGCCTAGAGCTTGCAAAAATCGTAGAATATCCCGAAAATAATTTATTGCTGCATTTTCAACATTTTCAGTTATATAAGCCGAATCACAATTTCGGCAGAATTTCAGCTAATTTACAATATTTTGTTTTTTGGTTTTCGAGTATTGATTTAAAAAAATAAATATCTTATTTAACAGAGTTTTAACGGAATAACTAGCAAAAAATAAAATAATCAAGCCGAATTTGATACACGTGACAAAGCGTAGTAAGATTACATAGATCGATACATATGCAACGTTGTAGCCCAAACATAGTCCATTTCAATATCCAGTTAAGTTTGAATTATTAATTTAATTTATAATACTGTTGACTGCCATTCCGGGAGCCGTTAGATTGACTAAAATATAGTTCACAATAAACAGTTACCATTTCGGTGTTATATTGCTCCACTCTCCAACTAATTATATTTTAATCATAAAATCGCACTTTTCGGATATTATGTTCAGTAGTTTCTTGGTTTTTTGCAAGCAGATGCATTTTTTTAGGTATTTAAGGAAATCGATTTTTAATTATACGAATAATATCATCTTTTAATTTAAAATCAAGTGTGATAAAATTCAGTTTATTCTAAGACTTAACAAATTTTAAATATATTCAAATACATACTATAAAGTAATACCAACCATTACACCACCGCAAACAATATTCACTTAATTGTATTACACCTACTCTATATTTTGTTTATACGCATCTGTTACATTTAACATTAAACGATGCACCGTACAGGTTTGTATAACAAAAGAAGCAACGAAAAACACTTAATTATTTTTTCATAAAAAAAATATCTTTGTTCCTCTCTCTGCTAAAATAAGTCTCTAAAATAAATTCACCCGTAAGCCTATGCATACAAATTTCATTCTACAAAGAAGCTTCCAAGCAAGGAATCCGTCTATTTTCGTCAAAATTACCATAAACAATTTCTTCCGCCCAAAATCTTCACAGGCTTATTTAAGAAAAATAAAATCTAAAATTTATTTCCAACCCCCCAAAAATAGAAATCCGTACCTAGTAAAAATAAAATATACAACAACACATTACATTTATAGAAAATCTGGAATACATATTTTCTTCCCAAACAATTGAAAATATATTTTCATTATTATTATTTTTGAAATTTAAATTCAAATGAAAATTAAAATAAGATTTTACTCCGATAAAAGCAGATTGATGTCTAATTTTAGCAGGGGAATGGAACGGAATATTTATATTACAATTCTCTAATCTTATCTTTATAATTTAACATATTTTTTGCTTCCTTTTTCTGTGCACACGCACACATACTCGTATATTAAATACACACACGCACACAATTTCCAAAATTTCAAAAAGCACAACGCAAAATAAAATAATTTCCAATTGGATTGAACTTTTTCATTTTCGTTTTGGTGCTTTTTCACTGTTATCTCATACCAAGATCAATGTCGAGTAACTGTCTATACGAATTATAGATGAACATACATATATATATATATATATATATATATATATATATATATATATATATATATATATATATATATATATATATATATACAAATCCATGCGTATATAGTGCGAATAAGAGAAAACGCTAGAATTAAAAATGAAATGCACATACAAAATTACGGTTTTATTGTATTTTATCATTTTCTTTCAGCTTTCGTCGCAATATTTTAAACAATTTACTTATTACGAATATTATTATTATTATTTTTATAAGCAATTGTTTTTAAATTGCTTTTGTCTGTCAAGAGACAGAGCACAACAAAAAATAAAATTGGAAATTGAAAATTTTCTTTGGATTATTGTTATTTTTATTATTTCTGGTTATCATACAAAACCCGACGAAAATGTTAAGGGGGAACTGCACGATAAAATAAATTTATCAATGATAAAAGCGGAACGGATAATTTTATTTAATGATTTATTATTAATTAGGAGAGAACCTATCATAATTTTTATAGAATGGTTTGAGATCGACGGTAATTGGTTATAAATTTGACAATCTTTTTGATAATTTATTTGTTACTATGATATTTTTTTATCACTTTGGTTTTTGAATTGCGCAAAAAGGGTGCGGGCCAATAGTCGGGTAAATCGTTTACTATGGTAAAAATCGGATTTAGAACAGATTTTTCGATCAGTTTGCCATAGAGTGTTTGAAAAATAAATGAATTTACCGAAAAATTTACTTAAAATTGACTTTTACCCGACTATTGGCCCGCAGCCTAAATGTAACATGAAATACCTTTTTCGAGTCAATAATGCTCCGAGTGAATTTTTATTTTAGTCGCGCTGGAACACTAAAGTGTATTGAAATATTATTATTTTTTTATTTATATGCGAGTATACGATATGCAATAATTATCAATTTCACTTCAGCCTGAATTTATAATAAAAATCGTCCCAATGTTGTTATTGGGTTACATCGTATTCTTAGGCGTAAGTTGACAATTATCGAAGATTTTATTTAAAATATTGTCCGCATGAAACTTGGTCACGGATGGAAATTCTGATGCATTTGTTACATTTTTTTATTGGGAAATATTTCTCAACCCTTTCTTATTCCAAATGTGATCCTGAATATGGGGTTGTAGTGACTTACACTCTAACACTTTACTAATGAAGATTGTGACAGGAATGAAAGTAGCACATGCCAACCCGGTCTTTCATGACTCATGTTGGCGGCCTTGAACGTACGATGACCACCGCGTTCTATGAATCTATTAAAGTCACAAACAGTAATTATGATAACTCTACGAACAAACAGGAGTGAAGTTTTTAACGTTAATAAAAAGTGTAGCTATAGGTACATATTTTATGTATGTGAAGTTAGCGCAGAAAGTCATCCCAGAAAAAATAATTTTTTGCATCCGGCAACACTAAAGTGATATATTTAAACCTGCCCAAGATTTCATTAAAATTATTTAAATGAATATTAATTTAGCCCAATAAATATTAAAACCTCGTAATAAAACATATTGCATGGAAAGAAAAAATATATTCAGCGCCCAGACATATTTGAACGTAAAATTTTCAAATAATTACATTTCAGCGAGATTATAGTATCAGTCACAACAGTAGGATTAGCTTGAAATTTATATGGTTGGTAACAGACATAATGACAAGTGGTTATAAACAGATTTGATAATGTTGAGTATACTGACGAGTCGGTATTATTAGGCTTGGTTTCTGGAACTCTTTGTTTCCAGGAGCTATTCAAGCAAATCCCTGTCAAATGTGTTGGCTCATGCAAATACGAGCCTGTAGCGGCAATCACAACGTTAAGATTATCTTGAAATTTTAATGGTCAGTAACGGACATGATTATAAGTGGTTACTACTAGGTTTGATTTCTGGAACTAGCAATTTCTGAGAACTAAGGAGTGAAATTCATATGGTAGGAAGTATAATGACAAGTCGTTACTATTAGGTTTGGTTTCCAGAACTCTTTGCTTTCAGTGTCCTTATTCTGGCCTTCCGTGGGAATAGAGAATTGGGAAACAAATTCATAGCATTTTTGTCTAAACTGTATTTTTCTGGCCTACTGAGGGAACATGTTTGGTGCTAATATTTTCGAAACAAAGTTAAATGGGAAAATATTTTTCCCTGTAAAAACTTTGTGGAAAAAAAAGTTTCCCAATTCACTTGGTTTTGAAAATTTTTGCACTAAAGTTATTCTTTCAGTAGGCTAGAAAAATACAATTTAGACAAAAATTCTTTGACAATATTTTTCCCAATTCCCTATTCCCAGGGAAAGCCAGAATAGGGCCACAGGACTTATTCAAGCAAATCCCTGTCAAATGTATTGACCCATTCAAATAAAAGCCTGTAGCGCCAATCACAACAGTAGAATTATATTAAAATTTTAATGGTCAGTAACGGACATGTTTATAAGTGGTTACTTCTAGGTTTGGTTTCCGGAACTAGCGGTTTCTGGGTACCATGGATTAAAATATTTTATATATTGGGCCCAACACGTGTGCACCTGTAGCGCCAAACAGAACGGTACCATTTTCTTGAAATTTGTATAGTACGTAGGTAAAGTCGTTACTATTAGGTTTGGTTTCCGGAACTCAATGAAACCGCTATTTCCGGAAACCAAGTAACCACTAATAATCATGTCCATTACTGACCATTAAAATTTCAAGATAATCCTAACTTTGTGATTGGCGCTAGAGGCTCGTATTTGCATGGACCAATACATTTGACAGGGATTTGCTTGAATAGCTCCTGGAAACAAAGAGTTCCAGAAACCAAATCTAATAGTAACGACTCGTCAGTATACTCGTTATTATCAAATCTGTTTATAACCACTTGCAATTATGTCTGTTATCAACCATATAAATTTCAAAGTAATTTTATTGTTGTGACTGATACTATAATCTCGCTGAAATGTAATTATGTATTTGAAAAGTTTACGTTCAGAATATATTTTTTTCTTTCCATGCAATATGTTTTATTACGATGTATTAATATTTCTTGGGCTGAACTAATATCAATTTAAACAATTTTAATGGAATCCTGGGCTAGTATAAATTTATAACTTTAGTGTTGCCCGATGCAAACAATTATTTTTTCTGGGATGACTTTCTGGGCTAACTTCACATGCATCATATTTTAATGAAAAGTGTAGATACACAAATTATGAAAAGGTGTACCGGCACAAGAAAAAAAATTGGAATTCGAAACATGTGGTTTAATTAAAATTATTAAAAATAAACAATAAATATTGAGTATATATCTAAATAGTTAATTTAAAAAAAAATTATTAAAACTTTGGTATTTGGTGCTGTTTGTGTTACAAAAAATTGCGTAAAGATTTGTTTAATTTTTATGTAAAGTGTTCCGTGTAAAATGGCTGGCGCACGTAGTTTTGTTGTGCGAAATTCTCTAATTTCCAGTACATCAGCGGATTTACGGAGCGCACTCAAATGTTTCGGTTTAGGTGTTCGCCCTTAGCCCTTTGATGGGTGAATTGCCAGCTGTTCTAAGTGAAATAGGAAAGAAAAAGTTTTCTTTTACCGCAGATTTGTAAATATGAAACCGGATTTTTTTATTAAAAAGTACACGGTCATCGTATAATGATAATGATTAAAAGTATTTTATTCAAAGTATTACCCATTATTCGTTATACATTTTTCCCCATCTTTCTAGCAATACGTGGATGCCAAAAACTGTTCTTCTTTTGAGGCAAACCAATTATCGAGCCATTTTCGTAGGAAGTGAAGTGCTTCTCAGCAAGCCCGTGCCCCATCGATGCAAATAAGTGATAATCGGACGGAGCCAAGTTTCGCGAGTAAGCCATATGTGAAAGTATTTCCCAATTAAGTGCTTCCAACGTTTCCATGATAGGTTTTGCTTTGTGTGATGGTGTATTATTATGAAACAAAATCACTTTGTGTTTTATCATATTATGGTCGTTGGTAGCGTTCAGTATTTACGGTTTCACTCGGTTTTTAGCAGCTCAAAATAAATCACACTCTTCTAGATCCCACCAAATACAGAGCATTGTCTTCCGTCCGAATTGATTTTACCTTACAGTTGATGTCGATGATTATCTTGAATCAACACAAGACATTTTGCGCTTTGGTTTCTCAAAATAGATCCATTTTTCATCGCCAGTCATAATTCGATTGTCGTTCGATTATGACTTTCATTGTATCTGGCGAGCAACATTTCGCAAGTGGTTTTTCTATTTTCCTGTTGCCTTTCATTCAGTTTATTTGGAACCAATTTTTCCAGCTTTTCTATCTTTCTCGTGGCTTTTAAACAATGGGGGGACGGGTTCTCATGACACAGTCAGTTGATTCGCGAGTTGTTTTTGTGTTTGCGTCATTCTGATGATAACAAAAAATCAATGTTGTCCGCAAATCATAATATGTAGGCACAAATGGGTTGTGAATTGAATCTTGTTGCGAGGGGGTCGATTTTTTCAAAAACCGACAGACGAAACATGTTGTTTTCGTATACGTATAAGGAGTATAGTATAAAGTTTTTTATGTGTAAGTAATTTTTCTGTGTTTATATTTGTTTGTTTTCTGCGAATGTAAGCATCAAAAATTATGAATCGGTAAAAATCGGTTGTTTTTTTGGTGCTTATGTCCTTTCGTTGTCTCACTTTTTTGACGTCTCACCAAGTTTTGAGTGGCGAGTTAACACGTTCACGCAAATGACTGCTATAGCAGTCATACAACTTTTTAACATGTTCGCGCAAACAACTTTCATTTTTTAAGGAATACCTCGACATATTTTGCAATTCTCAACAATACATTCCTTTCCGCGACGAAATATCATTGCAGTTGCAAAAGTTATCAAATGTGTTCCTGAGTAGCACACACATTTAGAAAATGTGCGTCAATTTGCTAAGAAAAATAATATTTTAACTAAATACACATATTTATTTTTTTTGTTTTTCAATGCGATGTTGAATAAATGTTTTGTTTTCGCAGAAACACAGACTTGAGAATTATTTTCAAGCAAAAATTAAATAATTAAATAAATTTAATTTGCATTCACAAACTTTAAAATATAAATGGAAATGTTATCCAGACATGTCGTATCCAAAAAAAAATGGTACACATTCGAACTAATACAAACACACATACCACTACTATATATACTTGCGGTTATTTTTTCGCCCACTGTCGAATTTTGAACAAAATCGACCCCCAGATGACAAAAGAAAACAATGGCCGATGACATGGTTTGTTAGTTAGTTATTTATTAGTTATTTATTTCTTATTTCTACCTACATACAACTTGGTTAGTACAGAAGAAATAAATGCAAATATGCTAACCGTAACACGAAATTGTGAAGTATGAAGGTGGATTTACATATCCGACGATTTTTCTGCGCCGAACATCACGTGGCACATTCAACCAATCAGAAAGGACTTCTTCGCCGAATTTTCGGCACGGCGAAGACATGAACAAAATTTATCTTTTCGGCGCAACGACACAGCATACATAGAATAATTTTTTTTTAACTTCATATGTTTTTTTTATATTATGTGGCATTCTATTGTTTATGTATGGATGTGTGAAAAAACTGTGCCGAAAAATCGTTGAATATGTAAATCATCGATACGCGTTCGCCGAATTTCCTGCGGCAAGCAGTCGCGCCGAAAAATCGTCGGATATGTAAATTCACCTTGAAAGTTGAAATAGATAATGAAATAATAAAGTTATTTTTTATATTTATTATAATATTATAACAAAAATAAAGGAATAATAAAAATATATAAATTTATTATAGATAATTTAACAAATATAAATTATTATTAAAAAATTCCAAGTTTCAGCCTAAGGCTAACCATTTAAACATCGAAGATGGGGCTTGATATTTTGCTTAATGCCTAATAAAAAAGCTAAAGTTTTACTATCGGTACGAAACGTATCACATAAAAATGCGTAAGTCTACTGATTTGTTTTGGGTTAGAGTACTTGTATTAATATAGACCTAAAAATAGAAAATAAAAAAGTATGAGCCTAAAAATTGATTTTCGGCGCACCAGCGTGTTTTGGTTCTTTCGTATTTCCTTTATTGTTTATTTTTTTTTTTTTTTTTGTAAAGAGTGATCCAATAGGAGGTACTTTTTCCAATTGGGTTTCTCATTGGGATTCATGCGTCACAACTGTCATATTCACATGACACTTGTGTTCAGTATTCATTGACGTTTCACCATTCCACCAACCAATGTTCAGTGAAAAATGATTTTCGTGCTCTTCGGCCATTTTTTGGTGTTCATAATCGTCCAACTGAAGGCACTATTCGCGAAACAATCAATAAAGTTCGAACCACTTTTTCATTATTGGATATTCATCAACCGACTAGAGTGCGTACAAGCCGATCTTTTGTGAATATTGCAGCTGTAGCTAAAAGTTTACGTGCAGACCGCAATCGATTAATTCATCGCCGTTCTCAAGCTCTGGGTCTCTCGTATGGCACATTGTGGCGTATTTTGAAGAGACATCTTGGTTTGAAGGCATTCAAAATACAGTTTGTTCAAGAATTGAAGCCGGTTGACCCTCCTTTGTGTCATCGATTTGGTTTATGGGCGTTGGAACAGCTCCAAATTGATCCGTTTTTTATCGAAAAATTGTGTTCAGCGATGAAGCTCAATTTTGGATGAATGGATACGTCAACAAACTAAATTGAAGTATTTGGGCTGATGAACAACTAGAAGAGATTCAAGAGCTTCCAATGCATTCTGAAAAATGCACTGTTTGATGCGGTTTATGGGCAGGTGGCATCATTGTATTTCTTTAAAAATGCGGAGGAACAGCGTGTAAACGTCAATGGCGCAAACCACAGAGCAATGATCAGAATTTTTATTACCAAAAAATCAAAATATTAGTATACCCGACTTGTGGTTTCAACAGGATGGTGCAACGTGCCACACAGCAGGCCAAACCATCGATTTATTGAAATAAAATTTTAGTGAGAACATCATATCAAAAAACGGACCCATGAACTGGCCTTCAAGATCTTGTGTTCTGACGCCGTTAGATTACTTTTTATGGGGATATCTGGAATCAATTGTTTATATCGATAAACCACAATCGATTCCTGCATTAGGAGCGAACACAACACGCGTAATTAACAGAATATCGGCTGAAATGCTCGAATGAGTGCTCGAAAATTGGACCCATAGAATGGATCAACTAAGAGCCAGTCGCGGACAACATTTTAAACAAATTATTTTCAAACATTAAATGTCATAAACCTAACTTACGTCACAAATACAGGTTTTGATTATTAAATTGATTTTAAAGCGTTTTATTTAAAAAAACATCCGTGAGCTCTTATTGGATCACCCTTTATATTACGCTCACTAATTGATATCGTAGTCGTAGATGAGAAATAGGTGCATAGAGAGAGCACAAAACAAAATTGGCGCACCAGCATGTTTTGATTCTCACGTATTTAATTTATTTTTATTTTATTTCGTTGCATATTCTTGGGACAAAATTTCGTTGCATTTTTCTATGTAATGCGACGCCAAAAACATCTTCGATGTTAAAAATGTGGGCCACAAAAAAATTATAAATTATTTGGTGGGCCGCGTGTAAAAAAAGGTTAATACCACTGGGCTAGATGACATTGGTGGTTGTTGTTGTTCGTTGTTTAACGTGGACGATGTCCATTTCTTTTGTATGAAATGTAGAACTTTTAATTTGTAACGTTGCATCATTTCGCATAACATCTACAATTAATCGGCAACCTGAACCGAGTCCAATCATAACATCGTAAGGCTGCGGTTCATGAATGCGACTCAGTACAAAAATTTATTCTCACCAATTCGTAAGAAATTCAGTCGTACAAATTCATAATTTAAAGGGTTTACATTGTTTGCGAAATTGTAGTACAAAAACAAACGTATTGCTGTCAATTAGTAAAAAAATATTTTTTCACAATCCATTTTGTATTGGATTCATACGTACAACTGATAAAAAACAAACTATTTTGTTCGCATTTAAATACCGTAAGAATTGGTTAGAATTCGTACGCAATAAGCGTATGTAGTGTAACCGTACACAAAACATACATATATTTTATTACTTCTGATGAAATAGCACAAATTCGTACGTCCAAAATTTTTTACTAATTCGTATCCAATGTAACCGCAGCCTAATCGTTAATATTTTCAGGAATTTACAAAAAATTTGGTTGTACCGCCAACTCATTGATGTTGTTGTGTAATTTTCACCGTTAAATTTTAATTGCTTTAGATGTATCACAGAAAACGATATTGCCACACCATCGATCGTTATTGAAAAATCCAATTTATTTTGATATTCATTTCGACTGCCGCAAACTTAAAATATTTTCGCCATTCTGTTGTCACGATCGAATATCTTCCATGGCCATTTGAATAATTTTTCTGAACAAATAGCGCATACGAATCATATCTATACAAATTATTAATAATTAAGATAAGAACAAATTATTTAAAAGATAATATCCAACTTACCAAATAAAAGCTTACAAAAAAAATGGGAAAGCTTCTGACTTTTTTTGGAAACGATGAACTTTATATTTCTTGTTTTCTGTATGCTACTGTTTCTTTTAATTTTTCTTTTATATTTTCCTTTTGTGTTATTACATTTAAATGCCGCAGTATTAAAAAAATGTCTGCGACATTTAAAGTATATGACAGAGGCTCCTCTTCTATTTTTTTTTTATATTTCTCCTTTTCGATTAACGTTACGCTTTTTTTAGTCGTTTCATTCTTTATACTAATTTAAATGAATCTCTTTCTGTTTTACATAATTTACTCCGTATGTGGCAGAGTCTATTTAAAATGTAGCCTCGGTGGTTCTCTCTATTATATAAAAATTCCTGAGAATGTATATTTATATGTGAATCAAATAAAATATTTAAATTAGATATCGCTAACAAATTATGTGTGATGAAATTAAATATACTTCAAAAATTCTTTATTAAGTAACACCGTTTTTCCAAGTAACAATAAGGAACTACAAGAGTTTTTACTTTCCTAAATACCAAAACCGGGCGTAGATCAAATATTAATAATTACTATTAAAGTTATTAGAATGTTGCAGAATCTATTTCTCAAATAGACAAAAATTAATTGTAATTATTAAAAATTTACCATACAGTTTGTAACCGAAAATCTATATTACTTCGGTCCTTCTTAAAACATAATACTTGCTAATAATTATAATCAGAGCGTATTGCAAAATAGCTGGCTATATATGTGACATAAGTTTATATAAAAATGATTTATAATTTACCAATCCCTCATTTTTTGAGGTCTTTGTTTTTAATGTTGGAAATAATTGTATTACTTCATGCGATATAGCTAGTTTGTGTTCGTGCCCTGGATGACACGAAAATTGTTTGACCAGAAGATTTACCGCTTCTCTTATAACTGCCCATCGTTCTATGTCGGATAAATCAGGCAAATTTTCTGGTTTATCAGGGTTATAGTATTTCAGCAGAACGTGTGTATTTTGCGATTCAGAAATAAAATGTTCAAGCTCCTATATGAAAAAATTCCAATATTGCGATTTGTTTAGGTAAAAAATTAATTATATAATTTAATCACCTCCAACGTTATATACATGTCATATACAATTATGCAGTTTTGTTTCGTAACTTTAGCCGAGTTTGCGGTATTATTTGGAATATTTGTAGTATTTTTACCATAATTTAAAACAAATTCTGGATAATTATACTTTTGGTAAAAAACATCAACAAAACGTTCCTGTGGAATCTTAATTCCGCATGAATCGGCATTAAATTCAATATCATATACTGATATGTTATATTTAATACTCACTAAAACAATAAAATATGATATACATATTTTAATTGAGTTTCATTGATATGAAGAAACAGTACATAGTACACTAAAGTGCAAAGTACGGAACAGAACAGATTTAAAGAGTGCATCACAATATAGAACATAATAAATTACAGCACATGGTATACAAAACAGTATATGATACACTGGGGCCGATTAAAGCAACATATTGATTTTAGTTTAATTAATTTATTAAATTAGTTAATTAATTAAATTTGTTAAATTAATCAAACTAAATGAATAAAAAATTAAACATATTAATTAAATTAAATATTATACTATCTATAAATAAAATATTACTGCATTGTACAATTGCATTGTATAAACATATAGTTTTATTTTTATACCGTAATGGCCCGTTTCACACTTTTGAAACTTCTTTATTTCATCAAACTAAGTCGTAATAGATTTTGTATTGCTAATTTAAAAGCTTATTTTATATTAAAACACCAAATTTTTTTGTATTGTTTTATTCTGCTGTCACGAAAATAAAATTTAAGCTAAAATCTACATCTCAATAACGGCCTTAAATTTTTTTTTATTTCATTTCTATTTATATTAAAGCTACTTCACCAAAAAAAATTTGTTTCAAAATGAATCGCAATTAAAACCCCGGTATAACAGAAACGACTCGATGAGAAAAGAGAGGAGTACGGCCAAGAAATTATGACAAAAATAATTGCGTACATTCATACTTGACGTTGCTAATTTTACTAAAAATTAAATTTCGGTTAGCATAAACTCGATGAAGAAACCCCGTCCTTTTCTTGACAAGATCTGATTTCATTATTTATTTCCAATGGTTGAAGAACTACCAACAACGATCTATTTGCATATCTCAGAGCTATACCGATGACCTAATCGTTATGGTCTCCTATAAACACCTAAATGTACTATCTGATTTAATGCAACGCACTCTAAAAGTTGTGAAAATATGGTGCTTTGAAAAGGGGCTGTGTTCTATTCCATCTAAAACTAGTATACTACTCTTTAGGAGGAGTTAAAATATTTATGAACTGTATACCCAATCTCATTTTGGGAAACGATGGTCAGATTTGAAATAGTTAAAAACAGTAAACTTCCCTAGACATTTACTTTAAGAGTAAACTTCAGAAAACCACTGCCTTATGATCATGGCAGTATGAACATCATTTGACGTTTGATCATAGAGTTTGACTCCTAGTAAATTTGGAATCAAGTAGCTTTGACTTGATCAACGAGCATAAGACACTCTATGGTTTAAGTGCATTGTGTATGCAGCAGAGCATACAGGACTCACTCTCTGTGCAATTGCTGATTCTAATCCAGTTGTTTCATTCTTAAATATTATTCTGCATACAGACAGTAAATCTGTGCTCATTCGTCAAAGAGTTCTGTGATCTTGTCAGTATAGCTGACGTGATATCATATAGAGGCGCCGATATTGTAATGATCAATTATAATCCACATTTAATAAACAAACAAGATGTCGTGCTGGAATTTCGATTCACTGCCTGTTCTATGGCAAGATATCGATGTTGAATAGAGAAGGCCAGTTGTTGTTTGTTTTCGAAGCGAGACAACTACTGGTTCAAAAAACAACTGGTAATTTTTCGTCGAAACACCTAAGTAAACCAAAGAATGTGATTGTTTTGTACGCCCCTTCTGGAACTTACTTCTGCGTTTAATCAAAGACACACAGACAACTTTTAAAAGCCACTTAATCGATATTCAGCCATATAGTGATTGGTAAACCTTCAAAAACTTGAAATAATAATTCTTCAGAAAATCTTGATCGTAATTATTATGATTTGCAAGAGACAGCAAAATGAAACAGGTGACTCTGAAATTCGCTTTTGTAGCGAATAGTGCGCACACAGCGTGTTGTGCTGCAAAACTGCAAATTGTGCTCTGCTTGTGTACGATTGCCTTTTAGAAAAATTTTTTTTTTCCGCCAATAGTTTTAGCAATCAGTGAGTGCAAATGTTATACTCGATTTGAATCTACATCATAAATAAGACTTTTTGCATTAACTGCGGAACTGCAATCTGCGGATAATCAAGTTTTTCAAAAATACCTGACTCCTGCATTTCTGGAACCAGATTTATGTCACCCGATTTTCCTCCGTTACAAAAATAAACATCGCAATGTGTTTGTTAACCAAACACATGGAAAGGCGCGTTATCAAAATCTTTTTGTAACATGGTCATTTTTCCTGGCTCCTAATTTTTACCTCCGAAATTCTTTGTAAGTTTTTGCGATATTGTACAGATTTCGAAATACCAACAGAAAGTCTTTTTAAATTTGATCTCACACTTTCCGTGGTTTAATAGGAAAAGTTGTATTGATAATCAGTTCCCGCATTTTCGTTCGGAAATTACGAAGCAAACGATTTCAACATTCAATTTTTTCAATGTGAGTAGTTAGTATGCTTGTTTTTCGAAATCAACCTGTGGACTAACATAGGTTCGTTTCGAAAAATATGCATTTGCCGATACAGTTAGCAACGGAACCCCGTCGAGATATGTATTGCCTTTTTCAATTGCTATATCTTTAGCTTGCATTGCAGCAATATAAATTTCTACTTTGGACGAAGTTGAAACATCAATTTGAACTTGTTTTTGAACAAGTGTAAACGTTTTACTTGACATAAAACGAATATTTAACACCGCAAGCAACTCTTATGTCTGCATAAAACCAGTTCCAATTGCAATGACACCGACAACGGACAAATTATTTAATTTTGTGTTTGCATCCGAATCTACTGTTAAACTAGTATCTAATGAAAATTGTTCGTTGCACATGTTACATTTGAGAAACAATTTCGACACTAAACCACGTCTCTATTCTCTCAAAACTACTAAATTAGATAAATTAATTTTTCAAAAAAACTATGACCGGAAATTATTCGGTTACCTTCGACTTGAAAAAATGAAGGTGAATTGTCTGGGGAATTATTTTCTTTTACTGATTCCGGGTTTAAAATAACTTGTTCAGTCGAATTCTAAAATTCAGTAGACTGAGAGGTAACATCGTTTACATTTTCTTGCTGAGAATTCGAAGCTCAGTTTCTGTTGCATCGACTAATACTTGCAACAGCTTCTGACGATTTCTGCTCAACAAAAACTTCGTTTTCTACCAAACGCAAAATTACAACGTTTTTTTGTACGCCTCATTACAAAATAATTTTGGATTTTTTAAATGAAATAATGAAAAATCGAATTCAATTACATGCCAATACATATAATATTATAATATCTATGAAATAAATACAAAACTAAATTTTTGACATGGTACTTTTGATGTACCCACACAATTGTGTTAGTAAAACACAAAAGGGATATATATGGTTGATAATATCAACGCCCCCTAAACTACAGGCCGCTTACACCAAATGATGACGACATGCTATGTCGACGTTTTTGTTGCTTTGTCTAGTTGTTTTGTTGGTGTAAATATCTTACATTATTATTGCGCAGTCTCGGTTTTGACATAAATTGACGTCATGTGCGAAAAATGAGAGTAGTAAGAGGCCTGTAGTTTAGGAGGCATTGATAATATAGAACACAAAATATCGTAGCAAAACAGACAAGAAAAATACGCTCTTTACTCACAAAAATATTTTATTGTGCGAGCATATTAACACTATTTTCTGTGGCACACAAATTTTGATCTATTTTTGATTCAAATTGGATTTGTTTACATTTTTTTTTCCTTTTGAAAATGGATTAAAAATGAAATCCAAAAAATTTGTTGGATTTTTTTTTGATCCATTTTCAAAAAAAAAAAGACTTAAAATGTAAACAAATCTATTTCGAATCAGAAAAAGATCAAAAATAGATCAAAATTTTTGTGTCACAGAAAATAGTATAAAATAAATGCAATATGTACTTTATAATATTGATTCTTCTACATAGCTATTCCAAATTTTTATTAATCTCTTCCGAGGACCTGTCCGAATACTGTAATAATTTAATTTTCTGTAATAATTTTGACATTACTGAAATAATTTTCTCTTCCATAATTTGTTAAAGTTCGATTGCTGTCCGAATACTGAAATATTTTTGACATTATTAAAAAATTGTAGTAATCGTTATTGCATACAGAAAACAAGATAACTGAAAATTGTTTTGGATCCAATATTTAAATAATTGTATAATTTAGTTGAACAAACCATAATTTGTTACATTCATAACTTAGGCAAATATAATTTCGTAATTCAAAAAATGACGATTTCCAACAACAACAATGAAATATTACAAAAAGTTTTTAGGTTAGTTTCAAAATTAAATTTTATTTTGGTAAAGAATACTCTTAAATTAGATCATTTAGTTGTACGCGCGTGAACCTTGACAAGCATAATTATGATTATGTCATTACAGGAAATGATTTTGGGGATATCCCAATGTGGTGAAGAATATGATCTTCAATATTATGCCTTGTCATCCAGGTTACTATATGGATCTATTGAACGTACATATGTGATCTACATCCAATAGTTACATAATGTAGAAAATGGATTGGATTTGTTACGAGTGATGACAGACGCTCGTTACATGGCTTTCCGCTAAAACGCATTTATATGGATTGGAATTGAACATATTTTTGCTATTTAAACAATCAAACAACTGATCTAGTAAAACATTTTGATGTTGAAAGAGTTAGCTCGACATCTTCAAATACGTTTAAATCCATTTCTATTTTAATTGCGGATACAACGGTTTTACTAAAAAATTTGGTAGCGTAGCACACTCTCATTTTCTTGAATGTGTTTGGATCAAAGTGCTTGGTTGAAAGTTTTGGACATATAGTTTTGTAGTTCAATTTTTATCCCAAATGTATAGTTGCTGTACAATGCTCCAAATGACAGTATAAAAAAGAATCGAGGATCTTTAGTAACATTTAAACTTTTAAAGCTTTTACAGTTGTACCTGTCTTGATCGCAAATTATAGCTGATAAATGTAGGCCAACGGTAGCGCAAATGTCCAGATTTTGATATATCATTTTCTTTATTTCGGGGCCCGAAATACTTGTTTTCGCTGCAAACTAATTTAATGCAAATTTCCATTTTGAGAAAATTCCTCTTACCATAAAGACGCATACCGATTGAGCTAACAAAGGAAATCAAACATAACCGTAATCTTAGAAACCTTGAATTTTAACGTGAACTTCGATGTATGAAAAATTTTGGCGAATTTTTATTTCATCAAAAATCAATGTGACGAATGGGGTCACTGGGGTTTTAAATTTTTAACCGACGCTTTTAGCCCATTTATTAGTATAGAATTATTTCCAGGCTTCAAGTTTTTAATAGGTCGCCATCAGAGAATCGCTGACTTTGACGGTAAATTAAACTTCAGATTAATTCTCATGAAATAAAATGCAAGCGGATTTAAAAAACAAAGCTTGCACTACTTGTTTCTGTAGAGTGTAGAGAACTGTAAGTCATTTGCTTGTTAGGGTTGACGATCATTCCGACGATCATTCAATATCTGTTCGCTCGTCTAATAAATCACACATGTATTGTGGTTTCTTAGTTGACATGATGCGAAATTCTCTTTGATACATAAAAACTTTGTATGTTAATCTTTTATTTTTGGATGATTTGTGTTTTAACATTTTTCTCAATTTTTTTGTCTCTGTCACAAATCTATCATTTAATTTTTGGTATTGGTCAATGATCTGTATTGTTCTTATGCAAGTTCCACATGTCGTACTGTCAGAAGGCAAAATATTGCGATTAATGTGTTCAGGAAAATTTCCCAAATCCGTCAGGTCTATATCATCAGAGCAAGTAACAGTTTTATAAACGGTGGCAGGTACTGAATATTTAGAGGTTGATTGATGTTACTCGGAAGGTAAATTAACAGTGGGTACTGCAAGTTTCGAAAGTCGTTTTCCCGATGTAAATGGGATCGAAATGGCGATTGGCGGCTACAGATTATTAAGATAATCATTTATTAATGAAGCCGCTTCGATTAAATAATAATTTGTGTAAATTGATTGAAACTGATCGTAGTGCAACGATCAATTTTATTTATTTTGTTTAATGTTTCCTTTAATTTTCTCACTGAGCGAAAGTGCGTACGCGTGGTTTATGAGAGCAAGTACATATATACAGAGAGTAATTTTTCTTTATTATTATTTTTACGAATATATACAAATGTAGAAAAATGTTTGTATATAAAATGTATTGATCACATTTTAAGAATACCGTTATAATTTTATATTACAATTTTACCCTCCACATGAGCTATTATATATAATTACCTTTGATACTATGTTCTTTTACTCACGGACTTTAATTGAGCCAATTTTTTTTTTTTGGTATAAAAAGGGATATAAATCGTTGCTTTACCTACATATTTTACAATGCCCCAACAGCCACGAAATTAGTATTTCGTATGCTGTCCATATCATTATCTTACACTACTCAAATGCATAGGTTTTTGCTCTGCGGATGTTTAGGCAAAGACAATTTTATTCTTTAACCTAATTTTGAAAGGAAAGCATCGTTTCTTGTGTAACATTAAAATTATTTTAATATTAAAACGTTTTATAATATAAAAAAACATTTAATTGTAAATTTTATTGTGATATTTATTTATTAATATTTAAATATTAATTTTAACATGTGGGGTAAGTTTTCTGAAAAAACATCTTAGAAAAATTATGAGGCATGCGGGATATTCCCTCTTTCGATACACTTTCCAACATTGCTTTTATTTGTTGAAATTAAGCGGCGTTTAATAAAGTTAGGTTAGGATTAATATTAAAAAATAATGAATGGTTTGTGTGTACCGTGGAGAAATCATTCCGTTTGGCACAAGCATCATTGATGCGTCCACAGCTGAATAAGGCTTTATAGAAGTTTGGATGTCAAAAAAAATCATGTACATATCTTTTATGTACTCTAAAAAAAATCACCGCTATTCAAATATCGTTGAATTTAAATTTTAAAATTGGCGAAAAAGTCACTTTTTTCAGTAAAGGAAATGGCGTTGTTCATTTAACTGGGTCATTGTTACCAAAACGATTCGGTGCAAGCCAGCAAAAACAGCGTAAAGCTGTAAAAACTCAAGATTATGCCGATCATTGCGATAATAAATATATAGTATTGCAAGGTGGAGTTGTAGCATTAGCAGAAAAACAAACTGGAAATGGAGAAGAAGCTAAAGCTGGTCTAAAAATTAAGCTTTACTATGAAGGTCATTTAAAAGACACACAAAAAGTAGTCGAAAATTCAAAACTCGGTTACAAATTCGTATTTCGGGATGAAGTTAAAGGGCTGTATATTGGTGTAGCTAGCCTGAAACTTCGAGAAAAACAAACACATACAATTCCAGCTAATCTAGTATTCGAAGTTACATTGAAAATGTATTTTAAGTTTCGAGAAACTAAAATTTGTTGTTGTTTTGTTTAATTTTTTTCTATTTTTAAATTGAAAACTTAAAATATATAGTTATGTATCCACATAAGCATAACACAACATCGAAAGACGCAAAGCCAACACAATTGGGTAATATGATAAAACCCACGCGCAACAAATTTTGAGAACATCGAAAAGCGCGTCATCAGCATAGCAAGAAATGCAAGAGTTGGTGAAACAGGAGAACCACGCGTCGCAACGAACAACGTGTTGACAGCGAGGTATACATACCTAATCTTTAAAGTTAAGTTTTTTAGTTTTTAATATTGTTATTAGGTGAATTGTACACTTGTTTTGTCAATAAACAAAAAAATAAAATTATAAATTTTATTTTTTAAGTATTATGAGAAAGTGATTCCTTAATTGGCGCAGCCAAGCCGTGAAGTTAGTGTGTGAAAAACAGTGCAAATAAATTGGACAATAAACACCAATTTAAAAGTGAATCCGCGAGTGAATTCTAAATAATAAAGTGAACATATCTAGAAAAAACATTAGCGTCCCGAGCTAAAAGTTAACAAAAACTGCTTCGAGGATTCGAGATTTCGCCGCATACACCAAGCCGTCATTTCGAACCAGCTCTCAAAACGACTTTCAAAAAAAAAGGTTAGAGTTTTTTTTGTTTTTTTAATCTTATCGTAACATTTTTTTTACAATAATTAACGGTTGAACTGTTCTTACTGTGCTTACTATACTTACTATAGACACAGTATCCTAATAAGTATTAACCAATATTAAAAAGTTACTCCGCTTTTGAATTTTGCGCACTAAGAGATAGACGCAATATTCACGGAGGTATCACACTAGAAAACTGTACACTATAAGATAGATATAGTAAGTATTGGTAGTTTTGTACATTACAAGATAGGTACAAAATTATTAGAACCCGTTAACCATCGCGCACTACAAAATAGACGCGAAAAGACGGAACAAAAAAATTACAAATCAGCTCTAAGACTTAATAAGAAAACACAATTTCTTATCAAGGAGGAAATTCTGGTAGGAGGAAGTGCCTCGACATCTATTCGAAGAATAGAAATATAGAAGTAGAAGATTAAATTACCTCCCCAGAAAAGTCTGGTATGGAGTAAATTACTGCGCAATCATCTACAATTGCGTTGCAACTTTCAAATTTAACAGAAAAACAAAGTCAACATGATCAGTTGTTAACGTTTTTAAATGAAAAAATTGACAAAACTCCGACCGTTACAACGGATACTGCACCTCGTATTACCCTAAACTTATTCAGGATCCCAGATCCGATTAAGTCAATTCCGACTTTTGACGAAAATAAGAAACAGGTAATATTCTGGTTAAAAACTGCAGAAGAAACCCTGCGCATGTTCGAGGAAGTAGTCTCAGAACAACAACTGAGGATGTACGTACAAGCAGTAAAGAATAAAGTAGGACCTCGAAAGACATATTATGTCTCGCAGGCGACCCTGAAACTTTTGTAGAAATGAAGCAAATTTTGCTTGAAGCATTAGGCGACAGGCAAGAGTTAAGTTATTGTAAGTCCCAGCTATGGGCAAACAAACAGAACAAAACAATGTCAGTACATAGTTTCTATAATAGGACCAAAGAAATAGTACAAAATATCAAATCATTGGCCAAACAAAATCAAATATACAATGCCTCCTGGCATGCAAATTGTACATTTATTGAAGAAGACGCACTGGCCATGTTTTTATCAGGCTTAAAGAAGCCATACTTCGGGTACGCCCAGGCGGCAAAGCCCAAGAGCCTAGAGGAAGCTTATGCCTTTTTGTGTAAGTTTAACAGCAATGAGACAATATCGAACAATTCGAAACAAATATTCTCTCATAACACGCTTCCTCAAAAACAAAACCGAATTAGTTCAGTACAGTCAAAATTCAATCAAATGCCAATAAGAAGGCTAAGCAGACCGCCTACTCAACACATGGAAGTGGATCCCTCAGCTAGGACTAGAAATTCCTACATCAGAAAATTTTCGTATAACAATCATGAAACCACGACAGAAAATGACGATAACCTCAAAGTATGAAACACGGAAACGGTGAACAAATGCGAGAGCCTCGATGTAGGAAATTTTGAATAGGCCCTAGTATCAGATACGGAAAGTTAAACTTTTTTACGAAAGTTTACATTTTAAATAGTAAATGGAACACCAAAAACAACAAATGCATTTCCTTACTATTCGACACAGGTGCAAATAAAAATATAATAAGAAAAAACATTATACCCAACCATCTCCTGGAATCACAAAACACCTCTGTAAAGAATATCTTAGGTACCCACAATCTGACGAAGAAGGGCAAAATAAACCTTATAAGTAAGAACTTAACAGCCCAAACATACTATGAATTAGATTTTCATAGATTCTTTGACGGTAATCTGGGATCAGAATCACTGGCAAAAATAAATGCCAACATTGATTACGAGTCAAATATGGTGACACTGAACAACCAAAAATTTAAGTTTTACCGCTACTACCCAGCCGAAAAATGTTACCACCATACGATTACAGTCGACACCTTTGAAAATGGAGACTGGGTTTTACCAAGGTATGCAGAATTAAACAATTTTACCATCCAATCAGGTCTTTACAAAGCCACTAATTTCAAAACAACAATCAAGATTTTGACTAGTGAGCCAACACCGCTAAGAACAAAACTCCCGAAAATTAAATTCAAAATTAATAATTTTGAAACCATAGAACCACTTCCAGTTTTTGATAATAAAACCATTAACAAGGAAGACAAAAAAAAAACTAATTCGGACTGACCACCTCGAGTTAGAAGCAAAATTAGTCATCGACAAAATTTACAAGAATCAAGCAGTACTGTTGAAACCGAACGAAAAATTGTCCGCTACAACCGGAATTAAACATACAATCTACTCGCGACGAAATACCGGTGTATACAAAGACATGTCGGATGTTGAAAAACAAATCCAGGAAATGCTGAACAACGGCATAATCCAACACTAAAATAGTCCTTACTCGGCACCCATTTGGGTAGTGCCCAAAAAAGCAGATGCTTCAGGAAAAAAGAAAGCGCGAGTCGTTATCGACTATAGAAAGTTAAACGATAAAATAGTTGACGACAAATACCCCATCCCTCAAAAAGAGGAAATACTAGATAATCTAGGGAAATCTAGTTATTTCACAACGCTAGATCTTAAAGCCGGCTTTCACCAGATACTAATGGAAAAAAAATCACAAGCTAAAACATTATTTTCTTCAGACAAAGGGCACTTTGAGTTCTGCAGAAGGCCGTTTGGACTGAAGAATGGTCCCGCAACATTCGACCAATTGACCGTTTAAAATGTCATGGCTGGAAAATAATTCAAATGAAAGGTTATCTCCGGAAAAGTTTTAGCCTAATCCTCATTTGGAGACTCCGGTAAAAATCGATCAATTCTGCGCAATCTGTGCACACGCAAAATTTGAAAATTTCTAATCATTTGCCGTTGGCATATTACCATTACTGATTCAAACAAAAGGTTTTAGTAGTGGTTAACTCTGGGAAAAATTTCAGAATAATTTTCATGTAGAGAGTCTCAAAAGCTCGTTTGAGTATACCACAAAAAAAAATGGAAAAATAATTGACTGTTTAAATGGTTATGGTTGGAAAAATCTTCAAATGAAAGGACTAAGAGATGTCTATCTCTGAGAAAAAGTGCAGGCCAATTTTCACGTAACTTTTGCAAAATTAGGTTGAATAAAACTTAGAAATTGGTAAAAAAATCCACAGAAATATCCAGCTGAAAATGAAGATAATGCAGATTCATTCTAATCAACAGAAAATGACAGCTGAAAAATGTCGATTATATGCTTCAAATTGCATATAATACAAATAACTATTTTCTTGATTCTAATAATAAACTACAAATAGTTTAATAATAAACTAAAAATAGTAATCTAAAGTTTTCATTCAAAATCATTAAAAAAATAACTAACTAAATTTTTGTTAGTTCTTTATTAAATGTGTGGAGAGGTGAGATGTGAAATTCTTTATCTATAGATTTAATGGATTCCCGAACCGAAAATTGATTTCTTTTTTAAATTAACCATCATTAAAATCTTTAATTTGAATCCTTTTCCAACTTTAAATGATAAATTTTTAGAAATTTCCGAATATTTCCAGAAATTTTAAATTCAAACGAGTTTACTCACACTTTCCACGTGAAAGTTGATCTAAAATTGTTGGTAGAAGTAACCATAACTAACCCTTTCAGACATGAAACTTTGTAGTATTTTGAACTATTACCTGAAATCTTTTACAAAGGTAACCATCACCAATGCCTGACATTTGAAATAAATTCCAGCCATGATACTTTAAACAACAAACTTTTACAAAGTCTAAAAAAAATTACCTGAATTAGGTAACCATAACTCATAACCTGAGTTATGAGTTTTGCTGCTGTTTCACTAACTTATTAGATGTATAAAATTAATATTATTATAGTAAATTATTGATGTAAATTATAATTAAATTGTATATAAACATTTAGTGTGCTGATGAAATAACAGAAAAACTCCCAACTCTCAAGTCGCGCTTTTCGAACAAAATTCGTATACAGAGCTAACTATTAATAAGACGTTCTACTTGAATCATTTTCCAGTCATTCCATTTTAAATTTTAATTTTCCTATGCGTTTCATATGGAAATTGACCTGAAATTCTTTTCAGAGGAAGCCCACCAAGACCTTTCATTTGAACTGCTCTCACAACTTTTCAAACATTAAACCATTACAAATGTTTCAATTTTGTATGTAAGACACATATATGTGATTTGAAATCTGTTTCAGAGCTGAATATCACCAAAATCTGTCATTTGAAATACTTTCCAGCCATGACACTTTAAACGACCGGTTTTTAGAAATCTTAAAATATTGTACGTACGATATACTCTTACGAGAATTTCTAGTAGTAAAATAAATTTTTCCGAACAATAATAAATTTTTTTGGTACGGTAGTTTTCCAACATTTTCCGACGGCTGTCTTTCGTTGTTGATTTATTTGAATCTGTATTAACATACATATTTCGGTCGGATGGAGCGCTTTGACTAACTTTAATAGTATTTGGTTTAGTTGTACCTTTATTTGTAAAAGCT
Organism: Nephrotoma appendiculata; assembly: GCA_947310385.1. NCBI lineage: Eukaryota > Metazoa > Arthropoda > Insecta > Diptera > Tipulidae > Nephrotoma > Nephrotoma appendiculata. Next base: position 132,918,080 of record OX371225.1, on the reverse strand, counting down.
AGCGACAATTTGATTTTGTTTTGCGTGAGTAGCGCAAGTATTTCAGAACTGTGCTGTTGGGGAAGGTATTTACTGCTTTATTTTATATTAAAATTGTACATGTTTGCTTAATGAAATAATAATAAAATTAGTTTAAATTTAGTTTGCCATTTTACGATATTTTTGAGTAGTATTTTCCTTTATTTTCATAAATAAATTTTTAATTTTCTGTTAGTTGTTTATTTTGAAACCAGACATAATTTTTCAAAAATTAGTTAGAGACCATTATACCCTTAAATCCTTATCCAAGGCTAAAGGTTTAAACCGTTGAGATTCATTGATCGAATAAGTATGGAAAACACTAAAATAAACAGTTCATAAATTTTTTATGTTTAGCTCTAGTTATTGACACCATAAAAATCTCGATCGAAGTCACAAACCCAATCATAAATTTATGAAACTATAATGTAATTTAATGATTCCATAAATATTTCGAATGCCCGAAAGATGGATGGTAAGATATAAATTGTGTACCAATAACAAAATCCAATATTCTCGTATTATTATAAGAGTGTAAAATTTAAATGTAAGATTAGCCCCATAGCAAGCGAACTCACACTGCGTTTATGTCTAATCACCTTTTCGTGTTCACATCAAGCGTAATAAACAATATAATTTGTAAACACTTCCATGCACACACAAGATTGATCTTAATATTAATTATTATTAAAAAAAAAATTAATTAAAATTGGTGTTGTTCATGTTATCAATTAATTACAAAATATTTTGACCCACACGGTTGAAAAACGATAATTAAAACATGATACTGACTAAAATACGTTAAATCAACGTACTAACAAAACGAAATGTGTATACGATTTATAAGACAGCAACAACAAAAATCCAAGTAATTTTTATAACATATAGGAGTAATAAAATTGAGAAGAAGAAGCCAAAGTTATAAGATTCTTATACGAGTTGAGTGAGAATGAAGACACTCATCATAAACAACAAAAACTTATAAGTATTGTTAACATAAAACAATAAAAATCCCTATCTGTTGACCTCTTGATTGTTATTATTGTTGCCGGCAACAACCATGCTAGCAATATCGAAGCATTTACAATTTATTATAGTGAACCATTTTGCAAATTAACAGACGGCGTATGTGCGAGTGCGGACTCGTACGAAAGTATAAAATATTATTTTTAGCATATGTATATATAGAACACATGAAGAATTGTAGGTATATGCTAAGATGAAACTATTTGTATTTATATTTAGTTTTACAATTAGCAACAAGCAAATAATTAAAATAAAATATTGGAGTAAGAGGATTTGGCGCGAATATGCAACACAAATTGATTATAGAAAATTGTTATTTAATTACTTCGTTGTTTGCAAGCACTAAAACTGTTTAATAGATGTGACATTTTTATATAAACAAGTAATTTATACATTATAGAACGATGTAAATATACACACAAAACATTGTCTGGTAACATAAATTCTTGTATGTACAAGGGAACAGATGCACGATTGTCAAAAAATCTATGTACGCAGACTGAATAAAATAAAATTCTCTATAAAATAAACAATGACAGTTCAATTATCTATATAAATCTAAAAAAATCGAGTGATTGATGTGACAACCTTAATTATACTCTGTATGCGGTCAAAATGAAATTGTTATAAAAATAATCTTAAAAAACCACTTGTATTGTAAAGTTGTCATCATTTAAGATCAAAATTTACTATATATATATTGTAAGAGTTGTTGTTTTGGTAATCGAGAATCCACAGAAAAAAAAAACACAAAACAACTTTAAAGATGATGGGAATGGGTCAAACACAAAGATACTAATTTTAAGAATAATTTTATTTAACAAATCAAATCAAAATTTTATGACTCATCAATTTTATTAAAATAACCCTTCTTTGTTCAAACAAATTTGATGGGAAATAACGAGCTGAAAATTGAACCAATCTACCATAAAATTAAAAGACTTCATTATATGTACATGGACAATTTGTAAACATAAATGTTGATGAATATACAAATTACGGGACTCATTACATATGATGGCATCATAAAAAGGTTTTGTATAAATTTATTTGAAAAAATTCTGATCACAATTCTGATGATATGTACAAAAGAATGCAGCGGTCTTCCTGGTTGATCCTTCCTCCATTGAAGGTTTAAATTGCTGCAGTTTTTTTTAAGTAAAATTTTTTAGTATACTAAACACAGTAAAAATCTATAAATCACCTGTTTTTCATACTAAACGAAACATTTTACAAATTAAGTGCAACATTTTTCAAATATTTCTAAGCAAAGTGAAACATTTTACAATTAGAAAGAATATTTTTATTATGGTTAGAAACATTACTGTGCGGCTTTAAGTTAAAAAGACTCACTCAGGCCCAATTAAATTTCAAATATTAACTAGATCAAAAATTTAATCATACCATTTCAATTCGTCAAGAATCTAGCGTAGCAGTTCTATCTGCTACGCACCAAGTAATGAACACTCTGAATCATGATTTTTGTGCAATAAAGAGAAAAAATCATACTGATTTTTTTCATTTTGTCTGAAGTCGAATAATGCCATTTCCGCTGAAAAAAACAATATTTTTTGGCCAGATTGAGATCCAGAGCTTCCTAAAATTTGTTTAAAAAAAGGAACATTTTTTATAAATGGTTGTAAAAAAACTAATGATTTCTAAATTTGGTTTTATATTCATTTATTTTTAATCACAGAAAATTTCCACATTGTGTATAATATTCAATATTTTTTAAAAGAAAAAAAAAAATTTAAATTTAATAATTATAATTAAAAGTTAAACCATTTTTATGGTTTCTTATGGAATTCAGATTAACAATTTCTGTTCCGGTTGAGGCACAAACGCGCATTACATTTCTCACATAAGAAATGTGTTTTCAAGGAACAATTAGGTTTTTTACATCTAATACCTTCACTTTTTTGGTCATGAACAGGTAAATGTGATACTTCGTCATATTGCACGTCTTTCAGCGGTCGAATTTTACTGTAATAAGAATGAGTTTCGAGGGCCTTCCGCGTTTGTGATTTATCGTTGGCTCATGTTCTATTAACAATTTTTTCAATAATTTCGTACAGCATTGGCCTTATATTGTATCCAGCTACTTGTTACAGCCAGCTCCACGAAATGAATTATAACACGGAGTGTCATTTTTTAGATTGAATAAATATTCTATAATACCTCAGTAGTTGATCTGATAGATCAACTCCATCTATATATTTATTATAGAGCGGATCGGTGGATTTCTTTATGCTCTACAAACCCACATAGTTAGATATTAAGTGGACTTGTTTATTATCTTGCCACTCGACCATGTCAACCTTACCGTCCTTACTAATGAGTTCATCAGTCGTGCCATGTCCTTGTGATGTCACGTATTTATCATCAAAAAAGTGTGAGCTTCGTAAACGATTCGAACGAACGGTTCCTATGATATTAGTTTGCTTTTGTTGCAAGAATTTCAGTAAGTTGACATGATGAAATGTAATTATCATAAAACAGCTGATGGCCTGGATTTGTTATTACTCCTTCGATTAGATGAAGCACCAATGAATATCCGAATCCAAAATTTGTTTGATTTTCCTTTAATATACCAGTGGATTTTCCTTCATATACATATAACAAAATTAACCTGAAGACCATTTGTAAAATTATGTTAATGCCCCAGGGGTATGGTTGACCCTTAATACACTATTTTGTGTGTTCACGTTCGTGAGTCATCGCGTTTAACACGGTGTCAATTCCTGTATTTGAATTCATCAAATACGCATACGCATACGTGGAATTTTTAGCCTACCCATTAAAATGTGACTGCCAAATAATTTTATTATATATATATATATGTACTTGTATTCTTGTAACCCACAGCATTATTTTAAGCAGTATACAAATTCGTATAAAATGTTGCTTTTTCAAACAATTTATTATTAAAATATTCCGTGAAGAAAGTCAAGGGACTTTCCGGTTCATAATTTTCATCATATCAATAAATTGTAACTGTATATACGTTTTCAAATACAGGATTTTATGCCGTTGACAAAACCCTAATTTGTGTTTCAGCCATATCATTTTCGATCGGATCTTTTTGACCATGGTTGTCATCTTGTTCGACTTGAATCTAAAGTAAAATCAATGAATAATAAAATGTGTACCTCTATAAGTTGTAATTTTTCCCGAATCAATATCTACTGAATTATCTTCATTTTGGATCGCACTTTGACCAATATTAACGTTCAAGAATTGTTCGGCTTCATCATCTCTGAATGAAAATTCTGAATCGCTCCCACTTAATATTTCGGCCAATTCGTTAAAGTATAAACCTTTCTATTTTTTTTTTGGTACTGGTACTCATTTTTTCTCAACCTGAAATTGTTGGTAACCTTTAGAGCAAAATGTACCGAACTTCGGAACATTATGTACCGAAATAGGAACATGACTCTCGAAATCAAATGTTCGGAACAAAAATTTATGCGAAAAATATAATTTTATTTATTGATTTATTTGGAAAGGTTTTGCCATTAATACAAAAAAAAATTCTTACTTTAAATAAATTTGTCTGATTTAAAACCAGTATCTTTGTTTGTACTCTTAAATACGTAAAAATATGACTCACTTATCGAGCTATGACAGAAAAACGTGTTATCTGGTCGAAATTCTGATAAAATCTGTGAAAACTACGTAAAAATTAAAAGAAGAACCATGTAAACCGATGAGCGGAATAAGCAAATGAGAGAAATAAATAAAAAAAGAGTTTACAATACGTAATGATGTGCATCAGATATTACGTCTCAATAAAAGGACATAAATAAGTATAATACATATTAAATATTTAAACATAAATAAATAAATATTATTAAAGAAATCAAAATTTATTAAAATTGATATCCTGAGTCCGTAGACCCAAAAATTAGATCCGGTTAAATCTTCATTTGCTTGTGCCGGAAGTATTTAATCGGCGGGCCTATTTGAATACGCTTAATGCAATAGTTGCTCGATCTCTGTGGCGTACTCTTGAACAGATTACTCAACTTTCTGATAGCGTTGTTTCTTTTCGATGCAATATAGTTAGTTCTCTTTGGTCGTAACTTCAGTATTTACGATCCAGCGTGATCATTACTTCACTGTAGCTATTCTTCGGTGATTTTCGAAAATTGATTTATTCGTATCGACTGCTCCACCTTTAAGAGCTACTATTAATTCTGCGACACACCCATTTAAAATTGAAATTTGAAAATCCCAGCTGACCCATAGCTCCGTCCCAGTATATTGCTGGCATTGAAGATGGATCGGCCAATGAGCTCTGCTCTGAAAAATGCACCCTGATCTCATGGTAATCAAATGTAGGTGGTTTATATTTGTCAGTAGAATATATAACACATGCAATGAACACCTTCTGCCATACGTCGATCAATATAATGTTCTAGACGATATTTTCCTCTGTGTTATTTCATAGAAAAACAGTGCAAAACCTAAAAATTTCATTTTTTTCACGCCGTTCTTGTGCATGATGTCGCCAAATAACAGGAACTTCCAACAAATTAAAATGTGCTTAGTAAACTTCCAAAACGTGAACAAAATGTCATCTAATGCAACAAGATTTCATAATTTTGTCTTAAAAACAAATCATTTCATTTATGCAATTTACCAAACATCGTTCAATTCTAAGCTCCTAAGTTCTTCCCAAGCGATTATGTAGAATCGGGTTCGCTCAGCCGAATCAAGAAAAAGAAATCTACAGGACTAGCTAAACAGAACTAGTTGCATCTTTAATTGAATATCTATGTGTAAAAATTTCGTAGGAAACTAGGTATCTTAAATATTTTACGTTCCCCTCATTTTGGGAGTGAATTGTATGCAAAATGTTGTGATTTAATTCAAAAACTCTAGGATATCATTCTTGCTCCTTGAAAATGTTGGATTTAATCTTTACTAATGAACTAAATACTCAATATCTTGAGAGCCTAATCTGATAATTTTTCGACTAAAATGCATTCAAACAATAACCCAACCCCTTAGTATGATGATCGCCTAGCGTATTAAAAAAATTTAAATTGCAAGTCTTTTCAAAAAACGAAGAAGAATAACTTAGCCCAAAACTTCCAACTCAATCTGCAATATCTCTGCAACAATTTCTATGCCAATAATCAAATTCGATGGTTTAATGTCATTTTTAAGTCATGTTTGATTCTAATTCTTTGAAATAATCTGCGAGCGATGTGAAATCAACCAATTCCATCTCAATATCGAAAAAACTTAAATTTTGTCCTTCCAATGGAGAAAAAAGCAGCATCATTTTCTGAGGTATATCCAGCCCTTTCTATCAATCTCACTCATCTTACATTCTTGAAAATGTCATGCCAGTCTATAGTACTGACATGGAAGATGGGTCAGAGATTCGAACACGGAACTTCCCGATCTAATATCAAAAGTTTTAATTACTGTGCCGTTTGGTTGAACAACACGAAGTGTCTGACATTTACCAAAATAAAGACACTATTTTTAAAGGGCGCATGTCTTAAAGAGATAAACTGACAAAATCTCTTGTGTAACCTCAAAATAAGGCGGACAAATCCTTCACTAGAGTACGTCGCCAGCCAACTAAATAAATCAAAATAAAAGACATTATTTTCCTACGTCAAACTATTTACTACAGTGAAATTTCTGTAACATCTCCAAAAGGATATATTATCCCACTTTTGAATGTTTCACCTATCACTCAGAAAAAAGATTACTATACCAAATACTTAGTTAAATTAATTTGGTTGTTTTAACACTGAGCTAGATAAACCAAATCTCTTGTTTAATTTAGAAACTTGGTATTTCCTTACTTTTTTACAAGAAAAACTGCGTGAAATATGAGTTACCAGGATGGTGGTACGTAGTTTTGTTTATTTTAACCAAACAAGGTTTTGTTAGGTGAACAATATTATTGTTATAACTAGCAAAGTATTTTGGTTTATATTAATTATTTATTTTGACCTATAAGTTTTGTCATATAAACTAAGGCTTGTTAAAAATTACAATATTTACGAAAGGGTTGACAATTGCGCAGCAAATCATTAAAATTCGCTAAGGCATTGAGATTATACTTTAAATGTAAGTTCAAAGTATTTTCAATAATTTTGTAGTTTGGTTACTGCAGTCTAATGAGACGACCGATTTTTTTAATATAAAGAATTCAATGTTTCATTAGTTTGGAAACCAAACTTCCAAGTTCCAACGTCTTGGTAAAAAGTAAATTTTATCAAAACATTAACCCTCCGTTACTATCCTCTATTTTCAGTACAGAACTACTATCCATGGGTGTAATCCACCCATACTACAAAAATCGCTCATGCAAAAAATCTTACCATCCAAATCGTATAATTTGTTAATTATAAGTAGATTTAATAATAAAACTATTACATTAAAAATAAAAATATAAAGATTTATTCATTCAATAATTTTTTCCAACGATAAACCATACACTTCATATCAGCAACAAAAAAAAAAAAAAAAAAAATTATGATTTTGTAAAACCTAGCACACTTAGTTTAATTCAGTCATTTTATGTTATATATGTGTGTTTTTGGAAAGCTGAAATGTTAAACAAGGTTTATTAGAACATAATTTTTTATTGGTTGAACATACATTTTGAGTAAAATACCATAGAAATCGAGCAATTTACCTTGTTTTTTTTGTCATCAAAATTATAATTCATTGCATGATGTAGCGTTTTCTTCAACCATGTGGTCCTTTTTTTATAGCCATCGATGCAAAGTAATGTTGTATGGGTACCACACTTGTATCTATGCCATTTGAAACACGTTGATTTAGTTTTTCGATTACTTTTGGAGCTACGCAACAGGCATCGATATTTCGAAAACTTAGCACCCAATATTACATAACGTAACTACTATCCTGGGTGTAAACGACCCAGACACTTTTTATAGTCTATGATGTAAACATTCAAATGCCAAAACAATACTGAAATATATTTTAAATTACGGGGATATACCTAAAGATGAAATAGAAATAAGTTTGCACCCGATAAAAAATCATACAGTAGGTTATTAGGTTAGGTTTCAGTGGTTGACACTTAGGCCATTTTTTTGGCCCATTGTGATACCACGCATTCACGCCACATCATTAACCCATTCACCTATTCACCTACTCACACAACTACAGTATACCACCTGCACATTGCAAGCTCCATGTCAACCTGTAGTACATTGACATGGAAGGTGGGTCGGCGCTGAATTCTGCACTCCATCAGAGGGTCTTAGTTGTGTTTATTAACATCACCGATTGTAGTCGATGATGAAAATTTGATTTGCATCTAGCCTCTGATGGGATTCATACAGTAACAAACTATTACATGCTTATTCAATAACGTTGGTTCTAAAATCTAAATAAACACCTGAAAAACTTCGCACACAACATTACTAACGTGGGTGTAAAACACCCAAAATTACATAACGTCACTACTATCCTGGGTGTAATCGACCCAGGCACTTTTTATATTCTACGATGTGACCACTTCGAATGATAAAACAATACTGAAATATATTTTAAATTGTGGGGAAATACCTAAAGATAAAATACAAATAAGTTTACAGCTGGTAAAAAAACATAATCGGTTTATTTATTCAACGTCAATTCTAATTGGGTGGATTACACCCATAGGATAGTAATGCAGGGTTAAGTTAGATTTACCAACAAAAAAATTTACTTTCTAAGACTACTTTGTCTATTTTAAAAAGAATTTCGTCAATGTTAACAAATAATTGGTTGTTTCAACCTAAAACGTTTTCAACATTAGCCTGAAATTTGATTACATTTACTAAGAAAATTTGGTAGAATTCATTACAGTAAAATAATTTTTGCTCTTGGACGATTACACCAAATAGTTGGCCACTGCTACCAATTTTTTACAACTTCTATCCATTAAAATAACCAAATGTTTTTAGGGTTAAATTAACTAAGTTTAAAATTAAATAACCACGATTTTTGGTTATTTAAAATTAATGACCCTATTATGGTTATCACTACGCGTCACTTAGTGACGTCAAGTCGCCTCATTCAAATTTTGGTATTATGATTCTCGCCGCGAAAACGAAGTGAACAGGAGTGATGTTAAAAATGATCACCTAAAAATTTTATGTGATGTAGTGCGAATTTTTTTAATTTAAAAATGGCTGGCAGTGATAATGTAATTTTTATTTTTTAATTATTTTTATGCTAAAAATAATTTGTTTGTGTATTTTATAATAATTATTATTCTTTTATTTCAAAATATAAAATAAATTTCAAAGTGTATTATGAATGCAGGCAATTTTATCACGTAAAAATAAATCGATACTTCTGATCATTATTAATTAATCGTATTTAATATTTTTAGTTATTAGTTTTAGAATATATTAATTATTTTAACTAACTAGAATGTAAATACCTAAATAAACACATAATATGTCAAAACTGCTAACAATAACACTGTAGCCACCTACAGAAAAGTAAATTTTTAAAAACAACATACTCGTTCGCCAAAATAAAGGTGAGAACCATAATACCACAATCGTGTGAGTAGACGAATCATACTGTCACGCCGAAAGAGAGGTGAGGTGATGGTGAGGCGAGAATCATAATAGAGGTATACAATTTTATTCAATTACTAGGGTATATCAAAAAATCTTGCAATATCATATGAAAAAAAAGAGTGAGTGAGACAACAATATATTTTTCAAAACCATTTTTTGTCGCGATGAAACTTCTAGAAGAACATTTCGATTTTTTGGGATGCTGAAGGAATTTTGATAATCGATTATATGCCACCGAAAACCACAATCACAGGCATATATTACGCAGAGGTTTTGCGAAAATTGAGAAAAGCGATCCGGGAAAAACGGCCAAGGAAAGTTAGGGAAAAAATCTTGCTTCTTCACGACAATGCACCAGTGCACAAGGCTAATATTGCTCAAGCTGCATTAAAGGACTGCGACTTCGTGGAAATTCCGCATCCACCGTACAGTCCAGACTTGGCACCCAGTGACTACTTTCTGTTTCCCAATTTGAAAAGAACACTAAGGGGCCGGAAATTTTCCAGTGACTATGAAGTACAGTCTGTTGTAAATTAATATTTTATCGAGCAAAAGAAATCTTTTTTTTAGAGGGTTTAGGCAAGTTTATTGATCGATGTGACATATGTATAAACCTTAAAGGAGATTATGTCGAAAAATAAAAATATTGCTGTCCCACTCACTCTTTTTTTCATATGATATTACAAGACTTTTTGATTTGCCCTCGTAAGATCTTGTTCGTTTTTTTAACTAAGAGATTTGGTTGATCGAAAATCACCAAGTTTTTTGCAAAATAGACTTAGATTTTTGTCTCTTTTGACCCAAGTTTTTCCCTCCGTGTCGTTTAGAATACATTTCGTCGATGGCTTTTTATTGAGCAAACTTTCAGAGGACGACGAATAGCTCTTCGTTGTTTTAGAAAATGGATACTGCATTGACTAAAATCAACCGTTCTAGAAAGGAAATTTTTTTGTCATTTTGTGATACATTCAGTCGCTGTTATGTTAAGTCAAGAAAAGTTTCAGTTAATTCCTGAGAATCAACGAGCTGAATCACTTTGCTACACAGTGATTTTTCTATTTAGTTCGTTTAATAAACTTTTATTATTTTTACATAATTTTTAATTTAGATATTAATATTTTAATATTTAAAATTTGAATTCCATTTCTGTTGCCCTATTCTTGAAATCGGTGGAGATTTTCGTAGTCGGAATACGATTTGCTATGAAATACTTTATATTACTAAAATTTCTCGCCGGTTACTTTAATTAATCATTTTACTAAGCGAATATTTCCGTATCGATTTACCCAGTCGGAGTTTTTCTCCTAGTAGGGGGAAAAAAGTATGTTTCTTAATTTAAAAAAAATTTAAAAAATAATTAAAGTAGATGGCGAAAATTTTTAGTAATGCATATAAAAAATTTCATAGCAAATTGTATTCCGATTACGAAAATTTCCCCCATTTCAAGAATAGGACCTTTAACCAAAAAACTCTTATTATTTTATTTTGTGTGCATCAACCGCTTGCATCGTTTTATATTTCACTTTATATTTTATTCTACAATTTTATTTTTGTGGCAAGTCGTACCACGCCCAATATTAAAAACTATGTGTCGTGGACGTGGTAAAAAACAAAAAGAACCTAAACCGAAATGTTGACACGTCGCAGAAAAATATATCGAACTCTTTTTCTCTATTTTCATTTTTTTTTTTCTTAATGTTGGTTTTTGGTCTTCCACATTATTTTCGTTTTGTTTACATAAATCGCCAATGCCAGTATATCGTACGGCCTACTTGCATGCGCTCGTGCGCGGTCGATATATGCAAATTGATTTTTATATTGATTAATTAATTTCGGATTAATCGTATGTCGCATTGTATGTCGCACGGTTGTATGTCGTATTCGTCGAATTTGTAGAATCAATTATTTTGCGATAATTGAGTTGCTACAGTATCCCCTCCTAGTTTGGAAAACGATTAAAAGTTAGGAGCGGATTATTTATTCCATGATTTGTACGGATTTTCGTATCCTTAATGCAGGAATTCGTTCTGCAGAGCAAAATATTCCGTAAGCCGGTTTCAATCGATTTATTAATCGAGATGACAAAGTATCTACGTAACCTTCGAATGACTTTATATGGGCCTTCGTAGGGGGGTTATAGTCCTGTGCGAATCTTATCCGTTCGTACGAATACGTAATCGCAATTATTGAGCGATTTCGGTACAAAAATATAGTTTCGTCGTGGTTGTCGAGTGTTCGTGGGGATAAGATTTTGCATAGTTGTGCGTAATTGGTCGACGACTGTGTCGATTGAAATTGGAGGAGAAAGAAGATTATCAGGAAAGAACTCACCAGCTAGTTTAAGTGTTTGTCCGTAGACCATTTCGGCTGTTGAGCACTTGAGACTTCTTTAACCGTAGCTCGAATTCCAAGTAATATGATGGGAATTTCGGAGCTTCAATGAATCGTGTTTTCTCGGGCCTTGAGAGCATCTTTGCGCTGTTGATGAAATTCGCTTGCGGATGATACGCAGTCGTGCATATTCGATGAGAACCAAAAAGTTTCGTTAATTTGGCTAACAATTTTGATTCAAATTGCGTATCTTGGTCGGTTGTTATAGTTCGCGGAACGCCAAATCGAGGTACGTAATTGGTTACGAATGTTTTGGCAATGGTATTTGCAGACATGTCGGTCATGCAATAAGCTTCGGGCCATCGAGTAAATCGATCGACACAGGTTAAGAGATACGTATATCCGTTGGACGGTGGAAGCGGACCAACTATATTCAAATGAATATGTTCGAATCGACCTGGTGGAATTTCGAATCGTCCAATCGGCGCCCTTGTATGCCGTTGGACTTTCGATCGCTGGCAAGATAAACAAGCTTGAGCCCAATTACCTACGTCTTTGTTTATACTTGGCCAGAAATATCGAACATCAATCAGTTTACGAGTAGCACGGATACCGGGATGTGAAATTTAGTGTAACGTGTCAAATATTTGTCGTCGTAACGGCTCTGCGATATATGGGCGATTCGCGCCCGTCGATGTTTCGCAGTATATTTCGATGCCGGGCAACTTAAAAAGCTCTAGTTTATTTTACTAGTTTATAGAGTGCCTCTATTATTTTGTGATTGTCGAAGTTCGTTTCGACTGATTCGATTGTCGTTTGATGTTGTGGTTTCGTTCTCGATCGTACGGAATAGCGTATCCGCGACATTGTTATCTTTACCGTTCACATGTCGAATATCCGTGGTAAATTGACTGATGTAATCCAAATGCCTTGGTTGTCGTGGATTACGTTCAGTTTTAGACTGAATTGCTCTAGTCAGAGGTTTATGGTCGGTGTAAATAGTGAAGTCCCGACCTTCAACGAAATATCTAAAATGCTTAATGGAAAGATAGATCGCGAGTAATTCCCTATCGAATGCAGACTACTTTCGTTCGGTATTCGTAAGTTTCTTTGAAAAGAATCCCAAAGGTTCCCAACAGCCGTTATTATATTGCTGTAACACTGCTCCGACAGCAGTGTTTGATGCATTTGTCGTAATACTGAACTTCGCGTCGTTCAGTGGATGTGTCAATAACGTGACTACCCAAATTCATTTTTAATTTTGTAAATGCGTCTTAGCATTCGTCGGGCCAAGAGAAGTTTTTCGGCGTCTTGGGCTTCTTTAGTAGAGCAGCCAAGTGTTCGTGGATTGGAGCGAGTGTTTCAGCTAGTTTCGGTATTAAGCGATGGTAGTAATTTACCATGACGATAAATTGCTGAATACGTTTGATCGTAGTTGGGGTGAGAATTCCGTAATGGCATTAATTTATTCTTTTGACGGCAAAATACCATTCGGCGTGATCGTACGGCTGAGGAAATCGAGAGAGTTCGAACTGAAAACGCATTTAAAACTCTTAATATTGACACCAAACTCATCGAGTCGTTTGAAAAGTTTTTCGAGATGTAGTTTATGTTGTTCCTCATTTTTCCATGCCACGAAGATGTCGTCGATGTATGTGAATACGAAGTCTAAATCTCGCGTGACTTCGTTGATAAAACGTTGAAACGTTTGAGCGGCGTTTCTTAAACCAAATGGCATGCGTGTAAATTCGTATAGGCCAAATGGAGTCATGATTGCCGTTTTATGTACATACTCGGGAGCCACGGAAATTAAATTATAGGCTCTAACGTGATCGATTTTGGAAAATTTCGAACATCCATATAAATTCATCGAGAAATTTTGGATGTGTGGGTCGGGTAACGATCCGGTATCGTTACTGAATTGAGTCGGTGGTAGTCTCCACATGGCTTCCAGTCGTTATCTTTCTTTCGTACCATGTGAAAAGAGCAAGAAATGGGCGATGCCAATGCGCGGCAAATCCCTTATCCCACCATATGTTGGAATTCGGTATACGCAGTTAGTAGAGTGACGAATCGGATCTAGTCTTGAGTGGGCGTATCGACCCTGATCAAAGTGGCATTGATTGACAGCTGAGTCGCTGAATCAATCAGCTGTTTTCGCTTAACGTCTACTAAGGAGTGAATTTACCGAGAAAATCAGCGCAAATGATTGGACGATTTACATCAGCTTAAACGAACGCATGAGTAAACGGTCGTTTGAGTCCGATATTATTTTTGAGCAATTTCATGCCGTATTGATTTTCGTTTCATTTGCATAAATCGCCAATGCCAGTATATCGTACGGCCTACTTGCATGCGCTCGTGCGCGGTCGATTTATGCAAGTTGATTTTAATATCGATTAATTAATTTCGGATTAATCGTATGCCGCATTGTATGTCGTATTATATGTGGTATTGTATGTCACACTGTATGTCGCACGGATGTATTTCGTATTCGTGGAAATTGTAGAATCAAGTATTTTGCGATAATTGAGTTGCTACAGACCCTGGGCTAAAATAAAATTTCGAGATTAAACTAAATTACTATACTAACTTCTAGGCTGGGATATCATTGCAATTTTAGTGTTACCCGATAATATTTTCTGGGCTAATTTCACAAGAGTTAGTCTTCTGTGGGGATTTACCAATAACAAACCTAAACCGGAAATCGGGTAGTAAAATATCAAATGAGTGAATTTTCTGAATCATTGCAACAAGTTTAGCAGTTATATTTCATTTCAGTTGTCTATTTAGAAAATTTCTTTCTTGAAAATTATGAACAACTTTTGTTTGTTTGTGTGATTATAATATTTGCAAATTGTTCTGGGGCACTCCCAACTCTGTCCCGGTAAGCTTTTAATGTCCTTTCTTACACTGTTCCCAATTTGTGGACTTACGGCTATAGGTTCAGTTTACGTAGAACTATCTGCACATTGCATAGGTTTCATGCAAGCCTTTAGTACTGACATGGAAGATGGGTCAACGATTTCAACCCGGAACCTCCCGATCTAAACGCCAAAGTTTTAATTACTGTGCCGTTTGGTCGAACAACATAGAGGGTCTGACATTTACCAAAATAAAGACACTATTTTTAAACGGCGCATGTCTGAAAGAGATAAACCGACAAAATCTCATATGTAACCTCAAAATAAGGCGGCTAAATCCCTCAGTAGGGTGTGGTGCCAGCCCACTAAACAAATCAAAATAGAAGACATTATTTTCCAACGTCAAACTATTTACTACTGTGAAATTTGTGTAACATATGTGAAGAATAAATTATCCCACTTTTGAATGTTTGATGCTATTTTCCGAAAATAGCGAATTGTATTAAAGTCGATTGGAAAAAATATATTTTTTTCATTGTTACCAAATTGCACTAAAATCTGCTAAGAAATGGTGTAATTCTACCTAGTCGGTTCTAAAACATCCCTATCACGAAATGATTCCAAAACCTAATAACATACTCATAAAATTCACTTCACTGCAAACAAATTTTAGAAATCATTTTCGATCACGCGGATAAATTTCCACCAAAAACGACTTAGATATACTGAAGCATCCTAATGTAGGATATTTTTCCTAATATATCGTATTGAATAACCTATTTTTACAATTTCCAGTTTTGTAACTTGGTTTCATGATGGGATCCCCATTTGGCACAGAAAAATACAGATACGATATACTAAAACCACAAACGAAACCTCTTTAAACGTAAAATCCCACTGTATCTCTATGTATATCTGGTGAAATGCCAAATTTACAATCAGTTAAACAAAATTCTTTAAAATTGTTACGCTATCTGTCAAAATCGCCCATAAAATCCTCATTCACAACTGTAAAATTTGATCCTACATGAGTACATCGATATGCAAATTTATGCACAAAAATAATTGAATGTAAGCGATCGTATAATTAAACGCTATTAAAAGAACAAAATAACAATTGTGAAACCGATGCGAGACAAAATTTACAATGATCGTTGTTATTTTTTCATTTCGATTTGATATTTCATTCGCTATTTCGCGCGCCAAGCCAGTAGGGTACATACGATAAAAATAATATACACGTACGTACGATCGAATATACCAACAAAACCAATTCATAAGATCGCGCGCGCGGTTCTTGATCGTATACAATTTTTGTTTTATCTCCATACATATTTTTTTTTTTTTTACTTTTCATTTTCGATTTCTGTTTACAATTTATTTAAGATTTTTTTCATTTTTATTTTTTTTTACAATTTTTTTTTGTTGTTTGATTGCATTTGATTTAAAAACGTTGGATCGGTCGCGTGTTTATCAAATATCAAGTTTTAAAATCGTGCATTGTTTTTCTGTGTGTTTCTGTGACGTTTGTGGCTTAGTAGGAACATATAAGCAAAATATCGGTGTGTTACGTATTTCTGGATACGATCGATTTGATTGTCGCGCTCTGTGTGTGTGTATGTATGGGTGTTGAGTTCTAAGAATAAGGAAATATTTTAATGAATGAAATTGAAGCATAAATCAAAAGATTAATTGGTGTTTCAATATATTATTATATGAAGTGGTATTGTGAAAAGTGAGATTAATATTTAATATTTGTGTATTAAATTACAAAGTGTCTTGTTTTGTGTAAAGTGATTACAGTGTAAACAAAATATTTGCAATAATAATAATAATAATAAATAAATGATAATTATGGCAAATTATATATAATAAAAAATAATTTATATATAAAATTAATTCAGGATAAATTTCAGCACAATGATTTTTATTTACAAAATTCTTCTTCTACAGGGTGTTATTCAATTCCTAAAATTGTACGGAAATCCAGAAGTCATACCAATATTATGTAATCGCACATTTTCGGTAAGTGATAGCATTAAGGTACATAATATATATTTCAAAATTGACTAATAATTTAAATATTTAAGTCATGAATATTCAATCCAAAATAAATAGAAGACACTAAAAAATCTGACACCATATTCCGCGTTCGATGACTTAATGACTATAAAAGTTGGCTTTAGCGTATTTCTTCCGCATATATAATTAAAAATTCTTAACTCAAGAAGAATCATCAAAAATATAAAACCACTTGACTATTTAAGTTAAATAAGACGCGCATACATTCTTTTAATTAATTAATTTTATATTTTTATGTTTTATTATTAAAAACATAACATTTTCAATTCATAATTAACTTGTATTCGATTCGTTTGAAATGCTCAAATTAAAAACAGATTTTATATTTTTATAAATACATAACGTATGCAATTCAATAATTCAATACTAATGAATTGTTTGTTGTTGAATGTTTTAATGCAAATTTATTTATTGTACACATTTTATACAAAAATTGAATTGCCTCAGAATGATCAATCAAATCAAGGGATTGGCATATTATGAGCGATAAAAATAATTTTATTAGATAGGTGTATACACATATTATTTGACAATTAATCGATGTACCGTGAAGGTAGTCGCATGTTAAATTAGGTAGTCTAGTCAAAGCGGTATAAAATTAAGTAATTACATCAAACTTTATTTAAGTATTTGTATTATTATTCTTAAAGTTTGGTTGGTTTACCTAATAAAAATATGAATTATGGGTATGATGTATTATTTACCGCGTCTTCATTTGAAAAATTGCCATCCCATTTAATTTGACTCGGAAGCATTGAGAACAATTATCATAACAAAATTTATGTCGTTTGTATAGGGCCAACATCGCATCGCATATGTTAAGAATATTTATCCCGTGTGCTCTTTTGATAGAAAACATTTGTTCTAAATCAAACTGTCCGCAAGAATTCGGGTACCTTAGAAAATATTTCGTTGGTCGCAATAGTTAACGAAGTTTGAGTCGATCCAGTTTCTTTAATGATTTGTAGCAGGACTTGCAATAATAATTTTATTACTTTACCACAGAATAAAAATATAACTAGAACAGCCATTGCGTAGACCAAAAATTATTTGTAAGAAACTTAATTGTTAAATATATGAACGAATGGGTAGTTTTAATTTATGTCACTTCTGTATGTGCTCTGTTTTTACCATGAAATGAAACAATGAAACTCTAAATTGTTCATTAAAAATAAATGAATTTGAAATAGTTTGACTATATTTGAAATATACAAGGGTGAAATTAATTTGATTTGCCTTTATTGCATTTGAATGTTATTTCTTCTGAAAATTATTTTTTTTTAATTTTTATCACTATGAGTTTTGAATAAATTAATTTTTTCATTAATTTTTTACAAATAGAAATCAAATTTGAAGAAATAGCCCCCCCTATACGTCTAATCGCGTGCTTCTCTCGAAGCAATTCTATAAGATCATTCTCCAATTAAACATTTATCGGTTATAGATCAATTTCGTGTAAACCACAATGAAAGTTTAATAATCGTTCCCTTTAGATTGAGAATTTTGTTTAAGCTGCGTTGATCAGAATGATGCAATATTTTCGGTAGGTCCAACTGAGGTTTTAACAAAGTTATTGACACAAACTAAAAAAAATATGAAGTTGACTCTAAATATTTTGTTCACTGAAGTGGCAAGTATTTCTTCCATGCAGAAATTAATTTAACAGTGCAGTTAAAAGAAACACTCACTGATTTGTTTTTGTCATATTGCTTCTATAGCAGCTGATGTGATATATTTCTTCCTAAAATATGATTGGGTAATTAAATATGAACCAGGTACATTAGAGGATGGGAATTAGAGGATGGAAATTATGTTTCACCCTGCACATTGAGGAGATTATCGAGATGACGACGTACTCACTATAATAATACGCTTAACGACGCTTGTTGTAAAATCGCGTTCTATTCCTAATAAGGATATAATTTTATGCTCGGAAAAATTGATGACCGCTGATTTACCGGAGATCCACTATCTTTCCGTAATGTGATGCGATTACCGTATACTTTCTAGAGTTCAAAACCAATCCAGACAATATTGTTTCAACTTAATCCAATAAATACATGACAGCAAGTAATAAATACAACTTGTGTCTTCCAGGTCGAATCTCTAATATCATCAAATTGATATTGTTTCGATGCCCATATCACTCGACATTAATTGGAATACCAAGTTTAAGTACAATACAAAAAATCCAATTGATGAACCGAAAAATCGAAACATTTTTTAGGCAAAAAATCTGGATGGCAGTGACCAGTTTAGTTCCCTGTCCGTTAGTATTCCGATGGTAGCTGATTTATTTCTTCTTAGAGAATGATGAGCTAATTAAACGTGATACCATTAAATTACCGAAGTAATCGTTTAGCCGAGAAAATATTAGTGTTTGATTATTATTTCGATGATAAAGAAAGCCGTGATGCTTAGAAGGAAGTGAATTCGCTGAACTTACTGAGAGAATTTATGATATCTATAAAAGCATCGGAACATATTTTCAATCTCAGCACATGTTTAACGTGATATTCTCGATATTTAACCCTTTGAGTGCCAATATGATTTTTAGAGAATTAGATCGTATCAATTCGTGCGGGAGCAAAAGCGTGATCGCGCCCTTGCTATTTTGAATGTGGCAGTTGACAGATGTCGCACAAGCAAATAGATTATTTAACTAAAACAAATAAAATATATTTGTTTTAGTAGCTATTCCATATTTTTAGGTAGATGTTTTTAGTTAATTAGAAATTTTAAATTAATTTCAAATTTTCAATTTAAAAAAGTTTAGAATTAGTTTTAAGAAATTATTAATGTAATTTACACGTGTTTAGTATGTTGCACACTACTTTATAATTTTGAATAGAATTGAATGAAAAACATCCCCGGTGGTCCACCTAGTTTAGGTCAGAAGTCAGACAGAGTAGGAGTCGGTTCATATACTGACGAATAATTTAAGTGATTTAGTATCAAAATATAAACTATTTTTCCCCTTTAGATAATCATCTAATAGCTAGACAGCAACTTTGTTAGACCGGCACAAGTACAATATAAAGTAAATAATGAGAAATTTGTTATTCTAATGTATTTTCCATATTTTATTGTTTCATAATAGTTATTATTTAAAGTCTTATATTATTATTGATTATTATAATTGTTATTTATTTATTACATTTATTTTAATTGTTAATTTTATTTTTCCCTGAAAATGTGCAATTTAATTTTTTTGGCCACGGATAGAATCGATCTCGGGTTTTCAGTATCATATGCATCTCTCTTAACCACTCGACTACGATTTAAAATTAAATTTCATGCAAATCAAATGCAACATGTGCCTGTAAAAATCAAATAAATGAAAAACAAAAATAAAATAATTAATTCGAACACGGTAATACGAATACAAAGACGAATACTAAACGAAAAGTTCAAAATTAAAATTAAGTTCGTTTTTTTATGCGTACTTGTACAATTTTATCTTTCTTTCATTTTCATTCCGTGTATAATAATTTTTAAATCGTTGCGATTTTAAATAGTTAAATATAAAACCATTGATTTAAAATTAATATTACTTTTAATCATTAGTTTCGCCCATTCCCAATTATACCTCATTTATCAAAAGTGTTGGGCCTAGTCAGGATGTGAAAATAACTTTTATTCTCTGTAGAAAAATGTGAAAATTATAATCAATTAATTTTATAGTTATGCGATGACTTTATTTCTTGTGTTTCCTTTTCAATATAACGATTCGAAAGGGTAAGAATATAGTTTTGTCTATTGTCACTGTATACAGTTTTAGATTATTATGTTAGGTTACGCGCGATTCAAGCCTGACAAGGTAATTTTCTTTTGTGACTTTGAATTAAGAATTCACATACTGAAACGGGCTACTACTACTATGATTGAGAATATTTTAATTTATCTGCTACTTTTTTACCGATTTCCCGAGCAAAATGAATTTATAAATTAAATTACTTCAACATAAAGGGGTAACCATACAAAAATTTAAAAAAATATGTTTGCGATAAATGCCGGTTCTGTGCTTTCGCCCATAGAAAAATTAATTTAAATTAAAAAATTTAACGAAGCTTCGTTAAATATGAATTGTCACTTAATAAAAATTATTGGAGCGAAATTTTGCGTTCAAA
The DNA here is from genome assembly GCA_947310385.1 of Nephrotoma appendiculata. Lineage (NCBI taxonomy): Eukaryota > Metazoa > Arthropoda > Insecta > Diptera > Tipulidae > Nephrotoma > Nephrotoma appendiculata. The sequence continues at coordinate 132,897,056 of OX371225.1, read as the reverse complement.
CTTAAAAAAAAATTGAAATATGTATCCCGCTATCTAAAAAATACTCGTTACGACTATCTAGTATTAAAAATTAGTGATGCCAACATTTTTAACCTTCATACAACTCTCAAAAAAAATTGCACATGCATTTCTCGGGTGAAATTTCACCCAAATATATATTATTTGAAATCCATATACATATCCATCTATATATTACATATTTCAATATTTTATTTGTATTTCAACACTTAAAATTAAATAAATTAAATTTAAAATTAATTAAGTACATTCATAACAGAAATATACAGCGACCTTATGTTCACCACAAATTGGTTTCTGACAGCTATGGCTAGTTGAATATGCTTTTCGATCCTTTTTTGTGCAAAAGTGGCATCGAGAACCAGAAATTTTAATTTTTTGTAATACTGGGCTCACTCGATGCAGATGTTGCTTCCATTAAACGGGAGGATTTTAAAACATTGCAAGTCTCTATATTAGTGGATGCGGTAGCATGTGCGGCTCGCAAAATGCTGACATGCTGCAATGAATAATTTCCTCTTGGTAACATGGGTCTTCTTAGTATTTCTTGTTGGACAAGAGCAGCCCCAAGTTGCTCAAAACCAAACGCCGCTTAAACAATTTGTTCTTGTTCCACTCAGGGTTCACTTCTTTGCACAATACATAAGCATTAACGCCTGATACGTCAATCATATTTCCAAAAAAGGCAAAAGGCCAACGATTTGTTTTGCGCTTTGCTGTATATGTTCCAACCATTTGGTCTAACGTATACACCAGCTTTTGTTTTATTATAAAAGGATATCATTTCAGGTAGCTTTTTAGCACCGGTATCGGCAGTTGTGTTGTGGTGGAAAATACTTAGCACGGTAACATTTTTGTATTTTTTTGGGACATAGTGCACTGGTGATATGTTTTCGTGGAAATAAAACGTAGTGGACAATACTGGGCGTCGGTGAATTTCCTGTTTGGTAATTGCAGGCAGAAATGTTTTATTTGGGGCTAGTTTGTCGTGGATACGGCGTTTGTAATGATCATTCTTGTTATCAAACCGAATGACCCGAGTTATCATTTTGAATTTATTTTTCGACATTGAACCTCGAAAAATGGGTCTTCCCATTTTATCGTCCCATAAATTATCAACAGATTCACCATGGGATTTATAAACGCCAGCCAAAATTAAAATACCTATATATGCCTGAATCGTGATATCATCAATATTGTTCCAATTTTCACCATAAGTTCGTTGGCCCTCTAAATTGGAATTATCAACTATTATTATTCTCATTGAATATATCAAGCATATTTCGAAGGCATTTTTACATTTCTTATTCGTGACGCTGAGTATCGTGTTATACCAGGCCTTTCACGAATTATATTTTCAGCGCGGGCTCGTCCAAATCTATTAGGCAGTGTCGACCATGTTACGGTTTTATCTTTTGAAAAAAAGGTAGTATTCCGATTAGTTGATGCAGAGTCGGGACTATCATCCTCACTTCCATCGCTATCAGTATTCACTTCGTCATGTTCTTCGTTTAATTCGGGCTGATATTCTTCTTCTGAATCAGAAGCCAAATCTACTGCATTATCATCATCAGCCTCGAATAACTCAAATCCACTACTGTAGGAAATTAATTCTACAAAGGTAACATCTAGCTAAGATGCATATATTTGGTACTTTTTGCGCACGTGCAACTAAATTTACAATTTATAACGTACACGTGCAAGTTGGAGGTGTTGAAAATATATAATATAGTATAAACCAGCACGAACTATTACGAACTACTAGATACATTAAAGCCCGATTCAGTGTTGCGTTCATTCATTTGTTCCACCCTCCTAAATTTCTTTTAAACCAATCAAAGTTGCTGAAAAAAATACAAGAAAAAAAACGTCATTTTTAACCAATGAAATTGGTTTAAAAAAATTCGGAACGAAGGAAGGAACGAAAGAACGCAACACTGAATCCGCCTTAAGAAAGTATTTGCCATTAGTACTTGTGTCTAGCACTTGCAGTGTGCCCCTGCGACTCCGAATATATGTAAGGGTGAAATTTCACCCGAAGGTTGCTCACGTAAATTTTGTATTTCAGCTATTGGTAACGTTTGTAAAATAATTCAGCATCGTTTTTTTATTATGCTTAATAATACAAACGAATTCCAAAATTGTAACCATCCTGAGTTTCATAATAAAAAAGTAAAATAACCTTAAAATCGTTTATGGGTGAAATATCACCCGAAGAGCGAACGAGGGTTAATTTTTTTATGGTTATCCCTTAACTTGGAACTTTTAATTTTTTGGTGTGTTATTATCTGGAACCCAAAAGAGTTCCGCATTAAATGTTACTTTAAGTTTTGGTGCCAACCGACTCTAACTTACGATTAAAAACAATCTAAAGGGCTGAAGTACGACTCCTATATGACGTGAGCTAACTTTGGCTAAGCAATCAGCTGTTACATTTTTCAATATCAAAATAAACCGGCACATAGGATTATACCAAATCGACAATATAGCTACAACAGTTGCGTTACAGAAAACTCTAAGGCACGTAGAAGAAGCAAGATACAAATTTTAAATGCGATTGCACAATTATAAATATATTTGATACCGTCAAAAATAATATTCTCAGCTAATTAAATCATCTTAATTTTTTTGATTGTTAGTAGTTTGCAAAAGCTTCGTTCAGAAATAAAAAATATTTTAAATTAGTTTGTTTTGATTGGCTGAGAGCAAAAATTTTAAGCACTAGCTTAAAATGCTATATACATGGTCGTCAAGTCACCCTAAAGCATCATAGTTACTGAGAAGGAACAATAATTGGTGTCGTCTTTCATATTGATCCCAACGAGCACCCATAAAAAATCCAACAAAGTTAACTTTGATAATTATTAGAAAAAATACAGTTCTATTGAACCACAGATGGAACTATATTAATATTCCATATAAATTTTAAGGCATACAATAGGAATGACTACGATAATCTTGAGCTTTGTCAAATCTTGTTTATGAAAAATACTCAATAATGCGAAACAGAAGTTCATTTCTAACCCTCATACGACTCTCAAAAAAATATATTATATAAAAATATTATATATTATATAAAATCGAATATATACTATATAAAATCTATATATACATATCCATCCATATATCACATATTTCAATATTTTATTTGTAATACAAACGAATAATACAAACGAATTCAAAAATTTTAACCATCTTGAGTTTCATAATAAAAAAGTAAAATAACTTTAAAATCATTAATGGGTGAAATTTCACCCGAAGAGCGTATAAAGGCTAAAAATCATGTTTTAATTGAAATTTTAGAAATCCGCGATGCAATCAAAAACCTTCTCAACAGTTGTGCAATTGAGAACTTTTAACGATTTAAATAGTAAAATGATCAAAAAATGCTTTTATTTCAACACAAAAGTAGAAAAGCTTACTTTTTGGCAAACGGAAACCAAATTTGTAATATAAATATTGTTTTTCAATCTTCTTCTGAGATGTCGGCGTTCTCAAGTACGTAAGCTTTGTAAGGAAATAATGCGCTTTTATGAAAAAATTGCAGACGTTGTGTTTTTGACGATTTACATTTCAATCTTTTAAATTACTATACACCATAAATCCGGAAATATGTTATTGTGCCTGACTGATATTAACATTTGGACTACCAAATAGTATATACAAGAGATGGTCAAACTTATTTGTCGCTTTCTATTAGCCTTAATACTATGAACTGTGATAACCTTCATTCAGCCAGTCATTAAATTTTAAATCGCATGTCTGTTTGAATTTGGCCAATAATCATCGATATCGAACAAAAGCGTTATTTTTGAAATTTGGAGAAAGTTAGTGTACCGGAATTGACAGTTTTCGTAGAAGGTTTTTAAAGTTTTGCTAAGTTGTTTGCAAAAGTATAGCATTTCCAAGAACCGACCAACAATTATAAGATTCTAATAAATTTAAAGATTCAGTTTTCCAGGAAGGTTGCCAATTTAGGTTTTCTGTAATTTAAGCGGAAATGAAGATTTTTTTTTAAACAAGTCATTGTATCCTATTTTTTTGAAACGAATGTTTTTATGATTTCGCTATGCGTTTGCTCAATAATTATGGTACACGGCATAATAAGTATTACTAAATGTTGCAATTATTAAAAATTTAATTAGGGGAGTAGTGGGTTAAATGATTCTTTAATGTAGTTTATGGCATGACATTTTTGTCTGTGTTAATTTTTCCGATCTACTATGATAATAAGTTTGGTATAATAAATGTTGAAGCCAAGGAAAATAGGAAATTTTTGTTCTCAAAATGTTTCATAGGAAAAAATAGGAGACCATTTATCTTTGCTTAAAAATATTTACACCAAACTGATTTCATCAGTATAAGCCAGAATAATTCATTTCAAAAATCGTATTTAAATTTTTTTTTAATTAATGTTCCCCCCAGAATTGTGCCACTGGGTGAATAATATTGGAAATCAACACCTAGATGATTTAATACAAATTAAGTATTTCATACTTCATGCTCATGATTTCTAAGGATTTTTTTTTCAGAATTGAAGAAATACTATTTTAATATAGAACCGCAAGTTTTGGGAACTTTTATATATTATAATAGGGGAGGATTCATTTATCATTAGGCTACTAAAACTAAAAAAACATACGAAATGTAATCACAACGGCAACATTTAAAAACTAGAAATATTTGTCAAATACCTGGTTTCAAGCCCATAGGATGTTGATAGTTTTCATTTTTGGGGCGTGCAGAGTTCTTGGGCCGAAGGCACTCTCAAATATTTCGCAGTTCGTTTTCACATGAGTTGTTGTGCGCTTCGACAGAGGAACATAGTTGTATTCATTTTCATCACCAATCATAATCAGATGATGAAAAACTCTATTCCATACTGCATCGGAGCACGAACCCGGTATCTCCCGATTCAAATGCAGAAGCTTTAACCACTGTGCCGTTTGGGCAGTATTTCTGCTTTAATTTTGGAAAACTGATCGGGACGGACGGATGTTAAAAAAACAAAATTATTTGAATCGTTTTATTTTAAATTATGGTTAAATTAGAAATGATCAGAGAATTTCACTTGAACGTTCTATTTTAATTGAGCTGGCGTTTTGTTTGAGCATGGGGTGTAGCATTCTGTGTCTCGCTATTTCGGACCATTACTACAAAATTGCTTAAATCGTCAAATTTTAGCTATTTACCATTTCTTAAATAGTATACCTTTTATAGTGCCCCCGCCTTCTGCAGAGTAACTTACGATTGAAATTCCCCATGATATCTTAAATAGTTTTTGCTATTTAATTATCTAAAGACTAAGAAGCCTGAGACCAGTACTTAGTTGTCGTAGACTTTTCTAAGATGGACACAACTAAATTTTTATTTAACCAAAGTTTGGTTTAATTTGCATTTGAAAGACTAATAATGAAATAATTTCTACCAATAATCCACGTGATATTTGAATGGTTATTTGTACTAACTCATTTAATAGTACATTAAGCCTAGAAATTTTTCGCATAAACATTTATGGGATCGGGCACAAGAAATTTCTATGTCTGATAGCGGCAAATACAAAAGCCTTTTCGGTCTAAAAAGAGTTTCATTGACGATTGGTCCCTAGATGTTTTCGTTTGCTCATCCCTACGCAACGATTTATTGCAAAAATTAGTTAAAAACTCATCTATCCATCAGATACAGACTGTCCGGTGCTGAAAAGTTGACCAATACTAATATTTAAAAAATTCAACGATTCAAGAAATTTTAATTTGTTCATCACTACGTGACGATTTATTGCGAATATTTTTTAAAAACTCATCATTTCCGCACGGTTCGGACTCTCCGGTCTGGAACAACGGACAGTACTAATATTTTTACAAATCGAACAGACAACATCATTTTGCCAGTGGTCATTGAGAATTGGTCACTAGTTGTTAGTTACCCCTACCCCCTACGTAACAATTTATTGTGAGAATAATTCGTTAAAAGCTATCATTTCTGCTCGATTTGAAGTGTTCTGGTATGAAAAGTTCACCAATACGAAAAATTGTATAAATTCAACAATTGTATTCTATCATCTATCATTGGGGATAAGTAACGATTTGTTACGAAAATTTGTTAAAAACTCGACATTTCCACCCGATTCGGACTGGACTGTTCGGGTCTGAAAAGGTAGCCAATATACTTTCCAGACGCGATCACTTCGAATCGTGTGGAGATGATAAGTTTTAAATTTTTTTAACAACAAATCGTTACGTAGGGATGACCAAAGTAACCTAGTAACCAATCCTCAATGAATGTCGACCAAGTTTTCATATAAATTTTCACATATTGTCGACTGTCATTGCGGATTGGTCGCTAGTTGTTTTTGTTTGGTGTTGTTCATCCTTTTGTAACGATTTAAAAAAAAAATTGTTAAAACTCATCCTTTCTTCATATTCGGACTGGACTGTTCGGGTTTGGGTAATAACCAATTCTAATAAATTTATTAATCAAACGTTAGGAATCGTACGTATTGGAAGTTTTTACGAAACTTTTGCGTCTCGTTTTAATTGCATATGTATTAGTGTTATTACCTGTACAAGACGAAACTTAAATTATACTCGACAAATTTTAACAAAATTGGTACAAAGTATAGAATTAAACAAATTAAAACATAACCTCCAAAAAAATCGGATATTTCAAATCCCAATTGATTTAATCAGTCATATAATGTATTTAATATAATAATTAATGTTTACTTAACCAGATAAATAAAAAAATTGTATGAAATAATAGGAATCTGGAAAAAAGTCATCTACACAGTGCAATAGATAAGAGCTATCCAATTTCGACTATTACGCAACAAGTCTTTGTGGATCGTCAGAGTGCCCCATTTCATTTTATCATAATTAGAACGAAAAAGTCTGAAAATGGAAATTCTGTGGAGCGAATCCTGGAGATTTTGCCACATGGCCAAATACATAGTGCAATAGATTAAAGTTGTTACATTTCACAAAAATATGTCATATGTGATTTAATTTTGAATAATAGTCCGTTTAATTTCAGCCGAAACAACGTCCAGTTTTCGTGTAATCGGTTAAAGTAATCTGTATAGGAACCAAGCGCACATGTTAGTGGAAAAAAATATTCGATATAATTTTTTCCGTTTAAATCAAAATGAATGTATGCAACCAAACCGCTATACAAATTTTGTGCATGCAACCCGCATAAAAACTGACTAAATTTAGACAAAATTTTATCAATACATAAGGAGGTACACATATAAAATTTGTTGTTATTTTGAAAGCAATTTTTTTTTTATTTTATTTAGAAAGCTACAATCAAATTCTTTTATGCATATTTATATTTTTATTGAAAAATGAATGGATGCTTTGACCTATATAATTTGACAGTTCATATTTATTTTATAATATATATATGTATACATCTTCCAATTATTTAAGTATTTCTATTTGGAATTAAATAAGTCAGTATTCGGAACCAGCTATAATTAAAAAAATATTTGTAGATTATTGATCTTTTTAAAAAAATACAAATTATTGTATGTTGAATTCAAAATTAAATATTTCATTCAAATTTAAAACACAAAAGGGAGATTTCTGACGATCTAATTATGATAAAATGTAAGGGCCAGAATGGGGCACTCTGACGATCCGCATAGCCACGTGGCGTATTTTTGTGAAATGTAACAACTTTATCTATTGCACTATGTATGTGACCATGTGGCAAAATCTCCAGGATTCGCTCCACAGAATTTCCATTTTCAGACTTTTTCGTTCTAATTATGATAAAATGAAAAGGCCAGAATGGGGCACTCTGACGATCCGCATAGCCACGTGGCGTATTTTTGTGAAATGTAACAACTTTAATCTATTGCACTATGTATGTGGCTATGTGGCAAAATCTCCAAGATTCGCTCCACAACATTTCCATTTTCGTTGGGGCACTCTGACGATCCGCACAGACCTGTGGCTTATTTTTTTGAAGTGTTACAACTTTAATCTATTGCGCTATGTATATGGCCATGTGACCATTGTTTTTACATTTTTAATCTTTGATATTAAAAATCATATTTAACGATCATTTGAAATTAAATAAAATTTATAATGATAACTTTGAATTTCGTCTTATACAGGGTTAACTCACTAATACATATAAAGAAAAATATGGCTTAGTGAATACTTCTCATGATCCAACTGATTCGAGAAATTTTTACTAAAAATTTTGCTAAACAATTCGTAAAGAAATTAGTAAATTAGTAAAATTTTCAAATCAATTGATACCATTTGTTTTCGTTTTGTCCTCCCTACGTAACGATTTATAGTGCAAATTCCTTAAAAACTCATCATTCATCATATCAGATTTGATTCGGACCGTTCGGGAAGTTCACCACCACTATTAATTTGATAAATCCATCCGATCGTTGGATTTATAAAATTAATAGTGTTGTTCAACATTCTTTACACGAAAACTTTGAATCCTGTAGAAATTATGAGTAGGGTTGGCCAAATATAAACAACTAGTGACCAATCCTCAATGAAAGTCGACCAAACGATTACAATGGTTGGATTTATGAAATAACCATATTAGTACTTGCCAAATGTCCAGACCCGAACAATTCGATTTGTGTGAAAATATAATGAGTTTTGAACAAATTTACACAAAACCAAGATGTTAAACTTTTTCGACCGTTAGATTTATAAAAATATTCGAATTATCCAGAGTCAAATTTTATCTATTTGTGCGGCCCACCATATTATTGAAAATTATGTTATGCATTTAATTGTTGCCTAGTTAGAACATCCAAAAAAATTTATTGATTTTTTCCACTTTACATATACATCGTTGAAAACATAAATTTTTATCCATATGGTATATTCCAATTGGATTTGTTGTTAATTTTTCGAAATGAAATTCCCAAAAGCGACGAATCTGAGTTTAAAGAATTAATACAATTTTTCGCATTAAAAATGCCTCACTAATTATTCTTTTTCCAAAAACTGTGTAATTTGTTTGCAATGAGGTGCGTTATGGAACGGATACCTAATTTAACATATAGACATCCAATTCTCGAAAAAATGGCATGGACATTTTTCAAACGAACACTCGATACAAGGTTTAACAACCTTGAGTTGATGAAGTAAGCTGATATTTTGAACTGATAGTGTTGAGTTAAAAAATTAATATAAATTGTTGATTAAAATCTTAGAGATTAGTCAAATATTTGTGTGTCTCTCTCATATAGCTATAAAATCCGGTCAATGTTATACGCACCAAATTATTGATCGTTAAAATATTTTTAAAAATTATAGCTGCTGTTCAACTTGCCACCACGGTCATTTAAAAATAAAATCTCAAATCTTGCATATAGTCAGATTTTTTTTTTGTTTATACATTTGCAAACATTTGTTTACATATTTCGTCCGGTTTTATTTCCTCATCAGATAAAATATACATTTATGTCAAAACCCAAACTTTGCACCAACTTAACCGGCGGCACTTGCCATATTAATGTAACATTTGGTGCCAATAAAGTAAATAACTTATTTTTTGTTATTTTTATAAATCATAATTTTTGATTATTCATAATTATTCTATAAACATCAAACGATATTAGTTTTAATTGCTCCTAAATAAATAATTTGATTACAAAATTGATCATAACATATACGAGTCGAGCAGATATATTCTGAAAACATCAAAAGTGTTATGATTATGACTAACGCGGCTAAAAATTTAGAAAAAAAACATGATTACGATTGCTAAACCAGATATCTGATCTTGACCCGCCTATATTGCAAACCAAATTATTTATTTAACTCGCTTAACACGTAATCGATAATTTAAATGGTAATTAAATCGTTTATAAATGCCAACCATTTTTACGTGTTTAAAATAACACTCAACAAAGTATTTGTTGACTGAGCTAAGTACGCACTATAGTATGTATTTCGGAAACAGCTACTCAATAACTTATAACATAAATAAATTGTAATGTTCACCTTCATTGTGGCACAAGTGATACAAGCACCGCTTTTCCGTTTGTCGAATTTATTTGTCCCAAACAAATATTATAAGGTATTAGCCAAACGCGTGCACATAAACATAAATAAATTTCATTGATGTTAGGTTGTGGAGCGAGATCTTTATTATTATGGTCAAAATGTCGTAAAAATACATAATATGTAATGAAAATTGATGTTAAGTTATGACATAATTTATAGGTCATAACAATATAAATATAGTCATCCTGCCGACAAAACTGGTATTAACGTTTAGGGACTATAATACGACATACCAAGAATTGTTTTTTGGTTAATGAAGCCATATAATTTTGGATTGTATTATGGTGTCACTATAACTTTAATTTTGTGTATAAAATAATGAATGGAATTAGAAAATTCAACGGACTTTTTGAATACTGTAACAAATTTAAAAAACGTTCGTCACATTTTACGATTTAAATTTTGTACTTACCTTAATACAATTTGGCAATCAATTTACTTATACGGTATTTGCTTTATTTATAGTTTTTGACAGTTCAAATGTATGTGCTTGCTAATTGAATTACTATTTAAAGGTGACTCCCATGTAAAGAAATCAAAGACCTTATCGCTAATTCAACTAAAGGTACCGCCCTAGTAATAATTTGTGTACTTTATTTAATACTTAATTAAAATTCCTAAATTGAACAGTTGAATCGCATCACAAGCCGTTGCCGTATTTGAAACTATAAATTTTCTATAAAATTTAAATAATTTCAAGGGGTTTAGCGAGTCTTCGTTGGTTTAAATGATCGTCTCGTCACTGGCGCCATAAAATATAAAAATTTGCATAATTTATCTAAAATGAATGCCAATATCGAAAAATTTCAAAGCTTCACTCATTTACTGTAGAATGTATGATTTATCTGCCGGACGTTTTGAATGTCAATGCTATATGAAACTATTTTTATTGCTGTTTAGCACAGTGGGCGTAAAAGTCATCTAAAAGATGAAAGTCCTATTATGTTTTGTATTTATTTATTTATTTATATTCAAATAAGTCTACAAATTTGACTTAAAAAATATTAATGTAAAAACACAAAAAAAAATAAATCAGCTTTGGATTTGAAAATTTAAAATAAAAAAGTAAAGTAACAAGTAAAAATCACTGGGGTGCATAAAATTGCCTTAACCTATACTTTTAAAATTATCTTTAGTTAAACAAAAAAGAAATAAATAGTTAATTTTATTGAAACTCTTACGCACATCATCTTCACTGGTTCATTATTGCCATAGTGGGTTCTGTGTCTGCCTAAGTGGAGGAAGTCTAGTGGTATGCTAGTTCATGGTCATATCATAATCCCATTCGTCTTTCCAGTTCAAGTTGCGTATAAACTTCTTTTTATTTTCTCAATACTCTGGATATGACCTTCGTAGAACGGACCCTACACATTTACAGCATACTCTACCTGGGATCAAACGTAAGCACAATACAAGATCTTAATTATTTTCAAACCAAAATTGTCACCCGTCCATACGTTTGACAAAACCATGCATGGAATTCGCTCTAGCGATTCACAGCTCAATGTGCTTAGTAAAATCCATGTTTTCAACAAAAGTACCCCTTAGGTCTTTAGTTTCAAGTACTGCTTGAAGAAATACACCATCTATTTTATAGCCTTATGTAACAGAGTTGGATTTTCTGTGAAATGGTAGAGATGATTTACACTTTTCTCTATTGAGACTCAGAGAATTAAACTCGCACCATAACGCTAGGTGGTTATCAATATTTTTCTGTAGTTTTTTGGCATTGTCCACTAACTCGATGGCTTTGTAGTTTTTGAGGTGATCTGCGAACATCAGGAAACATGTTGGAATGGTTTATCACTTCAGTAATACCATTATTGAAGATTGCGAAAATCCATGGACCAACGTGAGGGCGGTGTGGTACACCACAGGTTGGTTGATTACCCAAATAAGACTTGAACCAGGCTACGCACTGGCTGGAAAATCCGAACAACGTGTCTTAATGTTTTGCAATGGCTGACTGAGTTGAAAGATTTTGCAAAGTCGGTGTTTAATACACCAACTTGTTTGTGGTTTTCAATTTCTTTGATAGAATAGCTAGTAATTCTATGAGATTTGTAGATACTGATCTTTTATAGGCATAATACCATGTTGGTATTGTGATATATACCGCGGACGCACAGCTTTGAATGAGTTACATATTGCTAGTTCAAATAATTTAGGTATAGCAGATATTATATAGGTATATGTGATACCTATGTAGCAAGAAAAGTCATTTCTAGATCCAGTTTTGAAAATAGGTGTCATTATAGTTGTTTTCCACTTTTGATGAAAGGTTGCCAATTTAAATGACTGATTGAACAAATGCTTAGAAGAATTGCCTAATTTTTCGAATTTTTCAAAAATGAAGCCGGAATAGCATCAGGACCACATGCTTCTGCGATACCAATGCTCGCTGGATGTCCTCTAGCTCGAAGTGCGGAGTAAATATGAATGTATATATTCACTAGCGGTTCGATCTTTATAATTGCACTGTGCTAGTTGAAAAAGCAACAAGCTGGGTACCCAGGGGTTAATCCTAATTCGAGTACGCTGAATTCAATGATGCTAGTCCCATTTCAAAGTTAGTCCCCATTTTTGAGATATCGCTTTCGAAATATTTTGGCTCTTAGTCTAAAATTTGTCAAAATATACTCATTTTCACGTTGATATCTCTTGAACCATTAAGATTTTTGTTTTCAATTTCAAATTTCAAGTTTTGAAAATTGAATTTAAGAAAGATATAAAAAAAAATATATCTTCGAATAAAAAATTGAATTGATTTTAAATTGAATAATTCTGTCACATTATCACATCCGTAATTTTAATTTTTGAATTCCATATAGGACGATATATCGCGGTCCGGTAATATCTCCTTAATTGGAATTGGAGAACTTGTTGCTTTTTACCGCTTCAGTCCAAGAAGTTTATTAATCTAGGACGGATGCCCAACAGGCCAGAAAGTCGGAAGTATGTATGGAGTTTCGAGGTGTACTTAGAAATTAATGTTGCGGTGTGATTATACTTTCACGCAGCGGTTATCACTTTGTAACGGAATTGACCGACATGAGTGGGTTGCGAAAACCAAAATTGAATGTCTTTCGTTACTGAATTAGATCAACCATCCAGAGCTTCGGTGTGGTGCTTGTTTTGCCGGCTAAGATTCAGGGATTGGCATGGGATTTCCGAAGTTGGATAGAAGTTGGTTGAGACCACCAATTAAAAATATAAGGAAAAGAGAGAGAACCAGACACAGACCATATTACCACCTCAAAGCAAATCCAATTAATTTACCCCCATCCCAATGCAACAATCCAAATCTAATTATTCATCCTTTAATTACCGATGGAAAAAATATTTGAAAATAATTCAATGGATTCATGTAACTCGATTTTTATCTTAAAATCTAATAATATTTAAATTGAGCGACAAAAAAAAAGCATTAATAATTACTAGAAATGGTAGCAAGAAAGAACCAGAACTCAAGGATTTTAGTTACTTTAATGTTTTTTAATTTAATGTTGATTTAAATTTTTTGTTTTCAATTGTTTTAAATTTAATTTTAATTTAGAAAAACAAAAATTGCAAGTAACACTTGAATTACAAAAAAAAAATATGAACTACAGAAACAGACGAAGTGTTATATTTTCCGTTTATTTAATGAATCAAGCATCAGAGCCAAAATTCTAACCGGAATTGTGCTATCTAATTTAATTGTAATTAAAATTTATTGTAATTAAATGTTGCCAATAAGGGCAACGAGTACGGAAAAAAATATAACCCAGTCTATAAATATTTACAAGAAAAAAAACGATGATGAAAACGTCGCAAATCCACACACGCAAGTCGTTGATCAACGGTATGATGTAATTTGTAGTACACCGCGGTATATTTTGATGTGACATTCAAAAATCTTAACACCGAAACAATGTTATGTTGCTGACGATAATACCGTCTACCGAGGTTGTTTTTGCATTAGGTCCCTGACAATACTAATATAAATATGTATTGGCTTCTATGAAGTCCACAGTACCAAAGGAAACCACCGTTGATACACTTTATCTGGTTTTGTGACCTATTACACCGTATATACAAAAAAAATAAACAATTAAAAAATGTGCAAAATAAAATACCTGAAGATTGGCTGATGGCTTATAAAGTAATGCGGCAGCACGGCACGACAACGTTGGTTAGATTTTAGGTTTATCAGCTCACAACGTTTTTATCACTATGATTCACACTAAAAACTTTTTTTTTCGAAATCCATTTACTTTGGAACACAGTTTATTAGAACTGTAAGCACCGATTAACACTATGCCATCGGTTAACTCGTTCGTGACCAAGTTATGTATTTTTAATTTTTTTTTTTTCGTTATGCCACATACATTTTGTGGAACATTTTTTTTCTTATCACTTTATTTTTTTTTGTATTGTTTTTCTCACACACAACCGTCTTAACTTAGCGAACTTTTTTTTTGTGAACACATGAACCCTCAAGAAAAAAAACGGATTACGGGATACCGGCACCTAATAACATAATAATAACACTGGTATTCGTTTTCAGTTTTTTTTCTTTACGTGTTATTTATTTTATAATATTTAACAAAAAAAGGGATGATATTAATTTTAAAATAACATCGTGGTTTTCATTTGATAATGAATTTAGTGATTATGACAATTACCTCACTATATAACTAATATTATATTCATATTTGTTCTAAAGTTTTAAACACCATTATTTTCCAACATCATGGTTTCACCAAAAAAAAATTATTAGCATTTTGCAACGTAAAAAAAAATTTATTTTATAATATCGTTACTTGTAAATCTTCTTTTATTATCTTTTTATATCTAATTAGTTAATAAAATTAATATTATGTAATATTTTTATAATATAATTTAACTAATTCACGAATGTCACAGAAACACTACTGACTTTAACATGAACCTTCTCACAAGAGATAAAAGATAATCACTGACTGTCCTCCTCAGTGGTGATTACCGCGATATTTATACGATTTTTGTTGAGGGGAAAACAAACAGCTGACATCGGTTCGACATCGAACCCAACAAAAACCTCATTTGCCTGCAATCCAGGTTCGAAGCGCAATGTGGCCGAATTTCAAAATACGAAACTTCCAATAACCGCACATTCCTTAAGCATTATATATCCCATGGCAGTACGACGTTAGCTACAATGCTAACGAAACGGTAACGTATTGGCAGCCAGGATTTTATTCACCACTAAAATGAAAGGTATAGCGAGAAATAGAAACTAAAAAAAATGGAATAACCCCGGGGCAATACAACTTCTACATTTTCAATCGTTTTGGTGAAATCATTCGATGTACCTTTGTGGTGCCCCATTATATCTTTATCAGTGGGTAGTTTTGTATTATTAGTTTCATTCCGTACTTAAGCATAAAATTCCCGATTTCGACAATTTGAAGACTATCGATGAATAATAGCTAGTATATATACGCTCGATATTTTTGATGTTTCGGTTGTTGTCGTATCGAACATACAACGATATTTGCACTGTCACCCAAGCAATTTACATCTGTCAATCTTTTACTGGGATCATTCTCTTGCCCTGAGTATATCTTAAAATTGCAGCAGAAACCTAGTTAGCATAGTTTGAACACAAATAGTTTGACACTACATTTATGTGGTTTGAGGGGCAGATACTGTTTCAACGCACTTTTAAGTTGAGCAAAGCAGCTCGTCAACCACAAGACATGTCTAAATGGGAATTCATTACGGAGTATATCAATGGCAGGACTGTTTTACACACACACATTTATTTTAGTCTCTTGTCAAATTGATTTCCGGCTAAATAGAGACAGACGTAAGTTTTATGTTAACGTTTCTAGTGGTAGGTCAGGGTTTGTAGAAGTTGTCGCTTCACCGATAAATTTAATTGGCATATTTTCATTGTCAAGGGATTCCTCAAGCGGTGTAAGTAGTAGTAGTAGTTTATGTAATTTTATCGAGTTTTTTGAACCTCAAATGCGGTATCATCATCTATCATCATCATCTATATCTATAAAAATGGTGCAAAAAATGTATGTGCGCGCATCAGTTGAGAACGGCTAAATCGATTTGGCTCAATCTTTTCTGTTGTGTTCGCAATTACCAGGAGATGGTTCTTACGAAAGAAATTTTTAAAAAAATCCACCGGAAAAGTCGGAAAACCCGAATAAAAAACCATTTTCATATGAACTTTGTGTGGAAATTTTTTATGAGACAGGTGGTGTAGTGGTTAAAGCTTCGGCACTTGGATTGGGAGGTACTGAATTCGAATCCCACCGAAGGCTACATCTAAACTGCTACTTTCTTTTTTATCCAATCTATTTATTTTATCTATTTATTTTCTTTATCTATTTATCTAAATAAAAATCAATTGCCGTGCGTTAGTCTCGCAAAAACTGGAGAACGACACGATTAATTTGAATGATTCCTTTTGTGCATTGTCCATCTCAATACATTGGCGGTTTAGAAAAAAAGAAAATTCGGAAAAACTCAAAGGAAAATCCGTAAACACGAAAAAAATATAAACCAAAATCGAGAATTACGTTTTGTAGAGGAACTTTGTATGGAAATACACTTAACACCACCAATGAAAATTGTATTTTGATAATGATATTCATTTAAATAGCCACTTCGGATAATTTTCAATAGATGGCGTTGGCTGCAGACAACTATAAATATAAGTTGTGTAGAATTTTGACAATCTTATCTTCTATATATATAAAAACAAGTGCATTTAGTTCCCCGTTCTTTTGGCGTTCGCTATGACGATTAACAAATTACAAAGTCAATTTGCAAAAACAACTAAATTTTCGATAATTGCCTAAGTTTGAATCGACCTTTTATTCACTTTTCAATACATTATGCCGCCTTTATGGTTGCGTTCGTTCGCTCATTCTGACAATTTTTTCACCCAATCGTATTGCTCAAAAGTGACGGTTCTGGATTTTTGCACAAAAGATGATTGGTCGAACAAATGACCGAACGAACGAACGCAACCATAAACCTACCTTTAGTGTTGAACTCGATGAAAAAGTAAATGGAATGGCCACTCAATCGTCTAACTCAAACGTCTATTGAGAATTGAGTTGAGTTGTTTGATTTTTCTCTCATTAAATTCAATTTTTGTGAAGGTCAAAAATGTTTGCTCGGGCGAAGTAATTTGGGGCGAGACAAAGTTCGCCGGGTCAGCTAGTTTTCTATATATGTACATAATTCGTCTTCGCTATCGCTCCAGTTAGCAATAATTTGTAAAATTTCATCTTCGATATGAACTTTTCTCCTGCTCATTCTAAAATTGAACAATGCAAAAATTCAGTGGAATCATATTTAAAAATCAGGGATCAATTATTTTGAGAGTGTTTATTGCAAGAAATAGTCGCATATGTGTATGACTAAGTGTCGATGGGGGCTAACCCCAATACTGAAATATTTGTTCTGTAAATCAAAATTAAAATTTTAATATTGTAATACTCCCAAAATGGTTCGCCAAAAACCAAATCAATCGTGGTTTCTGGGGGTCTCTTTTTAATTTAAAATCTTGGTATAGAAGTCGTGTGAACATCTTCTTGAGTTTTATTGCACAACATGTTATTTTGGCATTGTGATAACTTTTGCTGCAAAAAATATAACTATTGACATTAGAAGCCACAACCTTAGGAGGTAGCTAAGGTTTTGTTTAAAAAACGACAGCTCGTTAAAAATTCCTCTATATTCATTAACATGGATTCCTTCAAGACAACGATAAATTCATTCTAACGCTTCTCTAATATGTTATTGTCTTTTTAGCAGAACGATTTATTTGTGGCCTCATCTCTTGACCTGAAGTATTTTTGAAGGTCTGCGATCAGGTAGTAGTCGCTGGGGACTAGATCCGGAGAATACGGTGGAAGATTTCAATTCGAGCAAGTTTGTCATCGTAGCAAACGACGCACCATATTAACGCCATTTAATATTCACTGTTGATAATCTTTAAATATAGTCGAAGAATGGAATACTTTGCGCATCCCAAAATATGGAGGTCAAAACCTTAACGACCAATATTTGCGTTTATTGGTCGACTTTCACCGGCTGCTGGCTACTCAGCTAATTGACGATTTGATTTCGGAGTATGTGGTGGATCCATGATTTATACGGATGCAGTTCTGTTTATTGCAGTTAAACAGCACCAAACACCGCGCTGAATCAAGGACGCGTTACTTTTTTTAAAATGTGAGCAACCGCGGCACCCACAGAGCTTTCTCGTGGACACACGTTCATGCAAAATGCTATATACACTACCTTTTTGTATCTTTAAGGTCTGAGTTACTTCTTTTTTAACTGTTTTCAAAAAACTGCCGAAATCGGACGACCAGAGACCTTGTAAAAATGTAAACTATAATAAACAATTTTTTAAATTTGTCTGTATTAATTAATTTGTTTAAGATTTTTTCGGCTTTTCAGAAAATAATATTTTTAATGACGTTTACACTGAATACGACTTTTCTAGTCATATAAAAAAAAGGGGTTTTGCAAACACCGATTTATTACAGACTTATTGGCTTATTTGCCGCCATATTAAATAGTCGGTCAAGTCATTCATTGTACCGGTTTATTTGTGACGTAATGTAAGAAAGATCTTACATTTGAGCTTGTAGAATATAATTCTTAAATAATAATTGCAATACTTGGGTCGTAGGTCTATGCTTTAGGTCTAATAGTATTTTGAACGAGGTTATAAAATGAGTTCAAGTTGGAAAATTAAGTAAAATATATTGCTTTGAATTCGCTAAACAAGCATTGTGCGACGAAATAAATAATTATCTCCAATATCTCGAAAGCACACCCAGTAAACCATTATACAAGAATAATAGGTTGTCTTTCTGTGGCACTATTCTGGCCTTCCCTGGGAACAGGGAATTGGGGAAAATATTTTCAGAGCTTTTTTGTCTAAATTGTATTTTTTTGGCCTACTGAACGTCTAAGTTTAGTGCAAAAATTGTTAAAACAAAGTTAAATGCACCTTTTTTATCTTGTATTGAACTCGTAACGTGCATCCTGGTACATATTGTGTACAAGTTCGATTAATTGCTTTGGTATGCCCAGTCACAAAATTTCTTCCGTGTTGTATGCATGTTTAAAGCCCATATAGCGGTGTTCTTGCGTTTTTATGATTAAATATTAAACACTCACTATATTTATATTATATAAGTTATTTATTTAATTATAAAATATGTATAGTTATAACTTTTCACTATAATTATTACTAACGCCTAGTTCACAAAGATGGTGGTGGTTCGCACCAAGGGTGAACGATTGTTCGGCAACACTTTGTTGTTTATTATATATATAAGAGACTGTGTCTCATTTGACTACTAAAACGCGACTTGTCCAATTTCGTTTCTTATTTCAATTTTCCTCCAGTGAATTTGAAATCTCGATATTTATCGATAATCGATAAATATCGAGATACGCGAATGTAGGTGGCGAAATAACTCTATTCAGCAAAACGAGCAATGCCTCGTAATTAAGCGGCGCGGTGTATAAATAGTTTTGCTACGAGGAGTGCCACGAAGTGAAAAGGATTTTATTTATTTTGAGCCGCTACACCCACGAAAGGTATATATCATTAATTAAGCGCGTGGTATTGATGTGATCAGTGCAACTCGTTCTGATCTGAATCTAGCTTGGTTGGTTTCCTAGCTTCGAGTTGATTGTAAAGGATATCTCGGATGGTCATTGCTAATATCTTTACGTTTGTGTTGAGAAGAAAACAAAAATTTGTATTTGCCTTAATTCATTAGATTTGATCACCGTTGGTCATGTTGGAAAATAATCGTACAATTTCAATGGAAGTAGACAATTTTTTAATTAAAATTAAATACTAATTAATTTAAAACTTCATAAGTAACTACAGTTGGAGTTGATCAAAACTTTCAACATTTGAGCACAGCAACATTTTTGAATTTTCCTCCTGGAAAAATGGGAAGGGCTAAGCTTTGCAAAATTGGAACAAAAACACCGCCAATATTTGCATTTTCTCATGCCACCTTTCTTCGGAATCATCTAGCCAAAACCTTTTTTCATTTTTCCGGTATTCTATTTTAATGATTGCTGAATAATGGTAATTATTGCTGAAACCTCGCCTGCTTACTTGAGAATGTTTCCAGTATATTGCCTACGATCACTCCTTGCTATTTTATTGATTTCTCGTTGCGTGACCTCATAATGACGTTGTAACTGCGACTTGTTTTGTTACCACATTTTCTTGTTACCACATTCTAAGCTTGAGCGCATTGCGCGTGTTGTGACGGCATATTTTAATCTGTCAGTGTTTTATTCTGTCAGTTAAATATCTTTCGATCTGTCTTAGTGCGTTTAACAGCGGCAGGCCTAATTTGGAACTGTAGTATTTCCATTTAGTGGCCTCTCTGAGTGTCTCGCGCATCTCGTAGCCCTGACCTCTTTTGATGGCCTGAGGGATTTGTTTTGGACATTACTTGATATACCTTGTTCCTTCTTCTGCAATCAGGTAAAGTCTATGTGTATTTGTGTATATTCGTGTAGGAAATTTATAGCGTCCTATAATGAACCCTCCGTTTGTGGTGCAGAATTCAACGAGTCGTTTTACATTGTTGTTACGCACATAGTCTACTTTTTTTTTTTTTTTTTTTACAATGTAATCTGTTTTGGGGCTCAGGCTCACCCTGCTCTTTCGTGGTTTGGCTTTTGACGTCCTTACTTTACGCCTAATCGGCCAACTCGAGGACGTACGGCTATAGGACCAATTTAAGACCATCTGCACATTGCAAGCTACATGGCAGCCTATACTGCCATCGAAGATGGGACGGCTCATGGGTTTTGTACACCGACAGGGGGTCATAGATGTGTTACATTTCACCACAGATCGAGATCTGTTGGTGAAATTTAACTTAACATCCCGCCCTTGTCGGGATTCGAACTAGGTACCTCCCGATCCACACGCCAAAGCTTTAACCACTGTGCCATTTGGTCGGTGATAACATATATCTTATAGTCTACTTGTTTATCCACGATCTATTACAATTTTTACGTTGAAATATCCTTGTGTTATCTAGGTCTTTGTTTGGTCTTGCTATTATGGAGTGACATATAGTATGAATAGTTTAAACTAAAAAACTAGGATTAACTTATGAAAAATTTCACACACCTGTAACGTAACGGGACTTTTATACTAATTAATTTCTAAAACAACAGAACATTGAATTAGTAGAGTGTGTGGTGGTGAATTGCCTTCATTGAGGTGTTTTTGGTATAGAAGTTAGGATAAACCATTAAAAATGAAATTAAGTCTACGTAATTAAATCCGAAATTTCCTAAATAATGTCAGATAATCAACAAGATCTTAATTAACAAATCAGATCCGATTTAATTGGAATGAATTCATCGATAATAAAATCGAATTTACGTCCAATATGCTATTGAATTTAACATCCCCTAATGCAACATGGAGTGTTCTACGTCATCTTTCATTAAGCCATTCACATTGTATACCTATTATTAAACAAGACTGTAGCATTTTTGCATGATAATATTTGCAAATACAGGTCTAATCTGCAATCTGAGCAAGTTTCATGAAATTGTAATAAATTATTCGTAACCACCATTAGGTTCCACTTGAGATTGCTGGATTGGTGGCTCGGTTTTCTTGATAATTGAGTAAGTAGATAGAGCTCTAATCTACCTACTTACAAAATTTTATAAAGTTCTAATGAATTCTATTTGCCCTAATTGAGGTTGGAGCGTATAGCGCATCCAATTATTCGTGTTTCGGTTAGCACGTAATACTAAACAGAGTTGCAGGTTTTGGCATCGGATTCCTCGATAATGGAATCCGATGTAGGTCTAATTTATCTATATATCAAGTTTTATAAAGTTCTACTGAACTCTACTTACTCTCATTGAGCTTATTTTTTAACCAATACAATTTAGATATCAATTACACACATTTTGGGCTTCAAACTACATTTGTAATGCGACGTGTAATATGAAAAATCCAATAATTTTGTCGTTTCCTCATGATCGTGACGTGATAACTATCGAATATCTAGCTAAGAATGAATATCACCCAAAAGAAATTTAAGCGGTTCGGTTAAAGACTTTTGGAATCGGATTCTTTAATAATGAAATCAGACGTACGCCGAATCTATCTACTTCGCAGGTTTCATAAAATTCTAATGAAGTCTGCCGATTCTAATTGAGCTTAGAGCATACACCAGCCCAAAGTTCTTTATCTGTTTGGTTTGCCCGTAATACTGAACGAAGTTGAAAGATTTTGACATCGGTTTGGACTTGAAGGATTTTAACATCGGCACCATAAACTTGCTGATTAGAAAGATGAGATCTACATTCGCTTCCATTGCCAAGAAAACCGAAGCCAAAATCCTACAACCCTGTTTAGTATCACGTACTAACGGCACGGTTTAAAGAATTATGGACTAGTATACACTCATACAACCTTAAGGGTAAGTAGAATGCATTAGAACTTTATGAAATTTAACATATAATATTGTTTGTTAGATTTTTTATAATTATGAAAATCTATGCCGTATTAGCCTTAATTTAAATTTCACCAGCTCGTTATTTGACTAAAAATTGTATCTGCTTATTGCTTCGGCAATTTTTTATAATTAGAAAAATTACAGGCAACCCTGCAAGAGCACGATATTTGAAGAACAAGGTATTCGAAGAACACAGATTCCTTCCCTGAAATTACACGGTTTCATTGACTCTCTTTTAAAGGATGTTTTTTGCCAGCTGACGTTTGCTTTGCCATTAGTTTGATTTGTCATTTCATAATGAATAGCTATCCCAACATTGCACACGTCGCCAATTCGGCCAATGCGTTGAAACACAAATTAATATTGATGTTGTTTTTCCAAACAAAATTTTGTTCAGCGATGAAGCTCACTTTTAGTTGAATGGGTACGTTAACAAACAGAATTATCGATAAAATCACTGTTTGGGCATTGCGCCTAATAGGCCGGCGGAATCATTTGTCGATACGTCTTCAAAAACGATGATGGCGGATTGTTACAGTCAACGGTCAACGGTATAGAGACATCATATCTAACTTTTTGTACTCCAACTGGCTGGCATAAATCTTGCTGGTATGTGTTTCTAACAGGACGGTGCCACATGCCAAACAGCCCGGGAAGCAATTAGTTTACTCAAACAAACATTTGATGAAAGAGTAATTTCACCTCTAAAAACACTCTTTATTTTGTTTTTTGTGTACCACAACAAAAAAAAAACTAAAACGTAACGTTTTTCTTTTATTTCCACTCTCCCGTTTTTTATAGTAGCGAACAAAATCGTGTTCTCGGGGGGTTTCCTGTATAAAATAGTTTTATTTTATTTGCAGGCAAAGAAAACTTTGCAGCATTGTATTAAAATTTATATTGATTATAAGTTTTACATTTTAATGAAGTGCCTAAAAATGTAAAAAAAAACATATTTTTATTTTTAGGATAAATTTAGTTTAAACTTCACATCGGGGTTGCTTGTAGTTTTCTAGTTTTCAATAAGCATCCTTCATTATATTGCAATGCGTCGGTATATTGAAGGATGCTTATTGAAAACTACAAGCAACACCGATGTGAAGTTTAAACTAAATTTATCCTAAAAATCAAAAGATATTTTTTGCGTTTTTTAGGAACTTCGTTCAAAGAACATCATTTACATGTGTTTACTTTACCATTGTTTTTCCTTCCCACTGAGGCCGAGAATTTTGATATTTTTAGGTATCATTTCTCTCGCTAATTGTGCTATTGCATTTTCATGTTTCTGTTAGAGTTCTAATGTTACAGTTTCCGGTTCATTTCCTTGTTTAATGGCCGAAGTTCAAAATTAGTGTGTTCCGGCACAGAAAAAAATAAATATAAACAGAAGTAAAGCTGCATAGAAAATTTTTACGCATATTTTCATAGTAAAATATGGGGTCACGATCCGGTTTTATCTTGACCAAATTTAAAATTACCGTTATAATCTAAACGAAAAAAAAATTAAACAAAAACAATATGAAAGTCAAAGAAACACTTAATGTATATTTGAAGAGTTGGACATTCTTAGTTTATTATTTAAGGCGTAAAACGAGTTTGTATTTTGGGGCTACAATCTAAAAAAGATGTTTCAAAATTTTGTATGCAGCTTTACCTCTGTTTATATTACTTTTCTCTGTGGTTCCGGTTTGTATTATTTCTACAATCATTTTGGATTTCGGGATTTCGGACTATTGAATAATTTAATGTCGAATCCTGACCAGGTCAACAGGTTCCTGACTAGGGCATATTGGCATAATTCGTTCCATTTCATCATTTCATTTTGCGCTTCGTCTATGATGTTTCCAAGTAGTCACCCACATTTAAAATGTAATGGTTACTTGACATAGGTGATTAAGTAAGTGTTGTATTTGTCACTCGTCCCCACTATAATAATTTTGAATATTGACCACAAAATCGTATAATGTCTTTTAAAAATATTAGTTGGAAAAATAGTTGATAACTGTTAATAATTATTGAACATTGTCAGGTACAACTGTGACATATGAACTATTTTGGGCATATTTGGAACCCAGTGTTATGGCACAAAATCAAAAGGCAGGGAAATCACAACAGAAAATATATAATATAATATATTTGATTGGTACCGGGTGTTTCTTTTAAACTGAGACGATCAAATATCTCGAAAAATAGCCACTCTACGGAAAAAATGTCCATTATCAAAATTTAATCATACCGCGGGGGAAATACATTAGTGCAAAAAAAATAGTCCCCCACCCCCCACTTGGTAGGTGGGGTGGGGGTAACTTTTAAACTAAGATAGGAAGCCATATTTTTTATTGCCGATACGGATTCTACGACTAAAAGTACGAATGATTTCAATAAAATATTTTGTTCGGTTCATGATAGATGGCGTTGTAATCGACGAAATTCAATTTTTTCAATTTCTTCTTCTTAGAACACACGCATTCGATTCTGCAATACGTTTTAAATAAAAAACATCACGTTTTCATTGTAAACACTCGAAATTCGTCATCAAAACAATTTATTCAGTTTTGTAAATCACATTTAACGTTTGTGTTATTTCTTATCTTCATGTTTTTCGTAATTGCAAAATAAACGATAAAATACTTTAGAATGGAGCGTTTAACTGTGCCAGAGAAAATTGAAATGTTTCTGGTTTATGGAGAAGCAGAGGCAGAAATCTTGAAAATGCTGTTGCTATTTACGCTCAACGTTTTCCGGATAGGATTCGTTCACGTGCTTCATTTGGCCGTACTATCAAACAATTTATTACTGATGGAAATGTTCAACCGAAAAAGAGGACCCGTAGAGCAACAGTCACTGGAGAAAATAATGAAATTGCTGTATTGGCAGCAGTGGCTCATAATCCTCATATTAGTACACGAGAAATAGTTTTCGATTCCGGATTGTCCCTCACCAGTGTTTGGAGAATTTTAAAACGGCACAAGTATCATCCATATCATGTGTCTTTACACCAAGATCTTCATGGCGCTGATTTTCAAAATCGGGTAACTTTTTGTCAATGGGCACGTGAACAAATACAACAAAACCCCATTTTGTTCGTTGCGTAATGTTCTCTGACGAATCGTCTTTTACAAACCATGGAACGGGTAATCGACACAACATGCATTATTGGAGTGTTACAAATCCGCACTGGCTTCGTCAAGTTGAACATCAGCGTTCTTGGACTGTCAACGTGTGGTGTGGAATAATTGGCAACAAACTCATAGGCCCCCACATTATTGAAGGCAACTTGAATCGTCAAATGTAGCGAAACATTTTGGAAAATGAACTGCCAATATTACTTAAAAATTTGAGCTTAGAAGTGAGACGGAACATGTGGTTTCAACATGATGGTTGTCCTGCACACTATTCGGTGGTGGCACGTGAAATACTTGATCGTGATTTCAACGGTCGCTGGATCGGTAGAGCTGGTCCGATAAATTGGCCCGCCAGATCACCAGATCTTACTTCGCCAGATTTCTTTTTGTGGGGCTATCTCAAAAACAAAGTTTACAAATAAGAACCAACAACACGTGAGAACATGATTGAGTGAATCAGAAATGCGTGTGCTGAAATTCAACCAAACACACTTCTCAGTTGTGTACAATCATTTGAAATGCGTATTAATAAGTGCATTGAAGTCGCACGCCATCATTTTGAACACTTATTTTAAGCTAAATTTATTTTATTCACCTGCCATTTACATTAATAAATTGTTTTGATTACGAATTTCGAGTATTTACAATGAAAACGTGATGTTTTTTATTTCTAACGTATTGCAGAATCGAATGCGTGTGTTCTAAGAAGAAGAAATTGAAAAAATTGAATTTCGTCGATTACAACGCCATCTATCATGAACCGAACAAAATATTTTATTGAAATCATTCGTACTTTTAGTCGTAGAATCCGTATCTGCAATAAAAAATATGGCTTCCTATCTTAGTTTAAAAGTTACTCCCGCCCCACCTACAAAGCGGGGGGTGAGGGACTATTTTTTTTGCACTGATGTATTTCCCCCGCGGTATGATTAAATTTTGATTATGGACATTTTTTCCGTAGAGTGGCTATTTTTCGAGATATTTGATCGTCTCAGTTTAAAAGAAACACCCGGTACCAATCAAATATTATTGTACACTACCAGTCGGGAAATAAAATATACAAACGAATATCGTATTTGTCAATAAAAATGCTAAATCTTTTTTACAAAATGTAGAATACTGAGATGAAGGTTTACGCAAACGTTCATCCTGAAAAGCGTAAAAGTAATCAACATGAGCATATTAAATCGAATTTTCCGAAATTTAAATGGAAGGCAAATATCACTATTCCTTCTTCATCGTCATGGTTATAGAACCATATATAATTCTCAAAATTAAACCCTTCTTCATTTAACACTAAACGAATTAGTTAAATCAATAAAATGCACTTTCATAAGATGTGTACATATACTAATACATATTGTAATCTCCGTTTATTATGTTAAACATTTCTCTTTCACGGTCAACGTAATAATTACATATAACATAAAAAAACAATTTACATGACGATGAAAGTTTCTTAGTTGTTAAGATTAAGAGTAATGGCAAATATTCACGGTACATTACATTTCATAATTTTTAATCTTTATTATGATTTTGACTTCGTGTAATCGTTTATGGGTGTCGTTCACCTATTTATTATATTTATTTGGCATTTACGAGTAAGTACGTATAAAGCTGTCAATCAACGTGATAATAAAATTTAAGTAAAAGATGTCAATAAAATGCAAAATTCAATGCGGATTTGTTTTTGATTTTGTAGCAAATTTACATAATTTTTTAATTTAATTATTAATAATATTTTTTTTATTTTTTCATTCTAGGTAAGTTCCTCATTCCTATTATACATCGGAATATTATGTATTCTGTAAGTATACGTCTTCTATAATATAACGGTGTAATTATCGATATTACATAAACCTAACAATTAATTTATTTAATGGTAAATAAATTTGAAATTTATATTATGTCCCCAAAACAGACACAAGACACTTAAATTATATGTAGAAGTCGTTTTACAAACATGAACAACCCTCGACGAATACGGTACTTGAAGAACACGAGTCTCGAAGAACACAGAAGGTTTAATTCTTCGTCGTGTCATAAACAAAACATATCGATCTGCAAACAAATCAAAAATTCTAAATAAAATTAATACCGAAATAAGTAAAACGCCACGGTATTTCCCACACCATTAGTCTACATAATAATATTCTCCACTTTGTATTTCTGTAGACGTCGTATTTTATTTTCTAATGTACGAATGTATATTAAAATCAATAGAAATTTCGTTTTATATATTAAAATGGCTAATTAAAATGTAATTAATACGATTAATCGTAATTAACAGTATATATGTGTGTTCTCTTCCTTAATAAAATATTTAGACGTTTAGACAGATACCCTAAAACAGACACAAAATTACTTCATCAAAATTTTGTTTAATTGATTTATGGGCGTTTTAGAAAATTTATTTAATTACATTTTAAATTTTAAACAAAATAACTCATTTGATTTATTCGGAATTTTATTTTAACATTTTTTTTTTCTAAATGTATTATGTTGGTCAGACACACATAAATTTATAAAGTTTATTGCTCGGAAATCAAACCAAACAAATAACATTAAACATTTATTATTTTGATATGTGTAGGACTTGCGCTGGCCATTCCGATTTAGAGAATAGAAAATTTTATTGTTAATTAATTTGTAAATAAATCTTACGTCAATACATTTTAAACATATATACATGTGTTTTCCAATTTACCACTATAACTAACATCTATATATTCTCTATAACATAATTAACTAAAAATAGAAATACATAAAATATTAAATTATTTGGCCATAACCTTAAAGCTGAACCGCCATTAAATATTATTGCTGGAAATTATATAATATTTTAATCATTTTGGAATTCTTGGGTTTATGTACTCTACTCGCATCCATGTATAAATATATTTTGGAATTATATACAATCTGGTATTTTTAGTTCGCTATCATAGTTGTTCTTGTTTGGTTTATAATTTTGCAACATAACACAAAATTTATATACCGTGTGGTTGAATGAAAACTGTATCCCTGAAATATATTAAAAGTTATTTATAACTTATAAATTGTTCCTAGGAACGATAATAAGACTAATAATTTGCTGTTTGTTTATAAAATTGTGACCTATATTTTAGATGTCGCTTTCTTATAATTTTTTTTTATTAGACTCATTCAAGCCGAATTCAGTCTCTAATTCAATTCGGTCGAATTTGTCGGTTTATTCGGTCGAATAAACTTGGTATTTAGATGTCAGGAAACTTTAATTATTTTTTACTTGTTTTATTTATTTAGATAAAAGTCTACAAATTTGACTTGAAAATTAAAAAATTAAAACAATTAACACCAATAGAACATACAAGTATTAAAACAAAAACAATATCGTTCACCACAGTTAAACAAAAACATTAAAATAAAAATAACAGTTCAAGTAAGACAACAATATTTCTTTTACCTACAGTCAGTATAACGAAAATGATCATACACTTATAGTATGTATAGGGTGTCACAAGAACTGGTTCAGATTTGACATATCGGTTATTTTGGCTCTGACAACACTAATGTCATTCTTTCTTTGACAAAAACTCAGTACATTATTTATATTTGACGAAATGACTCGCTTAACGCTTCACCAAAAGTGGGAAATGTTCGAAATTTATTTCAGTTTTTTCGGCTTTTCGGACAAAATATTATTTTTAATGAACACCCATAATACTTTTACGGCTTTTTTAGTCCTAGAAAACAAAGAGGCCATTTACTTACAATATTTCTACCATAAAAGTAGCAAAAATGCACTCCCCCCCCCCCCCCCCCCTCATATTTCACCCGAGAGCACTTGTGTACACAAAGATACACAAACCCTCACAATAATGAGAACTTCCTTAGGTAGGTTCTTGGCAGCTTGGTTTCGTACTGATAAAAAGTTGGTCTACTCATCAGGTTGCAACGACCAAACTGCAAAACTCTAACTCTGGCTTTGAACCGATAGCATAAAACAAGAACTTATCGATTTAGCGAATTATATCACCAAATCAGAAACTTCAACGGTTTGAGTATCTTTGTGAACACAAGTGTCCTGGTGTTAAAAATGAAGGGGGGAGTGCATTTTTTCTACTTTTATAGTAAAAATATTGTAAATGGCCTCTTTGTTTTCTAGGACTAAAAAAGTCGTAAACATTGTATGGGTCTCCATTAAAAATAATATTTTGTCGAAAATGCCGAAAAAAATCTTAAACAAATTAATATCACGGACGATTATGAAATACTTCTTAGTTGGAAATTTACTTCCACGTTCGAAATCGCAAGAAAATGTCTCACCAAATTTGGTCAAAACACGGGGTTAACACCTAACGGTATCAAGAATTTTGTGAATAAAGTACGTAATACGGGCTACCTAGTCGAAAATCTAATGCGTACCCGTACTCGTCGTGTTCGTTCAGCCGAAAATATCGCCGTGGTGGTCAAAAATGTGAGCCAACTGCTGATAACATCAATTCGTCATCGTGTATCGGAAATGAACATCAGCCGGTCTTCCATGCAACGAATTATGCGCAATCATCTTGGTTTGTGGCCCTATAAAGTTAAATTGGTCTAGCAATTGAAGCCACGTGGCCATCCGCTTCGATATCGATTCGCTATGTGGGCCTGCGACAAACTCGAAATTGATGAGGATTTTGCTCAAAAAATTATCTTTTCGGGCGAGGCGCATTTCCATCTCGGAAGGTTTGTTAACAAACAAAATTGTCGCATTTGGTGATCGAAAAACCCACAAGGATATGTGGCCAGTATAGCCAATACATCGATTGCCTGTTATTGGTTGCCTTTGAATTTCTTCGAAGGTGATGCTGGCGCGGCCGTTACGGTCAACGGAACCAACTACCGCAACATGTCATCATGTTTTTGCGGCCATATCTTGAAGATATTGGTTTGGACGACCTTTGGTTCCAGTTCCAGCAAAATGATGCTCCATGCCACACTTCGGGCGTTATAATAGTGAAACTGCGTCAAAAATTCGATGGCTGCATTATCAGTCGAAATGGTGACGTGAATTGGCCGGCAAGGAGCTTTGATTTTTATTTGTAGGGTGCCGTGAAAGACAAGTGTTATACGGACAATCCAAAAACAATTCAGCTTTTGAAAACCATTATTGAAGCAACCATTGCCGAAATAGATTCGCACAAAATCCAAAATGTGCTCAGAAATTGGACCGACCGAATGGGTACGCCAAGGCCAACCACGGCTCCAATTTGAATATAATCATTTTCCTTAAATAACCAGGAGGGTTGTACTTTCAAACAAAAAAATAAATTTCGTAATATATTAAGCCGTTTTTGTTTTATTAATTTTTATAAATCTGAACTTCTTATTGGTTTGGGACACCTTGTATGATACTCGATTTTTTTTTTTTCAAAAATCATTTACGTACATAAATTATGTTTCATAATTATTTTAATATCGAGTTCGTCCTCCTTTATTTGTATAACCTCTTTCATAAATAAAAATGTAACGATAGCGAGCGTTCGGCCGGTGTTAGAAAGGAAACTAGCAACGATTAACGGCAAACAATAATTAATATCAAACGTACTGGAAAATCTGTTCGCGAAATTAGAAAGTAAGTTGGCCGTAGTCATTCTACACTGGCCCACATAATATTCAGATTCAACGTCAATCGGTTGAAAACGTGCTGCGAACAGGGCGAAAAGCAACATTTTTCGGAACGAACGAAAGATTTTGGATTTGGTGAGGAAAAACCCATATTGCAAGAAACAATAATGAAAGAATGGGATAAAACTTCAACGGAAGCTCCCAAGAAGATAGTAGAATCAATGCCTCGAAGACTGAAAGAGGTTTTCGGTAAAAAAAAGGAGGACGAGCTCGATATTAAAATAATTGTGAAACATAATTTATGTAAATGATTTAATAAAAATATTTTATGATCATTTTCGTCGCAAAAAATTCTTGATTTTTATTTCTTTTTTTTTATTATACACGGTAAATGATTTTTTTTTATGTTTTTGGATTTGTTAATTTGTAAAATTATTAATTAATTACCAAAAAACTGCAAAATAAATTCTATAATCCTTATAATCTGTAAAAAAATTCAAAACTCAGTGTTTATGATCATTTTCGTTACTAGGTTCAAACCTGTCCTTGTTTATGAATAAAGTGTTCAAATTCAGTAAAATTTCTTCGCTATTCTCGTATTAATTGGTTCATTGTGACTGTAGTAAGTTTTATGTTGGTCTAATTGGAGTAACAACACGACTGTTCTTGGGTTTCTACGTGGTGCTTTAAATTTTATTAATTCTGGGGCAGCCCGAAAATTAGGCGTACCACAATTTAATATAACTACAGAAGTGTTACAAACAATTGTTTTAAAATTGGAATCAGAGAGCACTAACTGTAATTAGTGAATCAAGAATGAAAATTACGTAAATCACTGTAAAAAAATATTTGTTTCACATGCTATCTTCGGCATCCAAATTTTCTATCGATATTTTATTATGCAGTGGGTCTTACTATTGAATTCGACGTAAATTTCGAGCATAAATTTTTCTTTTTTCTTCCTTTGTCTACTATAGCTTTTTCACTTCTACTTCAAGTTTTTTTTTATTTCAAATTCATTTTTTTCATTTCAAATTAAATTTTATTTATTTCAAAATCAATTTTTTGCATTTCAAATTCAATATTTTTAAAATAATGAAAGGACAATGTTCCATCCACAAGTTGAGGAAGTGTATTGAGGCACTGTACATAGCACAAAATATTCATAAATGAAATGTACTGCTCAAACACATACTTTATACATTTATATCAATTATTTGTTAAACTGGCTGAAGCTAACATCACAGGTGGACAATTGTACTTCTCCGAGTTGTTCTCCGTACTCCCCGATGTTGAATCCCATTGAAAAGGTTTTTCAAAACTAAAATTGTCAGCGAATGATTTGCTGGCTGATTCACAAACTAATATAAATTTATGTTCTTTTCGATTGATATTTTCCTACTCTGAAAATAGTACTCTCATTTTATACGCTCGTTTTGTATCAATTGGACAGAAATGAATTATATCGCTTTTAAATGTCAAAATAATATATTTGTTTCGTCTTTATGATGAATAACGAATTAACATTAATTGAAAATATTTTGTTTTGACAAGTATAGAAAAAATTACGTATGACAACAACAAAAAATGGGTTACTCGATCAAAAAATCTAGAGTAGGGAAAATTATTGTGGGTGTAGCAAAATATTACCCTTGTGGTATTTTTTTTTTTTTTTCAATTAAACATTTTGACAGTAGTTGGAGCACCACTTTTACCCTCAGTGAAACATGTTTCGTTCAATCGGAACCAATATTAGTAAGTGAAACATCCGTGGCAATTGTTACCTCAGCCCATTGCAATAATTATTGTTGCGATGAAATTGCAATTGGCTGCAGTTGGAGAACCATTGCATTAATTAATTGTACAATATAACTTTAATAATACACTTGTTGTTTTTGTTTTATATATTAGAATTAAAAATATTTGAAGCTTTTTTTACAAATATTGGATTTGAAATGAAAATACTTCGATCACGCTCCTCAACAATACACAAGTCGAAAATTCCACGAGCGCTATCGCGCTTTTGCTCAAATTTTTTATGCAAAAACTTGTTTCATATTTTATTACTACACACTAGAGAAATAAAATAAAATTGTTTTCGAAACACTTTTCGTAAATAAAATACTTCGAA
The DNA here is from genome assembly GCA_947310385.1 of Nephrotoma appendiculata. Taxonomy (NCBI): domain Eukaryota; kingdom Metazoa; phylum Arthropoda; class Insecta; order Diptera; family Tipulidae; genus Nephrotoma; species Nephrotoma appendiculata. Next base: position 132,863,605 of record OX371225.1, on the reverse strand, counting down.
AAATTAAATATAGTTTTAAAATGTTCTCTAAAGCAGCGTGGCTGATTCTTTAAAAATCATGTTGACACTCAAAGGGTTAAACTATTATTTAGTCACATGTCTATACAATATATTGTCAATATTGTGAGCGGTTTGTGCTAAAAAGTTAACCTGATTATTAACTAACTATTTGGACAATTATAACATCGCCCCTGTTGATGTAAACCAACTTTCTAATCAATTATCCATTGAATTAATAGTAATTAGAAATAAGAAGAAAATCAGACGGACCAGGATTATTTGGCGATAATTTATAATAAATCTTTGAAACCAGATGCCGATTAACGAAATGTTTCATATGAATGCTAACCAACCACACACAAGTGGTTTTCGAAATAATTCGGGTGGCAAGTTTTTATTTGCACACGCTGTATTTCTACATGTGTCTATATTATTATTTTAATGTGATGGTTAAATAGAAAATATTTAATGTAAATATATGGTACATAAATATGTTTAGTTTATAATAAGCAGCATACCATTTAGAAAATATATGTGTATAAACATAAAATAATCGTAAGCTAACATTATATTTGTTTGTGTCTGCAAGGTTTACATTTTAATTGATAAAACCTTAAAGCATTGTATTTTTGAAACACCTGAATAGATAAAAATATATTTTAAATAATAATATGGTGGTCGCGGTGAACAATTTTTAGAGGCCTCACGATTTTATATTTAAACCTAAATAAATATATACAGTCGCTGTGCCGATATAATTTGCAAAAATATTTTAGGTTATAATTTACATAACAGTACACGAATTATTTGCATGTAACTTAACGAATAGCGTATACATGAAAGATTTTTGGCGACATACGCTACACCAATTTTTAAGAAAGCAATGCGCCCTGCAATAAAAATTCAGATCGTATAGAAAAAATAGTCATAACTGCAAAATAATTAACCTGGTTTTAATTTTGAGATGAAAACGAAATTAACAAGATTAAAAAAAATATTTGCATTGTAATTATATTTTTTACGATTATATTAATAATTGCTGTATCAATGTTAAAAATAATTAAATAATTAGTTGGTTTTATAAACAACGGGTTGATCTTAATTTTATAAGTTAAACTTTATGATCTTTTTATTTAAATTGTGGTAGTCTAATTAGAATGGATCATAATTGAGCCTCAGTGAATAATAATAATACCTAGAAAGTTGTTGTCATGACCTAGCTTAGCGTTATTACGTTTGCACTCTTGGAAAATTGATGTAATAAAATTGCATAAAATTGGTCGATTAGTAATATTTATTCGCGAACATGACATTCTATTTTATTCATTCGTCTATGGTCACCGCAGATAATAATGAAAAGTTTCAATAAAATTAACCGTAAACAGTTTTGCTTATTTCCAATATAAATCGGATGTCATACATAGTTCCTCATTTCTCCGTAAAACAGCGCTACAAAATGCAAATTTTCTTGAATATTGAAAAATTCGCACACTAAGGCCAATTATGGTCCATTGTGATACCACAGGATCCAACATCATTAAACTCCCTTTAGTGCTATTAGAATAGCGTAAAAGATCTCGCACATTACAGTTTTCGAGATCGCAGAGGCTGTCCATTTCGTGTATTTGCCCAAGTGATCATGGCGTCTGCCAGCTAGCGCAGGGCAAAGAAAGTGAACTAGAGTCTCCGCCTCCTCTTCGTCCCTGCAGCTTTCACATAAGTCATTTGTATTCAGACCCAGCCTTCTCGCATGATCTCGGTAAAGGCAGTAATTTGCAACCCTACCAGTTGGACTGGCGGCCACCTAGCATTTGCCACCTGATTTCCTATGGCTTTCTGCTTTCAGCATAGAGATAGGCCTTTCTACACATTCTCTCTCTGGTTTCAGTTAAAGAATCGTACCGGGACCCAAACCAATTGGATATTGAATAGTTCACTCATCTCAATAAGAGATGTGTGACAATCCAACGTCACGATTGACGCCAAGGAAACTGAATTCTGTGAAAAAATGGCCGTCCGACTGTCTACATATAGATAGTGACATCAATTAACGATATTACACTATGCTTCAACTTTTCATGACTTCTACAATAATATAACTTCAGCCTGATGCACGCTGCAGAAATCAGGTAGATGAAAAGATAAACTTACATTTAATTTTTCCACAGAACACGCCAGCTAGCACCCTATCATCGAGCTTAGAGCCGTCGGTGAAGAATTTAACTGTCCCGGTCTCCATAAAGAGACTACTCTCCCAATCCTCTCTAGACGGGAGAATCACCTTAAAGTGCTTACAAAAGCACAAAAGGGGTGTTATAAAATCCAAATTAGCCAGGTCATGCCTTATAGAATTGACTATAGTTGGGTGCCCTTTTTTGCAGGCAATTCTACCCCGAAGTCGCTGATATCCGGGAAGCCGTATTGACCCCCATTTGCTTACCGTTAATCCAACAGGAGAAGGTACAGCATTATCTCTAAGGCACTAGTGGGGGTCGTTTCAGCGCCCCACTAATGAGCGCTAGCTAACCTGATTTGCACGAAAGCTAAAATTTGAAAATTTATCTTTATATTTAAAAAAATATTATTAATTGGCCATTCGCTCTTTAAATGTGAATTAATTATTACTTTCATTTTCCTGTATACGACAAATAGATCAGCGCAATAGAAGTTAATGGTTGTGTTAACTTTCGCCGTTAGTAATTAGTCGAAGAAAATTTCTTTTTGCATTAAATCGCCATCTGGCCCTATTTCAAAATTTATAATTTTCCAATAAAAAATTACCTTTCATAAATTAATCCCCTTTTTACACTTCCATTTAATTCATTCGATATCTATTCTCCACAATCAAACAGCTTTCACATATTCATCCTTAATAATATTGTGTTTCTTGAAGTATTTTTTTCAAATTTTCATGATTTAATCTCACACGTTCCATCGTTCGGATAATTTTAATATTCCCTTTTAGTACTTTAAAGAAAGGTAGACTCAAATTAAAACTAACCAAGTCAAACTATTGCCTACCTCTCACAAGACATTTTTCGACAAATTCCTTATCCTATTTTATCCTCAGGTACACCAAAAACATTCCAAGTTCATCTCTTGCTCTTGAATTTATATTCAGTTACGCATCCTCAATCCATTGATGAATTCCCCCACCCCGACTAAATAATTCCAACCCACTCTGGGAGTCAGAGAATGACTTCGATAATCACTATTATCTCTGCATTCATTAAACAGATACTGTTATTTTACCAATTTCTTTTTATTCATTGAAGGAATAAAAATTCTTTAGCTCACTCGATCCTCATTTACACACTAGCATCAAAAGCACAATTAGATTGATAAGTGGAACTTTCGGATATACGGAATGAACCTTGAAAAATATGTACATAATATATGTTCTCTTAAATCGTTCGTGATCTTGTTTTTGTAATCAGCCCCCCTTTGCAATATCTCTTTGATTTCATTCATCAATTTATTGTCTTTAATCTCTTACTGATCGAGCGGCTAATTTTTCCATCCGCACTTTAAAATTCATGTACTTATCAAGCCAAAGTTGTAAATGCTTACTCGGATACACACAGTCAATTCTCTCGCTATAAACTTTACATTATCCATTGTAAAAGGCATATTATCACATTTTCTTTAGTTTAAACGCAAATTCAATATAACGAGACATTCTGGGAACCTGAACCGGGTATTCCTGACCTCAAAACAAAACCATCTGCAAATTCCAGAATAACTTTGCTCGAACTTATCAATCATGTATAGGTTGAAAACAATTGGAGAGCTTTTACTCCCTCGATGTTGGGGGTAGATTTTTGCAAATTTTCTAAGGAAACCCCATAAGATAGCTTTCCTCTAAAACCAGTAATGAAATGCTCTTTCAATATCAAAGAATAGAATCACAATATGCTTCTTTTGCTTTCCTACTTCCCACACTAACTTTTCAACACACTCATTAGCGGGGTGGTTTCGACCCAAAGAGGTGTCCGGCAATAGATTACTTTCATTTAAAAAATTTTATATTAGCCCTTTCATCAGAAAATCAATGATTTTAACAAAAACATTCAACATATAACAGATTCCGATACTTTTGTGAAATAGATACCACGCTGCGATCCATCCATTTTTTTGGTATTTGAATACTCAACCATACTTGTTTGAAAATTCGAAGCAACGTGAGCTTGGTTCCGAATTCCAATCTACCAAACAATGTATAACTCACTCTGCTAGTTTCTGGAGTAATAGATTTGGATGGTTATAAAACCCTTTGATACTCATTGCATTCAAATGCCATAAACATTTCGTTCGGCAATTGAGTGAATTCTAATACTGAATTTCTGCGTTGCGTTCTAGAACTGCCTCTATTAAATATATCTCATAAATCCTCAGTCATGCATTTTTAATTCATTCACTCTTCCGTATAGTATGTATATCGGTCACTCTCTATATTTCTTCCCCAAGTTGGCTACTTTCATTTATCTGTTGTATTGTGTTCATTATATTCATAATCATGGTATGTATAATGTGTCCCAGATTACGTAATGATCTCTATTGAAATTCTTGTAATTTCAAGCGACTTGCACCGCCAGCCCGCTAGAAATAAATGTAAGTCTATTGCACTGGCGTTCGAACCCCCACACGTTATTCCTTATTTCTTTCACACCCTATAAAAATAACAAGTTTCTGTTCAGACTCTGAGTTATGGCCGTGATGACTGAGATTAGTTCGAAACACGGTATGTCACGAGGATAAAGCTGATAATTTCTTCCGCAATATTGCTGCATAGCCGAAGCCATCGGCCCTCGGTTTGGACAGAACAATTTTACCCATACACACACAAAACGTCTAGTCGCTCCTACAGATAAGTTCGCAACAAAGAGGCATTGGCGTACATGCTGCGGTTATTTATCTGACTGTGATACAGTCAACTGTCACACATTCATTGGATCTGATATCATTTGCTCTGCCATTCAAAAGAAAAAAAAATGTTAAAGCGTTAGTGTTTGTTTCGGGAAGTTTGTTTCGAACTCCGATAGACTAACTACAGTTTTTTTTAAATTCCAATTCCTATTTTAGACAATGTTTCGACTCGAGGATTTTCACCTTAATAGCACAGACACGCCGAATAGCACAGACATGGTCTTTCTATTGTGGTTAGATTTTAATCCTTATAGTGATATCCTTTTGGCTATATACGCGGCTTTCTCCAATACGATAAAGAAATTCACGGGTTTTATTATACATGGTCAAATATTTAGTTCAGTTATAACCCTATGGGGTTGGTATCTTATTAAAAACAAAATACATCTTGTTTTAAAGAGATTTTTACGTTTATAATTGTATGGAAATTTTCGCAGGTTTTCGTTCATTTATTCGAATAGGTCAGACATGGGTCTATATATAAATACGACATTCCATGAAACTCACCGTAGTTTCCAAAATTTTAAAATTCTGTATTTCTCAATTGTGGAAACGTCAGCAATTTTGCCCATTGGAATTTACCCATTTAACATTTAATTAATTACACTTTAGGTTAGTTTAGATTATTTTTACAGAATTAAGAAGTTTTCATAAATTTTCAGTATTTTAATTTTTTCTATTGCCGCCTGTTTTAGAAATGTTCTAGACAAAGTTCTGATAGTAAAATGACCTTCGTTCGTCTTAAAAGCTCTATGAATTTTAATAAATTTTCAAACTTTTTTCGCTGATCCTAGGGATGTTCTCGAGGTTTTATTTGGATTTTCCTATATAGCTCAGTCAAAACTCGATGTGTATGCTAAATGTATAGGGTGGCGCATAAGTAACGTTATGGTTTATTTAATGAATAACTTTTTTGTGTCTGATTTTGTTTAACGTTGGCATTTATTAAAATTTAGCATATCGTTTGGAAATATGTTCACATTATACTTTGAAGGTAATGTCTTTCAAATAGTGCTCATTGTTTGCTTCGACCTAGTGTGGCCCCAAAAAAATTCGGAGCAGGAGACCCATAGTTGGACAAACTGTGTGTGTGTGTGTGTGTGTGCCTACATCTTGTTGGAACCACAATTCTAGATTGTTCTCTACCTCTGGCCCGAAAAAAATGTTCAATCATTGCCCGGTATTGAATGCCATTCACATTAGCCGCAACTTCTTCATCGTTTTCGAAAAAATATGGTCCAATGATCCTTTCTGAAGTTATTCCACACCATACTGTGCATTTAAGTGGATGCATTGAGGTGAAAATGGGCCTCACTGCTCATTATGAGTTTGTTAATAAGCTCGTTGTTTTCTGGGCACAATTCTTAAAAACGGCGACTATATTGAATGCCTACTTGTACATCATTTTGTTTTAACTCAAAAACCTCGTTAACCCTAGCTAAGAACCTCGCCTGGTGGAAGTTTCAGGGTTCTCCTCCATATTTGCTTATACCCGAGCAATGTCCAGATAATTTTGACCTACACGAGGTGTTCAAGAACGCGGAAGATCACAGACAGCCTCTTGTTGCCGAAAACTAATCTGTAATTTCTCAGGCGCTAGTTGCATTTCGAACTGGAAAGAAATTTCGATATGATCTTTGAGTCTAAATAATCGAATGCTGACTTTCAAAATAAAATTTAGCAATTTTGGTTCTTTGTTCTGTGCTGAGTCTTTCCATCATAAATTTCCCAAGTTTTTTAAAGTTAATTCTAAAAAAAACGTAAAAAATACGTAAACAAAAAATATATTCACTAACTAAATTATAACTTTACTTATGCGCCCGCCCCCTTTATATATCTGAAAACACAACTAAGTAGACTAAGGGGCAAAAAGATGCGATATCAAACACAGCTTCCAATTCACAAATTATTTTCACTATAAAAAATATTTACTTGGATATGGATCAAACGAGTCACAAAGTGGGTTAACATAAAATGAACCAAAGTAACTATAATCCGGAAAAAATACGAAAGATCGTACAGTTCATAAGACTATAGTATATAGACAGACTTTAAAGATTATGTGGCAGAATTTCAGAAGAATCTCAGTGATTTTTGTTATAACAAAATATTATAATTTGCTCAAATCAAAGGTTTCTTAAAGTTTCAAATGAAAATTTTCAGAAATCCTCTGTGTTCGTGCATTATTTGGCTATTACCGATGGGTTATCAATTGAACCCTATTTGCTACGTACAATTTGTCAGATAAAACTCAATTGTGGGAAATTCAATTATTTTTCAAAAACTTCATGACACTAATCTAAAAATAAGTAGTAAATTAGATTTTTACCAAAATTGCCGATTTACCGGACTTACTATATTTTGTGCCATCTATTAGCCCGGATCAGTCTATTACTTTTTTTTACGAAGCAAAGTAATCATGAAAATTTTCTACCTCGAGATCTTATAAGATTTACCTTTCTCACTGAAGTTCGCAAAAGTGGGTTTCAAAAAGTACTCTGTATGTGCAGACTAAATGTTCGTGTCATCTTAACAGCGAGGGGATTGACTGATCGAAGTGAAATTTCATACTTAAGCTTTTCCTTAATTTGGGAAATCTTAGTGATGATGTTTGGCTGAAATCGGTCAAGCGGAAATGGAAGTTTCTATAGATTTCTCGTTTTTTGCAAATGTTTTAGAAAGAACTAAAACATTATAAATCCACTTTTTAACGATATCAACTTAGAACAACATCAACCTACATCCAAAATTTAAGCGGAAATGATGATTTTTAAGAAAAAACTTTTTTTAACTAAAAATTTATCTCCAGTTGAAGTAACTCAAATTCATTAAGTATGGTATTTTATATCTGCAAATAAAATTTGTTGCAGCTCCCCAATTCCGCACACAAACCTTTAAATAAGACTTACTTGGCAGCTGCTTTTCTTGACGTTTGATCTTATCGTATTTGGTCAGTTCAAATTTCGTGAAACAGCGCAAAATTAAAATTTTTGGGCTAACCAAAAATATTGTATTATTTTAACTATATAAAATTTAAAGTTATTCGGTTCAATGGATGTCGTGAAAAGCAGCGAATATTTTTTTAACTCGAAAATGAGTAAGTGTTTCGTAAAAAATGGTTGTGCTCTAACTTCACTTTGTTATATTTTACAGTCAGTCACAAAAGTTTACAAACACCACTAAAATTTGCATAATCGAGATAAATGAAACGAACTAAATATTGTAATATTAATTAAATAATATATTTAAACAAAGAAAATTATTATTGGAAAAAACATTAAAAAAAATTCAAGAAATTCATAAAATTTATATCACAACAGTCTACATACAGTAGATAAAACCAAACGGATCATATTCAGACACAGTTAAGAACTAAAATTAATATTTAGTTGGGCCACCGTTAGATTGAATCACAGCGCTTAGTTGCAGGGCATCAGGTTCTTAGTAACTTCTGGCCCAATTTCAGCCCATGCACTCGAAAGGACACTATTTAATGAATCCCTATTGGTAATCCTATATTTTTGGACTCGTTGTTCCAGTTCATACTAGATATGTTCTATAAGATCCGTTGACTGAGGAGGCGTATAAATTTGTTTCGGTACGTTCCATAGAAGCCATTGTCTTACTGCCATCGCCATAAGATACACTGGTTACTTAGTCCTAAGCATTCGACGGACGGTTGTAAATTGCTACGTGATATGTTCAAATACATTTCGTGATCCATATTACTTACTACAAATACCAATTTTCCGCTGCAGCCATATATTCTCAAACCATTGCATCGCAACTGCTGTGTTTAACGTTGTTATCCGTGAATGATAGATTTGACGAATATTTATTTGGTTAAAAAAATTTTACTAGCAGGTTTTAAGTGCCATTTTGAAATTCATAATCAAATTATACAAAAAAAAACAAGACGCGGGATCAATTTATGCCGTGTTTACGTATAAAGACAGGCTACTATATGCCAGTACCATAAAATTTATGAGGATATAAAAACTATAACCACAGACAAATTCACATATCTTATTTACCTCTCAGGAAATGGCAATGTCCAATCAATAAACAAAAACAACAGCTAATAACAAGTTAATTAAATTTTTGCGAAATGAAACAAACACATATGTATTTATCTCATTAATTTATTAAGTAAATATATCGTTAAAATTTCCCAACTCTTTCGAAAGCACAATACAAAAAAATCGAAACAAAATGTACAAAGATTTTGACATTAAGAATCAAAAACTTCTTGGTTGTTTTTGTAATAAATGAGTCCGTTTAATGGTAATAAAAATTTCACCTTGTTCAGTCCTAGGGTTTATTTTTTAATTCAATCCAAGCAAGCAAGCTTGCCGTAGTGTACACCGAGCAAAGGTTGTACTGGGTAAAATTATCCGGTGCGCATAGAGTAAAAAATTGTTTTTTACTTTGCACACTCTTCGTACACTGACATTAATTTCAGAGTAAAATTTGAAGAACCGAGTAAGCTCGGTGTAAGCATAGTTCACAAATAAAAACGCAGTGTGCAGAGTAAAATTACTCAGGTCGAATAAAAAAAGACAGAGTATTTTTTGACAGCGCACTGCTTGCTCAGGTTGAATAAAAAAATAGGCCCCTATTATTCAGTGGGGTAAAAATGATAAAAAATATCATGCTATTTTTTATCAGCCTTTGCCATAAACCGCACTCATTTATTACAAAAAAAAAACCAAATATATTTTTGATTGGGGCTGTCAAAATTTGTGTATATTTTATTTTAAATGATTTTGGTTATGATTTACATGGACAGTTTGCTCAACTTTAATATTATATGTTCGTATTAAATAGCAATAAATTAAAAGCAAACTTATATTTCAATGGATAGCGTATAATCATCAAACATATTACGAAATCGTGAAAATATTCACGAACTTCAAAGCTGTGTCTTGGATAAAATCAACAATTAAAATGTTTGTGTGTATTTATTTGTTTATTTTCGAATTTTCAAATGTTTTGACAGAATCAATTTATAAATATTTTTTCGATTTGGTTACTCACTCGGGTTTGACATAAAACTATACGGAGTGAAGTTAGATTCACAAAAAAATATCATGATAATTTTTATTATTTTGGTCGGGCTGAACACGTCGAGTGTATCCTAATGATATCAAATTTTACTAAAAATAATACTATAATACAAATTTACCGCCAAATTTATGAAAATTAAGGTTCTCCACATTGACCAGTTTGATTAATTTAAACATTTTACTCGTGTGTGTTTTCAGATTCGCACTTTAGCTGAAACCGAGACAACATTTTCACCGACGTTCATCAATCAAAATAATTTTAAAATAACAATAATCAATCTTTGATTTTGATATCATATTTGAACAAAAGTCTATAATTTTTCTTCTAGGGTATACACATACAATTGAAAGTTGCGGGACCATAAATTTATATTTCCACGTACCAATCATCACATTTACATCATACTACAACAATTTCAACAAATTATGATAAAACAGTATCGAAGCATATACAATCAAATCAAAGATTACACATTTATATGATGTAGTAATTCGTAATTCTAAACTCAAACATCAATCCCGAATTGTGATTCATTTGCAATTCAAATGGCCTAAATTTTGATATATTCCAATATAATGAAATTTTTTCCAAATTTTATTATGTGCTAAGGAAAATTAAATAAACAACATATACATAATATATTATAATATTATATTATACAATGTACGGTATAAGAAAAATGAATAACAAGTTTAACAATTTTGGTAATATTTGATTATCAATTTTATTTTACTTCCATGTATTTGATAAGAAAAATACATAAAATGACGAAAATTATCTTAAAAACAAACGAAAATTTTCCCAAAACACATTTTTTGTTTATCTTATTTTTATTTAATAAAATATTTTTTTTTCACTGTCAATTTTACTTACGACGTGTATTTATTCGATCGTATCTTGTTGTTGTATTGTAAAAATAAAATTGAATGTAATTGGAAAACAACACACGAAAATATTATGTGTTTAGTGAGACGCGCAGCAAAAAATTATGTTTGTGTATTTTTTAAATTAAACTATTATACATTTATAACGCAAATTGGTATTATTAAGTTAAAATGGTTTTTGTTACGATATCAACTAAATTACTAGTACGTGAGTCGGCAACCAAAAAAAATATATGATTGTGGTATAATTTGGGAAATGCGATCTTGTTGGATATCTGATAGATATATGGAGGCGTGCACAAAAGCACTTGACTAATTGGTCTGGCTCCTAAAATGTCGTAAAATATTTAGATATATTTCGAAACCAAAAATAATAATCGCAATTGGTGCTAAATAATAATGTTGACGTAATGGATCTAAACAAATTAAAATTGCGAATCAAATTATAATTTATGAGAATATTATTTATTGTATACAAAGCGCAGTGTTTGTGTTATCAAGCGGTCGTGAATAGAACTTAGATTTGAATTAAATATTGTATTTGTTGCATTTAGGGGCCACCACAGTCGAGTAATATCTAACAAATAACAAAAAAAAAAAAAAAACACTCAAATATAATATTCCAATTAAAATTTCGAACATTACTGTTACACTGCTAAAATCCGGAATTTATTGAGATAAATATATAAAATTAGACAAATTTAAACAGTTTGGATAGAATCCTTACTGGACAGCTTAGGTTTCTACAATTTGTTAAATTTCCAGTTTAGGAAGTATTTATAGTAAAAAATTTCAGAAATTATTGTAAAACACCTCTCACGTGGATTAAGGCGGATTCATTGTTGTAGTTCGTTGTGTTCGTTCCGTTTCTTTCATTCGGTATTTTTTCTGCAGTATTATTTTTTAGGTTCATTGTTGATGAAAAAACAAAACAAAAACACAAAATGAACAACGTACTTGACTACAAAATAAAAATATCGAAAATGTGTCTGTTTGTTTCTACTAGTATACTATATATCATGTCGTTTCTTTCTTGCCATGTTCCTTCGGTAAAAAAGTTGAAGATAAATCAACTTGATGAAAAAAATACCGTAGAAATAAAACGTCATTTGCGACAAATCCTATTGGTTTACAAAAAAGCATAACGAACGGAACGAACGGAATGAACACAACGAGCTACAACAATGAATCCGCCTTCAATGGCCATAATCAAATAGGCTATATTCCTTTTCTAAATGGAGGGAAGAAGAGTTCCTACAACTGTTTGAATAAATTTCGAATTTTACTAGTTTGGTTAGTTTAAATATTTTGTTAAAAGGGAAATCTCAGAGTTTGTTCTAAAATGCTGCTCTATTTATATGTTGACCATATGCCTGTGTAATAAAATGGGCCATATGCCTTTTCTAAATAGCGGATAGGAAATTTCGTACATGTTTTAATGAACTTACCTTGTTTGAGTGGTGACCGTATGTCTGGTCAAATCAAATGGTACATTCTCATTTTTGAATAGAGGGCAAGGAGATTTTCTAAATTTTTTTAATAAACTTACGAATTCGACTTTCTTGAGTAGTTTTAGTATTAAGGCTTAACAAAATTCTCAAAGTTTGTTCTCAAGTACGTTTTCCATGTAGAAAGACTCCCATGTAGACCAAATAAGTCTTTTATTTTCCTAAAAAGAGGAAGAAATCTCCTTCCTACAATTAACAAGAAAGAGAAAAAAAAATTAAATCTAAAAATAGAATTTTAAAAATAGAAAATAAAAAAAATTAATCTATTCACACTTAGATTGTAAATAAATAAGAATTATAAATAAAACAATTATTTAAATTAACAATTAGTATTTCAAATATGAAACTGTCAAAGGACTTATTAAAAATTTAGAAAATACGATTTTAACTTTTTTTTAAAACTGGTTTTTGATAAATTAAAATCAAATTGATCAATTACGGCATTGAAAGATTTTGCAGATCGATTAATGGGATTGTTGTCGCCATAGTTGGTTGGATGGTGTTTAAGCGCCAAAAATTGATGATTACGCAAATTCCTGCTTGGGACATTTATGGATATGTTTTCCAGGATGAAGGATGAATCAATGTGGCCGAGAAGGCCATTTCCGATAAAAGCGGCATCCAGAAGTAGACGCCTGTTTTCAAGCGTGTACATGTTATATTCTTTGCACCTTGCAGAGTAAGGAGGTAAACGAGCCACATTTTCGTAGAATGGTATGTTGTAATCATAATTCCAGCCAGTTTTCTTCAACAGGAATATAAGAAATTTTTTTTGTATGCTTTCGATTCTGTTCATGTGCACAGCGTAAGAGGGGCTCCAAACCGTTACAACATACTCTACTTGAGATCTTACATAAGCGTAATATAATGTGCGTATAGTATGTATATCTGTGAATTCCCCAGTCCACCGCTTGACAAAGCCAAACATGGAGTTAGCTTTAGCAATACAATTATCTATATGACGGTTAAAACTAACGTTTTCAACAAATGTGACTCCTAGATCAATAATCTCACGTACTCTTGGAACTTCCGCACCATTTATTTTATATGCTGAAGTTATTGGATATTTTTTCCGATGAAATGACATAATTTTACATTTGGTAATATTGTAAATATACATTTGGTAATATTGTAAATGATTGTGTAATGAATTTCGGACACATCACTCACTAAGTCTGTTGAGGTCATCCTGCAGTTTATCAACATCATGCTCATGTTTAATTGTGTGAAAAAATTTTACATCATCAGCAAATATTAGAACATTTATTGTTTGAGTATCGAGTGTTTGATTATCTTGGCTATTCTATCGATGAACACAATAAAAATCCAGGGTCCAATATGCGATCCTTGAGGGACACCAGAGGTCACTTTGATAACATTGGATTTCTCATTCCCAATTAAAACATATTGCAGTCGGTTTGTTAGATACGATTTGAACCAATTAATAAATTCTGTTGAAAACCCGAATTCGCGCAGACTTTGGAGTGCTTTGAGGTGGCATATAGAGTCGAACGCCTTGCTAAAATCTGTATACGCTACATCTATTTGATGATGATTTTCTATCTCATTTAACACTTTGTAGGTAAATTCGACCAGATTGGTAGATGTCGATGTTCCAGGCATGAACCCGTGTTGGTAAGTAGAGATGTGACGTATGTAGATTTAAAAACATTGCACACAATCAGCTCAAATAATTTAGGAATTGACGAAGATGTTGAAATTCCTCTATAACATGAGACATCCTCTCTCTTACCCGATTTAAAGATAGGTGTTATTTTTGAAATTTTCCATTTATCAGGAAACACGGCTGTGGTTATCGATTGGTTGAAGAGTTTGCAGAGTGGATTTGTGAAGCTTCTTGCAAACCTTTTTAATATAAAGGCGGGTATATCATCTGGTCCACATCCATCTCCAAATTCTTTTAAGGCTGATATAACATTCTCTTCATGTATGACAGGGGTAATAATAGAAGTATTGCTGTTGCCTATTTTATCAGTGTATTCTATATTATCACAAGGGCTAAATACTGATTGTAAAAATGCTGCAAACATGTCTGCTATCACTTTTGCGTCCGAAGAGCTGGTATTATGATAAGTCATATTGGATGGATATCCCTCGATTTCCCGTTTGGATCGAAAGTATTTCCAAAATTCTTTAGGATTTGATTTAATTTTTGTTTCAATACTTGCAAGGTAAGACCTGTACTTAAAATTGAAATAGACGTCAAATTCATCACTGCGCTGTAAAAAGGCTAGCTTGTCGGGTTCCAATCGAGATTTCATCATTTTAGTATATGCTTTACATTTACGGTTTTTTAAATTGATTAGCAGGTCATCGAACCACGGAGAATGAGTTTTCGGTGCTTTATTGTAAAAAGGCACATGGAGCTCAAAGCCTTGGTAAATGAAGTCATAAAATTTATCAACATTTTCGTTAACATTGTCAAGATTTAAAGTTAGATCCCAATTTGCTGCTTCTAATTAATTCTGCAGACCGGCGTTATTTGCCTTCTTGAAGTTGAATTTCATTCTTGGAAGGTGCTCAGATTTCCTCCGGTTACAGTAGGTTGTATCAAATACAAGGTTTTTGGTTGATAACGTTTACAACAAATGGATTCATTGATTCAGTTACTTTGAAAGCATCCTCCTCAGTAGTGAATACCAGATCCAGAAACCTATTGCTGCTATTAGCAATCATATTAATTTGGTTGAGGTTAAAACCAAGCATGGCATCGACGAATAGGGACTCTGCATCGCTATTGATATTACATGGAAGAATGCAGTTAAACTCCATGTCATGTTTCCAGTTGATATTCGGAAGATTGAAGTCGCCCAGTATAAGAACAAGATCCGATGAATTAGATGTTTTAAAGACTTCATCAATTGCATCGATGCAGCTGGCGTAGCAGTCGCAATTTGACCGAGGCGGTATATACACTGTATTTATAAATAGATATCGTTTGCCTATTTTTTATCTTCGCACAAATCTGCTCAAGTCTTGATGGAACTAATGTAACAGGAGAACTTTCTAGATTAGAATGTACAGCTATCAATACGCCACCGCCTGCCTCCTTCGTACTCTTTTCAGGAGTGCGATCACATCTGTAAACAATATAATTCTGCCCAAAGAATTCTGTACTATGAATACCTGGGTTGAGATAACTTTCCCCAATTACATATATAGGGTAGTTTGTTTAATGAACAAATTGATAGAATTTGGATGCTTTTGATGCCATTTTATTTACTTTCTGATAATAAATTGTACTTACATCTTTGCCTGAATTTTTACACGGTTTTGTAGATGGTTTGGTAGTATTTGGTGATTCATAAATAGCAGGACAACTGTTGTTAAAATGGCGCGCCCTCATCACTAACGAATGGAATAAATCATCTGCTACAGGTGCGAAATATTTAAATGAACACGTGTGCCTCGATATTGCAACTATTGCGTGTGGTAATCTACTGAAAAGTTTAATCGGATGAGTGTTTGTTCTGACGCATATAACATTTGGTGACGTTAGTCCTTGTGCCTCATGAATAGTTAAGACTTTACTAGAAGATGGTAAGGTAAGCCTGTCCATTAATAAGCGCGTATCAGCCTTGGTAAAAGTTAGATAATATGTATTATCAATTACAGGCAAGGATGATAAATCAGGTGGTAGTTTGAAGAATCCCATTGACACCTCTATAGGGTTTTTTGTACTGATATCAGGATAATATTCTTTTGGTGCTAATGTCACATCAACAGGACATCTAAATGTAATGTTTAGCTGATCTGAATTCGTAATAAATTTGTAGCATCGTAAAATTGAATATTAACATGGTGCAATCTGTCGATGAATGGAATAGTAGTGTTGGAGGTGACTTTAAATGATACTGTCAGAATGTTTAATATAAAACATTATTTCCATAACAGAGTTCTTATAGTAGGAATCTGCGCTAGTATCAGCATAGTATGAAGGAGATGAACCTGGCACATTGTTCTTAATGGTAGACTTCAAAAATCTGGAAGGCTCACCAGTGATCCAACGAGACGATAAAGCTCTTTCAAAAGACGATAAAGCTCTTTCTTGCTACAACTCCCTTTCTAAGAGGATTCTCCTCAATCCATTGGTGGTGTCCAACATACCTATGAAGGATAGGAAATCTGCATTTTTGACATCGGGATAATCGCTATACTTGTTTTCCTTGCTTGTTTCTTTATTTCATTGGTATTCTTCAGGTCAATATGAAGGTTGTCATTCCTAATCATGATTTAGCACACTCACAAAACACTCTCATACTCACACACAAATCACAATCCCTCGCAGCACTTTATTTTGGAAGCATTGTATCATTGGTACATTTAGACGCCAAAATAACTCCAAATTTGGATTTCATTGGTTCATTCTGGTTTTAGCATTTGCCTGTAGGGAAACTAATGGTTGTGTATTGAGAGCTTAAAATACCTACTCATAAGCCAGTACATTTTCCTATATTTGATGTTTAACTCTTCCTTTTTTTTGATGTGTTCTTTCTACCATTGCTTAGATCGAGGGTAAAGGCCAAGGTATTTAGCGGTATTTGAATATTGAATTTGCATATAAACGGAAATGTAGTTTGTAAAATTGACATATATTGATTTGGCTTCATTTAATAAGATGCTTTCGAGGTCACGATGCAGTTTATTTCAAGCCATTGGTGCCAAACTTTGTCGAAAGCTTGAGCTATATCTAAGGAAATACTGGAGACATCTTCTTATTCTCAAGTGCCTCCTGAATGACATCCATTATTTTGTGGCTTGTTCAACTGTAAGTGATTTTCTCTAGACCCAAATTGTAGTGGTTGAATTAAACATCTCTCTTCTGTTATCGGTGTGAGTCTGTTGAGCAACAGTTTTTTAAATATAGCATGACCTGAAGTAGTGATATCGGTCGATATGATTTTTTATCGTTTGCTGGTTTACCTGGTTTAGAAATCATTATTTCAGTTACCTTCCATTACCGTGGAACATATTTGAATTAGGTTACGCAAATCTTTCGCGGGGATGCTTTCCCGATTTTCCTAGTGTTTAAGTCATAACCTGGAGCTTTTCTTATACTTAAGTTGATACTGATTTCAGTTTTCACTTCCAATAAGGTTGCAAGTCTTATGCTAAGATAATCTATTTTTTTGCGGCAGTTGTATTTTTATTTGCTAATTGTCTCGGCAATGGTTAAAAAGTATTTTAGAATTTCAAATAAGCAGCAAATAGTGAGGCTTGTTGTTGTTTTTAATTTGTTGCAATTGCGGATATTTTTGTGTTGAGGTACATGAGTCTGTTGCCAGTTTATACGAGCTTTCCTTTTAACTAACCTCAAGAAAATCGGTGTAATCTTCGTTTACGAGGGTTGCCTTTTATATTTCGGGATTGAACAACCCTAGTGTTGCGATCTGGCCTGACAACTCTATCGTAAAGTTTGACATTTTTGAGATTATACGTACTCAGAACGTTTTGACATTCGAGCGCTATTTGTGTTGTTTACAGTACTCATTAACTCAACATCTCGGCGAAAAAATGGAATTAAATCGTGAACATTTTCGTGCGATTATTTTTTACAACTTTCGACGTAGATTAAGGCAGCAAGAGTGCATGGGTGAACTTAATTCAATTTTTGGCGATGAAGCTCCATCAAGGACCAGTGTTTATCGATGGTATGGTGAATTCAATCGAGGTCGTGGTTCATTCCAAGACGAATTTCGTGAAGGTCGTCCAGAATCAGTTATTGTTCCGGAAACCATTGATGCTGTGCGCGAACTGATATTGCAAGATCGTCATGTGACCTATCGTGAGATTGAGACAACCTTAGGCATTAGTGGGACCAGCATACATTCAATATTGCATAAAAATTTGAATGTCAAAAAAATTTGTTCGCGTTGGATCCCACACAATTTGTCAATCGCTCAAAAAAAGGCTCGTGTCGATTGGTCGAAAGAAAAGCTTAAAAAATACGATCGCGGTGCTTCAAAACACGTCTATGACATACTAACAGGTGATGAATCGTGGATTTACGGGTATGAGCCCGAAAGTAAACAGCAGACGACTGTATGGGTGTTTCAAGATGAGCCGAATCCAACAAAAGTTGTTCGCGCACGAAGCACGTGCAAGCAAATGATCGCCTGTTTTTTCGGAAAAAATGGACATGTCGCAACCGTACTACTAGAACAACGCAGAACAGTCAATTCTGAGTGGTACACAACCATTTGTTTGCCAGTTGTCTTCCAAGAAATCAGGAAAACCTACTGCCGAAGACGATCACTCTTCACCACGACAATGCGAGCTCTCACACATCGGCTCAAACAACTGCATTTTTGAGCACTCAAAACATCGATTTGATGAGTCATCCGCCGTATATTCCTGACTTGTCACCAAATGACTTTTTTTTATTCCCGTACGTAAAAAACAAACTGAGAGGTCAACATTTTTCGACCCTGAAGAAGCGGTTGCTGCGTTCAGAATACATGTTTTGGAGATACCTCAATCAGAGTGGAAAAAGTGCTTCGACAATTGGTTCAAACGCATGCAAGTGTATAGATCTTTATGGGGAATATTTTGAAAAACAATAAAGCGATTTTCGATGATTAATATTTGTTTTTGTTCTCTAATCCCGAAATATAAAAGGCCGTATTGATCGTAATCCTTTGTCAATGCATAGGAAAAATTGGATCATTCTGGTTTAATCGATGAACATAACGCTAACTATACGAGATTTCTTATGACATGTACATACATCTTCGAAAGAAATATTGTATCCACCCAACAGACAAAGATATAGTGGAAATAGTCGAGGTTGTGTAATTGGTTTTGCCCAATGTACATAGGTGTACAAGTATGAAATGCGGATTAAAGTTTTCAATAAAAAACAAGTTAAAATTGGAAGCATATTAAATTTTTTTTCATTAATTCACCCATGCGTGACCCATACGAATCCGACTGAAGGCTGCATGCACATTTACCATTTGACAACGACCATACCATGTTTAACATACCGGTATTCGTTCGATCACCGAAGTCAAGCAACATAGGGCATAGTTAGTACTTAGATGGGTGACCGCTTGGGAACACTATGTGTCGTTGTCTAATAAAAAAAAATGAGGTTAAATTTTGGAACGCATTAACATGTTCGTATTGAAATATTTTGTATTTCTTGTTCTCTTTGCGTAGTTTTGTTACACTCGTTAAAAATTTTTGTTGTTGTTTTTGCGAGTGAACAAGTTTGATGACCGATGATTTTCGTTTTTTCTGGTTATCGTATAATTTTGTAACCTGCCTTGTCTCTTATTTACATATTTACTTGCAAATTTAATGTAAAAATGTGTTTCAATGTGTATGTGGGTGTGTAATGAACGTGCATGAATGAAGAGTATATAACAAATCAGATAACTGTTTAATCAGTGTCTATGCAAGTGTATGTGGCCGTCTCGAAATGTAGCAGTGCACCTAGAGTACTACAAGCCACACTGCTTTAAAAATTTTGCTATATGACGTCAATTTGTGTCGGCAGTTCTCTCTTTGGCTATTATAGGCAGCACTAAAATTAAAAAGATTGTTTTGATTTTTTTTTGTGTTTGCTGAATATGACTGATACGAAAAAAAATGTACACAAACAACAAGAAAAATATTTTAATTATTTGTTTTAAAATTGAATAAAAAGCTATTGGTAAAAGTATTAATTCATAATATTATTATCAAGTTATGCATTCTAAATTGTGTAAAATGTGTGAATACGTATAAAATGTGTACACATTTCGTATAATTTACAAGAAGACATAACCTTACTTTTAACACTCGTACAAAAAATAAAAAAATCTGTTTGTTTTCGTTTTTTTCTTTTTATGAACATGACTGCCGTCTACAGTTCAAAGAGTGAACTATAGACATAAATTTAATGACATAGCAAGCAGTGTGGCCTGTAGTATTCTAGGTGCACTGAATGTAGGGACTTTATTTGTACGTATGTGGAAAGTAAACACGGAGAGAAGCTTTCGTGCAAATGCTCTGGATTTTTTTGGAGAGTTTTTTGGCTTTATTGGTTTGTATCTTGTATCAGGTGCGGCGGATAAATGAATTTTCATTCTACTGGGCATTGACTTTGTTTGTATATATATTTGGTGAATTGGTTTTTGTTTTTGGGGTGGTTTTCGTTTGGAGACTTGCCATTTTCTGTGGTGGTGTCTTTTTTAGTCTGGTTGGAGTGTATCGTATGAAGAGTGGTAATTTCGTTTGTTTTTCTTGTCTATTGTACGATAGTCATTGGATTAGGGACGTCGTAGCGGAGAATTGTGAAGTTCTGAGTGAAGAGTTGCTTGAGAGTAAGGGGTACTTTATCAGAATGCAGGATGGATGGACGGAGTTTGTGCTCGGGTGACTGGGGGGTTTGTTTCTCCGTCACATGTGCGAGATGTGGATGGGTGGGGTCTGCATTCGTGCAATTTGGGCCTGCATACGTACAAGCCGTGTATTTTGTCCGGCTTCTACTTGGTCGCATTTTGACTTACTAATAATAATATATTTTAAAGTGTTAAAATTTCTAAATATTTTAAGATTCTTAAGCCGTCTGAGATAATGAACATTAATACTATATTTTATTTATTTATAGTTTCCAGATTGAACAGCTATCAATACTGAGTTTTATTATTAGAAATTAATAAATTATAATTTGTACATAAACGTTTTAATCCCGGGTTGAGTTGGTTTAGATATATATTTTGTAATTAAGAATTTCCTTCCTTATAAGCTCTTCCAATAGATTTTACTGGGTGTAAAGCTTCCAAATTGATCGTGTTTGTTAACCGCCATTTTTGGTTTCAGATCGAAATTAGTTTGTTTCAAGAACTGCATTGAAGTGACAATTGGCGTCGCTAGGAATATAATAGATTTCCACTATTAACCAGATAATAAATTTTTAATTATAGGTCGAATTGTAATTACAATTTAATTGTAATTTTTCTTATTTTAATTTAATTTAATTATATATTTAAGATTTAATTTGTCCCACGACAATTGGGTTACAAATTTTATTTTAATAAATTAAATGACTATGGTTATATGTAGCATTGAAGTGTCGGTGGAGGGAAACTTTATGGGTTGATTTATTTTTTGGCTTGGAGGTTACACAATAAAATTTATCATTAGACAAATATTGATACTTAGATGTGGTTTTGTATTTTTGGGATCATGGCACTTCTTTAATTAGATTATTTGCTAATAACTACTTATTACTAGTTCTGTCATCTTACAGATTCCTGATTAGCTTAATAGTTTTATTTAATTCTGATTGGGAATAAATTATAATGTGTTAATTTGTTTAGGTATTGGAGATTCTTAACCTGTGACACATTCATTATTTATATATTACCTTATAGATTCAGATTAGCTATTTTTAAAAACAGATGTCTTTGTTTCATTTTTATTTTTATTAATAAACATATTGGTTTATTAGGCATGGTAAGGGATTCGAATAAGGGATCCATCCGTTTGATACTACAATATTTGGATTCGATTTATTTTATTTTATTTGTTTTACGATAATCAAATTATAATTAATTTAGTTATAATAATCATTACATTACATTTATTCTATTCAAGAATAATTTAATTATATCGTACAAAATAAGGAATCTCTAACGCATAATAGTGACATTTTATTTCAGGAAATTTACCATTAAGAGGCCAACATTATTGATTATCAATTTTTTAAGATGCTGTAATAAAGGTGTGTGGCGGGCCCGGCGTCGCGACATTGACTGATTCATTTTTTTTTTAAATTAAATAAAATTTAATCCCTCATAATAATGAAATTTTATTTCAGGACATTTACTAATTAATCAATTACTTTTTAGGATGTTGATTGCTGTTTATTTATATCCCGAAAAACAAAAATAATTGTGCCGTCTTGTGCTTTACTAACTATTGACTACTTAGGTGTCTGTAACCGGGTCAAGTCTATCATACCTAACAACCTTTCCTATCCCTCCATCTTGTTATATGTAAAAGGGGTGTACGGTAGGCCCGGCGTATCCGGGATCCTTGCTTAGTCTTGGCCGTACATTCTAATCAATCAATCAATCAATCAAATTAATTCACCCATGCGTGACCCATCAATGCAAACAAGTGGCAGTCGGTATGAGCCAAGCCTGCAGAGTTAGCCGCATGCAAGGTACAACTTCTTAGCTGAGTGATTTTAACGTGCCGCGAACAGGTTTTGCGCGTATGTGATGGGGCATTGTTATTGAGGAAAATGTCGTTGTGTTGCCTCTTTCGGTATTCTGGCGTTTTTTCATGCAGCGAACAGCTCAAGCTGGTCAATTGTTGTTAGTAACGTTTAGTATTAACCGTTTCTCCAGATTTTAACAGCTCATAATATACTACGCCCCGCCCCTCTGGTTCCACCAAACAAAGAACATCGTTTTGGTGCGCCTGAGGCCACCCATGATTTTTTGCGCTTGGGATTCTCAAAATAAATCCACTTGTCATCCCCTGTAATTATACGATGCAAAAACCACTTAAAATGTCACATGTGTTTTTGCGCTTTTCCATTTGCCCGTCGTTTAATTCATGTGGTACCCATCTACCGGTCTTCTGAATGTTTCCCATCTCTCGTAGTCGATTGGGGACAGCTTCTTGACTAACGCCAAATCGCTCGGCGAGTTGTTTTTGAGTAAGCGAATCATCTTCGTCCAACATTGCTTGCAATTCCACATCTTCGCATTTATTGGAGGTTTTCCACGTTCGTTGTCTGCAATATCGAAGTCACCACTTTTGAAACGCCGAAACCATCGTTCACACGTATCTTGCGATGAAGCATGTGCACCAATAGGCTTCTTGAAGTAATCGGTATGATTCAGCAACAGTTTCTTCAAATGAAAACAACAAATTAAAACTGTCCGCGAATGCTCTTTGTTCGGTATAAATTTCAACCTATTGAACACAACAATACAACACTATTTCACACTTTTCCAATTTATCACTCCGGCGCGTCCAACACTTGTTGATGACACAACAAAATAGTGCAGTGTCAAATTTGTATAGCAAAAACTGCATTGGTACACGATCTGTTGTCTGAAATCCGCATTTCATACCTGTACACATGGTAAATTCAGCTTCACCGTATACCACAACATTTATTATCCAGCAAGAACTCGTTTAACATTTTGCGTTTAGTACGATTGTGAACCGATGAACTCGTATTATGCGAGTAGATCATGTTTGATCATTGTCTAAATTTTTTTTCTGATTTTACATTTTCTTACGTATTGATGTTAATAGTTTGACAGCTGTAAGTTTGGACTAAAAACTTAACTTAAAGCAGTGCCTATGTATGTGTATACGGCCGTCTTTCATTATATACGCTTTGTATGTATGCAGGCCCAAATAATGTAAACACGAAAAAACACTTTCATACGAATGCTATGAAAATTTTCTGTTCAATATTTTTTTTTGACTTTATTTATCTATATCTCGTAATTGCGGCAAAAAATTAAATTTTCATTCCCCTGAGCACGAGCTTTGTTTATTTTTCATTATTTTTGGTAAATTGTTTTTTAATTTTAAGGTAGATTTCATTTAGAATTTTACCATTTTCCGGCATGCTGCCTTTTATTTGTTGAACGTCGTATAACACACGATTCAAAGTTTGTGTGTATGCAAGAAGTGTATTCAACAATCAACCATAGTGTCTATGTTTGTACATAAACGCAGTGATTGTTGAATACTCTTCTTCCATACACACAAACTTTGAATCGTGTGTTATACGACGTTCAACAAATAAAAGGCAGCATGCCGGAAAATGGTAAAATTCTAAATGAAATCTACCTTAAAATTAAAAAACAATTTACCAAAAATAATGAAAAATAAACAAAGCTCGTGCTCAGGGGAATGAAAATTTAATTTTTTGCCGCAATTACGAGATATAGATAAATAAAGTCAAAAAAAAAAATATTGAACAGAAAATTTTCATAGCATTCGTATGAAAGTGTTTTTTCGTGTTTACATTATTTGGGCCTGCATACATATAAACCGTATTTTTTATATTTTTTTTCTACTTGGCCGTATACATACACGCAGTGCTTAAAGCTATACACTTTACTGCAGATGTTTGTCATTTTTAGATTTTTTTCGAAATTGTGCTAAATCAGCTAAAGCACACTAAAAATTATATTTTTCAAATCATTCCGTTCATAACGCAGATATGGTCCAGGGGTGATATTGTTGGTACTTAATAGTCCTTTTTCGATTCTTTGGCTGTGAGGAAAGAACTTTGATACTTTCGAGTAATTTTTACTACTTTTGAGAAAATTCATGAAATATCACTCGTAATTGGCTTATAATACAGACATCTTTCGAAGAAGAAAAAATAACCCTAGGTCAATCCAGTTGGTTTAATCTAGAAATCAAATGGAAGAAACATTATTCAAAAAGAAAGCTCTACTTCAAAGCTATTAATACAACTTAATGCTCTTCAGCGCGAAATGCTTAAATTTCAAAATTTGGAACGATCACCAAATTTTGAAACTTTTTATTAAAATTGTTGTTAGTGGGAGACGCAGACTTACATTCTAAAAGATCTGCCTCTGATTCTTATGTTTTAGCGGTTAATTGTTTTGGCTCGTGTAACACATCAGAATTATAGAGAACGATCACAAAATTTTTACTCTTTTCAGTGTTTAACCAAACAGAAATTCTTAATATTTTTGCATCGGTATTTTAAAAGCAGTTTTTAAACGTTAAGTTATAATTTCTCGTAGAATTATTAGGCGAGATTTTTTGATGTCAATCCATAGTTGCAAAAATTGAGTAATAATTTTAACCGGCCTCCTTTGCCCAGATACATATTTATTTAATTTTGAATGAATAGAACAATTTGTTTATAATTAGCAAGCTAAGCTGGTCGTGTTTGTTTTTGCGCATGATATTTAATTTACATTATTTTTTTTTTGAATTTTCATTTTAATAATATTTAATTGTTTAGTTTAATTGTAATTCTATAACATATTACTAATTGTGTGTTATATAGTGTAAATAATTGTTTATAATTGTTAATATTGTATATAGTGAAATTTTGGTCGTTCCATTCAATTTGTGATCTTTTTGGGTGTTACTGAATTTTTTATAATATTGCTATAAATTATTTAAATTATGAATTGCTTTAAGTGTAAAAAACTTAGTAGAGGTGATACATTAGACATTAAATGTGGTGGTTTTCGTTGTGAACGGTTTCACAAAAAATGTGTGGGTTTAACTGACTACGATGTTGAATTGATCAGTAGAGATATTGGCATACAATTTATTTGTGATGAGTGTTCCAATAATTTTGAATTTTTGAAAAGCAAATTGGTGGAAATTTTAAAAATTGTGGAAGTTAATAAGGCGAGCATAAAATTAATGGACGTTAAATTAAATAATGTGGCGGATTCAGTTCTGGTAATGAATAATAAAGTAACCGCTAATTCAGCTGTCGTTAATTTTAGTGAGAAAGAGGCATCGTCGTCGTCGTATGCGGATATCTTAAAATTATCGGTTCATAATAATCCGAAGAGTGTTTCAGCTGATACGGTTTCTAAGGTGTTTCAACAAGGAATAAAACAAGTTGTAAATCCTGCTAATCTAGCTGTAGAGTTAAATAGTGTTTAGGGGCAAACAATTAATAGTGTTACGAGGTTGGGTAACTTGCCGTTTTCTTTGCCTTTGGATTCATCATCTGCTGTATCTACGGCTGTCAATCATTTATCTATAGTTGCTGATACATCTGATTGTGCAAATTATGTTGCACCTGTTATTAAACCTGCAAGTCTTGACTTTAGTTCCACGTCTGGTGTATTAAGCAAATCATTTTGTGGGACTAAGTGCTATTCGGAAAATTTTGGCGTTAAAACGATTATGCCGAAGTTCTGGTTGCATGTATCAAAATTTAATACTGATACATCTGAAGATGATATTTTGTTGATGGCAAAAACATGTTTGGATACTAATTTTTGTAAGGTGTTTAAATTGGTGCCTAAGGGAAGAGACATTGGCTCCTTACATTATTCTTGTTTTAAATTGGGTTTACCTGCGGAATTACGAGATAAGGCTCTTGATCCTGATATTTGGCGTATTGGAGTTAATATTCGGGAATTTAATAATGTAAATTTTCGTGCAAGGTTGCCTCATCATACGAAATTTCGGATTCCAGCTGCAATCAACACGTTAATAGTTTAAATTTCCTTTCATGTAACATATGTAGTGGTATTACTATTCCAAGTGATAATCTGCAGGTAAATATTGGTTCTTGTTTAAGGTTCGGCCACTTAAATGTTCGAAGTCTAGTAAAGCATTTTGACGACGTTACTGTTTTATTAAATGAGTACAAAATTGACTTCCTTGCGTACCCATCTTAGCTGTAAAATTTTAAACAAGTCACTTCGTATCATTAATTATAATATTATTCGTTTTGACCGAATTAATAATACGCGATGGGGTGGGGTTGCTATTTATTATCGATCTGTATTAAATATCAAAAAAAATATTCTGCGGTGCCTTTGGTAAAGTAGAAATTTTAGTTTTTAGCTTACGGAACGTATTGGTAAAATCCTTATAATTATTATTTACAATCCTCTACCTGCTTGTGCTTGATGTTAATAATATTCAGTTGATTTTTTTACAATACCTATCACAGTATGAGAAAGTTATTTGTTGTGGAGATTTTAATTTTAACATGTTGATAAATAATAAGTTAAGTGATTGCTTGAGGTTACATAGCGTGTGCTACTTACCTTTTCATCCTACTAGATTAGACAGCAGTTTATTAGATTTAATTATTTTATATGTGCCCGATAAATGCAATATAATTTCTTTTGGTCAATTAGCAGTTCCTGCCATTTCGGATCATGACTTGATTTATGCTTGCTACAAGTTCTGTCGTACTAGAGACAAAATTAATTATTCTATAGTTGATTATAACGCTATTAGCTATGAACATTTTATAGATCAGTTCTTTTCTTTAGATTGGAGTGGAATCTATTTTTATAATGACATCAATGATATTTGATGAATTTAGTTGATGAATTTAATTCATATGTATTACAGTTAGATTCTGCTTGTATACCTCGGAAACGAAGTATTAAAAAATGCCCTACTGCTCCTTGGTTAAATGTAAAGATTTTGGACTTAATGGCGCGTAGAGATTTTGCTCACAAGAAATATAAAAGATCCAAATTAGTGCTTGATTGGGAATCTTTTAAATTTCTTAGAAATAAAACTAATGTTTGCGTCAATCAAGCGAAAAATAAGTTTTACTTTGGTAATATGCATAATCCTAAACTTACATGGAACAACTTAAAATTGCTTGGTATTTCATGTTCGTCTACTGTAGGAAATATTACTTTTTCTGCTAATGACATTTTGGACGGTATAAGTAATTTTAGTGAATCGTTATGCGTTTTGCCTTTGCCGGATTCTGATTTTTGTAATTTTAATGGTTATACATTTTCATTTGATTGTGTTGATGAGCTTATGGTACTGAATGCCATTAAGGCTATTAAATCAGATTCAATGGCATATGATATGGTTGATTTCAAAATATTAAAATTATTTATTGATTTGTTTTTGCCACATATCACATTCATCGTTAACCAGTGTTTAACGAAATCAGTATTTCCTGAGTCATGGAAAGTGGTTTCTATTATTCCTCTTCCTAAGAAGGATGTTATTTCCACTGTTTCTGACATTCGTCCGATAAGCATTTTGCCTGCCCTTTCCAAGGTTTTGGAAAAAATTATGCAAATTCAAATGCTTGAGTACCTTAATTTTTTTGATTTTCTTTGCAAATTCCAATCGGGATTCAAATCTGGTCATAGTACTACAACCGCACTTATTCATATAGTTGATGATATTTCTGCTACCTTAGATAAATGTAACTCATTTGTGATTTTAGTACTTTTGGACTTCTCTAAAGCTTTTGACTGTGTCAATAATACGCAATTGCTTCAAAAGCTTATGTTGTATTATAAGTTCTCTAATTCTGCTATTTTATTGTTACATTCATATTTTGATAATCGCAAACAATTTGTAAAGCACGGTGATGATATTTCCGTCCTACGGGATGTTTTTGTTGGTGTTCCCCAAGGCTCAATTTTAGGTCCTTTACTTTTTTCTATTTACATTAATGATCTACCCTGGTTTATTTTAAATTGTCGTTATCATTTTTATGCTGATGATTTGCAATTGTATATTGGTGGGGACTTGTCGAATTTAGATGAAATTGTGAGTTATCTGAATTCCGATCTTAACAGTGTTTCGCTATGGTCCAAGAATAATGTGCTTACCATAAATCCATCTAAAAGTAAAGCATTATTTTTCTCCAAAAATAGCTCCCATGGTATTTTACCTGAACTCTTCTTGAACAATGATACTATTTTATTTGTTCCAGTTGTCAATAATCTAGGGCTTATCATGAATTCTAAGCTGGGATGGAATGATCATGTAAGTTCGTTGTGTCAGCGTGTTAATTATAGTTGTACTCGTTGAGGTTAATAAAAAAAATTTGTCCAGCTGACTTACGGATATACTTGGTGAAAAGTTTGGTTATACCAATTTTCTCATATTGTGATGTGATATTTTCAAATTGTGATAGTTCGTCAAAACGTTTGCTTCAGATTTCTTTTAATAATTGTGTTCGTTATGTTTGTTTTATGTGACCTAAAGAAATTTGATCACATTTCTGAAATTAAACGTTCGGTTCTTGGTTGTGACTTGTTTGAGTTTTATAATTTTAGGACCGCTCTATTTATTTTTCGTGTTATTAAATCAGGATGTCCTTTGTATTTGTTTGATAAATTGTATTTCTCCAAATCACTACGAACACAAAATATTAACTTACCTGTCAATAGAACTAATATTTATAATAATTCGGGGTTAACAAATGCGATTGTCACTTGGAACAGTTTACCATCTGCGGTGAAAAATTTAACCTCTGTTAATAATTTTAAAAAAGTTTTATTTAATTTAATATTGGATAATTAATTTTTGCTATTGTTATTGCACATATTTGGTTTATTGTTGTTATTATTTTTGAACGCATTATTTCCATTGTTTTTAAGATGTTAAATAATTGTTATTGTTATTGTGTTTATGTGCAAAAGCTTAGGCTTACACATTATAATAAAACATTATTGTTATTATTATTATTATTAATAGAACAAAAATTTGTGGTGCGGTTTTAACAACGGGAATTTTTTGTTAACGTCTCAGAAGTGGTGATATTCCATTGCGACTAGGGCTTGTAATCCCGGGATTCTGGTATTTTTCATAATCCCGAAATCTCGGGATTGTCAGTTCTTAATCCCGGGATTTCGGGATTATGTACAATGTACATTTTTGTCTATAATTTTAAAATTTTGTGAATCTAAGAATTTATTATTTTACTTTGCCGAGTGTAGTGTGCGGGATAATTAATAAAGCTAAAATTAAAACAATGCCATTTTAATTCATGTAAAATTAGTTTACATATTTTTGGTACACACTGTACACCTTTACCAATACTTGTGCACGCAAATAACAAATCGAAAGCAAAATGAAAAAATAAAAAAAACAACAACAGATTTTTCGTATCACTGTCAAATTCTGGGAAAATTATTTTATTTTATGAAATAATTCTTAGAAACTTCAATCGTTGTGGAAATTTGTTAGCATAATTGTTCAGTCTAATTTAGTTATTATTGGGTATTAAGGTGTTTTGTTTGGAGCATTGAAGCATTGGAATATTCTTAAATTGTGAAAGGTAAGAACAATAATTTTAAAAGCAAATAACTTTCATTTTTCAAAGCGAAAGTAAAAGTTAGTGCAAATGTTTATGCTATATACAACTTTTTTCATTTTTTATTAGATTTAGATTATATTAAAAGTAAAAATTAAATAACCATGTCGTATACTGATTTTACAAACAAAAGTTATTCAGGTATTTGGAAACATTTTCTACGGGATGAAAAATACAGACGGCGATGTGTAAATTGCCGTTCTGTAAAAATATTTTAAAAATCGGGGGTGGCTCGACAAAAGGACTCCATAAACACATGTTGTTGACACATTTTTCGGTTTTGGAAAACGAACAAAAATCTCATCTTGCTACACTTACTCGCCTAACAGTATTTGATGGGCATTCATTTAATGTTATTTGTTCTTCAACAGATTTACGTGCTGGCCTAACTGCCTTGGGATTCATAAATCTGCCAACGTCAGTAAACACAATTCGTAATCATGTGATAGAGTACAGCACAAAAATAAGATCCGCTATAATTCATCAAATTAAAGAAAAGTAGAAACAGAATTCGGGGCCGGAGAGAGGTTTTCCTTGTCTTTCGAAGAATGGACGTCACTTCGAAATCAGCGCTATATAAACATAAACGTTCATGGACAAAATCCTCAGTTCTGGAGTTTAGGTTTAGTATGAGTAACAGGTTCAATGCCGGCAGAAAAATGTATTGAGCTACTAGAAAAAAAACTTAAAGACCATAGTCTTGATTTACACAAAGAAATTGTAGCTTTAATGACGAATGGAGCTGGTACTATGAAAAAAGTTGGAAGGTTTTGCTCGCTAATAAACAAATATATTTTGCCCATGGTATACAATTTGCGGTAACATAAGTGTTGTATAAAAAGGGGGAATACCCCACAAATCTGCCAGATTGTGAAGATGAATTCTTAGAGTGATTCGCTCGAAGAGGAAATTGAGGAGGATTTACTGAACCGCATTTACGATGATACAAATAAAAGGCTTCAATGTGAACTAACAGAAGTTCATTATGGGCCAATCATCAAAAAGGTACAAAAAGTGATTATTATATTTAGACGATCACCTACCAAAAACGATATCTTGCAGAAATATATAAATGCTGAGTTTGGAAAACAAATAAAGATTTTACCAAGTAAAAAACTGTATACAAAACGCATTAATTAAATATTGAGCCAGTCCGAGATAATTCTAAACTTCTGACACGTGATGAACTAACAACATTATCAGAGATAATTACATCTCTAGTTCCAATAATAGCAAACATGGAAGCACTTTGTCGTCGGGATGCTGACCTGTTCACAACCGACATTGCTATTAATTTTATGCTTAACAAATTGAAAGACGCCGACAATAACATAAGCAAGAAGTTACATGCAGCTATAATGATTCGTATGCGCGAACTGATTTAAGTAAACTTCTGCAATACCATCGCAATGGTCGAAGCAGCGTTCACGTTGAGAGAGAAATAATTACAGTTCCTTCTTCATTTAAATGTTGAAAACTTTTGGCAGAGTTGCTGGATATGCTAAATGCTTCCAATCCTACTACGGTACGAGCATTACTTGCTTCAGATGCGCTAGATTTATTGACTAATAAGGAACTTATAATGGAACCTTAGTTCGTAAGTAGTCGTCTGAGTATTGAACATGAACTCAATCGTGTTATTAAAGAGGGACAAATACCAATTCAGCCACTCAGACATGAGACGTTATTGTCAAAAATACAAAAAGAAATGACACTATTTGAAAATGGGGGTAGACGTGATGATTATTTAGAAAGTGCTCATTCATTTTTAATAGCTGTAAACCCGATAAATGTCGAATCTAAGCGGGCATTTTTGGCTGGACTATACTGTACAAAAATTCGAAACTGTTTGGGCGATGAAGCTTTGGACGCGTTGTGCTTTTTGAAATCATATTTCAAAAAAAATATATATATTTTATTATTTTTAAACTGAATTTTTTATGTTTTCCTTTACAGCATTGAATTGTCTTATTTAATAAATTTGTTTTTGTTTAAACATGTATTTATTTTATTCTAGTCTTATGTGAATATTTAATATTATAATGATCCCGGGATTAATCTCGGAATCCCGGGATTAATAATTTTCAATCCCGAAATCTCGGGATTGAAAAATACATCCGGGATTGCAAGTTCAATTGCGACAGCTGATTCACTACTTGTTAGTAAAATAAGATCTCCAACGTGAAACCATTTAGGTTAAGCCAATGTTTCTCATTTGAGACTACCATGTAGGTAAAGATGATCGTGCCTACAGTAGGATTGAGTATTCAAAGCGATCCATAATTATTTGGGCCACCCTTATACTCCACTGAGAAATCTGTGGAAATTTCTGACGGGAATAAATAATAGAAAATTTGAAAAAACGATTAATGTAGCCGCCGAAAAATTCGAATGTTATAAAGAATTTTAAAGCAAATTATATTCTGCATAAGGAAATTTCCACTGATTTGAAGAATACGCTCCCAGATACTACTTTCATGTTGGATTTAGTACTCTGTTCCTCAAAATTTTAGTGCTTTTGATTTGTTGTCCAAATCATACCTGATGTACGTCAATACCTTAAAAAAATTTGGGTTCTAAGATACCTTAGAATTCGCCGATTTCCAACCGAAACAATAATTTTCAAGATTGTCGACATATTTTTTTCGACGCCTTTTCTTCATACATTATCTACACATGTAGAATATTAAATAACTACGTGGTTTAGAAAGTCAGCACAACACAGCATAAGAAAATCGAACGGAGCAGTAAAAATTGACACAAATTTCGCCAAAAAATTATATTTAGCCGCAACGTCTATTTTTGAACGAATTGATTTGTAAACAATCAAAATTGTGAGAAACCTGCACATAATTGATGCCCTTAAAGGCAACATAACGAACGCCATCCAGGAAATTCAGTCAAATCATGGAAAATTTGATCTAAGAAAACCCGTGGCGTACATTGGAACGAGCTTATAATCCATACTTAGTGCCATCTTGATGAAAGACCCTTTCCTTTTTGAAAGACCCGTTATAACATTAGTGTTGGACGAGGACTATCTGGGCTAACTTCACATACATGCTTTTAAGTTACTTATTTTATTGCAATGAAAATTTGATGATAAAGGTTACAATAAACAGATTTTTTAAACTCCAGTTAATTAAGACTAAACGTTAATATAATTAGCGGTATGTACTCTACGTGATTGGTTTAACATAAAGTAGAAAAGCTCTTTTCTTGAATATTCACTTTCAAATTAACTTTTAAAACTATGTGTTTTCGTATAGTAGTTAAGAACAAAAAATATCTTTGGAAACAATAAACCTGTAAAAATGAATTTTTCTTTGAAATTTAATTATTGTTGTATAAAATGAAAATAAAAGATTTTTTAATTAGAAAAATTACCCTACCTATTTTCTTGCACATACAAGCATAAGAAAATTTATTGGAACTATGTTTACTTTACAAAAAAAAAAAAAAAAAAAAGAATTTTCACTTCACTAAATTTCAAATAATTTCCTTTATCTTACATACAATATCATAATTAAATGAAACTTGTTCTTTGCTATAATATAATAATTTTCATTTAATTTTCAATAATTTATCTACTTCATGGAATAACCAAACCATTAACATTCCTTAGGTGAGTAATATAGAAATAAGTGGCACAAAAAAGGTGAAAGAAAATTATATTATCATGTACCTTATTTTCCTGTACACCGACACCGGCATGCCTGCTCTTGAGTAAGGATATTTTTGAAACATTTTAGTAGACTGCGTATAGATATTTGCAGAATATGGGTCGGTAATGTACTCCGCCAAGACCAAAAACTTTTATTCTTCAACTTTAAGACACATTTAATCAATTTATTTTCATTTCATTTTGTGTTTTCCTCTCGTACACTACGTGTAATAGGTACAGTTCCGAATGGATATTCAGAGACCAATTTGTAAATTTCCCTTTATATATTCTTGTGTCTACTTACATTATTATTATTATAATTATTACAGTTTTACACTCATTCGTATACTAATTTATACCAAATTGCGTTAATATTTTAACAACATTATACAAAAAGCACATCTTAGATAAAAAAAAAAAACACCAAACGAAAATAAATATAAAGTAACAAGTTTGGTAGTAGAAGGCAACATAAATTACCTTCAACTTTAAGTCTATTTTACTTATATTATGTATTCGTAATATACATACACCTACATAAAGTAGATGGGCAATGGTTGGTTTGTTGGGCAAACAGTTCTGGTGTGTGTTCATTCATTTATCGTGTTACGTAGTAAGACATTAATTATAACATTAGAATGAAAATAATAGAAATTTATTTTGGTGTTTTTGTTGGGTGTCTGTAAAATAAAATTACCAAGCATGAATCTTTAAGAATTAAATATTAAACCATATAAAAATGGGGTTATTGCTTTAATTTAAATTAAGAAATTATTTTCTCCCTATACATGTAGCTATATACGAGTATTTAGTTTCGCATGGGAAATATTCAAAACAGAAGTTAAAAGAGAAAATTATGAAAACGTTTTATTTATTACAGTATTTTTCGAAATGTTATTGTAATTAATGGTTAGAGTTTTATAGGGCTCGTAAGTGGTTTGTATGATATGGGTGGTGGTTATAACTAAAACGTGACATTTAATTAGAAAATGTATTATGGAAATTAAATAAATATAAATTGAACGTGCTGGTTGATGCTTTGATGTTCAATTAGCTAGTTATTATTGGGGAATGATGGACATGCTTTGAAGAAGCCGTAGTAAACATTTCCGTAACGCAAGTGCAAACAAATTAAGTAAACAATAGAAATTCCGAAAAATTTAAATATTGACAATCAACGTACCTATAAAAGAAATGCTGAAGTTTGCTGCAGAAATTTCGGAAACATACTAAAAATGTTAAAATCATCATGTTCAGTTTTGCTAATTATTAAAAGCAATAATAATTTCATTGAAAACGTCCGCGAATTTGTTTTATTTAATATTATTTTCGGCCTTATTGGCCACCTACTCAAAATATTTCTACCACAAACTAGAAAATATACTCCCCTCACCCCAGGGCACTTGTGTACACAAGGAATATACACAAACCCTTACAAAAATGAGAAACTTCCTTAGGTCTCTTTTTGGCAGTTTGGTTTCGTACTGATAAACAGTTGGTGTACTCATCAGGTTGCAACGACCAAACTGCAAAAATACCACTCTTGCTTTACACCAATAGTATAAAACAAGGACTTATCGATTTGGTGAATTATATCACCAGATCAGACACTTCAGGAAATTATCACTACGCAAGTGTTTTAAAGCCAACACGTCCGCGATGTGGTTTTATTTAAGATTATTCTCATTGATTCTCATTTTTGTAGGGGTTTGTGTATCTCTGTGTACATAAGTGCCCTAGGTGGGGGGAGTATATTTTCTTTGTGGTAGAAATATTGTGAGTAGATGGCCTCTTTTATTTTTCTGCGACTTAAATAATCGTAAAACAATGGCGCCCAAAACGGTAAATAATATTTGATTTTAAGCCGTTTAGCCGATGTTGTAACTGAAAATTTTCAAAGTTAATATATCACCGACCGAATATTACAGGCTTCACCCGAAAAGATCAATTAACTCGTTCTTTAAGGATGTAAAAAGCAAATTATCTGAAAATAATAAAATAATTTGTTTCTGCTATCCGGGAACATTGGAATCTTTTATGACTAAAAGTAAAAACGTGCGGGACGGCCATCATATATTTCATATCTAGAAAATATAAATATTTTCAATCGTAATAAAAATTTACTAGTTGATTTTAAAAAACCACCATCATTAAAAATTAAGAAGAATTATTAAAGTCGTCCGTGAATTTAATTTGTTTTAAGATGTCTAATTTAATTTGTTTTAAGGGTGTCCATTAAAATGATATTTTGTCCGAAAAGCCGAAAAAAATGTTAAAACAAATTAAATTCACGGACGACTTTCATAATTTTTCTTAATTATATGTGTTGGCTGATTCCCCGAAAATACTGCGACAAACAACTATGCGATAAACAATTCATCGAAAAACAAATATGAAAACTATAATTTTACAATAACCAAATGTGCGTGAAAACAATTTTGCAAAATACAATTCATCGAAAACACAATTCATCGAAACAAAATTTTCCTCTGTAAAGTTACTATCAGTTTTTAGGAGGGGAAAATTAAATTTTCGCGGAATATTTTTCGATTTTTCGGAAATTTTTTCACTTTTTTATTTTTTCAATATTTTTTATTTTATTTTTATTAATAATAATTGCTTCGTCAACCTTGCAGACACAGATCAAAGAGTTTTTTCTCGCTCTTATCGCTTCTTCTGATAGTGGCACAAATGTTAAAAAAATCAACTTTGGAAAATATAAAAAAAATTTTTTAGTCTAATTTTAATTCATTGTATACCTTAGAGGATGGGGCCCCAAACCCCCGCTTTTCCAGAATTTATACAATTCTTCAAGTGTCAAATTTTATTTTGAATTAAGTAAAAAAAAAAATTCAAAAATTTCAAAATTTTGTTTCATTTGTTCGTATTTTGAATAAAATAATACGCATTTTTGTTTTTAAAGTCAAAATTTGATTTTTCGATGAATTGTTCAGTGTAGAATTGTTTGTCGCACTTTTATGATTGTGTTAAATTTCGTTGCGCATAATTTTTGGGTTGCCATGTTGGCTTGTTATACACACATAAATACATAGTGAGAATTTCCTGTCGTTTCTGATTTAGTGATATATAATTCGCTAAATCAATATGTTCTTGTTTTGTAGTATCGGTACAAAGCAAGAGTTGGATTTTTGCAGTT
The DNA here is from genome assembly GCA_947310385.1 of Nephrotoma appendiculata. NCBI lineage: Eukaryota > Metazoa > Arthropoda > Insecta > Diptera > Tipulidae > Nephrotoma > Nephrotoma appendiculata. The sequence continues at coordinate 132,826,587 of OX371225.1, read as the reverse complement.
TGGTCGTTCCAACCTGATGAGTAGACCAACTTTTTATCAGTACGAAAACAAGCTGCCAAGAAGCTACCTAATGAAGTTCTCATTTTTGTAAGGGTTTGTGTATCTTTGTGTACACAAGTGCCGTGAGGTTAAAACGTGGGGGAGGGGAGTGCATTTTTTCTACTTTTGTGGTAGAAATATTGTTAATAAATGGCCTCTTTGTTTTCTGCGACAAAAATTGTCGTAAACATTGTATGGGTGTCCATTAAAATGATATTTTGTCCGAAAAGCCGAAAAAAATCTTAAAACAAATTAAAAATTAAATATCTCCTAGCGCGCTGCACTTGTATTTTGACTCATAACAAATTAAAATGTCCCCGTGTTCTGTGTAGCATTAGAATATTTCGGAATAAAAGCGTATTTTAAATATTTTTTTTTAAAATTTAAATAGATTCAAAAATATTTTCGAACGATTCTCGACTAAACCATTAAAATTTGACAAAGTGGATGTGGAATGGCAGATAAGTGCAATATTTGTAATCTATTAAGAGCAATGACTAACCTTTCATACCTTCAATTACGGGTAAAACATTTCCGTTTAAAATTCGGTTCAGTTTAAAACTAGAAAATCCAAAATTTTCAAAACTAAATGTTCGATGGGAAAGTGGGTAACTCAAAAGCAGATCATTTTATAAATTTATATTATACCAAATTACATCCCCCTATTCCCTTCAGACTTGCCCCAAATTTCGCCTGGGCGTACCTAGGATCATGGCCTATCGAATGGCCATAGTAGGATCGATGGTAAAATGGGTAATTTAAAAAATACAAAACATTTTGTTATTTTAGTATCGGAAATTTCTTCCACCTATCTAATCTGAACCAATTGGCCCAATTTGGTAAAATTATTTAGTTCTTGAGAGATTTTTGCTGAATTTTGGTTATTTGGATGTGATAGTAGAACTAGGTATGTCAAGAAATAGAAAATACAATATCTACATTACGTTTCGGCTGGAAACTTTTGGCTAAATTTAACAGTATAGAAAGATGACGATCTTTCAAAATCTTGATCGCTATTGTAATAGATCTTTTATATGTGTTTTTCCAAACTACATTACCGATATTTTTGGTGAGTACCTTTTTTACAGACATGTTCTGTTACAGCTACAGTTACATCCCTTTTAGAAAAACCAACTAAGAGCACAAAAAATGGTGTTGCTGAAAATATTCAATCAGAAATGTCGGTAATGCAGATTCACTGTTCTTATTTGGGTTTATTAAAAGTGGTGTAACTACTCACAGTTACAAATTTTCATGTTGTAAAGTTTTAGATCAGAAACACCATACTATAGTTATAGTTCTTATATTAGTAGTTCTTATATTTCGTGGGCTCAGTTTTTTCAATTTTAATAAATTTATTATTAACCTGGAATGTCATAAAAGTATAACTTTTTTGTTGCGTGATCTATTTAATAAATTTTTCCGGGTTAAAGAAAGAAAATGGAAATATTTTACAACTTTAACCATTGAAGCGGAATTTATGTCGTGGTCGCTACATGGAAAGTCCTATTGGCTTAAGAACATTTATTATTTGTCTATGTTTTATTTCGGAATTTCCACGAAATTGGATTTTTTTAAAACTATTTGCATGTAGCCTTATATAATCATCACATAACATATGGTTTATCGTTTTAAAAAAATTGAGGTTTTATTTTAAAATTATATATCGATAGCATTGTTATCTTTCTCGGCGCACAACTGATAAAATGCAGTTTCTTTTGCTAAACAATTGTAGTTTCTTGAATAATTATAATATGCTTAATTTAAATCATCAAAGAAACCACCGCACATTTTAATATATTCTGACATAATCGTGCAAATATTTTTGCACAAAACCCAGACATAGAATTTCGTAAAATCCATATTCGAAACAGTTTAACCTCAAATTCAATCATTTAACCAATTAGCAAGTCAAAATGCAACAAAACAAATAAATCGATAATTTGTTGTATTTTCAAAGTGTAATTAAAATTCCGTACACAGTAGACAACTAAAACGTCGATTACACAACATTATGTGTGACAGGAGCACCAAATACCCATAAGTCTTGAAGTTAAATACGTACGAGTATCTAAAAATAATGCCAACATATGAATAAATTCTAAAATTGTTATTCGTATATCGTTGGCAAAAACGCAAAATCAGATACAATAACTTGATTTATCGATGTCAAAAATATCAATCAAAAATTTGATGGAATGCAGAAATGAAATGAAGGAGAACCCAAACGCGTATACGTCGTAATGTGCCTACGAATTGCATTTTAATTTTAACTCGTTTAATTTTTATTTCCAATGTTGAATGAATCGTGTTTTTTATTTGGTTTATTTGTAATTTGATTGCTTATACACCATGGGACTTGTCATGTAATTGTTTTGCACATTGTGTGTGCTACTTGAATTTGTAAAACGGTTACACGAGCGCACGACATTATATGTATATCATTGGAAATTGGGAATTTAAATTTATATGTGCTTCTATGTGTCGTGTGTATGGAGAGAGGCGAGAACAATTCAAGAATTGATCATTTGTCATCATTCATCGGGTAAACGTATGTATATGAATGATGTCATATGGGCAGACGTGATTTGAAATTTATGTGCACAAAATATCAGCCTCTAGGCTAGCTAGGACTAAAACTATGTTGTTATCAATTAAATAACCAAATCTTGTTTCCTATAAATGTACCATAGATTTTTGGGTATAACGATATACATTCTAAGAATATCAAACTATTTCCATACAAAACTTCCTGTGCCATAAGGGGCATTCAAATTATATACGTTATCGTATAAAAAGGCAGATACCAAAAAAAAAAGTTACGAAAAATCATGTCTTTTGAATATTAAGAATTATATACGTTATACTTAAATCTTTTATTCATGCCTGTGACATCATTTGAATATAACTTATTTTACTGTCTGTTTCTTATTCATATATATGTTACAGTAAAAGTCTGAAATCGGTAAATGTCCGAATAAAGTTTAAAAAAAGGATTTGTTTGATTACCCCAAAATTTAGGAAATGAGCGTCCTATATTCTCGAAATGATTCATCCCTTACCCCCGTTCTAACTGGCTTGGAAAATAAATAAAACTTCTGTGATCTGAAAGAAGAAGAAGGGAAGATCAGTTCCGTTAATATACAAACGAATTAAAAAAAATATGGATTATTGAAACAAAGTTGACAAAGAGCGAACGCTCGAAACCGGTCCTTCAGACTATAAAAATAAATATTAATATCACAATAAATTTGAAAGTGTTTCAAAATACATTTTTTATGTAATAATAAATTTTACTTTAATTTATTAAAATTTTTTATGTAAATACACGTTTTTTATTAAACAATTTGTGTTACACTGTGATATAAGACCACGGAAGTAAAAAAAAAAAAAAATATGGATTACCATGTTTTCGGAACTAAAAAAAATAAAAATTTCGGACATTTATGATGCCGGACTTTAACCGTAACATATATGTATATAGACGAGGACATATGACTGACACAAACAATCAAAATTATAATTTTTTACGATATTACTGTTGTTGTAGAAAATGAAAATTATATGTTGTGAAATTTAAATTATTATTTATACGATTTATATTTGATTTGCTTTTAAACATTTCTTTGATTTGCGGGGAGGTACAAATTCAAAGGAAAATGTAGATTTGACCAAATTATATTCGTGACCCGGGTGTGGCAGTAAAAATTATTAAAATTAAACGAATAGGATATTAGTGCTTTAAGCTTTATACAAAATACTTACATTTATACTTATAAATGGATAAAATTAAATTTACCAGTTCATTGAGCTTAATTTTTCAATTCATGAAACCCCCTTTATACACATAATCATTTATATGTTAAGGTAAATGCCAAAAGCACACTTATTTTGTTTTCAATCAAAAATTTAATTAAACAACATTTTCATTAATAATTTTTGAAGCAGGTATCATACCTGTGTTTACGTCAGTACAAGTACATATATTGATTTTCAAATGTGGTTCAGTACAAATTTGGTTCACTCGAATACAAAATAAATTTCACCTTGATTGTTCGTAGTTTTGGTTTCACACAAAAATCGAATTATAAATAAAATCGTAAAAACATATTAATTTAAGTATCATAAAACCACAATAATTAACTGTATATTAAAAGCACGTATGTACTTAGGGTAAGTATAATAAAATATTAAGTTCATTTTGATTAATGGATACCATTTTCTACTCTGCTATATGCCGAAATCAATAATACACACCAGCGGCACAATAGGGGAACAACATTTTTTTGAAAAAAGTTGTTTAAAATGAAATAGACAAATTTGATTTTTTTTAGGCGATAGAAAGAACATTCAAATACAGGAAAGAAAATTTTAAAATTTTACTGAAAAATAATGAAAAACTATGATAATTGAAATATGTTACTCTTTTGAAAGGATTACCTTTGATTGAGATAATCAAATAAAACAAAATAACAACCAGTTTTTGTAGTCAACCTGTTTCCTCAGTAACGGGTTTTACCTGCAATCTGCACGAACTTTCACAACTACTTCCGTTCATCTTGCCGCATGCTTCCGATAACGCTGTCGATCGTTTCATGGGATAAATTTTCCCATTCGTAAAAAGTGTTTCGAAGTTTTTCTGTGTTTTAAACTGCTGAATTTCGAGCTCGGATTCCCATCCCTAACACATGCCAGATATCCTGTATCACGTTAAAATCTAGAGACCTTGCAAGCCAGTTCAGATTAATAACATCTTTTCGAATTGTATTCACGAATTTATCACAGTTTGAATATTTAATAAAAAAACCAATTTGAGTTTTAATCACTTTCTTTTTATGTGATAATTTGTTTTATTATAAAATAAAGACAACAACTAGCTTCGAGCTTCATCAGGTTGCAATTTAAAACTAAACTTGAATATTTATAAAATGATAATTGTCGAAAAATTTTTGTACTGCATTGCACATATACTCCAAACTTTGTAGGTGAGAAGTCGCATTCTATATATTGGTGATATACTCATATATCTCATTTTCCTTTCCCTACTGGAAGGTAATTGATGAACTCATCGATTAGTTAATCATGAATCCTTCAATGAAGTCGCAAATGAGCTCTGTTCTGTGCCCGGGACTAAAATCATTTATATATTTAATGAAGTTTTACGTGATCTAACGAATGATGTTCATAAGGAATTTGCTGTATAACGCATTGATGAATTTTTCAACGATTTTTGTAAAGAAGTCATTGAGATAGTAATAAGGTAGTTCTTATGGTAATTCATGTAAGCAGTGTGATATAATCTATTAAGGAGCATTTTGAACGGTTCTTTATGATTTATGATTAATATTTTATGATTTAACTGTAAAATAAAACACGTCTTCATTTTTGTAAGTCACTTTTAGTCCAAGTACACAATATTGAATTAGTTTTATTGTATTTTTGTATTATTAAAATAAAATCCCTCATTTAAGGAAATAAAAACTGCGGTTTAATCAGTTCTAAAATTTAAACTAGAATGAAATGTTCATAGAAGTTTAAAAAATTAAATGGTTTATCTGAGTACAACTAGATTTTACCGTTAGAAAAGTAATAATAGCCTCTCCACTAATGACTTTTATTGACAAGTTCATTAGTTTATTCAGTAGAATACCCAATACATGTTGTCATCAATTTTTTTTTTAATTTTTATTTATTTATTTATTTATTATTAATAATAATCATAAAAGTGTAAATGCCAACTAATGGATTTAATGTCCTTTAAAAGCTCGTCATTCACACTTATGAATGGTACAAAACATATACATACAGCATATACTGTCATAGTGACTAAAACTACTTTACGCATAATAAACAATAAAATACAAATATATAACAATATAATTACATTTAATTAATTAATGATGATTGGTTTTATTAATCACAAATAATCTTTAACTGATGATAGCAGATGAGATTTTATCATTCGTTTAAACATAAAAATATGTACAGCATTCCTAATATTTTCAGGTAATTTATTATAAATATATGGCCCAATAAATGTTAATGATTTTCTGCCATATTCCGTTTTAATTTGGGGGCACTACAACTGACAAGAACCTCTAGTTGAATAGCCATGACCTCGAAATTCGAATTGTATAGACGCAAGTAAAGATGGGATGTGCAGACACTTAAACATGTAGATCGACACATATATCTCAAAAATGGCTTTAATTGGAAGAATGCCTATAGCAACAGTTCGATAGAGCTCTACAGTAGGAAACAGGTGAGGTAGTTTAAACATTGCTTTACAGCACCTATTTTGTAAAATCTGTAATTTATACAGTTTTTCTTTAACGGCTGAGCCAAAAGTAGAAGAGGCGTATGAGAATCGAGTATGAATAAATGAAAATAAATTGTTTTTAACACATGTTCTGGAACAAAATCAGCCAGTTTTCTAATCAAGCAAATAAAAGGGCAAACTTTAATACAAATAGAATTAATATGGTCATCCCACGTCATATGCTTGTCGAGTGTTACGCCAATGTACTTGAATTTGTCTACTCGCTCTATGGTGCAATTTGCAACTTGAAGTGGTGGTAAATCAATGTGCCGTAGGCGTGGGGAGTGAAAAATTATATATTTCGTTTTGTTAAAATTTACTGATATTTTGTTCAGATTCAGAAAATCTAAAAGTAAAATAATATCATCCCTCATTTGTGACATTGCTAATCCCTGGATTCATAAAAGAGGGCCGTATCGTCAGCAAACATTCTAATATCACCCGTGAGCGGTAAATTGGCCATATCATTTACGTAGATTAAGAATAGCAAAGGACCAAGTACACTCCCTTGAGGAACACCACAGTTCACACCTAAAGTGGAGCTTTTTACACCATTTAAAATCACAAACTGCTTTCGATTACTAAGGTAACTTTCTAAAAGTTTGTGTGATAGGCCACGGAAGCCATAAATTTGTAATTTCTGTAGAAGTAAACTGTGATCTATACAATCAAAAGCTTTACGAATAAGCCAGATGTATAGTTTTGCCTGTCAAAATTACGATAGATCAAATCAGTAATGACTGTTAGGGCCAAATCTGTACCAGAACCTTGTCGAAACCTATAGTGACGAGAATAGAAAAAATTAGATTTATTTAGAAAATCGATCATCCGGTTAGCAATAATTTTTTCTAAAATTTTGTCAAATACAGACAAAACTGAAATTGGACGATAATTATTAACTATTTTGGAGTTTCCAGACTTAAAGAGTGGCGTCACTTTAGCCATTTTAAGACAATCGGGGTTAACACCGGTTTCCAAAAATACATTAAATAGATCAGATAGTAATTGTGAAAAAATTGGCGAATAATTCTTTAGAACCACATTACGAATGTTATCGTAACCACCACACTTTATATTACTGAGAGTTGAAATTAAATTCGATATTTCGCTGCAGGAAGTGGGCAAAAAGAAACATGAATTAATACTAGGCTCCATAGTGTGAAATTTATTTAAATCATCTGAGTCTGGGCCAGAACTATTTGCTGGTACAGAAGAATCAACAAAGTTAACAAAACTGCGATTAAATATATTAACAATAGCAACAAGATCATGATACTCAACATCATTAGAAATAACGGAGTCGATCCTATTATTAGAGTTATTTTCCATGAAATGATTTAACTGTTTCCAGATTTCTTTTTGGCTCAAATTATTAAATAAATTGTTAAAATAACGCTTCTTTGCAAAATATTTTCCGTTTTTGATCTTCACTGCTAAATTAGTAGTGCTCCTTTTAAAACGTGTCAATGTACGGTTTTTAAGTTTAATTAAATCCCAGAGATCAAAAGTCATCCAAGGACAAACATTTGCATTTTTAATTTTTACATTTAATTCCTTCAATACGGAAAACTGTAGAACAAGTTAATTATACATATCAAAAATCCGTTTAAGAGTAGATTCAGGATTTCTGACGTCAAATACGGTAATCATTAAAAAATATTTAAAGGACTAATTAACCTTTTTGTAATTAACGTGTCTTTTCGTTAGTGTCCGAGTAAAATATTTAGTTAAAATTTCGCTTCAAATTTTGAGAGTACAAAACTACGATCACTTATGTCGGCTTCAATGGTAAAATTCCGAACTTGCTCAATATTATGAAAGCTACTTACAGAGTGGTCTAAAATATTACGGCTCACAGGTCTAGTAAAGAAAGTATTTGTAACAATCATTCCATGAGAGAGCAAAGTTGTATTATATTCTGAGATTAATGTAAAATTTTTATTAACAGGTATGTTAATGTCCCCAACTAAAATAAAATCGTGAGTAGATTTATAGTTTCGGAGAAGTTGTTCTAGAAAATCAAGAAACGATGCACTGTACGAATTCGGAGGCCTATATATACCGCATATCTGCATTAGATTAAGCTGCAAAAGTTGAATGCATATATATTGGAATGTTAAAGAACCGTCATCTATACTTATCATGGTGTATGGCATGTCATTCCTAATGAACAGAGCAATTCCACCACCTGTTCTATCATCCCTACAAGAGAAAATACTTACGTAATCTCTAATGTTATAAGAAAATTTATTAGAACTTTGAACAAATGTTTTCGAAACAACTACAATATGTATATCAGTTTTAAGACTCTCTATAAAAAGTAATAACTTATCGAACTTAGGTAGATCGTTCATACCCCAAATATTGATTTGAAGTATATTTAGATTAACATAATTTGAACGTGATACATCAATATTTGCCGAATAATCATTAACATTTTCTAAGTAAAGGTTGTGGCACTTAGATTTTAATGATTTAAAGCTCATAACCACAATAATAAACATTTAAACTTGCAACCATAAGACAAGCAAAAGTAATAGATATAAACAAGAAAGTAATGATAAAAAACAGAACCATTATCAGAAGATTAATACTAATAAAACCATTACACAAATAATTATTAATAGGAAAAAAATGCATCTTAAAGGAATAATGTGATGATAACTACTGTACAATAACTTACTGCGCAGAAAAAATTTATATTATATATCAATATACGGTGAATAATACTAAGCAATAAAATGATGTAGTGTGTTATGCACTTTAAGTATGCTGAATTATTATTAAGCGTTTACCACTACAAAATAATGAAAATGAATAAAAAATAAACAAAAACTGTATAGTATGATTAAAGTTGATTACAACCAGGGATAAAAATAGGTAATAAAAAGTAAATAAGCGTTTACAGCTAGACCCGTACGAAAATGAATTAAAAAAAACACAAAATAATATATAAATACTGCTGAATTGCATATAAAATGTCAACATTTAGGTAAACAAATACGTAATAAGAATACAAGAGTGAATTGTCAAAAATGTTTGAAAACGAATTTTTAAAAATAAAAATTGAAATAAAAGTCATGGCATGAATCGCACTTTTCCACAAAAAACGCAAATAGTACAAAATGCTGGCTTCGAAGATGCACTAAACGATGGCAATGCCACGAACGATTTATTTCTCGATATAAATGCAAAAAATCATCAATTTGAATTTAGTCAACGATCGGATCTCTTTGAAGAAGGAAAAAGTTTTTCAACTGCGGAAGAACTGAGAAAGTGGGATGTCACGTATCGCATAACTCACAATGCATTAAACGCTTTGTTAGAAATATTGAGAACATACGGGTTTTCATGGTTGCCACGGGATAGCCACAGTTTGTTGAAAACACAAAGATCAATTCTAATTATGTCAATGGGTAGTGGTAAGTTTTGGTACAACGGATTGAAAAATGGTCTACAAAATGTATTCAATTCCAAAGAAATACGGTTATTTTTTCAAAATAGCCACCCTATGCACACAAAACAGTATTATTTAGGATGTATTATTTATGATAATTTGCAACTGAAATGTGTGCGTATAGTAGTAAAAAGATCATTACGTAAAATTGTCACCTTAAGCACACAAAACAGTATCATTTTGTATTATTTTTGGAAATTTATCACCGAAATGTGTGCACAACGTAGTAAAAAAAGAAAAATGTTTCTTATTACAAAATTGTCATCTTATGCACACATTACAGTATCATTTCATACACGTTTTGAAAATTGGTCACCGAAATATATGCATAACAGAGAAAAAATCTCTTTATGCAAAATTGTCTCCTTATGTGTGCCTAAGGAGACAATTTTGCATAAAGAGATTTTTTCTACAGTATCATTTCATGTTCTTCGCTAAAATTTGCCTCCGAAATGTGAGCCGAATTGTGAGCATAAAGTGGTAGAAATAGTAATACGCTTTTTTATCAAAAAATTGCCACGTTAAGCACATAACACGGTCTCATTTTGCACGTTTTTGAAAATTTGCCTGCAAAATGCGTGCATAAAAAACGATGCGTTATCGTCATTTTATTGTGTTGCTTAAGCCATTTTTTCATATATGCACGAGACATCGAGAGCATAAAAAAAGAAAATTTGACTAAAATTTTTTTGAAGTAAAACTTCTTTAGGCACGCTTGACTTGGGGACTAAGCTGGCAAATGCGTTACGAAAAGTGTAATCGAACGAGGCGAACGAAACAATAGACGGAAAACGAAATCATTTTCCTTTAGTATCAGGATGTGCCATGACAATTCATAAATCCCTAGGTGGAACATTAGTTGATAACATTTTATTTTAATCATTGGTTAAAAAAATGGGATAATAAGAAACTAGGAAAATTGGAAAATTGGTAAATGGAAAATTGGAAAAATTGGAGAATTGGAAAATTAGAAATTTCGAAATTTGCAAAATTGGAAAATTTGAAAATTTGTAAATTGGAAAATTGGAAAATTTTAAAATTGGAAAATTAGAAAATTGGAAAACAGGTAAATGGAAAATTGGAAAATAGTTATATATGAAAATATGAAAATATGAAAATATGGAAATATGAAAATATGAAAATATGAAAATATGAAAATATGAAAATATGAAAATATGAAAATATGAAAATATGAAAATATGAAAATATGAAAATATGAAAATATGAAAATATGAAAATATGAAAATATGAAAATATGAAAATATGAAAATATGAAAATATGAAAATATGAAAATATGAAAATATGAAAATATGAAAATATGAAAATATGAAAATATGAAAATATGAAAATATGAAAATATGAAAATATGAAAATATGAAAATATGAAAATATGAAAATATGAAAATATGAAAATATGAAAATATGAAAATATGAAAATATGAAAATATGAAAATATGAAAATATGAAAATATGAAAATATGAAAATATGAAAATATGAAAATATGAAAATATGAAAATATGAAAATATGAAAATATGAAAATATGAAAATATGAAAATATGAAAATATGAAAATATGAAAATATGAAAATATGAAAATATGAAAATATGAAAATATGAAAATATGAAAATATGAAAATATGAAAATATGAAAATATGAAAATATGAAAATATGAAAATATGAAAATATGAAAATATGAAAATATGAAAATATGAAAATATGAAAATATGAAAATATGAAAATATGAAAATATGAAAATATGAAAATATGAAAATATGAAAATATGAAAATATGAAAATATGAAAATATGAAAATATGAAAATATGAAAATATGAAAATATGAAAATATGAAAATATGAAAATATGAAAATATGAAAATATGAAAATATGAAAATATGAAAATATGAAAATATGAAAATATGAAAATATGAAAATATGAAAATATGAAAATATGAAAATATGAAAATATGAAAATATGAAAATATGAAAATATGAAAATATGAAAATATGAAAATATGAAAATATGAAAATATGAAAATATGAAAATATGAAAATATGAAAATATGAAAATATGAAAATATGAAAATATGAAAATATGAAAATATGAAAATATGAAAATATGAAAATATGAAAATATGAAAATTTGAAAATTTGAAAATATGAAAATATGAAAATATGAAAATATGAAAATATGAAAATATGAAAATATGAAAATATGAAAATATGAAAATATGAAAATATGAAAATATGAAAATATGAAAATATGAAAATATGAAAATATGAAAATATGAAAATATGAAAATATGAAAATATGAAAATATGAAAATATGAAAATATGAAAATATGAAAATATGAAAATATGAAAATATGAAAATATGAAAATATGAAAATATGAAAATATGAAAATATGAAAATATGAAAATATGAAAATATGAAAATATGAAAATATGAAAATATGAAAATATGAAAATATGAAAATATGAAAATATGAAAATATGAAAATATGAAAATATGAAAATATGAAAATATGAAAATATGAAAATATGAAAATATGAAAATATGAAAATATGAAAATATGAAATTATGAAAATATGAAAATATGAAAATATGAAAATATGAAAATATGAAAATATGAAAATATGAAACGAGGAAAATATGAAAATATGAAAATATGAAAATATGAAAATCTGAAAATATGAAAATATGAAAGTATGAAAATATGAAAATATGAAAATATGAAAATATGAAAATATGAAAATATGATGATATGAAAATTGGTAAATTGGAAAACTGGTAAATTGGAAAATTGGAAAATTGAAAAATTCGAAAATTGGAAAATTGGACAATTGGAAAATTGAAAAATTGAAAAATTGAAAAACTGAAAAATTGAAAAATTGAAAAATTGAAAAATTGAAAAATTGAAAAATTGAAAAATTGCAAAATTGCAAAATTGCAAATTAGGAAAATAAAAAATATGAAAATAGGAAATTTTGAAAGTTGGTAAATTGGAAAATTGGAAAATTTGTAAATTGGAAAATTGAAAAACAGGAAAATTGGAAAGTCATAATATAGACTTCTATGTCACTGACTGACTCACTCGAGAACGCACAGGGTGACCAAATTTTTTTTTTCTATATTATAACATCTATGTCACTCACTAACTTATTCACTCCAGAACGCACAGGGTGACCAAAAAAAATTCGTCCGTGTGATATATTTTATATATGTATTTTTTCTATATTATAGCTCCATTTCACACGAGGTATCACAGAAACCGATTCTTTCTTCGTTTCTTTCCCCGATTGCCTATGATACAGGTTTTAATGCGACTTAAACATATTTTCGATGAAACCACATGATGTACTGTGGTTAAACATAAATGAAATAAAAAATATTTCAAGGCCATTTTTACTATGCGAAGAGATTTCAAAAATGGTTTTTTTGTCCATTTTGTGACACATACATAAACATTGTCTATTACGACTAGTTGGCCTTGAAAAAGTTACCAAGTTACAAGGTTACCTCTTGTGGCATCAGACATAAACGGCTAGGTGACACTCGAGAACGCAAAGGGTGACCAATTTTTTTTCCAATATTATAATTTTTCTATATTATATTATAAATATTAAATATATATTAGAAGTTTTACTTCAGTAGTGTGGTCTAAAGCACACTTAATTTTTTTATTATTTTTAAATAATTTCCAATTTTCAATCGCTTAATTTTTGTTAGGGGTGTAACGTTTACTTTCACCATAAATCCGAAATCGCATGTGTTTTATGTATTTCAAATAAGCTATGTAAATTTATATTATATACATATTCTAATTACAAAAAAATATAACATTGATTGTTAACATTCATATTATTTATTAAATTAATATATATAATAGATTATTATATAAATAATTAGGTGACAGTCGATATATAGTGTTTGCAAATCGTCAATGGTTGATAATTGGTGTTGTGTATGCATACAGCGTAGGTGATTATAACCAAATGTATATCTAGAATAACTAAAATGAGGGGTTTATCTACAGTTGGATATTAGTAACAAATGATTGCATACGGTTACAAAAATTGCATACATTGTGCATACAGATTTTGCACACAATCATTCCCCAAATCGCGTACATCATGCGATTTTAACCTGAAATGTGTGCACACATGACTATACTTACAGTGACAAGGTGTGCATACATTATACATACAATTTTCTTTTATGGCTAGTTGGATGCTGTTCCATTAAATCTTCCTCTGAAATCTCATTTCCACTAATAGGCAATCTACTAAGACAATCCGCGTTTCCATTGTCAACTCCCTTCCGATATCTAACTTCAAAACCAAATATTGACATGCGATTCAAATATCTCTGCAATCTAGTTGCAATGATCGCTGCCTGGCTTTTTTTCCTAGCAAAAATGCCCTCGAGAGGCTTGTGATCCGAATAGATTACTACACTATGACCATATACATACTTATAAAATTTTTCCATTGAAAACACAATCGCCAACGCCTCTCTATGCAAAATTGGATAATTTTTTTCCGCCCGTGTAAGAGTTCTCGATACAAAAAATACGGCCACTCCATCAATTACGTGACATAAAATTCCACTCAGCCCGGCATCGCTAGCATCACACACGACCACAACACTCCTCCTACGATCAAAATGTTCTAAAATTCTACAATCTACAATATCTTGTTTACATTGCTCAAATATTATTTGACACTCTCTAGTCCAATTCCATTTACTATCTTTTTTCAATAGTTTATAAAGTATGCTACCTTTTTGATTGAGTTTTGGTAAACACTTTGAATAATAGTTTAAAAGCCCTATAAATGATTTTAATTCTGTAACGTTGCAAGGTGTTGGTGCTTCAATGATTGTTTTACCTTTTCTTTGGTTGGACCTAGTCCTACCTCTGAAACCCAAATAATTTAATTTTTCCACGAGAAACTTACATTTACTATAATTGACTTTCACATTATACTCTTGCAATCTTACTAAAACTTCTATTAGTCTATTATATAATTCATGTAACGTTTCCGTGCCAATAAGTATATCATCAATATAACATGTCGTCCCTGTTAAACCTTTTAAAATCTGGTCCATAACATATTGAAATATAGAGGCTGCCGGCTTTAAACCATAAACTAATCTTGTATATGCATACAATCCTTTTATGTGTATTAATTATCACAATTTGTTGAGCCTCCTTGCTTATATGTGATTGTGTGTAAACTCCTTTAAGATCCAAACATACGAAATACTTGCAACCAACTAACCCCGTTAAAACTTCGTCAATAACTGGAGGAGGATAATACTGATTTTTGGTAAATTTGTTCAGTGTGACTGAACAGTTCACACATATTCTAATTGAACCGTCCGATTTTGGAACTACCACGATAGGTGAAGCCCATTCCGCCATCATCCCTGACGCAAAATGGAAGTGTATATGCCTTATGAAATACCGGTGTTAGCCCTTCTACTAACGGAATATTTATTTCAAATTTGTTTATTGGGGTTTCCAAATTGCCATCAAAAACTACGGAAAATTTCCCTTTAATTTGTTTAATTATATTAGCCCTATAATCATTACATGCATTGATAGTTTTTATTTGAAAATGATCACGCCAGCCCTCAAACAAAACATCTAACCAATTTCTTCCGCACAACGGTAACATTTTTTTCCGTGAATCTACTATCAACAATTCCATTTTCCGATTTTTGTCGTTCACTTTTAAATTTAAGGAGCTTTACTTTTGTATCGTTAAAATCAAACCTGTTTTTAATTTGAACACAAAGCTCAATGTAATACGAAACTAGTTCATTTTTAAGAGGTCTAATTTGTTCTTCCTCTAAACTTTCTGATAACTTAAAATTGTCAGATTTAATGCCAAAGTGAATTGATGTTAGCGTTAGGTACAAATCAGAGTTTTTTGTATCGACATTAAAGTTCAAATGTTGTGGTTTTTTAAAATTTTTAATAATTTCGATGTATAGAGTATGCAATTGAATGTAAAGAACGTGAATTTGCATTGTCTCGGATTGGAAAAGTGTGTTTAAGTCATTTATTAATTTAAGAACATAAGACATGAAAAAAAGATAACATATTTATTCACAGGGTCCATCAAGAAATCGTTAATTGCGCCTTCGTTTGAACTATGAAGCTCTTCGTAATTATATAGGCTAAAATAATATTTTAGAGGATCCATCTGTTCAAAAATTCGGTTGACTACACTTTCAAATGAAAGCGAACGAGTGGAACTAAGTCGTAAAATTCGATGATTTTTGATATTAAAATAATCCTGAAATTCCCTAAATGCTCCTATGCGTTTTGCACTGTGGGCGAAGTGGTTGAAAATATTTTTTTCAATTTGATTTGGAAATTTTTTGCAAGCGGCTGATGCACAAAAATGCAATGAATTTCATGGGCAACGCAAAAAAAATAAATCTTCGTTTATTTCTGAAAATTTTGAAACTACTTCATTTAAATGGCCCGTCATAACGGCCGCATTGTCAACAGCTTAACCAATCACATTATCAATCGGTATATTGGAATCCAAGAAAATTCGTTCGGATACATTAAAAATTTCTTGCGCCGTCGAAGCCGTTAATTCCACTAAGCCCGAAAAGTAGTGTGAAACTTTATTTTTATCTTTGTCAAAATACCGAGCAAATTATCACAAGTTAAAGTGGAATCAGAATCAGAAGTATTTGTCTCTCCATTTGCTCCCAAATCATTTCTAAAAATATTGAAACTGTAAATATTAAAATTATCATAATGTAATTAAATCTCTTTTCCAACTAATCGATCATCTGAAGGTGTGACGTGTGCAGAAAAGAAAAGGGATTAGTTTGATGGATATTTTCCGTATCAGTAGGTATGAAACAGTTTTGTTTTTAGTTAAATGTCAATAAAACAATAATTACCTATCTGTAATGTTTTATGAAACAAGCTAATCTGAACCAAATTTATTTACACAATCGAATTAGTTTACACTACAAAACACTAAACACTACAAAACTTGATAAAATTATAGTTCAACTCAACCTATTGTTGGTTTGGTAACAAAACCAGAAAATCAGAAATTTTGACACATAGCCATCTACACAGTGCATTAAGTGAAAGCTGGGGTTTTCCGTTAACGGAAACATTTGATCCTACACGGATTTACCATATTTTGAAATTTGTATTGAGGATGAGGTAGGTATTTGGGTTTGGTGTGGGAATTTGGGATTTGGTGGATGAGGGTTTGTGTGGATGGTGTGTGTGTGGAAGTTGTCATGGAGGTCTTAAAGGGTGATGATATGGGTGGTACGTTGTAGGGTGGTGCGGGTGAGATGGGTTTTGGGGGTTTGGATTGGATAGTGGGTGAGGGTGGTAATAATGTTTAGGTGTGCTGGTTTGCGGTTGATTGGTGTTGTTTGCGCTGGTTGAAGATGGGGTTAGGTGGGTGTGGGTGGGTGTAATATTTGAAATAATTAAATCACACTGCATCGAACCTTCTTTCTTACACACGGAATAATAATACTATTAATACTATATAGGCAACAAAAATGCTTATAGAGATCCTTTCCCGTCTTTTTTCTAGTGTTTTCGGAAAAATCCAATTTTGTTTTTACTTTTTAGGTTCATAATCATAATAGCACGGATTTATCCGATAACGGAATAATCCGAGACGGAAAAATTTCATAATAGACCACCTATTCAGTATCAAATAAATTTTCGTGGACCGTCATGCAGTCCCATCTTGGCCTTTTTCTTTTTAGAGGTGGCATATAATGTGATAAACTCTGACATATGCTCTTAAGTTACAAATTTTACAACTGTGTTTTAATGATTTCTAATTACAATTTTTTTATAACATAATTGGTACAGACAAAATCTAATAAGTGCAGTATAACAATAAGGAGTTTTATGACTTTTTAACTAGTTATGTGGTTCTGGAAATAATTTTTGATTTAGAAGAAGGCTGAGTGTTAGAGTCGAGTGTAGGGTAGTTTTCGTAACACTATCTTCCTCTTAAATCTGTTCGTCCCGAAAAGGTGCATATGGTATTGCTTCAGCCAGTCACCTTGCATGACTTCGTAGACTCCAGGCCAATTAATTGTGCTTAAACTGATTCCAATAATTTGAGATCCTGGAAGTAGCAGCTTCAATAGGAGCTTTAAAAACATTTGAATAAATTTAAAATTTAAATTTTCAACCAACAAGGGATGATCTTGTTTGTCTTCTGAAATTACAGCAGGAATGTTGATTATTGATTTTTAAGACAGTCTTACGGACAGTAATATACATTTTTTGCTTTAGATATCAAGTGTGGTATATTCGAAATCTATTTATATATTCGTGGTAAAAGAAAGTCGGTTGTTGGTAATAACTGCCATCATCCTTGATAGTCCTTACGTCGGTGATTATTGTCGAAACTTACGGTCTCTTGTTCTAGGTTCCTCTTCTACGATGGTCTGCAGCATCCATATGAGCTCGTTTTCTTTGCCTTCGATTGAAAGCCCCAGATTCTGGTGCTTATTCCTTAGTTGCCGGTATTTATTGGTGTTTATGGATTAAAACCTTGCTATTTTTCTGCAAAATACCACTTCCAACACCAACTGTTTCGAATTGCGGGTACTCGTTGCGAACTCGTAATGGATTTTGTAAATAAAATACTCCGCGTGTAAAATCACAATTTCTTTTTACCTTTAACCTTTTTCGAATTCTTAAAAATAACGCACTAGTGTGACCATCTTAAAAGCCATATAACATTGATCCGGCAGGACTATAGTTTTAACATGTCAAATTTAAATATAGTTTTAGCACAAATATCAGGTGCCTATGAGTATATCTGGCCGCGGACATCATTTCGGTAAATCGAAAACGTACGAAATTGAAACGCACAAATTCTTGACAGAGTTAACTTTCCAAAGTAAGGTTAAGGACAAGTGTATTATCTATTGATTAGTGTTGCCAAAAAAAAATCGTATAATGTTTTTTTTTATTGTTAGCAGAAGGTACACAAAATATATTTAAAAAACTCGTTTACTCCAACAAAAACGTTACAAAGTTGTCCTAAACTATCAAGAAGATTGAGGAGCCCCTGCTTCTAGGCAGACTATATCGTAATTCTTCCAAAAATAATCCATCGTTTTAGTTTTTAAATATTTTGTTTGTAATTGGTTTCACACTTTAGCGAAATATACAAATCGGTGCTTACTTTGTAGCTCGTAATATTTCTTGATTCCATTATAAAAATATCATGGACTATGCCACCTTGTTTCTTAACGCATTTAAGAATTTTTGATCGATGTATTACTGGGTTTTACAGAGGACTCTTTTGAATCATAACTACTTTCATGTAAGTTCATTATAACTTTGATTCAATTATATTATATCACCAATTTTAAGTATAAAGTTTACGAATTGTACTGAATGTAAAATTTTGGTTTAACGTATTTGCTGTGTTTTTTTATTAGCGCCCGATAGCTGTATCCGGAGCAGCCAATTTTCTATGTGAAAACTTATATTTAGCGCGCTATTATTGCATTTAATTAATTTATTTAAATCTAAACTAAGATTTTTCATTCAACTTTTTAATTAAAAATCGATAAAAAAATATCTCGGCTCACTTATTTATCGGTAGCCGCTATCGGGAGCGCTATCCATTTCAATGGGAAATTTGAAAAGGCTTTTAATTTTGTAAACCCCTGAAGCCATTAGAAACTAAATCTTACAATAAAAAATTAAAACGCAGCAAAACGAATTTTTGTTTATAACGTCATGTCAAAATAAATGTCAATTAATATATTTCAGGTGATAAATGTTTGTTTTATTGATGAATTTAGTTTTAATTTTTATAGTACAGCGACACCAGTGAATAATAGCTGCAGTTTCAATAGAAAATTGCCATTTGGCTCCGGATAGTGCTCCAATATTAAAACACAGCAATTATCATTCCAAATTGGCCCAGTTTTCCAAGAATTCTTTACTGTACAATTATTATTACGTCCATTTAAATTCCTTTATGTCATGATTTATCTTCTTAATTTCAAGGTGGTTTCAAAATGAAAATGTACAACATAACACAGAGCCTTATCGAAAAATCTTTTTGTCCCTATTAAAACGAATTGGATATGGTTAATTTACAAGAAACCATCACAAAATGAAACACGTGTGATACTATGTTCAGGTTTATTGTACAAAAGAAACATAAATAATCGCGATTTAACATAAAAATAGAACAATCATCAAGATATATGTTAAAACAAGTTATATGTATGTAGACCTACAACAGTAAAATGTATAAAATCACAACAAAAACCAAAATAAGATTAATTTTTGAATGCTGAATAAAGTACCAACAAAAATATAAAAAACGAAATGAAATGTAAAAAGATTTTTTTAAACTGATAAGAAATGACCCAAAAATCAAAAGGAAACCCTAAAATATCGTAAACATTTATCTTTTACAATTCTTTACGGCGAACGAATTGATTCAATGAATATATTGATTCAATGAATATAAAATCAATCAATCACAATCACCCAGGTACCAAAAAAAGGGATTTTCGTTTTTTTAGGGATTGACAAATTGAGTCGATGATGCAATTTAAGCAATGAAATAATGATATTATTCGATTTGCCAGAAGTATGTATGTATGTGTGTATAGTTTTCCGATCAATCCCATTAATCACAACACTCTCCTTCTCTACATAATATAGAGATTATCACACAATATTAAGTAGTTCCCTCCTTTCTCAATTTTTATTTTCTTATTTATTTATGTTGCTTTATTTTAGAATCTGCAATATCTCAACTTCAATAATACAAACTTTATTATTTCTATACATAACTATAGAGAAAGAAAGCTGATTGTTCAGTGAACCAAAAACTAACCAAACAACAAGAACTCACTATCCTTAATAAATCAACTTTTTTTGTGCTTTATCGATTTGGATAAAAAAATGATTTTGGAGAAAAACGAAAAATAACTAAGTCAATAACAAATTTTTGTTGAATTGTTGGATTGTTAGACAAATAAAATATTGGATAATCCTTAAAATATAACAAAACAATAATTCTTTGTATCCTTCTGGTGCTGCTGCTACTGCTGCTGCTCTGTGTACAAGAGAAGATACAAATCAATATGTTTTCTTCTCCGCAGAAACTCAAAGAACATCGGGAACTTACATCTTGTATGTACATATTTTATAAATGTATATATCTTTTATGTTTGCTTTCTCAACTATACACAATAAAACTTTACAAAATAAGAAATGTTGAAAGATGTTTTATGTCAAGCCAAAAAAAAAGAAAAATTTCTAGTCATTAAACATTGCCCGACAATAAACGATTTTAAAGAACAACTAAAATGTTTCAGAAAAATATTCGGATTGTGCGATTCGCAGGGCGATACTTTTTCCAAAGGTGGGTGTGCTAATGGTGAACCCTACTAACACTTTTTTCGTTTTGTATGTGGCTATGCGCCAAAATCTCCAGGATATTCACTCGCTAAGACCAAAACGGACACTCTAACGATCCGCATCAGCCATTTTTGCGAAATGTCTCAGCTTTCTTTTATGACATTATGTAAGTGTCTGTGAGTCAAAACCGCCAGGATTTGCTTCGGAGAATTTCTATTTTCGGACTATTTCATTCTAGTTATGATAAAATAAACGGGCCAAAATGTTACACTATAACGGTCCGTGTAGACATGTGGCGTATTTTTGCAAAATTTAACAGCAGCTGTTTTATTTATAAAAAAATGAATAGACGCAAATAGGGTACCCTGACGGTGGATTATTTTTGCGAACTTAAACAGCTCTCACCGATTGCAATATTCTCGTGGCTAAGTGCCAAATATCCAGGATTCGCTCCTTATTTGTATAAATGATAGCAGAAATGTGTCAGCGAAAAATAAGAGATAACGCTACTCGCCACAAGTGACAGCACTATCACAAAAGAGAATTTTATTGTTATATTATTACCAGCAGAAGCTTTTTATTCATTTTGTATTTGCATCTCCTTTTTCGCTAAATAAAATATATCAGCGGAATAAAATATAAAGAGATCCTTAAAATGACAAATCGATTGCTCTCTGAAGTAGAAGAACTCGGTATATGGAATTTTGAAATCTTCTTAATTTAATGTTGTTATTAATGTTTATATTAAAACAGAAGCTGGATGGAGTGTTTTATTACAAAAAACAAAAAAATTTCAGGAATTTTGAAATTTAACAATATTCCGCTTTTTCGCCATTTCTTAGCGAATTGCGACGACATTAACCCGAATTGTCTCAGATTTTTTTTAACGGTTTTTTTATTTAAACCCCAAATACAATGACTTTGGGGTCTTCCTACAGAGTTTTCGTTAACTTTACGCTTCGGATTGACTGATGGACCTGATCGCTTTGGCTTCTCAAAGTAATGTTGACAATAGTATTTGGCGATATGTCTTCTGAACTTGAGCTGCGACATTTTCGATTGACACAAACGATGTAGTTGCCATGCATTCTGTACAGAAACATCTACCAGCCAGGTAAAAATAGAGCTCCGCCACTTTTTGCCTTTGTATGCAATGCGATAAAGAGCCACATTTTGATCTAAACGGTCAACCCACACATATATTTGTTTTATTCTGTCACAACACAAGGACGAGGAACAACGACTTTGCTCTTTTGTTCTTTCGAGTAGCGAAACGCGTTAGAATACGGATATGTCCCAAAAGTGGTTGAATCCATAAAAACTATGCTATTATCGACCCATTTTGTTAGACGATCTCCACTTTCATTTGTTGTTGCTGATTTGCAGTGGCTGCGTTTCTCCTTCTTCATTTGTGAACAATCCTCGAAAACCGTATACATGATTTAGGTATACGGTTTGCACGGATTGTTCCACTGCCACTATAACCGCGTGACTTCAAATGTTGTAAGAGGCAAGCCAGTAAATAGGTTGTCGAAGTAAAATACATATGGCAAGTTTATGATAGCTTCCGTTAATTCGTCGATCATGCTAACGAGTGGTGCAGCACATTTGCCATATTTTTCTTCGTAGTCTACATTCGAACGAGGATTTCTTCCTTGATACATTTCGAAATTCACCATATATCCAGACGGAGTGCATAATGACCAGACGTTGTAGCCAAACCGCAATCGCTTTCCTTTAATAAATTGCTTACATCCGTGTTTCCAAAGTAGCCTATCATACTTTCATCATATGATAAATTTGGTTCTGGATGAAAATATAATAACATTTTGGATTTTAAACGGTCCGTAATTGGACGAAGCTAGCACATTTTATCTGGATTCTGGTTCTCACGTGAGCCGGCATGATTACTATCTTCAAAGTGGAGAAATTGCAAAATTTCGTTGAATCGGTTTTTTCACATGCTGTTAAACACAAAGTAGTTCCACAAATCATCATCGTTGATCCACAAACTCCAAAGACTGGTGTGATAATTATAACCACTGATCAGAAGAATTCCAATAAATGTTCATAGTTCAGCAACATCCTAAAATTAGATTGTCTTTCTCGCGAAACACTGCATATTTGGCTGATTCGTCTGCTATAAGTTGCATCAACTTGTCGTCAACAAATTTTTCGAACTGCTCATGGGGCTTAAAATTTCGGCAACTTTCATAATTCCCTTCAGGAAATATTGGAGTCATGGGGATGGAATTGTCGTCAACGTTCCAGGTAAAAATTACATCAATTCTTTTAGTTGATTTAAGTTTTGCAGGTTTTTTTTGTTTTAGATTTCATTTTCCGTTTTCTACGACGCTGTTTGATTGAAGCTACAAGATGCATTTTCCACGTCCAATTCAAAGTCGGAATCATTTTCATTCTCCAAAGTTGTAATTCGGCGACCATTTCTCATTAATATTTCGCTATTTGCTTTAAGCTGGCCAGGGCAGACATCACCGGAAACCCCGCAAAACTCATCTTTGCCATCGTCCTCCTCGCTCACCTTCGAGTTCTTCGAGGTAATTAAGAGCGTACCACGTAAGCTTTCTTGAAAAACACATAAATAATTGTAATAATTGTAAAACGGATAATAAAATTTAATAAAAAATTACCAAACAACAGAACACAATGAAACAATAAAACAGAAAAACTAAAACCGCAATGAATATGCACATTTTGAGAAAATGGAACAAATCTCATATGGCAAGAGGCACAAAGCAGGTGCAAAACCCCTTAAAGTAATTTTTATACGTCATGTAGCACATTCAGGGTTGATTAGCATAAAGAATACATAATTATTTTCTAAAAATATTTTGTGGAAAAATAACGGAAGTTAAAAATAAAATCTAACTTACTTTTTCATATAGTCCATTTTAACTTTTTTCACAATATTTTTTTTTTTTTTTTTTTTTGCTTAATTTTACAACCTCCTTCAAGTAAGAGCCAACGCACAACTGAAATAATTTTTCTAGCCAAGTAACTGTTGTCCCTTTACAAAACAAAACTAACGGCAAAACGTTTTTAATTTTGTTGATTCTCTTTCTATATTGACACAAAATGAAATATAATTTTTGTTGCCATATGGCAACAAGGGGACAATTCAGGTTATTGTATTGAAAAGTATTGGTTAGGGGTTTTAAAATAAGTTTTGGATTCCGAGGATCTGTTCATGCCGGACTGAACTCTGCCATTTTATAAGCAAACTTTATGAAATTTTGTTGCTAGATTGATTTTTGGCTGAAATACCAATTGTCAGATGAAAATATGGTATCTGTACATTTTACACAATTAAAATGGATTTTGAGCTTCAGAGGACTCGGCTATTTGTTTGTTTATTAATAATTGTAAAATTTTTATCCCATACAAATATTATTCGGCCAAAATTTATTGATTAGAATTTTCAATGTAATTTTTTTATTTTTATTTTGTTTTATTTATAAGTTCTTTCCAATTTCTGGCCAATATCAGAATAACTTTCACCAGTAACGAATACCACAGTATATATATATATATATATATATATATATATATATATATATATATATATATATATATATATATATATATATATATATGTATATATATATATATATATATACATATATATATATATATATAGATATATATATATATATATATATATATATATATATATATATATATATATATATATATTATATATATATATAAATATATATATATATATATATTCAGAACTGCCATTACGTAGATCAAGAAATTCATACATTATTTTTTTACGACTTTCAACTGTAATGATTTTAATTTTACCAAATTTAACCACTGAAAAATTACACTGCTTTTATTTAAAATGATTCTCTCTCAAAACAGGCGCGTTCGATTCAAATGAAGGGCAACAACTTTTCACTTCAGAAATTTAGTTACTCTTCATTTAATTGAGTTACTGAAGAGAAAAAGATGTTCGTTTGATACTCATAAATGTCAAAATAACTAGTTGGCAATTTTACGATTTTTAATTTTTAATTATTTACCGTTAAAGAATAATTGAAAATTATCAAATTAAAATGTCAAAAGAAAACAAAAACCTATTTGAAGTATCTACAAGAGCAAACTACCTCTCTTCAATAAATTCAGTTGCTCAATTTGTAGTTGAAGTGAAGATCTGTCAATCGAACATTCTTTTCACTTCAATTACTTCAGATGTAGCTAATGCCTAATATCGACTAATTTTTTTGACCTAGGTTCGCGATACGGTACGAAAAATTCGTTGTTTTTCTAAATTTTAAATTCAAATAAAAAAAATTGTAGCTCATAACAGTGTACAAATATTTTGACAAACTTTGACAGAAAAAATAATCAAGACATTCGGCCGTATTGTAAGAACACACGTAAAAATTTTATTTTAATTTCTTTAGTTATAAATTAAGATTTAGATTCCGATCTCGAATGGATTGACAGAAAAGCCGATATGGGAACAATCAACATTTAATCGAGAAAATGTATCGAATGCAGCGAATTGTTTATCATTCCTACGGGCTACCCGAAATATGTGAAACATAGTTTATACGAGGTGGAACAGGATTTGGGCAAACATCTTGAAAATGGAGTTTGTTATCTGACTTTGCATCGTCAAACCGACCTATCTGCCCGAAGAAAATGCGGCCGATTACACATTAGTTCATGTATTCGAGGATTACATCTCTATAGTTCGAAGTTGCCAAGTTTAGAAATTTTATTACAGTTGGCTGAATTCATAACCGCCGATACAATTCTAGATCGACTTATTCCATACATTGAAAGCGCCTTTGATTAAATCTTCGCTTAGCACTTTATTAGTTTTATTTTTGTTGTCTAGTTATTGTTATCCAAAGACCAAAATACCATGCGTACGGGTATGTACACTTGACACTTGAACCGCGTTATCTGGTAAAAGCCTGGTAAATGCATTATCCCAGAATATGTTTTACCTGCAAATAGTTCCTCTAGCAATGGACGCTTCAACATTTGTAAAAGTAGCATACGCTAAAAATATTGCGACGCTGGCTGAAACTGACGTATGGTTTTTAGAACAAACGCAAATCAAAAATCGAATTAAGCACATTGCATGAGATGCTGCATCGAGTAATTTCTAGTTTACCGACAAACTATCGATTGTCAAGCAACGCTGCGTATTTTTTGAACGCTTAAAAGACAACGATATTATTTTGTCGCACATGATTAAGTTTTTGAACGACAAAGAGGATACAAATTGGCGTGGCTCATTTTTTTGATTGCATCATTGGTGTGGTCTTGTACGTCGGTCGTCGAATGGCACTGTTCTATAGTATTTTAATTCAATTGCTGCAACAGGGACTCACCGATATCGAGGAATTTTTTATCGCAAAAATTAATTCGGGCCACAAAATCACTAACTGAATTGGGGGTTAAACGAAAAACACGAACTTGTTGAATTTATATCAGAATCTGCGTGCTATTTAGTGCATCCTAATACATGGATTCGACACTAGGTTTGTGGATTAATATCGATGAAAGCTTAACCCCTATCTTCGGTCGATGCTCAATGTAAAATTATGCCTGCGATTACGAACTATTGATAACACGGTTAGAAAGTAGCCGATGTACATGGAAATGGGCACTTCTCTTTCCAATGTAAGCGAGTAACGCAGATTTATCTGTCACCTTAAAAAAATCCTATTCAATTTTTTAGTTATTTCGATATATTTCTTCCGAAGGCATCACCGAATGCTACAGAATGCGTACAGAATTAGCTGAAACATCTCTTACTTATGAAACAATACTTGATTACAACACTGAATAAATTTAAATTAATGCCACGGGTTCATCACGATGGAGAGAATCATTTTAAATAAAAGCAGTGTAATTTTTCAGTGGTTAAATTTGGTAAAATTAAAATCATTACAGTTGAAAGTCGTAAAAAAATAATGTATGAATTTCTTGATCTACGTAATGGCAGTTCTGAATATATATATATATATATATTTATATATATATATAATATATATATATATATATATATATATATATATATATATATATATATCTATATATATATATATGTATATATATATATATATATACATATATATATATATATATATATATATATATATATATATATATATATATATATATATATATATATATATATATATATATATATATATATATATATATATATATATATATATATATATATATATATGTATATATATATATATATATACATATATATATATATATAGATATATATATATATATATATATATATATATATATATATATTATATATATATATAAATATATATATATATATATATATTCAGAACTGCCATTACGTAGATCAAGAAATTCATACATTATTTTTTTACGACTTTCCACTGTAATGATTTTAATTTTACCAAATTTAACCACTGAAAAATTACACTGCTTTTATTTAAAATGATTCTCTCCATCGTGATGAACCCGTGGCATTAATTTAAATTTATTCAGTGTTGTAATCAAGTATTGTTTCATAAGTAAGAGATGTTTCAGCTAATTCTGTACGCATTCTGTAGCATTCGGTGATGCCTTCGGAAGAAATATATCGAAATAACTAAAAAATTGAATAGGATTTTTTTAAGGTGACAGATAAATCTGCGTTACTCGCTTACATTGGAAAGAGAAGTGCCCATTTCCATGTACATCGGCTACTTTCTAACCGTGTTATCAATAGTTCGTAATCGCAGGCATAATTTTACATTGAGCATCGACCGAAGATAGGGGTTAAGCTTTCATCGATATTAATCCACAAACCTAGTGTCGAATCCATGTATTAGGATGCACTAAATAGCACGCAGATTCTGATATAAATTCAACAAGTTCGTGTTTTTCGTTTAACCCCCAATTCAGTTAGTGATTTTGTGGCCCGAATTAATTTTTGCGATAAAAAATTCCTCGATATCGGTGAGTCCCTGTTGCAGCAATTGAATTAAAATACTATAGAACAGTGCCATTCGACGACCGACGTACAAGACCACACCAATGATGCAATCAAAAAAATGAGCCACGCCAATTTGTATCCTCTTTGTCGTTCAAAAACTTAATCATGTGCGACAAAATAATATCGTTGTCTTTTAAGCGTTCAAAAAATACGCAGCGTTGCTTGACAATCGATAGTTTGTCGGTAAACTAGAAATTACTCGATGCAGCATCTCATGCAATGTGCTTAATTCGATTTTTGATTTGCGTTTGTTCTAAAAACCATACGTCAGTTTCAGCCAGCGTCGCAATATTTTTAGCGTATGCTACTTTTACAAATGTTGAAGCGTCCATTGCTAGAGGAACTATTTGCAGGTAAAACATATTCTGGGATAATGCATTTACCAGGCTTTTACCAGATAACGCGGTTCAAGTGTCAAGTGTACATACCCGTACGCATGGTATTTTGGTCTTTGGATAACAATAACTAGACAACAAAAATAAAACTAATAAAGTGCTAAGCGAAGATTTAATCAAAGGCGCTTTCAATGTATGGAATAAGTCGATCTAGAATTGTATCGGCGGTTATGAATTCAGCCAACTGTAATAAAATTTCTAAACTTGGCAACTTCGAACTATAGAGATGTAATCCTCGAATACATGAACTAATGTGTAATCGGCCGCATTTTCTTCGGGCAGATAGGTCGGTTTGACGATGCAAAGTCAGATAACAAACTCCATTTTCAAGATGTTTGTCCAAATCCTGTTCCACCTCGTATAAACTATGTTTCACATATTTCGGGTAGCCCGTAGGAATGATAAACAATTCGCTGCATTCGATACATTTTCTCGATTAAATGTTGATTGTTCCCATATCGGCTTTTCTGTCAATCCATTCGAGATCGGAATCTAAATCTTAATTTATAACTAAAGAAATTAAAATAAAATTTTTACGTGTGTTCTTACAATACGGCCGAATGTCTTGATTATTTTTTCTGTCAAAGTTTGTCAAAATGTTTGTACACTGTTATGAGCTACAATTTTTTTTATTTGAATTTAAAATTTAGAAAAACAACGAATTTTTCGTACCGTATCGCGAACCTAGGTCAAAAAAATTAGTCGATATTAGGCATTAGCTACATCTGAAGTAATTGAAGTGAAAAGAATGTTCGATTGACAGATCTTCACTTCAACTACAAATTGAGCAACTGAATTTATTGAAGAGAGGTAGTTTGCTCTTGTAGATACTTCAAATAGGTTTTTGTTTTCTTTTGACATTTTAATTTGATAATTTTCAATTATTCTTTAACGGTAAATAATTAAAAATTAAAAATCGTAAAATTGCCAACTAGTTATTTTGACATTTATGAGTATCAAACGAACATCTTTTTCTCTTCAGTAACTCAATTAAATGAAGAGTAACTAAATTTCTGAAGTGAAAAGTTGTTGCCCTTCATTTGAATCGAACGCGCCTGTTTTTCCATTCAAAAACCGCGTTATGATGACGCTTCTGTCTATTTTGTGCCTCGTTTGTTTATCTTTAATAGCTAAGGTCGTACTGAGACTACTTGGAAAATCTGAATATTCTAATCCATAAATTTCCCCCAATTGTTCCACGTAGTCTTAGTATGGCCTAAGCTATTAGAAAAATAACCGAAAATATTGGTTACTAGTGTAGACCAGTAAATGAAGGAGGAAAAAAAGGCCAACCTGTAAGTTATTAGTTGCAATTTTCATTTTCTGGTGATAAGTGGCATTTGGAACCTCATTGAAAATGAGACCGAGTTTTCAAGAAAACAGTCTGTTGTAGCGGGAGAAAATGGCCCCAAAAGACCCGGAAAATCGGGTTTCGGCTAAGATCTCACAAAATATGGCAGTTAGAGATTTTTTGTTCAGATAAACATTGAAGATCAGTTAATTTTCTACAAAACTTGTCTGCATGATTTTTTTCGCAACATTAATATTTTTTGCAAAAAGTTGGGTTGAAAATTTTGAGACTCATGAAATATGCAAGTTTTGTGTTGCAAATACATTATTTTCAATGTTTTGGATTGTGGAAACCAATTGTAGATGGCACCACTACAATCAATCCACTGACAAAATCCTCGGGGCCATTAATGGAAAACGCCGTAAACCATATAATTTTCAAGAATTTTTATGTTCCCGAGCGTCTTGTTTTTCTCGGAGATGAAGGCTCAAGTTAAACCTATTAGGAAAGCAGACCATAAGATTAATTACAGCAGGATGGACCCCACCAATTGGCGAAAAACCAGCGAAAACCAGTTTTGCCCATATGACAAACTATTATCCAATGAGGTTTTTCCTAACGAAAACTATAATCTCTAAAGAGTGAAGAATATTTACCAAAAATACTCAACAACAATTTTTTGCAGATTCTCGGCAAATTTTTGCAAATATTTTTGCAACCATCCGGATCGAGGTTTTTGGAATAAAGAGTCATAAAGTTTCTTTAAATTTCATTTATTATAGAAAAATATATAAAAATACATTGAAATTATGACATAAATATGTTAATCACCAGTCCCCGTCACAACACTCCAATAATAATTCTTGGTCATCAACGTCGCCCTCGCCAACAACTCCTTCTGGTTCTAGAGTTTCTTCTAGGTCTATGTTCTTCGGATAACGTATCATGGCTGTCCTTTAAACTCGAACACTGGCGGAACTCACATGAACTACAAATACTTGAGCATGGTAGCCCTGCTTTCTTGCATGAACATGTTCCCTTACATTCTTTCTTACATTGACAAAATATCATCTTTATTCCGGAACCGCTGGTGGTTTGGACCGGCATGAGTATACCCCCTACACGTTTCCATCTCCATTTTTCTGGTGACAGTTCGTTTCCGAGCCACTGCTGAACTTGCGGATATACCCGATTAAGGTGATGCCTTGCAGCTTAAGTTGTGGGTGGCAAGGTTGCTAGTTTAAGCGCGGTTTGGTTTCTATTACTGTCTCTGGTGAATCGCTTGAAGGTCTGGTATCTAATTTTTGTCAGGGTTTGTATATCATCATCACTGTATATCGACGCAATGACAGTTTGCCCGTCCTGAAATACGGTCTCGAGGGGAAGATTATGGTTTTTAAAACTTTCAATGACCGCTTCCAGTCCCGTGTCTCTGTTCTTCGTAACTTTTCCCTCTAATTTGGCGACTGTTAACGTTTTTCCTTTCCCGAAAAAAACGGAAGTTGTGTCGCTTCCCGAAATCGCATGGAGAAATAAAATATTGTCTCTTACGAAGGGCCGCGCATCCAAGGTGTTGGAGGAAAACATTTGCTCGGGGTTTTTTCCCTTTCCAGGCTTTAAGAAATATATTGTTTGATCTTTTGGGGTCAGGGCTGTTATCAGTACAAGGGTGTAAATATCCTCTGCCACTACTACAACTGGCGGGCCGTTGACAGCATATTTCTGCAACGCCGTCTGTACGATCAACGAGTCTGCATCGTCTACTGCTTGTCTAACGGAAATGCCATTCTCTCCCAGAACAGCCTTCAAATACTGAATGAAGCGAATTTTATTGTTATTATTGGACAAAAACGCTTCCTTTGGAAATGGTAAAACCATGTTAGGCTCGAACCTTATGTCAGGACATGACATGTTGTTTGCACGTCGCAACCGTTCTGACCCTTTTATACTATCGCGATTGCATTCATATCGAAAACCATCGAAAACCACTGTGACTTCCCGGGAATAATTATCTCTTAAATGTTTTTCATATCTGCCGAAAATTTCAACAAATAATTCCTTTCTCGTCCAGGGTACCTGGACTGGGATTTTGTACACAGCGAGTTGCCTTTTTTGAGCGACTTGTAGCTAAAAGCGAGTAAAGACGAGTATGCACCAGCGAGTAGACACTCGCTCTCGCTTTTATTTCCGACCATGTATATTGCATAGTGAGAAGAAAGGCGACAAGATTTTTAGGTGGTATGTATTTTCATGCTAAACGTCAAACAGTATAAAGTTTGAATTGGATGTTGGTAAGATAATACATACTGCCAATATATATTTTTATTTATTTTTTATTTTGTCATTTTTATATTTTTCAGTATTTCATAATGGAGCGAATAACAAAGCGGCAGAAAACCATGCTAATACATTTAATTTAACTTGTAAATGGCACGGTATTGCGGTATGATATGTCCGGAATGGAAAATATTCCTCGATACTATTAATTAAATTAATAAGTAAACATTTCGGAAGTCGATATAGTTCCTGGAATCTTTAGATTAAATATTACATTAATTAAATATATAAATAAATTTTATAAGATTAATTATTAACTATACCTTGTATCATCGATTTCACTCTCATGTTGTGTTGTTTTTAATCAAAAACAATAGCAACGGGCAAATTGTCCGTATAATTATTTTAATTTATTAAAATATTATTAAAATCTAAAAAAAATTCACCACAACCCAAAATCGCAAAATGACAATAATTTTAAACACAAAATGACATGTTGACAGCAAAATCCGTAGTTGCTCAATTTTCTCGCCTTTTACTTTTGTCGATTTGCGCATAATCGCTAAAAAACTGTCGGACAAAACTAAAGGCGGATTCATTGTTGTAGCTCTTTGTGTTCATTCCGTTCGTTCCGTTCGTTATGCTTTTTTGTAAACCAATAGGATTTGTCGCAAATGACGTTTTATTTCTTCGGTATTTTTTTCATCAAGTTGATCTATCTTCAACTATTTTACCGAAGGAACATGGCAAGAAAGTGGCGACATGATATATAGTATAATAATAGAAACAAACAGATACATTTTTGATATTTTTATTTTGTAGTTAAGTACGTTGTTCATTTTGTGTTTTGATGCTTTGTTTTTTCATCAACAATGAACTCATTAAAATAATACTCCAGTAAAAATACCGAACACAACGAACGGAACGAACTACAACAATGAATCCGCCTTAAAAGGCGAGAAATCAAACATAAACTCACTTCTCGCCTTTTGTGCAAAATCGCACTCCTGATGTATCAACATTTCCCCGTCGACAACGTGAATACATTTAGTCTTTTAAATATTCGCAATTCTGCCGAGAATATCTTTATTAGAGCCGATTTAGCGGTTTTCCGTAACATACCATTGTTAAATATGCTCATTGGAAATGGAGCTAGTTCACAATCGAAATGGGTTTCTAGGTTCTGGGGGGACTCTTCTTGGGTCAGGCAAATTCTCTGGAAAATTAACAAGGGATCTACTGTTATGACTTAATGAAATAGTGTTAATGAAATAGCATGAAACCTCTTGCCTTGCACTTGATTAAGGATACTACTTGTTCCAAACGCAAAAGCTTAGTGACCATTAACTTCTTTCCCAGCAACGAGCCCGGTGGTCAAGGAAATAAGTTCTTCTGTATGTGGAACGGGTTGCCTATTGCAATCCACCTCTTTAGCTTAGCCAAGTCTTCGTAATCGCGATCTATCCAGCTGTCCCGGGCATCTACATGCTGGTCACTGGAGTTGAAACGGACCCTGCAAAACTCCTCCATTTGATTACAAATATCCACCATGAAAGGAAGGGATGCGATTAACTTGGAAGGGGCACTTGTATTGAATCCAAGGTTAACGTCAAAACGTCAGAAATAGAGCCGGGAGAAAAAAGCCATGAAAAGAAAAAGTGTGCTTTTTCCTTGAGCACGCGTTTTCCAAATTTAATGGAAAATGGCCGATTTTGTGGAAAAAAATAGTTGCACAGCCGAAATATAGACGTTCTCAGCTTTCAAATTATATGTCATAGATACCAATCCGATCATGTAAAATTTCCCCGCGCTCCAAAAATAGCAAAAAATTGGGATTCAACAAACTAAGTTATAATCAAAATGAAAGAAAATTAGATTATACAAATTTCACAGATAACAAAGGACCTTCTGAGAAACCATAATCATGAATATTAATGCAATACAAAAAAAATTAGGAACAAATTCCTGGCGAGGTCAAAATTACGCAGGAGCAGAAAGTTTGACCCGTTTTTCCAACATGGCCAAAGAGTCAAAACGTCACTCAAGTCACAGGGTATGATAGCAGTAGATTTCTTCTTTCACCTGAACTTTGAATCATGAGTAAATTTGCATTTTACCAAAGTTATTCAATAATTTGTCCACCCGCTCATGTGTAAATACACGGGCTGTGCTCTTCGGCATACAACACAGAAGCTCAATATTCTACGTGCGCTTGGGCCCGTTTATCTCAGAAACGGTCAATTTTTTTAGAAAAAGTCCTAAGGACCATTTTTGTAAAAAATTAACTGATCTTTAATGTTTATCTGAGCTGCCATATTTTGGGAGATATTCGCGGAAATCGATTTTCCGGATCTTTTGGGGCCATTTTCTCCCGCTACAACAGAATGTTTCTTGAAAACTCGGTCTTATTTTGAATGAGGTACCAAATGCCACTTATCACCAGAAAATGAAATTCGCAACTAATAACATACAGGTTGACCCCTTCAGTTACTGGACTAGTGGGAGTTTTCTAATTACTTACGGAGTGTTTCGTTATAATTATGAAAAATGAACAGGCCAAAATGGGGCACTCTGACAACGCGCATAGGCAGGTGGCATATTTTTGGGAAGTTTCGCAGTTTTAATTTTTAGCACTATATACTAAGTAAGTGGCTCTGTGTCAAAATCTCCAACATTTCAATTTTTTGTTAAATTCTTGAATTTTTTCGTTACAATTATGAAAATGAACACACACACACAAATATGACACCCTAGCGATCCGCATACACATGCGGTGGATTTTTCCAAAATTGGACAGCTTTTATCTATTGCAGTATGTATCCACCTACATACTGCAATAGATGAAACCTGTCCGATTTTGGAAAAATCTGCCACATGAGTTTGCGGATAGTCAGGGTGCCCCATTTTGGTCCGTTCAATTAGCATAATTGT
This sequence comes from Nephrotoma appendiculata, assembly GCA_947310385.1. Lineage (NCBI taxonomy): Eukaryota > Metazoa > Arthropoda > Insecta > Diptera > Tipulidae > Nephrotoma > Nephrotoma appendiculata. The sequence continues at coordinate 132,791,438 of OX371225.1, read as the reverse complement.
AATGACGAAGTACGTGAAACTGACATCCTGTCCATCCGTATAAATGTTTAAGGATCTTGCCGAAATAAGAGATATTTCGTCTATTGCACCACGTAGGTTGTTGCTATGTGTCAAAATATTTGGGGTTCGCTCCACAAATAGTGCATGGACCAAAATAAAACTCCAACTTGTGGATCTGTTTTATTCTATAGTGTAAATATTTCCACTGTTAGATGGTTTGTTGGCATACATTCTTCAGATTTTATTTGATGTGCTTTAGTACTATGGTTTTTAAATCTTAATGAATGTCATAACAACGACATACAAAATCTTTACAATTTATTTTAGATTTTTTAATAAAATTAAACTCATATTTAAGGTTTTTTGTTAATTAAATTTAATTTATAAACAGAACCTTATAATTTTCTTATTATACAGGATTAACTCACTAATGCATATAAAAGGAAATGTGGCTTAATGAATTATTCTCATGATCTATCCAATTAGTAAAATTACTGGGTTTCTTTTCCACTATCAACGTATTGGGCGCTTTCAGATACCCTACCATGCCTAGGAAATCATCGCCAATTTGATTTGAAAATTTCATAGTGCTAAGCATTTTTTCATAACGTTGGTTGCGATTTTACTCAACATGTTCCCAATTGTTGGGTGTCCATTCAGTTACATCAAATTTTAAATTGTTTTTATGCATTGCAATCAATTGTTTTAAACACAAATTTAAATGCGTGCATACCGACCAAACGACACAGTGGTTAAAGCTTTGGCGTTTGGATCGTGAGGTACCGGGTTCGAATCCCGATACAGGCAGGATGCAAAAGGGACTTTTCATCATTTGATTACGATCGATGATGGAAATGAACACAACTATGACCCCCTGTCGGAGTGCACAACTCATGGGCCGACCCATCTTCTATGTCAGTACTATAGGCTGACATGGAGCAATGCAATGTGCAGATGGTTCTACGTAAATCGAAACTATAGCCGTACGTCCTCGATTTTGCAGGCAATGCGTAAAGTAGGACGGTAAACGTGAACTGCGAAAGTGTTGGGAGTGCTTTGGCCCCAGAACAGATTGCATAGATTACAACATAAAAAAAAAAATGCGTGCATAGGTTGCCATGGCCAAAAATTTATATGAAAACAATAAAATTGACGATTTGTATTGTCTCTCAAATGTCAAAACTTCAATTTTTTTTTGTAGATTGCTAGATGTATAAAATTTTTGAAAAACTTTAAAACTGCAGGTACATTAGAGAATATTTACATTCCTAATTCATTTTACCTTTAACTAATGAGCCAATTTAAAGAATAATTTTCGCTAGAACCTGTAAAAAACACTTGATCATAATTGAATCGGCAAACATCGTTTAGCATCTCGACCCTATGATGCAATCACTTCCATATTTTAATGGGAAGTGTTGTCATCGGAAAAATAAATGTACTCAAAGTTTAAATAAAATCGTGTTTTAGGAAGTGGGTCACTAATGTCGGAATTATAACTGGTTGCCGAAGTTGTCTACAAGTAGTCGTCATTGCCGATTATTATTTTACTTTGTTGACAAAAGTTCGACATTGTTGACAAGCTGTCTACGTAACCACGTAAACATTAGTAGTTGACGTGTAAACGACCATATCTGGTTGTAATCCTAATTTTTTATGAAGATATTTATGCCCTGTTTTTAGCTGATATTTCAAAGTCTATCTATGTCGTATATCATGATGTGTATACGACCACGAGGTTCTATAGCTGTTTCGAGGGCAACGCCGGTTTTTATACATAATTGGCATTCATATAAATTGTCGAGTAAAAAATCAAAAATTATACAAAAGTTTTAATGATTTGTATACAAAAATTTCAACTAAATAGTGAAACCTCAATACGATTGATATACGAGATTTCCAGGAAGGAAAATTATATTGAAAATAATACCATGAATACATTATTTTTGCTTTAACTGATCAATTTTAGTTAAGGCTGAGGACAAGGAAACAATAAACATAATTTTTTTTTCTCGGAATACAATACTCTTTATCGTTACCATAAGCATGATAAAGTAAAATTACCCTAATTGGAAAAATTTGTGCGCATTTTTCTAAGTAACAAGTACATCCCAAAAAAAAGAAAACAATTTACTTCCCAGATTAAAACCATAACCATTTATAATATTATTACAATTTCATGCTGACAGTTATTAAATTTAATTTTAATAATAATGGCGTTATTATTATTATTATATTTTATTTTTATAGTTTGAATAAAAGAATTTTCAAGATTGTTTCTGTAAATTTTGCTCATGTTTTAGTACAACAAAAAGATTTTTTGTGTTATATTTTAATTTTTTGTTAAATAAAAATAATAATAATGTTTTTTTTTAATTTAAAAAAACAAAAATAGAAAAACTAAAGTTTTTCAATTAAAAACATAAAACTTTTAAGAGCTTAAAGTTTTTTAAAATAATATTTAAAAATATCCTTCGTTGTGTAGATGACAATAATTTGATTTTTTTTTTATTATTATATTTGGGTTATGTTTGGGTACTTCTACTTGAATTGTTACTTTGTATTCGTTTTTGTTTGTTTACCCCATACGAATATTACAAGAAAGTGTAATTAAGATAATTGTAAAAGATATACACTATTCCATTTTTAAAGTAATTAAATTCTATGATATTTTTTATTATTTTAATAATAATGGAGAAAAATGAATAAATTATTTTTAAATACTATCGTTGGTTTTTCCTAGACGTGTGTGGTTTTAGATAATGATTCCCAGTCTTTGTTGTATTTTTGATAGTTTTTCACTATAAAAATGCATATTGTAGCTTTTATGTTATCGTATGATGTTGTGTGGAGTACATGGAATATAATACAAATAAGTTGCTGTCGACTTTTTGTAATACTTCACCATTTTTTCTTTTGTATTCAGAAGTAATTCTTTTGAATGTCTAGACTAATATCAATTAATCTTTTATTTTGTCCTGCATGTCAAAGACATTTTTGACATTCTTTATATTTAAGCTATAATCAAATTTCTATTTATAAAAATAAATTCTTTTGAGATTTGATGTAACAAAAATGGCAAGCTTTAATTAGAATGTTACGCAACCTATGTGATTACTTAATTTTATTAATGCATTTACAAAGAAGGCGAATTAAAACAAACATAAAAGAGAGGTAAGCTGCTAATTAGAATCAAGTTACGAAGAATGGATTTGTAACTGAAACAATATTGCCGAAACTGGAACACAATTTTTTCCCGTTTCCAAGTTTTCGGGTTGTTCTGAATTAGGAAATATTAAACATCAGTTAACTCTTTAATTTAGATTAGGAGTATAAATAACTGATATAATTGAAGAAAAACTGCCCTGATACTATTTGGAGACGTATATATTTAGTTTTGAAGACTGTTCATATTTATCTAATTCACTAACCACTTGGATTAGAGACACCTATCTTTATTTATAATGTCGAACTGTGGTTAATTTGTAAAATCAATTGGAGTGGGCTACACCTAATTATTTTAACAAAAAAAAATAAGTTATGGATGTAATGATTCTATGATTCTTTTGGCAAGTATTATAAAAGAAGGCCGAGTATCAGGAGATTGATTCTCGTCGCTAGTTTATAGAAAATTTTTTATTAGCACATTGACCAACTTATGAAAATTGACCATCAACCAGATCTCTCAAGAAGCCAAACAACGCAGCTGATTGGAACCAATATTGTTATTGGGAGTGTTTCTGATTCTACCAAAATTATATCCGCTGTAACTCCAAAGAAATGGTTATTTCTATTCAGAATATCAACATCTACTACTGATGATCAGTGGTTTGTTAATCGAAAATGTCAAATGTCGAATTCAACTGTGACAAAATTAAAGCAATATCCCAATTCCCAATTATCATTTTTTCAGAGATAATATTTCGTACAAAAACGCCGTTGATTCACCGGAATTGAAGAATTTACTGTCATCGTCATTCTGGCTAAAAAAATTCTCGTTAAAGAGTATCAGTGATACCATACCACATTTTATTTAATAAGGAAGCTTACTATTACCAGTGCCTTCTATAGTACTGGCCTGTGACAACATTCATTTTTTGCTGATGACGACAACGTAAGTCGACAACCAGATGTCAGCATAATTAAGTAAAAATAATACACTTTGACTCCTTATTACGACGGCAATAAATTTCACAAACTTAACAAATAAAAATCTGAATTATTATACAATAAATTAATAAATTATGAACAATTTTAGTGTAATTGATTTTCTTAACTCATAAATTGAATTTTTTCGATACACATTCAAGAAGTTAATGAGAATTTAAAGAAATGCGCCTATTTAGATAACGTAATACAAAGTTCTAGTGTATTCCACTACAAAAATATAAATAAAACCGTGAGAGTAGAGAATATTATGTGATCATTTTGTTTCTATTTTGTCATTTCATTTTTGTATTTTATTGTTATTGGCCCATGCCACACGTAAAAAAAAAATGCGGCATTTTTCTTCGTTTCTTTCCCCGTTTACCTATGATACAAGTTTTAATTGCGACTTAAACAAATTTTCTGTTCTACCACACAACTCAAACATAAATGAAATAAAAAATATTTCAAGGACATTTTTGACTCATTTTAGTTAAAATTTTATTTAAGAGAGAGCAGAACAAAACATTGGTAGAAAAAAAATGCCAAAATACAAAAAATGCTCGTCTGGCATTGGCATGGTACATTTTCATTTAGTGGCACATAATTAGTCGAAGGCGTACGGTACGATGCATTTTTTCTGTATTTTACATGATATCCGAACTTCTTTTCCTATTTTTATTGAATCTACGTACCAATTACAACAATTTTGAATTAGATGATATTACAAATTGACTTATGTTGGATAAAAATGACAAAAAAATGCCAAAATCTAAAATAAAAATGTACATGCATTACTAGAAAAATTAAAAAACGAATATCCTTCGGCTTCAACAGTTTGTTCGAAACTAAACAAATTAACAAAATTACAAAACAACTGGAGAGAGAAATAATATTTTTATTGTTTTGTAATTTTGTATGACGAAATTTATTTTGGTTTTATGAGAACGAGGCGGAGCCAAAAACTAGAAAAAACTGGAAGACGAAAATAAAAAATGAATAACCTTCTACTTCGATGTAATAATTGCAACTAAATATATTTTGTGATGTAATTTTCCTTTTTAAAGTTTATCTGCCATCTAGTTGAACCGTCGACTTAGCGTGTCGTCATCAGTTGGTGTAAGCGGCCAGTAGTTTAGAAGGCATTGCTATTACCAAGTTATAATAGTATCAATCAATTCCGATAAACCATATACCTAGAAGAATGGCAATTTTTAGTTTTTTTATTAGGTCTTATGGAAGCTCGCTGATTGAGGAAATCTCATAATATCGCTGTTCGGTGCTGTCCGGCTGACCATATAGAATTCTCATATCCTTTTTCCTACCAGACAAAAAATGTATTTGCTTCCTTTCGTCCAACCCACACAAATGTGTCTGTAAAAAATGACAGGTTGTAATTTCTTCTCGATTTTAACGGATCATATAGTTAAATCGGAATCATTTTTGAAAAAACATTATAATTTGATAACATATAAATTATATAACATATTAATTATCTATTATATTAATACGCTTAATTTTTTCAAACTCAACCCTAAAATGACCCCTAAACATGATCCGATTCGTTTAAATTGTTCAGGGTAGGTCGACATAAATATAGCGGTGTGCCTTTAGCCTCAACCAGCGGAAACTTAAGAGCTAAGCTGTGCTCTGTTTGGACCATTTAAGGGAGCGGTACGACTACTAGAATTTTAGGGGTTAGTTGCTTATTTGTGACGAAAAGCCTATACAATTTTGGTGATTGTAACACTAACCGAAATGGTACAAACGGCGTGCAACTTAAGCTCTTAAGTGTTCGCTGGTTGAGGCATTTGCTAGAAAAATCGGAAAAATTCCGAACGGGTACCTCAGGTGTTTTCAGCAAAATTTTATCACGACGCCAGAATGCCATGACAAAATATGTTTATATTGAATCTATGATCATGCGCATTACACCGTGACAATGACAAAATTTATTAAAATTGCCGATGTTTTTGTGATGACAAAATGAGTAGAAAATTTGTAATTGAATCTCAATTAAACAAAACAGAGAACATAAAATGATTTTACATACATTTTGATGTTAATAATTGTGAGTGTAAAAATACAATTTTGTCATGACACTCTATCTATTTAATATTTAAAAATTAACCGCGCATATGAATTTACTTTATTTTTGATAAAAGTGCATCAAATTTACATCTTAAAAAATCTTCTTAATTATTTCCTAACCAAAAATTCATTAAAATGTATTTACGTGACTGATTATTCATTCACAGGTCAGCTAGTTTTACTATTTTTATAGTTATAGTGTTATTTTTCGGACGAAAACTATTTAAGTGGAATACACAAATGTGTATTGAGGCCAAAAATACATACAAAAATAAATTTTTGACATGATTCTTTTGCGTTAGTCCTTCAATTGTGATTGCAGGCAGGAAAAGAGATATCAATGATAATGGCACTAAACTAATCAAGCCTCTGCTTTGATTTCTACTGTGACAGTATACAATTCCTCGAAGGTCAGTGTTGGCTCTTCTATAGTTCCTTTGAGGTGAAACTTGATTGATTTGATGCTTGCTCCTCAAATGCTCCCGAAGTGAGGAGTGTGAGGTGGGATGAAATGCCAAGTGGTTTCATCCGTCGCCAACATAGTCGATATGTCAATTGGTAGTGTTGTCATTGCGTTATTGTAGTTCTTTTTTAATACCGTATCAGCCCCTACGAAGTTAGTTTCGTTGTCGGAGTAGCTGTTTGTGCACAACCTTCTTCTTAAAATGAACCGTTTGTATGCTGCAATGAAGGCCTCGGTTGTTTGTGAACTCACTATCTATATGTGTATGGCTTTTGTCACCATGCATGCATGCATATAAATATTCAGCTTAATCGATGCCAGTGTTAGCAAATGCACTTCGCGGCTCTGAAGCCTGGCTGCGGGTAAAGCGTGCATAAGTTGCCTTGTATTGCTTGTGACGGAAGCATTTAATGCATTTGTGAATTACCTTGCGCACAGCCATTTTTCCATCTATAATCCATTATTTGTTCCTTAGATAGGCTAAAGTCAATTGGGTGCCCCATGCAACGTTTTACAGTGAGCATCCTCTATGATCCGTAAAGTATCTATGTTGTTTCTGGTTAATATTAGGGAAGTTTGTGCGGCCACTGGTAGATCGGAATTTTGTAGTCGACCATTCACGCGCAACAGGCCGTTTACGTCAACCACTCGATTCAGAGGCAACAGTCGGATTTTCGGTTCAACGTGTTGGAGGCACACTCGATTTCGCGATTGAAGTCTTGGTGCTGGATGACTAAAGTTCGTGACTAGGTAGATAACGTTTTGTTGTGACTGTCCTTGTGCGATTAGTGCTGAATGAACCGATGACAGTACGCTACAATTCGCTTTATTTTATCAAAGCTTGAATGCCGTTCGAATAATTTGTTAAACGCGTTGTCATTTGGTGAAACTAAATTAACTGATTCGTCTTATCTTTTAATTCTTCTGGTTGTAATTCTCCTCCAATGCTTTCAGCGTTGGCTACATCAAAACTATCGTACGTTGTTTCAAGTTGCAAGAATTCTGGTTCACTCCACTTCAAATTATTATTGGCCAGGGCTAGTGGCGTAGTACTCCTAGTAGCCAAATCTGCGTTTTCAGATGGTGGTTTCGGGCAAAATGCTTTTTATTGTAGATATTCGATTGTCTACAAATGTTTTGAATTTCCGTGGGTCCCCATGAATCCAAGCCCAGATAATGGTCGAAATTGACCAACAGTAAGTTCTAATGTCCGCTAGGTCCATGGCGCCTCGAACGTGTTTCATCGAACTTGTAAGTAGTAACGCTGCATTGAGCTCTAACCGAGGAATGGATAGTTTTATTTTAATGTGTGCGACACGTGTTTTTGCCATTAGTAAACAACGTGTGGTGATGTTTTCTCTTTCATCAGAGCTTCGGCAATAAATTGCTGCGGCATATGCTGACTCCGAAGCATCAGCGAACCCATGTAATTCCATAAATGTTTTTCTAGTGGAGCCAATCCAACACGGAATCATCATATGTTTCATTATTAACAATTTTGTTTTGTATTGAATCCATTTGTTGTTCAATGTGCGAGGTAGTTCTTCGTCCCATCCAATGAGAGTCCAATCTTCTTGAATCATTAATTTTGCGGTAATGGTTATTGGTGACAAATATCCGATGAGGTCGAACAATTTGGACGAGTCCGACAATAACGCTCGCTTGGTTTGTCGTCCATTTGAGAAATATAGATTTCACACATCAAACTCAAATACATCATCCAGCCGATGAAATACCGTACACATCCGTCCGATGGAATTTGCTCGGGATACATTCTAGGATGTTCCTGGAGTTGGCTGCCCATTTGCAAAGATTTACATCACCTTGCTCAGTAATTGTTCTTACTTCATTCACAGCTGCTACAGCGTCCTCTAAGGTGTCGAATCCCGTTAGCATATCATCTACGTAGAAGTCCGATGATAAAATTCTTGAAGCTGTTGGATAATTGTCTTGTTTTTCTTGCGCTAGTTGTAACAGAGCTCTTACTTAACAGGCACTTTTTTGTATTATTATTATATGGGGCCTTAAGGAACTTAGCCGTTTGGGATTATACAGCGACCTTACACGGTACTGCAATCTAAGTCATTGTAAGCCCTTACTATTGCCAAATCAAAAACTCTATCCTGTCCAAAACATAAACAATAATTTCCGACAAGAAATATTCTTAAAAGAATGACACACTTTTCTATATGCGGCCGAACTAACAGGCTCTCAAACAGTTAACCACCCCCCCCCCCAGGCCACCCTAATCATATTATAAAGTTTTGTGCAAATCGATTAGTTAAAATAAGATTGATGGCTAACTGGTAAAATCAAAGCGATGCAATTTTTTACTTATACGATTTTATTCAGTTGATTTTATAAAATGTTCAAAAATATAATTATTATTATCGACTATTTGATTGTCACCTGGTTATTTCATCAAACCGATTTTTTCTACAAAATTTTAAACTAGTAAATTCATATTGTTGTTTTGCATTTTCATTGCCGACATTTATTGCTTAACTATTTTAGTTACATACAACCAAATTTTCATTATTTAAATTTTTCAGTAGGCTATAGAAACGAATCGTCCTCATCGATATTTATTACTAATTTGGATCTGCATTATCGACATTGTTGGTTTACTACTTTCGGCTGATATAAACAGAACTGCATCTCTGACATTCTTTGGCTGGAATATTTCGGCTAAGTTGAAAACCTCTAGCCATTACTTCCATTTATCGTTTTTGTCTCCATATACGTAAACCATTGATGTCTCTCAGTCTTGACCATTAATTTTACAGACTCTATACTTACAGATACGATTTTATAGACAATTTTATGAATAGTTTGACATTCTAACAATGTTAATTTTTTGCTGGTGATTGCCATTTCTGGTTAGAGTTGACCCAATTTATTATATAAATTATCGATTGAATGTGTAGATGCCATTCCAAAGGATGACGTTTAGGATTATTGACCGATTATATTGTTATAATCTGTTATTATTGAAATCAAACACCTTTTTCCTAGAATGAACTAAAACTGTAGTGAAGCCTTAAATGAATGATTCACGGTCAATTGGGGTTAAAGAAATTGTACTAGTAAATATCCCCGTAAACTGTAAGCTGTTAGTTCCTCCTATATAGAATTTTATGAAAAAAAGTGGTGACCTTAATGCAAAAAACACCTATTGGGGATGAAAACTTACAACCGGTGAAGGAAAAGAGCTTTTCGAAGCAGGTCGGGTAAACAACTGCGAGTTCCATTCTGGAGGTAAACCAACATATTGGCCTGATATAAATAAAATACCAGATCTCATTGATTTCTATGTAACGAAAGTGATTACCGAGGATTACATGTGCCTCGAAAATAGCAAGGGCATATATTCTGACCATTCACCTGTTATAATGACACTCAGCCCAATGATAATTAACAAGGATAATTTGCCTAAGCTAAGAAATAATAAAACTAACTGGGGCCTATTCCAAGAACTAATTGAAAAGCAAATAGACCTTCAAGTGCCAATCAAAACAACGATACAATTGGAAGGCGACTGAAGGTACTTAACAGTACTATTCAACAAGCAGCATGGGAAAGCTCTTCTACTAATCATAACGAATCCCGTTGGAATCAAAATTACCCTCTTGAAGTCAGGGAATTAGTTAGAGAGAAACAAAAGGCACGAAAGACCTGGCAAAGGACACGCGCCCCGGAAAACCAAAAATCCTCAATTATCTGTGCAATAAACTGAAACAACTTATAAAAGAAATAAGAACGAAAATATTAACAAGTACTTAAGTGGTCTCACCGAACATCAAGACACTGATTACTCTATTTGGAAACCAACAAAGGAATTAAAAAGGACCAAACTGTATGTGCCACCTATTAAGAATGAGGAAGAAATCTGGACCAAAAGTGACAAGCAAAAAGCTACTTTATTTGCGGCTCACTTGGAAGAAACCTTTCAATCGTTACCCACCCAGGCAAAGTGCAGATGAAACATAACAACAATTAGAAAAATTGATGACCATAATATACGATCTGTAACATTACGGGAATTGAAGGATGAAATCAAGTACAATTTAAATGCGAAAATGGCTCTATTTTATGATCTAATTACTGGCCAAGTCGTAAAAGCCATTCTTGAGTAGGAATAACGAAAATTGGTTCAAATAATCAATGCTGCTTTCAGACTAAAGTATGTTCCACGGCAATGGAAGGTTGCTGAAGTAATTATGATTCCTAAACCAGGCAAACCAGCAAACGGCAAAAAGTCATACAGGCCGATTTCACTACTTCCTGTCATTTCAAAATTATTGGAAAAATTCTGCTCAAGAGGCTCAAGGCAATAATAGAAGAACGAAACTTAATTCCACCACACCAATTTGGATTTAGTAAAAATCACTCTACGATAACACTCTACGATACAACAATACAAAATAAATTGCCATTATATCGGCAAATACTTAAACCAGTATGGATCTATGGTATTCAACTTTGGGGTTGTACCAAGGTTGTAAAATTCAAACGGGAGAAATCATTTGACCATTTGAATCGAATTTTATCGATATGTAGAGAGTACAATGATATTTTCCATCTAGATGGTGATACTCTAACAGCCACTAATGCGACCTCTCATTCCATTCCTCTTTTACCAAACTCGGTTCCAATTTATCAAAGTTCAAATAGATTACCCGAATCAATCAAGGTCGAGATTGATCAACAGGTCGATGAGTTATTGCTGGACGATATCATTGAACCTAGCGATAGTCCATGGAACTTTCCACTTCTCGCAGTACCAAAAAAGAGTACTGATAACGAATGAAAATGGAGAGTAGTGATAGATTTCCGTCGTCTTAATAACATCACCGTCGATCGAGTTTTTCTGTTCATCTTATTTCAGTACCGTAGATCTAACCCATGGTTACCATCAAGTAAAAATGAAAGATTGTCTTTCGAATGTCTTTCGGTCTAAAGGGAGCTCCAGCAAATTTCCAGCACTTGATGAATAAAGTTCTCTCAGGACTCAATGGACTAAAGTGTTTCTTTTACTTAGATGACGTGGTTATTTATGGGTATAATTTAGACGACCACAACCGTAAGATTCGTGCCGTTTTCGATTGCTTACGATCATACAATTTGAAAATTAATCCTAATAAATGCCAATTCCTTCAGAAGGAAATAACCTATCTAGGTCATTTAATTACTCGTGAAGGAGTCAAACCCGATCCTGTAAAAATCAAAGCAGTATTAGAGTAACCTAGACCAAAAACTTCTCGTGATATAAAATCATTCTTAGGCTTCATAGGGTACTACCGTCGCTTCATCAAAAATTTTGCTAATATTGCCAAACCTCTGAAGAATCTCTTAAAAAAGGATAGCGTATTCGAGTGGACACCATTTTGCCAATCCTACAATTTCCAGATTTCGAGCAAGAATTTATTATAACTAGCGACTTCGCAATTGGATCCGTTTTAATTATATTCTTCAGAAGATCTTCCCGTAGCATACGCTAGTCGAACTTTAAATAAAGTGGAATAAATTACTCAGTTATCGAAAAGGAGTTACTTTCAATTTTTTGGTCAATTCAGTATTTCAGACCTTATGTATATGGCAGAAAATTTGAGATCATTACTAATCACAAACCTTTGGTTTGGTTAAACAGCATTATCAACCCTTCTTCAAGACTAATTCGATGGAGATTGTAACTTGACGAGTATGACTTCGTAATTGCTCACAGAGCAGGATCACTGAATCGAAACGTCGATGCGCTTAGTCGTATTGCTATTAACCCTACAAATCAAACTCTATCAATTCCGGATGTTGACTCCAAACTTACCATCATTAATTCACCAAACCTACATAAATTACCAGAGTCTGCACCAGTTCCTGATCAATTTTCAACTAATTCTTCCACTCTTGAAACCTTCCCTAATCATTCAAATAATTCAAATTCCATTTCTCATACCGACCAAGACAATAATTTTTCTAAATCCATGTGCCCTAATTCAATTTTATATAATAAAATCACAACTAACTCTTCAATAGAAATACGTGCATATTCTTCATCCAACTCAGATTCCTTAACCAACCCAATAAATTCAAACGAAATCATAAATGTGATCACCCGATCCAAATCTGTGAAAACTCAAGATGATAATCCAAATATCCTACCACCCAGCACTGAATCTTCTCCGAATATCATCCAAAACTCCATAAATCAACATACTTCAAATAACCAAATTGTAATTTCCGATCCTACAGAGCAAACTAAATTAATTGAGGAATTTCAAAACACCCCATTAGGAGGACATCAGGGAATGTTACGAACTTATCGTCGCTTAAGAAAATATTATTATTTTCCCAAAATGTTTCGTCAAATAGAGTCTTACATCAACGCATGTGTTTTCTGTCAGAGACACAAGGCTTCCAAATTAACCCAAAATACCTATGAAAATTACTACTACTTCCCAATTTCCATTTCAAAAAATCTTTCTAGATATCGTTGGTCCTTTGCCTTCTAGTTACAATAACAAGAGCTACATACTCACCATACCGGACGACCATACGAAGTACTCACTAGCTTTAGCCGTGCCTAATCAGACTGCGGAAACTATAGCTAAAGCCTTCGTGAAACATTTTGTCTGTGTGTTTGGAGCGCCACGAGCGTTATTAACCGACCAAGGTTCTAATTTCGTAAGAAAATTCTTCAAGGAATGCTGTAAAATTTTACGAATACCGCAAATGAACACTACAGCTTTTCATGCCTCAAAGGAATGGAGCATTGGAAAGGTCTCACCGAGCTCTGACGGAATACATCCGCCATTTTATTAATATGTAAATTCTACATTGGGATTCGTGGACCTCATACAACTACTACATTCATGCCATACGAATTATTATTTGGATATAAACCCAACATTCCTAATTCCTCTCACCAAGAATCCGATAATGTTTTCAATTTTGATGATTATTTAACAGATTTCAAATTTAGAATGAAAAAAATATATCAATCTATAGATTTAGGTTCCTAAATTTTCTAAAAATTATTGGATTTTAAACAAACCATTAGGTACAAATTCGGATAAATCCTCAGTTAAGCTACAATAATTCGGAAATCCCGGTTCACAGACAACCAAATGATACTCCAATGGAAAATATGATGTTATTCCCAAAAACTTTACACCCTCCATGGCAATGGCTATAAAACAAATACCGTTTCTCGATAATTAAATGAAAATTTATTGCTCCAAATTGGATGTAAATGTTTATGTATCCGGAAATAGAGCTATGTATATTATGAGTTTCCTCTGGCAAAAGTGGGAATGGGTTAAATACAGCAACGAGGGCTATGCAAATAATAAGGAAGAATAATAACCATAAAAAATGGTTTTAATGGATTTTTTGTGCCAAATGAAACAATTATAAAAAAAATATATTGGAAATTATCGATTTATAAAGAATTTTTTTATTATCACCTAAACGTAATATATTTCCTTTGCTTTTGCTATACACCGTGTGCACAGCAAAACCAACAATACACCATTTTATATGATTATAAATCACACATTATTTTATATATTTTATAATATAGAGCTTTTAAATCCTTGAAGAGCTCGATTCTCTATATTTATTGCTATAAATATTAATTCAATATTTTATTTTTTCCGTTTATTCCAGGTAAGTCAAACACTGTGTATCATATTGGTGATGGTATGTGGAGTAGTACGGAAATCGATATCAATTAAGGTAAAATTAAAATCCAAATTCTGTTGTAGTTTCTATGGCTGCCGATGTTTGAGATTTATGAGAGCGTATAACAAATCAAAAATTTTATATTTTATTAAATTTTTATGTTTAGGAAAATATGCGAAGAATATGGGGGAGGAATTGCGAGATCGATATGTATTTTCCCAAACGAGCAATAAATGTCATCTGAAATGATTGATATGAGATTTTTCATGGTTGGTGTGTATATTGTATATTTCGTATATTATGGTAATTTGAGTACCCTTTTTTTAGGAATTTTTTTTTGTAATGGTTAATTTGCATATATCTAAATTTATCAAATAAATTGTCCGAAAAAGATAAATAACGATGCATGGTCCATACAGATATGTGATATTTTTATTTGGTTTAGCAATTCCACTTCTATTATTTACGGTAAACAACGGTACATTACATATATATATACGTACATCTAGATAGATAGATAGATAGATGTAGCCTAGAAAATTTAAAACTCATCATTTATTATTTGTGGTTTTTCAGTTCGTTTCACGCATTATAAATCTATAAAAAATTTAAATAAATTTACTCCGAAACATACCAAAAAAAACCGTAACACAAAAAATAAAACAGAAAAGGCCCTCAAGTGGTAATTCATTGGGGATTTTTTTATTTTTTGTTATGTGGATTTGTATCCATAAGTTACGTACGAGATACGTTACAAAATTTTTTAAAATGATTTTGATTTGTGGTTAACAATCGGGAAATTGGAAATTTGATTTGGTTTTAGTGTTGCGCCATTGTTATAAATTAATTGAATGTACGTCGACGAGCCACCACTAAATTTACATAAATAAAATGTCTCCAATAAATAAAGTTTCTGCCTAACTACGTATACATTTTCCTTCCGTAATTTTTCTTCTGCTTATCACACACAAGTATATACACAAAAATGACATAAGTTTGCGAACGCAAAGTAGTTTTATATAACAAGAACAACTTGAATAAAAATTAAAATAATAAATAAGGAAATAAAGAAATAAATAAATTTTGTTTTTCATGAAAATTATTTTCCTTTTCCTATATAATGCTGGCTTATTACTATATTGTTTTGTTAAAATATTACAATAAATTTTAGTGGCTTTAATGACAAAGAAAATATTCTAAACGTTACATATTTTCACAATGCCATAAAAAAGGGCAAATAACTATAACTTCACGTCCCCCTCCATACATTTTCTTTTTTTACTGTTTTGTTTTTCATACGAAACAAAAATAAAAATAATTAACATTGTTTTGGTTATTTTATTGTAAAAAAAAAAAATATTTTTATTGGGCTTGTTGAGTTTAATGTTATTTTTAATATAAATATACTATAAGGATTAACAATGACTTTCTTGAATCATTGTGTTGTGCATAGGGTATAATTATAGCTAAGTACGTAGGGAATTAATTAATTATTTTTGTTTGTCCTGAATTTTGAACTTTATCCAGACAACTTTATTAAATTACAACATTAATTATTGAATTCGAGTTTTTGGCAGAGTATTTTTATGGGAGTCGTTTTAAAACGATTTTGCAGAAATCTTATTAGGATAGTTTACATTGAGAAACATTTAATTTATTACCTTTAATAGAGATCAAGTTTCATTCATCTACTTGCAATTTTCACCGCAAAAAGTAGAACTCATTTGGGTAATATGACAGGGTGAGCAAAAAGTCACTTTCCTATTTATATCTGTAATACCTTTTAAATGGAGCAATAAACAAATTCATTATAAATTAAACTTTTATTCGTGGAGTTTTTAAATTAGGCGTGGAAAATTATGTCCGTTA
This sequence comes from Nephrotoma appendiculata, assembly GCA_947310385.1. Lineage (NCBI taxonomy): Eukaryota > Metazoa > Arthropoda > Insecta > Diptera > Tipulidae > Nephrotoma > Nephrotoma appendiculata. The sequence continues at coordinate 132,775,189 of OX371225.1, read as the reverse complement.
AGTATTCACTATTAAAATTCAGATAAGAATCGCCCTTTTCATGGCATTTTGCATCACTCTCTGAAATGCGGTATGTCTGTTTTTTTGTTTTTTTTTAAATATAAAAACTAGATTAGTATTTCAAATTATCAATCATTATTCATTTATCACAAGTAATAATTTTTAGTTCATTCAACCATCTATCCCGTAAAACAATTTTTGAATTTATTGCCATAAAAAGACCTAAAATTGACCATTCGTCAGTCATTTGTGCGTCTAATCCTTGCCAGAAAAGGGACGAATATTTAAAGACATTTCTGTCGCAGCTGATTCGATCGACATTTGACCAATGCAACTGACTAACAAATTACGGACGAATAAGCTTGGTAAAATCAGGCCGGCTTTTGTAAGTCAAAATTGACAGCCAAAATGCATTAAAACGAGTAGGTCTTTTGACAGTCATTTCTTATAACAATAGAGAGACGAAATTGCCTAAGATTTGCTAGACTGTTTTGGGGCACATTGGTAAGCCAGTTTTTTAATGGTTTTCGGGTTATGAATTTATAAAATAAATTATTACATAAAAAATTCAAAACATATCATTTATTTTCATTTTATTTATTCTGAATCATATTATACGAGTACATTATACATAATTATACATTTTTTAATTTAAACAAAAATAATAATCTAAAACAAATATAATAATCGTTTAAGAACTACAGTAAGTATTGCTTCATATTAATTCCTGTTGCAATGATGAGTTATTTTACTTAATAATGCCTAAGAAGCCAATAATTACCTGCTCTCGTTACCGGAGAAATTTGTGGGGGAGATAATTCCACTACTTCATACAAAATCTCACTCTCACCAGCCTCGCTATAAGGTTGTTTTCCGTCAGACATAAGTGTGCCTGATTCATCCGCCCGATTCACTTTGGCTGTTCATTTTTATCAAATTGGTCGTTTAAATTACTGATTTGAAGTTACTTTTTTCGGTGGCTAGCCATTTCCGAATTGAAGCTTGAAGAAATTTAAAACATTCTTTCTCGCTATCGTGCTTCACTTAGGGTTTCTGTAAATATTGCTCATTAAAATAAACTTAAACGTGAAGTACTAAAATACAGATTAACTCACCGATGTTATTTTGCTTCTAACTTAAATGGAAGTTTTTGTCAGGAATCTTTTGGTGCTGCATTTGACTCTAGTGGCCTTTTAAAATTTTTGTTGTTTGGTCATAATAGATTTTTTCATTCTAAACAGTCTTTACAATATCTGTTTTTTACCAGTTCTATTACGAATCGACATAAATTCAAAATTGTAAAAATTATTTTCTAGAAAAGCGTTTTAATAAAAAAATCACGATAAAAATATATGTATAAATTTACTTACCTGAACACAATGTTTTATTATTCGATTTTTTATTTTTTTTAAATTCGAATATTAATTTAAATTATAAAAATTATTACAATTAAACACTTTCAACTTAATAAAATTTATATTAGACATTTGTTTTAATAATAATTTTTTTCGATCACAAATTATTAATTTCTTGTTACGCGCACGACGAATGCTTCGTGATTGAGGATAAAAAACTAAAACGTGGCGATGAACAATTGTAAGTCGAAAATGTCCATAATTTTTAAGTCGTATTCCATACTACAGTCGAATTCGACTCATTTGAATTGCATAACTTTGCCTCGTCTCGCTTTCGTATATAACACTGCCACTGCTAGTCTGTTTCGTCTCTATTTTGCATTTAAGGTTTCGATTGACGATCTGTTTCGTCTCTATTTTGTACTTAGTCTTCGTCTTTTAATTAATTTTGGCTAATAATTTAACTCAAGTTTTATTTTTCATTTACTAATTGATTTTTATTTTGATTCTGGCTTCCAATAAAATGGTAATTTCGATTCTTTTAGTACGATTTTTTTTTTAATTTAAGAGTTGGACATTTCCGTCTCTAACACGATATTTCGTCTCTTCTAGAGACGAAAACTTCGCAATGGGCGAAAATTGTTTTACGGGTATACTTAATATTTTTATGCCAATGGGTAAATCATTATATGAAATAAAACCATAAAAAAATACATTTCTAGTTGCAGAGGTCTTTTTTTGACATAAGTGATGTAAAAGTTATGATAACACCTAGTGGAGTACACACAAATATCCGATCCAATTTTAGAATTTATATTACACTTAATTAATTTCAACGTTACTTTGTGAATAAACAAAATCCAGGTAAAAAATCTTAGCCTGGACACTTCCATATATTGAAGATTTCTGTATCTTGGAGATTTTCTTTCAGAAATTTCATACAATTATTTTCAAAAAATTGCTAAAATCCTGTGTATATTAGACAACCTCTATATATTGTAACTTGGACACTTTTTTATGAGATTTTGTTATATTTTTACAAATATTCTACTCTATTGGACACATCAAAATTATGCCTACTGAGCCAATAAAAAAGAGTGGTGGGAATTTTTTTGTTTTCATACTATTGTTTGTTTCTATTTCGCTAGGATTATTCTTTCTATTACGCTAGGATGTTATAATGCTTGGGAATGGCTCCATTAGTTTTTAAACGTACAAATCATTCAGGATAAAAAAAAAACAGTGCGATTCAGACGAAATTTTTCTGTGTAAAAATATGTAGTAGTATGTATTCGAGTTCGTTTTCGAGTTCAGTGTAGAAAAAATTAGAAAAGCTAAACAGACAGCTTTTAACAAACAATTACAGCATGAAGAATTCCTGGGCTAGGCTTCATGTTAAAAACTAAAAGAATTAAGCATTAAAGAAAAAGTTGATATGCTAAATCACTTCAAAAATAGCAGCTTGTTTGGGAACCGTGGGAAACATTAAAGCTCGTACGGCGAAATATTTACAACGGAAAACACCGATATGCAACCCAAGCGACCAAAAACTAATTTTGAGATGGTTAACACCACTACTTATAAGTGGTTTAAACTGATGAGGGCAGCTAACGCTCGAATATCCGGACCTTTGATTCAGGAATATGCAAAAGGTATCGCCATTAAAATAGGAATACCAGATTTTAAGGGATCCAACGGTTGGTTGGAGAAATTCCGGACGTGGTATGGTATTCAATGTAAAACTTTATGTGGTGAAGCGAATAAGGTAAGTATCGGAAAACGACGTCAACCAATTTCCCAAACTATTTTAGGATTTTGTTGATTGCTATGAAGATTGGTTCAATGACTATGAGCTAGAATACTTCTTCAAACTAATGTCTGATAAAGCCTTATTCTAAAAAGTGCAAAAGTGGAAAGATTTCTAAAGAAAGACTAACGGTGATATTGTGTACTAGTGCTATGGGCGACAAACTTAAGCCATTGGTAACCGGTAAATCAAAAAAAACCTAGAGCTCTCAAGAATTTAATAATTGAGGATCTTCCGGTTACGTGGCATAGTAAAAAATCAGCTTGGATGACGACTCAAATTTTTGAGGGAAGGGTTCGCAGCATCGACGTTTCAACGAAGAAAAGCAATAGAAAAATTTTGCTTACTGCCGATATTACTGCTCAGCAGACACTGAAGTAAACGGACTAACAAACGAGAAATTAAAATTTTTACCTCCTAGGACGACATCACGAATTCAACCACTTGATCAAGGAATTATTACAAATTTTAAACGCTTGTACCGTAACAACATCCTAAAAATGGTAGAGGCTACACTGGAGCTTGTTGGAAATGGGGAGATGACAGCGGCAGATGTATTCAACTGTATAAATGACCTGGATTCTATTACATGGATCCAGGATTCGTGAAAAGGAGTATCAGCGGATTGAATTAAAAATTGATTTACGAAAGCTGGCTGTTCAATAACTTCAACCGAAACTGGTATTGACTTGGAAGAGGTAGAAGAAATTGTAGTGCCAGAGAATATATTTAGGGTACCGGCAAAGATATTTGGCGAATTTGTAATAATGGATGACAATGTAGCTACTTGTGAACCAAATACGAATTCTATTCATTAAATAATGGATAACGAGATAGTTGATGTAGAAGACGTTGAATCTGATATAGAAACTGAAGAAGAGGATCAAATTTCAACTGAAGAGGCTGTAAAAATATTGCAAATTCTAAAAAAAAAATTCATTAAATACTGTTCCATCAATGTTTAAAGAAATAATAATCTTAGAACGGAAAATTAATAACCATATATTATATGCGTAACCAAAAAAAGACATCAATCACAGATTTTTTTTTAAAATTAGGGGCAAATGTGAATTTGTAACACATATTTACAGATATCGCGACCATACTATGAGCGACCATACGAGAACCATACTATGGTATCTGATGGCAGTATAGTTTGGAGAAATACAAGTTCAAAAATTCAAAATCTTATAACTATTTTTCGTTACAACCATTACAAAAACAAATCTGGGGGCCGATTTATAATACAACTATAGATCTAATTTTCTAACAAATACTATTTAATAAAGTATCAATTAGGAAACATTTGATTAATAATTTGGAGATACACTTTTGTTACTGAATCATAACTACATTATCAAACGAATAACACAGTTCTAACTGACACATACAATTTTGTTACACAGTACTATACCTTATTCAAAATAATCATCAGATACAACTTTTTACTTACAAACTATTAAATAAAAAATACGATTTTTTCAAAAATTATAAAATTTATTTGTTGAATAATTCAAATTTAGTATAATAAACAATAACAATTCAAGTTCTACTTAAAAATAACTAATACAATATTTAAAATAATGCAGTCTTCATATCAAAATTAATAATTTTTTAGGTACACTACATTTTAGCATTTTGCTTCCGATTTTTTGGCCGTTTATTTGAGGCTGCTGCTTTTAGTTGATTTGTAGTGGGGGGTGGTGGAAATATTTAGTTCATCAGGCCCATCCAATTTTAAAATTACTTTGTAATAACTGATATCATTTGGCGACAAATATTGGAACATGGCCTGAATGTGCTGCTTCTTCGTATCTGACAATTCAGCCTTTTTCTTCAGTGGAAGTAGTTCAGTTGTATGCAAAGCTATATCCGATTTTTTAGTATTTCTTTCTGTATGCCTTATACTTTGAGCAATTAACTCGGACTGTTTGTAGCCCAGAGAATATTGGATTTGATACTGTTGTCTGGTAAATTTCGGCAATTTTAATTTTGTAAATGGAACTTTGGAAAAATCAAGAACCATTTTACCGAAAGAACCGAAGTCCATAAAATCGGTTGCATTCATTTGCATGATTATGAGAGCGTTTCTACGGTTTACCATTTTCAATAGTCGTATGAGCCCCATTGGCGAGAAATACTCATTAACGGCTAAAACTTTTCAATACTGCTGTGAATATTGTCCACTTCCTGTATTGCACCATGTCTAGTAACAGCATGAAATAGCAGATTGAATTAATTTGCGGATGATGGTTCATTACACTTAAAATTGCTGTTGACATGATGGAGTTCTTATTTTGCGGTACACACGAGTCACTCCATGTAATTAAATCAATGATATCGCTATCATCAAATCAGTCATCAAATTGTCTCTGTCTGCGATCTTATATTTTTCACAAGCACCACATCTATCTGATTTTGGATGTTGAAAATCGATGTCAAATCTTGTACAAAATATATTTCTGTAGAAGCTTTCTTTCACAGGATCGCTAGTACAGTCGCTTTATAATTCATACATCTTTGTTATATTAAGATTTGGCTCTAAATATTGGCGACTCGTCTTTGCCCGCCAATAATGTGACTCGATTCTTGGGAAAGAGTTGATATGAGCAATAATTTCGTCAATTTTTTCCTGTGGTATTTTTTTGATTTTTTTTCGTCCTCGCATGTCAATCTGTGCTGTCCCTGTTTGGGAGCACTTATTTTGATGAGCCGTATACACTGATGTTTGAGAAATGTTAAATGTCCCGGTGTAAAATTGTTTGCATACGACATGACGAATACCGGCTACATCTATATAATAGCAAAAGCTATAGGTTCGGCGCGACTGATCTTTTTTTGTGGTTTTCCTCTCCGTCAAATTGCGAGCTGTGGTTTTCAAAATAAAATCTCGTTTGCGTTGCATGTCTAAGTCTGTAAAATGCATTAAATTGGTCCTGCCTCTCAAGATTCGATATTTTTTGCGAACATGAATCCTTTTTATTTATCCTTTTTATTTATTATTTTCCTCGACGGGTTAAACTTTCCACGAGCGCTGATATATTCTTCTCCAGATTGACATTTTTTCTTTCTTATTGAACTTTTCCACAGTTCCGGATTTCGTTTTCTTTTACGAGTTTTTTTTGGTGGGAGCTGTTCTGAATCTACAACACTTTGTTCCAATTCAATTTCACTGTTAAATTGTGTAATATTTCTAGGTGATAATGGTTGCGTTAGTTCAGAAAAACTCGAATTATCTTGGATATTGACTTCCTCTATTACAACGTTCTCTAATATACGGAAATCATTTTCCCATAAACAATTAGCATTGTTATTATTATTCTGCTTTTCTGGTACGTATACTAAAATTTCTGAATCAGATATTGCTTTCGTTTATCTAGAATTTAATTCCTATTATTTAAAATCAATATAAGTAATATAAAAAAAATAACGAACTTACCGTGAAAATTGCACATCCATTCGGCAAGAGCACCACAATTAAACTAACTTTCAAGAGAATTTGTAGCGGTACAAAATTATATCTGCTTTTGAAGATGAAGGAAAGAGAAAAATAAAGTGGTTTCTACTAGTTTTATAATTACAAAATTGTATCTACAATATAAACATTTTTTTATTGGAATCACAAAACTCTAAATGGTAGATACAACTTTGTTTACTCAATAAAAATAATTATAACCTCACAAATAGTGTACTTACAACAGTTTTTCATGTTCTTTTTTGGAAACGAAAAGAGATAACGTAATTTTGAGTACAAAATCGGAAAGAGCGCGAGCTAATTAATATACCCACATATATAACACAAATTTGTAAAAAATGTTAGTTACAACAGTATAGTTCTAAGGTCGCTATATGTATTTTTATTTTTGTTTCACAAATTTTAATTTTTCTTTCATGTTTTATTAAATGATAAATTTTTATTTGAATTTTAAATGAAATAATGAGAAAATACTATTTAATATTTTGAAAAATCATTGAAACAATGTTTTAATGGTTAAATTTTAGAAAATTTCTATTAGTTGGACACCTCTATAACTTAGCTATTTTTTAGTCCCTTGAGTGTCCAACATATAGAGGTTTTACTGTACTTCAAATTCGTTTTTTTTTTTGGATTTAATTAACTTTATTTACAATAAAATAATATTACAATAAAATTATAATGTCAATTCCCCAATGGATTTACTGTCCTTTAAAGGGAAATTAACATTATAATAAACATATTTCTCATACATGTGTCAGATACATATATGCATTTCCAAGTTATACAATTTACAAAATGTAATTATTTACCAATTCTCTATAATAGATCTTTAATTGTTTCTTGAATTGATGAATATTCATTACGGTTTTCAATGACTCAGGCAATCTGTTGTAAATTGAGAGACCGGAAAATCGGATTGATCTGCGTCCAAATTCGTTTGTAATAGATCCGCATGATATGTTATTAGCAAATCTGGTTCCATATTTATAATTACTATTACTAAATTCTAAATTAGATAAGGTAGAAGAGACATTTAATGTCCTGTACATATACAATACAACTTGGTAATCATACAGCGCACCCAACGGCAAAATTCCTTTGGATTCAATTTCATATAAATACAATGATGATACTCGAAAAAAGAGCTTCAAGAAAGCTTTCACACTTTTGTTTTGCATGATTTGAAGACGTTTTAACCTGCTCCGACTTGCCGGTCCGTAAACAATAATTCCATAAAGAATTCTGGGATGAATAAATGCAAAGTACATCAGTCTCAATACATAACTAGGCACAAAATACGAGAGTTTCCTTACCAATCCTACTAAAGGAGCCATTCTAGTACAAACGGATTTAATGGGTTCACCCCAAGACATGTGCGTATCAAAAGTCACTTCTAAGTACTTGAAATATTCAACTCTATCAACTACAACGTTATTTATATTAAGATATGGCAAATCAATTGGAGTTTTTTGTGGTGAATGAAAGATCATAAATTTTGTTTTATTTAAATTCAATGAGATTACATTCGATTTGAAGTATTCCAGTAAGATGATCATATCATGCTCCATGCTATTCTGTATTGTAGAAGGGACTTTAGTTTCATAAAATATTGCAGTATCGTCTGCAAAAGTTTGAATTTTGCCAATCAAGGGCAAATTCGAGATGTCATTGATAAATATCAGGAACAGTAATGGTCCCAACACACTGCCTTGAGGAACCTCACATTTAACAGTTAAAATATTACTGCTAATTCCATTAATCATAACATATTGCTGGCGATTAGTTAAGTAACTATTAATCAATTTATAGGCTACACCACGAAATCCATAACCATATAGTTTATCGAGAAGCAGCTTGTGATCAATAGTATCAAAAGCTTTTTTTAGATCTAGAAAGAGGGCTGCAACATACTCCTTTCGATCCAAAGCATTGTAAATCATGTTAGTCATTTCAACAAGAGCCACATCAGTGTCACATTAAATGAAGTATTAGAATAGAAGGGCACTATATCTGTTTGTAGGTGTTAGGCTAGGTAATTGCTTTTTATACGTTTGATTGATTTATTCTGCAAAACAGAAAATCCCGGTAATCGATCTTTTGTTGTACAATTCCAGATAAAATTTATGTACGAAAGACGAGAATTTATGCAGGCATGATAAATCCAACAAGTGCATTCGCAATACAAGCATACCTCGTTTACCGCTCATATTGCGTTCCTGCAAATTGAGCGGTAACAGAAACAGTGTTAAAAGAGGTGCTTTTTACGCTAAAATATGGGGTTACGTTCCTAACCAATTTTTTTGGTACTTTGAAGTCAAAAATAAAAATATGGTACATTTCATTTCATTTATACTTTATTTAAAAATTAGAAAATAAATTAGAATTCAAAACAATTTCAAAAAAAAAAAAAACAAAAAATACACAAAATAAAGGCGTAAATTCGATATTTAACTACATATTTTTTTAAAAATATGTTTCAAAGCTTGCTTGCTTAAATAGTTTTCTTTTTTCTTTTAAAATGTCCATGTTGGGTGACAAAGTGTTCATCACTCTTCGTTTTATAGCGCAGGACCTTTCAAAATTGGGATTATTTTCACTGAAATCTTCTAAGGCATTAAAATATTTTCTGTTATATCTTCTGTTTCTAGCGTAGACTCCGCAATTTCTGGCTGAATTTGTGATAAACTAGCAATCAGATCCTCATTGGAGATACCATGATCATCACTTTCAATTAGTTCTTGGATGTTTCACGTATCAACTTCCTCAAATCCAATATCATTTTCTATTTCCGTTATTTCAGTAATAAATTGTGGTAGTTGATTTAATATTTCATCTTCAACCGTTTTAATAACCAAGTAGTACCTCTGAGTACCTCCTTTGAGACAACTTTGTTGCACTTCATTCCATGATGAACCAATATTTTCTATGGCATTCATCATACTAAATTTCTTCCAAAATTCTTTGATGGAACATTGATTGCTGTCAACTGCTTCAACTAGTTGCTTAAGAGTTTTTCGAATATAATAAGCCTTGAAAATTGCAATCACTCTTTGGCCCATCGGTTGCAAAATTGATGTGGTATTTGGAGGTGTAAAAATTATTTCTACAGGCAAACAAGTTTGAAATTCTGATAAATTTTGAGGGTGTCCAAACAAAGTCGTGTCGTTTGTCGATCGACAAACGGATACAATAATTTAAAGCTCAATAAAAAAATAAAAATTCGCTTGTGCGTATAAATGATGACGAGAACTTCAATGGTTAAAATCGTTGCTATGCGTTGACAATGACAAATGATATGTTATGTGACTGTGTACTAAATTTGTAACTGCTATAAAATGACAATTTAGTTGAGAGTTCTAAAAAGCGATGCTGATGAGGCATTCGTAGATTTAATTTTATTTTAGCTGCAGCATCAGGCTTAGGACCCAATTGAGCACAGGACTTATTTTTCGGACTGTAGACATTATTACATTGTTGCTGCTCTAATGAGTGAACTTTATACATCAATGCGTTTCAATTGCGTTTCATGGTGTTCCACAACCTTGGTTACTATGGTTAAAATGGCGGCGAAATGCAGGACAGCTCTGGAGAACGCTAAACGTAATTCCAGATCATCACGTTGGACCAACCAAATTTTGTAGAGGAAAAGGTGCAGATCTATTTTTAAAATCTGTTGAATCGTGTCATGCGGTATAGCTACACTGAGAAAAAAAACCACTAAAAATAAAAAAATATACATATAAAATCAAAAAAATATACATATATTTTTTAGACGAAAAGTCTCGTTTTTAAAATCAAAAGGATAATCTTTTCATTTTTAAAATATATTTTTTCACCAAATTTGTTTATAAAAATAAAAAAATGGTTTTTATTTCCAAAAATACTTTTCTTACTTTTGTCAAATAGTTTTCTTAAATTTTAAGCGATTGTTTTTTAAGAATAAAATACTATTGGTTAGTTTTAAAAGATTTATTTAAATTTTTAATTGTTTTTTAACCGTTATGTCACACAATTTTATTACTTCAAAGTAATCCGTAGTAATACATTTTTCTATTACAATGACATTCACAATATTTGCGATTGTTCAAGTCAGCAAAAACTAAGAGGTCATCAATAACATATAACTCCCCCTCCCCAAGTTTTAACCCCCAGGGCCATTGTGTAAAAATACACACGACCCTTAAAAAAATATAATGAGTATCTCCTCAAGTTGCTTGGGAGTTTGGATTCGTACTTTTAAAAAGTTGCTCTACTTATCAGGTTGCAATGACCAAACTGAGGAAATTCAGACCTCCATACCTTTAGTATAACACAAGAACATATCGATTTGGCGAATTATATAAATAGCCGAAAACACTTTAAAATAAAAAATAAAATATAGACGAATTGAAAAATAAAACAACGGGATTTCTGGCAAAACAATAAATATAAACATTTTCATAAGTTGTCATTATTATCAAAAAATTGTTTTTAAATGCTAAAACACTTCTTTTGAAATAAATTATTATGTTTAAATGAATAAACTTTTTAAATTTAAAAAGTATTTTATAAATCATTTTACAAAATATGTTTTTAAAATAAAAAAGCTTTTTATTAGTTTGCAAAAATTTCATTTAATTTCAAAAAAATACTTTTGAAATTCAAAAATATTTATAACTTTGAGAAATTAAAAACTTAGTTTTTAATTTCTCAAAATTTTTCTCAGTGTATGTGTTGAGTCGTCGTGTTAATGTTTCGAGATTATCTGCAACACTGTGCCTAATGTGCTCGATGTTTTCGTTTGTTCATTCAAAAAGGGGTCTGCCCGCTCATCTCACATCTCAAACGTCTCCATATTGCTCAAATTTTGCCCGAAGTTATAAACAGTCACTTGAAGTGGTAGTAATGAACGTTGGTGGAGATTTTTAGGATTATGTATCCCCCAAAATCTGCAGTTTTGCTTGTTTACAAACCTGCTCAGATGAGTAGAAATTATAGTCAGGCCATGTTCGGAAATAATCAGACCATTTTGGTGTACTGTTGCATATTAAAGTCTCACAAGTTTAAGGTCTGAAACAAAAAATACCAGAAAATAAAATATAAAAAATTAAAGGTTATTAACATTTTAAATCGGAAAGGGACCTTTTGTCCATCCTGTAGAATGACTTTTGTACAGCATCTATCTATCTTGTTGATATTAAAACTATTGCCTAATCAACTCATGGGCCGACCCCACTTCCATACCTGTATAGGCTGGCATGGAGCTATGCAATATACAGATGGTAATAAAATCGGACCTATAGCCGTACGTCCTCGATTTGGCAAGCAACGCGTAAAGCAGGACGTGAAAAGCAAACGAAGAAAGAGTTAGGAGTGCTTAAATTGCTTCTTTAGCCACCTGGTGACTAATATTGTAACATGGCTTTGAAATTAAAAGTATTTTTACCATTTTATTATTACTTTTTTTATTTCTACGTGTTATTAATAAATTTAATTTTAATTTTTTAAAATCAATTATATTTAATTGAACTCAAAATTTTGACTATTGCAATTAAAACGAAAAAAATGTTATCATCGTTCATGCTACACTTTTGTTGTTTTTATTTTTTGCATACTACTGCAGGTCAATAAACCCACAACAAAAACGGCACAAAATCAATTAGTTTTTATTTTTTTTTCATAAATTTAAAATTTTATTTTATTATTATTTAAAAAAAAAATATTTGTTATTAAATTGGCTATATAACGCAAATACATACATTTTTGCTGATTTTGTTATAAAAAACTATAAACGAACGTAATAAAAACTTTAAATAAAATAATATAATAAATTTTATGTTGATAATAAAATAAATAAAAATAACTATTATTGTTTTTATCCGCAAAATATGATTAATTTGACAGATTTTTATTTAATTTTATCATGCTAAAATAAATACGTAAACGAATACATTTTTGTTTTATTTTAATGTTTTTTATTTTTAATCGAAATAAAAATTGTTTGGTTTTGTGTGATTCCATAATACTTATGCGCTGGATAATATTTAAAATGACACAGTAAAAAACGTTGATAGCTGACACTAAAAATAATAATAAAATTAAATTATTCATTTAGTTCGCTAACTAAATAAATAATTATGTTATAATTAAATCATAATAACCATTTAACGTACACAACTTGCAAAATAAAAATTAATTGTAGTACGCGTGCTATGAAATTCGGGCTTTAAAATTTCATGTGATTTTAGCTTCTTTAATTTCGCAAAGTCCAGTTAGCTTTAATATTAGAGGCCAATTTTGGTTTCAGCAATATTTGTTTGTGAATTTCCAGTAACGGAAAATAATTGTTCATCATAGTTGGCGTATTTCTCAGTAGTAATTAAAATAGAGTTGGCTTTAAATAAAACTAAAAAAAACGATTTTCATAAAACCGATTCAGATTACAACTACTACTGACATAAAAGCCAACTATGATGAACAATTATTTTCCATTAGTGGAAATTCATAAAGCGGACTTTGCGAAAGCAAAACAGCTTTTATAAAATCTACACCCTCACCAGCCAATTGTGAAACGTGGTATCTACTACTTTATACTACTTGCATTATTTCAATTTAAAATCGCTTACTATGCGAATTTTTGGTACATAGTACAAATTGAAATAATGGCAATGGTAACCATCCAGAACTACGATTCCCTCAAACATGATGGTTGGCAGGAGTGGTACCAAGCGTCTAATAAAAAAGCATCTGAAAGTTAACAATAGTAAGTACTCAAATAATTTCGAAACGGAATTAAAACGAATATTAATTGTAAATATGGACGTGAACTATTTCCTAAAACAAAAAGAAACTAATTTAGGAAAATTTTTAGGAGAAGATTCACGTGTGTGTAAAGAAATTTAAAGTATTTCCTAGTAAGGGAAGTAGGGGCTGGTTGTAACATTTTTTTAAAATACAAATGTTTTGCGTTTTGTCTTTTGAAGATACATAATTCAATGACAAATAATTAACTTAAATAAGTGATATCTAAGCTAAAGAACATTATATAAATATCCAATAGAAACTGGGCGAAATGGAGGGTTAAAAATTTCGGAAGAAGTTACTTTTACTCCGACCTCGGGGTTGAAACTAACAACGTTACTCAAATGACAAATGTTACAATGTTACTAAAAATATAGAAATGTTTAGAATATCACGAAATACATTTAACAATAACCGAATTATGCACGATTTTTATATATGCCTCTTTTCATTGTAACACTAATGCAAACAACAAAAAACGAAAAATAGTATAAATGAAAAAAGTTAATTACATGACGATTGTGACAATTTTTTTTATAATAACGCGCTCAACGGTGGTTTACACAAAACTGAATTGAATGAAGCAATAATTTGTTTCAGGTAACCCGAAAATTATGCGCAACACAATTTAACACAATCACAAAAGTGCAACAAACAATTGTTCGAAATGAATTCAGAGAAGAATAATTGTAATATGTACAAACAATTTTACACGAAAACAATTCTACACTGCACAATTCATCGAAAAGACTCGTAATGGTAATACAAACAATTTTCACGGAAACAATTCTACACTGAACAGTTCATCGAAAAGACTCACAATTAAAAAATATTGATCAATTTGCTCTTAATTGTTCAATTGTGTGGTACGGAAAGCAAAGTAGGATATCTTCATTAATGACACTTGATTAATTGTATAAATTCTGGAAAAGCGGGGGTTTGGGGGCCCATCCTCTAAGGTATACAACGAATTAAAATTACATTAAAAAATAGTTTATATTTACAAAAACTGATTTTTTTAACGTTTGTGGCACTATCAGAAGAAGCGATAAGAGCGATAAAAACTCTTTGATCTGTGTCTGCAAGGTTGACGAAATTATTAATAAAAAAAGATGGCAAAAAATTAGCTGAAAAATAAATTATGCACCTCATTACAATAATGCAGTGCATTACAGTGAAAATTTTTGTTTCGATGAATTGTTGTTTGCACAATTGCTTTTACACACCTTTGGTTATTGTAAAGTTGTAGTTTTTATATTTGTTTTTCGATGAAATGTTTGTTGCATAATTGTTTGTCGCAAATTTTTCGGGGAACCTTTGTTTCACTATGAACATTTATCTCTTTTGCACATTTTTGTATCTCTATCAGATCATTTGTTTTGATGATTGTAACTACTTGCTCCTATTACTACCAACCCGTATTTCCATACTAAATAAATATTAATGGGTTAGTGTAAATAATAATCCCAACTAAATATTACCGGTCCCAACCGCACGCGGGGATTCTACATCTGTATCAGTGTTGCCAATTTGGCCCTTTCAGGGCTAGATTTAGCCCTTTCATATTTTTTTTAGCCCCATAAAACCAAGTTTTGCACGCAAGGGCAATTTAGCACTATTTAGATATTTTTAGCCCTAATTTTGCCCTTAAAAAATTTGAGTATTATATTATTTATAATCTATTACCTAATTTTTCTACGACATTGAAGATAAAACATACTCATTCATTTTTTTATAGCAGAAACTACTACAACAAGAACTGCAATATTTTTATATTTTTAGTACCCCATTGTTTGTCTGTTTTGCGTATGCGCGCGCGTATTATAGTATTGTTTCTTTCTTTCCTCCAAAAGAAAAAGAGTAGTCATCATTATCGCATTAAACATATATTTGTACTAACTAACATAATTAATAAATATAAATTACATTATTGTCTCCATTCGTATTGCTTTATCAGTGTCAGTTAGGTTTCAGTGGTTGACACTTAGGCCATTTTTGGCCCATTGTGATACCACGCATTCACGCTACATCATTAACCCATTCACCTATTCACCTACTCACACAACTACAGTATTACCACCTGCACATTGCAAGCTCCATGTCAACCTGTACATTGACATGGACGGTGGGTCGGCGCTGAATTCTGCACTCCATCAGAGGGTCTTAGTTGTGTTTATTAACATCACCGATCGTAATCGGTGATGAAAATTCGATTTGCATCTAGCCTCTGATGGGATTCGAACCCAGTACCTCCCGGTCCAAGTGCCGAAGCTTTAACCACTGCACCACTTGTCCGGTCAGTGTCAGTTAATTTTAACAAAATAAATCGTACCTAATCATAAATCATAACGATACTTACTACCTATTTCCAATTACTACACAAATTAAATAATCTGTGATTAACCTTAACCTTAAAAAAAACAAAAGTTTTCTGCAGAGCATACATCTGGTGTCATCTTTTATTTAAATATTACCAAATATCAAACATCGATAATGGATGCAGATTCTGACGAGTATTTGGGACTATCTGATAGCAATGAGTAAGTTTAAGTTTCAATTTATTGTTGGTTTAATTTAATATAAAGCGTATTTAACATGCCTGATTGTAATATTATATAGGTCAAGGTCGAAAATTTTTCACAAACAAACATTACAATTTAAAAAGTCTTATTCATAAAAAGTTCGTAAAGACTGGTTTCAAAATGAAAAATATCGTGACTGGATAATGAAAATAGAAAATAGTTGCAATAAACTATCATGCAAATTTTGCAAAACTTCTTTCTTCGCAAAAAAATATGTTTTAGATCGTCACGCCGTTAGTAAAACACATATCGTTGCAATGAAACCTTTTAGTGATAGACGTCAAGGTACACTAAGTTACAACATGAACAGACATGATTTACATTATAACAACGATTTGGAGACATATTTGTGCATGTATGTGGCTTGTCATCAGTCAATTCTGCCAACGGGACACCTGTGTGATGTAATTAATTCTAAGTGTCGGTTAAAAAGTGAAATGAAACTCCGTAGAACTAAATGTACTAACATTATACAAAATGTTCTAGGGGTTCATTTTCGGGGAGATCTGAAAAAAGACATTAGCGATTCTTACTACAGTATTTTAATAGACGAATCGAATGATATAAGTATCACGAAGTATCTAGGACTTGCAATTATCTATTTTTCTAAAGTTCACGGCAAAATAATCTCGACTTACCTAGAATTAAGTGAACTAGAATCGTGCGATGCACAATCGATTGTTAATGCAATTAAAGTTGTTTTAAACAAATTTAATTTACATATGAAGAAGCTTTTGGGAATAGGGACAGACAATGCTTCCGTTATGACCGGAATAAACAACGGTGTCCATGCAATTTTAAAACGTGAAATTTCATCTTTACTTTTAATCAGATGCGCCTGCCATTCTATTGTACTAGCAGTAAGTCATGCGAGCAAATGCCTTCCGACGGAACTTGAGTTTTTGTTGCGGGAAACTCATAATTGGTTTTCCCACTCAAGTATTAGAATGTATAAGTATAAAGAACTATACAAGTTGATTAATGAAAATGCTACTCCCTTGAATATCCCTAGAATATCGGACACGCGATGGCTATCAATCGAAAAAGCTGTAAAAACGATTTTGTCTTCCTGGCTAGAGCTAACTACTATGTTTAACATTGAAAAACAAGAATGTAAAGCTGCAGATATCCTAAGCCGAATGTTTAACAATAACGGTTATAAAGTGTACTTCATTTTCTTAGCGCCTATTTTGAAAGAGGTTTCTAATGTTAACATAGCATTTCAGTCAAAATCAGCGGATCCAACCAAGTTATTAACCGACGTTGTAAATTTATTGAAATCCTTAACACGCAAAATTGTCTATAACGATACACTTAATGTGATAAACATGAATATCACGGACTACATTGATTGGTCATCCAACTTGGGGTACCATTTTGAAAAAGAAGTTAAACTCTTATCTACAGAAGAGCAAAAAACTATTCGAAAAAATTGCATTTTATTTATTAAATATTTGGTGGATGAATTAAAAAACAGGTTGCCAGATAATATTTCACTATTGAAACAAATGTATGTTGTCAGTTATGATATAGTTCTAAGCAGACACCAAGAATCGATATTGCCAATTCTAACATGTTTTGAAACTGATCCAGATCAAATTACGGCAATTGAATTCCAATATAAAAATATGAACACTATTATGTGGAATTCAAAAACCACCATTGATTTGTGGATTGAAGTTGAAAAATATCGGGACTCGCAGCTGGTAAAAATCCGTTCGAGGAACTTTCTTATTTTGCTCTAAAACTTTTATCATTTCCCGATTCAAACGGGGACATCGAACGGGTATTCAGTCAAATGAATTTAATCAAAAATAAGACCCGTAACCGAATGCAATTCACCACTTTAAATGCAATTTTACCTATAAGATTTGGCCTTCAACGATACGGACAATGCTGTAATAATTACATATTACCTGCTGAAGTAATTAAAAAAGTTGGTACTTTGGCGGCTTATAATAGAGAAGAGGAGGAGTTGCCAATTTCTGAATTATTTTATCAAATTGACTAGTAAATTTATTGCAAAACCTGTAATTTGTCAAAAATTAGTTCCTTAAGTAAAAATTAAATGAAGACTTATGAGAACTGTGATTAAAATAAAATCTAATTATTTTATATTTTGTTTATTTATACATATATTTTAAATGTATATTTATTTACATTGTTACATTTTTTTTTATTTTTATTTTTTGTTATTTTTTATTTAATTTTATTAATGAGTTTATAAAAATGAACAAATATATGAAACTTTAATATTTTTATATGAAATATAAATTTATAAGAACTTGCTACGTTCAATTTTTGTATTTGAATAATTAGACTAATTTGTTTACCTAATAAAAAAAAATTGTAGTAGTGTCTTGAATTATAAAATTAAAGATATTTTTTATAAATCCAATTCACATTCTAATTAGTAACATGAGTAACTGAAATAAATAAATCAATTGAGTTTTGTTAATTGTTATTAATTGTTTTTATTTATATTTAAAGTTAAAAAAATCTAGCCCTATGTACTAGCAATCTAGATCTTTTTCTGTTGCAATCTGGCACCCACCAAAAATAATAGTTGGCAACACTGATCTGTATTATTATTATTATTTTTTTGAGTATAATTCCAGTGAATTATAAACATGGCTATCGAACTGCTTAACATGTGGAATTCAAGAAAATTACAAAGTGACAAAATATTAAAAAGCAAACTAGTTGTGCAACAACATCAAATGAGTTTTAGAATATAATTGGCCTAACCAGTCAAGTTATTAAAATCAAGGTGTTGATTAGATTCCTGGCAGTCTCATTCTTACCTTAATCAGTTCTATGATGTTCAATTCGAAAGATAGGTACTGTTCTTAAAATTCGTAAATTTACATAGACTGATCTTTTCTAATAGAACAGGAGAGTCGGTACTTTTTTTTTTTTTTTTTTTTACTGAATACAATTCATCTAGTAATTGGTACCCATTGGCCAGCTCCATTTAAAGGTTATTTACTGAAGTCATCTTTACACACCAGTGCAAGTGTCCTTAATCCATTAAATCAATTGGTTTCGTTCTCTGCAGTTGTCTTACTGCATGTGAAG
The DNA here is from genome assembly GCA_947310385.1 of Nephrotoma appendiculata. NCBI lineage: Eukaryota > Metazoa > Arthropoda > Insecta > Diptera > Tipulidae > Nephrotoma > Nephrotoma appendiculata. Next base: position 132,756,109 of record OX371225.1, on the reverse strand, counting down.
TGTCCAACATACCAGGAAGCGCTTCATTTACATATTGATGTCCATTAATTACTGTAAGTTTTTTTATTTATTCTTGAACCTATGAAGGTCATAGGAATGATGTACCACGGAGCGTTAACTATATACCACGCAACACTTTGTTTTGAAAAGTTTGTATTATTTTGGTGTTGGTTTTATTTGTGCACCCCCAGGCTGTATTCAGTAAGTCCATACAGGCTTTAGCACCTGTTGATATAATAGCAATCTATTTTCGGTTGACAACTCCAAATTTTTCTCGAATACATTTTTCAATATTTGATATTAAGTTCAACTTTTTTACTTTTTAATGTGCTCTTTTCATCTGCACCTGGTATCTGAGGTCATCCCTAGATGTTTAGCCATTTTTGCATACGGAATCTGCTGACCGTTAATGATTACAGGTTTGTAACAGACTTTAAAGCAAGTAAAATTCACCTTGCCATACTGAAAAATTAATAGAGTATGTCCACCTTAACCAAAATATTGACATCCTCTCTTGACCTGGCAATTCTTCGGATTTAGACCCTATCGAGAATTGCGAGTGGCAAAGTGGTCAGCATGCTTGCTCCAGCGACTAGAGGTCCCGGGTTCGATTCCCGGTGGTGACAAGGAAAAAAGGTCATGGCTGGTTTAGGATCACTGAATTAATCACTCATTATCCGAAATGATATTATGATTATAAAACCTTAATTGAGGCCAAATCCCTTGATGGGATATAGTTCCAGAGAGAGAGAGAGAGAGAGAGAATTGTGGGACTTTATTTAAGTCCAACGTATATAAAATCTTCGATCCTACAGTGAAATTCGTAATATCATCAATACTTGTATGTATGTATATGTAGCAAGCCTGAAAGATTAAAAGCTGTGATTAAAAATAACGGTGGTTTAACCAAATTCTAATTGTTTTCTAATTTATGTATACTCAAAATTCTTTAATTTTAAAGAATTAAAACATTTAAAAAAAATCTTGTTTTTATTTATATTTTGGTAAAATATTGGAGTTTCTCACTACTTTAATAGATTCCTCTGTGGCATACCTTATCGAAGGCCTGGACCACAGCTAATAAGATACTAGAGCAAACCTTTTTCCTCTCTAATGTATTCTCAATGACATAGGAAGCCTATAAACCTGCTCATTAGTTAAGTGTTTTTAACTCTGAAACCAAACAAATATTCTGGGATAAGGTTTCTTTGTTCTATAGTCGTTTCAAACTTTTTAGCAACAGCCTCTCAAACAATTTCGCATGTCAATCAATTAATATGAGACGATCTTGGTATGGAGGCTGGTTGAACATGTCCACCCACTATAGCCCGCGTAAAGCAAATCAAAGTTATCTACGTTGAACTGCTTCAATCCTTGGTATGTGAACCTCATGTTGTGAATTAACATAACACTCATGACAAGGCGACCACATCTGGCTAGAATATTCGAGCAGGAGACGAACGAATGTTAAATAAAGAGCCTCCGTAGCATAAGGATCAACGAATTCTTTCGACCAATGCCTGATGAAACCGAGCGTAGAGTTGGCTTGATTGATAAAACGATCGATGTGATGTCTGAAATTCAATTCACTATCACAAATGACACCCATATCACGATAAGAACTGGCTCTGGTAACGGCATCGTTGTTAATATAATAGTCACGAGAAATGGACTGTGCATGTTTTCGAGAGTAGGTGATTTTTTGACATTTGCCAACGTCCAACGCAAGGCTGTTCTTTGAACACCATGCGGAGAAGTTAATGAGGTGGGATTGTAATAGGCACTTATCAGTGGTGTTTGAAATCCGTTTGTTAATCTTCACGTCATCGGCGTATACGTTTGTCGTTGATAAACAGAATGAGAAAAATCGACCCAGATCGGCCTTGGGACACTCAAGATGCTGCTGAGGTACTGATGACCTGAACAGTACATGATATATACGGTATTTAAGATTAGAACCCACCCAACGGAGACTTTGGGGAAGAAATCTAAGCCCTAAGCTAAACAAAAGAACTTTATGAGACAGTCTGTCAAACCCCTTGCTAAAACCGGTGAAGATAACATCAATCTCATTCCCTGCTTTCATCATATTTAATGTTTGTGGAGTGAATTCAATAAGGTTTGTGGTCGTGGACCGTGCTTTGAGAAAACCATGCTGACTGTCAGAAAATAACGGTTTACAATAAAAAATATTCACTAGTTTCGAACAGCTTGAGAATACAAGATAACTTTGCAGTCGGTCTGTAATTACAGATGTCTGATTTGCAGCCGATCTTATGGATCGGAACTAGAAAGCAACTTTTCCGAATAGATGTAAAAATTCCTATAGGGAAAGCGACGTTTGAAAAGCACCGTCAGCGGCTGAGCAAGAATATCACTGCCCTTTTTTAAGACAATGGATAGTAAACCATCAAAACCAGATAAAAAATCATCTTTAAATTTTGGAACTATTTTGTACTACTGATTCGTAATCGATTTGAATGGAAGTTAAGGTTGTTTGAGCACGTATTCATGTATATAAAGTAATCTTCATCGGGTTTAAAATCGCTGTTTGTAAAAGCCAGACTGAAAAAGTTAGCAAAATAACCATATAACCGCATAAAATCCACATTAAACAGAAATTCAATTATGTAATATTGTAAATAAAAATATTCACTATTACGTTGTTATTAATATGGTTAAATTATGTTAGTTATTGTTTGTATAGTGTTGATACTAATTATTCTTAAACATACAGTAAAGAATAAAAGTTAATTTAATTTTCCAAAGTTTTCTCGGGCTCCTAAACAATGGATTCAAAATCATATTTTGAGTAGTTACGGTCCGGCTGGGATGTTTAGGAAAGTAATCCAATTGTTCTAAAACGTATCGAATTATTATATTTTCTCCTACAGCTGGTTGTACCGGGAACAATTTTTTGGCCTAATCAACTTATTTGCTTGAATTTAATAAATTCGATCGTCCTCTCCGAGAAGTCACTTTACCTCATAATTCGTTCAATCCTATATTCGTTTTCCTCTAGTTTAATTTGAGCAAAAATGAATCGAATGACCTTACTTTCAACAGTATAGATAACATTCTACGGTAGTTAGAGGTCTAGGGTCTAGCTCTCATTTTCGAAAGTCCAAAATGCGAGCTTGCAAAACTGTGTCAGATGTGTAGATCGGAATCAAGTTGAATGGGCGTATAAAATTCGATGAGCGGCCTTAATTTGGGCTTTCTGACCCGAAGTGTTTCAGTTCTACGTTATCAAAGTGACGGTCACCGATTCCGATATTTTCATAGAGAAGCGTACATTCTGCAATTCTTTGTCTTGTAGTTTTATGTTACTGTTATTCTTTTCAAATCTGAGTCTTATTCGTAGCTGTCGAGTAGTATGAAACTGTTCCTGACATCGTTCCTGATGTCATCTGCATAACCAACAATTTTGGCTGGCTTATTAAACGAGCTGCGTGAAGTTTCGATGTTGTTTTTCCTTTCTACGTATAGCAAAAGCGCAAATGCATCACCCTATCGAAAACGACATGTTATTTCAAAGGTATTTGATATACATTTCCCTTTACTAATTTACTCAAAGAAATGAGTTTATCTGTTATTTCTAGGCATAGAAGCGTGGCCCGGAGGTTTTCGCACTTGATACTGTCAAATGTTTGCCGAAAGTCTATATATGGTTGACTTATGCTTATAATGTATTTCCAACATTTTTCCAGAAACACCCTCGTGGTGAAGCACTTTTTAAGGATAGGTCAGTTAGAACGAAAACCACAGTGATAATCGCCGAAAATGTTTCCGATATCAAGTTCTATTCTGGCAAGTACAACATTAGCCATCACTTTGTAGACAGTGTTCAAAAAAGCTATGTCACAATAATTTTTATATTTTGCGGTAGTTCCTTTTGCTCTCACATAGGAATGAAAGAGATAGTGTTATGAGCGCAGGTTCTTTATTATTACTGTGCCGGTTTAAATAATCAATGCCTGCTGATTGGTAACTCTGCAATGATACTTATTTGTCTGTCTTTAGAATGTAAAGGACAGTTTTCACTTGTATTTCGAAATGATCGACAAGCATGAGAACGCTATCCAAGTCGTAAGAACTATAATGTCGGCTGATAGAAAGTTTCTTAAAGATTATGACGTGATCGATTTGGAAATTTATTCTTCTGTTTTTATTCTGCAAATTCTTTTATGAGAAAATAGTGTTCTTGATACAACTAAATTGTACATTATTGTCAGTTCGATGAAACGTTGACCATTGTTGTTGCTAGTGTAACTGTCTATAATGTATAACCTAGATGTATCAAGTATTTTGTTTTAGCATAAGAAAATCTACAAAGTCACGTGGGTATCGAATGACCGAAGAATGGAAAACCTTGATGAAGTTATGGTCTCGAACGAACATTCCACCAACATTCCTGACTTTAGACTTACAGAGGCACTGACATGGGCAAGGAAATTGTTCGATGGAATATCAATGCACTAAAAATTGAAAACTCTCTGTAAAGTTACCAATCAGCTTTCTCTGAACTTTTGCCGCCAAATCATCGAAAAAAGAGTTGCGTGATGGATGTTGTGTGACGTGGCATCAAATCGATTATGCGCTAGTGGTTCCGCCGTTTAGTAATGTCGGAAAAGTTGGAAAACCCGAATTTATATTTAATAATCCCGGTTATGTGTTCAAATATCCTTAATCAAAAAATTATATAAATTATATAACATTCTAATAATAACTTTTGACATACAACCTCAAAAAATTGTTTTTTTTTATTTCAAATTTAAATTATTTAATCATTTCTTAATATTATTAAAAATAATAAGTCTATAGTGGTTTCTGGAAAGGATATATTGAAGTGTTTTCATTCAACATATGATAAGGGGTGATTTTTGTCTTATTTGACCCTGTTATTGCCAAGAGAATTATCGTAAACTGTGTTTGTATCCATCTTGAATAGACCAAGCATTATCTAAAAATGCTGGTCTGATCTATGGTCAAATTTTCTTCGCAATAACAGGGTCAAATAAGAGAAAAACCACTCCATGTCATATATTGTTGAACGGAAAAATTTCATAAAAGCCAAATGACGGGAGATTTGTTCTAATAATAATTATTATGAACAATTGACTCGTTCAAATAAATGTAGTATAGCATTTAATTTTTAAAAATGGTCAAAGACTTATGTTCTACTTTTTTTGTGTGCCATATCACACTACAAACTCTTGACCATATTTAAATTATATGAAACATATATCATCGGTTTGGTGCAATATAGTGACACAAGTCAAAAATTATCAATTTTGAGATATTCGAACAAAAATCCTTTAAATCTAACAATCTTTTATCTGGTATAGTATCACTTCAAAATTATTCATAGATTATATTATTTTTTAGGAATAATATCACAAGTCGAAATATGGCTGTTGGAGCCCGTCAATTAGTCAATTAAATATTTTAAGTTGCAGCTCTGAAAATTAGATACTCAAATTAAATCATCCATAAATAAAAAAAAAGTTACATAACAAAACAATTACATTTGTTGTTTAATATTTTAGTAATAAAAGAATTACTACCAAAAATTTGCATATCGATTTTCTTAAAAATAGGTGTTTTTGAGATGTGACACTATTACACCAAACCGTTAGTTGTTTTTATTTCAGATTAAAAATTTCACGATCATAGTGATTTTTTTTATAACTACGAAGCTTTATTTAGAATAATTGGTACAATGTATTTTATTCAAAGTATTATCCATCGTTAGCTATGGCTTTTGCCATCTTTCAGGCATTATACGGATTCTGCTTCGAAAAAATTTCCGCGTATTTTGAGATGATCCTAGAATCGGCTTATTCATAAGCAGTGAAGTGTTGTTCGGCCAGGCCATGAATCATCGAACAGAACAAGTAGTAGCCGGATGGAGAAATGTCTTGTGGATAAGGCGGGTGAGGTAGGCCATCCCATTGAAGCGCCTCCAAAGTTTCCTTGACGACTCTTGCAACATGTGACCGAGCGTTGGCGTGCAGAAAGACCACTTTTTGCTCGGCTTAATTGCATCAATTGTTGTTGTTAACATTCTCCACCAATGGTTTCGTTAGGCTGGAGTTGGTTATAGTCGATCAATCTAGATTGATCCTTCCAGATGCACAGCACATAATTCAATTGATGGCATGTCTAAAACGCCTCCAATTCATTGTCTTCAAACTTTGCTGGTTTCCCTTCGCGTTTTTTGTCGCTGGTGTCAAAATCGCCACTTTTAAAATGGTGAAACCAGTACTCACATATTTTTATTGATGGAGATTGTTTCCCATACGCTTTACACAGCAATCGAAGTACATCAGCTGGAATTATCTTCAAATTAAACCAAAAAAAAAACGCTTCACGCACATTGTGTTTTGTTGGCACAAAAGTTGGCATAGCCCGAGTTTTTTTGAAAAACAATCGGGTTGTGTTCGCGATACGTTTTTTCAAATTTTATAATTGAATTTTTATTTAATTTAAATAATTTAAATTTAATAGCAATCTAAGTAAAACAAAACAAATCCATCAAACAAATTGTTTACTAGAGTATTATTAAATTTAAGTGATTTAAAATTTATTTAAAAAAAAATATGTTGTTTATAGTTCAGCGAAATGGGACATACTGACTTTTAGAGGGAAGTGATGAAGCTTTAACATAAAGATACAGTTACAAGATGGTCAGATGTGATTTAATACTGGTTACGCCATCTTTTGTAAATCCCTAGTCAAAACTTATTTGTACTAATGCTGAAATACTTATGTTTAAGTATTTAAGCATAAATTGTATTAAGTGCAGGCAAAACATTCATTCACCAACCATATAATCTAAAATTATTTCCTCAATCGATCAAAAAACTTTTTAATTACCTTTAAACCAACAGTTATTAGCTTACGTCGTCTGGATTTTGAAGGTATTATGTATATATTAGTACATACTCGTACACTAAAATGAATTACGTAAATCGAAATAAAAAAAAACTTAATAAATTGCTTTTTTTATTTAATTCACACAAACAGTTCTGCGAGTCCATATACAAGAGAGTTCATAACCTACCCATTTATAGTATTACAAGTACATAACTAGAATTTGATAGTCGATAGTTCTATTTTGGAAAACAAAATTGGATTGATTTATGCGAACGATTAGTTTCTGTCATTACCATATAGCTAACAAAACATTTTTTTGTTTTAACAAAATATTAGCGCCAATCATTTCAAAGCTATGTCAGGTTCGATATTTTAGTTTTTATGTTTTCGTATGATGTTTTAGGATTACGAATTTTGTTGTAAATAGCACATAGACGTGTTACGGGTACAGTATTTACAATTCAATCAGTATTTTTCTACAAAATCGGATTACTATCTCGAATCTTAACGATTAGGAAAATGTTTAATGGTTTTCTAACGGCTTATGCTTCCCAACAACTATTTCGAGGTGTACTATTCTGGCAGAACGTCTACAGAAAATTTAATAAAATTTCCAAGGATTTCGTCTGCAAATATTCATAGAATTCTATTTTTAACTATATTCAACTGTGCAATTTATATTATATACCACAGCAATTTGTGTGGCAGCATAATAATCCGAAATCGTCTCCGAAAAGCATATAATATTATCATTTAGACGAGTTTGCAGTAACAATTAGTTTTTCCAGAAATAATTAAAAATTTTAAAATAATTATTAGATATTAGATTTTATGTAGGTGGGTATATTGAATTTGATTTCGAGAATAACTGATTTATCATCATTTAAAAGTTGTTTCTTAATCCTTGATAGCTTTTGCAAACACTTTAACAAAATAATAAATATTCATTATGGTTATATTTATTACACTAATAATAAAGATATGATTAATAATTCTAGATCTAAAGCTTTTAGATTATAAACAAAAAAAATTTAAACTTTTTTAGAATCATTAATCAATCAATTAAATTAATTTAAAAAGGAAAACAAGAATTATATTATTAAACCATAGTTAAGCTTAATGAAATATATTCTTTCCACAAAAAGTTTTACAAATTATTTATTTAAAACATAAAATAAATACAGCGCAAATATCAATTATTTATAATATTTTATTAATCAAAATATTTATTTTATTATACCATGTATTTTACTTGTAATAGAATCCTTCGGTGAAAAATAAATGAAAAATTTAATTTTATCGTTTAAAAATATCAAATATCATAATACCAATATAAATATTAAATAAAATTAATTAAAAAATGTTGAAATATTTAAATATTTAATTTGATGTCTTTTGATTTTATTTTATAAAAAATTCATTAAAATATCATTAACGCCACATTAAAAAAACAACAATAATTAAATATGTTATAAATACAATTATTGTACAATAATATAAATTAATGAAATTATTTCATTAAATTAATACGATTTTATATATTGAATTACACTGTGGGTTTGTATCGGTAGCGATAAAATGTAATACCTATCCAGGAAAGTAGATGTCTGTACATGAAAGTGCAAAATTGTCCATGTTTTGTTAATTTAAGTAAACTACTAACTTTTAACTCTTACGAATACTTTGTCGCTCGCATGTATTGAATGTAATTTTTTATGTAAAATGTACTGTAAGTCGTTAGAGAAATACAACTCGTGTGCAGCTCGAGAGCAAAGGACTGTGTTGCGCTCATGAGTTTGTTGGCCGGACAGACTTTATTAAACTACTTTGCGCTCTAGATATATAAAATCAATGCGCTCTAGATATAATATAAATAGCATTCCCTGCAATGAATTTTTTATATACGAACTTTACATCCTTTGGGCGTATTATATCTATTCTAGGTCGCAATAGGATCAAGTAGCATGTTTATAGACAAAATATCAATATAACATAGTACATTATACAATACAATAAGGGAATCAAATAAGAAATTGTTGTTTGAAAAAAAAAATTACCAATAAGAAAAAGACACATAAACAAAACCATGTAGACAAAACCCTTACATAGAAAAATCCGCGTAGACCAAAACCACGTAAACAAAACCTCGAAAATAAAACCATGTAGACAAAAATCTACGTGGACAAACCATGTATACAAAACCACATAGACAAATCCGCGTAGACAAAGGTGCGTAGACAAAACCACGAAAATAAAACTTTCTAGACAAACCCACCACGGACAAATCCGTGTAGACAAAAACCACACAAAAGCATTTGATACTGTCAACCACGATATAGCTACTACTTATAAAATTATCTAGTCAAATTGTAAGAGTTAATAAGGTGGATAGTCGTCCAGGCCATCTTAAATGTGGTATACCCCAAGGTTCAGTTTTGGGATCTTTGTTGTTTTTAATTTATTTTAATTCCGTTTTTGAAATTAATCTAACAGGCTCCGCTACAGCATTCGCGGACGATTTGGCATTAACCTATGCGTCGAATGATCACATTGAAATTCAACGCTCTATTGAGAGTGATTTATGCATTCTGTGTAAATGGTTTTTCTTTCACCGACTTGTTGCTAGTGATAAGTCAAGAGTTATGCATTTTAGGCGTCCTGGCATGACATTTGGTCAAATCTTTATCAAATATCATGTTCACTCATGTGATAAGAACCTATGTTCTACCCAATGCTATGACCTACTTTGCGTAAAGGAGTTTAAATATCTGGGCGTTACAATTGATGCACAGCTTAATTGGACCTCCCACTTAAATAATATCAGGAAAATTGTGATTGCTGCCTTGCAAATTCTATAATCTTCGACCTTTGTGTCCTTCTTATGTTTTGCGAAGGTTATATCATGCTCTTGTCCCAAGAAGCATCTTACAACTAGTTAGTTGTGTGCAACCAATTGATGGTTGTCACATAATTGTCACAACCACGAATTGCTTGTGAAATGGTTGTCAAATTTAGCAAAAACTTTATTGAAAAAATATATTTGTGAAGTTGTTGTCACTTATAATATCCACAGCTGAATGGCCACCACAACCAATTAGTTTGTCACATTAGTTCGGACATACATGTCACAACTAAAAAAGTTACCAGTTACGAAACGCCATACATTGGTTGACAAAATTGGTTCGCACACACATGCCACAACTAAACAAGTTACCAGTTACGAACCACCACCAATTGGTTCGCTGCGTTGGTTCGGACATACATGTCACAATTAATTTAATCACCAATCATGAACTAAAATAAATGTTACATTAAATTAGTTGTGAAACAGTTCCAACAACTGGTTACAATCACCATTTAAGATAAGTTCTTAATGGAGTGCATAATAAGTTGTGAAATTATCTCAAAACTCTTTTTGCGAACTAATTTAGTTGTCGTTTATTTGGTTAGTTGTACATTGGATGTGAAAACTGAGCTTAAGAACTACGAATAGCCATTTAGTTTATACGTCATTTGACAATTTAAGAAGTTACGATTTCACTAAACGCCAGTGCACATTTCAATTCAAAATGTTCAAGCCGAAAATTGAGATTTCCAAGTGGAAAAAATATAAAAAGAGTGGTACATACAGACGGTTATTGATTAGGAATCGGTTAAATTTGACAGTTCGCAATATAGACAATGTTCCTTGTGAAAACACGGTAGTTAAAAATTCACAGTCTTCATTTGAAAGTGTTTCATCCTTAAGTAACAAGAACGTGCTTCCAAGCCAAGAAAATTATAATAATAAACGCCATTATGAATATTTTGAAAATTTTGATTTTGATTTTTTTTTTCAACATAATAAAAAACATGTTGCTTTATTCACGTTTTTCACGATAATGTAGAAATGTCAAAATTCTAGTGGTGGAAAAAGTTCTTCACTAGACTGTTTCACAACCCATTCACAAACAAACGTTGCTAGACTGGTTCTCAACACAATTAATCAATATAGAAGGTTCGCTTCACAACCGATACCCAATTAATTTTTTTTAATCTAGTTCCAAACACAACCATTTCACAAAATTGAATTGTTCGACTTGATCTAGAACGGTTGCAAGCACAACTATACTATAGTATGGCGGATACAATATTTTTATAGGGAGAATACGAGCCACCATTTTGAAAAAAAAAATATAACCTACAATCAGCAGTGCATTGATCTTTTACTTCATATAAATTATTTTTTTTAATATTTTTTAGATAAATAAATTTTTTTGAAAAACCAAATAAAATAGGGCGAATCTTTATTTTCAAACTAAAAATCTATGTTTCACAGTAAAATTGTCATTTCCCATAGTTTTTCACGTATGTGCGATAACTAATGAAATAATATATAATATAATATAAAGGGTTTTTCAAAAAGAGCACTTCAACTTTTTTTTTGAATAAAACACAAACTGTTCGACTTTTGAACTAACTTTTTTTTTATTAACGAATTTGAACATATACATTTAAGTATGAAACTCGATTTCTTTTGCATGACCACCGCGTGCACGGTTTACGAAGTCCAATCTTTGAACCCAATTTTCTACCACTCTTTCGCATAAATCGGCCGAAATTCCAGCAATTTCACGATCTATATTGGCTCTGAGCTGTTGCAACGTCGCCGGCTTATTGGCATAGACCAATGACTTCACATAACCCCAAAGAAAATAATCTAGAGGTGTCAAATCACACGAGCGCGGTGGCCACTGGACGGGCCCATTTCGCGAAATAACACGCTCATCGAACTTAGTCTTCAATAACGCGATTGTATCGTGTGCTGTGTGGCATGTGGCTCCGTCCTGTTTAAACCACATGTCGTCCAAGTCCATTCCATTCAATTGCGGTAAAAAAAAATCGTTTATCATATCGTTGTATCGATTTCCATTAACAGTAACGTGGCGATCGTTATCGTCGATGAAAAAATATGGCCCAATGACGCCGCCGGCATGTAATCCGCACCAAACAGTGACTTTTTCGGGATGCAGCGGTGCCTCATGAATCATTTGTGGGTTGCTTCCTGCCCAGTAACGCATATTTTGCTTGTTGACAAATCCATTTAGCCAAAAGTGAGCCTCATCGCTGAAAATGATTTTTCGGTGAAAATCTGCATCATTTTCGATTTGCTCAAGAGCCCAATTCACGAATCGGCGTCGCTTCAAATGGTCAAACGGCTTTAGTTGTTGTGTCAGCTTGATCTTATACGGATGTAGGCCAAGATCTTTACGTAAAATTCGCCACAATGATGTCACAGAAAGGCCCAATTGTTGCGAACGTCGTGTGAGCGACACATTCGCCTCTTCTTGAACTGAAGCCCTGGCGACTGCGATGTTTTCAACACTTCGAGCACTTCTTGCTCTCGAGAGCACCGGAACGTTATGTAGCGAAAACGTAGACTCAAATTTTGCCACTATACGGTCGATTGTCGAACGGGCTGGCTTGTTAAATGGACCGTAAAATGGCCGTAATGCTCTTAAAGTAGCAGCAACAGAACGATTATTTTGATAAAAAAAATTCACGATTTACAATCACTGTTCACGTGTGTAGCGTTCCATGATGAAATGTATACTAATGAAGTTTCCAAATGACAAAAGATTAATAAAAAATATGGCGTCGTTCGCCGTCCCTATCGGAAGTTGAAGCGCACCTGTTGAAACACCCTTTATTATTATTATTATTGTATGTTCATACTTTCATATAGTTATTCTTTTCAGTTGTGATAAAAGTATTGCTTCAATCTAAACACAACTTCGTAGTATCATAATCGTTGTGTTATTTTAATAAATGCCTTATGTATCTGAAAATTTAGTTGTAAGTCTCAATTTCTGATCACCAGTACTAGTTGTAAATGAGCTGTGACAACTCTCTCACAGAGTTGTAACATCTTTTATTGAACTATTTTACAACAGCTTCATCACCGTGAACCGATTATTTTCGCCAAATTGGTTGTAACAACCACGTAGAGCCGTTGTGATCGATGGTTCGCCACATCCAAATTGCGATGAAATTAGTTGTGACAACGATGTGAAAACTATTTTACAACTTGAAATGTTACTTGGGGTAGAACTCATCATAATGTATGGGATAAATAGTTGGGGAGGTATTTACTTTGCTAATATTGTTGATCTTTTGTTGATCCCGTCCGAAAGTTACACCCACAGTTCCGCTTTTTAGTGAGTTGAATTTGTTGCCTCTGAGATATCTATACGTGTTTAAAGCATTGAAAATGTTTTTTGTTCGCAGCAATAGTTAGCATAGTCGAATATATCATGCGTATAGTACGAAAAATCCAAAGAATTTTGTCGGTCTTCGTTGTAGTAATGAGAAGTTTAGATGATTTTATTTATACATGGCGCCGTATTGGTTTCATCTTTTACCGAATCACGTTAAAATGCTTCCATTGGAGCAGAAACACAAATTTTTCAGGGAAGTTCGGCTTTGGCTGCTTAGCATTGATAATATTGAGCAATACTTTTAGTAATGAAATTAATCATTTATACTATATCCTTATGAGCCGGAGAATAAATTTACAATATAACTAAAATAAAAACTGAGCTTGTATATAAATAGTATTTGGTCATTAAAAATTGTAACTTAATTATATTTTTTTAAATGTTAATTGTAATTTTTATAAATTGCTCCACTACAGACATAACGTCTAAAGGAGACTACTTTGTTTCAAATTTTATTGAAATAATAATAATAATAAAAAACAAGCACGTAGACAAACCCATGTAGACAAAGAGACATAGATAGAAATTTGCAAAGACAAAACTACGTAGACAAACCCGCATAGGCAACATCACGTACACAAATCTGACAAGCCAAAGAAACGTAGACAAAACCACATAAACAAAACCATGTAGATAAAACCGCGTCAACAAATCTGCATAAACAAAACCACGTAAACAAATCCGCGTAAACAAAACCAAGTAGACCAAAGCATGTAGTCAAAACCACATTGAAAAATTCACGTAGACAAGGACACGTAGACAAAACCACATAGACACAAATTGTTTATGCACTTCTTGATTGAAAGTGTTTAGTGAGATTCCTGGTGTTAGCAAAACAGTCTCTTGAATTTCAATATTCTACTTGGTAGCTGATGTTTTCGATGCATTTTCTCATACGTTGGGATATCTTTTGCAGAAGGTAATTAGTCTTAGCTTTCTGAGTGCTTCTAGTGTTCCGAGCCAACAATTTTTCGCGAAGCTTTTATTGTGGTTGTTATGTCTCCCGGTAAGCCTACCCACTGCTCCTTGATTCTAAGTTCTTCGTTATTACTGTTTCGATTTAGATATCAGTCACTGATGATCGACAACCCTATAGTAATGCTTGATCTATTCGACATTCAATCGAACGTTATTTAGTGCTTGTCTATTAAATGTAGATGAGGTTTTCATTATAGTTGAGTATTACGGGCAAGTGATCGCTGTTGCGTAGTGCCCAACGATTTTATGAAACAAAAGTGGAACATGGATTAAAAGCATTTTTTACATATTATAAAGATGTTGGCACCATCTTCTCACTGAATTGTAACAATAACAAAAAAAAATTATCATTTATTCTAACTGCTTGCTGGTTATATAAAATTATAACAATGTCAATGACCTTGAAAAGAAATTCGAATTTTCTTAAAATTAGTCATTATGATCGATCACGATACATATTTGTTCTTGAGTATTAAAAGAGTAATGAGTAATAAAATTCGTTTCGTTAAAAATCGTTTTCGTTGTCCAGCTTTCACACAAAAACCACTTCACCAATTATATTGTATAGCTTAAAAGCTTATACAGGGGCCGGCATTCGATTTCAAAACTCCAGTATATCGTACAAAATTTCAAATTTAACAAAAAATATGTTATTGTTCGAAGTAGCCAACTTTAGCGCGCATTGAGTTTCTCCGAGAAAACTTCACACGCATGTGGTCTGATGGTATTTTTTCCCTCCTCATATTTTTTAAACTCCGGCCTGCAGAATGGACTATATGAAAAAATCCATTTAGTTTAAATTCGGTGAATATGGTGGTCATTGTTGCGAAGAAATGAAGCTTGGAACTTTTTCTTGTAAAAAATGTTAGGTTTCACAGGCTTTATGGGATGGTGCCGAGTCTTGTAAGAACCGACAATGGTTTCTACCATATTGATTATGTGACCAACGTTTAAAATCTTTTCACTGTAGATTTGTTGATTTAACTTTACGCCTTCTTCAATGAACACGATTGGTATGAGCGTTCTGTGGCAGTTACCGCAGCCCAAACCATCAATGATGAAGGCGCTTGCTTTCGCAAAGCAATTCGCTGGTCTAAATTGTCTTTTGATTTGCACTCTAACCAAATGCAATCGTTTGACTGACTCGGCACTGCAGCTGCCGAATCCATTGTATCGGACCGTTGAGCACGATATCCTCTAGTGCTTCGTAACGATCTGTTTAATGAATCCCTCCCTCTTGGATTACTCTCAATTACTGAGACCTGGGGTTAGTAGGGAGGTTTATCAACTTGATTTGATGTGAATACAGTTCATCATCTAACTCTACTCTCATTGATCTGAACATGTGCATTTTAGGAGCTCATTGATCAAGCTCAACCTCCCACCTGGATACGTTTAAGTTTCTTTCGTTGTGCAGTGCAATTTGAAGCACGGGCCAGATATTCCTTCTCAGTACTGTCTATATCGTACGGTCAGCCGCCGGTTTGTTTGACTGTAAGGCCATATTCTGTACTACCTGGTAGAGCCCCTGTACTGATTATTTTGGGTACCTCTGTTGGCTATTACTGAGCATTCATCAGGCATTGTCGTTCTTGGTACTTGGTGAAAAACGAGTAATCATTGTATGTTTGATCTGCTCTCAAGTGTCTTCCAGATTCCGGCTATCTGTGTGTAACCAAAACCATTCAAATGCCAAACAAATATCTAACACCCTGGATAACTGATCTGGAGGTATGCCACTCCACCCCGACTAAGAACCGTTGCACAGTAAAATCATTGTTACGCCCTTAAAATCTTAACCTCCAAATTTGCATTTATTTTCATGGTGATCGAACTCTAGTTTGTCTATTCAGGCGATAATTGTAATTGCTCTAACCCTTTAGTTACTTCACTAAAACCTTTAACTGTTTCCTCCCTTGTGTAACGTTTTAGCATTTTAGCATTGTAGTAAAATTACCTAATGGATTCATTGCTACTGTTCTGTTAGCCACACTGACATTTCGGGGAACTTGGAATAATCAGATGGTACATTATTCCTTAAATTTTGCATTTCGCATTCCAACACCTGTGTTAGTTTTTTGTGCATCCCTCAATTTTGCGCCGCGGAGAAAAAATGAGTCCGTAAAAAATCCATTTCTTGGGTCAAACAGGAAAAATAAAAAGGAACCGATAAAAATAATATGAAATGTCATCCCAAATCAACAAAATCATTCGTAACTCCGTATTTAAATAGAGTGAGGCTCAATGCCTTGGTGAAGCCATTTGATATTTTATTAAACTACCCAGTCGACTAAGACACTCCTCTTGCTCTCTTACCTCACAATCATCATTAAATTCTATCTTAGAACACGACCTGACTGTGAGTGGCAGATCGAACTGCTCATTCGAATGGTAACAACGACACGATGGCTGCTATTGCGAATTTACATAACCTTCTAATTCAAACTCATGTTGCTTATGATAAACTCGTGCTCAATGCTTATCCACTAGCAGACAGATGAGTTTGGCCAACCAGATGAACTGTGCCTTGGGTGCACGTAATCTAACGAACAACATCTATGATGAATGATAAATAGTGCAAATTTTAACCTGTTGAAATTGCTTGCTAGTTAAATTGTCAACAAAAGAAACGTATTAAAATGTATTGGTACAATCTTATCCTCTCTGAACGGGATACGGAATGATGTTTTGAATTTTCTGGGAGCCTGCAGCCCTTTTTACTATCCGGCATAATTAATATAAAACTTTACATAAAAGGCATATGTACAGTATACCAGGGTACAAACATATCATGCACTTTGGCCAGTATAGGATTGAAAAATTGTTGGTCATGCGTATATGTAAACTGTACCACCATTAATTAATTATTTTTTCGCATTTTTTTTTGTATTATAGCTGTTCATCGTAGCTGCTCAGATAGCGACCTTGTTAACCGCAATAATAGTAGAATATTTAGAAAAGGACGGAATCCGTATCTCCATATGGTACCCGAAATGATGAAACTTGTCCCATCAACCCATCCCGGGGGCGAACTAACTACGGTTGTGTAAACTTAGGGCCTACAGATAACATAAGCTTCACCGTCCGACCATAAAAAACAACCCTGTGTCCCTGAATTAAATTATTGATAGTAAGTACTGGAAGTAACATGTAAAAACTTTTTTTTTTTGTAATCCACTTTTCATTAAAAATTGTCCTTATTGGCTAACGGCCGAGTTCAAGCTACTATACACGTTATCGATTCTAATTGGGCCAGCGAGACGGGAAAACAACCAAAAAGATGCTCGCCTATACCCAGTAGATGTTAATTTAAATTCCGCCATAAACCCGGTTATCTATTCTGTACATATATACCTTGTGTCAATAATACCCATCCAATAAATTGGGTGGCCAATTAGATTTAGAATTCTTATAAATTTGACAATTTGAGAGTTACACGCAGTTCGTACTTCTTGACATCTTGAAACTTAGAAATTTTTTTTAAATGATTTTATTGTGTAACTTAAATCATTTTTCATAAATTTGACAAGAATTGGTTACAAAATTAGAGAAAAACTAAAATTATATAAATTTAATTCACTCTAGTATAAATATAAATAAAATAAAAAATTCAATCTGTAAACAAATTATTTAAAATTTCATAATTGTTAAAATTTACAACACTTTACTTATAGTGTGTTGGTGTGTTCAACATACACTGGTGTTTTACAAATACTACGAGATTTCCGTAAATTGTAACAACGTCAATAATATTATTAAAAAATACTACAGGCCATCTTTGCGTCCTTCTTCTGGTTGAATAATGTGTGAGCAGCTTATCCAAATTATCTACTCCATCTTTTTTACGATTCTAATATTGAATAGTTTTCGATTTTCCTCCAATTTCTGTATCCGTATAATGTTGGGTAGATAACAATAAAACACTTTTATTTTTCCTTGGGATGTAAGAACAGAGTGTAACATTATCATTCCTGAATCCAAATATTGATGAATATATCTCACGGGATCTTGATGGTAACATTTTTTGTTAGGCCATACGGTTTATTTTTTTTAGGGTCTGAACTATGGATAAGTCCCAATAGATCAATAAGCGGGCAAGAGGCAATGTTGTAAAAAAATTGTCAGTTACAACATTTTTCCCCGACCCTGTGAAGCGCGCACATAGGTCCTTTACTATCCGTTCACCGTGATTGGTTTCTCTACCTGATGGTTGTGACCAGTGTAGATCTGCCCCGTTATTGGATTTGAGTTAGCAGTATCGCAAATCCACCAAATCGTAATCCCATACTTTGCCTGTTTGGATGGCATATATTGGGTAAATCTTGTTCGCCCTGCACAAAATCAATTTTTTTTTTATTTATGAAATTATGCGCGTGAACTACTTACTAGCTCTATCCTAAGTAAAAAAAAAAAAATGAGGAATGATTTAGGAAAAATTTCATGCTCCTGTACACACGCATGAAATAATTTCTAAAAAAAATCCTAAGTAAAAATTGTGTATTTGTATTAGTGATTATAAAATAAAATGGGAAACATTTAGGCGAAACTAAATTAAAAATGTAGAAAGATTAAAATATTTGTTAGTATGTAATATCAATCAAAAATCAAATAACATGATTTAAATAATATTTTAAAATTAATAATATAACATAAATTTAATATACGTGATCAACTCAAACTTAAATTTTTTTTTTTCGATTTCATTGGAATACTAATCGAGATTTTGCGACGTGATCATCGATTTAATTGTTGTGGAATGGTTAAACATGGCCCAGAAACATATCCATACTGTTTAAAGAGATCTTACGACTTCATCGGAATACTAGTCCAGATTTTGCGAGGTGATCATCAATCTCACTATGTTTTTATGTAAGGTCTATCAATTGCCCATATCTATGACGATTTTCAGAATTTTGTCATTTTATTGTATAATCACTAATAGAAATACACAATTTTTACTTAGGTTTTTTTTAGGAAATATTTCACTCAGGTTGAACACCAGCATTTATGAGAATAGCTAGAAAAGCTTTTAACTGCTTTTCTATTAAACATTTGGACATTTTCGATGTTTTATCTGAATTTCTGAAGTTGTATTCTTCATAAACCTTCTCAGCCCCAGAAAAAATACACTTGAATGTATCCTTTCCGAATAACAATTCCGTCAACCGAGAAGGTCCACTTCGTTGACTTATGAGGATGTTGAGTCCTAAAGTTTGACTTGTATGATAATTTTTTCTCCATATCGTTCCATTTTTCCCTTTTAGACAAGACGAAATACTTTCAGTTCCCTCTTCAAGATCAATTTCGCTTGAAATATCTTCGTCATCCGAATCTTCCGCGTTTCTATCCACTACTGTAGAAAGCCAGTCATCCTCTGCGCCATCATCAACAAATTCAAATATTTCTTCATCATCGTCACATGCCTCTAACGCATGAGATAGGTAAGCTTGTCGATTTTCATACTATAAACTGTATTGAAATGTATAAAATATCAAAAACCGAAATACACTTCTAAATGTTTAATGCTGCATCAGAAATTTCTCTAAAACTATTTTCAACCTTCGCATTAGAATGCCAATAACTAACTAAACACTTCAATTTTCGCAAACTTATTTTTTTTTCTACTCTTTGTTTTACTAGTTACGTTAGGGGGAATCACCATAATATTTCATTTTTCTGTTCATGCGTTACAAATAATATAAATTCAAATAAATATAGGCAATTATAAAATACTCGCGTTAAAAGGATTAAATATATGTGGCTAACCTGGTGGGGCGGAATAGACTAATGTATAATTTTTCGTGTATAGACACCACTTGCATTTATCGTGCACATAAAAAAATCACGAAATTACTCATTAACATAATATTTTCATTTATTCAACTTAAGATTGTAGATAACTCACGTATAAATATATCAGATGACCTTCAATTGGACGAATAGTTAAACAGTTGGTATTATGTTTCATGTAAATATCGGTGAAGATATTTCCTTCAGAGTTATGCCGTTGAAAAAATTATCGGGATGGGTTGATAAAATTCCCGTACACCTAGTATGGGCTGAATATCATTTAAATGTGATATGGTCCATCTTTGAGTTCCGCAATCATCTCAATCATGTTGGCATATATCCTGCTTTTCAGAAGTCCCAGAAACAATTCTCCAATGTGATCAAATCGTGAGATCTCAACAACAATTTAACCTTATTGTATCAAGGGATAGCGGAGCCAGTGAGTTAAAATAAGGTGGTGCACATTAAAATTAAGATTATAATTATTAAAAGACTATAGCTAATTATAATCCAAAAGTGTTTTAACAAAATGTTGTTATAATTATCATTCTGATGATTAAATTTTTGCAAGCATGTTGAACAAATTAAAATAATATGAAACAAACTAAAGCTTTGTGTATTTATAATAATGACACCACAAAGCTTTTGTCTATATAAGACTTACAATTTAATTAAATTAATCAACAATCTAATTTACACAAATAAAAACAATTTCTGTAATATGTATAGGGAAATTAATAAATAAAAAAATTAAATTTTTATAATAAAATCCAGCACATGAAGAAGTACATTACTCGAATATAACTCGTAAGCATGAAATCTGATTAAGTAATAATTTTTATTTTTGTAAAAATATTTTTTACAATAAAAATAAAAGTTTATAGTTTCTTGTGAATAAATTAAATTAAATAATTTATTTTTATATGTAAATTTAATATTAAGATATTTTTTGTACTTTAGTTTGAATATACCGTATACTGGCTTTGATATTAGCATATGACTACATACATTATCATATACACACATAAAATATTGAGCTTTAGATAAAAGCTCCAAAAATATAAATATGTATTTATAATTATTACAGAATAATGCAGTTCAATGTTACTATTATTAGTTGTACTTGATATTTTTTATGAAATTTAGCCCAGAAAAAATGTATTGTGCACTAATATTATAAAAGTTATACACAAAAGCGTTATAAAATAATATTTTCATGTTATAAATATAAATAAAATTTTCTCGTTTTCATTTTATATACATATTCTTAAAAGAAAACCTAATAAAAAAAATATTGTTACGAGATGCATAATAAGAGTATACAAGAAGACGCAAAACCACAAAATATAAGACGAACAATTTCTTATGTTTATGGTACTTTAAAGAGAAGTTAAATTATCAAAAGCTATATGAGAACAACGATGGTAAAAAAAATTTAAACCACTTCCCATTTTCCTACGCTATATGTAGGATGATATTTAATATCCAATTCGCCTGAAACCGTATAACTATCGTCTACTAACGACAGTAAAAAAATAATAATAAAAAAAAAATTAAAACGATAAGAAAACCAAATTGCATATAAAAGTAGAAACTGTCGTTATGCTTTGGTAAATCTAATTTTAAAAATATGTAACCAAAACATTAAAACAATTTTTAAAAGAGTTATGTGTTTTTACGTAAAGTATTTTCTTGAACTAACAAATATTATTCGTGTGTACTCATGCAGTTATGCTACTACATACAGTTATGCTAGGATAGTGATTAAATTTCCCGTCCGCCTTAAAACGAAAAAAGGACTAACAAATTTATAATTTATTGTCCCGAAATCTTCTTAGACACACTGGGTAATACAATATTTGGAATAGACGTTTTATACATATGTATATACTTACTATCGAAATTGAGTCTGGTAGTTGGATCTAAAAATTTCAGTTTCAGTTTGGTTATCAACGTATCCTCTAGAGCTTTTTTTTGAATGGATCTATATAGATCTCGAATACACCGCACGATTTTTGGTAAAACTGAAGAAATTAATTTAAATTTAATCTTTAAGAATCGTTTAATTCGTTATCGTTTTATTGTAAATGCTAAACTTTCAACATCATTGCATACATTGAAAAGCTCCATAAGAAGCTGCCACTTCCATCAAATTTCGCAAGAATCTCCCAATCTATAGACAAACTTTTAGTATGAAGTCTCATTCCGAATAATCAATGACGAATTTTAGTGAAATAAAATAACTTCTGAAATGACTTTCAAAATTTGATTTGGCGATATAGCGAGCTTTTTACAGATTTATCAATATCTGCAAAAATCTCGAAGTCATAATTTTTCATGATTACTATACATATTTTACTACGTCAAAGAAAATAAAAGTAAAAGTTTGAAAGCCACGAAGTGAGGACAGCTTTGGTTTGAATGGAACAAATGTCCACGCTGGTAACCCGTATGATCGACATTGGTAAAATTATCTATAATTAGTTTTTTGGCATCGGCTACATGCGACACTCGATAAAAGCCTGCTTAACAAAAGTTTTATATTGTAATTTGCTCTATGAAAAATTAAATAGGATAGTTTATCAGCTGGTCTTTCAAATATTATGACATCGGTCTGAATAACTGGTCATCAGTGGGAGCCAAGTCAGGAGAGTATGCGGCAAGCTGTAGAACTTCCCAGCTTTATAAAAAGATGAGTTCCTAGGTTGATTTTGGTGTATGTGGATGACCGTCAGCAATATCACCTTCCGGCTTCCTTGGTCCGTAAATGGTAGTTTTCCCTCCAGAGCATCACTTAATTTGATCAATTTGGTCTGGTAACGTTCAGCTGTAACAGTTTGACAAGGTTCCAGAAGATCGTAGTGAATGACTCCTTTCCAATTCCGCCAGACACACAGTAACCGGCAGTTCTTGGCATATGGATATTCATAATAATAATATTAAATATTATTAATTTTTTTTCGATTTCGAAGCAACTAAATGTTCGAAAAACTCTCTGTCGACAGTCGGCATAAATTTGATCAAATACTTAAGAATGATTTTATTTTTTGAGGGGGAAGCTCTGACCTGACTTTAGATATTTTTGGTTCAGGCAACTCGTGAAATATTTGATGTCCAATTATTTTATTTCGTTTGGGAAGCTGCGTGTTTTTGCGATTTATGTTGGTAAATGTGTTATTTTCATTAGGTGATGTTTTTTATTTGATGATGGATAGATTTTGTGTAAACTCTATTTCAACTACTTGCGCAAATGGTATTCGCTTGAAGTTCAAGCATGACGATGACTCCTTGAAATTTTTAAAATCGACAGGATGCATCTGCAAAATGTTGCACAATTTTCCTTTAAATTTTGCTTTGATCAATATCCGCATAAACGAAACCGGTGAGAAGAATTCACAATTGTGAAATATCCGGTCAATTATCTATTTCTTGGATGCTAGAATGGCCGGGTATCAAAAACTTTATTGTAATTTTTTCAATCGACAGGTAGTTTTGCATAAAATTAATTTGGTTTGTCATTGCAACAAATTAGCGGCTATATTGTTTCATCCTGAGTGTTTTTTTATTCATTCCAAATAAGCAATAGAAAAAATAGAATACTGATCACGTGACATTAAAATATTCCAAAGAGAATTTTAATAAAAAAAACGATTTGGAAGGAATGGAATAGATATTTGACAGTCATTTTTTTAGTTGTCTATTATTTACAGTGTTGTGTATGTACTACATTAAAAAACAACCAAACAACCCTTCAAAACAAAGAATATGGCGAGTAAGATTAAAAAAGAGTGAGTCCATTAGTACTCTCAAGGAGATGTGTAAACATCGCATTTGTATAGTGCGTGTGGTTCAGTTTACTTTGAAGGAAGAAGAAATGAAATTTTACTAACCAGATTTTTTCATATGTTTATTATCGCCAAATTGGTCTACTGCTCTTTTGGTATAATCGACGCTAGCTTCTTTCAGAATATGGAGCAAAGACGTAATATATGAACTTGATTATGTATTCGACAGCTTGATTCGCAAATATCGCCAATGGGTTGTGTTGTTACGCTCATACCAGTTGTTTATCGAACGACGATTTCCTTATGCGAGGTGATTGTGTAAATTCTACTTGAATTTTTATATCTTGCTACTCTGGCACCCTGCACACCATCTCTCTTGAACTGAACGCAACATTCAAAATTAGTAATATTAAAATGCTCATAATTGCGTAGCCAGATCTCAAAAGCAAGACAGTTGAGCATCTCTGCGTGACTGTATCAGTTAGGTCAAGGTGATGTGACCTGAGACTCCGGTAGTTCAATGTTAAAACGCAGACGTCATTATTATCTCTTATAAAATTCGCCATTACGACCTGAGCTGTCCTTAGCGGAAACGTGGTGAAGCGCGCTAGCCGATTTTAAAGAAGACCCATTAAGGTCGCATTTTTCGCCCATGGTAGAAGACATGATCATCGATAGTCGATGTGAAAAACAGCCCTTCGAGACTCGTTGCGATAAAGCAACATACACAAGTTGCTGACTGTGTTTATTATCGTAAGAGTATACTACTATCTTGTTATAGGTACCACACCCTGTGTTGCATGAACTGAGCTGGCACATGCAGGTACGACTGGAAGATGATTACGCTTAACTTTGATTGCTCGATTGTTGTTTAGGATGAACAATTGAGCTTTTTCTAAAAATGAGCACCAAATATGGGTCGATATTCTTTTTCTGCGCCCATCCAGCTTTAAATCGCAAGACCTTTTTGCTAACTGGTGAAATTGTATAGAAATCCAACCAGAATCCTATTGATATTTTTTACTGTTGACGTTTTCAGACCATAGTTCCATTCGCTAGTCTATATGTGACGTTAGTATTGGTTTGGATCAAGTAAAGCAGACCTATGATAAGTGGAAGTTCGTACGGCAAACGATTTGTAGCAACTATGCTCTTTTTATGGATTTTTTATAGGAATTGTTTCTCCAGCTGCCCGCTCACCATCTTCTTGAACTGAATGTATCGCATTCAAAATTAGGAATATTAACATGCTCGTCATTGCGTAGCCAGGTCTCAGTGATGTGATCGAGGTGATGTGACCTTAGACTCTGACAGTTGTAACACAGCTTTGTCCACCACTGGGTTACAACATTCAGCAAATACAGTACTCGAAGTAGCTACGTAATTAATTATCGTACAATACACCTACACTATGGTTATTGTTTACCACGGCTTAATACTCTTATTTTATAAACGTAATTTTATGGCATTTAATGAAGGATGTGCAACTTTTCAGTTAAGAAGATAAATAGGTATTTGTTCGCTGAATCCAAATATGTCTCTAACTAATTTTTCGATTTTTGGCGTTTGTGACTTTCTTCTCTACGACGGCAGTATTGTGTAGATGTATATTCGTGTGGTTTTGTATAAAAGTTTCAGTTTTTTTGGTTATCAAGTTGAGGTGGTCAGTCATTGTTTTTTGAATAAGGACAGTCAATCTTTTAATTTTGGATCAGTCGGATCACATAATTATATTATGTTATCGGTCAGAATAAATTTTTAATAAATTAGGAGTTTTGATTGTTGAGTGTATTTTATAAGTTAAACTCTTAAACATTATTTAAAGTAAAAAAAAAAATACCGAAAGTTAAAATTTATAGTAGTACGAAATAATGGTATTTTTAGAGATCAGTTTTGCTTGTGTACAGGACGATATACCGCTAATTTCGCGTAAAAATTGAGAAATATTATATGTTCCAGCAAAATTAGATATATGAACACAAACTATATATTTGATAAGACCCTGTATTATAATTACTATAGTTAATATAAGAGTTCTGTTAATGTAAATGAAATCGTGAGGTTGTGCATAATCCCAAACTGTGATTTACATATTATTCGTAACTTGGGAAAAATGTGGTCGCAAGGACATTGCTGAAATTACGCGACAGTTATCAGTGTGTGCCTCATGTGTTAATATTTGGTAAAAAACGAACCTTAAAAAAAACTTAATTGATAATTATAAACTTTAATTAATTATTGTGTAGTGAATTGGTTAAAATTACTGTGAGACCAAAATTGAAAATATCTGAACTGCAATCATTCCCTTCTGGTGTTAGTTCAGCCTCTGCTTGAACTAGAATATTCTTTCCTTTTATTCCGAGCGGACCACTGATGGGGGCTAATACCGGAATAAACTTAGTAAAAGAATGTGAGTAAGGTTTTGAGTACTAACTTTTTTATTAATTGAATATCTACATATATACAAAATTTTTATACCTTAAAATGCAATGAATGCATTTTTATTACACGTATTATAACAATTGTATTTTGTGTTATATATAAGTGCCAATGTAGCACAAAAATGTGTTAATGCACATTTATCAATTTTAATATAGAAATTTCTGTACACTTTTGTTTTATGTGTTTAAACATCTGGTGAACAGTATTTTGTGTACAGTAAAGCTCGATTTATATTATTCGTTCCTTTCAGTTCCTTCATTTTTCGTATCAAACTAAAAAAACATTGTTACATGTATTTTCATAGGAGTATTTATATTATCCGTTCCGTACTTGGAGGAACTGAACGGAACGGATAATATAAATACTGCTATGAAAATACATGTAACAATGTTTTTTTTTTTGTCTGATACGAAAAATGAAGGAACTGAAAGGAACGGATAATATAAATCGAGCTTAATACGCTCAAACGATAAGCTGATGTGTGATAATAGACGTTTTATAAATAATGCAAAATTCGAGCGTTAATTCAACAGATTCCTAAGATTAGTATTAAATCTCGTCTGGTTGGAAATAACTTCAAACAAATATCATAACATAATAAATTTTTTTAAAAAAAACTATGTAATATAAAACTAAAATTAAAATATACGGTCCCGATCATAATATTCTGATTATAATTAAAATATCTTAAAGAGACAGTAATAAAACCGGCATAATAATCGTTTGAAATAATTATCAATTAATGAAATAACTGCGAAACAAAAAACAAGTGATTAATAAAAAATGTGTTTATTAAGTATAAGTGTGTTTCGCCAAGTGCCTACGACAAATAGCGTAAAAAGTAATGAAAATGACGTCATCAGTTTCGTTCACACTCAATTTCACCTTCGATAATATAAAATTCACGACATTCATCTCGAGGAAACAACAATCAACAATATCAACGATATAATTAAATTTGTTTTGTGTTAATTAATTTTCTTAGGCTTAGTTAATTATTAAATAGATTAGGGCTAGTTTAAGTTTAGCTAAGTTTAGGTAGCACCAGAATAGGGTGTTCACTAAAATTTAATTTTGCGCCTATAATTTTTATTATGATTAATGATTTTTTTCTTTTTTAATGATCAAATAAAGTATCATTATGCTAATTTTGGAATTGGTGAAAAGTTTAAATAATTTTCTTGTTATTAATAATTAACATGAGATTTTAAAGCAATTATCGTGTGATCAGGTAGGTAGTACAATGGCGGGTACACAGTTGTTCTTTCTAGTATGCTTAACGTAATCAATCTAGTTTTCTTTCTCTTTTAAACTTTACTTTAGCTCATAATAACCGTATTGTAAATTAAAATTCTGGCGTGTTGATCCCTCCCACCTGCCATTCCCATTTCCGTGATACCTAAATATGTCATAATTAAACATTTTTTCAACATTTAATTTCAATTAAATTATCATGTTATTGCATATCTCTACAAATTTTGCCACTCTGATAAAATTTTATAACTTCATCAAATGCCCATAGTATTAAATAAGTTGGGAACTTAATTAAAATGTTTATTGTTAATTTTATAAAATGGTTCTTTTTACTCCTGAGTATTGGCCGTGCTTCAATTGACCGCGCAAAGGCAATGAATCAGTATTCTATTTTCTGAACACGAAACGACGTTCTGGGAGATCCTTCACCGAGGAAAAATCCATACGATCACACAGGTTCCGTTACACAGTGTCAATGGTTAAAACGAAACGTCATTATAACCTCGTACAAAATTCACCATTACAACCTAAGCTATACGTAGCGGTTATGTGGTGGGGCGCGCTACCTCATTGTGAAGTGGACCAAATGAGATTGCATTTTTACGTCCTTAGTAGAAGACATGATCATTGATAGTCGACGCTCCTAGAGACTCGTTACGCATTATAAAGCAACAAGTTGTTGACTGTGTTTTTTATCATAAGAGTATGCTATGTATGGAAATAGAGTATGGAAATGTCGATGGTTTCTATTTCATTTTTTAAATTAGGTTTTTTGTTTTCCCTACTATTAAACATATACACACAAGCAGGCCATGTATAGTACAAATTTGTTTTTGTGGTTTTTTCAAACGAAGTACGTCATTTCCGTTCGTTTCATTTAAAAGTTTACTCTAACACAAAAATATTTCGTATGCGCGAGTAAAGATGTTTACACATCAAAAATATTCCTTTCGTTCTACTTTTTCATCCAGTACGAAAAGAATACGTTCCGAACCTCTAGAATAAATAAAAAAAATAACAAAAAAAAAGAATAGAAGGAATGGAATGAATAAAAAAACAAAATATGTCATGTTCGGAACGTCCAGAATATTCGGAATGAATAAAAAAACACTCCCTGTAGTATAAACGAAACAGAGCTTCATAAAATAAAAACATTGTTATTTGATAAAGCTTTTCGTTTTCGCAATTACTAAACCAATCAAAAGATGTCGCTAAGTATACATTTAGAAACAAGAGCGACAAAAAAAAGAATATTTTAAAACACAAATATTTATCTAGAAAATTTAACAATTTTTTATGTATACTGCCTGGAAAAACGAAAAATTTGGAAAAATTGTGACAGTTTTTATTTACGAAAAATTTTATTTACACCAACCGTGTTATAAATAAAAATTGTAATTATTTTGAGTTTTATTAACTATGTTAAATTATTATATTAAAGATTTGTAGCGACCGTCGGCGCCAGCCGATGCGTACTATTATCATTCCACATAGCACCAAGTACTATAATGCATATTTACATCACTAAACTCATAGTAGGAAACATATAATTTGCCTCTTGTAATTTTTGTATTTAATAATTTCTTATGTATAGATTTATCATTATTGGAAAACTTGATATTATGTATTTGTTTATCTAAATTAAAACATACTCGTATACTACACAATACCATACACACAATTATGTAATGGAAATCTATTATATACCTATACTTATATACCTTTTTAATTGTATGAAAATAATAAAATATCGATCAACGATATAACAATTATAACTAAAAATAAAAATAAAAAATCAGTTGTTGAGAAGTTGTCGTCTAAATAATTTCAGGTATTTTTGTTAAAAGTCTTGAGTGCCTAAGTGCAGTAAGTGAGTGAGTAAATTCTTCCTGTGGACCAAATTGTGTTCGTCTGAATCAAGCGTCCCAACAGATTTCGCGATTAACATAATAATAATGGTTTACTTTCGTAAATAGTTGTTAAATTATTTTATACTTTTCTGTAATTTCAAGTAAATTTATTATAGCGACATCTGAAAACGGATTTTGAAATAAGAAAAAGCTCGCTTTTGCAATCGCATAAAATTAAAGTTTTCTACGTTTTGTTGTTTTTTTGTAATAATATTTAATTAAGAAAATCAAGGATGCCATATACATTTGCAGTAAATAAATGTTGGAGAAAAAATTTTACTATATGAATAATAATTATTGTTTATGGTGATTTTACATGGTGATTCATAAAATCTCGTTTCTGTTCACGTTTTTTCTTTAATTTTGTTATGAACCGGTGAAGACTGTTATTAAATCCATCGTTCCTCTCGAAAATTCTGATGTGCTTGGGACCAGAATTTACTAAAGAAGTTTAATTTTTATAAAACTAAATTTTAAATTGGATGTAAGAGATATCTGCGGCACCACCCTTTATCAACGTACTTTACTTACCAAAACAACTAAACGGAATGCTCATTTTTATAGAAGATTAATATTTATACTTCGCTTTAGTTTAAATTTAATAGTTAAATATTAAGCTATGATTAAAATTTTGATGATTTGTTTAATTTTTTTATGCATAAATTTATGTTCAAAAATGTTCCATTTACCACGGTTTCTTATAGTAAAGCTTCTTCTCTATTTAAAGCTTTCATTTTAACATTACGGCTCTTTAAAATCATAGATGGCAATGATTTTATACGCAACTACATACCCCTTTTTACATTATCATGTATAAAAGTATTTATATTTATTTATTTTGTTTTATCTACATATATGCCAATTTTTATACATCCTTAACATATTAATACCAAGAATTTGTTATGTAATACATCTTTTTTGAATTTTTTTGTTTCTCGTACTTTTAGGCTATGTAATAAAAAAAAAGTTTCCGTGTAAGGAAAAAAAAAGTTAAGAAAAGCACACAGCATAAGAAAAGATCAAGCAAACAAATACGAGAAAAAAGTGACAAATCAAAATTTATGAATGAATAAATTTATCTATATACTCGTGTATCTACTAACATGGTAAAACAACACGGAAATATAGGGTTTAAAATTATCTTAAAGCTTTTCCATGTTTTCTTACTGTACATCGTCTTCATATCACATTTATTTCATTTATATTGTTATCTTGTACTTTTATTGTTGGTTTTGTTGGCAGATGAAAAGACATATTGATATATGATGTGTCATTATTTTACTCTCGCAATTTTTTCTTGCCGATTTTTACTTTCGTATCAAATCTAATATCCTTAGGCTATATACGCATATTGTTTTGTATTCGTTTATGTATTTTTCATCGTTTGTTAACTTAAGACGTATTAGTCAAAGATTATTACATTTCTTTCAAGTTATATATTCATTGTTTTTTTGATAAAATATTTTAGGATCATTTTTATCTTGTGCTCCTAAAATTATTTATTATATGTACTTAGTTCAACTGTATCGTGGGGTAAATCGTATACTGATTAAAAAAAATTGTCTCAAGAAATTTTACTTCCAGCTTTTTTTGGGCCTAAGCAGAATTTATTTACATTTATCTTGAATATTATATCTTTTAATATTGTGCAATATATATTCATTTAAATTTGTCAGAAATACGAATTTGTATGTCGTATTGTAAGTAAAAAATGTTCAAAAAAATGTTCTTGCCTTTAAGCAGTAATCGATCAATTTTACCTGTTATTTATGATATGACAATGTCGGCATTTGGTGATATAAATAAATTGACATACATGGTTTTTTAAGTAATGTTCTAAGACGTATTAAAAAAAATTCGGTTATGGAAATTTTATATACCGATTCGTATTTTCAAAATGGTTGTACCATTTGATCTTTTGTGTATCTTAGTATTTTATATATCATATATACGAATAATATGTACATTTAGAACACAGATGTAATTTATGATTTTTCCAAGAAATATTTAATAAAAAATTCATGATAATTTTTATGGCCTATTTATTTATATGTAAAATCATATAAATCCTTTCTCAAAAACTATATTCATAGAGGTGTATAGTTGACACCGTATGGACTGTTAAATAGTTTAGTACTCTTTCTCATCCTATGTAGCAGTTCATAAGTATTTTTATACTTTGTGCTTTCTTATGGCTGGTTGCACAGAAAAAAGACTGATGGCCGGGCCGGTTAGTTGTGCGCCGCAGGTAAATGTTTTATATGAAATCTGTTTTCACAATCAGTACAAATTCAACGTAAACTTGATTAAATATATTTTATTCCGCGTGGAAAGAAATAGTTAACGATTAGTTAAAAGTTATTCGATCAAAATTTGCCATTTAAATATTTCTGTGGACATTAGGCGTAACCGCCTATGTTGATTTAAGATAGAACTGAATTAGGCACACCGTGAGATTAGCCATAATTGGTTACGTACGTAAACAAAATTTCAGATTTTTCCGACAGTTACAACGAAAAATACACCATATTGCAAAAAAATACCTAGGGGCCTCCGGCGTTTTACTGGAATATAAACGTCACTAAAAAATTGGTAAGTATCTATTAAATATTATATGTCCTGCGTGTATGAATAACTGTATCGCTGAATGAATATCAGTATCAAAAATCAAAGCGTCAACGAAAGAAAAGAAACCGTAACCTAGGGAAATCTTACTTTCCTAAAAAGGCAAAAATTATACCGGAAAGGGAATATCAACCTCTTGAAAACTGCAATAAAAAATGCGAAAATTTCATAACATTTGGCACAGCAAAAAAAACTTGTTTGACCAGTATTGGTTGGAACTTATAACCAAAGAATTTTATTTATATCATCGTTGATTATAGTTAGTTGTTAATTAGTTGTATGCCAGAAATGCGTTCTAAAATGTTTAAGAGAAATCGTAAGCGTTTTAAAGTGTTACTAAAAAGAAGTTGGCATCGCTTGATTTAGTACTTGAAGATCACCGAGCAAAATGTACAAATTACAATAAATTCACCGAAGAACATGTTGTGACAATGACAGCTTTACTGTTGCAGAAGGTGAAGTCTATTGATGTTTTCTATATTCCATGTTAAATTTTAATTTATATTTTTCCCATTATAAGTATGGGCATTAAATTTTAGTCGCCTAGTATTGACACATGTCATACATGAGACGTTTTAAAGATAAACATCGACATTGCGCAACCAAATTCTGAGAAAAAATTAACCTATCGAAGCAAATGGCTCATTATTTAAAAGCTGATTTGGCGTATAAATTGAAAAACTTTGATGAGCTAAAAACAAGTCAACGCTAAAAACTTACACGTTCCACCTTCTCCAATACCTCCCGACTCCATATCTTCAAACTTTACACAGCTTGTATAAATGTCAATTACGGACGTAAAACCTTACGATTGTGTAACGAACGATCCGTTTTGTTATATGTGGCATGAAGCAATTAGAGCTCGCGGCGGAAATAAAATTGCCTCTTGCATGTTCAAGCAATTGAAACCCATAAATGCCAATGTTAGTTCAGTTACGTTTTATAGCGATTCATGTCCAGCACAGAACCAAGATACATATATTGCTAGTTAGTTTCTGGTATTTATCGAAAATAGTGATTTTGTAGCGAGAATCGATCATAAATTTTAATATTTTACAATTTTTTTTTAGGTAGAATTAATGACGATAATTTAATTAGCACTAATAGCTTAAGAGGAGTTTCGTATTAACTGGCATTCGCTTAAGTTTAATTAAATGTGAAATATTTGCAGACCGATACATGTAATAACAGCTTAACAATTGTTTGATATAAATATTTTTAAATATAACTCTGCTGACCATGTGACTCACCTTATATTTTATAAGGTCAGTTGTACTCTACCTCCATTTTAAATTTCCTATAAAAATATTACATATTTTTCAGAAAAAGCATTTAAACTTTAAATTGCTCGACTGACAAAACACAAAAATTTACTTAAGCGGTTACGCCTTGTGTCAATAGAACTAAGCGCGATTTAGATGATGAAAAAATGTTGGCCCATAATTAAATGTCGACCTCTGGTCATGTTGCATGACCTCTGATCATGTTATAAAAGTTTGTTTTAGAAAAGTAATGCTGAAATTTTTGATTTAACACTATACTTCTTGTTTCTACAAAAAAAAATTGTGTTAGACTAATTTAAATGTTTGTTAACCTTTGCTTGGGCAGAATTTATAAATGTAAAAATTTTAATTTTCATTTTTGAATAAAATCTACGTTATTCATTTTATTTTGAAAAGCTTCCTGCTCACTGGCTTATTTGTGAGGTTCATCCGAAAACGCCAGAAAAAAATGAATAAAGCGCTTTCAAACACTTTTTTAAAATTGTATACGATAATGGGCAAGGGTTGACAATTGTAAAAAAAAATTTTCGTGTGTTTTATATGAGAAATAGCTATACATTTTTTTCTCTATTTTCAATTCATGGTACACCACCTTCACCGTGGAACAGAAAAAAATCAATATTAAAACAAATAATAATAAGAACTGAAATTAAATTAAGTCGACCAGAACTTGTCGAACGAAACTTGAGGAAACGCAACAAATCAATCATAACCAGGTGTGTCCATCTGGCCTCGACCGGATCTCCCCCGAATGACCCATCGACCCCGAAAGGCCGATGCCCAGCCACAACGAAGCGGTATAATAGGGAAGGGACGTCTCTTAAACAAACCAGGCCTCTCTTCACACGGAGAGACCTCCAGCTAATCCCCACAATTAACACTTTGACAGCATGAGACCGCCGAAGTGCCACGGGGAGACCGTGTGAATTTTACAGTCGTTCCCGAATAGATTACACATACGCTGGACTCACCACTTTGACCCTGTAAATGTCCTCCCAAGGGGATGAAGAGAAGTGGCAAGTCCAGCCTGTAAATATAGGACCGATACAGAATGGAGTCTCCTCTTCCACCATATCGACCTGAAAATTTTAGCACTTCATTTTATTATTTTAATAGTACAAAAAAAAAAAATAAAGTAAAACCAAAGGGCTCAACGAAAATGAGGCCGAAAGCTAAGATCACCGTGCAACTTTAACTTTAATAAACAAAAAATCAGGAGAAACACAAAATGGCGGATAAAACCGCGAAAATAAATTCAATCACACCGAAAATATGGCCGCCGAAAGTAAATAATTTTGAAGCAAGAACCAATGAACAACCGTAGTGGCGCTCGATTACACAAATTATTTAATAAAAAAATGGGAAATAAGGAAAAGGAAACTGAAGTGGCCTCAACTGGTCACCCATAAATAATTTGGTTGGGCGTTGTCCCGCCCTAAACCGTTAATCCACGTTGGGCGTTGGATCGCCTTACCCGCAAAATTGGGATGGTTTCAACTGGCCACCCTTTAATAATAATACGGTATCCGTAGAAAATAATTGGCGAACCGTTGATAAATTTGCGGCATCCGTAATAACTTTGATAAAAATTGCGTTGCCCGTGGATTAGTGGCGGAGCTCGATAAAATAAGATACCCGTTGAAACTAGGTGGTAACTCGGTCGTAACTTGCGGTAACCGTTAGGCAACCTGTTGGAATTGCAGCGTTCATTCACCAATAACGCATCGGAATTCATCGAAAATATGGTTCACGTAACAAATTGCGCCCCCCGTCGATAATGCGATACCCATGATAGTTACGGCACGTTAACCATAAGTACGCTAAAAATCTTGAATGTCAGAAACTGAATTTTTCAATTCACAAAAACTCGGCTTTTAATTTATATAACTCGACGACTTTACAGGAAAAAAGGAACAGAACTCAACTTTATATTATTGGTAATTTTTATTCATAAAATCGCAACACAATAGCAAGCAACAAAGCTGCGAAAACACGCTTTATATGTAGTTATTTTATTAGTGTTTAAAAAAAATATTTTCTTACATTATGCGTAAAATCACGGTAATATAATTTAAAATAATTACAACCTCTTCATAAAAATTCAATACTAAATTTGTTTTATTAAAGTTTAAAACTAGATATCATTTTAATCGACACCCATACAATGTTTACGACAATTTTTCGCAGAAAACAATGAGGCCATTTATTAACAATATTTCTACCACAAAAGCAGAAAAAATGCACTCCCCTCCCAACGTTTAACCCCAGGGCACTTGTGTACACAAAGATACACAAACCCCTACAAAAATGAGAACTCCCTTAGGTAGCTTCTTGGCAGTTGGTTTCGTACTGATAAAAAGTTGGTCTACTCATCAGGTTGCAACGATCAAACTGCAAAAATTCAACTCTTGCTTTGTACCGATAATACAAAACAAGAACGTATTGATTTAGCGAATTATATATCACTAAATCAGAAACCACAGGAAAATTCTCACATGTATGTGTGTAACGCCAACACATATAATTAAGAAGAATTATTAAAGTCGTCCGTGAATTTAATTTGTTTTAAGATTTTTTCGGCTTTTCGGACAAAATATCATTTTAATGGACACCCATTAACACAAACTCCACTCTATCTTTCTCAATATCTTCATTTGTTACAAATAACTCACCGTCTTCGTCAATAGAGTGAGACTCACTTCTATTTCTGTCTCTTCTATTTCTAAATCAGACTCTTCTTCGATGGAATATTCCAGTCCATCAAATTGTTCTTCGTTCTCGTTACCTACCAATTGGTTCGCCTCTTCGTCTCCTGAATCGATGGCCTTTAAGACCTTAGAAAAGTAAGCGTTCCGCTCTTCTTAGCTAAGTTTAGAAATTTAATCGAAAATATTTGATAATATTTATTAGTGTTTCATCTCAAAATACTACTTGTTTGTTAGTTTTTATATTACTTCAAGTACCTAGCCAATTGACCTGAAGATAAAAAATTGAAATCACTAATGTTTTATTGGTTCACAAGAAATATTCTATTTTTCGTGTAACTTAAAAAAAACACACATCTAATTTACACAAAAGACACCACTAAACTAAATTATAAACTCAAAAATTATCAATTATTTTTGTTTGCCCAAATACATTATGATCAGAATAGACAATAATTACTGTTAGTAAAAACAGTATGTACCTAAAAACACAAAAAAAACTGCATTTTAATTGAAAACAGTAATTATAAATATTTTTTCAAGCGAAATACAAAGGAAAATAAAATACATTTGTAAATCCTGTCCATAATTGGTATAAAAATTTGCTGCCGATGCTAAGGTTAAATCGACATAATATGGTTCAATTTTAAAATGCTTGTCTTAAAATGAAAATTCAAACGAGGCATTTATGTTTTTATATACAAAAAAGCTTTTAAAAAAATAATAAAATACACTGGTTGGTTTGAAAAATAAGAAAAAGCTTCCTGTCTATGAAAAGCTCATGAAAAATGTCAAAATCTTACGGCTCTTATATTTAGGAGGCTATGATATATTACGTATATAGGAATTCATGATTCTTCCCTCTAAAAGTTTAAACCATTTTACTTTTCGTTTCTCATCTCAATTTTCATACACATACATATGTATTTATTGTATCCTTTGTTGTTCAGAGAACTAAATTTTTCTTCAATATAAATACACGTATAACATATATACATGCATACATATGTAGATATACGTTGACTATGATAATATGGAGAATTTTCTAATTTTATGTAAATAAATTTTCTTTAGCATAAATAATTTAAATAATTCACCTGAATGTATATAGGAATAAGTAAGACATTTTTACTTGAATAATTTTTACACAAAAAAGAAATCTCAGTCTTTCGTAATTGCGATAAACATTTAAGAAGACGAAGTTTTTGTGAATGCAAAAACTTGATATAAATACACACGCCTTTGTCGAACATCCCTTGTACCAAGCCGTATAATACATATTTTGCGGTTTCGATCTTATGGGTGGGGGGTGGCTTAGATGAATTAGATAAAATAAAATTTTATTATTTTTTGTGAAATTTAAATTCAAAACATGATTAACATTTTTCGAAAATGTTATTTTGTAAAATTGGTTATAATTTCATTTAATGAAAAAATCTAAATGCCTTCTTTTATGTAAATTCAAAGTGTTTATGTATACCATTTACCTAGCTATCGCCTAGTCTTGATTTAATTTTTTTTTATATTGGTACACCGGAAATACGTGTCTGTTACCTTAGACTTTGTTTCGAAATAATAATTCCAAATTAGGATAATTGTCATATGTGTATTGGCGACAGAACAAAAATTATACCATTTGGTAAAAGTTATTTTGTAAAGAAATCAGATTTGATTGAGACATGAAATACACGTGTAAAATTATCACAGAAACATAGAATTTTGCAGAATAGCATAGCCTGTGGCACTATTCTGGCTTTTCCTGGGAAAAATATTTTTATAGTATTTTGTGTTTTTCTTGCATACTGAGGGAATATGTTTGGTGTAAATATTTTCGAAACAAAGTTAAATGGGAAAATATTTTTCCTTATAAAAATTTTGTGCAAAGGTTTCCCAATTAACCTTGTTTGGAAAATTTTTGCATTAACCTTATTCCTTCAGTAGGCCAGAAAAATACAATTTAGACAAAAATGCTATGAAAATCTATTTACCAATTCCCTATCCCCAGGGAAATCCAGAATAGTGCCACTGGTCAGATTGCGGATTAGTTAAACTAGTTTAGGATAATTCGGTCAAGTACTCTGACAAATAAAATTTAAATGACCCTGCACACAAAAATATATAATTTGCGATTCAAATAATAACGTTTATGACTCCTGCATCAATGTACGTCGATGTTTAAAGTATGCTTTGCATCATAACAAAAGAGTCATAGTCTGCATTAAAATATGTGACATATTACGTACATTGAAAGGAAATTGTGACAGAATTTCATGCAAATTTTGTCATAAATTTCTACTTTAAAAACGATTCAAAATTTATTAAAAATCTACGAATTTTTTGCCGTAGGCACTTGCGAAACACACTTATACTTAATAAACACATTTTTATTAACCACTTGTTTTTTATTTCGCAAAATTATTTTGAATATTTTCAAAAAGTTTAAAAAATCACTCGATCGATTTCGACTTATCCAATTCAAGTAAACTTAAAAAAAACACACAAAATATTCGGAATGTATTGTAATTTTTATTTCATTTTACAGATTGATCCTTGCCATTTTTAGTTAAACAAGATATCATTCAAATGTCCTCCACGGGACTTCTTACAGGCCTTGATTCTTTTGAGGTAATTTTCAATGACTTTTCGGCACATTTCGGGCGGTATCTCGGCCATTACCTTACGAATATTAGTTTTCAATTCGTCAAGAGTTTGAGGATTGTTTGCGTAAACACGATCTTTCGCGTAGCCCCACAAAAAGAAATCCAAAGGCGTTAAATCACAGGATCTTGGAAGCCAATTGACATCAGCCAATCGCGAAATCAAACGTCCAGGAAATTTCTCTTGCAAAAGATCTCGATTTGCTCGTGTTACGTGACTGGTTGCTCCATCCTGCTGGAACCACATATCGTCAAGATCATAATCTTCGATTTTCGTAAAAAAATAATCGGTTAACATGCGGCCATAGCGCTCAGAATTGACGGTAACGGTTCGTCCATGGTTGTTCTCAAAAAAATACGGCCCAATCACACCACCAGACCACAATGCGCACCAAACAGTGACTTTTTCCGGGTGTAATGGCTTCTCTACAATCAATTGTGGATTTTCTGAGCCCCAAATTCTACAGTTTTGCTTATTAACGTATCCACCAAGCGAAAAATGAGCTTCATCACGGAAGAAAATTTTGTTCGAAAAATCAGCATCGACGGCCTGTTTTTCCAACACCATGCTCCATATTATTAAATGCTCCATATTCTTAAATGGCAGAATGTCAACTAAATAAATGACAGCGTACTTGACGTTTATCTTTGACAGATGTCGGTATACAGATTTCTACTTTATCAACCTCGAATAGCATTTTAAAATCTCTAATTCAAAAATTCGATTAGGTGTCTCAAAATTTACGCATGATTTGAATTAAATCGAAAGTTAATTAATTTAGTATTTGCAACCAAAAATAAAAAAAAATAGCTGCCAGTTTAGGGTTAGAAAACATGCTGCGCTAGACGAAAGAACAACGCGTTTTCATTGTTGAACAATGGGCTAAGTAAATAAAAATATGTAAATGCTTGTACTTTAATTTTATTTACTAAAACTACTTTAACCTTTTCAGCACCTTAATAATTTTGTTTTTTATTTGTTGCATACCAGATAATACGTTAACACTCTTAGAATCAATGCCACGAGGCCAATAGAACCATACTTCTTTCTAAGGATCTTGCATTGCGAAGTTGCTGGTAGTGAACTAACTCATCTAAAACAATGGTGGAATTCAAGGATACAACATCCTGCAAATAAAACAACCAGAATAATCGTATGTTGTCAGATTTAGTAGAGAAATATTCAAGCTATAACAAATTGATTGGAGAATGCTAATACATACAATTAAATGCAACTCGCAATACGACCGTACTCTGAGAAGCACATATCAGTAAATACCAGAGAGAAATCGGTAAATTATTAAAAATGGAGGGTATACATAGAAGTAGTAAGCCATGTGGACAGCCAATAACACAATTTGTAGGCATCCACATTCACTACAGATAATATTTGCAAGTTTCTCTGAAGCGAGTTTGGCTTGTTATCCCGATTTTCAAAATCCCGAACTCAAAATCTCAAAATCAAAATTCAGACTTTTAAAATCCCGACTTTCAAAATTACCACTTTTAAAATCCCGACTTTCAAAATCCTGACTTTGATAAATCCCGGAGGTGCTAAAATAATAGAAAGGCACATTGCAATATTCGTGTGGTGGCGTAGGCCATTCATACAGAAACTATTAGCGATTTAAGTCTGAGTCATTCATATGACGATTACAACACCAATTTTCGTAATTCACACTGCTTCCGGAATATTCGCTACCTAAAAAATAAACATACAAATTCTGTCTGGAATTATCTGGATATAGTTGTATGAATCTCACGACCACTTGACATAATACATTAAAAATATCAGTCACGTAGTGGTAATTGAGTTTCCGCATTATCGTTTTCAGCGAAGTTAAGGCTGTCTAGGCTTCCCTGCAATTAAAGAAATAACTTAAATACATAAAAGTTATATTTATAATTTGGGGCTGAATGCTATAAATGTCATCAGATTAGGTCATCATGACACATTTTACTTTCACGATAGTGAATTTTTTTCGGACTGGGATAGACAACTCTCTCTATATGTATACAGTTAGTTTCGAAATTTTTCCTTTTGAGGCCGCCAAGATCATGTTATATCAATTTGAAAGGTTTTAAAAAGTAGACCCAAATAATGTATAAAAGCATAAATTTCTACCAACATTGAGTAGAGATATGAACTTCCGAAAATTGCCCCAAAAAATCAGTTTTTCGGGTATAACTGCCCCAAAAAGTGCCCCAATTATGATTGTAGACGTCAAACTAGCAAATTATGATTGTAGACGTCAATACCAATTCAACGACACGTCACAAGGTCTAAAACGGATGATTTTGACCAAAGTTATGACATTTGGAAATTGTTCTATGACGTCACCATATAATCTTGCTTTGGTATATATGTTTGTTTGTCCGTACTTCTTTCATTTGATCTCATATTTTCAGGGTTTGTAATACTTGGAAAACTAAGCAACCTTTGTTCTACAACTTTTTGATTTGGCCACGGTCGGCCTCTGAACGGCCATTTTTGCCATTTTGGCCACGCCCACAGCGCTGAACCTAATTGACATACCCCGGACATATGCATATCGTTACAAAAAGTATTGACGCCGCCACCTATCGAATAACATATAAAAAAAATTCAAAAAATTTGGGTAGAGATGGAGAGACTTTTTGGCCAAAAAACTAAAAAATGCCAAATCGGCCGGCCACATTCGGCCAAATTTCTAAAATATTAGCCCAAGACTTTTGGTTCATATTTTCAGGATTATTAGCCACAATCCTTACCTACAATATGGCATCCACCGTTTGTCCCAGAAAAATCGTATGTTTTAGATATTGACCTCCATAACTTAAAAGCCACTCTAATTTTTTGCAAAATTTAATTTTTTGGCTCAAATGCACCCTCATATCGGTCCGTTGCGGTTCATAATGATAGTGAATCAACGTATTACAATGAAACAAATATAAATACATCAAATTAGTGACCCTTTTTTCATAACAAAAAAACTGAAAAATTTGACAAATTGATGTGATCGAAAAATCACCAAAAGCATTGAACATTTGACGTCTCTTTGCATAAAATCGATATTTTGTTAATCTTTATGATGATTTCTTTAAAAAATAGATCTTATCTCCTCTCCCATCGCATGAAGATGGAATATCAGCGAGAGAGTAGCGACCATTAATTTTGGTTGCCAACTGACACACTAAAATATGTATATTTTGTTGTATTGTTTATGGAATCAAAAATGAATTGCTATCGAGTGTGTGTGAACTGTTTTGACTGACAACAATAAAACGAATCGCAATTCAATTCATTTTCAATTTGCCGTGCCAAAATCATTGATATCGAATAAAAAATCTCTTAACGTGGTGTGACGAAAGCCGAATTCTCTGATATCAAATTTGTGCCGAAAAAAACAATTGCATTCGATTTATCAACGATTTTTCGGAATGTTAGTGCATTCGGCGCGTTTGTTTACATTTTTCTTTCTAGTTGTCAAAAATAACAACTTGTCAACGAGATTTCGGAATGTTCAACAACAACGCGCTGAATGTACTTACATTCCGAAAAATCGTTCACAAATCGAATGCAATTGTTTTTTTTGGCACAAATTTGATATCAGAAATTATGTGAATTGAATTCGGCGTTCGTCATTCCAACATTTACCTCGTTAAGAGGTTTTTTATTTGATAACGTTTATTAGAAGTTTAATAGGATTTATAAGATTTATCAAAAAGTGGTCAAATACTTTACATACAAATAAAAATGATTTCCTGTTTGTTTGTCTGTTCCGAATGGGCGTCTCAGCGGCTCAACGGATCGCCATGAAATTTTTACCATGTACAAGTTGCATATCCAGAACCAACCTTACGATATTTTGGAAGGGGCTGGACCCCGGGCTCTATGGGCTGCGGTACAAATTGTTTCGAAAATTTTAATTTTCTTTAAATTTTTCCACGAAAATGAGTTTATGGGGCTGGTTATATGAAATTACTGATATGTTCGAATCCGAGTGGCTCAGCCCTGGATCAAAAATTCATTTTTACATGTATAGATACAAATATTTGATTATTCCAAAATGACTTCTCAGTCGCTCAACCGATCGCCATGAAATATTTACCATGCAAATGTTGCATGTTCAGGACCAATCTTACGACTTTGTGGAAGGGGCTGGACCCCGGGGTCTAGGGGCGATGGTACAATTTTTTTCAAAAATAATTTTTTTTTACGAGAATGAGTTTTGGAAAGGGGTTATATGAAATAAGAGACATGTTCGAATTCGGGGGGTCCGCCCCTGGATCAAAAATTCATTCTTACATGTAAAGATAGAATTATTTGATTGTTCTGAAACAACGCCTTAGCCGCTTTACTGATCGCCATTACCATGTATATGTTGCATGTTCAGGACCAAGCCCACGATACTTTTGAAGGCGCTGGACCCCGGGGTCTAGGGGCTGTAGTACAAATTTGTTCTCAAATTTCAATTTTTTTACGATTTTTTGACGGGAATGACTGAAAGGGGTTATATGGAATTAGTGACATGCTCCAATCCAGAAGTCTGCCTCTGGATCAAGAATTCATTTTTACATGTGTAGATACAATTATTTAAATGTTCCGAAATAGCGCCTTAGCCGCAAATTTAGACACCAAAAGGGATATCTAGCGTGCGATTGTTATGCACAAATCATACCTCTACTATAACATATTGAATTATTAAAATTAATTTTATTAATTTAAATTTAAGACAATCTTTCATCACTTTAACTGAAGACAAATTTCTGAACACTTATATTATCCATACTAATAATCCATTTTTTACTGGTTTGACATGTACTGTTTAGTGATATCCTATTTATCATATCCTGTTTTGAAATGTACCATAGTCAGCGAGTTCTAATTTCCACATAACTTCAGAAATAATTAACATTCTATTTTAATCCACTATTGCAACCGGCGGCTTTTAATGAACATAGTAGTTTCATACTAAACGCCAATAGTTTATTACTTTATTTAGTTTATTACTTAAATAATCATTGCAAATGATGGAAACGTTGCTGCCATTGGGGAATTGGTCATATTACCAGCTACGTATACGGGCAGTCCAAGGCACATGCACGAATACGCTCAGGATGCCATGACGGATGTTCACAGATTTGGACGTCCTGATCTATTTATAACCTTTACGTGTAATCCAACATGGACTGAGATTCTAGATTTACTTCTAATTGGGCAATCATCGACCCATCGGCATGATCTGACAGCTACAGTTTTCAAACAGAAACTCATAAATCTCATCAACCTCATAAATAAAAATAATATTTATGGAGAAACTCGCTGCTGCATGTATTCTATAGAATGGCAGAAAAGAGGCCTACCACATGCTCACATTTTGATTTGGTTAAAGGACAAGATTACTCCGACTCAAATTGATAGTGTTATATCAGCTGAATTACGCAATCCCCAAGAAGATCCGAAACTTTTTGAAATCGTTAGCAAAAACATTATACATGGGCCTTGTGGAGCCGTGAATCCCAATTCACCTTGCACGAAAGATGGAAAGTGTTCGAAAAAATATCCCCGAAAAATGTATCAGGAAACACAAACTGGTGACGACGTATATCCACAATACCGGAGACGAAAACCCGATGACGGAGGACACACAGCCACTATCAAGGTAAACAATGCGCATCATGAGGTAGTTAATAGCTGGATTGTTCTTTACACTCCGTTACTGTCGGAAATATTTAAAGCCCATATTAATGTCGAGTACTGCAACTCAGTTAAGTCAATTAAATATATATGTAAATACGTCAACAAATGTTAAACAGGACGTTACATCAGCAGTAATGAAGCTGTCTGGCAAATTCTGAGTTTTAATATTCCTGAGCGTTATCCAACAGTTGTACATCTTAGTGAACACTTAGAAAATGGACAACGAGTTTACTTTACGGGAGAAAATCTGTTACAGAGAGCTGCGCAACTAACGAATACGACATTAACAGCCTTTTTTCAATTGTGCGGAACGGATTCATTCGTAAAAACGTTGCTGTATCATGAAGTTCCAAAATAGTATACATGGAACACGTCGAAGAAGCAGTTTTTCAGAAGAAAGCAAGGCACAATTATTCGGGAGTACCCTGCAATACGTGGTTCTGATGCCTTGGGTCGAGTTTATAATGTTCATCCTAACAATACGGAATGTTATTTTCTGA
Source organism: Nephrotoma appendiculata (assembly GCA_947310385.1). Lineage (NCBI taxonomy): Eukaryota > Metazoa > Arthropoda > Insecta > Diptera > Tipulidae > Nephrotoma > Nephrotoma appendiculata. The sequence goes on along the minus strand of OX371225.1, from coordinate 132,711,361 downwards.
GAATGTTGCTCCATGAAGTAAGAGGACCAACGTCTTTTCAAGCACTGAGAACTGTAAATGGCGAAGTATGTCAAACCTACAGAGGGACATGTCTTAAACTGGGCTTACTTGAAAATGGGATAGAACACTAACCAAAGCATCTCTTATGTGTCGTCCAGCACAAATACGCAAGCTTTTTGAAATCATATTAACAACATGCACACCTTCCGATCATATAGGTCTTTGGGAAAAGCACCAAAAAAGCCTTAGTGAAGATATACTTTCGCAAGCACGTAGAACAAATCCCGATATGGAAATACAGTTTTCAGCAGACATATTTAATGAAGCACTTATATTACTCGAGGATGAATGCTCATTTCCCAACTTGGGTTGCCAGCATCGACACGCCAAGGAAACATTGTTTGTGATAGAGATCTATTACGAGAAGAAAATTACGACGTTGGTCAGTTACGAGTATTCGCTGAGACTCAAAAAAGTCACTTAGCAGATGGTCAAAGACGCGCATACACTAAAGTGATGCAATACATAGCAAACGGTAACGGAGGAATTATTTTTTTTTGATGCCCCCGGAGGCACTGGAAAAGCATTTCTTCTTAATTTGATACTTGTTGAAGTAAGACAGCAGAATACAATCGGCCTCGCTGTTGCATCATCTGGAATTGCATCCACTTTACTCGATGGAGGACGCACAGCACATTCAACGGTTAAACTACCATTGAATTTGAATCAAGCGGATAATTGTTCTTGCAATATAACACGAAATTCGGGAATTGCGTTGTTATTAAAAGCATGTAAAATCATTATTTGGGATGAATGTACCATGGCACACAAAAAAAGCATTTGAAGCGGTTGATCGTACTTTGCGCGATTTGCGACAAAATAACCGACCAATGGGAGGAGCTCTAACATTACTAGCAGGTGATTTTCGTCAAACTTTGCCAGTCATTCCACGATCAACATCCGCTGATGAACTTAATGCCTGCCTGAAGGCGTCTCATCTTTGAAAACACGTTACGAAAATCACACTATCTACAAACATGCGTGTGAATTTTCATCACGATGGTACAGCTAAAACATTTGCCAGGCAGCTTTTGGACACGGGTAACGGGAAATCGCCAAATGACCCTGTAACATGTGAGAAATCGTTCCCGCCTAATTTTTGTCAAATGCTGCCATCAATAGCCATGAAAGCATTCCCAAATCTGCCAAATAACTTCAAAATTCATGATTGGCTGTGCGAACGTGCACTCCTAGCTCCCAAAAATGACGGTGTTAATAAATTAAATAATGAAATTCAATCGAAACTACCCGGACCACGAAATACAAATCTATCGACACGGTTACTGATGTGGATCAATCCGTCAATTATTAAATAGAGTTTCTTAATTCTTTGGAGCCACCTAGTATTCCACCACACATACTATTTTTAAAAGAGGGTTCACCAATAATACTGCTCCGAAATTTAGATCCACCGAAATTGTGCAACGGAACACGGCTTTGTGTGAAGAAATTGATGCTGAATGTGATTGAAGTAACCATTATTACCGATAAAAGTAAAGGAGAAGATGTGCTAATTCCGCGCATTCCTATGATTCCCACCGATTTGCCGTTTGAATTCAAGCGACTACAATTCCCATTACGCCTTGATTTTGCAATGACAATCAGCAAAGCCCAGGGGCAATCATTGAACATAGCTGGTGTTATTTTGGAAAATTCATGTTTTTCACATGGCCAACGGTATGTTGCTTGCTCCAGAGTGGGAACGCAAAAAAATTTATTTATTTACACACCAAATGGAAAAACCAAAAATATTGTTTATCAAAAGGCTTTATAATAAAAATTATCAACTAAAATATCTTTATATTTATTATTCACTTTGATCTGGTTGAAGATTTGTAAAAATGGAGTATAATTATTTGGCAATTGGTAACAAATACCAAACCAAAATTAATTAACTATCCTCAAAAACAGGATGTCCAATAATATCATTACAAAAGTTCGCATGGATGCATTGACGGGGGCACCCGTTACTGAATTCAGCTACTTATACTTTTCTTTTCATATGTGATTGCAACTACAGCGATGCAAAGAAAGAATTCTTGCATAACAATCAAGGTATTTGAATTATATACCTCCCGTGAAACGCCGAGTAACTCAGCTAGTTATTTAATAAAATTCAGTTTAAATGGTTAATCATTCAGTTTTATTCGTTTATACGCAAGAAGTATATATATTCAGTTATATACAGTTTTTATGATTTAGGACAAACTTCACGCGAATTAGCAATTTGATTACTGTTTCAAAAAATATATCAACATAATTTTAATTTTAGAAATATCGATGATAAAGCATATTGTTAACAATACGCTTTAAAATTATGCAGAATTTTTAATGCCCCAAATGACTTTACATAATATTAATTATAGCTACCATCACACTAAATATTCTGTCATCTCTCTATAAATAAAGTAGTAATTTCATATGGTTCGAATCCCATCAGAGGCTAGATGCAAATCGAATTTTCATCATCGATTACGATCGGTGATGTTAATAAACACAACTAAGACCCTCTGATGGAGTGCAGAATTCAGTGTCGACCCACCGTCCATGTCAATGTACAGGTTGACATGGAGCTTGCAATGTGCAGGTGGTGGTATACTGTAGTTGTGTGAGTAGGTGAATAGGTGAATGGGTTAATGATGTAGCGTGAATGCGTGGTATCACAATGGGCCAAAAATGGCCTAAGTGTCAACCACTGAAACCTAATTTCATATGATTTATATGAAATTACTAGCTTAGAACTAACGCAATTTATTCCAAAACTAGATAAATAAAATAAACTATTTGCCGATCTGATAATTTTATACGTATTATAATTACATTAATTTTAATTTTTATCTAAAAAAAATGCCAGCAACGTATTATATCGAGTAATTAGCGTTAATTTTTTATTGTTTGCATGTTAATAAAAGCATAACAACATAATTATTTATAATAAATAGATTATAATATTTATAATTTTAATGGCTGGCTAAACATTATTTATGATAAATATATTGAAAACAGCTTTCTAAAACGGAAAATATATAATACCGCAATTAGCCAAATAATTTGTTAAAACTCAATAAATTTAATAGATAAAATAATTTGTATTGTATGTACTGGATACCAAACATTCGTATGATTATGAATTTTATTGTGTCGTGAATTTTATCATAAAATGTGTAAAAAATCATATATTTATATAAATGCATATATGTCTATTTAAATATTTGTAAAAACTTTTTAATCTTATTAAAACACAAAGACCATTTAACATTTTCAAATTGTATAAGCATAAAATACTATAAAAATATTAATTATTCATAATATTTATATTTCCACTTCAAAATTTACTACTGATGTGCAGAAATAATAAAATTTTTATACATAAACATACTCGTACACGGTACAGTAAACTAACTATACATGAAAAATTAAATTATTACACAAAATATTTCTAACAAAGTAACAATTGTCATGTTAGTGACTTCTATCGTTACTTTAATTTTTCATTATAACAACAAAATTAAAATAAATTTCGTTTATATTTCGAAAAATTTATATTTTTCTCTAATATTTTTTATGTATGTAGCTCTACAAATCAAAATTTAAAGATAAAGCAAAACACAATTATAATTTCTTTTTTTAAGTTTGTAGATAAATTTAAATTATCCAAAACATCATTATTTAGTTCAGTTGTAGAAAAGTCCTATTATAATGTTATTTTTCTCTCAAACAGTAGGTAAATAATGTTTTCCTTGTAAAAAATAGTAGTTATGTTAAAAAGTTTAAACTTTTTTGAAAGCACAAACATTTTTTTTTCGTTTAACTGCAAATTCAAGTATATACCCTTCCAGCTATTTACACTGAACAACAATAGCAATAAAAAAAATAAAGGAAACTTTTTTGTTGACCATAGTATGCAATAAAAAAGCTCGTTTTAAACGAAATTTGTTGCTTGGGAAATGTATAAAGTAGTTCAAGAAAAAATTTGTATTTTACTTAACCATTTATATTGTACGTAGGTGTTTTATGTACCGGTTTTTATGTAGGGTTGCCACTCATCCTAGTTGGCGATGATTTTCCTGATATGACAAATTATACTCGTGTTCTTTCGTTTTTCAAAAATCATAGTTCGTCAGTCGATATTTTGTAGTTTTTATTGGCTTCTCTTATTTAGCTTGAATTGTAAAAATTCTTTTTTCGTCCACCGATGTTTCACTTATGTTTGGACCCGTGTGAAATTTTAATCAATTATCAAAAGTGTAGTTACACAAATAATCGTTCTTCAAAAGTATATTTACACAATTTAATCAAAAGTGTTATACATAGAAGAAAATGTAGCATGGTTAATTTTATTTTATTTAATTAAAAAAATCATTTTATCGGACTGTAAATTTAACAATCATGATAAATAAAAATATATAAACCATCTGAAGTTATTTAATATACAGTACTTACCCGATTTAGCGAAAGGCACAAAAAACTTTGGTTTCGTAAGACCGGACATTCGTTAAATCGGATATTTTTTAAAAAGAGTTTTTGAATTTTAAATTTTTAGGAAATATCTAATAAAGATCAATCATTAGTTTCGTATTTATTAAAATAAAACTTAAAATTTAATAGCACATAATTAAAAATACTGATATTTTCATTTGGTTAAAAAATTAAAATCTTGATCGAGTGAGATACGTCAATAATTAGTTTTACACTATTTTTTCTAAAGTTATCATTTTAATTGCCCGCAAAGTTAAAATATTGCTTAAATTTAACCCTTAACTGTCTGAAAGTGTTTCCAGTTTACTTTCCACCAGGTACAAGCTTTTTTTCTACGAAGAGAAACTTGTGGTCTTATTGCCGGGTAGGCGTCCAGAACTGAAAAAGTTCTCCACAATGGACGCTCCGGTTGGGTGTGCCGCGTGAGCCCAAAGATGCTTTTGTGTAAATCAATTTATTGTTTATCTCATTCAACATGTATAATAAATATAACAACAATAATAGTAATAAAAATAATAAAATGTTTATTGCAGCGATAAACGCGGCCATCACGCATAAGTGCCAAACCGCTTATATGGCGGCATTAGTCCGATAAGGGTTAAATAATTAATATCTTTTAATTAAACAATAAAACAGGAATATTATTTAAAATTTTATAAAATTTATTTGAAAGTATATTATTTTTGTTTTTATATACATATTTCCAATTCTTCAACTCGGTTCATGACGTCGCACATAGCGGTTTTAAGTAGTGTTTAGTCCCAAAAATGTCTAGAGCCTAGAAAAATGCACCTCAATTTGGTGCATTTTTTTTTTTAAATACTCTTTATGAGATTCTTAAAAGATCCCTCATGAGTATTTTGTCTGAAAATTTTTTGTATGCTTAGTACATACTCAGATATTTGTTTAAAAACAACACTTTTTTTCTTAACCCTTTGAAGCATACATGTTTGTGTTTAATATTTTTTTCTAAAATTTAGTACACATTGTTTTTTGCGGTCGCTACGTTCAAATATGGAGCTAGATTTTCGATATTGACAGTTGACAGCTGTCAATTAGCAGTCAAATCACTTTCACTTGTTATAAATCTTGAATCGGATCCGCTCGAAACGCGATATTTCAAAACGCGATATTTCGAAACGAGATATGACAAAACGAAAAAAGGTACAAAATGTGATATTTCAAAATGCGATATTTCAAAACGCGATATGGTACAAAACGCGATATGGTACATAAGAATGTGCATTGCAAAGCGACAGGAGCGCAGCTGCCCGCCTGATATCATCCGGTCCTATACTCCCGCTTTTATCGATTTTTAAATTCCTATAAACTGAAATTTTTTCGAACTAAGGAGCGAAGCGACTGGAGCGCAGCGACCCGCCTGGTATATTCCGTTGCTGTACTCCCGAACTGCTGAAGTTTTTCTTTCTATCTAAGGAGCGAAGTACTCACTTGATATAACCCGATCCTATACTCCCACTCTTATCGATTTTGAAATTTATGTAAACTGAAGTTTTTTTTAAACTAGGGAGCGAAGCCCTCACCTGATACAACCCGATCCTAAACTCCCATTCCTATCGATTTTTAAATTCCTATAAACTGAAATTAAATTTCCTCATCACCCGCCTGATTTAACCCGATCCTAAACTCCCGCTCCTATCGATTTTTCAATTCTTATAAACTAAAATTAAATTTCCCCTTCTCCAGAATGTACATTGCGAAGCGACGGGAGTGCAGCCACTCACCTGATGTGACCCGATTGTATACTTCCGCTTCTATTCATTTTTAAATTCTTATAAACTGAAATTTAATTTCCCCTTCACCCTCCTAATATAACCCGATTCTAAACTCTCTCTTCTATCGATTTTTAAATTCCTATAAACTGAAATTAAATTTCCCCTTTTCCAGAATGCACATTGCGAAGTGACGAAAGCGCAGCGATTCGTCTGATATAACCCGGTCCTATACTCCCGCTCTTATCGATTTTTAAATTCCTATAAACTGAAGTTTTTTTCTTTTCTAACTAGGGAGCGAAGCGCTCACCTCATATAACCCGATCCTATACTCCTGCTAATATGGGTTTTTAAATTCCTATAAACTGAAATTAAATTTCCCCTTTTCCAGAATGTACGTTGCGAAGCGACCGGAGCCGACCCGCCTGATATAACCCAATCCTAAACTGCCACTCCTATCAATTTTTAAATTCCTTTAAACTAAAATTAAATGTCCCCTATGTGGATTATAAAAAAAATTGAAATAAAATAATTGAACTAACAGAAATTTTTTTTATTTCTATAAAAGTTGGGATTTGGAGCGGTAGCCCTCAATCTTAAGGTATAAATGATTTAAAATAATCATAAAAGCATTTGTGCTTCGAAAAAAGACAATATTTTTTCGAGTTTGGGTTGTCTTTTAAGACCATTTGGGGCATTTAGGGCCACTTGGGAACATTGAGAGCTACTTGTGGTCGTTTTTGGATATTTTCATGGCCATATTCATAATCATTCTACTAAAGTACCTTAGTATACCGATTTTCATAATTTTTGGAGGTATATGACCTATTCGGAAGTATAACCACGCAGTTAAAATTTTCGGTCGTCAATTGATATCAGGTGCAAATTGAATGAAAAAAAAATCTTATTAAAAAATCTTATTGAATTTTATTAAAACCTTCAATGTTGGTCATTTCTGTATCGTGGACACTTTCATTCAGTCTCAAGAAATTTCATATATATATTTTTACAAAAATGGTAAAAATATTCTGTATATTGACAACCTCTCTTTATAATGTAACTTGGACACTTTGATAATTTTCGCCTAATCTTTAATAAATTACCCTTTATTGGACACGAACACTTTTGTTCAATACATATCAGTAATTCGATTTAATGATAAAAAATATCACATTTTGTGTCGTATCGCATTTTGAAATATCACGTTTTGAAATATCGCGCTTTGTACCGTATCGCATTTTGTACCATATCGCGTTTTGAAATATCGCATTTTGAAATATCGCGTTTTGTACCATATCGCGTTTTGAAATATCTCGTTTTGAAATATCGCATTTTGTACCATATCATGTTTTGAAATATCGCGTTTTGTACCATATCGCGTTTTGTACCATATCGCGTTTTGAAATATCGCGTTTTGAAAAATCGCGTTTTGAAAAATCGCGTTTTAAAATATCGCGTTACAAATGGGACCCATCTTGAATTTATTCTCATTTAGTACGTTTCTTGGGTCTGAGTATGTACTGATTTCTATGCATACAAAAAAATTTCAGACAAAATACTCATGAGGGATCTTTTAAGAATCTCATAATGAGTATTTAAAAAAAGTACTCAATTTGGTGCATTTTTCTAGGCTCTAGACATTTTTGGGGCTAAACACTACTTAAAACCCTTATGTGCGTCGCCTTTGTTTAGCTTATGTAAAATTTGTAGATTATTTTCAAAATTAATCACCTGGTGTTTTTTGTTTTTTAAATGAAGAGCCATTCGCGATTCTGGATTTGTTTTCGTTACATCTTTTACATGTTCTAAGAATCTCGTTTTAAAGGATCCAAGCCAACAATACAACAAAATCATTAAAGATGTGATAAACAAATCTACACACTTTATGAACAAAAAAGAAATTTCAAAAAACAAAATGATTAAACCGAATGCTCCATTAATAAGAGGTTTACCTGAAATTCATAAGACAACATACCCATTCGCCCGGTGGTAAATTTCACGATGGCACATACATACAAAATCGCCAAACACATAAACAATTGGTTAAAATCTCACATAAAATTAAAAAACTATTACTCAATAAGAAACAATATAGAACTAGTCAACAAAATTGAAAACGTCACCAAACGTCTGGTACATTGTCAAATTATTATTTGAACCATATAGAGCAGAACCATATCATAAACGTGCAAAATAAATTCGCAAAATACATTCAATATTGGTATCGGTATGTAGACGATGTGATCATATTGTTCAATGGTAAGACAGCTTGATCTGTTACACGGATACATAAACAGTATACATGAAAACATAAAATTCACACGAGAAGTTGAACAAAACAAAATAATTAACATCTTAGCCTTAACCATAAAACATGAAAACCGGAAACATAAATTCAAAATTTACAGAAAACCAACGCAAACCAGCCAAACTATACATCACAGTTCAAATCACCACATACAACATAAATTATCGGCATACCACCACTTAGTTAACAGATTAAATTTAATACCAATGACCACCTTAGATTACACTGAAGAACTAAATATTATAAAGTGCATAGCTGTTGAAAATGGATACACAACGGAAATGTTAGACAAGATGAACAACAAATACGAATATAAAACAAAATATGCCAGTAACATTTCATTAACTAACACCACAGACGCCATAACCATGTATATTCCAATTGAATTCAATAAGAACTATGATAAAGCATTACAACAAATATTTCGCCAACAAGGATACAAACTGGCTTATAAAACATTCCATAAAATTGGACAAAAACTCAAGGATAAAATTGACGTTAACACGAAAACGGGAATCTATAAAATTTCATGCTCCAATTGCCCAGCTTTTTACATAGGTCAAACCAATAGATCCTTTAAAACGAGATTCGTAGAACATGTAAAAGATATGACGAAACAAATCCAGAATCGCGAATGGCTCTTCATTTAAAAACAAATTTTTTAATATTTGGTACTTTGAAGCGGATTAAACTTTGGCTACCGCCAAAGCTAACCCGGCTTCATAGATTTTTGCCGCTATCCTATGGTGCCCCATGCGGCGTTGGTTCCCGCAGCTCAGTCTAGTAGAGGGAACGGTGTGGGTTTTGGGGCACCCAAGACAACGGCCTAGATTACCGCATTTAATTAGAGTGAAAATTAATGGACTGGGGGAGCAGGAAATTGGGGTATTCGGACCCCGAAGCAGTGGGCCAGCCAATCAGCCCATTACGTGAGCAGGCCTGACCATGGATGTGTAGGTAAGATGTCTAGCCAGACATTCTTACTCTAACTTTACCCAATTAAAATTATATTGACCCATAGGCCCTAACTGACTAATATTAGTAAGACGTGGTAGTGGTATGCCACCAACGCCACAAAAAGGAAGAGGGGTGCTGAGCAACGACAGCTTCCTTTTGTGCAGCGGTTGATTTCAACGCACTACCGTTATTTGATTTTGTTATAACACCAACACTCACTTACCTCGAATCCTGCTTATACGCTTTTCCTTATTTTTTTTTTTTTTCAAATCAATAAACGTAGTACATGAATTTTTTTTATAATGAAACAGTATTTTGATCAGTCTAGATCAATCCACAAGAAGGTACCATTGAATGAATATGTAATGGGCACCCTGCACGCAAGATTCACTTAATACACCGATAGTAAATTTCACTAAAATAAATTTATTTTCTACTTGTTTCTTCTTTTTCCTATTATTTTTCTATTGCTTCAGATAAAACACACAAACAACAAAAGAATTAACCCATGTGTGACCTGAGTTTTTTTTTCGAGTTTTCAAATTTTTTTTTTGGTTTTATTGTTTATTTAGATCTAGATAATAATAAGATAAATTTAAAAAAAAAATGGGCTCGCTGGGTGTTGATTTATGGGGTGGTGCATAAATGCACCACTGGTCATATAGAGACAATTGTTTAATTTTCATATATAGTTTATTTATTAGTGAAACGTCACATTTATAATAACTGTGTGAGTGGCATTGTTTGCAGCGTAACCGTGACTCCAATTTTACGGATGAATGCGCTCCTTTAGCCAGATGTTCTGGAGGCTTTGAAGATTTAGCCTGCGTTAATAATTTCCCATGATGAATAAGTAAAGCTTCGGCCAACTCTGCGCGAAACTCAAATTGATCCTTTTGGCAATTATAACTTTTAGCTAATGACCATGCGTTGGTAACTGCCAAATCTAGCATCCATAAAACGATCGGCATATAAAATTTTTGCTCATCCGATAGTTCGAGATATGTCGATCTAAAAGATCGACCCCACCCATATTTTTGTTGTAACGTGCAACGACTTGCGGCTGGGGAATATCAAGTTTATTCGCCTCCGAGTGTATGTAACGGCGTGCGGTAGCTAACGGGTGTGTTCCAAAGGCATTTGATATTATCGGGTCAATTTTATTGTCTTTCCATCTAGTTAGAATTAACTGATTTTGTTGATCAACGTAGTTTTCATAATAACCACGTGGCTTTTTGTTGATTTGCTTTTTATCAATCATCTGGATATTTTTCAATCGATTTTCCCGAAGCGTTCCTGTTCCAGCACATCCAATATCTTTTAGTGCCGATATAAGATTTGGCCCGGAAAAAAATTGTCAAAAAAGAAAGAAAATGATAGGTCAGGAAACCGGTTTTTAATTTTTTGCGCAAAATCCAAAACTATAGATTCTCCTAATCCTAAGCTCACATCACGATCCTGATTTCGAACCTGGTATATGTCGAATAAAAAACAGTATGCCGATGGGCTGGTGGCTACCCAGGCTTTGTAGCCAAAGCGAACAGGTTTATTCCTAATAAACTGTTTACAGGAATGATGACTGTAGTATGGAACCATGGCTTCATCGACCGAAATGTTCATACCAATTGGTGCATGTTTTAGGAACAGTTCGTTTAAATGGTTGACGAATGGTCGAATCTTTGCAAATCGATCTTTTGTTGTTTTTTCGATTGAATCGTTGTCGCAGAAATGAATATTTAGAAAAATATCTTCAAATTCTTTACGTCGCATCCATTTCGTGATTAGCTCGTTGCGAAAGGTATCTCTTGTTGACCAATAAAGGCGTCTTCGTGGGACTTTATTGAAGCCGGATACAATCATTATTCCGCAAAATGCATAAAAGTCATCGTTATCGATGAAAATAGGTTTATTATTTTTTGTTGAAGAATAATTAATGGTGTGTTTCACAATTGTTTCGACGAAAGGCGCTGGGAAAAAGAGCTTGAAAAACTCAATCGGATCACTTTGAGCATTTAAACTTAATGGACCATTTTTCGGGCCCTCCCAAGTTTTATGTCTGTACAAAAATGCCGCCAAATGAAGTTCATCTTCATCGCCACTTATCCAATTTTGGGTAATTTTTTTTGTGGTACTGGTGTTTCAATACTCAATCCACAGCCGGGTTCTATAGCTTCGTGCACTGACGTTTCAGGGTCAATGACATCATCCTCTTCGGCCTCAACAAAATTCAATTCGACATTCACTAAAAGCTGATTTTTATACAACGAATTGGGATCGGTGGATTCTTCATCCCCAGAATCTTCGTCTGTGTCCGAATGAAAATCCGGCGGAAATAGAAAAATCCTTCATGTAGATAAATGTCACTGGGTAATGGTACATCATCGGGAAGGTTTTCCAGGGCATCCAGTACCTCTGCCAAACTTAACGGCGTTTTCCTAAAAAACCAAAAAAATTGTTGTTAAATGCCCAATGGTGCGTTTTCGCACCACCATTACACATGTTGTAAATTGGGGGAACCCCCTTAATTTTTTTGTAAATTTTTTTTCTCCGTTATAAACTTTATAATGTATTTTTGCTAAATAGTACACAACAAGGTTTAGAAAACATTTATATTTGTACTTACCAATATTATTTATAAGCAGGATCCATATTTCACTTCACTAAATTTTAACACACCTGTTACACACGCTATAAATAAAATACTAAACCACAAACCAAAATTTTTTCACTTTAACTATTTTCTCATATCTAACGGGAAATTAATAGTTGTTTATATTTTACGAACATACGATTAGTTTTTTTAGAAAAAAATAAAAAGGAGTAGCATATCCGATGGTGCGTAAATGAACCGTCATAAACGGGTTAATTAATTTCACAACAAACAATATAGAAAACACGAACGGGTTGTGTTATACTCCAGATCAAACGCCACAAAATAAAATACACTATACTTGGTTCACGAAACTTATAATTTATTGATAACAATTTTTGTCAAATTTCACTGATTGATATTAAATAATTTTCACAAAAACTACAAAACACTAAAACTATAAACAGTAAAAGTATAAATCCGCGTTCGTTTCTTAATCATCCAACGTTTTCTTTTCTACCCAAAAGAAACTTCACCGCACGCTGGCCTCTCTATCAACCGACTGTCAGCAAAACACGCGATTATCTCTTTTAAAAACAAAATATTTGCTGTTGAGAGGGGGATTAGAATTTTCTACACAGTGATCAAAAGTGCTCCCTCAATCAACTTACATATTTTTGATGACACACCAGAAAAAAATTATAGAAACCGTTTGTTGTAGATTTCCGACTTGTATTTTCTTACTTGCGGAAGTTTGTACAACAACAAATACAAATGGTTTTAATTTCTACATAGGTTGACATATTCGTAAATTTGTCTGTGCTAAATATAAACCAACCACTTGCATTCATCGTGTACTTGAAAAATAAAGGCATCAAATTGCATAAACCTATTTACGCTTACTCAACTGAAGTTCATTAACAAAAACTCTAACATGAATTATTGAAATGGCCTTATGGTAAATAAATGTAAATGAAAAATGCGAAGAGGTAGCATGACTAATACATGAATTAGATATAGTTGGAGATGTTATCTCCAAAGTCATGCCGATAAGAAAATAATTTTATATTTGGGATAGGTTAATAACGGAATTAAATAGAATTCCGTTACACCACCTTTAGTGTATATATTTTTATACTTCCACCTTATATTCTGTAATTCGGCTGCCTTAATGTTGCACCGCACACTTAAAAAGGCTCACCTTTTTTTTAACAATTTTCCAAACTTGTTCAATTATGTTTAGGTCTGGTGATTATGGGGCCAATCCAGTACAATGACTTTATTATTTTCGAACCAGTTCATAGTAATCCTAGATTTATGCTAGGGCTCATTGTCCTGTTGGAATATAATTTCCTCCTTTGTTGCCCCAAACATCGCCAAACTGGCAAAAAACTGGGTTTGAAAAATATTTACATAGCCTTTCGAATCAGGCCGAGATGATATTAATTGTAACTTTCCTAGTTTACAACCTTTCATGCATCATTATATCATTATATTTCCGCCGCCAAACTTTATAGTTTTTTCTAAACACCTCTCTGTCCACTTTTCACTTGGCTTCCTCCATACCCAGTGCCTACCATCTGAAACGTTCTTATTAATTTTTGATTCATCTGTGAATACGACATTATCCCAATTTTCCAAAGTTCAATCCTGAACTAGTTTAGCATATTCTAAACGTAGTTTTTGTGCCGTTCCGTTAAAAGAGGTTTTATGGATTTTAGTCTTGCTCTAAATCCGTCCTTGCGCAGGCTATTGCGAACTGTTTCAATGCTTCAATGAAATTGTTGAGTTTCCACAAGATGACTGTGAACCTGTACAGCATTGTCCATCTGACCCGATTGAATAATTCTTCGTATGCGTCGGTTTTGTTCAGGAGAAACAAGAGCTTGTCGACCTGATTTAACACTTTTTTTATCAGGTAAATACGACCTTAGCACTCGATTGATACTTGAACGACCGACACCAACCTTCTTCGCAATTTCACGGCAAGACATGCCTTTCTGGCCCTCAAAAAATAATATTTTTTGTTGTTTCTTGTGATATCCGTCTCACGCTAAAATAACCAAAAAAATAGTAACTAAATCAAATAATAAAATTATAATTGCTCACGTATTGCAATGCCTAGTGCTAAACAAAAAACAAATTATTGAATAATTTGATTACGCAATTTAAAATAAACAACGCTTTCGTAGAAAAATTTTAAAACAATAAATTGTCCCAATTGCAATTAACGAACAAAAGGATTAAAAAATAACAAAAACCAAATGGTATCATTCTCTTTTCTTCTCTTTTGTGTACTATGATTTTTGTCTTTCTATAAAAAATGAGAAATACATTACCTTGAGGTAAACAAACAAAATAAAAACAATATTATTTATATGTTAACAATATTGGGACAATTGTTTGAGTCACTGTATATTAAAAGAAAAATTTTTACCAGTAATTTTTTTTACATTAAATTTATTTTTATATTTTATTTATTTTTTTTTTCTCATGTATAAATAGTTTTTCGGGATGGTGCTACATTTTTTTAATGTATTTACACTTTTTCGGGATGGCTAGACTTATCCAAGAAATCCACCAAAAATTCGGGCTAACTTCATCGACTTGTCTAATGCTACTTGAAAATTCATATTTTCTTCTGCCGAAGTACTAAAAGCGGCTGATTCATCTTTATCATCATTTTGATTTTCACGTTCTTCGGATTGTTAAGTTATTGCAACAGTTCCGCTCTTCTTGAATTTCAGCTACCGGAAGTTCAAACCAATTATTTAGAAAAGCCGAAGAAACATAATCCTCATGAACTAGTTTACCTTCAACAATGAACTCAACTTCTCGCTATGACTTTTTAATACTGATTTCCGAAATTTCATCGCAAGTATCGTGCAAAAAAATACCGCATCCTTTGATATTAACTTTTTTCAATATTCCTCCTATGTACTCTCATTATCGCTTGTTCTATTTACCATTACCTCTATAGCATCAATAATTTTCTGTACTTGACCCTTTCGCGGACACGTCAGTGTAAACCGACACAAACGAAATAATAAAAAAACACTGTCTCAGAGAAAGCGTTTCTGTTTGCATTGTGTCCCAAATTGTTTTTTTTTGTGATATAGGCTGTTGTACTAAAACCGGTTTGACTAAAATGGTCAAAAATTTAAATTATCGTATGTGTCCTGTAAAGGGTTTAATCATTTGATTAAATTTTGATCCATTGATTGACACTTTGCAGTTACATTTATGGAATAAATTTTCAAGTTTTTTAAGTTTTCGTAAAATCGGATACTCCTGTATTTTGATAAATAATGTAAAGTTAAATTATATGTCTATGCGGTTAAACGTTTTTATATTAAACCGTAGTTGTTAATAGGTAGATGAATATTGTGTGATTAATGAATCAGATTAGATTGTGTGTACTCTTATAAATTAATTTTGTAAACCACCGTGTTAACGTTACACTCGGTAAATCTTTCATCGATCATAGAATCCCGCTCTCCTTGCGATATTTAATATAAAAGTGTAGGGGTTCCTTAAAGATTACAATAGCCGAATTAGAAAATTTACAATACAAAATGTAACTTCCGAAGCAAATAAATGTGTAACACAATCAAATGCTTTAGGAAAATTTATTTGGACCAAAATAGCAACCAAATTTTCTTTGGCCAAAATAGCAGACAAATCATCAATAATATTAACAAGAGCGCAGTACGGTAACGCAGAGGTACTGTAACCGGATTTGTACCCCGATTGAAACTCACTTATAGAAAATTAAATTTATGGAGATGTTCATGCATTAGACGTTGCATGATCTTTCTAGAACTTTTGACAGCAGTCAAAATACTATTAGGACGTACTATATATCGCCTATATTGGAAATTACATCCTTCTTTGGTAACGGAAATATGAATTTATGGAGGGTGATAAATCAGGAAAATACATATTTTGTCAGACACTGGTTAATAACGAAATTTATAAGAGGGAGAAATAAATCGATAATACGTTTTAAAGCTTTAAAATTTACCATATCATAAGCTATTGAATCAAATACCAAAACATCACTTACAGAATAATCAGATTTAGCGTCAGGTTTTTTTTTATTATTATCTTGCTTTATTTCATTCATACACAGATCCACGTATACATAATACATCAAATTTTAATTACAATAAAAAAACTATCACTTTGGACGGCAGTCCAAACGAGTGACGAAAGCACCTGCTGTGCTGGAAGTCGGACGAAGTATATATACAGCAAGTTTCGAACTTGTTTCCTTTGAGGCCGCCAGGTTCATGTTATATACCATTGGAAAGGTCTTGAAAAATAAACCCAAATAATGTATAAAAACATAAATTTCTTCCAACATTGAGTGGAGATATGACCTTCCGAAAATTGCCCCAAAAAATCAGTTTTTCGGGTATAACTGCCCCAAAAAGTGCCCCAATTATTTTTTAACTAGCAAATTATGATTCTAGACTTCAATACCAATTCAACGACACCTCAAACGTCCAAAACGGATGATTTTGACCAAAGTTATGACAATTTTAAATTTTTCTATGACGTCACCATATAATCTTGCTTTGGTATATATGTTTGTTTGTTTGTTTGTTTGTCCGTACCTCTTTCATTTGATCTCATATTTTCAGGGTTTGTAGTACTTGAAAAAATAAGCAACTTTTGTTCTACAACTTTCTGATTTGACCGCCATGTTGGCCGCGGCCAGCCTCTTAACGGCCATTTTTGGCCATCTTGTCACGCCCACAGCGCTGAACCTATTCGACATACCCTGGACATATGCATATCGTTGGAAAGGTATTGACGCCAGCTATCAAATAGCATAAAAAATTCAAAAAATTAGGGTGGAGGGTCATTTTGGCCAAAAAACTGAAAAATGCGAAATCGGCCGGCCACATTCGGCCAAATTGCTAAAAAATGAGCCCAAGACTTTTGGTTCATATTTTCAGGATTATTAGCCACAAACCTCACCTACAATATGACATCAACCGTTTGTCCCAGAAAACTCGTATGTTTTAGATATTGGCCTCCATAACTTAAAAGCCACCCTAATTTTTTGCAAAATTTCATTTTTTGGCTCAAATGCACCCTAATATCGGTCCGTTGCGGTTCATAATGATAGTGAATCAACGTATTACACTGAAACAAATATAAATACATCATATTATTATCATTGCTAAGAGAATTTTTACCAGTGACCCTGTTTTCATAACAAAAAAATTAAAAAACTGACAAATTGATGTGATCGAAAAAATCACTAAAAACATTGAACATTTCACAGTCTCCTTGCATTAAATCGATACTTTTTTAATCTTTATGATGATTTCTTTAAAAAAACAGATCTTATCTAACCTCCCATCGCATGAAGATGGAATATCAGCGAGAGGGTAGCTACCATTAATTTTTGTTTCCAACTAACACATTAAAATAAGAATATTTTATTGTATTGTTGAAGGAATCAAAAATGAATGGTAGCTGCATGCGGTTAGTGACAAAACAGCAAGAAACATGCAAAAAAAATTGTTGAATTACTCAATCGAATTTCTACCAAAAACACATGCATCTGATCTAAATTTTTACTACTCTGTAACATGCACTAAAAACTAAACTACAAATGTTCAGCCGATAGCCTACGAGAATTGGGTGTGTAATAAGATCACACCCGGCATGACCTGTTTGTGGCATGTGGTAAAGGATTCTGAAATAAAATCTACTAAAATACTACAAAATGAAGATTGAAAAAATGCATGCAAAATAAAGAAATAGAATCGTCTACCACACACCAGAAACAGTACACCAGAACGTAGGCTATCGTCCTGAACATAATGAAAAAATACATATCTGAACCTAATGATGAGACCTGATCCTACTACTTTTCAACATGGGTAGTGCGGTGTAGGGTGGTGCGGGTGAGATGGGTTTTGAGTGTTTAAATTAGATAGTGGGTCGGGAAGGTAGTAATGTTTAGGAGGCATGATTTGCGATTGATTGGGGTCGGTTGGGCTGGGTGTAGATGGAGTTAGGTGGGTGTGGGTGGATATGGGTGTTTGTGATATTTGAAATACACAAACCACACTGCATAGAACCTCTTTTTCTTAGACACGGAATAATAATACTGTTAATACTATATAGGCAACAAAAATGCTTATAAAGTTCGGTTCCGAACCTTTCCCGTCTTTTTTATTTCATTTATGTTTGTGTTAGTGTGATTTCACTGAAAATTTGTTTCAGTCGCAATTAAAACCAGTATCATAGGTAAACGGGGAAAGAATAGAAGAAAGTTATAATTTCTGTGAGATCAAGTGTGGAATAGAGCATTGTGCCTCATACACAGACGCACGCCACTGGAGTGACGAATATCGAGAGAAGAAAAACGAATCATGATACTCCGTAACATACAGCCGACAGCTGTGTGAAAGTATGCGTAATTCGTTCTTCGTCCCTGGCTATTCGTAATTTCAATGCCGCGCGTCTGTGTAAGAAGTCGTATTCATACGTCGGATAAAAATCTCAGATTTTTCTATCCCAGATTTTTTTCCAACTTTTTGTATGAAAATAGCGTGTCTGTTGTATAATTTACGTGATGTAATTGGTTAAAACGATGGAATAGAAAACTCCCGGATTTTTATCTGTCGTATGAATACGACTTAAGCCACAATAACACGTAGCGGCCAATTGTGTGCTATCGAGTGTGTGTGAACTGTTTTGACTGACAAACAATAAAACGAATCGCAATTCAATTCATTTTCAATTTGCCGTGCCAAAATCATTGATATCAAATAAAAAACCTCTTAACGAGGTAAATGTTCGAGTGACGAAAGCCGAATTCAATTCACAAAATTTCTGATATCAAATTTGTGCCGAAAAAAACAATTGCATTCGATTTGTCAACGATTTTTCGGAATGTTAGTGCATTCGGCGAGTTTGTTTACATTTTTCTTTCTAGCTGTCAAAAACAACAACTTGCCAACGATTTTTCGGAATTTTCAACAACAACGCGCTGAATGCACTAACATTCCGAAAAATCGTTGACAAATCGATTGCAATTGTTTTTTTCGGCACAAATTTGATATCAGAAATTTTGTGAATTGAATTCGGCTTTCGTCACTCGAACATTTACCTCGTTAAGAGGTTTTTTATTTGATAAATAAATTACATACAATTTACTGGTAGTGACAAAACTCCTAAAGAATCATGAAAAACCAATTTTTATAAATTATTCCAAGTTATTTTGGAATTTTTCAGATTCACTAAAATAATATCTTTGTTTGCCTTGGCTGATGTAATAGATATAGAAGTAGAAACTCAGATTTTTAAGATCAAATTCAAGTTTATTAAATATAATTGTTAATATTCCCCATTACCAGCTATGATATTTTGCCATTTTACAGGTAGATGATGAACGCCTTCGCGATAGAAACTTGGTGGTTTCGAAGCAAAATAATTATCGAGCCATTTGTGTACATCTTCAACTTTCGTGAACCGCTGGTCTTTCAAATATGATAAGATCGATCTGAATAAGTGGTAATCAGAGAAAGCCGAGTGTGGAGAATACGCCGCATGCAGTAAAACGTCTCGACCTAAGGAGAAGATGAGTTCCTGGGTTGATTTTGCTGTATGTGAAGGAGCGTTAGTCACTCAGCAATATCAGCTTCGGCCTTCTTCAGCCCGTAAATTGTCTTTTTTCCTCCAAAACATTACTTAATTTGATCAATTGGGCCTTGTAACGTTCAGCTGTAACAGTTTGACCAGGTTCCAGGAACTCATAGTAAATGACTTTTTTCTAATCCCACCAGACACATGGTAACATTTTTTTTGGTATAAGTATTCATTTTTGCACCTGATGTTGATGGGTGGCCTGGATCAACCCATGGTTTTCTGTATATAGGGTTATCGTACAAAATCTGCTTCTCATCCGTAATGATTTAAAAATTGTTGATCAAAAAAAATTTTCTTTTGTACCGAGAAGGTGAATTCTTCGGTTCTTGTTTTCTTCGGTTAGTATATAAAAAACCGATTTTTCATTCTTTTGCATTTTTCCATTTTTAGCAATCAAAGTGATATTGCTTGGCGAGTAACTTCTAACTGTTTTGCAAGCTCTTTTTGAGTTTGGCACGAATTTTCATCCAGTAAAACTTTAAGTTCGACGCCTTCAAATTGTTTTACTTGCAAACCTCTCTTTTACTGTTGTATGACTCCCAGAATGTTTACTCAAAGTCAAATTAATCAATTCCGTAGCTTGAGGAGCATTTTTTTCATTTGAAAACGAAATGTTAGATAATAACGTAAATGTTGCTTATCGACAACCATCTATTTGGAAAATCGTTTTAATTAAAATATTCAATACATAACAATAAAAAATTTGTGTTTATTAAGTGTAATCGTGTTTCGCCAAGTGGCCACAGTAAACAGTGTTAAAAATACGAAAACAATAAAGCACAAGTGGTGCAGTGTTTAAAATGTTATCCCACCAGAAGCTGGATGCACAATTTTCGTCATCGATTACGATCGGTGATGTTAATAAACACAACTAAGACCCTCTGTTGGATTGAGTGCAGAATTCAGCGCTGACTCACCGTTGATGTCAGTGTACAGGTTTACATGGAGCTTGCAATGTGCAGGTGGTATAGGTACTGTAATTGTGTAAATGGGTGGTGTGCGCGTGAATTATTTGATCTTCAAATCACATTAAATCCACTGGAAAATTAATACTTTCTTTAAAAAAAAACTAAAACAACAGGCTATCGAAAACTTGAACTAAAGTATTTTTTCTGATTCCCGAGGCATTTTAGTTGGTCTTTTTTGTGTTGTATGTGGGTGTCTCAGTAAATTGCATGTCCAATGGCAATTTGAATGCAGAATGCGCTGCTGTACCTCCATCCAAAAGAGTTGCTGCAATATATAATGCAATTTTGTGAGTGAATGATCGCCAAAATCAATGAAAACAGAAATGCTTTGCCTGTTCCACCCGGTGCTACAACAAACTGCCAATTTCTTGTGACGAATTTGTGTGTTTGCAGCTCATTGACATTGAACTGCTGCGCTCTGTGCAAATCTCGATCGTATACATCGTCTGCTAATCGATTCGATGAAACTATTCGTAATTCGGATGGCAGCATTCTGTGGACGATTGATAAACACTTGTCCTCAATCCTGAATAGCGCTTCGTTATACATTTCTCGTCAAATGCATGCTTGCGTTGTTGTTGGCTATGCGCACTCGATGTAATAAATATCTTCACTCATTTGATCTTTGTATTGTTCCCGCAAATCTTTCGGAATAGAATTTTCGGCTTCCCAAGTTGTGAAAATGATGGAAAATAATGTGCGAATTTTGTGTGGTTAGCAAGTGTATGATGCGTCCGCTAGTGATGTATCCCAATATGTATCATTGTACAGTAATTTTAATTTCTGGCATGCTTTTCTGTAAGTTTGGCATAATTGGGCACCAACTATTATCAATTGTTGAAACCATGCGGTTCCATGTACATTAATTAACAATAACCGTTAGTAAAAGCATTCTGCATTGTTGGGATGGACGGTGTTCAATCTACTCAATCGGTTGAAAATGAATTATTGTATCTCTCTACAGCTTTCCCATGTGTGCGTTCTATATAGTTTTTTTGATGCTGTGTTCCATTGAAGTGTATTAGCACCTCTGAGTATAGTAATATCCTAGTGAATTCATTACTTTGGTTTAATATTGAGAATGCTGTCAATGTTGTGGGTGGTCGTGTAACGGCTCGATGTCATGCATTCTCTGCAGTGAAATACACACGCTATCCATTTTCCAGATGAACAGCCAAATAAAACTCGCCGAATTGCCTCATTACTACTTATATAGTGACAAATCTCGTGATTTCATCGTTTCTGTTGGGTAATGCAAATACAGCCATGCCCGATCCTTTGTTGATATATGTGGTTGCAGCTATATTTGATCTATTTGACTGAATTGCAATATACCACGATTATCGATGTCGTTTCCTATTTTTCTTACAGTCGAATGTCCGTCGACAGAGTGGATAACCATCGTTGCTTGCGAGCATAGTAATGCCAGTGCATGCACAGAGACGTTGGATTGATGATTCCGTATGGTCCATGGATCATATTTTTAATAACTACTTGAAATAAGTCTGGATTGATGGATTGCTCTCTATTATATGGAAATTATATATTTTAACTTTTCTATATTAATTTTTATTTGTTAAAATATTATAAAATCGAACTAAAGTTAATTTTTTTTATTTCATTTATTTGATTAAGCTTCACCATTTTAAATGTCAGAAGCTTAAAAATTGCAAAAATTTAATTTTAAATTCAAATTAATTAATTTTAAATTAATAAATCTCATTTGAGTCCATCAATTTATTTCGACGGATCAATTCAATTGATTGATAACGCAGTTCGTGTTGTACAATATTTCAGGCTCAATAGTATATACTCTTCTGTTCACTGAGGCGATTTCATCCCCAACTACTGACGATAACATCCTTATAGAGATAAATCGTTTATATGGGTTCTATTTATTTTAGATATAAGTCTAGTAACGAATTATCAAATTATTATAAAATGCAATTTCTTGATAGCTCTGATTAACTTGAAATGCAATTTTTGTATATTTTGGAAAATATTTGTATACAGCACCAGACCCAGGGACCCGATCCCTTCAAACAAATTATGAAACCCTGTATAATATCATGGCTTGCTATAAATCCATTTTCTGTAACCCATTCCCGTCAAAGAATTAAAAAAAAATTAATTTCATAATTTGTACCCAGGCCCCTAGACCCGGGGTTCAATCGTACGGTTGGCTTTGCACATGCAACTTATTCTCGGTCAAGACGATCGGTTGAGCGGTTCGCAATATTTGGTAATGTTATAGATAAATTTGTACCGAGGCCCCTTGATCCTGGGGTTCAACCCTTTGAAAAATATCGTAAGCTTCAAGACACTATGCAATGCGCAGATAGTTCTACGTAAATCGGATCTATAGCCGTACGTCATCGACGCAGCCACTTTTTAATGAAAAACGTGATAAGCAAACTGCGAAAGAGTTGGGAGTTTTACGATACCAGAAAAGATGCAAATATTAAATAGAAACAAATAATGGTGAGCGGTACAGTCTTACCCGTAGATAAGTGTGCACACAATTTACCTGCTTCGATATCGCCCCATAATGTATCGCTCTATTTTTCTAACTGTTTAAATTTGTTAATAGTTCCGATAAAGAATCATAATAATGAGCGAAATGAATTATTTCCTACTTCACACATGATTAGATCAAGCCACAATTTATATACCAGTGGGAGAACTTAACCTAAGATTTTGGAGCCTGGCTCATTATAAGTTACCCTTAATATTTTAAACTTATAATATGACGTATTATTATTTCGAACTTAAAATATACAGAATTAGTATTGCCAAAACTCAATACATTATTTCAAAATACGTCAAACCTGTTTTTGTGCGGTAATAGGGACTGCATAAAAAATTGCTTAAAAAAATCTTTTGAAACTTCACGAGTAGATATAAAAAATAGTTTTCGCACCACATTTAAAGTGTTTATTTATGCGGTGAATTCGGACCGGATAAAAAAGTTTCACGTAGAAAAAAAAAACTCAAAACATTTCGCAACATGACACAATACTTCTTTTAATTACGCAATGTGATGAAATATCAAAAATCAATCTTTATAATTTAAATCGTGTTATAGAGGTATGCTTTGATACTACAATATTCGATTTATTTTATTTTATTTTATTTGTTTTAAGAGAACCTGATTGATGAATATTTATATCCTAAAAAATCAAAAATAATTGTGCTGTCTTGTGCTAACCGCCTTACATTATATTTTCAACTAACAACTTACTAACTATTCACTACTTAGGTGTCTGTAACCGGGTCGATTCGGTCATATGTAACATGCCTATCATTCTTCCATGTTGTTAAAAGTAATAAAGGTGTTTGACGGGTCCGGCGTCATCAGGAAGACTCGCTAAATTGCCTGGTCATACATTTCAATCAATCAATCATATAAAGTTATTAAATATATTTACTTATTTACTAATAGAAATACATTTTTTCTGTTTCGTTCTAGGTAAGCTACAACACAAACGTTTTATACAATCATAAATTGTGTAAAAGATAATTATGTGAGTATAAGAGATAAAACTCTATATGGTTTGCGCCATTCTTTTTTCTTGATTATCATTAAAAACTCGAATGGAGAGGTCTAAATATAAAATCGTATTTATAAAAAATATAGAACATAAAAATGACATCTTCTAATCCCGATCATAAATCAAACTGAACAGCTCTTGACGCACAGTAAAATAGCTGTTCAATCAAATTTACTGTCATAAAATAAATGGATAATGAAAATAAGTAAAATTAGCATTTCCCGTGTAATTTAAATCTCATGTACACACATATCCATTTCATACTATGTTCTGCTATATATTCATTACGTATATATATATAATATATGATTATCAGTGATATCAATCTGATAACATAAAAGGCAACCAAAATCAACATAATAAATGAAAATCCTCTTAAATTTTCCTTTCGTTTCTTTTAGCTTAAGCTTTGTGCTCTATACATACATACAAGATTCAAAAGATATATCCGATATATCGGTGGAACAAAGAAAATCAACCAAACAAAAAAAAAATCGAATACGTAGAAAATTTTGAATTATCTTTTGTGTATCCTTAACATAAAATTTTTTTTCCCTATTATTTGTGATTCCATGTTTGTCTAGCTTATTTCATAGTTCAAAATAATAATAATCATATCCTTGAGATAATACAGTAAAATATTGGAAAACGACTTGAGAGGTTTTTCATATATTTTTTAAAGCGCAGGCATGGTAATGTAGGTATATTGGGAAACTACACGAGGTATATAACTACACGAGGTATAAGGTATATTGGGAAACTACACGAGTTTAATATATGCTCGATATATAGGATCCGATATGTGATGTCAAAAAATCACCCTCGTTACATTGTATCTAGCTATATACAGCTCTAATCCAATAAATTTTGAATGAATTTTCACGTCATGATTGTTTTTAGATCGGTAAATTATTGAAAATAGAATAATGTTTTACTTTTCTTGTTCTGTATATGATTTTTATGATTGAAATTTAAATGTAAATCGGTATAAGTGAATTGATTTGATTTCTTTTTTCTTTTGTTTCATTTTCTAAACAACAATATCAAAATACGTTTAGATTGTACAGACAAATCGCAAAATATATATATTATCTGTATATACCTCTATGTAATCTTAGAACTTATTCTTTTATTTACATTTGAATATTACAAAAGGCATATAAATTTCAATTGATGTGTGTCAAAATGTTCTGTATAGAGCGTTTGATGGAAATTTCTAAATTTATTTGATGTCAAAAACATGTTTGCACAGATATGAATTTTTGCGCGTATAGTTCAATATTGAATATTCATTTTAAATTGAATTTCAGCAAATACTATCTCATATGTTTAAATGTAGAAAACGTTAACCGTAAGATTCCAAATTTCCTATGCCAATCTCAAACGGATACTGACGAATTGGATAAGAGTTCAATATAATCTATAACTGTTCTGTTGTAAATGATTAAACACATCTGTTAAACAAAAATTTGTTCGTTACCAAGCAATTAAAAAATAATTTCGAAGACTTTTATTTTTACATGATGTTGATAATATCTTTATTCAAAACATGCCGATCAACACCAAACACTGATGGACACAGAATTTAAGTTTCCTATTACTATACCGGCCAAATTGCACAGTGGTTAAAACTTTTGCGTTTAGATCAGGAGGTATCTTTTATCTGTTATACAAAGGAACACAATTACGACCGACAATATTATAGGCTGGCTTGAAGCAATACAATGCGCAGATGGTAACGTAAATCGGACGTATAGCCAGCCATACGTCGTCGATTTGGCAGGCAGCTGCGTAAGGTACCTTTACAAATGTAATCTTAAAATATATGCAAAGGGCTAAGTATTTTTTTGATTAATGCTTTAAAGATGTGTTAGTCACCTTATTTATGTAGTTGTTTTGTTTACATAAAACACATCAAAACAAAGTGACTGATCAGCATCAAATCTAATCATTTTCGGATAGTCATCGACTTACGTTAAAGTAATACAAAGTGGAAATTAAAATGTTGTTGATATTTTAATGAATTCGTTATAATCTATTCTGAAAACCCCATGCTCTACCAAAATCGTAGATAAAAGGTATACATTGTTGTTTTCTTAATTAGACGCAAAATGTTTCAGGTCATCAGATTTTCCAGTTAAATAAAAAGCAATTTCAATTTAATTCAATAAGATATAAATGAGTTAAGAACTTTCTGCTCTCTTTTCGCAGAATAATGAAGTTGTTTTGAACATCTTCAAATGCAATTAACTTATTTTAATTAAAAACGACAATTCACCGAAAAATCAATTCACCGAAAAACCATTCACCGAAAAACTATTAACAGAAAACGACAATTCGTATTAAATTAATAAATAAAAAATATTTACTAAAAACCATAATTTATCGAAAATTTTTCGAACCTTTCAACGGTTGATATTGTTACTAAAAATATTAGTAACAATATTACAAGTAAAAATGGTAAAAATTTGTAATTGTAGGTTTTGAGTTAAACCAGTTTAATCTGGGTTTGTTGTACCTGTTGAGCGCATTCGTATACATGTTTGCAGCGGTTTCGAATTAAATAGTAAAGATCCATTCCAAAATTCCCATTTAACCTGTTTCCAAAACCTATTTCCTAGTACTCCAACAATGGTATTTGCCGGCTGTTGTTTGGTTCGTAATATCAATTGACGCGAGTAAATATAAAGAGTTTTCCAATAAGAGGTTTAATTTTGAATTTTCTGCTATTTGGACAGCTGTCAATTTTTAAGCTGTCATCTTTTGACATTTGACAAGTAAAAACTATACGCCATTACTAAAAATAGTACTAAACACGTTTCAACAACTTATTGAAATTGTTAAAATTCAACGCATTAAACTTGTTAAAATTCAATCCAAAAATGGTGAAAATTCTGCAGTCACAGTTCTCAAAACTAAATCACGTTTGGGTCGTCGGGAAGCATCTTCCCGGCAAACAATAGTGAAAGTGGTAGAAAAGTTTGAGCTGTTAGGACAAGTTACTGATGTGAAGAATCAAAATCGTGTGCGTCGCTCAAGAACATCTGAGAATATTGCTGTTTGTAGCCCGTATTGTTGACGAAAACCCAGGTTTGTCGATTCCATGTCGATCTTTGGAATTAGACATTCCACAAACAACATTACACCGTATTTTGCATAAAGACTTCGATCTTAATTCTTTTAAAGTTCAGTTAACACAAGAACTCAAGCAAGTCGATCACCATAAACGTCGTATCTTCGCTGATTGGCTCCTTCAAATACATTAAAATGATCCGGATTTTCATCGAAAAATCATCTTCAATGATGAGGCCCATTTTCACCTCAGAGGCTACGTTAATAAGCATAATTGTCGCATTTGGGGCTCAGAAAGTCCAAGAATGTTTGTTGAAAAGCCTCTCCATCGTCAACGTGTCACTGTGTAACGTCAAGCACCGTCTACGAACGTGTAGCGTTCCAAGTTGGGTTGGTTTAACTCCCCTGACATACCATTTCTACAAACAAAGTCATTTAGAATACGCGGGAAAATTTTGTGTCTTGGTATGGCTGTATAGGTGTAAATGAATACAACTCGATTATTCTGTATCAATTTGTTTTAATTGAGTATAAAAGAAAACACATTTCTGGATGCGAAAGTCAGTTGGTAATTAATTTTTAGTATGAAAATAGCAATATCGTGCGATACCACAAAAGTTCTCGAAACGCGTTATCGGTTATTCGGGTTTAGTTTTTCTGAAAGTAATAAAAATCTATGTTTGGTTCACCTATGATTTAATTTAAACCAACATTTTCATTGAGCAATAGTTGTACTAGTTAGTGTTAATAAATTAAAGACTATGCCTACCCGTGAATAGTTGGCAGGTGCTATATAAATATATATATAAAAAACAAAAAATTAATAAATGGACGGAAAAGGTTATATATTGACCAAGATAGTGTGAAAATTAAATAAAATCTAAATTGTGCTAAGATTATATTTAACGTTTAGTATTAATATATAAGTTTAAACTAAATTATAAAGTGGTATAATAAAATTAAGATTTAGCATAGTTATTGCGTTAAATTAAATTTACCAAATAGTTATGTACTACTATATACAAACTACACTATACAGTTTAAGTGTTAAACCCGGTAAATTAAAGTTATAAGTGAACGGTGTTACAAACATATTTCAAAATAGTTTCAAAAACAAAACAAAAAAAAAAATAAAAAAACAGAGATTGTAAAAATCCAAACGAAAGTGAAATGCAAAGCGCCACGCAAACAAAATAAAATTAACTTAACATGTGGTCGCTTACTATAAAGTCGTTGTATACGTCATTATTAACAAAAAAGGTGACCAGTTGTTCCGAAATATAAAAATTATTGTGCGGTGTAAATAAAAAAAAATCGTTGATCGAAAGAAAGTCTATGTATTAATATTTAAATCATACGAACGATTTACGAGTTAAAACTTATAATAGTTTTATTAATTAATAATATTAATAATATAAAATGTTAATAAAATCGATAAAATGATACGCTGAACTTTTAGAAATATATAATAATAAAATATATGTTCATGTATAAAATATTAACAGTATCATAATAGTGCATTAAATAATTACTCCGCTATAATAAATACTGCTACGTTATAAATAGTTAACATTGTGGGACATCGGCTGCGACCAATCATCGTTAATTTTGATTTTTTTTTACTTTTTATATAAATTTGGTGGTGGTAGTAAATATATAATATTATTTTAATTATTGTCAGTTTATATAGAAATTTAGTTTTGCCTGCCGTCAAATTCTAGGTTTAGTTAGTGTTAGTGCACAAATTGGATTTTCTTTATTTGCAACCATTATTGATATTTTTCTTAGTAAAATAAAATTTATAATGCTATTGTTAGAATTACTCAATGCAAATGATTTTTTTTCTTATACTTTTTTTTGGGTTATTTAATGTTCGTAATTTTGCTTGATTCCGTTCCACCATTTTTCGTAGCTTTCAGTATGAGGAGCTAATAGCTTTAATTACAGGATGAGGGGGTAAGTGTTATCCCAAACGTGGTTGTTAGGTAAGTAGGCTCGTCTCTTGTATCCTTTTAATAGATTAATTTCACAAACCTCTTTTCATTATTTTGTTAGTGATCTAATCAGCATATATTGACCTTTGACAAACCCGACCATAAAGCTTAGCCGGCAAAATATGACCACTTCGAAGCTCTCAATGTATGAATATAAATATTTCAGTAACGGAAGGCAAACTTTAGGAAGCGAACCGTCTCGCAACACCCTCGTGCCAACAATTCCGTTACAACTGTTTGGTACGGCTGGCGATGTGATTGGACGTTACTTATTCGAAAATGAGGCTGGTGCAACTGTTACGGTGAATGGATTGCGCTACCGATCTGATTAATGATTTTTTTATGGCCGGAATCGGAAGATATAGGTTTTGCACTCCAGATTCAACCTTTTACAAATCATGTTTATCAATTTACAAATAAAATTCACCTATACCCAAAACATGTTCAACCTTTTCCAAATCAAATCCAACTCTATTCAAATCAAATTCACCTGTATTCAAAACATATTCATCCTTTTCCAAATCAAATTCATCTTTATCCAAATCATATTCATTCTTTTCCATTTCAAATTCAACCGGAGTCGTTTGGTTTTATAACGAATGCGGTTGAATTTGAAATGGAAAAGAATGAATATGATTTGAACAAAGGTGAATTTGATTTGGAAAAAGATGAATATGTTTTGAATTTAGGCGAATTTGATTTGAATAGAGTTGGATTTGATTTGGAAAAGGTTGAACATGTTTTGGGTATAGGTGAATTTTATTTGTAAATTGATAAACATGATTTGTAAAAGGTTGAATTTGGAGTGCAAAGCCTGTATTGATGTGGACGACGTTTATCTAACACCTTTAGACTTTTTTCTTTGGGGCCACGTGAAAGATAACGTCTATGCCAATGCTCCACACTCGATTCAAGACACCAAAGATGAAATTCGTGAAGTTATCGGGGACATACAGCCACAAATGTGCAAATTGGTCATGAAAAATTTCATGAAAAGCATATGGTGCTGCAAGCGTAGCCTTGGCGGTCATTTGGCTGATATAGTTTTCAAATGTTAATGGCATACTTTCATCTTTAAAATGAAATAAACATTCATTGATTTCTTTGAAAAAAATACTCGTTTTTTTAATATCAAAATGAAACTTCGTATTGGAAAACACTTTACAACATACTATAAACCGAAAAGGATACAACATACTATATAACACAATACCATATACTCACAGACAAAACGGAGAAGTATATAAGGCGAATGACGAGTGAATATAGGAAAGTTTTTTTCGTATTTTTGGTTGGTGAGTTTTGAAAAAGTAAAAAAGAGGTCTGCGCTTCTAGTGATCAAGCGTGGTTTGTTGTGTGTGGTGTGGTAAAAAAAATTATGAGTCGAAAATTACAACTTACAAGAAAATTAAAACTGGAAAATATAAGTTTAGGAAGCGATTGAACTTTTTATCCAGATTAGAGATCGTAGTATAGTTTTTGGGAATTAGTGGAGAGAGTGGTGAAAAAGAAAGACTATACATAGGTTGATGTATGTGAAGTTGGCCTGAAAAACCAGCCCGAAAAACAACTTTTCAATTTCGTTGGGTTTCTTTGCTAAATTCAATACCATCCCGAAAAAATATAATGATTGTTTGGAAAAGGCATATTTCATCCCAAAATCTTTTTTTCTTCTATTTACGAAATAAATCCTAGTTAATTAATATGAGAAAGCTAAAATTATCCCTAAAAGCTACTTAATTGATAACGCCATATAATACAAATAATAGTTTAGTAATATTTACAAAAAAATGTGTTACATTGTAAATCCTGGTAGTAAATCGTATAGTTGCAAATAACGATTACATATAAGATACAAAACTAATATAAACTTATAACTAAAGTTGGTTAAATATTTATTTGCATAATGAAAAGAAATAACCTCAATCGCAATGTAACAGTATTTACGAATCAGTATAATAATTTATTTGTTGGAACCCAGGAGATATCCCCCTCAAGATTATTTATTCAAGATTAAGGTCCATTCGTCTCAGATATAATGCCAATAGCTCAAGACTGAACGGCGGATATAAAGGTGTGATCTAAAGCAAAATCTCAGCATAGGTTGCATTGAACTTTTCATTTTATATGAAAACTTGGTTGAACTAAAAATTTAATTGCTGGAATCCAGGAAATACCCCCTCGAGATTATTTGCTCAAAAGTTAGCTCATCAGCAATTAAGTTTTTAGTTTAACCGATTTTTCATAAAAAATGAAAAGGTTCAATGCAACCTATGCTGAGATTTTGCATTAGATCACACCTTTATATCCGCCGTTCAGACTTGAACTATTGGCGTTATACCTGAAATGGATGGACCTAACTTTTGTGCAAATAATCTCGAGGGGGATATCTTTTAATTAACTAACATATATTTCGTAAAAAGAAGAAAATATTATTTCGGGATGAAATATGCCTTTTCTATACAATTATGATATTTTTTCGGGTTGGTATTGAATTAAGCAAAGAAATACACCAAAATTGAAAAGTCGTTTTTCGGGCTGGTTTATCGGGCCAACTTCACATACATGACTGTTGTTCGTACAACCGAGATACACAAGTTTTGGTGATATAAAAAATAGAGCGTTGCACACGCACATCAATTGAATGTTTGATTCGTTTTTTCTATATGTTCGTCGTGCCAAGGCGTGTAAAAAAATTCATGATAAGATCAACAAAATAATCGTGAAGTGAGCAGTGAAGAAGGTGCTGTGCGGACCGAGGAGCAATCGAATGTTTATCGGCATAAATATTAATACGGGTACAGCGGTTTCAAGTGCGAGTGAGTAGTTGAGGAGGTGTAGTGAAGGACCGTTGGCAATCGAACGTTATGCAGCTAGTAATAAATAGTCCGATTGTACTTTCCTCTATTCCTACATATTCTTTTTTCCTAGCTTATATTCTTCACGTGGGTAGGTTACTGATTTTTCTCCCTTGATCCATGCCGGTGTGGACTGCTCGACTGAACAAGCACGAGCATCCAACCACCCTTGTGAAGTTAGCCCAGAATTTCATCGCAGGGAAATAAAAAAAAAATCATCGGGTAACACTAAAACTGCAATGATATTCTGGCCCATAATTTAATATAGTAATTTCGTTCAATGTCGAAATTTTATTTTACCCCAAATTTTTTTTCATATTTTAAATATTAAATTCAAAATTAAAAACTAATTCTGGGATTTTATAAATAACGAAGAGCCATTTGTTGTGCTATAAAAACATGATCAATAAAGGGCAATTGACTGAATGTATCCTATGCGACGCTGGATCGTATACATAAGCTCCAGTATAAAAAGGGAATCAAAAAGGCTAGCCAGATCTGTCTAGATGTATCGGTGGCTAGTAACGAGAAGCATTATATTTTAAACAAGGTTGCACAGTTAGTTTTTAGTTCTTGTTTTAATTTAAAACCGATTTACATGCTGTGAACTGAGCTCTTATGATTTGGGTCCTAGACATATACCAAGATATACAAGCCCGCGTTAATTTGGATATTATATATGTACTCGATACCATACTGACCCAAACCATCATAGCTCTATTTTAAAAAATTAATTTTAATTGAAAAATAGTCGTTTTTCTATTTTGTCGTTCCTAGAAACGTTTTTTTTTCATTCAGGAAAATTTTTCAATTAAAATCGTTCAATAATTGTAAATTTATTATTTTGGCTAATAAATAAAGTTATTTTACATTATACGAGTACGAGTACCTCATTGATTTAAATAAAATATATGCAATAATGTATTCTTCTTTTCTCACTTAAACTAAAAATGAGTTTTCACGGGCACGCGGGACGTCGCTGCGCTCCCCCCCCCCCCTCTTAACCCTCCGGACGGAGGCTTGTTGTCTCAATTTTGAGGAAAGTATTTAAAAACATTGGCGCCGTTGCCAATTATTAAAGTACACCAAATTCACCAATTTTAATAATTCAGTTAATTTAATTAAAAAAACAATGAGCTATTTTAAAGGAAGTTAAGTTTTTAAAATTTCGAGATTTTTCTTTCCAGTATTTTTTTTCGCAAAATTTTTGTTTCAAGATTTTTAGTTTCCGGGATTTAAGGTTTCGATTTTCCAGTTCATGTAACGATACCGGGTTCAAGGAAGCCGTTGTCAAAAGGGAAAAGTACCAGTACCTCCCGGTGTACAGACTCCTTTTGTTTTGCCGCTAGCTCTATCGGTGAAGGTGTCTTTTGTTAGTCGATGGTAGATTCGGGAAATCTTCCGAGTCACATAAGAAAAAGTGGTTCAGAAATAAAAGAGAAGATACACTCAGACTCACTCTCTCCAACCACTTACCTCATTCCATCAATCCACGCTGTATATCCATCTCCACTCACATGTTCATATTAATTTTACAAAGCATATTCATATTTAATATTATCTTTATTAACAAAAGAATTGTGTAGATCATTTTGAATTAGACGAAATTTATACAAACAGAAATAAAGAAAAATATAAGATTACAAGCTCTTGTATTTATCAAGAAGAAAAACAATTTTAGAAGAAAACAAAACATTTAAATAAGCAACATTTTAAATTGGTTAACTTTATAAAATAAATGAGCAAAACGGTACTAAAACAACACAAAAGAGGTTACCTGGATCCACGAACTGAGAAATGCGCATCCGGGGCATGCCACCTGAAACCAAAACTGAATTATTTGCTATAAAAAGGAAATAACAATAATTTATTAATTTGGAAATGTCACTAGGTAATTTAAGCAGAACAAAAATTAAATTTGAATTAAGAAAAGAAATAAAATTACAACAAAAAAATTAATTAAACATAAAAATTGCCTCTTGAACATTATACATAATAGATATGAAAAAGATACAAAAAAATACTCAGAGTTAGCCAAAAAACTGTACGACCTCGGCACATCCGTTGGCTTAGTGGAACACCGAAGCTTCAGCTCCGACCATACTAATGCCATATAATAACAGAATCATGTACAGGTGCCAGCTCACACAACAATTATCAACGCACGAATTTCAGCACACACCATTGGCACATGTAATTGGGTCGAATGTAATGTTGAAGGGCCGAATTTCCAAGAGCCGAATGTGTCGAAGGGCCGAATGTTGAAGGGTCGAATGTGTCGAAGGGCCGAATGTCGAAGGGTCGAATGTCGAAGGGCCGAATGTGTCGAAGGGCCAAATGGGTCAAAGGGCCGAATAGGTCGGACGGCCGTTTTTTATGTATTTTTTTGTTTTTAGAATTATATTTTTTTAATTTTTTTATTTAATTTAAATATTTTTTTTTTGTACCATATACCTATTATCAGAAGGCTGCCCTATGGCCGGGTAGCACATGACAAAATTTTACTTCACCAAAATGTATCGCTGACTGGATACGTTGAATTTCAAGAACATCCAAAGTTGAAAAATAGTAAAATACATAATTCATAAGAAATTCAATTATGTTTAATAAAAAAAAACACAAAATATTCCATAAAACAACAAATTTAAAAAATTATATTTCTAAAAACAATAACAAAATTCGAGCCCTTCGACATTTGGCCCTTCGACATTCGACCATTTGAAATTCGGTCTTTTGTATCAATTCTAAAATGTTAATAATACACTGGAATAAATAAACTACATATTCGTAGGTTATGTTTGGCTTTTGTCATTTTTCGCGATTTCCGATCAACACTTTACCCAATACACATTTTTCGCATTTACGAGTACTTGCGATGGTCGATTGGCAAGCAACTATTAATAGAATATAACGTGCATTCGCCATTTATAGAGTTTTCGTTTTATTCATGCACGTAACACAAAACTTTTGATTCGGAATGTTCCAACAATTCTACATTGCTAACACAACTCTACGTATTAATGTTTTGCTATTTGTATCATACACATTCTCAATAATGTTAAGTTACTTATTCATTTCTCTCTGTTTTTCTCTCTCTCTCTCATTCTCTCTGGCACTATATCCCATCGAGGGATTTGGCCGCCTCAATCAGGTTTCATAATCATATTTTCGTTTAGAATAATGAGTGATTAATTCATTGATCCTAAACCAGCCGTGCAATTTTTTTCCTTGTCACCACCGGGAATCGAACCAGGGGCTCCGGTCGCTGGAGCAAGCATGCTGACCACTTTGTCACCGGGCGCACTTATTCATTCCATTTCAAAATTATTTTTGTTAAATTTAAATTGAATAAAGCTTTAGACTTATGCTCATTTGCTTTTCACTTCTATCCAATCAATACTGAGCTCTGACACAAAAATTATTTTGCGTTTTCTACAAGAAAACAAACAACAAAACGCATTCGGTGTTTATATGCCGTACGAACAGGGAAATCCACTAAAGCAATAAAAAAAGAATTATCGTACGATTTTTTTTTTGGTCAGCATTTGGGTGCATACCCAAATAATACTAGCCATAATAGCAATTCGCCTAAAGTATACTATACCAACAACATATCAACAACGCAGGTGTACCATTAATTCAACTGGTATAATTAGTAGTAGTAATCGTTTAGGCGCAATAGCGCGGTACGTAAATGGAACGCACGTTACATACAATCCCTGAGAATAATTTCTAATAATAAATTTTGTTTTCTGCTTGAATGTATTATTTCAAATAAGTTAAATTTGGTCTTTTAAAGGAACAACCAGAAGGTTGTATAAAGGAATAGTCGTTTTCGATAAAATATAGTTTTCCGTGAAATGAAGTTTTCAGTGAATTGTCGTTTTCAATGAATTTTTTTTCGGCGAATGGTCGAGTTCGATGAACTGTTATTTCAGTGAATGGTCGCTTGATGTGAATTAAGGTTTTATGTGAATTATCGTTTTCTATAAATTGTCGTTTTCAATTAATTGATGATTTCCGTGAATTGTGTTGATTTCGTGGAACCATCGTTTTCGGTGAATCGTCGGTTTCGGTAAACTGTCGTTTTTAAATAATTGCTATTACGATAATTTGCTTTACAATAAAATGTCGTTTCAGTGAATTGCTTTTTGGATGGTTTACACCCTTACAATATTAAATCAACTTTGAAGCCTCGTGATCGTATGAAGCACCGGAATTTCTCCGATTGCGCTCTGCTAAAGTTTGAGGAAGATAACGAATTTCATCGAAAATCATCTTCAGCGATGAAAACATTGACATTGCGAATATTTTTGGCTAGGTGGTGCCACTTGCCACACAGCTGGTCAAGGTATTTACGTATTGATGGAGGAAGTTATGTAACTGTATAATGTTGAGAAATGGTCCAGTAGAATGGCCACCTCACTCGTGTAACTTAACACCGTTGGATTTCTGTTTATGGGGCTACGTTAAGTCGTTGGTTTTCGCCAACAACGTTAGAGAAGTTTGCCATCGTTACAACAACACTATTTTTTAACTATGAACTTTCGAAGAAACTGGAAAATTAATAAGGAAGTATAAAATATGTTTTAAAAATATTGTACAAGAACGAAAATTTAATCATAAAAACATACTTTTCAATTATTGGCGTCATAAAAAGCATAGCATTTTGCTGTTGTTCATACAAGTTATATCCTTTTAATTAAAATACTATTTTATTAAAATCGTATACATTTACACTTGTGTATATGTGTATATATTGTACATATACTCTTAGAGATCATCAAAAAGATATAAATTTTACATCCTTCAATCTTACTTTTTTTTTATTACTCTCTCGTCTCATCTTTATAATTGTTATCATAAGCTTTATAACGATGTATACATACATGAATTGTCTTCATATATACAAAGATTGTTATAAGTCAAACAACATAATATTAAGCAGCATCAAGTTCAAGACAAAAGATTTTTTTTTTATTTTTTTTGTTATATTGAAGATATAATAATTATATCAAGACGAAGGATATTAATAAAAAGCAGAAAACAAATAAAAATGAAAACTGAAAGATGAAGACGCTACGGCAAGAAGAGGAAAAAAATGATAAGATTCTTGTTTATGAAACTATCTTAAATTGAATTGTTAACATCAAGATGTGAAATAGGTGGGGTAGTAACCAGACAAGAAGAAGTTCTCTGGTGTGTAATTTACATTTTATTTTTGCTTTTGGAATTTTCATCTCTTTATTTAAGTTTGTTGTTTGATGATTTATTTTTATAAATTTCGTTAAGAATGGTAATTTTTTTTTGTAAGATAAATGGTTATCGTATACTTTACGAATTTCGTGAATTTTTGCTTTGTACTTTTTTATTTTGGATATTCTGCTGGTGCGTTATCATATTGTGAGAATTCTTTGAGATCGCCAAAGTCTCTTGTATTATTGTTGTAATTTTTTTTATTTTATTTACAACTTGGTGCCCGGCTGCTGGTCGCTTTGTGGCCCATGCTTATTTTGCAGCCTTTTATTCGGCATCACGGCAGCAATTACTGTGAGGATTTCATACAATGATGAATGGGGACGTTCTTTAATGATATACACTGTTTTTTATTATTTTTATTCCTTCCCTTCGTCAGTGGGTGTAGCATACCACTCACACATCCCTACAGTACATTAGTATTGTGCCGTATTATTTACACTGCATTGTTAAGTGATTGAGTGAGTACTTTTAACTTCTGTTAACATATTCCCAAGTCACTTGCTATATGTACTAACACAGTTTCTTCCGTTAATATTGTGTTCCTGCCATCGTTCATGTTCTTGTCTGAATTTCCAACAAACTAATAAAAAAGTGACGTCAGAACAGAAAAATGTCTGATGCTTTTAAACCAAAATACTCATGATAATTACATCTAAACTTCAAACTATTAAAATAACTTATTCTATTATAATCTATGTGTCACCGGAACGCTAAACCTCATCCAGATCACTTCCTCTGTAGAGCGCCAAGCGCTCTAAATGCACCACCATTGGTTTACCTTTTCGTCCTTTTTGAATGCGATAAACCACGTCGTTCATCCTTTTAATGACAGTGTAAGGTCCTTCCCATGTGGGTTGCAACTTCGGTGATAATTCCTTCTGCCGTTGCGGGTTGTGAAGCCATACCAATTGCCCTTCCTCGAAGTCTTGATTATTTGCTCGTATGTCATATCGAGCTATCATTGGATCACTTGATATCCGAATTTTCTCCTTTACAAATTGATGTATCTCATTCAGTTCCTCTTTCATCCGGTTGACGTAATCTTGTCCACATAGAGCCGCTGATGGAACAACTCCAAATTTTGTTTTGCGTTGATTCTTTTCCACAACCTTTGCTAGATATTCCTCCAATGTGCCATTGAATCTTTTCACCATACCGTCCGACTGCGGGTGATAAGGCGTCGTTCTTGTTTTATTGATTCCAAGCATCTTAAATATTTCCTGAAATACCACCGATTCGAAATTCCTTCCTTGATCCGTGTGGATTTCCATCGGTACACCAAATCTGCTAATCCAGTTACGGACCACGGCATCGGCTACTGCCGCACATTGGTCACATATTTGACACCATTCTACTACTGACTACATACATCCGGATCAGTAGAAACGTTGGCGAATTTTGGCTAGTGTTTTATTAATCCCTAGGTGACCTCCACTCGCTCCTCCATGATACTCATTGAGGATTTCCGCCATACGATCTTTTGGCACCACTACCAACATATGTTTTACTTTACCATCCGTGCCTTCCCAATTTTTTTTTCAGACATCCATTTTCTATGTGGAAGCTATGCCGTTGAGCCCAAGCTTTTACAGTGGGTATTTTATCAGATATCTCGCTCCATGTGGGCCGGTGTTTCTTTTCCTTATGTTCTATGATGAATGACAGATTAGTATCCCGAAATTGCTCCTTCCTGATCATTTCATCAGTCCATTCCTTATCAGGTAGCGCTTTCATAAGCCGAATATCGATGATATTTTCTTTACCGTCCACACGCCCACAATGCTTGCATTCCACGGGACATGGCCTTCTTTCTTGATAATGGGTCGGCATTTCCATGTGCGCTTACCTTCCGATGTTCAATTTGAAAATCGTAGCTTTGCAAACGTTCGATCCAACGTGCTACTTGTCCCTCTGGATTTTTGAATTGTAACAACCAGCGCAAAGCTCCATGATCCGTCCGAGCTTATGGAAGTGCTTAACACATTCCACTATAGCCAACAACTCTTTTCGTGTCACACAATAATTTTGCTCTGGTTTTGATAACATCTTGGAGTAATATTCCTCCGTTACCATCATTACTTGCATCGGTGTCCCAAATAAATTTAACGTTGGGTATAGGATATGCAACGATTGGTGGTTCACATAATCGTTCCACAAATACCTCTTCTTGGTCATCCTTTCATTCGAATGCCTTATTCTTCCTAGTTAACTCGTGTAAACTCTTTGCGATGCTGGCGAATAATGGCACGAATCGTCTATAACGATATTTGGTGCACAATTAAGTAAGCTCCGTAATTCTTGTAAATTTTTTCATCGTGAGCATTCCTTAACCGCTGCGTCTTTTCTTCATCGGTGTGAATTCCATTGGTTGTTTACCTTATGACCCAAATATTTTACTTCCGTTCTAAATAGTTTACATTTCTTTGGGCTTAGTTTTAATCCGATCCAAAACCTCTGCCAAATTTCTTTAATGCTCGTCGAAATCCTTGTCCGTACTAAAGAGATTACGTCCTCCAATGTAATCCCTTTAGTACGCGCTCCATTAGCCGTTCAAATGTCAATTTCTACAATTCGGTTTGCAACTAATTAAAGTTTCTCGTATTATCTGACAAGGTCGCAATGCAGAAGACAACCTTTCTTTTAAAACATTGTTAGCTTGGGTAATGTGTTTTCTAAACGCGCTATCATGGCTATGTGTTGATTTTATGGTCCATTTTTAGGAACTTGATATCTATTAATTACCACTTTCGTTACTGTCGCCTTACATTAAAGCTCCTTTCTTCGAAAACAGCACCATCTAAATACATTTTTCTTACTTTTTGAT
Organism: Nephrotoma appendiculata; assembly: GCA_947310385.1. Classification (NCBI taxonomy): domain Eukaryota; kingdom Metazoa; phylum Arthropoda; class Insecta; order Diptera; family Tipulidae; genus Nephrotoma; species Nephrotoma appendiculata. The sequence continues at coordinate 132,671,034 of OX371225.1, read as the reverse complement.
TGCAAATGATAATCGAATCCATCAATTATCAATCTATTGTGTCCTTTGTTTGATTTTATTACCACAATGTCCATATTTTGTATTTACATAATATGAATATTTAGATATCATGGTGGTATTCATGGTTACTTTCTAAAAGAATCTCTGGTGATTTAGGATAGGAACATTTCGCTCTAATGAATTTTAGAATTCAACTTGCTGAAAGCCTGTGCAGAGTCAATGATAACTACAACTATTTAAAACGAGGCCGACCGACCAGCAACCAATAGTATTAGTCTTGAGATAGACGTTAAACGAAAAAAAGCCCAACGCAAGTCACATAGCTTCAATCACGTTCGCCAATGTATTGCATTTTCTCAACTGTACATCAAAAAGACAGCGGTGTCGTGTAAGTTACCTGAAAGTTCCAAACTCACTTTTATAATGTGTGAAAAATGCAAAATATAGCACATACATTTTTGTTGCAACAAACACAAAATTTTTTTTTCTTTCATATTATGATGCAACCACGAAAATCAATTTTCCGAGGAAACTACAAATAATTAGAATTTTTTATTTTGATATTATAAATAAGGATTGCAGAAACAATAATGTGGAATTTTGAAGGGTTGTGGAATGTTTTGAAGATTTTGTGTTTAGGGTTTTTTTGGGTGTCCCGTTTCCAACTTGTCCCATTTTTCACATTTTCTTCCACCTCACACGATTTTGATAATGTTTGGTTGAGTCCGGTTTTTTATAATTAGTTGCTTGACGATATTGATAAATATTGGTGAAGGGAACACCAAAGAATCAAATGCCAGAAATACATTTCGATTGGTTTCAGAAAAATTGATTTTGGAGATCCTTTGGTGGACCCAAGTTCCTGTTCTATATCATTTTGGACTCGAACGATTAAGATAAAATTTGCGGTGATGAAAATTTTCTAATGCCATGAATAGACTGCGATGAGTTCTAATTTCGGTAAATTCAATTAGGGTCTTTCATTACAACCTATTTTTTTAAAATGGGTTTACGGGTGCTGAGTATCGATTGCAACCCACTGAAATGAAAATTTATTTAAGGGTTATTTTAAGATTTAAAAAAAAAACGAGAGAATATTTTCGAGTGTTTCGAAACGCCTGCAACGGATCGTGTGATCTAAATTGTTGGTCAGGTGTTACAATTGTAACATTAAATTGTTAGATGTTCCAAGGCCCAAGGAAATTTCTTAGTAAGCTGCATTAAATTAATTTTACTATAATTGCTCATCCTTATTTCCAAGTCTAGTTTTATTAAAAAAGAAAAAAATTTCCGTGTGCCAAAAATTATCTTGCAAATTAAATAATGATGTTTCAAAATTATAATAATTTGAGACTTATTCAAAAACTATTAAATGCAATGCCCGGTCCGGCAACGGCTCTCTAACCTAATGTAGAATCCTTAAATAAATCTATCAGCGAGTGTGCTTATTTTACTTTTCATTTTGATGAAATTCTATGAAGCAGTTGTTCTCTTTGGATGAGCACAGTTAAGTATTACACTTGGTACATCTGCAACGCGGTCGTCCCATGTTGGTCAATAGTCGTACCCATCAAACCTTTTCCCTTAGGATGGTAGCAGAGATGATATGCTGGTCTGCTTTCGTCTTCGCTTGAACTGTCGCTTATGTCTCTACGTTTTCGATTAGGAGTCGATATAAGAGTCTCACTTATTTCAAGTTTAAAATCTAACAGCTTTAGCTGTTTTTTTGTGAATATTTAAGAAATCACAATTTTCTCTATACTCCTTCCAGGCGTTCACCATTGCAAGTTCAATCATGTGTTGCACCACCTTTAATGTCCATTTTTTCGTTTTTATAAACATTCGTTAGTATTCCATAAGTTGGTGGCGGATATTTACGCCACCCATAGATTTATTATAATTGGCAATAGGTGCCGGAATATCTACGTTTACATATTTTTGGTCCTTTTTTAACCATCTTCGGACACTTTCTTTTGGTTCAATGCCTTTGATTGTAGAAATAGCTACGACACATTTCGTGTCTTTCCACTTTATTGCGGCTATTCAGGCCGGCTATTCTATTTTAGCTCCGGTCGCTTTGTATCCCAAATCGAGAAGTTGTGCTAATAACGGAACCGTTGTGAAGTATCTAAAATCAACATTTAATTTATGTAGTTTCTTATATAGCAATGTTAACTTACCTATCAAAATAATTAAAACTTTCTTGAGGAATCGTTTCTACCAGTTTTAGTACTATTCCTGGTCCTAGGCCTAAACTGGCAAGAAATAATCGTATGTATTTCTTTTAAAATGAAAGTAAACTCAAATTTAATATCGGTCGAAGCTCTAATTTATTACAAATAATTAACTTTTCACTTACCCCTTTAAAACCTCCCCATAATGACAGTAATAGTAATTACAATGTAATAACGAAAATCATCCTCAATCATTTAGACTGCTATAGAATAAATCTGAATTTCGAAATAAAATTTAAATAACGCATATCATGCATCGATATTAGGCAGATATTTTAAAAGTATTGTTTTTTCAGAAGGAAATTTGGGCAAGAAAGCAGTACATTCTCCTATTTCTTATGTATGCGAAAGACGCTTGGTTAAAAATGATTTTCTACGAAAATTAATATCAAACCACTCGATTTTATGTTTGGCTATTTAGCTGCAGATAAATATATTGAGTGGCCAACTTATTTGCTGAATGATTTCAAGTGGTGTAAACTCACATCAAAATGTGACATCAAAATGTCAAAATTTCTATAATTTCGCTTGGTGCAGTCAAAACAAACAAATGTAGGAATATACTTGCTAATGTCTCCTTTACTTAGTCATTCTACAATCAGATAGGAATTGTTTTACAAAGTCGTTGATTACTTTATCTGTGTGTTTTTATCAAGAAACAACCAAAAATGCACTTAGTCTTTAGTAGCGGTTTTTCTGTAGTTTGGAAAAATTCGTGGATAAATCATGCAATACGCAAACTGATTGTTTACCAACACCAAACCAAACGGAATCTCTATATTTTCCGTAGGATTGATGTTTTTATGTTAATTTTGATCCATGAAGTGTAATTTGTTAATAGGTTTTGCATATTTAACTAAGTTTTTACTTTTAACACTATTTGCCACACTTGTTTTTTATTTCGCAAAAATTGTGTTTCGCAAAAATGATCTTACTAAAATTTGGCTGTATAATATTTACAAAATTTGTCTAGAACTATGTCTAATTCATGTTTCTTATCACTGACTACAGCATCTGAAGTCTATAATATTATAAGCAGTTTAGAGAATAGTAAGGGTTGTGGTTATGACAGAATTGGCAATGTTATCTTAAAACGCAATTAATCATTTTTCTCTGAATTACTGTCTACTTTGTTTAATGTTGTACTAGAAACCGGGATTTACCCGAATTGTTTAAAAATAGCAAGAGTCATACCCATTTTTAAATCTTGTGATAGTAAATTAATAAATAAGTTTAGGCCCATATCTATCTTATCAGTTTTTGACAAAATATTGGAAAAATTGATTGCTAGCCGTATGATTGAATTTTTAAATAGTTTTAATTTCTTTTATCAATATCATTATGGATTTAGACAGGGTTCGGGTACTGATCTCGCTTTAATTGAAATAACTGATTTAATTTACAGAGCTTTTGATAATCAAAAGTATGTGTGTGGATTATTTTTGGATTTAAGCAAAGCTTTCAGTTCCATAGATCATGAGTTGCTGCTTAAGAAGTTATATATGTATGGTTTCCGCGGTGTGTCTTATGATATATTGGCAAGTTATCTTACTAACCGCAAACAATTTGTTGAATTGAACGGAATAAAAAGCGCCTTACTAAATATTGACTGTGGTGTTCCGCAGGGTAGCGTCCTGGGGCCTCTGTTGTTTTTAATTTTCATTAATGACATAGCACAATTACCTATTTCTGGACAAATCAAGATGTTTGCGGATGATACTGCAATTTTTTACGAATTCAATGATTGTACACAAATGCAGGTTTGTTTAAATAATGATTTAAACATGTTGATTGAATTTTTTGATATGAACAAAATTTCTCTTAATCTCAGCAAGACAAAAATTATAATTTTTCACTCATCATATTTGCCACACTGTGAGTTTCCAATTATGCAATATTCAGGTGTTACTATTGAATGTGTTGATAAACTTAAATACCTGGGTGTTATACTTGACAAGCATTTATCTTGGGAACATCATATAAATTCAGTTTGTTTGAAAGTTTCTCCATTCTTGTTCTTGATCAGAAAATTGGCAAGTTTTGTTCCAACTCATGTCTTACAGATGATTTATTTCTCTTTTGTTCATTCACGTTTTTATTACGCTATTGCAGCTTTTGGATCTGCAGCGAAAACTAGATTAAGGAATTTACAGATTCCGCAAAACAAGTGTTGTAAATTTATAAACTCCCTGTATTATATCCAACATCAGCTTTATATCGCGATGTAGCTAAGGGAATTCTTCCAATTGGCGCATTATTCGAATTGCATTTATGTGTTTATATGTACAAATGTTTGATTGTGCCCTCATGTTTATCTAACATGGAATATAAAAATATGTAACTCATAGATACGAAACTAGGTCTACTAATTTGCTGACATGCTTAAATATCAGAACAGAATTTGGAAGAAAATCTATATCATTTATTGGACCTTATATTTATAATAAACTGCCCGACCCAATTAAAAACACTTATAATATTTTTAAATTTAAGAAATTGCTAAAAGCACATTTGCTGTCTAACGTCGTGAATTATTTGCGAAGTACATTTTTATATATTTTTTATTTTTTATATTTTTTATATTTTTCTGTTTTTTATATTTATTGTTTTCAAATACATAATATTATTTTTATATTGACAAATTGTAATAATTTTTGTTAAAGGGAAACCGTATGGCTTTAAAAGGACTGAAAATTCATTAGCCGATCTGTTTCCTTTATTTCTTTTCTTAAAAATAAATAAATTAAATTAAAAAAAGAAAAAAGAAGGAATTTCTGATATAAGATATTGATTGCGATGAGTAATAATTTTGTGAAAATCCATTTATGACGACCTTCGGTAGAGCCTAGGTCCCATTTATTTTAAAATGAATTTTATTCTAATGATTTTGATAAAAATTTGTTGTTTCAACATATTTCATCAGTATTTTCAAAGAAGCTGCTTAATCCCGATTGATACTATGGATCTTCGGCGTGTGGTACAAATGTATAAGTTTGTATTTTCGTTTTTGCCATATTCTATGGAGAGGCATTCTTTTTGAGCACGTCTCTATATAATTTGCACCAAATTGAACGGGCATCCTTTTAACTTAGCACAAAGAAAATATGGTCTCAAAACAGCAGACGAAATTGACTTTCCAAAATCAAAAATAATAATTTTGGGTTTCAATGGAATGTTTCGGCTGCTAAAATGAATTGCAATTCATTAAAACTCTGAATCTGAATTATTAAATTTTAAACTCATAACGCAAAACTCAAGAGCAACAATTTGATCACCTACTATACCATGAATGCTAAACTGTTGCCGCATGATCGACGGAACATGTAAAATGTTTCATTCATTAGCCAACATTCGGCGTTCCCCAGAGCAAGGACGTATCTACTATTATATCCCTTTAGTGATTTACTAACACAATTGTGCGGGTAGGGCAAAAGTACCATGTCAAAAATTTAGTTTTATATGTTTTTTGAACCAATTTACACATTTGTGAATTCCTTTTTAACTTATTTTCGTCCGAAAAAAAACACTATACCTATACACACAATTGTGTTGGTTTTACTTCAAATAAAACGAAATATTTTATCAACAACGCCATTACATATTATGGTTTTTTACTCACACATTTGTGTGGGTTAGACTAAAACTGAGCCAATTTTTTTGTTTTCTTGGTTGATAAAGGGATATTAGTACTCTTAATTTTTTCATACTCAACCCTAAAATAACTCCTAAACAGGATCCGATCCGTTAGATTTTTTCAGTGTAGGTCGACATAAATATTGAGCTGTGCTTAGGCGTAGGCCCGAAACGGGTACCTCGGGTGGTTTCAGAAAATTTCCAAGATTTTGTGCGCGTGAAATCTTGCACCATAATATGAGAATTTTATGGGACGATCGAAAAGCAATTTTTTTTTGATGAAGTTAGTGGCGCGTGATTCAAATTCAAAGTTGCAAAACAGTTGGCGCGCGATTCAGATTCAAAGTTGCAATACTTTTGGCGCGCGATTCAAATTCAAAGTTGCAAAACTGTTAATGCGCTATTCAAATCAAATGTTGCGAAACGGTTTGCACGCGATTCCATTTCAAAGTTGCTTAATGGTTGACGCGCGATTTAAATTCAAAGTTGTTAAATTGTTGGCGCGCGATTCCAATTTAAAGTAAGACTAGATTGAAATTGTTTTAAAAATGCAAGCTACTAACTTTTTAAAGTAAAAAAAGACAAAAATGCGATTTTCAAATAGTAATAAAAATTCATTGAAATGTATAAATACGACGCGAGTGACCACTACCTATGAACGGGATTATCTGTTCATCAACAGAATATTGGCCAAAATTCCTATTAAGGATTGACTTTCCAAAGAATATCATGTTGCGCTTGTTGATGCAGAGCTACATAATGTAGTGCCGATCGAAGCAGTTTAACTCTATTTTTAAATATGTGGGAAGAGATTTTCTGAAATGAGTAGCCAGATTTCCAATACAAACTCAGCCTTGGGAACTTATAGTGCCCCGTCATCATGAAAAACCCATAAAGCTTCCGACTCACCAACGCAGTGGTCTTTAATTCTTTCCCACTTCTTTGCATATAGTAGATATTAGTGTACATTGCGCAATTACTAAAATGTTCTTGACTAAAACATTTTTCCAAATATAAGTGTGGATGTTTTACCAAGACTTCCAGTGAACACGTTTGTACATGTAGCAATTTTTGTTGTACATAACTACCATGTCACTTGTTACTATTTGAATTTTCTTCTTCGCATGCTTCATCATAGATTTTCGTTCAAGTCAGCTATTAAATCAACCGGAATATCAACTATTTCTAGATGCTTTCATCGTTTGGTATACCATTCATAAAATCCTGAAACTCCTGCTATCTACCAGCCACTCTCCTTTTGCAAACACAGCTTTAAAAATAATAAATCGTATATATATATATATATATATTTTTACACAAACCAACACTCACAATTGTGACATTCGTTTTTTTCCAGAAACTTTTAGCATTTAAAATAACCTTTAATTACAACAATTGTATACATTAATATATGTTCATAATTAAAGAACACATAATTATAAAACTTAAATTAATTATGGCGTTTAATACTAATTAAAATTGTACTCACTTTTCCCAACAATCCGCCGACTTTCCATGGTACAGTTTGGCAGCCAAAAAGTCGGTATAAAATTAGTGTTAATACTCAATTATAGGTGGAAGCATAAACAGAAAGACGAATAATAAAATACAAAAGAAATCGACATTTTTGTATGTCATTTTTCACCCGTTGGTTGGTTTAAAAAATGTATAGCAGCCGGTCCATGATTCTTGTGTAAAATTTTCGGGCCGGAAAGGGATATTGTAATAATGAAAAATTTTGACCTCAAGATTTTCGCAGATTGTCTGCTTGTTGCCTGTGCCTTTCAGAGCCCACAGATTGACCAATTTGGATAAAAACTTATACTTACGACCTTGTTTAAATAACTGAATAATTATCGTATTACATAAAATTCGTATACGACTATAGTTACTGTCGACAAGACAAGCTCGGTATTGTGTTAGTGAATACAAGTTGTATAACACGCTCACTGGTTATTAACTGTTACGAAATTTTAGTACCGTATATTTATCGGAAGCAAAGTTTGCTTGGTGCAGATAAGTTAATAACCATGGGGACAAGTAAAAATAAAGGCAAAACCAAAACACGAGATGAAAATCGAGAAAACAACTCAGAATCCGAGGATTCTTTGGCGATAACATGACACGGCAGCTGCAGTCTACAAGGCGGAGTATACAAATTGAACGAGAGCGAGCGGAATTAGTAAAAATGGAACTAGCAATTAAAAATAAAGAAATTAAACTTTTGAGGCGTGAAAACGACCTTCTAACACGGTTTCCTACAAATAATATGGAAACATCAAACAAGGGTGTATTATTTCCGTTTAGAGATATAGAGGATTCTCTTAATTCATTCAGTGGCGAGGACGAATATGCTATTGATAAATGGATAGATGATATCAACGAAGCAAGAATTGGTGTTGGATGGAGCGATGCACAGAAGGTCATATATACCTGGGAAAAATTTACAATATTCTTACCAAGCGAATTTAAAAAGGATGTCGTTAGCTCGAAAGTGCATAAAAAATTGCGAGAACGGAGAAAACTGGCGAACGAAACTTTTCGAAGTTATTTGCATACGTTGCGCGAAATTGCTATCTCTGCAAACATCGATGACGCTTCAATAATAGATTATTGTGTTTCAGGAATTGATGATGTTATGGCCAACAAGAGTATATTAGTCGGAGTTAAGGTCATGACAGAATTCAAATCAAAGTTGGATTTGTATGCAGTAATGAAGGAGAGAGAAAGTGCAGGTACGACTAAAATTCAATCCCAAAACACAACATCAAATGAACGAACTGTAAAGTGTTTTAATTGCGGTGGATTGGGACATAAAGGAAATCACTGAGCAGCTGAGAAACCCGCGAAGGTGTGTGCCGCGATTAACGAAGAAAGCAGGCGATCCGTTACAAATGATTTGAAAAGTATAATTATTTGTAATAAGAATTTGTATGCTGTGCCTGTGGTGGACAATGGGTCCGATTTGAATTTTATGTCAAAAAGAACATTTTGTGCGCTTGGTGCTCCGGATTTTGAAAAATATACGACAACGTTCAGTGGCGCTGGTTCGAGGAACATGAAAACTCTGGGACGTTTTACTGCCAATGTGGTAATTGATGGAGATGTTTATAAAACTGTTTTCCATATTTTGGCTGATGATCTGCTTCCAGTAGACATACTTTTCGGTAAAGAGTTAATAAACCAAACCATTATTATTTTAACTCTAGAAAACATTGTAATGAAAAAGATTCTACCTGATGATAATTATGCAATGTTGATTGAACGTGGAAACTTTTCACTAAATGTTGGTATTACTGGTACGAAGAAGCATATTTACGTTGCCGCAATAAACAAAATGGGCATCTATTATAATCCAAAAAGTGTTAAACTAAGTGACGAGGTGGTGATGAAGATAATTCTAACTGAGGAAACACCAGTAGTAAGCAATTGTCGTCGTCTCTCTCCATTGGAACTGAATATAGTTAGAAAACAAATCGACGAATGGCTTGAAGAAGGAATTATTCAGCCAAACAAATCCAACTTTGCGAGCACAATAGTCCAGGCGAATAAGAGAGACAGTTCGAAAAGATTATGCGTAGATTACCGACGTCTGAATAAAGTGGTAGTTAAGGATCGATACCCAATTCCACGCATTGACGGTCAGATAGACCAGCTTCAAGGTGCAAAGCATTTTTCCGCTTTGGATCTAAGAAATGGGTTTTTCCATGTACCCGTAGCTCCAGAATCTGTCAAATACACAGCCTTTATATAACACCTATAGGATTGTACGAATTTTTAAGGGCACCCTTCGGGCTTTTCAACTCGCCGGCTGTATTTAAACGGTTTATAAATAATATATTTGGGCCGTTGTGCTTAAGGAAAATAGTTTGCGTGTATATGGATGATCTGGTGGTACATGATAATACTTCAAAGGAACCATTAAAACGACTCGAGGAAGTTGTTCAAGTGGCAGAGTAAAATGGATTGCAAATTAAGTGGAGCAAGTGTCAAATACTCAGTACTTCTATAGAATATTTGGGATATGAAGTTAGAAATGACACTATAAAACCATCGGTAAGGAAAAAAGAAGCCATTTATTTGCAAGTTTCCAAAACCTAAGAACGTAAAAACTTTACAGAGTTTTCTTGGGCTTACAAGCTATTTTCGAAAATTCGTTGAGGGTTATGCTATTATTGCTAAACCTTTGACCAACATGTTACGAAAAGGTAAATGATTTTAAGTTTACCGTCAGAGAAGAAACTGCGTTCGTGAAATTGAAGGAGAAACTGCTTAACGAACCGGTATTGAGAATTAATCAATTGGCAGCAATTCCGTGTGTACCTTTGTGTGTTACAATTTACAACCGCTACAGATTGTGCTGCTTTCAAAACCACTATGTAAAAGCGGGAATTAACGTTCAGAATTGCCGGATGGGCATTACAGCTGCAAGAGTTTAGTTTTAAATTGGGACATCGTCCTGGAAGCAGAATGCTTCATGTCGATGCTCTCAGTCGAAATCTTTTCTTGTTGACCCTACAAAGTAACTTGGTGACGAGAATCAGAGCTGCGCAGCAAAATTATGAATCTATAAAGCCTATATTTACCTTACTACAATCAGGTGAGTTTTATGATTTTGTCCTTAACAGTGGTCTTCTGTTCAAGATGATTCAAGGGAGTCTATCATTGGTCGTGCTGCGGACAATGGAACGTGAAGTCATAGTTGCATATCACGAACAAGGCCATTTTGCTGAAAGGATGGCTTTCTCAACCCCTTACCAAAAGGTGACACTCCACTAGTTACAAACCATATTGACCATTTGGGAAGCCTGGCGTCGACAAAAAAAAATATAAATACGTGTTATGCGTAGTTGATGGTTTCTCAAAATTTGTTTGGCTTTATCCTACAAAATCAGTCACTTCAAAGGAGACGTTTCAAAAACTGGAATTACAGAAAACTGTATTTGGTAACTCAGCACATATTATTACTGATCGAGGAACGGCGTTTACCTTGACGGAATTTGAAGATTATTGCAGAACAGAATATATCGAGCATTCAACTATTACTACAGGAGTACCTACAGGAAACGGTCAAGTATAGCGTATTAATCGATTGGTTATTCCAGTTTTAACTAAACTAGCTTTCAATGATAAAGAGAATTGGTACAAACATATCGAACCATTACAAAGGTATCTGGATAACTCTTTTCAGAGAAGTATTGCGATGAGCCCTTTCGAGCTCTTAATGGGAGTGAAAATGAGGTGTCCAGAGAATGTGTATCTAAGAGAAACAGTCGAACAAGAAGAAGCCTTACTGTTTAATGAAGAACGACAAAGATTTCGTGATGAGGCGAAGCTCAATATCCTTAAAGTTCAAGATGAGAATAGACGTAACTATAACAAGCGATGAAGAAAACCATACCAGTACGAACCGGGAGATATTGTTACGATTAAGAGGACTCAATTTGGAGGCGGTTCCAAAATTTAAGCGAAATATTTGGGACCATACGAAGTAGTTAAATCAAATGGCAAAGATCGCTATGAGGTATGTAAAATCGGATGCTCCGAATTTCCTGTCAACACAACTACTGCTGTGGAGTTTATGAAATTAATATTACAACGGTATGTCAGAGGATCATGATGAGTACGCATTAGATGAAGATTGTCACTCATCCGGGCCGGATGAGTCAGCAGGAGAGCCGTATGGGATCACCCTATAATATTTGCTTGCACATAACGAAGACCGAGCGATGCTCGGTGCTCCAGGGATTGTACTTTTTATAGATGCAAATCCTTGGAAATTGGATGCAACGGGAATATGAACTGAAACTAAACTAACTAAACGTTTTTGCTTTTCTGGCATGACTATAATTGCACCAAAAGTTATACCTCAAATGTTAAACTACCTAAACCACAACGAATTGCTCGTATTTCAATACAAAGAGGACAAAATATTTATTTTTAAATTTCTGTTAATCTAATATTCGTTAATCGTTAAATGAGATGAACGATTTATTTGTTGGAATTGGAATTTTTATTTTACGAACAAAGCTTATGAATGGAAAAATGAAATTTTCATTGTTAAACCACCAAGGAATATTTCCAGGATACCTGTGTGCTCAGCATAGCATCGGTTATATAAACATCATGCGAAAAGGGAAAATATGTTTTTATGTCCCTTATGAAATTTTCAAAAGTAAAAAAATCTTTGATCTTCAATTTCACATTCTAATGATTTTTCAACCTCTTCACATTTTTTTCTCGTTCAAAAAAAAATAAAAATAAAATTTTTTTATCGAGCTCAAATGGCATGGAATGAGTATTGGAATATGTTACGAGCTAAAAAACGTAAAAGTGCCCCATGATAATTTTATAACAAACAATTTAACCACAAAAAAAATTTAGTATATGGAACATATATACAAGATACCTAAACTCCCATTTTATTATATACGTATTGTGCTATATATGTATATAATATAGACATAAGAAATTCAAAATTATGGTCCAGTGAATTCATTCAAATAACAAGATGAAAATTTATTTTAAAGTTTTTTTTTTCCACAAATAAGAAGACAAGTAGAAAATCACCAAACTTTATGCTACTATTGTTTGTTGTATCCGATTGGGATTCAAAATATTTTTCTGTGTTCTCCTTCAAATCGTACCTTTGATAGAATTTTTTGTACAATTTTTATGTTTTGTGCCAGTCGCGTAAACGACGTACATGAAATGACTTCGAAATTCGACTTGGAATTTTAAAATAGTGTTTGAATATTATTTATGTATTGTTTGTAGAGGGAGACAAAGTTTATGCGGCAAGTATATTGAATATTTCCCCGTGGAATAACTCTTCTGTACAAATTTATTGGTGGAAGCTGTATACAATTTTTTTCAGTTTGCTAATATTTTAAACATTTTTATATCTTCGGTTAAACAATACGGCTCTATATACAGTTAGGGAAGGGAATAATACTACTATTAATAGTTCCCTGTCTAGATTGCTATACCTTAAACCTAAAAATACTATATTATGTCCGCAAATATTTTTTAATCTATTGTTGGGTTTTCTAATTTTCGGGTAGAAAATTGTTTTTCTTATTTCGAACATGAAAATAAGTTAAAAAATAATTAAATGGAAACAAAATAAATCAAAATAAAAAATATATTTTCCTTCGTTCATTCAAATGAAAAATATCAAAGGTTGAATGACATTAAGCTCTATACTTCTTATATAGGTAGTAGAAAAAACTACACGTGCCGTTAGGCTTAATTTTTAAAATTATATATTACACGCTGTGGTAGACATTTTTCTAGAAAGTTTTGGCTTTGTTTAATTTAAATTTTATTCATATATATTAAATTTCTAGAAGAGCTTTCGGTTAGAATTTTAATTTTCAGTTTAGCAAGAACATGGGAACAACACAAATTTCCACTTAAATTATTTTGTTTAGAAAACTGAACACAATTAATGAGTTTTACTAATTAAACAATTTAATTATGATTTTTTACATGAAGACGAAATATTCAAGCGATTCTCTATATATTGTGTGACAGTAACGAAATTCATTATAAATAAATTTTATTTCTCAATTGGTGCAGATTACCAGTGATACGGCTCAACCTATAATTTTCATTCTACATAATAGAATATACTTAGTTACTGACATTGAAATTGGTTTCCTTAAAGCTGCCGCTTTACGTTGTAGAACTTTAAAATATAAACCATAAAAATTTATTTTCCACACTTATAATTTCTATATAGCTGTAGACTGTGAGATGTGGGTGGTGAAAAAAAAAATTGTTTTTATGAATTTTCCAATTTGCTTTCATATAATGACTTGCGCTGTTGGAAAGCTTTTACAATTAATTAAATCAATTAACGCCCTTCAACGAAAATGGTTTTATTTTGATTTGATTTTCTAAGAACAACTGGGTTTCAATCTTAAACTGGTTTATAACCAACCGCACCAAATTGGGCAATCAATCAACTTTGGGGTAAACAAATCTGTTCTATACTTCTAATTACCAACCGAAAAAAATCTAAGATTTCCTTTGAACCGATCCTTTCGATTTCAATCGAAAAGCTTTTATTAACAGATATTTAATTTAACCCACGGCTTTGAGCTTTATTTAATTAAAATGTTTTGATGTTGGTAAAAGTTAATTTTTGTGATAGAATTTCAAAAACAAATTGTGTGCCCTAAGTCCTGTATCCGATCTCGTAAACACATAAACAATTATTTAAGTACCAGAATCAATTTATTCATGTGCATCATTTACGGTAATTTTAATTAGTGAAGATATAAAGGATCGAAATATTGCTCGTGTAATGAAACAATTTAATTTTTAATTAAGATATAAAAAAATTTATGGACACACAGATTTTGATGTTATAGTTTTTTAAATGGTTGGAATTTATGTTTGCTTAGAATAATTAAAACTATTTTTTTAATTATCTTAATAGCATTTGTGCTAAAATTTGACAATTTTTGTAGAAAAGTTAAAGTAATACATTTCAGATTACTGTATAAATTACAAAACATTCACTGTCACAAAATATTTGAGTCAAATTCTTAATTTAACATATGAATTAACTTTACAAATGCATTTGAATAGTAGAGACTTAGGGCTATCTAAACTTCATCGTAACTCGCCCCGCATTTTCTCTATTTTTTAAGTTCATCCTTAAGGCGGTCTTCTTGCCATCTGTAAATATTTTGACTTATAAACTCTCCCTCCAGGTTTATAATTTTCCAATTCAGTGTTATTTTCATCTTACATCAAATATCAATTTTTCAATAAAAAAAAAATTGAAAATTTATTATTAAATGTTTCTAAGGCTGTGTGTATGCCAAACTTAAGTAACAATATAATTTTAAGTAAATTTTTCTTCAGTTTCTTTTTTACAACTAATACCCAAATATAGTATTAGTAATAAAAAAGGAACAAAAGATGAAATTTAATTTTCGAAATCGATATTCCTTAAAATAAATGTATTGTCACTCTAAGGACATTTTACAAGTGTTTTTAAATAAAGCAATTTAATTCAATTTAATAAGTGACAAAAGTTAACAGTAAGGCTAAAAATGGAGTTCCTCCATTATACGAGTAGCATAAATTTTTCGAAAACCCTATGGCAAGCTGATGTGTGTTTGTAACTCTAAAACTCAAGAACTGTTGCACCGATTTTGATAAAAATTTGCGTGTGGCAGCTTCCATAGGAGCTTCTTCCATTTTTGTAAAGTCTCACCAGGCTCACCATACTACACTAAACGAATTTGCTGGAAGTTAGCATCCATCAAAATCTATACTATATATATCTGAAATTTGAAATCCGCCATTCAATTTTTATCAAAATCGTTTATCAAGTCGAAAAAAAATATATCATGAAAACAGGCCTTCACCGTTCGACCCTCTGAACAGATTTTTCAGAAATTACCACTCATTGCACTCGGCCTTTATACGAATTTCGTTCGAAAACCGTGACTTGAGAGTTGGAAGAACAACTCCTGTTGTTTCATCAACACTCTAGATGTAAAAATTAAATTGTGCATCTAGAAGGTTAGAGAAACAGCAGCAAAACTCCAAACTCTCAAGTCGCAGTTTTCGAATAAAATTTGTACTCAGGTACCAGAAAACTCCCGCTCACCAAATTTTCCAGAATTTTCCCGAGTCAGCACAAATCGCAATTGATTCTTGGCGTTAAAAATGGGTCCCTCTTCGGAGAGCTCCTGGTAATCGTTTCCTTGCAATCGTCTTCACCAAATTTTATCGAACTCGTTGAAACCAAATAAAATGTTAAAGAAATAATATCAGAATAAAAATTCATCAGAATCGATTCAAGGTAATTGAAAACCTTCCCACCAATTTTTATCGAAATAGTTGGAGCTAAATTTTTTTTCAAAAAAATGGGACCCGGGCCTCCACCGGAAGACTACCTAAACGTATTTTCTCGAAATTATTACTCATCGTATTCCACCTCTGGCATTAGAATGCAAAAGTTTACCAATGGATCCTTCATCGGAGAGCCGAAAAAATAAATAATGGAACTCGGTACCCACCGGATGACTCCCTAAATAAATTATTGTGACATCAGGACTCATTGCAATCGGGTTCTAGTACTTGTTTTTATAAGTCATGAGAACCAAAAAGACAAATTAAAGAAAGGAACCCGAACCTTAAATGATGACTGTCTGAACAGATTTTCCCGAAGTTAGCACCCATCGCAATCGACGACCCCCCCTGACGAATTTTCCCGAAAACGCAAATAATTCCTGCCACTTAAAAAGCCCCTTCACAACATGGTACAACATGACGCAACTTGTAGCAACTCAGAATTTCTAGTATTCATTTCGTTGCAATCGAAACCTTTTTCTCGCCAAATATCAAAAGGGTTAAATAAAAATAGTAAAATAAGATTATAAAATGATGTTGAATCAGCGAGATGATAAGAACCCATTGGATGCATAAGAACCCATTGGAAACGATTCCGGGCATTAAAAACTCCCTCCTCCGACTCTCAACAATTTATATCGAAATTAATTGAGCTAAAATTTTTTTCGGCAAAATTGGACTCGGTCCACACCGGAAGACCTCCTAGACAGTTTTTTGTAAATATTTATTCATCGCAATCTATTCCTAGTAATAGAAAACTCTGACCACCGCATTATTTATTAAAATCATCAAAGTCGAAATTTTTTTAAAAATTGACCGGATCCCCATGGAATGATTAACTAAACGATTTTTTTCCGAAATTGAAATAGATTGCTGGCATTTAAAATTCTCCCTTCAACAGCTTTTATCAAAACCAAGCCAGCCGAAAATAAAATAATGGAACCCGGTCCCACCGGCTGAACCCCTTAAATGAATTTTCCCACAATCAGGATCCATTTTAATGTGTTTCTGGTACTCGCCAGTAAAACGCCTCCTCAGAAATTTATATAAAAATTGTGCGAGTTGAAAAAAATAAATAAAAGGAGCCCGGTACCACACAGGCGACATCAAATTCGTTTGAGACGGAAGAAAATGTGAAAAGAGGTCCAAGGTTAGGGAAACATTAATAAAGTAGCGAATGCTGCAAAGCAATTTTGCTACTCACAACAACCATTTAGGTCAAAAGGACGCGATCAGTGTAACCATGCAACTTGGAACTTAACGCTAGATATCTAGGTAAATAAAGAAAACACAAGGACTGCGATGAAATAACATTGTACAAAGCAGTATGGTGGAACTTCACGTAACATGGTAAAACATAACGCAGTATGGCAACCATGACGCAGTATGGTGCAACATCTAGCAACACGTTGTGCCACATGACGCAAGGTAGTGGAAACAACACAACATGTCAGATCAAGCAATAAGGTGCAACATCATCCAACATGGTGGACTATGGCGCAGCATGATGAAACATTCCACAACATAGTAATCAATTTTTGAATAATTTATTTTATTTTTTATTTTAATTTTAATTTAATAAAATACAAAAAAATAAAAATAATCTTCCTTTTAAAATCATACGACCGGCAAAGCGGGCAGAGTACAGCTAGTAATTTTATACGATTTCCTTTTGGGAGGAAGCGCTTGCGGTTATTTCTGATATCAAAAAAATTATTTTAAGGAGTCTCCAGGGGCTCGGATTGCTTTTTCTTCTTCAAATTATTGTTTTCCCTTCGTTTTTAACAGCGTCGTTTTTGTCGTTCGGCCGGTCCGTGTGCGCTTGCTGATGCAGTGATTTAATTGGATAATATTAATTGTTGGTTATGCCAATATTCAACACAATTTTAATAATTCATAGGTCTAACGCCTGTCTCAAGAACAATTTTGTTCTGATATACGAGTATATTTGTTAATCACATATATTTGTTATATTTGTGAATATTGTTTTATTGAAGCGGAAATAAGAAAAAAGCGAGACAATGAAAATAATTTAATTGCGATAATACAAAAAATATTAAATAATTAAATGTTTATATTAATTATCCGTGTCGTGTTGTTGCTCGATCAAGGTTCAGGTAAGAAGAAAGTAGAAAGTTTCTCCACGAATGCGTCGATTTTGACTGCTTCGTATATGTGAATGTCGTGGAGACCTTTTGTATTTTCTCACAAGAATAGAGACCTTTTGTGAATTCCCACATCTCAACGTGACGATTCAAACTCATTCATCGGATCCTGGATTCGTATCGATAATCTTACCAAGTATCTTTGATAAGCATTAATTTACTGATGTCGAGGTTGTTGTTGATTTCTTCCTGTAGCCGGGAAAAGTATTCCGTCGACCAAGGACCAAGTTGTCCGAATTTGGTGATTCATCTTCTGCAGTTGTTCGTAATAATTGAGACAGTTCGGTTTCATATCGAGTAATGTTCGTTCATGTGTCCTGATCGATGCCTTTCCGATTAATAAGCACCCTGGAGTGAGGATCGTGGCGTAGCAGTGTCGTCAATTTCTCGAACATCAGTAAAACTTTGGCCATGGTGCAACGTTAATGATGCTTAACCGATACTACGCTCGCTTCTCACAAGCCACCGAAATGCTGCAAAGCGGGTGAACGTAGCTTCAGGTGGTACCAGCGTTAGCCAATAATACAGCGATCTCATGATTTACATCTCTCTGAAATGCTAATTGACGATTAATTCAGCGAAAGTTGGTTGCACAATCACTATATTGGCTTTGAATTTTGAATTTTTGCAAAGCTTGGCCAACAGCTCGAAGCAGACGAAGTAAAGTTTGACGGATTTAAGAAACCTGGTGGATTTTGGGCATGCAGAATCTATACAACAAACTGTGCAAACTCGAATGACTAATTGATTTTCGGTTTCGTAATGAAGCCTTTCAAGCGCGTTGCTATATTCTGAGACGTGAATGGTAGATGAAGCGTCTGAAGAAAGCCATGATGCGAAGTAACGTTCCGTCTGAACGATGAACATCACGCAAGTAGGGCTAAAACTCTTCACAGTAGGGGTAAAAGTCTCATAGATGTGTTCTTAGTTTCGACATAATTCCAATTGGTGGGTTGAAGGTAATCTAGGATTTGTGAAGGCCGCAAAGGTCTTTCAGTGATTAGGTGTACTGCGAAGCTAACCAAGTAGTACTTGCGAGTCGGTTCATTTAGTACATTTGAAGGCTTTCTCATAATCGTTGCTAAACCCGTAATTAGTAGATTACTGCGATTAGTCCAATAATTATTCATCACAAACTATCTCGATAAAAGACCCATCTTTGAGCTACTTCTTTTGAGGTCGCTTTATCCCACGATTCGTCGAGTACTCACAATTTTTGGTGTATGATTTTGGCGATAATTGTGGTAGGACATTTGGATCATAAATATCTTTGGGACTTGCGACAATACGGTTTGTTTAGTTTGTGCATGAGCATTTGATGTCGAATGTCGAATCCGTAACAAGTGTTTTAACTGAATCGACACAATTTAACAATTTCAGTTGAACCTGAGGCTCGCTAAATTCGATTGGTTTACTCATGGAGAAGCATTTGATTGTTCAAGGAATACTTGCGCAGTTCAAAGCCACCACATCAAAGCAGCTCAACCAGATGCTATATCAATTCCTGGCCTACGCCTAGTATTCTTGACCTATGTCTAGATCAGTGGTTCTTAACAGGGGGCCGCGGTCCTCATGAGTTCTAAGAAGTTTGCAGGGGGGGGGGGCGTCAAAGTTTGCAAAATTTCCTTCAGAAATAAAATAAAAGTAAATCAAAAACCATAAGTAATAATTTTACTAAAATTAATTAAAATTATTCTTTTATAAAGCTTCGATTTCAGGAACCGCATAAATTCCTGTGGCATTTAATAGAGAAAGTGGGCTGGTAACACTACATAACACTACATATGCTTCCTTTTTATACCAAATAGCGTCGTATTTGTTCGGCTATTTCCAGTTTTGACCACTCATTTGCATTGTTTTAATGTAATACTGTGGGCAAAAAATAGTAAGACTTTGTTCATAATTTTAAAATTCTTTATTTATTTCTCCAAATCTATTTTGTTCCCGACAAAGTAATCCTCCTCCCCCCCCCCCCCCCCCCCTCAATACACTTATACCAACGTTTTTTTCCAATCCTCGAAACAGTTGTTAAAGTCAATTTCCGGAATAGCCTCCAATGCGCGTAGCGATTCACGTTTAATGTCTTCAATTGACTCAAAACGATTTCCCCGGAGTGGTCGTTTGAGTTTGCTGAACAGCCAGAAGTCACACGGAGCTAAATCAGGTGAATACGGTGGTTCTGGAACGATATTGGTAGAATTGTTTGCGAAAAAATCACATAAAACCACTGCAGTATGAGAAGGTGCATTATCGTGGTGCAAAAACCAAAAGTTGTCGACCCATGAATCCGGCCTTTTTTACGAATAGCTTCGCGCAAATGACGCATAAAACTCAAATAGTATTCCTTGTTGACAGTTTGGCCGGTCGCAAGGAATTGGGAGTGCACTACACCTCGATAATTGAAGAAAACTGTCAGCATCACCTTGATTTTTGACTTGCTTTGACGTTTTTTTTCGGCTTCGGATCACCTTTGGCACGATATTCGGCCGATTGATCGTCTGTTTACGAGTCGTAAGCATAGACCCAAGACTCATCGCCAGTTATAATACGTTTCACGACATCCTGGCATGGCATGCAAGCATGTCATGAAAGCATTGTTTCACAGACGTCAACACGACGCTGTTTTTCTAAAAAATTGAGTGATTTTGGAACCAATCGTGCTTTCACTTTTCTTAGGCCTAAATGATCTTTCAGAATGGTTTTCACTGATCCTTCCGATATTTCAACGATGCCAGTAAGGTCTCTGACTGTTAATCGTCGATTCTCGAGCACCAACTCCTTGATTTTATTAACGTGTTGATCATCAGTTTATGTTCTCTTTGAACAATTTGTACCAATCAAAAACACTTGTTCGCAACATACAATTATCACCGAAGGCCTTTTGCAACATTCTGAACGTTTGGCACCACAATGATACCGCACATAAAATTTAATGGAACTTCTTTGTTGAATAATTTCAATCATTGTAAAAATCGCCGAATGCACTTTTTGTACTTCAGAAAGACATGCGTATACTAAACACTAACGATTGTTTTGATGTGACATTTGGCACAGATGTCACTGACAGTCATACCAACATAGAATAAAAAAATATACTTTGAGGAATGGTTTTCCGCGCGAAAATTAAATTAAAAAGTCTTACTACTTTTTGCCAACATTAGGTTCATTTTCTTTTACTTCCAGTACAGACCCAGGGAAATACTCTCATTCGTATGCAACTATGATATAATCGCCGGGGGCCCTATTTGGGAATTCGTTTCGAGTAACAGTTCGATTCGAACGACAAATTCGTTTCGAATATGATTTGGTATTTGTGAATTCGATCGTTTAATCGTTTTTTTTGCTTGATTGGAGAGTATACGAATGTGATTTTTTTTTGAGATTTATAAAAAAGGATAGAATTGCGTTATATTTTTCCGATGACAGTGGTAGTGAAGATAATATTGTTTCACCACACTTCCGATATAGATTACTTCGAGACAAATCAAACATTTACCCACCACACGCCCACAATGCTTTCATTCCACGGGACATGGCAGCCGACATTTCCATGTGCACTTCCCTTCCGATGTTCAATATCGGCTTCATTTGTCAAGCTGTCACCGCCTCCTTCTAATCTCGAAACTTGGATGGAGGTTATGGGGCAATCGGTTGTGGGGGTCAGTTTCTATTAAATTATATTAATTTTGTTTATTAAATTTTGTCTATAAAATAATTTTTTTCCTGCTTACATATTATAAGTTTATGTCTTTTCAATTCGGTTGCGTCAACAAAACTAACAACGAACTACAATTCGTACATGAACGTATAAAAATTGGTCGAAAACGGATTGGCAAATAAGGGAAATTTATTTTCGTTTCAACCATTAGTTTTCGTTTCCATGGTATTCGTTTTCGTTGAATAATTATACGTTTTCGAATTTACAAATACCG
Source organism: Nephrotoma appendiculata (assembly GCA_947310385.1). Lineage (NCBI taxonomy): Eukaryota > Metazoa > Arthropoda > Insecta > Diptera > Tipulidae > Nephrotoma > Nephrotoma appendiculata. Next base: position 132,649,194 of record OX371225.1, on the reverse strand, counting down.
ATTATTCGAAAACGTCGTTCGTTGGTTCGAATTCGAATTTCCAAATAGGGCTGCAGGACATGTTTTTTGTTAATTTCTTTTACACTCGATCTGCCATCTGTTTGAAAATTATTTTAATGTTCTTGGTTGAAATTTGGTTTTATAAATTGTTCGTTCTTTTCTCTTTTGCTTCTTTCAGTTTTTTCTTTTCCTCTCTCTTGGCCCGCGCCAATTTTTCAGATACTGCCTTTTGTTTATCCATTTCAATTCTCGTTAAGTGTTCAAAATATTTGTTTGATGTAATTGTATCAGGAGTAGTTTTTCTTTTGACAATTTCCTTCTTTTCAGTTAGACCCTCCGGATAATAAAAAGATTGTTTGATTGGGGGTGGGAAAATCCTCTTTAAACGACAAATAAGAGCAACATTTTTAATTGGTGTACTCATAACTACTGCACTGGATGTAATTTGGGATTCCGGAACATTGTTCAAAACAAATTCTTTGTAGACGTACCGAGCCATCATTGTCCACAATGCAATTCAATACTTGATTTTCTGGCCATAAATTTACGTTTAGCGTTGTTTCATTGTCAATCAATGGTTGAATTTTGCTTGTGTCTCTGCCTATAAAATCTATTTCTTTTTTTCAAATTTCGCCAAAATAAAAAGAGATTTTCATCTTTTATATCACCAGCCCACACATCACGACTTTCCTGATGATGATGATTAAGAGTATTTTATTCAAAGTATTGCCCATTATTAGTTATACATTTTTCCCATTTTTGTGGCAATGCGTGGATGGCACGCCAAAAAAACGGTTCTTCTTCTTAGGCAAACCATAGTTATCGAGCCATTTTCGTACATTTTCGTAGAAAGTAAAGTGCTCCTCAACAAACCCGTGCCCCATCGATGCAAATAAGTGATAATCGGACAGAGACAAGTATGGCAAGTAAGCCGCATGTGAAAGCATTTCCCAATTAAGAGATTCCAACGTTTCCATGAACGGTTTTGTTTTGTGTGATGGTGCATTATTATGAAGCAAAATAACTTTGTGTTGTCTTTTATTATATTCTGGTTGTTTTTTCCCAACAATTAATTCAAATTGATCATTTGTTGTTGGTAGCTCTCAATATTTACGGTTTCGAGAGATTTTAGCAGCTCAAAATAAATCACACTCTTCTGATCCCACCATATACAGGGCATTGTCTTCCGTTCAAAGCGATTTGGTCTTGCAGTCGATGTCGATGGTTGTTCTGGATCAACCTAAGACATTTTGCACTTTGGATTCTCAAAATAGATCTATTTTTCATCGCTAGTCAAAATTCGATTTAGAAATAACTTTCTTTTGGATCTGGCAGATAACATTTCGCAAGTGGTTTTTCTATTTTCCTTTTGCCTTTCATTCAGTTTATGAGGAACCCATTTTCCCAGCTTTTGGATCTTTGGAATGGCTTTTAAACGTATGGAGTCGGCTTCTCGTGATACATTTAATTGATCCGCAAGTTGTTTTTGCGTTTGAGTGTCATCCTCATCCAACAATATACGTCCTTCGTTGCTCACGTAAAAATCACCACTTTTTAATTTATTAAACCAAGATCAAGCTAATCGTAAGTTTTGACAAGCATTCTATGTGATTCTGCAGCAGTTTTCTTCAAATGATAAAAAAAATCAATGATGTCCCCAAATCGTAGTATGTTAAAAGAAAACAACGGGACCAATAACGTGGTTTATCGAAAGGTACACAGACAGGTGGCGCAATTTATTGGTAAATTCCGGTTTCATATTTCCACACCTAGTATTATAGATAATTTAACAAATATATTATTATTATTATTATTATTATTATCAAAAAAATGGGGGGCCACAAAATAATTATGAATTATTTGGTGGGTCGCGAGTAAATGAGTTTAAGAACCACTGGTCTAGATTTTTAGCCTATGTCCAGGATTCTTGGCCTATGTCTAGGATTCTTGGTCTATGTCTAGGATCCTTGACCATTGTCTATTCTTGGAATATACCTTCGTATATGATTCTTGGCCCATGTCTAGGATTCTTAGTCTATACCTAGGATTCTTGGTCTACTATATATCTAGGATTCTTGGTCTATGTCTAGGATTATTGACATATATCTAGAATTTTTGGTCTATAGTTAGGATTCTTGGCATATGTCTTAGATTATTGGTCTATGTCTTGGATTCTTGACCTATGTCTTGGATTCTTGATCTATATCTAGGATTCTTAGCCTAAACCTAGGCTTCTTGGCCATGGTGTAAGATTCTTATGTCTTGGATTGATGGTATATGTCTAGGATTCTTGGCCTATAACTAGGATTCTTGGCCTATGTCTAGAATTCATGGCCTATTTCTAGGATTCTTGGCATATACCTAGAATTCTTAGCCTATAGAGGATTTCTGAAATGTATCTAGGATTCTTGGCCTATATTAACGATTCTTGGCCTATGTCTAGGATTCTTCATCTATATCTAGAATTTTTAGCCTATGCTTAGAATTCTTGGCCAATGTCTTGAATTCTTGTTATATGTCTAGGATTTTTTACCCATGCCTAGGAATCTTCACCTAAACCTGAGATTCTTGGTCTATGCCTTGGATTCTTGGCCTATACCTTGGATTCTTGGCCTATGCCTTGGATTCCTGGCATATACCTAGGATTCTTGATCTATGTCCTGGATTCTTGGTATATTTCTAGGATTCTTGGCCTATGTCTACAATTTTTGGCCAATGCGTCGGATTCTTAGCCAATACCTAGGATTCTAGGTCTAGGCCTAGGATTCTTCGCTTATGTCTTGGCCTATGCCTAGCATTCTTGGCCTATGTCTAGGATTCTCAGACTATGCCTATGATTCTTGGCCCATATCTAGAAGTCTTGCCCTTTGCCTAGTATTCCTGGCCTATACCTAGGATTCTTGGCCTTATTAGTTTATGCTTAGGATTCTTGACCTATGTTCCTTCAAGGCGAAGATCAAATGATGTCGATTTCGTATATTTTTCATTAAGATCGGCAGAATAAATACATTTGGAAACCATGCCGAGGAAAACGTCGCGACAGCGGATTGGTTGGTAGTGAAGAGAATTTTTTGGTATTTAAAGGGAGCTGCTAGTCAAAATTAGAGTTCTCTAAATTAACAACTTCTAATACATCTCTGACCTTAAAGCGCTCGAACAAGAGCTTTTGACGAATCCACTGTACGTGTACGGTGTACATAAATCTTATTTTGTATGAAATTGGTTTCTAATGAAAAATTAGAAAAAACATTAGTCTTGTCCGATTGCACCTCAATTAATACTGTCCGCATAATCGATTTGTGCGTTGAAGTCCAAAACCATCTTTCTACTGAGTTGGGCAATTTTGTTTAGAACACTTTCGATGTGGTCGTAGCAAGAGTTTCTTTGACATAATTTGATTTTTCCTCCGTTAGTGCATGCACGTTTGCAAATGAGATGTTGAAGTGACGCGTGTGCAATCTGGTTACGCAAATCCGAAAAATCTAAATTGTAGACCTTATTGCTTGTCCAATGTGGTTTAGTTAAACATTTTAATTAAAATTCTGGTGTGATTTGATAATTGCCATCAGCGAATGACTATGGCAAACTTTCCATAAATTTAGTTAGGCGGAATTTGTACAAAGCATTAGCCTACCCTTGTTATGGTGTAGTTACTGGTGCCAGCCGCGAGATGGCGGCACAAGCTTTTCAAGTTGCATACAGGGATGGCATAGGAGACGAGCCCGGCGGTGGCGCCTCTGCCTGCACTTTAACCCGGGTCATCAACTAAACATGTTGGTATAAAATTTAGTTTGACAGTTATGAAATTAGCCAAATTTAAAAATAATTTTAAATGATTAAATAGGAAAATATGAACTTTTATTAGAACATAAGCAATAGTTTTAGTATAATGTGACCCAAGGGGACGTAATTTTTGTTGCGATGTAAAATGCTGCAAGGTGGACTAAAATCAGCCACTATTTAGGTCAGTCCACTACATTTTTAGCTCAGGACGCGTCAAACAATGTCTGCCAAATGTCCGCCTCTTTTGGCTTTGCACATGCGGGCTTTTTTGATTACATTTTTCATCAATTGGGGAGTTAGGTGGTAGGAGGAGTACGTCATTTCTATACAAAATCATGGGTTTACATTAAAAATCATAAAATTTTGCGAATTTCTAACAGAGACAGTAGTTTTCGACATAGTCTACATTCTCCACATTGTTCACGTCATTTTGTATTGCCTACATACAATCGATACACATGTAGAATGTTAATTACCTACGTGGTGTACACAAAATGGCACAACACTGTACTGAGCCGACCAAATGCCCAATCCTACACCATTGCTTTATTGAGGTATTTATCTAAGTCGAAATTTCGCTAGAATGGTAATTTTATAAATTATTTACGAACTGTCAATTGTAATTGCAACGTTAATCAATATTCGAGTAAACTGAAATTTTTATTATTTTTTTTTTTTTTTGAAAGGAATACTCACAGGCACTTTGAATAGGAAAAGCATGTGATTATAGTCATTAAATATTAATATTCCTACCCAAACATACTGAAAATTTTCTAAATAATTTACATATTTTATTCGTTTGGTTTTTATTTATAAAATTTATAAAAAAAAAAGTTTTTTTATTCAAATCATAACATTAATTTTTCCAGAATTTAATTCCCTCAGGGAAACGAAATTTACTTGTGCTTCTTGTATATGATATTCTAACCGTTGAATCCAATGTATATATGTACATACCATACCGATATTATTGTATATGTATATTGCATGTGTTTACAATATAAATTTAAAATCCAGCTTACGAAAAATCCCGTACCTACATAATATAGAGAATTAAGCTCAACAAATTATTTACACTACCCCATATATACATAATAGTATTTAATATTGGGTATGTGTATATATGTATGTGTAAACAGAAGCATCATAAAGTGAAAAAGCCACACTGTAAAAACATGATCAACATAATATTATAGTAAATATATCGTGGTAAAAAACAGGGTGCAAAATAAAACAGAAAGCTCATTTTCCGGTGAGAATTTCAACTTCCTGGTTTTTTTGTGAATTTGTTTTTTTTTCAGTCAGTTTACGTCATAATCAAACATAAATTTATATGTTTAGCCAAAATGAACATAAAATAAAATAATAATGTTTAAACCCACATAGGATGTTTTTATTTTATTGTTATTTTTTTTTTGTTGCTCTCCCGATTTTTCTTGGCTGTTTTTTTATGATAACCAAATGTTTAGTGCTCTAATTTTGAGATATATGTTAACGCATATATGTTGTACATAATATACATACACATTATATCGATTTTCGTAAACAGCTTTAAGCTATACGTACGATTTGTATGTGTCTTATTTAATTTATTTTAATGGTCGTAAGATAAGATGTATGTGAATTGATTATTTTTGTATATGGATTATGTGCGTTCAGGTAAATGAATCAATATTTCAGTTCATCAAAGCCAACACACACACGAGCAGTAAATAATACGCACATAAATTTATGACCAGAAGCTGTTTTTGGTATAAAAATATATAAATAAATAAAAAAAGGCGGCATTATTTATGAACCTACCATTTTTTGGACTAAACCAAACAAAAAAAAATCCGCATAAATTTTATTTTACATTGCAGTGCTATCACCAACCGAAATATACATAAATTTAATATTTTGATTATGTGTAGTTGACTACTAATTAAAAGTGTACCGTATGCGTATATAAATTTAATACCCGATATGGAAATGCTATATATCACCAATAACGGACGAATTTCGTACATGAAGGGGTGATTAGAATTTTCATGGTACATTTTAACAAGTTTATTAAATTTAATATAGACTTATGCTAAATACGTTGCCTGAACATAATTATGCTCCCAAAACGATTTATGAATTCCCATTTATAATATATTATGTTATAATATTATGTAAGCGGGAGATAATTAAATCTTTTGAATTCGAGCTGAGGGGATTATTGAATGATTATCTGTATAAAATATCTCTTTATTGATTTCTTGCTACTGCTTCACACTTTTATTTTGCTTTACGTAAAATAATTTATTCAAATTTATGTAAGCCGGTATAATCTGAGCTCGAGATACACATAATAATATAAATGAAGACGAAAATCGATTAAAGCATCTTATTAAATTGGATCTGATCTAAATCGTATATTTGTATATACTATGTGCGGTATTATGTGTATATTGTATGTGATTGACCCATTAAATGTTGTTTAGAGTTGTTGAAGTCAATTCTTGTTGTGTACTTTTGAGATTTTATGTTTGACCTAATTTATTATAAGATAAGTAACTTTAGACTACACATATTATATCTTAAATTTTATGGTAATTTATACTAAGATAATTAGAATCTTTATTGACACCACACTATTTTGTTAAAAATATATGGTTTATTTATGGGGTTACGTTAAGATTTGTAGACGGAACCTAATAAAAAAGTGTATAGGTTACAAATCTTGGCTGAAAAAGATCATCAGAAATATACTGGGTGATTTTTTTAAGCTGAAACTTTCAAATATCTCGGAAAATAAGCACTCTACGAAAAAAAATGTCCATTATCAAAATTTAATCATTCCGGGGTGACATATTTTAGTCCTAAAATTAGTACCCCTCCTCCTTTTTTGTAGGTCGGGCGGGGTTAACTTTGAAATTAAGATAGGAACCACTATTTTTATTATAGTTTCCGATTATACGGCTTAAAGTACGTAGGACTTCTATGAAACATTTTTTTTCGATTCATGATAGATGTCTCTCTAATAACGATGTTAAAGTTACATATGCATACTATTCTACAATACGCCTTAAACAAGTTGTATTTCATTAGAAAACAAAATAAAAAAATTAAATCGTAGAATCCGAATTTGCAATAAAAAATAGGAGTTCCTATTTTAATTCCAAAGTTAACCCCCGGCCGACCTACACAAAGGAGAGGAGGGGTACTAATTTTAGCACTAATGTATATCCCCTCCGGAATGATTAAATTTTGATAATGGACATTTTTTTTCATAGAGTGCTTATTTTCCAAGATATTTGAAAAATTTAGCTTAAAAAAATCACCCAGTATATTAGAGCAGGTATTGGGCTTAAACAAAAACAATTCTATATACAGTCAGTATAGTTAAATGTCAAAATCTTCACGGAAATTAGAAAATTTGTCAAAATAATTCTATGGCAGCTAATCTATTTCTTCCTAAAATATGATTCGCTATCGATTAAATCGGGTATATTGGCCAAATATACGAATTCAGTTTCATCGCCACTCATGGTTGGCATGAGGCTCACGTGATCATGTGCTCACTATAACAATACATTTTGTTGTACAATTGCGTTCTTTTATACTCAATGAAAATATAATTTGCTGGCTGAAACCATCGATGAACTCTGTTTTACCAGATGTTCATTACCTTTTCACAACTTGTTCCTGATTACCATATACCTCTAGAGCAATGCTTCTTAACAGGGGGGCCGTGGTCCCTTAGAGGTCCGTAAGAAGTTTGCCGGGAGCCGCCAAAGTTTGTAAAATTTCCTTCAGAATATATGCCTTTTTCGTGGTTTTCGGGAGTGCTAATTAGGAATACGACATCCGTTTTAAGATTCGAGATGGCGAAATTTTGTTCTGTGCGAGGCGAGATGGGCGTGGTACAATTTTTAGTATCTCCTACTAATATCTACGCATATAATGGGTCTCATCTTCGGGGTTTCCGGGGTACAGCTTACGGTACTGACTTGGTTTTTACAAGTCATGATGAAGGGAGGGGGGCGACCGTGTTAATTTGGTACATAACTATTATCTACGCCGATAATGCCGATATGAGTATCATTTTCGGGGTTTTTACGGTACTGATTAAATTGCCAACTTTTGTTTCTCGAATTCGAGATGAGAAACGGTGTCAATTTCAAAGGTACTGATTACATTACTCACCTTTGGTTTTTCGCAAAGTGTGGTGGAGGCGGCGGTATCAATTTTGGTACCTACCTACTATTTACGCAAATAATTCTGACATGGATGTCATTTTCAGGATACTAATTCATAGCTGACTTTTGTTTTTCGCAAGTTGAGATGGTGGATTTTGATACCTAATTATACTAATTGCGCCTATAATGTGGATTTGGATGTCATTTCCGGCATATAAATCAATTGATTGTGTTATAGATCAGTTGTATGTTATGTTTTTCACGAGAGTAAGTTTGGAAAAGGGTTTATATAAAATTAGTGGAATGCTTGAATAATAGAGGTCCATCCCATGGATCAAGCGGTCCTTTCTTATAAGTCCCTAAGCCATTCGTCCAATCGAATTCTAATTTAGTATAGGTATTTTGTATCAAATTCAGCAGGTTTTCGTAGTATTTTTAGGGGGATTGGCCTAAGTGCTCCAGAAAATGTTTTCCCAAAAATGTCTGTTTGTTCCGAAAGGGTGTTTGAGCCGCTCACCCTATCGTCATGACATTTTTATCATGAATAAGTTGCATGTACAGGATGGTGAAAGGGATTATATAAAATTAAAGAAATGCTTGATTCCGAGGGGTCCGTCCCCTGGATTAATAAACCGTCCTAAGTGTTAACACTATTTACCCAACCAGATACAAACTTTTCATAGTGAATTTATATTAAAATGAGCAGGTTTTCTTAATATTTATGAAAAAGTAAGCCCCCTGAATCCAGGTGTACCTGAATCGCCTGAAATGTGTTGATTGATTTATAAACATACCGACTATCAATATTAAAATGAAATCGTTAAGTGCAATCCAATTGAATACGATGGAAGGCGATATGATACATTTGAATACGATATTCCGGCCCGACCCGATCAAACAGAGCCCATCGTCATTTAAATGAGTAGTATTGTGATAACCAAGGCACAATCAATGGTGTGTACCATGCTTTAACGTTTAAAATAATTTGATACTCAAGTTAAAACAGATTTTATTTTGATTAATTTTAAAAATTTATTATTCTGTTTGCTAAAACAGAAAATTTATTTACTCTGGATTTTGTTATGCAAATAATTACAGATATGTTTATCAAAATTTTGTTTACCAACAACACAAAAAATCAAAACAATATGCTATTCTATTTTGGAAATATGGAGAGCGACAGCTCAATCACCAACCGCAGTCATCCAAAAAACGAAAATCTTATTTTGTTGAAAAAGTATTTTTTTATTAATTTTTAAATAAAATTAAAGTATTGATGGGCTCGAAGTCACACAAAGCATTGCTGTGCCTGTCAAATCAATTATGTTAGCCAAACGGCATCACGAACTTCAGTGCCAGTTCATACGACGAATAAAAATATTGAATTTTTCTATCACAGATTTTTTTTTCAATTTTTTTCATCTTTTTTGTATTGGAAGAGGCATGTTTGTTGTATAATTCAGGTGATGTAATTGGTTAAAACGATGGGATAGAAAAATCCGAGATTTTATCCGTTGTATAAACTCGCTGTCAGAAACAGACAAGCAACGGGAAGCAAGACAATGGATAATTTATGAATTACAGAATTACATTCACTACCCGAATCATTATCAACGTTGGTATCAGGTGGTATAGTCTAATCGAAACATTTGTTGGTAAATATAAGAAACTACAATTCGTGTTTCCAAATTTCATTGTTCGATGCAACAAATATCGTGCGCAAGAATTACATGCCAACATTCAAGGAATTTGCAATGACAAATTTATCACAACTACCACTGCCGAACGAAAATTACAAATTTGTTCAAATCTGTTTTAAACTAGAAATTGTCGTACTCTACAAACTTTATTCGATCAACACAAAGAATTAATTCGATTGGTTAGAACTGCCTTTGAACAAATGCCAGCTGATGACTACAAAGCTCTAGTTAGAGAAGAGAAATCACTTTATATGTTTGCAAAGACGCTTTTTTACTCTAAAGTATCAAATGTACTAAACACATGGAATGCGTCACCGCAAATGTTATAACGTCGCAAACACAGTAAAGCAGTTGATTGAGATCCCCCCCATTCTTCTCAAAAACGATGTGGGGGCACTTCTCAACCACAGCAAAAACGATTCCCACCCAATCGTGTCAAACGGGTAAAATGATGCAATCACTATCAAAGCACTGATTCAATTCAGAATGACTGGGCCGAGTGGATCTGCAAACGACATTTTCGATTGTGATTAGCAATAAGAAAGATATTTTCAAGTCAAAGAATTGGGTACATTTGTTCCAACTAATATACAGTACTTGGTTTCAGAACAACGCTTAGCGTAGTTTGGAATTATGCATGTTATTACAAGCCAAAGTGACGGACTGAATTTCCTAGATGTGCCCGGAGTCACAAGCAGTACTTTTCTCATTTCGTTAATTTTGGCGACTATAGAATAACGAAAAGATATTGCACCCATAAACGCATAATCTAGAATATACTTTTTTGAATGGTGGTCGAATAGCACATTTAGCGATGAAACTGCCATCGTCACACAAAAAAGCATTGTAGGCGCTTCATGAAACACTGAAACATTTGAGAGGAAATTATCAATTTAATTATCTGATGTTTATGACGATACGTATACAACTACAACTTAATGCATCCACAACGTTTCGCAAAACAATTGTTGGATATTGAAAACGATAAAATAGCAATTAACAAATCCACAAAATGTATCACATTGCTAACAAACTTCTGTAAACTGACAGCAACCACAGATGAATTAATTTACAAAATGTTCCTAAATATCGCACAGAATTTTCGAAAATCATGTTTTACTCAGTGCACATGCTAAGTTAGCAGCCTGAAAATTGGCGTGCCTATCATTCTTCTCTTATATATCTATCTACCACGACTCTGCTACCGTACCAGGCTTTTAGTAAAAAGACGACGAACAGTATCGTCAAAGCTACAATTTCAAGTGAAAGATTTAAGCCAGAAGAAATACTGGTGCCAGGAATCGCAATGATTCGGACAGATGTGCCATATGAATTAAAAAGTTTGCAGTTTCCGGTACGAATCGGATTTGCAACCATCAATAAAGCACAAGCACAATCGCTACAAATGTGTAAACTAAATTTGGAAAATCCATTCTTCTCACATGGACAACTGTATGTATGGCATCCTCACGTGTCGGAAAGCCGTCTGATTTATTTGTTGTACATACCTGACGGAAACACAAAAAATATTTTGTATCCAAAAGAACTTCAATAAACAGAATTATAAAAAACCCCACGCGAACGAAGTCGCGGACAACAGCAGCTAGGATTATATAAAAAAAATAAATTTATTATAGATAATTTAACAAATATAAATTATTATTAAAAAAATGGGGACCACAAAAAAAATATGAATTATTTGGTGGGCCGCGACTACAAAAACGTTAAGAACCACTGCTCTAGAGTATGAGGCCAATTTGAACAATTGTTTCGACTCACAGCGGTACATACAATATGACCGAACTCTCGGTGTTAGTTCAGCCTCTGCTTGAACTAGAATATTCTTTCCTTTTATTCCGAGCGGACCACTGATGGGGGCTAATACCGGAATAAACTTAGTAAAAGAATGTGAGTAAGGTTTTTGAGTACTAACTTTTTTATTCATTGAATATCTACTTATATACAAAATTTTTATACCTAAAAGTGCAAAGAGCGCATTTTTATTACACGTATTATAACAATTGTATTTTGTGTATTTTGTGTTATATATAAGTGCCAATGTAGCACAAAAATATGTTAATGCACATTTATCAATTTTAATATAGAAATTTCTGTATACTTTTGTTTTATGTGTTTAAACAACCTGGGGCGCCCTCGAAGTTCTTGGGGCTGGAATGGGAGATGCTGTTGGTAAAGCTCCACGACAGGCCGGGTGCCTCTTTTTCTGTCTGTTCTTGAAATATTTAATGGCAATTGCAGTTGCAATGATTATTCCGCTCCAAAATAAAATATGAGTTAATACGTAGTGATGAACATGATGTGTATTATTCCTTTCGTGAATATATTGATTTTCCTTCAGTAGTTTTATGTCGTGCTCTAGCTTGCTGGTATCCACAGTTAAGTTAATATAATCTTCCTCCACCCGATGAGTATAGTTGTTTCTTATCGTTTGCCAATTCGGGGTTGAACTTAGCTTGCTCGAGTTGTTGTGCCTTACGAAAACGGGCGTATTGATTTCTCCTTTTATCTCACTATTAACTTTATCGGCAGCAATTAGATACTGGCTTGAATCTCGTAACATGCATCCATCATCTAATGTTAAGATACCTGACCCACTAAACCGTGTCGTTATGACAGATGATCCACAAATTGCATCCTTGTTTGTTTCTTCAACGACAATAAATAACCATTGATTTGTGTCATGTAACTTTATCCAGTGATTGGTTGCATTCATTGTTTGTATTTTACATAATCCTTGTAGATTTGTGGTATGACGAAGGATCGCCATTTCACAAGCATGTTCCGTAGATGCTGCATTGTAAACTTGTGACACCTTGCACAGGAAATGTTTAAATTTGACCTCTTGACAATCATTTAATTTCTCTTTGGTAAATGATGCGAAGTGTTCTCGATGTTCATCCACAGCAATATAATTTACACTTGTTTCAATATATGCTTGGGACTCGTTGTAATAGATATTTGGAAATGGAATAACCGAGAAGAGTGTGTAGCTCCATGAATATATTAATGGAATAGTTGCTCGTATTATTGGTAATCCTGAGTTATTCGTGTTTGTAATTTCATGGTTTTGTAAATGTGCTCTAAATTGTCGGCTGTGTGATCATTAAGCACAGTTATTGACGGAGGTAGATATTTTCGTATCTTAGATAGTTCTTGTTCTAGTTGCGATGGCGTCAGCAGAGTGGGATGTAAGACGTTTTGTTGAGCATTATGCACTAAGTCCAACAAACTTTCCTGTGTTTCTTTGATGTTATTTAATATTAGAGTTATTTCGAGAGTTGTTGTAAATATTGCTCGTACTTTTTCCTCAATGGAAGCATATTCCTTCAGAAGATCTATTTCTATTTGCAGTCGGTTCTGATTTTCCCTGAAATTGTTTAACGACAACAATGTCAGGTTCGTGTTATGTTTTGAATAACTTGATGGTGTTATCAATGATGCTGGTTTGATTGCTAAGAAGATCTAATAGATGCCGCTCGTTTTCATCAATCGTCTCAAAATGGTTTTCATATTGAAATGCTTCCCGTTGAGTTAGTATTCCGAAAATATCTCCAAGCAGGATCCCCGTAGTATCTCCAATTCCCCTCTTTTGGCGGTGTCTCTCCTTATTACTGGACATTAAGAAGTCATTGTTCTTTCGTACAATCTCTAGTTGCCAATCCAATTGGTGAAGTATCAAGGCACAATTAATGCCTGGTGTTGTTTTACAGGCTTCCGCTAGTTCCTTATGAATCACATTTATTTGTTTTATTCCTTCCCAATAGTTAGTCAATTGGTAACGGATTATTAAATTCCATTCTTTTGCAATTACTTCTACGTGGCCGATGTTTTCCAGATAAACCCCAATTGGCTGGTTAAATTGTTGAATGTGTACCTTGTCAGTTGCATTGGTGAGGTGTCCTCGTGAAATGAGCATTACAAACATAATAGCCTTAATTAATGCCACAAACCTCATTGGTTTCACTTTCCTTACTGATTGCGTTCTATTGTTTGTCATGTTGTTCATGACAGAACTCAATCCACAATGGTTGGCTTTCACGCTTCTTGTCACTCTTCTGGCCGTTGTTATATTTTCCTCCATATCAAATTGATTCTCGTTTCCTTTTTTAAATTCAGCAGCATTGATCTTCACTGTTCTTGGTATTATTAAGTTTTTGCATTTTTCAATGAACCTCTGCGTATAAGCTATAACTCTAATTAATTTTCGATATTCCGATATTCTCGAAAATAGTTGTAGAAATGGGTGCTCTATTTTCACGTTTAGTGATATTATCTGTTTCAATTCCGATTTCGTGTCAGACACAATATCTTCAGGCCACCTTCCTTTATTTAAGCGTAAGAATGTTGGTCCATTCCACCAAATTTCGCAACCTTTAAGTCTCCCTGGTGTAATTCCTCTTGAGGCGACGTCGGCAGGGTTTTCTTCAGATGGTACGTGACGCCATACAGCTTGAGGAAGCAGTTTTCTCATTGCAGACATTCTATTTGAGACCCATGGTTTATAGTTATTTATATTGCCCTTGATCCAGCTTAACGCGATTGTTGAATCCGTCCAACAATACACTTCTGCATCGGCATATTGTGTTGACTCACGAATATGGTTTACTAGCTTCACTAGTAGTAAAGTTGCATTGAGTTCAAGCCTTGGGATAGTAATTTTATTCGCTATTGGTGCAACTTTGGTTTTGGCCATTATAAGACTTGTTTTCACCTTCTCCTCAATAACTCGGTAATAAACTACCGCAGCCAATGCCCTCTCAGATGCATCCGCAAAACCATGAACTTCAACCTTTTTGCTTTTAATTGTGTTCACCCATCTTGGTATGACGATGGCCTCAATGTTGTTCAATTCATCTTTATATTTTGCCCATCGTTTGTCGATATCTGAGGGCAATTTGTCATCCCAACCAATTCCACTTATCCAAACATCTTGCATTAACAGCTTACTGGTGATTGTAATTGGAGAAAGCCAGCCCATTGGGTCAAAAATCTTTGATGAATCCGACAGCACTGTTCTTTTAGTTGAGATGTTTGAAGTAGAAAGCTGTAAACGTTGCGTGCTGAATTGAAAGTTGTCATCTATTGGATTGTATAAAATGCCCAACGTTTTAATAATGTCATTCAATTTAATGGTGATTGTGCCATTGCTTTGTATTTCTTTTGGAATTTCGGCAAGGATTGATGCATCGTTCGAAGTCCATTTCCGTAGCAAGAATCCTCCTCTTGCCATTATGCCGCTTAATTCATTATAAGCATTGAGAACATCTGCTTTTGTGTCACCTCCGGTTAACATATCGTCTACGTAAAAGTCTTCCTTCAATATTTTAGAAGCAACGGGGTAGCTTTCAGCTTCATCTTGCGCTAATTTGTGCATTGTTCTTATTGCTAGAAAACTAGCTGCCTTGGTTCCATAGGTAACTGTTTTTAAGACAAAATCTTGTATTGCAAGGTTAGAATCTTCTCTCCAAACAATTCTCTGATAGTTTTGCTGCTTTTCATCTATCCAAACTTGTCTAAACATTTTCTCTACGTCTGCCGCTATAACATATCTATGTTCTCTCCATCTTAGAATTAGTTTATCCAAGTCATCTTGAATTTTTGGGCCGTTTAACATTATATCATTTAAACTTAAACCGTTTGTTGTTTTAGTTGATGCATCAAATACGACCCTCAGTTTGGTGGTGCTGCTGTCCTCATTTACTACTCCATGATGTGGGATATAGTAGATTTTGCTGGATTCATTCTTATGACACGTGAGCGTTTTGTTCACTGGTGCCATATGTTTTAATTTCTGATATTCTCTCATGAATTCTACATATCTTTGTTTAAAGTTTACATCTCTAGCGAACCGTCTTTCTAATTGAATTAGTCTGGCAATGGCCGTTTTTCGTGATTCTCCTAGCGTCGGAACATTTTCTTCCAAGGGTAAGTTTACAATATACCTGCCATTGGAATCACGTTGAACGGTTTTTACAAAATGTTCGTCAGCTCTCTCCTCTTCTTCTGTTCGTGTTGTTCCATCAGCTATGCCCTCGTTCTCTATGAGTAACTGTAGTTGTTCACTGATCACTTTTGTTGACACCAAGCTAGTTTTAGTTGCTTGATTATCTGACCTCATGCATCCGATTATTATCCAACCAAGCTCGGTTTCTTGCGCCATGGGTTCTTGTTCATTCCCCTTTATGATGTTGTTCAACATAATTGCTGGATAATAGTCAGCTCCTATTATAATGTCGATTTGATTTGGTTCATTAAATTTTGCATCTGCCAACTTTATGTTTTGTAGATGCTTAAATTCGTTTGTGTTAAATTTAGCTTCTGGCAGGTGATGCGTCAGTTGATCGAACACCATCGCTTCCATTCGAACCGAAAATTTACTGTCAAATCTCGGAGCTACATCGAATTCAATTATGTGTTTACAAACTCCTGCTTTGACTCCACCCATTCCTGATATGGCAATATTTGTTTTCTTCTTCCTTACGTTGAGTAAATTTGCAGCACCTTTTGTGATGAAAGTACCTTGCGAACCCGAGTCGATCAAGGCCCGCAAAGTTATTGGTTCTTGGTTATCCCTTTGTGCTGTAATTAATGCCGTACCAAGCAGAGTTTGAAGTGTCTCTTCATTGTTTAAATTATGAGAGAGCATGTTCAACTTAGTTGGGTTGTTAACGTTATGCATAAGTGTATTATGCTTCCCATTGCAAACATTACATTTCTCGCCACTTTTGCAAGTTGTAGTGCTATGTTTCTCAAAGCAAACTCTACATAATGCTAGGAGTTGGATGAGCTGTGTTCTTTCGTATACGCTTAATGCTTTGAACTTCGCACATTGACTTAGTTTATGATTTCCATCACAGTGTCGACAATTAGTTTTTACAGTATTCTCCTTATTGACGTGTAAGTTCTTAACAATTTTATGCTGCGTTGCACGTACTTCATAAGGTTTGTTGTTTGTGGTAAATTTTTTATGTGTTTCAAGTGAGAGAAACCGTTGTTCCAAAAATTGGAGAAAATCTTTGAGATCCTCGACCTTTCTGGGATCCTTTAACTGCATTTAATACAGTTTGCTGGTTTCGCTATCAACCTTCTTTAGTAATATATGCGTTATGAATAAGTCCCAGGTAGATGTATCGAATCCTAATCCTTTTAATGCATTGAGAACTTCCTTTGTTGTATCATGCAATTCTTTCAGGGCTTCTCCTGATTCCTGGGATAGCTAAGGTAACCGTAAAAAAATGTCTAACTGCTTGTGAGCAAGTAGCCTTTTATTTTCGTACCTATCATTTAGCAGCTGCCATGCTATGTTGTAGTTGTCGTTTGTCGTCTCCAGGTTACTTATTATTTTTGCTGCAGAGCCACCAATACATGTTTTTAAATACGAGATTTTAACTGCGTTCGGTATTTGTTTATTTTCGTGCACAATTTGGCAATACAAATCTCGGAAATTTGACCATTTCGAATAGTCACCATAGAACTTTGGTAACTCTAATTTCGGTAGTCTCATATTACAATGCATCGTTTGTTCTTGATGAAATGATGTGTTGATTTTAGCTTCATCTTTCATGCCTGATAAAACTTCCTGTATTCTTTGTGTTACATCTTTATATGATTTTCTTGCCTTTATGTAATAATCGAAGGTGAAGTAATTTGATTTCCCAATTGCCGCATTTTTAATAGATTTTACGCAAATTTCGTCATGAAGGATTGTAATTTTATTCATTAAAATACGTAACTCCTCGTACGTGCTTTCCAGTGTGGCCTTTGGTGAATGTTCTTCTAGCAATTCTTCAGCACTTGCTATCTCGCTATTCATTCTTCGGATTCTTATTATTTGCAGGTCTAGGATTTCATCTTCTTCAGGAACCTCAGGTTGTCGTTCTCCGGATGAGGATTGTTGATCATTCAGGTGCTTCATCTCATTCAAACAACGTGAACTCTGTTTTTATGATTACGCTAACTTTTTAATCGCACGTGAAATGTTTTTATGATTTCTATTACGCGAACTTTTTAAACGCACGTGAAATCTGTTTTTATGATTTCTATTACGCGAACTTTTTAAACGCACGTGAAATCTGTTTTTATGATTTCGGTTACGCGCACGTGAAATCTGTTTTTATGATTTCTATTACGCGAACTTTTTAAACGCACGTGAAATCTGTTTTTGTGATTTCTATTACGTGTACATACGCGCGCGGCTGTCCTTTATGCACTTTCGATCACTTTTTTTTTTGAATGGTTTGTTCTAACACTTTACTTTTTTAAGCTCGAAGGACCATGTTAGTTCAGCCTCTGCTTGAACTAGAATATTCTTTCCTTTTATTCCGAGCGGACCACTGATGGGGGCTAATACCGGAATAAACTTATATACAAAAATTTTATACCTAATAGTGCAAAGAGCGCATTTTTATTACACGTATTATAACAATTGTATTTTGTGTATTTTGTGTTATATATAAGTGCCAATGTAGCACAAAAATATGTTAATGCACATTTATCAATTTTAATATAGAAATTTCTGTATACTTTTGTTTTATGTGTTTAAACACTCGGTAATATTTTAATGTCGTTAAGCCTATTAGTTTCCCCAATTGTTCGCTACTGTACCATTTTTCCATAATATATCGCAGTTTATTTCTCGTTTCTGTAGAATAAAATTTGTCTTTTTTTCAATTTTTATAGCATTTACCGAACATAAACGTAACGCACGCGAAGCCTGTTTTATATGAAACGCATCGCAAACGTAACGCCTAGCTGAAGCAAAATTGAAATGTATTAGTAATATCTGACATATGCAAATTAAAATGAAGGCGAACTTTAAATATATGAATGTATTGGTAGTAGAAGTTCAAATTTTTTTTTTTTTTATTTATTTATTCATTACAACTGATTTACAAATCATCTAGTAATTTATCTTACATCAATTATATTGTTGTTTGGAGAGTAGTAGCCCTTTGGCTAGTCCCCTTTACATTTTTATTCTACTTTTAGTCGATCCTGATTGGATCTAGTAGATCAAGCGGTTTCATCCTTCGCAACCGTCTTACTGGGTTTGGATCATCCAACATACGACGTGGCTGTCATTGCTTTTGTACCACGGTGCATTTACTATTCCACGTAAAACTTTGCTTTGGAATGACTGGATGATATTGACTTTGTTTTTTTTTTGTGCAGCCCTATAGCTGAATACCGTAAGTCCACAGAGGTTTTAGGGTTTGCCGGTATAGTATTTATTATGTAGAGTTAACTCAGAATTTCTTCCTAACAGCCAATCCATCTTTCTGTACTTTATGTTTAACTCTTCGTTTTTTTCTTTTTCACATGCTATTTCCATTTTAGTTTCACGTGTATCGAGCTCAACTTGTTGTGGTAAAGTTTACGTGAACATATTTTGTTTCATTAGGTTTTATTCGCCACCTCTTCGTCCAGGTACTGATAATTTGGGTAGCTCTTTGCAATTTGCTTGTGGATTCTTCTACGCTATCAGTGGCTGTTTTGATGGCTGTATCATCCGCAAACGTTGCTATGTTAGTCTCCTCGATCGTTGGCAGGTCCGAGGTGTATACAACATATAAAGAACGCTATTTTGTGGTACTCATGCTGATATTTTCTTTATATCCAAAGAAACGCCTGAACATATTTTCTTACAATCAAGTACATCTTCAATTATGTTTGTAATACGGTGTACTGGTTCTATTGTTAAATGGTTTTCTGTGAAGCCAAATTGATGTGGAGGAATAAGATTTCTTCTTCTATTTTTGGTTTGAGTCTCTTTAGAAGGACTTTCTCGAACATTTTTGAAATTATTGGGAGTAAGAAAATCGGCCTATGCGAGTTTTCTCATTAAGTGGTTTGTTTGGTTTAGGTAGGTATCATGATTATTTCTGCGACTTTCTATTCATTTGGAACGTGTTTGTCTGAACACTGTGTTAATTATCTGCAGTAATTTACGTAGACTTTTTTTAGGAATAGCTTTTACTATTTGACTTAAGTCATATCCTGGAGATTTATTTGCATTTAGGTTAAGATTGATTTTTTCTTTTAATTCTTGTAATGTGACAGGAGATATATTGCAATTATCCAATTTATTTACTGGTGGCAGGTTTTTCTCTGCAGTTTGTCTAGGTAGAGGCTGGAACGAGGTAGACCGATGTTCTATCTTCATTTTTTACTGGTGGAATTTGAAGTTTAGGTCGTTTTAAACTTTTTGTCGTATGAATGCCCGAAATATGAAAATTGCGATGCTACCTCAACTGTAATGACGGGTCTCAGACAAGTCTTAATCTTAATGAATTTATCAACAAATAATTCATGAAATGATCGGATTGTGTTTGTCTGTAAATAAATTGAAAAAAAAACAAAAAAAAATCAGTATATGAATCAAGTTAAAGTAGTGATAAATGTTTTACTAGAGCTTTCTCGAATTCTGCACTTTTAATTGTTCCTCCCAAATCGTTAAAATCACAGACTGTGGATGTTGAGATAGAAAGTTCAACTTCCTGGTTTGTTTGGCAAGCTCATTCTTTTATTCCTTCTGATGTTGTTGTTGTTTTGGATGTACCATAATATTTTAGCTACGTTTAGTTGCATTTGGTGTTGTTTATGTGGCGGATGTAGACGCAACATGTCGGCCAGTACTTGTATGATACTTAAAATATTTTTTAATAGATTCTGCATTAGTTTTGCAGCTGAAATCACGGTTTTTAAAATCCCGGTTTGTCAAAATCCATGTTTTTTTAATAAATTCCGGTTTTCAAAATCCCGGTAATTCAAAATCCCGGTTTTATATAAAAAAAATTCCGACTCTTAGGAAATCCCGGTTAGAATTTTATAAATTTGACATGTGGGAAAATGGAACTCAAATGATTTTTTGACAAATTTCAAAAATGAGTTTGCGATACAATTCTAGAAAATGGCTAATTAGAATGAAATTTGGCCATTTATTAACAGATTTTGTTGAAATTCTGATCATGCGATGGAAATGATATTCTTAAATGATTTTTTGATAAAGTTCTAAAATATGGCCATCGCTATGGAACTAGGCCATTTTTTAACGTTGAAATTCGACATGTAAGTCCTAAATGGAATTCAAAAAATGCGTTTTTGATAAAGTTCTGGAATAAGGCGGATAGAGATGAAACCTGGCCATTTGTTAAACGATTATGTCGAAAATCGACATGTGTGATATAAATGGGATTTTAAAATGATGTTTGATAAAGTTCAGGAATATTGTCATTGGGGATGGAACTAGGCCATTTCTTAACCGATTATGTTGAATTTCGTCACGTGCTATGGTAATGTGGTTCTTAAATAATTATGTTTAAATTTGACACGATCTAAATGGGATTATTAAATGATTTTTTGATAAAGCTGTGCGTATCTGGACAAAAAGAGCGATATATTTCAGAACTTAGTCAAAAAATCATTTTAGCATCTTATTTCCATCACACATGTCGAATTTTATCATAATCTGTCAAGAAATAGCCAAGTAATGTCGCTAATGGCCATATATTCTAGAGCTTTAGCAAAAAATCATTTTAGAATCTCATTTAGACCTTACTTGTAGTGTTTTAACATAATCAGTAAAAAAATGGCCAAGTTCCATCCCTATTGACCGTATTCTAGAACTGTATCAAACAATCAGTTTTGAATTCGAACCATTCACTTAGAAAAAAACTAGTAAAACTGCTCCATTATTCCCGACATGTTTTTGAACCCAGCTCTCTCTGAATTTTTTCTAAAGGCCATCGGAGGGCTAGACGGAGGTGGAGGAGCGCCTCTACAATTCGGTATGATATCAAAGGACTGAATGTCGAAGGACCGAATGTCGAAAGCCCGAATGTCGAAAGGCCGAATGTCTCGAACGGCCACATTGTTTCGAAGGGCCAAATGTGTCAAAGGGGTTACTTTTCGTTTTTGCAAATATAATTTTTTTAAATGGTTTTAACAAGGAATATTTCTTAATTTTTTTTTTATAAAATATTAATGAATTTGCTTGATAAAATTGTCTTTTACCAAATTGTATCACTGACTGGATACGTGGAATTTTGATATTGGGCTTCCGCCCCTAAATGTTAAACAATCGTTCAAAAATCATTTATTATTTTATTTACTTTCCATTTTATAAGGACGTTGTTCTCCATTTAAATATATTACGCATTTATAAATGACAAATATAGGCATACCAGTTCCATCTTTAGGGCTCGCAGAAACGTTCTAATAGTCAGCCCAAATTTTCTGACACAACAAGTCGGTAAGTGTAAGAACGGAAAGGAATGAATAATACGACAACCTAAATGTACAAATATTTTTTACTTTAAAATTACACAAGCAACAAGAATTTTTATGGATAGAATATCTAACTATGAAAAATTTGTAAAACACTACAATTTTACGAATAACATAATTTGATAAAAAAAATAAAAGACTTCACTAAATATTCCTTAAAATATTAATTTTAAAAAATTAAAAAAAAACGGCCCTTTCACGGGTGCGGCCTAATTAGACGAAAAAAAAATTATCGATTTATAAAAACGTTAAGTTTTTATTTTTCGTCAAAATTAAAATAATCGAAAATTAAATAAGCGACAAAAATTTCATCGAGAAAAAATTTATATCGAACGAAAATATCGAATAGCTATTCATCGACTTTTTAAATTGAAAAAACCGGGATCGGGGTATTTGCCTGCAAGACAAAATTTGGTTTTGCATTTAATCTTGTTTTTTGATTTCTTACCGTATAAAATATAGTACTAATTTGTCCTCGACTTACGACGGTTCGACTTACGACAATTCGAAGTTACGAGGGCGAAAAAAACACGTTTTTTCGATTTCCTTAACTTTAATTTTTTTTTTTTTTTTTTTTTAAATCAAAATCAGTAAATTTATTTCTATTTAATCATACATATTTGGAGAAGTTAATGTTAATTTTTCATACGTTTTATCATAGTTTACCATTTTTATGTTCGTTTTAAGTTTAAATTCAAAATATGTTAAGTGCTCACTAAGTAAGTAGGTTCAGTTGATTTTTTATAAGTAATAAATACCGTCATTCCTTTAAATTGAATATGGAAAATAAACCTGGGCCGAGTAAAACCATTCACAAGCGGTCGAAGAAACCAAATTAAAACTAATAAAATATCAGGAAAAAGGAAAAACAGTAACTTCAATAGCTCATGATTTTGTATTCAGCCATTCGACGATTTCAACAATTTTATTAAAAATGAATGAAATTCGATCAGCAATCAAAGAATGCACATCAATAAATGTGACAATGATATCCCAGAAAAGAAATGGGCCCATTAACGAAATGGAAAAACTATTGATCATTTGGATGGATGATCTTATTCAGAAGCGCATGTCACTTAGCTTAGCTATAATTAAAGCGAAAGCTCTTAGCCTTTTTGATGATATAAAGAAAGGTAACAGCAGATATGCAGAAAATTCATTTTTTGCAGCAATGGTTGGTTCCAGAATTTTAGGCGTAGGTCTAAATAACATAATGTTAAAATAAATGGAGAAATAGCCAGCGCAGAGGACAAAGCTGCTAAAATATTTATAGAGAATTTAAACCAAAGCTCATGAAGCTCATACTATGCCAGGTTTCAAGGTGTCTAAGGAGCACGTTACTCTTGTAGTAGGTGGTAATGAGGCTGGATATAAATTGAAACCCTAATTAATTCATAATTCGAGAAATCCACGAGCTATGCTAAGTAGTAAACAAGCATATGCTTTCATTGCACTATTTTTCAAATGGTAAAGCGTGGATGACAAGAATAATTTTTGACTAATGGTTCAGAAAATATTTCATACTAGAAACAAAAGCATATTTTGATCGCAAAAAGTTCCGTTCAAGATACTCTTACTGTTGGACAATGCGCCAAGTCACCCACCTGGCATTATAGAGTTGGACGATTACGTAAAAGTGGTTTATTTGCCTCAATTACTCAGCCAATGTATCAAAGTACCATTTCCACTTTGAAGGCATACTGTCTACGAAAAACTTTATCAAATGCTGTTGCAGTGATAGAAAAATATGAAAGTTTGACTTTACTATAATTCTTGAAAAACTACAATGTTTATAGCGCGTTTATTTACATAATTTTCTGGATTAATAATGAATGGTTAAGGTAATTCATACTAAAATGTTTAACATTATTTGGTTATCTGAGCTGAATTTATCACAAGTTATTTAATCCATAAAATAAACATATTCCTCGACTTACGACGGACGTTCTGGAACGGTGGCTTGTCGTAAGTTGAGGACTATAGTCTATCAAAAATTTTTTGGACAGAATCTTGTTTTTTAAAATTTTGTTTTGTGAAGTAATTATTTTAATTATTTTATACCGAAATAATGAATATTTAGTGAAATAGTTTTTCTGGGATCGATATAAAATATTGCCTTTCAAAATGTTGCATTAACAAAATACATATTGCTTTTTTTATTTTACGTCTATGCAAAACCGAACACAATCATATTCTATAAGCCGTACAATATTCGGCTATACACGCGGATAATGTCACTTATTAACTCTTATTTGATAGTATTGGTGTACATTTTTAACTTCTATTTGATAGTATTTGTATACGGCCAATATAAATCAAATATGACGCATTTGTTCTAGATTTCTCTTTTATGTTTTTACAAACAACAAAAAACAAAATAGATTTGAAGATCAGATATGCGTAGCCACGCCTCATTCATGCGTAAAAAGACTAAAACAATAATGAAAAATCGAAATTAAAACAAAATTCGTGATCGAAATGCACTTTTGAATTATATAATAACAAACAAAACACACCTCCTAGTTTTTGTTTTTTCTATTTTTACCTTTAAACATTTTTTTACTTAACTGTATTTCCGAAACATATGCACAACTTCATGTAAATAGAGAATAAAATTTCATGTTCGTATACGCACAATACAATTAAACAGAAGTGAAAAATTACATGCGTGTTGCTACAGTACGGCTTATAGAATATGATTGTGTTCGGTTTTGGTCTATGGCATAACCATCATACTCGCTCCCGAACTCAAAACCAATGAAATTTCGTGAAATGCTTTATGCCCCCGCCTACTAGTTGTTTTAATGCATTCTATGCGATACCATGGTATTTGTGTCGAAGTAACTCCCTCTCGATGTCACGTATACGCAGAGTAATGCCACTATCCCAGTATAACATAGAAACATTAAAAATTCGGTAGCTTTCCAATGTTCTATTTCATTTAAAGTCTTTTTTTTTAATTCATGGCATGTATTTACGAAGAATTTTTAAATTTTGTTTAATTGCAATTAAAGCATTATTCTTTAAAGAATTTTTTTTCTTCGTCTCATTAAAATTAAAAGTAATTATTTTCTCATCACGCCCAATAACACGCAATGCAAATAGTCAATCGAGAAGTCATCATCCGATTTTTGTTGATTCGAGATACTGTAAAACACATTTTCCTGCAATGACTAAATACTTTCATTTAAATGGTTTAAGCCCAATATATTTCATCGATGAGATGAAAATAGTGTTAGATGAACATCCACCTTCAAATGCAATTGTTTATAGTTGAATACATGAATTTGTGCGTGGCTGCACAGTAATAAGCGATGCTGAACGTTCAGGGAGGCTAAATAAATAACAACACCAGAAATGGTCAAGAAAGTCTTTGAAATAATTATAAATGGTCGTCGTCGTTGCTGTGAATGATATACTGGCCTCAATGACCCCGTGACCATCAAATCTCCAGCCGTCATTGTTGAAATTTGCCCCTCATCTTGCACTAATTTTACCACCTTATTATTTGACAAGACCTGTATTATTTTGTTAGGTCCTACATATTTTGCACTTACTTTCAGTCCGCTTCCAAACTATATGAGCCTTCCATTCCTTCCATCTCAACTAATTGCTGTCTAGGATAAACGCGTTAACAATTTCTAGCTATAGTACTACGATTTTCTGTTCTTTGCCAGGAAGAATTAAAAAAACACTGTAGTTTTTCAGTGTGCTTATACCCGGTCTGAAGTGACTCTCCAGCCAGTTTTGCTAATGGGATACTAACGCCATTTATCCGAACCACTTTTATTAAAGTGTGTTTAATTTTATTCTCTGAACAATAGTTCTCGAATTAGTTTGATGTAAATACCATTCCTCGATTATAAACTACAAATTCGCGATTGCTAAAAGTGGATTGGTGAGTTTTCATCAATGCCAAAACTTCTTTTGTAATTGTTGATCCAATTATTATATCGTCCTTATAAATCAGTACTCGACCAACTGAAAATATGTCTTTGAAAATTATGTTTATGTAGCGCTGGAAAGCTGGTGGAAAGACACGTAGACCAAATTTAACTCTACAAAACTTGCAGTGCCACAGTGTACAAAACCGGTGTATCTCCTGCTATTCTCATCGACCGGCACATGAAAAATTCCGCTCTTTAAATCTAATGAAGTAAAATACTTTGATGATTGTAAATATCTGAGTAACCAAACCATCAATAACAAGTAACGGATATTCTGTAAACCCATTATCTCTCTATTGACTCTATCTGCAGTAGTCAACACAGATTTTTGCCCTTTTATCTATTTTAAGCACTAACACTATTAGTGAAACGAATTTTAAAACACTGTCTCGTACTAATCTATCATTTATTCACTTTGATACTTGTAATTGTGCTTCCTCTTTTATAGCCAAACTTAGACGATCAGGTGGTTTGATTACCAGTTTTGAAGATGATTTTTAGCGAAAAAAGGCATTTTTTTGACTTTGCGTAACTCATACCTACTGATTAACCAGTTTTTTAACATCCTTGAAAAACTTCCTCTGAACCACTTTAATCATCTGCTTCCTCAACCAACAATAAACATCTATAGGAAAACCGTTTACATTGTATTTCCGTACGCGGATTCTTCCTTCTTCTGCATAAATAATGTTTGTTTCAAAATGTCGGATCCAATGAGAAATTTAACTGTCATATAGCATCTTCGATTCTGCTACTTTAACTAAAGCATTGCAAATTTCATCGTCAATTTTTAAATCAATTCTAAACGAGCCCAGAGGCGCTTGAGCTTTTCCAATCCCACTTAGTGTTACAGGCTGGCTACTGCCAACCTGCAGATTTCACTAAGCGCATGCAGAGGCCTCCACGGTGATGTTTTGTCGGCTACGTTCTCAGCGAGAAGTGCGAAGGGTTGTGGGGTTTGAGGCATGCATGGCTCCTGGCCTACTCCGTGATGATACACATAATTTAAAAAAATGAAACGCAAATAATAATAATACCCGAATGTTCCGCCGAAATTCGTCGGCCGGAACCTGAGGAACGAACAACACAATAAATAAAATAAAATGATAAAGAAAAATAATAATAACGGAAGAGGTGCCTTGGTGCGCGCATCCATCCGAATTCAAACGGGGTCGAGCCCTGGTTACGGAATTGGATGCGGGCACCAATGGACCGCAAACACTAAACCGACACAGAGGGAGTCTCCGCTCCCATTATACCGACCGAAAAACTTAGTAATTCATTTTACTAGGAAAAAAACAACAACAAAAACAAAGAAAAACAGCTTCCCCCTTCACTCGCACTACGACAAGAGAGAACGAGAGAGAGAGAGAGCAATGTGTACCGAGCATGCACCCGCTGTGCGGCGCTCGATTACAAAATATTTGAAAATTTAATATAAATAAAAATATATAAAAAAAATCAAATCAAAAAAAAATTAAAAATATAAATAAAAAATGGTACCTTAATATATATATATAATATTAATGTTGCGGCCTTGTGCGGCCGTCATGCCACAGGGTCGCCGCTCCGAACCGTTGCGGCTTTGGTGCCGTTACCACACTGGTGTTGGTGCGACCTTGAGCGGTCGTCCGTTGCGGAGCCTTTCCCCGATACCAAGATATAAGTCCAAACAATAGCCGGTTGGCTACCGTAACTGATGCGGCCGATCACCGATAAAAATATAATAAATCCACCCATAGCCGGTTGGCTACCGTTACCAAAAATAAAAGAGTGGCCTCAACTGGCCACCCGTATCGATGTGACCTTGCGCGGTCGTGCGTTGCGGGGCCTATCCCCGATACCACTAGAAACACTAATAGCCGGTTGGCCACCCGTCGATAAATGTGTTGGCCTTGACTGGCCCCCAAAACAGGTGGGGCGTTGTCTCGCCTTAAACCGTAAATAATGGCCTCAACTGGCCACCCTTAAAAAATTGTGTGTACGTTGCGGTACACCCTTTACCGCTAAAATGCGTCACGCCACCCGCAAATAATTGTTGGGCGTCCCTTGCCGTTACCGAAAAACCGTAAATCCAAAACAAGTGGTCTCAACTGACCACCCTGAAAACTCGTTGGATGACCTTGACAGGCCGCCTTGGGCGTTGTCTCACCGCACCGAACCGTAAATTTGTTTTGTTGAGCGATTTACCGCCAAAACAGTAAAAATGGGAATGGCCTCAGCTGACCACCCTTTAACAATCGATTGCCACTAACTATCAAAAGTAACAAGCGAATGGCCTTTGTTGACCACCCGTATTGTTGCGGCCGACCACCGATTACCGTTGCGGGGCCTCTCCCCGATAAACACGCTTTATATAAATGTGATTGGGCGTCTTCACGCCTTTCACAATAATAAAATACCGTTGGATTTGCGTTACACATTCAGCGTACTCGGTTCAGCTAGCACAACACCCGACTTTAAAACACAAAACCTGACATACGTTAAATGTGACTAACCACCACTTTTATTTCCAATATTTTTTTTTTTTCAGTTAATACCACAATTTTTCACTATTCAAACTTTATATCACTCCAAAAATATTCTTAAAGTTTTCAAGAAAAGCAAATGGGACCCTCATCAAAAAATCTCAACCCACCTTTTCCTACCATCTTCTACACACGACCAAAGAAAATTTTTCTCACAATTGATGGTTTTTTTTTATTCATCTATTATATTAATACGCTTAATTTTTTCAAACTCAACGCAAAAATGACCCCTAAACATGATCCGATCCGTTTAAATTTTTCAAGGTAGGTCGACATAAATATAGCGGTGTGCCTTTGCTAGAAAAATCGGAAAAATTCCACCGGGAAGTACCTGAAACGGATACCTCAGGTGTTTTCAGCAAAATTTTGTCACGACGCCAGAATGCCATGACAAAATATGTTTATATTGAATCTATGATCATGCGCATTACACCGTGACAATGACAAAATTTATTAAAATTGCCGATGTTTTTGTGATGACACACTGTGATGACAAAATGAGTAGAAAATTTGTAATTGAATCCCAATTAAACAAAACAGAGAACATAAAATGATTTTACATACATTTTGGTGTTAATAGTTGTGAGAGTAAAAATACAATTTTGTCATGACACTCTATCTATTTAATATTTAAAAATTAACCGCTTATATGAATTTACTTTATTTTTGATAAAAGTGTATCAAATTTACATTTTAAAAATCTTCTTAATTATTTCTTAACCAAAAATTCAATAAAATATATTCACGTGACTGATTATTCAGTCGAAGGTCAGCTTCTATCTATCTTCTATCTATCTATCTATTATATTAATATTCTTAATTTTTTTCATACTCAACCCTAAAATGACCCCTAAACATGATCCGATCCGTTAGATTTTTTCAGGGTAGGTCGACATAAATATTGCGCTGTGCGTGGGCTAGAAAATTCGGAAAAATTCCACCGGAAAGTAACCGAAATGGGTACCTCAGGTGGTTTCAGAAAATTTCCAAGTTTTTGTGCGTGTGAAATCTTGCAACATTTGAGAATTTTATGGGATGACCAAAAAGCAAATATTTTTGTTCAAATTAGTGGCGCGCGATTCAAATTCAAAGTTGTAAAACAGTTGGTATGCGATTCAGATTCGAAATTGCAACACTGTCGGCGCGCGAATCAATTTCAAAGTTGCTTAATGGTTAACGCGCGATTTAAATTAATAAAGTTAATCATGCCAGGAGCAGAGCTCACAATCATAGACGGGTAGTGCGTGTTCCATTAGCTGGGAAAATCATCCTCATGTGTGGTGACTACCTGAAGGTGGGACGCGCGCAACATTGCGAATCGACCATCAAGTATAACCCGCTTTGGAAATTGGTAAATAAGTTTACACTCACCAAGAACATGCGCGTCGATGAAGGTGAGGACGAGTTTGCGCAATATTTGCTTTCTGTTGGAAACAGCTAAGCTCGAACCGACTCGATCACACTTTCGGCAGACATCCTCAAAGTGTGATCGATTTCGTATATGGTGACAACAACACATCACCAGCCGAGGGAACCATCGAGGAGCGCACCATACTTGCACCCAATATGGATGATTGCGCGCTTACAAATCAGTAGGTTCTTGACCTCCTGCCCGACGAACAAGAAGTGAAACATAGTGCTGATAAACTTGAGAGTGACGACATGCATGAGAAACTACGCCTACACGTCGAGTTTCTCAATAAAATTGAAGGGTCGGGATTACCGCGCCATGCCATCCCACTAAAGGTAAACGCGATCGTTCGTTTGATGAGGAATCTAAACACTAGCAAGGGTCGAATCAATGAAACACGCATGCGCGTCGCAAAAATAAACCGCTACATTCTGGAATGTGAGGTGCTGACTGGCTTCTCAAAAGGCGAGCGCGTTCTCATCCCACGCATTAAGCTCTCACCCTTGGAAGGCATCTTCTCATTTAAAATGTCTCGCCTTCAATTTCTGGTTCAGCTCGCGTTCGCTATAACAATCAACAAGAGTCAGGGTTACAGCTTGAAGAAGGTAGTGTACTTGCCGGGACCCGTATTTACGAATGATCAGATGTATGTGGCCTTTTTACGATGCCGCTCATTTGACGGACTCAAAGTGTTTATCGCTGAGACAAGCGATCAATCAGCTGATCGAAATGGGCGCAACACAACAAAGAATGTATTTTTTGAAGAGATTCTGTGCATGTAAATTGTAATGTATTTTACTATTTTATTATCTACCTTCTACTACTATTTTATTATCCTTTTGTACATTTCTTATGAAATATTTAGATTATAGTTTGCCTCAGCAATTGTGTGCTTTTCCCTTTTGAGATTTTAATGTTTAGTTTGGGTGCGTAAGTGATTATGTGATCCCGAGCGCGCGCTTCCTGTTTGAGATATGAATATTTGACTTGACACGTAAGTCATACTGTGTACATTTGAGCGCGTGCTTGCCGTTTAAGATTTAAAACTTAACCACGTATATGAATTTACTTTATTTTTGATAAAAGTGCATCAAATTTACATCTTAAAAAATCTTCTTAATCATTTCTTAACGAAAAATTCAACAAAATGTATTCACATGACTGATTATTCAGTCACAGGTCAGCTAGTGTAAATCAAATACACAATCAAAATTTATTAAAAATTTTTTTTTCCCCAAATAAAATGTTCACAAACTTTTATTTTATTGTGCAACGAATTGAAATTATCTTACACAAACTAAATATGACGTCTGCACCACAAAAAAAATGTACTCTAATTTTATAACCAAAATTAGACTCGACTTATTACCAAAAAAAAAACAACTTTATTTTTTCACATTCCAAACTCGAATGAATGATAAACAAAAAAATTCTTGCGCCGCACAAACGACGCGCAAAACATTCCAGAAGAATATCTTTCTTCTCTGTTTCTCCTTTACATCAATTCAATTGATGCAAAAGAGACGCATATAAGAAAAACATTCTCATGGATTGTTTTGCTTTACACACCACACTCGATACACACTGTTCTCTCTCTCTCTCGTCATTTTTCTCACCTCTGCGCCACCACACGATGAGATACAAAACAAAACGTCGCGGGTGCGTTCAGCGCACAATTTAACAGACAACTACAGAGGTGAATAAAAAAAACATAAAATGGTGGTTGCGACCAACACAGTCGTAACATTAGTTCATTCGTGGCACAATCAGTTTAATGCAAGCCAAGCTTACGAATCCACTTCTGGTTTCTATGCGACATCTTTTATTTTACAATAATAACTACGTTACAGTAATTACAACTTTCATCCATTCGTGCTAAACACAATTTCTCCTCTAACCAACTCGCCTCTGGTTTCCACTTTTATTTGAACAATCTGTAGCTTTATGTCTAAATGATATGCATTTAAAACATCTCGGTATATTACTCTTCCGCAGTTGAAACAATGTTCAATTTTGTTGGCGATGAAACTGAATAGTTGATCTTCCTTGTTTCGCCTTGAACGCTTCTTAGATATACAACTTTTGCCATATATACCATCTTTTATGTAACTGGTTATCGAATAATCCTCCACATTTTTTAAGGATCATAATTTTCTCTTATCATAGAAATAGTATTTTAACAGGTCCTTCTTCGTTTCCTCCGTTGTCTCAGCTATCTATGCACAGGCGTTTGAAATTTTCCTACAAAATGATGCTTTAACAAACGTATTTATTTCTTCCCTGGATGATATTTGTCTCGCTGATTTACCCGCTTACTCTACCGTACCCTTTAAGGATTATTTCGCAATACCTAAACATTGCAACGCGTTTATATTGTGTAAGCCGCTTATTCGTTTAAAATCATCCAATCATCCATGATTCAACTTTATAAGGACCACTTCCTTCAAATTTGGAAATAATGTTTTCAAAATCATTAAATTTCCATATTGAAGAAACTAGATAAAGCTCTACTCCCGTAGAGCTTTATTTTCTTTGCTAAATCTAGCTGCCCCTTCTCTTGTGTTACACAGTTCAGCCAAATCTCCGTCTTCCCTCCGCGAACCGAATATATTTTCAATAATGCGGCTTAAGTTTAAGTTTTTTAGGAAAAATCGAACCGTAATTTGAACCCGGTACCTCCCGATCCAAACGCCAAAGATATAACGGTCGATAGCTATCTACAGCGGTAAATACATGTGGAGTTATTTTGTGACGGTATATGCATAATATTTACATTTTTGTATTCTCGTTCCAACCTACAATTAAAATATAAAATTTTAATCTGTTTGTGGAATCTTGAATTTAATAGTAACACATACATGAAAATGACTTTAGATTTTGAGGAAATAGGGAAAGTCGGATATATGTATGTTATTATTATCCTGCTTCAAAACATTGACCTTTCAAGTAATAAAACAATCGTCCTGCCTCGTATTTATTATGTGACTGCAGCATCTGATTTTTAAAGTCCACTTATTTATTTCAAAGATTTCTCGTCTCTACTATAAAGGCCATAAACTAAGATTTTAGGGAAACCATCTTCACAGACAGAAATCATCATAAAATACATACTAGAGAAAGAGAACAACAACAACAACAATACATATGATTTTTATGCTGCTTTGTGAGATTATAAACATATGTGATGTTAAACATAAATATTATGTATGTATGCTATACTTTGTACGAATGTATGTATTTTTTTCATTCCATTTAAATAATAAAAACGAATATTTATGTTTAAATAAATAAATAAAAATAAAATTCATGTTTTTTTGTTGTTTGGCCTACATCCATGTACATAATATGAGTACGAGTGTAGTTATTATGGTTTTAATGACAATTCATGTTTTTCCGATTGCCTTGTTGTTGGTGTTTTTTTGTATATTTTGTATTATTGTTTCGATTTGATAAAGTTATTTGATTAAGGATTTTTATGTTATTTTAGCAAATCTTTGCTCAGGGACATAATATGCATGATAAATCGGAGATTATTTATGTTTAGCTATGGTTTTATGTCCAAATATTTTATATTTAAACGTACGATTGTTGATTTGATTTAGAATGTCATTTTTATATTTAGATAAATGGGTATTTATAAATTTATGACTATAGCAAATTAGCATTTTGGTACCATTGAGCCTTTAACAAATAATCTGAAATAATTGCCTTAATATGATTATTTTAGCATCAAGATTATAAACTGGAGGTGTGATATGATTCTGTTGTGGGCAACGCCAGACTCTCGATTACTATGAATGTACATATCTCGAAAACAACTCGAATAAATTTCAGAAAACCAAAAAGGTTAATCCTTGTAAAAATTTAATCATCAATTTAGTTTGAATCTTTTTTTTTCAATCGTTTTTTGTAAATGAACTTTTAAACATTGTCCGACATGAGAAAATGGATTAACTGTCAGTTTATCGTGAACAATTTAGAACAATTCATCGTGGAAACAATTCATCGTGGAGTCAATTTATCATAGAACAATTTATCGTGGAATGATTTATCATAGAACAGTTTATCGTGGAGCAATTAGGATAGAAACGAGAATTTTAAATATTTATTGAATGAGGTTCTAGTTTTTTTGGCCACCTGAGACGGAACTCGGTCATTTCTTAACCGATATTGATGTGATTTTGTAAGTTGGATGGAAATGAGATTTTAAACATTTTTTTTTAAGAAGTTCTGAAATATGGCCATTTGGGACAGAGCTCGGTCATTTAAACTGCAGTTGAAATAATTACAAGCGCAATAGAACTTAAATGTCGTCTTGTATTATTTTGATCTCAAAGTCTTGTAGTATTTTATAAAATCCCATCAATATCGACTAAGAAATGGCCAAGTTCTGTCTCACGTGGCCATATTCCATAACTAAAAATCATTAAGGAACCCAATTTTCACCCACCATGTTTAATCTAATCATAATCGGTTCCGAAATTACCGAGTTCCGTTCCAGATGGCCATATTCCGGAACTTCTTACAAAATCATTTTAAAATCCCATTTCCAACCAACTCACAAAATTCCATCAACATCGATTAAGAAATGGCCGAATTCCGTCCGAGATGTTCATATTCCAGAACTTCTTCTAAAAATCATTTAAAAATCCAATTTCCATCCAACTTACAAAATCCCATCTTAATCGATTAATAAATGGCCGAATTCAATAAAGTTTTATAAACCGGACACTTTAATTTTTATTTACACATAATTTTGTTATACGGTCAATTTTACCAACTACGATAAACTGGCATACGATAAATTATCTACACGATAAATTGTTTGCACGGTGAATTGTGTCTACGATAAACTGTTATACGGTTAAATGTTCACGTAAAATTGAAACATGATGAATTATTTACGATATAGAGATCGTCACCCGAAAAAGTGGCATAACATTTATTATTTTAAAACTAATTACCTTGTCAAATCCGGTTCGATTTTGAATACAGCCATAGAATTTTACGGTTACAACAATCATTCTCGTAATTTATAAAACTTCTGGTATATTCCCGAAAAAACCGAAAATAATCTCGCAGCCCTTTTACTCCACCACCCAATGCAAGAGGTGTATATGAACGAGGGATATAACTATATAAAAAGTGCTCCCATTTTTTGCTATTATTTTATATGGTTATTATCACTAATGTCGTATCCATGTATATAGATCAGTGTCACCGACAACCACATCACCGACAGTTCTAGATCACATCGCCGGTAACAGTATCGCCGATTGGCCAGATAATCGACAACCACATCGCCGACAGGAATTTTGAAAGTCAAACCGACTAAGGTGACACAAGCAGATCGCTGACAGTTCACATCGCCGACACGATAACATCGCCGACAAGCCGACTTAACTGACACAACCAGATCGCCGATACCCACTTCGCCGACAACCACATCGCCAACAATGTTATTATGTCGGCGATGTGGTTGTTTCGCCGATGAAGGCTTGTCGGAAAAAACTCCTGTCGGCGATGTGGTTGTCGGCCATCTGTCCGGTCACCGATGTTGTTGTCGGCGATATGGACGGATTCCCTCCACCACTACAGTAATAATTACACCACTTCTGGAATAGTCCCTAAAAACAACAATAAATAAATTTTGCAATATTTTATTGTCCCCGAATAGTCGCAAGCAATCTGCTACAATCTTCAGTACCACTTAACTGGTATAAGACTGCATCTCATGCTACTGAGATGTTATTAACCTCACAAGAATGTTATTAATAAATTTACGCTGAACTACGTACAATAGGCGAAATCGTAACAGTATCCCCTCCCACCCACCGAAAGCTGTTGGTTTCGAGGAGAATCCAAACTGACGCCTCTGCCGTTCAGTCCGTACAGCTCGTACCAATTCAACTTCTCATATGCCATCATCTCTCGACCCCGTTAAACCTCGCACTCACCATCCAAAGTCTATTTCACTTCAGCCTTAATCCTTGTAACGTGCACTCCATTATCGGAGTATGGGTAGACGAAACTAATTAATCGTTTTGAAAATAGTAGTTGGGCGCCTGTCTACTTGCACGTTTAGCCCAGCTATGCTCCGATGTGAGCAAGGTGACACTATGGGTTGGGTGAATTCACCTAATACACAACACACGGAGCAAATTAGGGAAACAATACGTTGGAAAATATTTGAATGAAAAGGATGACTCACTTGTCGAAATACGATATCGCTATGCCGCTCCCATCAATTCCCAGGCTACTTGGCAACAGGGTGTGTTTTTTATGGCCTTCATAACGCGCACTACACCAAACAAATTCCTCTCGTGTCTTTTCACCAGCACTTCACTAACAATGCGACATTCCAAATCACACACGACTGCAAATTCGACGAAGAACGAAAAATGAACAAAGAGCACAACGGTTTTCTATCTGTTCACGACACTTTTTAAAAACTGTTATACTCGCACAAGAAGCAACTCGCTAGTTTTACCCAAAATGTCCAAACAACTTGTTTTTGACTCAACCTTTGGTTTACATACTTTGATTGTACACAGAAAGCCAAATAGATTATAACAGACAACATCTCATGATGCTAACAACAAAGTTTTATTTCCCACTCGTTTTACAAATTTGTATTTCATTATATCCGAATCAATAGTTCGGATTTATTTCTTACAAAATTGTATTCTTATTCGTTTACTATACGAATACGATAGTAGCAAAGACATTGTATAATTGGAATACAACAACAAATCTTCAAGTTGTCAATCCATTCTCTTTTGCTCTATCACAGTATCTTTCTAAATTCACCTGACTTGTAGGTTAATTTATCAATCTCACGATCTGCCCGACAATTCAATGTTGCAACCAATATTTTGTAAATTGCGCTGCTTTGATTGGAATTTAAATTCCGTAACCGTAAAATCCTTAAAACCTGTCATCAATTGTTACGATTTTACACTGCCAGATTCGGTTCCTACCACAGTATTGTAAAAACAGCTATAGACACAGATACAATGACAATTCTTGTAATTTATACCACTTCCGGAATATTGTCGGTAAACACTCGAAATAAACTCTCAAACACTAACAGAAGTACAGTAATAAGAACCTCTCCTGGAATATTCCCGAATGTTCCCACAATTATTTTCCTTAGTTACTTGCGGGATTCTAGTGAGGGTGGCGGCTACCACAAATGCGTTGCCTTGTTTGTAAACTACAGTGTAGTCAAAAATTTCAAGCTCCAAACGCCATCTCAGTATTTTTAACTCTAGAAAGCCTGACACGTGGTTTGTGATACTATAAAAGAATTTTAAAAATTAATTTAAAATTAATTTTCAATTTTCTTTTATAATATTTAAAGTTATATAATATGGTTATATACCTAGGTAATAAAGAAAACTTACTGCACTTGGAAAACAAAAAAAAAGTACTTTTGTATCATTGTAAATATATTTTGTTAACTAATTGAAATTAAAAAGCAGTCAAAATGACTACTTTGGGCAATCTAGTGCTAAATTTGTTTCCGAAGTTTTGATAAATTTGAGTGGTTTATGATCCGTAAGAAGCGTAAATTTATTTCCGTAAAGGTAAAGTTTATATTCTTTTACTGTCCAAAAACTGGCCTCTGTTTCTTTTTCAATCAGTGCATATTTAGTTTCAGTTCTGTTCGGAGTCCTGGACGTTAGCGCAATTGGTGTCTCCGCTTTATCTTGTTTATTTGTGAAAGCACTGCCGCCAAAGCATATTCTGATGCGTCTATTGTACGGATTAAAGGTTTTGAGAAGTCAAGATAAGCCTATATCTGGTCTAGGCAGTTCTAGTAATCAATAAAATGCACAGGTGTCGATTTAATCCACTTATTAGACCAAATAAAATGCCGGTATGTAACATCTTTTAATTTTTCATTAAATCATAACTGTAAAGGTATTAGGCTAAATCCAGGTAGGAAAGAACATCCCCGTCAAATGTGCCGCTTGTCACGTACATGTTCGAAACGAATACTATGTGGTCGTATCAAATTTAACGATTCTCGTGTGCAGCATAGGCGGGCTACCGATAACGCGGGCGCCGGCCACACTATACGGTTTTGTAAGGCCAATTTTTTGTTCGCTGTCAATTTAATGTTTTACTATATCAATATTGGATATTTGTGTGGTTTATTCTGATTAAATTTCATCATATGAATAGGTATACTGCAAGGGATTTTTTAATTTAGTGATTTGAAT
This sequence comes from Nephrotoma appendiculata, assembly GCA_947310385.1. Taxonomy (NCBI): domain Eukaryota; kingdom Metazoa; phylum Arthropoda; class Insecta; order Diptera; family Tipulidae; genus Nephrotoma; species Nephrotoma appendiculata. The sequence continues at coordinate 132,611,125 of OX371225.1, read as the reverse complement.
TTTTCGGCTAGTTTTAAAACTGCATTTAGTTGAGATATTCGTCAATTGCTTCTTTTTGAGTTGATTGCATGAAATATCTAGCGAGCTTCCGATCAAATCGTTTAATATTATGACTAGATGAACTTGTTTCCTAGTGTGATAAACTTTTTTATGATTTAATATTTTATTGCTTTGTGATTGTTGGAAGACTCCATAAATAAAAAAATCAATCCTGTATTTGGAAACAGTTTACTACTAAAGAGCGACTTTAGAACAACATGTGTTATCTGCTCGTAGTATTGTTTTGAGAAAAATGTGTTTATGAATAATTTAACTGAAATTGTGGCGTGCTATTATACCACTTAGTTACTTCTATAGAACTTTATTTTTTTATAAGAGCCACAATAAAATATTTTTGTAGATACAACTTTGAAATTGTGGAATAAAAATAATCAATCAATTTAATAAAGTTTCGTTAATTCAATTTTATTGATATAAAAATAAATAAAAGTAAAAATCCATTTTAAATACATAAATAATAAACGCTCTACCTATATAATTATATTCAAAAATAAAAAATTCAGTCTTATGACTTTAGCGGGTACAAGTAATATAATATCACGATAATAAAGCTTATGAAACTGATACTTTGAAGCCTACGGATAAAGTGTTTAAAAGCTTTCAGTTTTGAATTACTTTTAAAAGTTCTTTTTTGGAATTTTGAGAATCTTAGGGGTATTGTGTTTATTTTGAGAAGCTTGCTCGTCGATACGATTTCTTGATTGGTTTGCATTCCATCGGTAGTTGTATCTGCTCTAATAATGTTAGGCGAAAACTCATCTAACTTCAAAACTACTTTATAGTAGTTTAAACCAGTTGCCGAAATATACTGAAACATTGCTTGGAGATGTGCCTTTGTTGTATGAAATAATTCTGGTTTAATTTTTTGTCATTTGAAATTCAGAACATAAAGCTAAACCAGATATTCTACATCTTTCAACACAACGTATACTTTTGTTGGTAAATAGAGTGTAGTTATAAGTTCCATAAGTTAAGCAGAACTGAAGCTGAATTTTCGAAAAATCGAAAGAAATTTTTCCGAAGCTTGCAAAACCATGAAATGACACCTGGCATTTGCATTTGAGATAAGCTCAATTACAGTCAATACTTTTTCTTAGCTGCCGTTGACGTGAGGATGTGTCTTCAAAACGTGTAGAAAAGCAGTGGACACAAAGGAGTTTTTATTTTGGGGCTTATACACGAATCGCTCCAAGTTATTAGATCGATCACACATATCCCGTTCTTTGTTGTGAGCTTTTTGCTCCTTCATTTCTACCATAAGTTGGTGATGTTGCTCTTTCTCAAAACACATTTCATTCGTTAACAGGTTTTCTAGCTTTATATTTTTCACATAGACCACATCTGTCCAATTTTGAACTATGAAACCCAATATCAAAATTGGTACAAAATATGTGGCGATATAGACTTTCCTTTACTTGCTTCGGATCGTTGGTATACTCGGTATCTATCAGTCGTACATTTTAGATATGTTTAAGTTCGATTGAACAACAATTTTCTCTTGGGGTGCCTTTTGGATCCTTTTCATCCTCGCATATCTCGTTGTGAGTTCCCACATTTGGGAAAGTTATATGTCCCAATAAAAATGTACACAACATGTGTTGGTGACCAGAAATTTCAATAAAATATGAAAAAGTAAACGATCGGCGAGATTTGTTGTTTTGTGTTGCTATTTTTCAAGCCGTAAGGCTCCGAACAGTATTTTGTAAGATAAAATCACGTTTTCTTTAGGCGTCTAAACTATAAAAGGCGCTAAACTGGTCCTGCCGTTCTTTGTCGGTAACTTTTTGAGCGCATGCTATTTTTATTTATTTAACCAATCCTTTTCGGTGACCACCGCTTTAACACCAACAATTTTTCCTCTTACGGTGATGTATTGCTCACCAGCTTGATGTTTCATTTTGCGAATGTCGCTTTTCCAGTTGTCCGGATTTCAAATAAGTTTTCAACTTTTTTTGGTGTTGTTGTAGGAAGATTACTCAATTCTATTATTTCACCGGATAGATTTGTACAGTCGTCGTTAACTGACGGTGCGTCAATATTTTCATATTTTTCTCCTCTTCAGAATCTCATAGAATAATTGCTTTACCAATTACCATATCACCATTCCCAAGTTAGTCAGCTGAATCATTCCCAAATTAGTCAGTTATCATCAGACTCAAATACACCCACAATTTCGAGCAATCACGCTTCTTGCAACGACACAGTAAATACCCAAACTCAAGAAACCAATACAGGCGAATGCAACACAATTCAATCTTCACCTGAAGGAAATCAGACTACTGCACTCTATACAGTGTATTCAGCAGATGATATAATACTTTTAACAGCATTAATGTATGTAACCAACTATACCGGACAACTCCAGCTAGCCCAAATACTGCTTGACTCCGGCTCACAAATGCCCTTTGTGACAGAGTCATGTATCCAAAACCGCAGCCTAAAATAAACGAGTGATTGCATTTCAATACACGGCCTAAAACGTATATGATAATTATTTCACGAGAGAATAAACAATATTCTATTAAGAAGCTCATATCATAACCAAAAATCACAAATGTAGTAGACTTCTAAGATACTAGATTATAGAACATGGTGCTTTCACTTCAGACTCTACAGAAACTACCAATTTGCATGCTTCCATCAATACATGCATAATAAATAACCCCGAAGACGATAACCGATTAACCAATTACTAAAAAAATTAAGAAATTCCGCAGCAGGTCCAACCCGATCCTTCCAAAAATTGATGCGAATCGCACTAAACGAGACCAAAAGATGCAAGTAGTAGACTTATTGTGAGACTTTCTGTTAAACAGCCAAGAGAACAGATAGGTAGCTAACGATTTGTCTGATCGATTCTTTCTTATGAATGAAGTGTATTTTATCGAGTTGGCATAGATTGGGATATAGAAAAATCCATTTTTATAATTAGAAGAGGAAATTGATCTTTTACGACTATTTCATTTAATGCGCGGTAGTCCACACAAAGTTAATGTCTATTATTCCGTTTAGGAACGAACACTATCATCACAATAATTTGGCAAGCACTGTTAAAATAAGGACCTACGTTATATTCTACCTTTTAGCATTATAAACTATCTCGATTACTATTCTAAATCAACATATTTATACGAAATTGTATTTTGATTTCTACCAATAAAAACACATCTGCTTATTATTCAAAATGCCTATTATCCTGAGCCAATTCTAAAATTAAAGTTAAAAAATAAAATCTAAACACTGATACGATTTGTGCTCTGCATACATATGGATTAATTTTTTTTTCAACAGAACCAAAAGTAATTACCCTTTACTATTCTTTTCTTGATAATCGATTTTGATTTTTCCGCATCTCGAATACATACAAACATAAAATTTTTATACTTTCTGATTTTACAGTTTTCTTTTATTTTAATTTTTCATGTACCACCAGATCAGATAACACAATTTTCTTGTGGTGCGTTTTAACTTTAAGAGCAAATATACAATTATAAAATTCAATGATGCGGAAAATTGAAACACATTTAAGAATCTGTATTTTGTGTCTGTACTTTGATGGTTTTTCGTTTTGGGCGTTTTACAGGGAGGGTATAATGCAAGCAAGCGCTTTTTTATGATCGATATATTGTTGTTCAGCTCGTAAAATAACACAAATCGTATTATCTGAGAGAAATTTGTTGGAAGTATAAAATTATTGGTGGGGAGGCAAAAATGTAAATTCTATAATTGCACCTAAATTTACATTTAAAATTTTGGGAAAAAATGGTTCATTTCCGGAACGAAAAACAACAATTACTGACATCTGGGGGTGTTGCAAAATTAGTGTTGATGACCCTCGGAAATCGTTCTCATTACACACCTGATAAATCCTAATATTTCAACGACAGATTCGAAGGTGGTTAAATCGGTTCCATTTGAATTAGGGCATGCTTGTTTGTTATAATGTAGGTGTTTTTACGTACATACATGTGTAATGAAATGATGAATTCGTTATTTAATAATAATGTAATAAATTAATGCTTACAAATAGCCCAATTTATAATTTTTAATTGTGTTCTGAGAAATATCAGAATTTACTGCTTTCGTGGTTAATGACGTTTCACGAAAAAAGTACTAGTAAAAAATTTCTGTCATCTATATTTCAAGATCGTAATCGTTGACATAAAATGACGTCATATTGCAAACTTTTTACAGCGATTTCTTAAATGAAAAATTAGTAGGTGCAACGTCTTCTATAATAAATTTGACATAGCTAGTTTGGTATGCATTTTTGTTTGTAACAATATCAATTATTTTTCATGTATATGGAAGCCTTTTCACTGAATTTGATTGGCTTCGACGTCCGTGCCTCCTCTAATATATAACACTAATCTACGCGTTTTTTCTATCCGAATCACTGACCTATAGTATAGAATTTTCTTACATTTGATCAAAGATGCAGATCCTTCGTTAATTATCTAATAAAATTGTTTTTTATCGTAATTAGAAATTATCCGGTTAGAAGTTATACCCGGTCCAACTCGTCTCCTTCTAATTCCATCAAATAACATTTATGTAGCTAAACACACTTTGAAGTACATGTATTTTGATTAACCCTTGATTAACCTTTTGGGGTTCGGATTCGAAAAATTTAAGAAAATTCGGTACTATACTGAAAATTATTGCTAAAATAAGCAAAAATTTAAATAATTTTCCAGGTGCTCAAGGGAATAACAAATTTTTCTTGAGCCCCTCAATTAGAAGTTCTTCGTATAATTTCTGCGAGGAATAGCTATCAATTTAGGTACACTAAATAAAACTTTGACTGCGAATATTTTTTATTGGTTCAATTGCCTTCGATTGCCCAATAGCAGACAACGAGGCCCTTACACATATATTATCTCTTCTGTAATGACTTGTGATTTCGGATAGCTCCGTTCCAATCTGGACGTTCTGATGGTATCTTCCTACTAAAAGAGCAGACAAATTATTGTGATGCCAATGTTTTATTGCCATTATGCTTGATTCACTGTAAAAATTTCGGGTCTTTTTTGAAACGAGAATGCTAGCGCACTGTGAGTTTAATCGAAGAGAATTACCTCAGTAAATTATAGTTTTTAACAAAATCAATATTTGCTCTGTTTGTTAATGTATTGTAATTTTTGTTTTCATTTTAATGTCAAAACTTTTATCGAACTTTCCAGTGCATTTCCAGTCTTGTGTTCATTATGAGTTCAATATAAAGAAAAATTCAGCCTGTAAGTTCAAGAACTATTTATCGGCCCTTATTTTGCATCAAATTATATTTTCAGATGTAAATTGTTGAAATTTCTTCCAATAATTTCCAGATTTTTTTTTTTATAAATATTCCGTTTTATGAAAGTTATCCAAACAACTTTAAAAGTATTTGACAACATTTTGGAAGATTAACCTATTTTTAGATGTGGTTTGTATGTTAACTTTTACTTCTTTAAGTCTAAATCTAAATAATAGCCCCAAAGTCAATTCGAATGTGCCACAAAATGAGTTGGAGCTGCACTTGGACTTGGGTTTGAACTTGGATTTTTACTTGGATTTAAACTGGGACTTGGACTTGAATTGGGACTTGGACACTTGGACTTAGACTTGCACTTAGGGGTGGACATCGATTTGGACTTGGACTTGGGCATGGACTTGAACTTGGACTTGACTTAGACTTGGACTGGGATTTGGACCTGGACTTGGATTTGTACTTGGACTTGAACTTGGACCTGGACTTGGGCTTGGATTTGAACTTGGACTTGAACTTGAATTGAACTTAGACTTGAACTTGGACTTATACGTTGGACTTGAACTGGAAGTTAAATTTGAACTTGGAACCAAAACTGCGTGCTATGGTGTACTGAATAGCAAATTACACGAAAAATACTATTTATTCTTCCTTTGTTTTCTTCTAGTTTGTTACGACTACACGGTCATAACATTGCACGTTTCCCGTTTTCATTTTGATTTTTTTTACTTTTGAATTTTAATCGTTCGTTTGATGCATTTTACGGATGGCATTGCCATCTGTAGTATGACATTAGTGTTAAATTTGTTGTGCAGTGTGCATGGACTTTAATATTCTATTCTATGTTTTCCTTACTCACCCTATTATATTCCATAAACGACGAGATAATAATTGGAGCGAGACCAACGTGTACCGTGTGCGTGTGTGCGACAAGTGGAAATGTAGAGGAGAATTTTTTTGTGTTTCTCCTTTTGGTACGTGCGTTTGATGCGCGAAAGAGAGGGTGTGCAAGTGACGCGCACGAAACGCTTAAATAAAAATATTCTTCTGGGATTTATTGGTGTGAAAAATTTTTTGAATCTCGTTTTAGTTTTTGTAATAAAAAGTCTAGTTTTGTCGAGTAACTCACGTGAACAAAAGTAATTTAATAGAATAATCATATTCTATTGAATAAAAGAAAAATACATAATATGCATATAATTAGTTATCGTATTTTTTGTGTGTGCTGCGCGAAAGACAACTCGTCTTAGTAGAACAATAAATAATATATATCTTACATAATTCATATTGAAAACTAGTGTTATAAAAAAATCAAACATAAGAGCTTATAAAGGGTGATTTTTTTGTGGTTAGGATTTTCATGCATTAGTATTTGACAGATCACGCGGGATTTCAGACAAGGTGTCAAAGAGAAAGATGCTCAGTATGCTTTGACATTTCATAATGAATAGACTTACTAACGAGCAACGCTTGCAAATAATTGAATTATATTACAAAAATCAGTGTTCGGTTCGAAAAGTGTTTCGCGATTTACGTCCGATTTATGGTCTACATAATCGACCAAGTGAGCAAACAATTAATGCGATTGTGACCAAGTTTCGCACTCAGTTTACTTTATTGGACATTAAACCAACCACACGAATGCGTACAGTGCGTACAGAAGAGAATATTGCGTCTGTTTCTGAGAGTGTTGCTGAAGACCGTGAAATGTCGATTCGTCGCCGTTCGCAGCAATTGGGTTTGTGTTATTCGACGACATGGAAGATTTTACGCAAAGATCTTGGTGTAAAACCGTATAAAATACAGCTCCTGCAAGAACTGAAGCCGAACGATCTGCCACAACGTCGAATTTTCAGTGAATGGGCCCTAGAAAAGTTGGCAGAAAATCCGCTTTTTTATCGACAAATTTTGTTCAGCGATGAGGCTCATTTCTGGTTGAATGGCTACGTAAATAAGCAAAATTGCCGCATTTGGAGTGAAGAGCAACCAGAAGCCGTTCAAGAACTGCCCATGCATCCCGAAAAATGCACTGTTTGGTGTGGTTTGTACGCTGGTGGAATCATTGGACCGTATTTTTTCAAAGATGCTGTTGGACGCAACGTTACGGTGAATGGCGATCGCTATCGTTCGATGCTAACAAACTTTTTGTTGCCAAAAATGGAAGAACTGAACTTAGTTGACATGTGGTTTCAACAAGATGGCGCTACATGCCACACAGCTCGCGATTCTATGGCCATTTTGAGGGAAAACTTCGGAGAACAATTCATCTCAAGAAATGGCCCGGTAAGTTGGCCACCAAGATCATGCGATTTGACGCCTTTAGACTATTTTTTGTGGGGCTACGTCAAGTCTAAAGTCTACAGAAATAAGCCAGCAACTATTCCAGTTTTGGAAGACAACATTTCCGAAGAAATTCGGGCTATTCCGGCTGAAATGCTCGAAAAAGTTGCCCAAAATTGGACTTTCCGAATGGACCACCTAAGACGCAGCCGCGGTCAACATTTAAATGAAATTATCTTCAAAAAGTAAATGTCATGGACCAATCTAACGTTTCAAATAAAGAACCGATGAGATTTTGCAAATTTTATGCGTTTTTTTTTAAAAAAAAGTTCTCAAGCTCTTAAAAAATCACCCGTTAAAAAGATAAGTAATTTAACCTGAAAATTAAAACTTGTAAGAGTGTTTTAAATTTTGTTGTTCGCGAGTTATTCTGCATCAGTATGGTGAAAATTTGTTTGAAAACTTTCCAACCAAAAGGAGCCCAACGATTTTTGGGTTTGGCGAAACAATTGCCAACTTTTAACGGCCTATCGAGGTGAAATACGGGTTTTCTGCGAGCCAACGTCCAACAAATTATTTACGGGTGGCTAGATGAGGCCATTTAACGGAACAGTTTTGGCGACACAACAACCAAATATTTTTGATGGCTTATCGAGGCGAAATACGGTTGAAGGCGGGAAGACGCCCATCGATATCTTCAGTCCAAAGGCGGGAAGACCCCCACATTAACTGCGGACAATGGTGAGAAGACACCGCAATTTTAAGGTCACCTTCCAGGTGGTCTAGAGGTACGGTTTTTTTACAAGTTTTTTATGATCCATTTTTTATTATTTTTTTTAAATTCTTATTTTTCCCAAATTCCAATTTTTTATTATTCAATTTTTTTTAAATTTATAAATTGTAACCTAGCACTCATTTACGGTTGCTTGATGCACGTTGGCGTCATTCCAAAATTGTTTGTCAATTTTTATTAAGGATTCCTTTCGGTGCCATTTCTTGTTTTTGATTCATTTTTTATCGTTTCTTCTCTCTCTCTCCTTCCTTCTTTTATTTTTCTGTTAAAATGAATAAATAAGTAAAAGAGTACGCCGATTCCCGGGATTTGGATTATTCCTTTTCCTTCCCGTTCCATTGATTTCTCTCCTTGATTATTTTGTAATTTCACCTAAATTTTATTTGTATTTTTTTTTGTACATAAAATGAGTTACTAAATAATTTTTCGAATCAACATGGGAGATTTCATACTGTATCGGTTCTATATTTACGGGCTGGGCTTGTCACTCTCCATCATCATCTTGGCAGGACATCCACAGTCTCGCAGTGGCAAATCCAGCATATTGTTGTCCATTCGGGGACAACCGTAGAATCCACACGGTCCCTCCGTGGCACTTCGGCGATCTCGTACTGTCGAAGTGTGAATTGTGAGGGATTACCTGAGGTCTCTCCGAGTGAAGCCTGGAGCGGTATCATGAAATCCGGTCGAAAATAACGGTCATTCATAAAATGTCACCGCTAGAAATACCGACCGGTAAAGAAACCGTATCATGAAATCCGATCGGAAAAATATTCAGCAAATTTCCAGTTCAGTGATAGTTTGCTCTATTCTCTTGTCAAAATAGAAATTATTATGGCATCATTAGATGTATTTGTTTTTAATTTCGTGTGACAGAAAATGAATAAAAATATCTGTTATTACAAATAGTAAAAAATGTGTTATAAATAAAAATAAAATCGCAAAATATGGTACATTCTACCAGTAGTAGTACAAAATGATCGTATACGTACAAATTAAATCTGTAGACATTTGAAGTGCCATTAGAATTCAAATGTTGCCAAAAATATTCCTAAAACGCTGCCCGATGCTCTATGCCAGCTTCGAATTTAACAATCCCTTTCGCCAAGTTTAAGTGGGTTTCCATGAACACCAAATGTCTTTATGTTGTGTTGATTGTTTGTTTGCCTTTCCCGGCAACATTGAGGTTATGAAACAAAAAAAAATACGCTTTATAATAATAAATTTTCATTTCGTCATATGTAAATTATCCCATCACATACAAAAAATATTGTTTTAAGTAATTAATTTGCTTTTTTAAAGTTTTAATCAAAGTTAATGTTTGCTCGACAATTACATTGCTATCGAGCAATTTTTGACGGTAAATTACCGGTTAAACGGCTTCCGTGATATCGTTTTGACGGTAAATTATTGATTTCCGTCAAAGTTTGACCGGTCACGGATTTCATGATACTGCCCCTGGTCTGTTGAAGAAATTTCCCTACCCTGTAATTTGCTTCATTGTGGCTGGGCACCTACCTTTCGGGGTCGATGAGTCATTCGAGGGCCTCTCATACTGGGTACTTGTCACTCAGGGAGATCTGGTCGTCGCCGTATGAACACACTCGGTTGTTATTTTATTTATATCGCGTTCCTCAAATTTCGTTCGACGAATTCTGGTACCCTTAGTTTAATTTCAGTTTGGTTCAGTTTTATTTAGTTTGAGGCCTCTGCGTGTTTAGAAAAAATCTGCTGAATGGTGTTGAACCATTTCGTAACAGGTTTTACATGCTAATATCAAACTGTGTTTTCATAATATTATTCTCGTCTACGGCTGCACGCCTACTTGTTTAGTTGGTAATGCTTTGATTGGACATAATGATTAAAAGAAGATCAACAAAATGCGGAGTAGTAGTTGTTCCAAAATTTTTACTCTTCCTACCTCGATTAAATATCATCTACGTCCTTGGTTTAAAGTCTAATTGCCCTGAAACAAATATGTTGTATTCACTAAAAATCCATTAACCGGCTCTAAAATTGTCAAAGACTGTAATGATAAAATTTAAATTAATCTTATGCTCGAACAGTTACGTCATTGTAAGTTCCTCCTTTTTGTTTGTTTAAAAACTGTGGAATCTGTTTTGGGGCGGACGCACTCCCAACTTTTTCGCGGTTCGCAATTACGTTACACCTTAACCAAATAAGCAGTAGCTAAATAGAGGGCGTACGGATTTAGGTGAGATTAACATAGTACCATAGGCATATTTGGGCACATGGGTCGGCCCATGAGTTCTGCGTTCCGACCGGCGGTCATAGTTGTGTTCATTTACATGACAGATCGTAATCTGATTATGGAAAATCTCTTTTGCATCTTGCCCCTATCGGGATTCGAACAAAGTTCCTCCTCCTTGCAATATTGTAGTGATTTTATATCAATAAATGTTTGTGGTTATGTTTTAAAATCGAAATATATAATGTCGGGACTATCTCATTCATAGGTTTACATAATTGCACTGTTTTAAAATTTGCCCACCGTAAATTAAAATCAACAAAAATTTTATAAATTTCACAGCACTGAATATGAAATAGATTCTAGCGTGGTGTTTCGTTGAGTGCGAGTTTTTACGATTTTTATAGTCAGTTTTTATGTAGAAATCGAAATTTCGAATTCATTTTTTCTTGATTTATTAGAATTTTGCTTAAAAAATAAAATCAAACTTTAAGGTCAGTTGACGAGTTCCTATGTGTTCCTTTTGTAATTTTTGGACAAAATTTTAGGCAATTATTGTATTATAGTTTTAACAGCCGCTTTATATATTAAAAAATTAATATTTCAAAACCATAATGTCAATAAATATTGATGAAATTCAAATTTTGATCAAACTTTTAGATATGTTGTAACGATAATGACACCGGGTACAGAATGCCGTTGCCAAAAGTGAGAAACATTAGTGTGTTTTTCCATTGATGATGAAGTCGAATGTGACCCTCCCAGTGTACTGACTCCTTTTCTATTCTTCACCTATGGGTGGTACACTTGGGAGATGTTCCGGGTCACACTCAAAAAAAAACCCGTTCCGAAATAAAAGAAAAAAAATTAAGAAACAAATGCAGCACTCCGACTCTCTCCAACACTTACCTCATTCCCTCCATTCACGTTAGATCCATCTCTACTCACTCATGCATATTAACTTCGCAAGACATGTTCATATTTAAACTTATATTTATTAACAACAATTTTTTTGTTTCAAATTCAAATAGATTACAAATGTTGTAATAATGGCACTATATAATGACAAAAAAAATTACGAAGGAACAATATATTCAAAAAAAATAACAAAAAGCAACATTTTAAATTGGTTAATATGTAAACTGAGCAAACCAATACAAAAAAAATATCCTATATAAATAAACCAAAAAAGGTTACCTTGTTCCTCGAACGAAGAAAGCGCTTTCCTACATCCGGGGGCACGGCCTCTGCAACTCAAAACTAAAAAAAAGAACTGCAACCAAAAAAAAGAACAACTTTTAATTGAAAAAGAAAAAAAATATCAAAACTTAAAGAGTTGTCTCTTGGACTTATACTTAATAGACAAAAAGTAAAAATACTCAGACTTATTCAAAAAAACACCTGTTTGGAAAACGCCGCCGACCTCTCGTCCTTGCTACATGCCGCTACGCGTCCCCGTCCTCGACCTTGCTCACCGCTCGCTCTGTCAAATGACTCCGGTTACCGTAGAAAAACTCACCGCCAAAATCTCCAACAAAAACTTATTACGTAACACCACACATGCACGCCCCAAGAATTGGTAATATTCGATTCTATTGCTTCGATTCGGCTTAACGATACAATACTTTTTCTCTTTAATTATACATATTTCATTTGGTAATTAATTTTTATAACCAGGTAAACGTAAAATCTCTAATATATTTTACTCCAATTGTTACAATTCATTGTTTGCCCATCATGAATTTTTTTAGACCAAACTAAAACCACCGCTCTCTTCTGTCTATTACAAGAGCTTTATTTTCAAAAGGATTCACCATAAAAGGTTGATGAAAACCACCTACTTTTATTTAATTGATTCACACGTTTGAGTTTTTTTTTTTTATTTTATTTACTAGAGTACAGGAATACCTCGCATAGTACGGTTAATCGGTTCCACTATTTTGCCGTACTATTTGAAACCGGACTAATCGAGGCACTCGGGCCCTATGCGCCTATTTACATGCCCTATACTCCTATGAAGGAGGTTAAAGGACATGATGATGATAATCGAGTCAAAAAACGATAATTTGTTACATATAATTTGTTTTTCTGCTTTTCAATAAAAAAAGGATCGTATGTAGTACATATGTATATTCAAACATATATTTATTTAAAATAACTAAACCAACAAAAACCATTTATTTTAAAACTAAACCAACAAAAACGTTTTTGATTAAGGTCTTCTATCCATATAGATAATAGCCGCTTCATGTTAACTATTCGAGGGCTTCTAATTCTGATCACTACTTTTGACAAATAAGACGCTGTAGCTATAACTTGTGATTTGTATTGATCTTTATTTTTCACAATTTTTCGAACTGACGTCTTGTTCATTCCTTTTTCTCTTCCTATTTTAGCAAAAGAAGCACCTTCTTCATGAAGTTTAATAACATTAAGCTTTTGTTCTAAAGTGAGCCATTTGCAGCCATTTTTAGAACAATTTTTTCCAAGAACAATTTTTTTTTGATAATTTCAAAACCGTACTATAGAGAAACGGTACTGATCGAAACAGTACTATGCGAGGTATTCCTGTATTTTCATTTACACACAAAAATACTCGGTTTGATTCACAACGAACTTTTCACAGCGATTACCACTTATTTTGGTTATTTACACATCGACTGTTGAGCGCTATCCAACCTTCTGCACCAAAAGATTACCATTGACTGAATGACCAACTCAAAAATTATCTTGTGTTCTCCACCAGAAAAAGAAACGAAAACAAAATTTGGATGCAACAGCAAAATCCGCTAACACATTAATAACAAACCAAAATTGTCGTACGATTTCCAAACGGTATATGTTCCGATAACGCAAGTCATTTTTAATATATTAATTCGCCTAAAAGTACACTGTAACAGCATGCCTAACTCGCAGGCGTAATAACAAATTAATTGGTATAAAAATAATATTAATTATATAACAGGGTGGCACGAAAGTTGAAACAAAATATGCGTTGCGTAAATGGAACGCACGTTACAATGTCACAGTATATCCCTTCTGTGTTTTACTAACACAATTGTGCGGGTAGGGAAAAAATACCATGTCAAACATTTACTTTTGTATGTTTTTTGAACCAACTTACACATTTGTGAATTCCTCTTTAACTTTTCTTCGTCCGAAAAAAAACACTACATCTATCCCTTTCCTGACCCGCATACACAATTGTGTTTGTAAACGACAACCGAATATGTCAAACATAGAATTATGTGGTAATTGAAGACCAACATACACGTTTCTGCATACCATTTAAATTGGTTTTCGTCCGAAAAATAACAGTAACTATAATAATGATAAAATAATTAATATGTTATCAAAAACTAACTATTAAAATGTTATATAATTAATTTGTTATCAAATTATTATGCTTTTTTCAAAAAGAATTCCGATTTAATTAAGATCCGTTAAAATACGGAAGACATTACAGCCTGTCGTTATTTACATACACATTTGTGTATGGTGAACTTAAATTGAAGCAACAAAATTTTTTTTTTGAACTCGAAAGGGCTATACACACAATTGTGTTGGTTTTACTTCAAATCAAGCGAAATTTTTTATCAACAACGCCATTACATACAATGGTTTTTACTTACACATTTATGTGGGTTGGGCAAAAATTGAGCCGATTTTTTGTTTTTCTTGGTTGAAAACAGGATATATCCTATTGTATAATTTTACACGCCGCATTATAGAAAACCTAGCAGTAAAAATCTCAAAGATTGGCTTCATAGTGACTATATATTCGACGTTCGAATAATATACGAGCCAATCGGTGGGACTTTTTTTTAAATTTGGTTTATTGAAGCAATATAAATTCCGACTCGCTGCATATTATTGCTTGAACTCTAAAATTCGACACAATAGAATCATAGTCAGATAAGACTAACTGATAAGTAAACTTAAATAAATATCAATATATACGAGGGTCGATCAATAAGTACCTACGATAGGAGTAATGAATCAAGACGCAGGTTTTTAAAAATTTTATTTTTCAACGTTTCTGCCATTTCCTTAACCCCTTCTTAAACTCGTCAAAATACGCTTCTGTATAGGCGATACCTTCTCGTTTGTGCTGAATTTTTTTCTTCCAAGGCACGCTTTCATGTTGGGGAACAGAAGGAAATCGCAGGGAATCATGTCGGCCGAGTACGATGATCGCGACAATTCCGATCGCACTTACGACAATCGCGGCATCCATCGGGCCGACACGTTTCTCACACTTATCTTATAGTTAAAAAATAATTAATTGCAATTCTGTACGACATGCCTACGGCCTCTGCTACTTCGTGTTCATTAGTTCGACGATCAATGAACCAATATGTCTCGGTTGTCATAGATGGTGAGGGTTCCCCGGTTTTCATAGGTGGTGAGGGATCCCATCCAAAATAAAAAAAAGAGAATTAGAACTTTGACTAATGACAGTACACAATGGTAATGTTAGCTGCCCTTAGCAATGCCACATCGCCTTATCGCACCACATTTTGAGTAAAAATTGTGTCGTTCTCTAGAATACAAAAACAATTAAACATTTTCTTAGTGCCGTCCAAGGAACGAACTTTTTGTAGGTAAACACTGAGCAAAATCAGTTTTGTACATAGCGGTTCGTTTGCAATTATCATTGTAAGCAAATTAATTATTGTAAATTCGCTGCAGGTAAAATATAAATGTAATGTACACTCACTCTGTACACTCTGTATGTACTCACTCTGTGTGTCTATTTGTTTCGTCAAATTTTGTAATCTTTTCAACCACTTGCGATAGTCTAATTGAGCTGAAATTTTGCATGCAGGCTTAACTCCGATGACAAAATTCTAACATTTTTGGACATTAAAAAAAAAATTCTTCCTTAATTCTATCAAGGTATATTTATAAAAACTTTTTAAAAAACCACTTTTGTTTTTTCAAAGCCTTTGTCAAAAATTGACAGGAAAGAAGCCATGTAATAATGAGGCATTGACAAAAAACAAATTGACAAAGATTTATAAAAGTTGGCTATAATATAAAACAATCATATAACATAGTGCTCTCGGATCGCACTCTAAAAGGTAAAATCCAAAGATACATATATCATCTATCTTTTTGCAATTTCCTGACTAATGTTAACATGGTCGAAAAATTGATTGCAAATTTCGATGATTAAAAAGTAGAAAATAAAATATATTTAAAAAAAACCTTTTTTGAAAAACCACGCTTATATTTAAAGGCTCTAAAAAGTAGATAATAAAAGGCTTTGAAAAATAGAAAATAAAATTTTCTTCCTTACTCCTATAAAGGTATATTTATAACAAGTAGGAATTTTAAATTAATATGACTAAAAATATAAGCCTGAGGCGCTCCTTCTGAATATATATATACACTATCTCCCAATATATCATGTTTACGTTAATACTGAAATGCTCCAGCAAAAAATCTATTCTTAGGATACATCAGAATAGACTGTTCCATTAGTGTTACTAAACGACTTTACTAAGACTTTACTTCATGTGTCTAGTAGTCTTAAATTACTAATGCCGTAAAGGAGCGCCCCACGCTTATGTTTTAGTCATATTAATTTTAAATTTCTACTTGTTATAAATATACCTTGATAGGAGAAAGGAAGAAAAATGTTATTTTCTACTATTTCAAAGCCTTTTATTATCTACTTTTTAGAAACTTTAAATATAAGCGTGGTTTTTTAAAAAGTGTTTTTTAAATATATTTTTTTATTACTTGTTCGAAACATTTCTTGATCTCTGGTCTTTGGACGTAACCCCTTTTATCCATATTTTCATCCCACCTTTAGGTTATACACTATATATTCACAAATACTTCCACAACCAACATATCAAATTTTTAATGTTTTATGAAATCATCAAAAATCGTGTAAAATGCACACAAAACCAGTAATTCAATTAATTTTCATTGAAATATTATTTCTGAATGACAACAAAAATTTTAATTTCACATTAATAATTAATTGTACTCTCATAATTATTATAGCGAGTAATTGTGTTTTTAATTAAACAGTTTTTTTGTTACAAATTTTAATTGGTTATCAATAAACGTTAATGGCACTTTTGTGTACCGCCTATGGTATAGGTATATTATACCATGCAAGCATATGCACCTCTTTGAAAATATCAATTATTAATTTAATATTGTTAAAAATTACCGTATGTTAAAATTTATTGATTAACAATTTTGTTTGTTTTATTTGTTAATTATTTTATTATAAACCTTTATTAATTTAACTCATTGGATAATTCGAAAACCATACTCCTGAATGATTTTCAATATTATTATTTTTTTAATTCACAATAATTTAAATACTAACACAACCTGTAGGCATCATGTCGAAACTAATCGTACATGTTGCATATTAATAAGCTCGGCATGAAACTTTTAAATTAGTCATGCAGCACACCAAAACATTTAAGTTAATAAACCACTAACGAGTTTTGGTTACTTATTTAATTTATTTAGTGCTAAAACATTTTTTGGTGCTTTGTGATGTAGCCCAGTGTTTTTGTGCTTAAATTGGGGTTTTAAAACATGGATTACAAATTTAATATTTTATGCAAATAAATATTAAATCAAAATTGGACGCAAGCGCAAGTAAAAGTTATTTCGATTTTGTTGGAATTGTTGTTGTTTACGAGAGTATGTGGGTTTCATATAATTTATATACATTTATTTTATTATTTATTTATTTATTTTGAAAATTTTGCTCATGACATCTATCTATCTATATAAAAATGATGTACAAAATGTATGTGCGCGCATCAGTTGAGAACGGCTGAACCGAATTGGCTCAATCTTTTTTTTCGTGTTCGCAATTATCAGGAGATGGTTCTTACGAAAGAAATTTTAGAAAAAATCCACCGAAAAAATCGAATAATAAGACATTTTCATATGAAATTTGTGTGTACATTTTGTATGAGACAGGTGGTGGAGTAGTTAAAGCTTTGGCGCTTGGGTTGGGAGGTACAGGATTAGAGTCTCACCGAAGGCTACATCTAAACTACTACTTTGTTTTTTATCCAATCTAATTATTTCATCTATTTATTATCTCTATCTATCTATCTATCTAAATAAAAATCAATTGCCGTGCGTTAGTCTCGCAAAAACTCGAAAACGACACGACCAATTTGAATGATTCTTTTTGTGCATTGTCCATCTCAATACGGTCGTGGCTTAGAAAAAAGAAAATTCGAAAAAACTAAAAGGAAAATCCGTAAACTCGAAAAAACCGGAACCCAAAGGAAAACTGAAATCAAAAACAAAAATCGGAAAATGGAAAATTGCGTTTTGTAGAGGAATTTTTTATGGAAATACACTTAACATCACCGATGAAAATTGTATTTTGACAATGATCATTCATTTAAATAGCCATTTTGGATTATTTTCAATAGATGAGATGGCGTTGGTTGCGGACTACTATAAATATAAGTTGTGTAGAATTTTGGCAATTGGGACAATTTATTGTTTTAAAATTTTTCTACGAAAGCGTTGTTTATTTTAAATTGCGTAAACAAATTATTCGATAATTTGTTTTTTTTGTTTAAGTTTGAGCACTAGGTATTGCAATACGTGAGCAATTATAATTCTATTATTTGAATTAGTTACTATTTTTTTGGTTATTTTAGCGTGAGGCGGATATCACAAGAAACAACAAAAGATATTATTTTTTGAGGGCCAGGAAGGCATGTCTTGACGTGAAATTGCGAAGAAGGTTGGTGTGTCGGTCGTGCTAAGGTCGAAAGAAAATGTTGAATCAGGTCGACAAGCTCTTGGCGGAAAGTTGTTTAGAAAAAACAATAAAGTTTGGCGGCGGAAATATAATGGTATGGGGATGCATGAAAGGTTGTAAACTAGGAAAGTTACACTTCATAACATCTCGGCTGGATTCGAAAGGCTATGTAAATATTTTTCAAACCCAGTTATTGTTTTTTTTTCACACGCAGTTTGGCGATGTTTGGGGCAACAAAGGAAGAAATTATATTCCACAAGACAATGACCTCAAGCATAAATCTAGGATTGCTTTGAACTGGTTCGAAAATAATAATGTCATTGTACTGGATTGGTCCCCATAATTACCAGACCTAAACAATAATTGAACAAGTTTGGAAAATTGTTAAAAAAAGTTGAGCCTTTTTACCACAGAACCGAAAAATTTTCAAGAATTGTGGGAAAGGACTGAAACTGTGTGGTAGAACATTAAAGCAGCCGAATTACAGAATATTTTCAACAATCTACCGAAAAGAATAGAAGTCTGCATTAAAGCTAAAGGTGGAAGTATCAAATATTAAAAAATAATTAATTTTGTCTCTGCGACACTTTAAAATATTTATGACAAAGTATTGTCCCAATGGGATATAGTGCCAGAGAGAGAGAGAGAGATTGTCCCAATAAGGTTTAGTTCCTATTACTGAAGAATTTTATATTTATTGTTTATTTTTTTTCTTCTTAAAGTATCAAATAAACTATGACTTTAACATATATTAATCAAAATAGTTTAATTTATTTTTTTATCTTGTACAAAAATTAAAAAACTTCGAAATTTCAAAACAATGGGACAATTGTTTGAGTCACTGTATAAAAAATCACTCATTTCGCGAAAGATAATACATACATTCTAAGATATTGGAAATTATCCTAAGAAAATTTGAAAAATATTAAAGAATTATAAAAATTAAGATCCGATTGAGGATGAATGAATTTTTAATTATTTTCGAAAAACACCGTTTTTACAATCAATTTTGAGTGATATTTTTAAATTGCTCTACTGAAATATTAAAAATTTTGAATTGTGTCACTCTTGCAGCATATGAGCGTTTTATTCACTTTTCAATGCATTATGCCGCCTTTATGGTTGCGTTCATTCGTTCATTCTGACAATTTTTCCCACCAATCATATTGCTCAAAAATGACGATTCTGGATTTTTGTACAAAAGATGATTGGTCGGACAAATGACCGAACGAACGAACGCAACCATAAACCTACCTTTAGTGTTGAATTCGATGAAAAAGTGAATGGGATGGCCACTCAATCGTCTAACTCAAACGTCTATTGAGAATTGAGTTGAGTTGTTTGATTTTTCTCTCATCAAAATCAATTTTCGTGAAGATCAAAAGTATTTGCTCAAACGAAGTAATTTGTAATGTACTTGTAATGTACTTATGCTGACTGTGGGGGAGGGAGGGTGTATTATATTTATAGTTATACTTATGCAAATTATAAAGAACAAAAAATTGAAAGAAAAGGAAAAAAAAGAACTAAAGTAACATTGAATATAATTATGAAACAATTTCAAATAATGTATCTATTGCTGATAGTAAATAACCATGCTTTTAATAATTTTGAAAAACGTGAAAGGGAAATACAATCTGATATGTTCGCTGGTAATTTGATAAAAAGAATTGGGGCTGTACAGAAAAAATATTTACTAAAATTTCATGTTCTTGATCTAGGAATAATAATTCTATTTTTATTTGTTAAATTAAAGCGATCACAAATTCTAATATTTAAATGACCACTCATCCTGAAAAGATCACAATATGTTTGATCGTATTATAATAAGTACCGCCGCAAAAAGGAAGGGCATACTATAATTTTGAATCAATTAATCCAAAATACAGGAAAGCCAAACTTTAAATGGACATACTTTACTTAAAAAATAAAGAGCTCTCATAGACACTTGTAATTTATTTTTAAGATTATCCACATGGTCTTTCCAGCTCAATTTATAGTCCAACAGTAAACCTAAGTATTTGAAATTAATAACTTCCTCTATAATAAAACAAGTAGAATCACAGCTATCATTCGTATGATTTGAATGAAATGTAATTTCATTACATACTCTATTTCCAGTTAAACTAAAACTAATTAATTTAGTTTTATCGCTGATAATCATATGATGAGTATCAAACCATAACCTGAGCAGCTTCATATCAACATTTATTTGGTTTAATAGATGTTGTTCTGATTCTGCGCGGTAGCTTACACCCATGTCTTCGGCAAATACTACTATCTTGCCACTTAATTCAATAGAAATGGTTGAATTTAAGTAAATCAAAAATAATATAAGGCCTAATACAGATCCTTGAGGAACTCCAATTTTGATATAACGAGGTGTACTGAACACATCACTAATCTTAACCGTTTGTGTTCTGTTGGCTAAATACGAGGCAAACCATTTATTATTAATTCGCCTTATACCCGCATCATATAACTTTTTCAATAATAAGTTGTGGTCAACCAAATCGAATGCTTTGGTAATGTCTATAAAAATTCATTCCTTGGAAGACATTATTTAAGAAGGCTAACAAGGCAGATTCAAGCGACATGCCTTCCCTAAATTGTGAATTATTAAAAAAATTGTTCAATGTTAGAAAACTTAAAATTCGTGTTTTGACAGCTTTTTCAAAGATCTTCGAGAAGACTGACAAAAGAGAAATTGGAAGATAGTTCGAACAAAGTAGTGTATCCCCATTTTTAAAAATTGGTATGACAACAGCCAATTTTAATGGGTCTGGAAACTACTAGTTAATTGGCTGTTAACTGAATTTAATTTACTACAATGAATATTCAGTTTGATAAAAGCATGATCGGTAATTTGGGCATCTACAACAGCTACAGTCAAGATTAATTTTCAAGCTGCTACGATAATAAATTTGATCAATGCTTGAACCAGATATACCTGTAGGCACATTTACTAAAGAAATTAAACCATTACAAGCCATCAATAACTGATAATCATCACAAACATTACTAAATTTTAAGACATGTATATTCATGTCGCCCATAATAAATAAATTATTGAGTAAGTTTTTGAGATCTTTGAAGAATACACTAGTATGTACAGATCGTAGCTTGAAAAACACAAATCCTATTAAACTTTTCACTTCCTACCACAAAATTACAAAACAACACATCAGCACTTAAAAACGAGTGATTCACAAATTCACATTTTAGGTTACATTTTTTTACTTTTAAAGATTATAACACCACCAGCTGCATAATTATCATTGCAGTTTGAGTAGATGTCACACTTCCGTTAGTAGAATGAAATCCAGATTTTCATTCGATAATTCTAAATAGATAAAGAAATTAGCCAAATTCTTTCTCACACTTCTTATATTTTGCATAACTACACTAAGCTGGAAATTGTTCGAGACGATGGAGATATTATTACTATTATTTTCAAATGACGACGACACACACAAATTATTTTGGCCTTGTAAATTTCTACTAGCAATTACCATTTTACAATAATAAAAAAATAATTACAGGATATTTATTTTAAATTTACAAGATCTTCAATCTCTCTTATAATTATTCTTCGGTCACCGTCATTTTTGCACATAGATTACATACACAAATAAAGCGCTACAAAATTATTGTGACTCAAGATTCAAGAATGAAATGAAGTTTTGTCATAAAAAATATAAATGGTTCAGATTTTGTAATCAATACTGTGGTATTTATTACATTATGTGTGGTCGAAATCCTTGTTTGTTTTAAATGTACTTTTTCGCCTTTAATCTAATTTCAAGGTCATTTCTCGTTTGCCCAATTTACCAAGAAAACCGTGATCAATATATTTAGTAAAATTTAAATTTAAAAAAAGCTACACAGCTTACACCAACTACAATAAAAATTTTGATTCCTTTATATCTTTAGAACCGAAAATAATTTATCGAAGTTGCTTCCTCTCATTATGTAGTGCATGTTTGCTAAAACCAATGATAGTATCTGATAATAACGATGAGAGTATTTATGTAAACTTTTCTGGCAGCATTACGAGTTGTGCTAGTACGTTGATAGTACAGTCTAAAATTTTTTGTTTTATACTTTTATAAACATAAATTCTCTTCGACGATTAAACTTTACAATTTGAAAACATTATCAATTTAGGGACGATTTCCGCCAACGAGCTTTAGTTGTTATTTTTACCTGATCCGATTCAGTTCATATTTCATGAAACAACACAAAGGCGCTTGCTAGATTTCAAATCAAAATTTCAGGTCTAAAACAAAATTTGGATTAGGTTTTCCATAAAATTTGAACTGATCCTCCGGATCATATCATGAAACTCAGCAAATATTGTCGTCGACCATTGTTCCAACAATACTGCAGTGAAGAAAATCACAAAATAAAATTACTTCAACTAGCAATGACATTAATAAATCATTTAACGGGGGAGATATGTGCAAATAATGTTAATGAAATTTTATGCAAAATCAGGAACACAAAATGTATAACTCGCCAAAAATAAATAAAGCGAGTTCTTTTTTGATAGTCGTGGTTGTTTTTTTTATTTTATTTTATTATTTATATATTTTTACTAATTTTTTTATATTATTTTAATTTATTTTTATTATTATTTATTTTTATTTATTTATTTTAGAAAGATAAAGTAGACTCTGTTCCACTAGATTTAACCAATGACGATGAGCTTGAATTAGAATTAGCTAGTTCGGGGGATGGTGATGATTATGAGATAGCTAATAATAGGTTAGGCGATGATGAGCTAGATGATGAATCCAAAGTAAGTTTTCTACTTAGCCAACGCTATTATAACGCTTAAACTGCTTACTATTAATTAGTTTTTACCGGACAAGTGATGCAGTAATTTAAACTGTTACATTTGAATCGGGGGACCCGGAGAAGGATATACCATAAAATACTTAAAATTCATTTATTTGTTTAATGGTTTTACATAAATCTTTATTAAATTGGCTTAAATTGTTTTTCAAATAACGACACTATTCGGTTGCCCGAAAATTCATTGCTCATTTATATTCGAAATGTAACTAACTTCATTCTAAATATTAAATTAATTATGTTAACCGCTGAAAAACATGTAATTTTTAAGAGGAGGTCAATTGGGAAAATTCGAAATTTACTATATTTCAATTTGCCATTGACAAGAATATTATCTTGTAAAAATACTGCACCTGAAATTTCTTTGCAACTAACACCATTAAAAATGGATCATAATTTTAAGACGTTCTCAAGGTTAACCCTTTGTTCTAGAATCACCTGCCCTTTTTCCAGGTTTTTGTTTTGGCGATCACCCTGAACTTTAATTTTTTAATTTAACATATTTTGGTGCTAGACGTATTGAAATATTCTTCGGCATAAAATTTCAATCCAATATTTTGCACCCAATTTCCAGGTAAGTACCTAATCAAACAATCCAAGTATCCTTTTAGATGAATTATTTATAAATGCCTAAATAATAGCGAAAATATTAAATTTACAAATAATGATGTTACAAATCTTTATTTTTCCAAAAATAATTTTTTGAACGTTAACGTACATTGAATTATAATTTTTTTTTAGTTAAACTGTACGTACACAAAGTACTCAAAATCAACTTCGTAAATAGGCTTTTAATTTAACACTATGAAAAAAAATTGAAAATTGAAGTTTGCAAAGTCTTTAAAAGTGTAAGAGAAAAGTTAACTTCAAGAAAAAATCAAAACTCTTACTGTTTACCCTTAAACAACGGCTCAGGAGGCCGATAAATTATGGCCAATGGGTTGCACTACTAACAAAATTAAACAAACCGCTATACACTATACACCATAGTGGGCCCCAAATATAATTTTCGTTTGATTAATTTACTTTCGTGAATAAACCACATTTTAAAAAGTTATTTTAAAATCGTCCGTGATATTAATTTATCTTAGATTTGAGTAGACCAACTTTTTATCGGTACGAAACCAAGTAGAGACCTAAGGAAGTTCTCATTTTTGTAAGGGTTTGTGTAATTTTAAACCTGAACCCTGGGATTAAAAATGGGGAGATTGCATTTTTCTACTTTTTGTAGAAATATTGTGAGTACATGGCCTCTTTGTTTTCGACGCCTAGAAAAGTCGTAACACTTTGTGGGTGACATTAAAAATAATAGTTGGTCCGAAAAGCCAAACAAAAACTACACATTTTGTTCATAGTTTTTTCAGATAGATGAATCGTTACTATACGAGTATCTCAAGAAAATGTCATTTAATCATTTATGTAGCCATTCCTAATCATATGATAAGTTGAACAAAAGTCCGTTAAACTGCTTAAAAAAACTTTTATGACTTAATTTTTAAAATTCTTGAACTAATTGTTGGAATCACTTTAGTTGTTGCTTTTTAACTGATAGACTTGCACTTTCTGGGCTTCATACTGTAAACTGAAGTTTAATTTCCGAGTCGTACTTTTAATAAGAAGATTGTATGTTCTAATTTTATACCATTGTTTAACATTGCCGTTTTCAAAGTCTATATAAAATTGGTCAAAACACCGATAGCAGCTATTTTATCATCATCGAAATTTTGTAGAACTCATCGAGTAGATTTTCAACATATTTGTGTTGCTCTGAACGGAAAAATGTCGGAATTTATTTTTTGAAACATAAATTTTGAAATATTTTTGAACTGTAATGAGCTGATGAATAATCAATTTTTATTTTTTAAAACAATTAAAAATTGGCTATAACTAATCGAACTTCTGTCAAATTTTTCCTCGAATGTTAAATATTTTGAAAAACTTATGATAGGCCTTAATACAAATCATACTGATAATTTAAGAAGTTTGAAATTCGTCTACATTAATTTTTATTTTATTTAAAGTTTCTTTTTCGGCTTTTTAGACTAAATTATTAACAATGATTATTCACAATGTTTGGGACTATTCAAGCCAACAGAGAGATCAAACACTCATAATATATCTACCACAAAAAATACAGAATTTACCCAATTCACCGTTTCAGACGTCGAAGAACGTGCGAACTGTACACTTCTCTGATCCGTTGAGCAAATTGTAGATATAGTGGATAAGGCGTACAAAGCTACAAGGGTATAGCTCAATGAAGTGGGAAACTTGATACGATAATAAAGAAATCCGATAACAGAGAGAAGAAATGTACAAGATCTCAGTTCGTACTGAAGCGTCGAATAGAAAAGATCTCTGCAGTAATCAGACAGTGTTGTGTTTTCGTAATTTACCATTAGTTATTTCCAAAGTAATTTTTATCCTTTCTTTTATTATATAATTAAAAAAAATTTTCTTTCTAAAAATGGCAAAACGACCAAGTACCAGTGAATCTCGTGAAGTAAGTAGTAGTGAAGATGAGTTCCAGATAGACATTTATACAGACAGATTTAACAGAATAACTGTTCAAGCAGAAGAAAATGATAGTGATGATGATATTATCCAACCAACAAGAAAAAGAAGGAATTTGATAAATAGTGATAGCGATACAAGTAGTGAAAAAGAAAGTATCCCCGTAGAAGACGTATCAAGTGAAGAGTGGGAAACTGTTAGTGAATCTACCGATTCTTCTTCAATACTCGAGTTTGACATACATCACCAAACACCCGCACCACAAATACGAAGCAATATAAAAGAACCCATAGATTATTTCACTTTATATTTTACAAATGAATTAATAGACAATATAATAAAAGAAACGTGCCATTATGCCAACGAAAAAATAAGGAACACACAATTGTCACATAAATCAACTTGGCACATGTGGCACGATGTTACCAAGCAAGAATTTTTAGCTTTTATCGCCGTTATTCTATTTAAACATGGGATTGAACCACCTGCCAAATCTCTAAGAATATTTGTCTACTGATTCCATTAGTAAAATTCCTTTTTTTCAGATTTCTATAAATCTTTTGGATGCTTCATTTGAAGAAAGATACACGAAGCACTAACACAATCAAAACTCGTATTCAAAAGGCCAGCAATTATTTAGAATATATAGATTCTAAATTTAGTGAATATTTCATACCATACAAAGCAATTTCTGTCGATGAATCCGTGATAAAATTCAAAGGCAGAATATCATTTATAACATATAATCCAAATAAGCCGACCAAATGGGATATACGCATATATGCACTAACCGAGGCAAAAACTGGATATTTATTTTCAATTCTTCCTTATATTGGCAGCATCACATCCGATAGCATTTCCCGGCCAGATCTTCCTGTAAGCACGAGAATTCCATTGCATTTATATAAAAAGTTGATACACAAGGTTCCTGATTCACAAGGATACCATATGTACACTGATAGGTATTATACCAGTATTCCTTTAGCAGAAGAATTGCTAAAGATGAAATGCAATCTTACCGGCACAGTAAAAGTAAATCGAAAGGTATACCCATGGCAATTCGTAAAACAAAATTTTCATCAAAAAAGACAGTGGCATATAGAAAAAATAATATTACACTTCTTGCGTGGAAGGATAAAAGAACTGTCACAATGCTAAGTAATTATAACAAGACAGGAATACAATCAACCCTCAGAACGTTACGTGGTGGAAATATTATATCTATTGATAAGCCTCAAATGGTTCTCGATTATACCGCAAATATAGGCGGTATATCTTGCAGATCAATACGCCTCCACGTATTGTTTTCTGTGGAAATCTTTGAAATGGTGGAGAAAATTATTTTTTGGGAGATTGGAAATGAGCGTTATGAATTCCTCCATACTTAACCGAATCTCAGAAGAAGGAAAACAACAAAAACCAATGACACACCACAAGCTTGTAAAAAGTCTTTTAAAGCACTGAGAGGTGATTTTCGAGAATCTCGATCACGTCCATCTACATCGTTGTCAGACAATAGACTGAATAATAAGGTGCATATTCCAAATGTGGGAGAAAGAAAACGGGATTGTGTTGTCTGTTCTGACAGAAAAACATCAGGCTGAAGGCGGCAAACAACATTTTATTGTGAAACATGTACAAATCCACCCGCTAAGCATGTTGGGAATTGCTTTAAACTATACCGTACTGTAGAAAATTATAAAAATTAAATTTTGATATTTTTTTGTAAATGTGTGTTCTTCAATGTCCACAAATTCATATAAAACAAAATTCATTACAATTCCTTACTTGGTTCTAAAATTATACTGTATAAAAACACGTTTCCAGGTTGTACGTTTTCGTTAAAAAGTGGCGTCGAGTTGCTGGTAGGTAACGTCCGAAACGGTGCCGAGTGCAAAGGATTAATAATTATTTAATTTTATCATCCGAAAAGAAAACGCTTTCGCACTGTGCAAAATAGGCTTTCACTAAGGTTGTTTGATCTGAAATGTCACTCTATGTTGTTCAATGTTATTAATTTCTCCTGGTCTAGTGACTGCTCTTCCCCCGGTAGCACTTTCATAATCCATACATCGATTAGGCCCTCCTTTCCTTTCATCCGTTCGCATTGTTTACATTCAATTTGACATGGCTACTTGAAAATATGTTAGTATTTTAAAAAGGCCTTTTTTCGTTGCTCGATGTTAAAATCGTTGCTTTGCGGACGTTGAATGCAACGGGTTCTTAAATTGTAGAAGCCATCATAATGTCCCATGTTCTGAACGAATGATCTTCTTAGTTCTTTGTTTCCTTTCAGTGGCTTGTTTTTATATGGTAATTTGTGTAAACGTTTGCAACATTGGTGAATTCTGGCACTAATTGTGTATAATAAGTAAATAATCCAGGGAAGCTTTGTAATTCATATAAATATTTTGGTCTTGGCCATTTCTTTTCCGTTGATATTTTTGCTCTGATGCTATGCCGGATGTTTTACATCTATTCTGAAGAGTGAATATTTTTTAATATTTAATATCCCGATGCACTGGCTCGATAACTGTTGCTGTTGCAATATTTTAGGTGCTCGGCGAATTGGTATCTCCGATGTTAATTCTGTGTTTTCCTTCGGTCCAGTTTCTTTCTCTATTATAGGATAAATGTACTGCCTTCAATCGCTGTTTAAAACTTCAACCCGTTGGTTGATTGTGCGCTTCCACTGATGAGATCATTTTGAACAATCGTGTGAGTTGCTTTTGTGTCTAAAGTAAACACACAACTGTTTTCATGAACATGCACACATTTCACATTTTATTGTTAAGGTATCATCACTTTGTGCTAATCGGGAAATAGGGATGAACATGATAGGAAATCAAGAGTGTGAGCCAACTTCTACCCCGCGAGACCCATCCAAGTTTTCGTACGGTCGTGGAATCTGGGTGTCATCCGGTGGCTATTTCCACTCGCCGTGCCTTAAATGACGCTTTGATGACAGCCTGTGCTGTCTCATAAATTACAGTAGAAACAATGGTTTGAGTTAAAGTTTCATTATCCATTTTGGCTTATTTCATATAAAAGCCGAGTGTAGTCGCTCGATCACTTATAGTTACTTTTATAACTCCCCCAACCATCTGGAACCTCTTTATTTAGATTTGATGTTTTTTTCACTTACGCCCAAGTCCGTATTTCCGATCCACCGCAGACATTACCTCACTTCAACTGTTGCGATCATTTTCGGAAATTGTTTGTAATGTCTCGCCTGCTCCAAGTTTAATAGCTATTAATAATTCTGCGGTACGACTAACTTCATCCAAATGCATTGAAATTTCAAAAATCCAACCAAATTGTTCCATCGAATGTGGTTGACTTGTGATAATTCGCGTATACTGTCTAGACTACCTGCAATGTTGTTTCCTTTACTGTCAGGCAGAAAAGATTTTTCTGAAGTCGTGGGACGCTTTCTATTTGCTGTTGTGTTTCTCCACACTTTGTTCCAACTTTTGTTGCCTCTCTTTACTTTATTTATTAAATAAAATGATGATCAAATTTTTGGTTTTTCTGATCAAACTGTTGAGTTGTAAAAGCCAATAGTAATTGGGCAATATCGAAAGTACGAAGTGGCGTGGGAACTGCTTTCTACATTTCATGAATATCATAAAGTTTTCCTGTATTACTTTTTTGAGCTAGCATAACGGTAGTAAACGGATATTAGTCGCAAGAATAAATCATTTTATAACCATCAGTTGCTGAATAGCGATGCTTAAACTAAAATTTAAATTCCGCAACCGTTAAATTTTCTAAACCTATTTTCTAATATTCACAATCCTACCGCTGTTACCCAATGTTACGAATTTTCCGTGTCAAATCCGATTTGTATCACGTAATTGTGAATACCGTTATAAAATATGACGGGTTATAATAACAATTCTCGCAATTTACACCTCTTCCGGAATATGCCTGAATAATTTTTTAAAAACCTACTTAAAATTCACTTTCCATAATTTGGCACTGTTTACAATATTGCTTTTAAATGGTCGTGTAATAATCTCCGAAAGTCTATCTTATTGTGTTCATCGCACCAGTATTTATAAAACGCGCTGAATATTCCTGATTCTACAACGAATATTCAGATCAGTTATAAACTGATCTGATTTAAATGTAATTCTAATGTTGAAATCTAGATGACATTTTTTATACATATCAATAAATTATCAACCCTTGAGTGTCCAATTCACATTGAAGCGGGCGAAATCGTATCAACATGTAACACGGACAATAATAACGCATCAAAACGATTCGCAAACAAAAATGATGCATAACGAAATCTGCGATTAGAATACACCGCCGTCGCAATGTTCGACGGCAACGAGCTATGGCACAGAATAAAGTACGAACCTACAAAGATGCCATAAACGCCAGCGTAAATTACAATACATTGCGACCCTTCAACGTTGTATGTACTAACTGCGGAGCACTCCATTTCCCCGAAGAAAGAGTAGCAACTAAATATGACTCATTTGGAGATTGCTGCTTGCTGGTCGAACTGTGTTGCCACCGCCACAGTTTCCAAATGAATTGGTTTGCATTTTTTTACGTCGTCACCCGCTCGCTATTGAACTCCCCAAACAAATCAGAAACTTAAACTCATGTTTCGCATTAGCTTCATTCAATGTAAGTGATGATCGAACCATCAATAGTCGTAACATTTTTAGCTTCACATCAGCTGGACAAGTTTACCACAAAATGAATATGGCAGCACATCCGACACAAACCATTCAAAGTGATTTCAAACCACGTTCATATGGCCAAATATACTTTTTAGATTCCGATGATGCTGTTGACGAACGCCTTGTACATCCTCTAAATTATGGAATCAGTCGTGAATTAATGGATCTGTTAGAGAAAATATTGCGAGAACAAAATATTTATGCCCAAACTTACATGAGGATGCGAGAAGTAGAGGATGATATAAATCAACGTGCTGCTGCATTGGGACTACAACCTCCAAATGTGCAGCTCATTTTTACAGTGCCAGATCGTGTGAATTATAAATGATTCAACCCTCATGCCCGTAGTTTTCAACGCTTTACATTTTGGTGGATGACTTTTTCAACAATAGCTCGTCGACACTTTCATTCGAGTTGAACGTGATCGCATCCAATCGATCAAATTTAATCAAAAAACTATTTTAGCCGATCAATACGCAGGTGTTACCCGACTTATCAACGACTTAGCTGCAAAACAGAATGCACTTGTTGGTGAAAAAATAATACTACCATCAACCATGACCGGATCAACGCGTTATTATACTGAATATTTCGAAGATGCAATGGCTATGTTCGTCGTCTGGATCGCCAGAGTTATCATACAGTAGTCCGCTTAAGATCATCCCGATCTCGTCGCTCGAATTGCGAAACAAAAATTTGATGAAATTATCAATCATTTGGATAAAAAACAGATATTTGAAAGATGGCCGCATATGTGTATACAATTGAACTTCAAAAACGTGGACTACCACATATGCATTTGCTGTTGATCATGAATCCTGAAAATCGAATCCATAATCCAGAAGAAATTGATGATCTAATTTTAGCTAAAATCTTAAATACCGATGACCCTGAAATGCGAGAATTAGTGTTAAAGTGGATGGTTCATAATCCGTGCGGGGTGCAGTTAAATCCAGATGATACACGCTTCGGTTTTCCAATTCAATTCAAAGAAGAAACATCTCTAGCGGATGATGAAAAACCAAAGTATCTTAGTCGTTATGACCCCAAATTGGAACAAAATAATCGAGAAGAATTTGAACTTGCAGTATATCATGTCATGTGGCCACATATAACATATTATATATAAATACATCTACAAAGGACACGTTGTCGAAAATCAACGGAGTTTTATTTATAATGAAGCAGACACCTATGTGGAAGGTCGCTGCATTACACCACCTGAAGCATGTTGGCGATTATTAGGCCACGAAATCCAAAGAAAGAATCATATCGTTCACCGCTTGAATATTCATTTACGTGGTCAATATCGAATGTAAGATATTGACCAAGCCCAAGAAGATCTGGCAGATATTGGACAAAAAGTTTCTATGTTAGAAGCGTATTTTCGCCATAACCAAGCGTTGAAGCAAATGCAAACAAACCAGAATTACTTCTACTGTTGGCAAATGCCCGACCATTTTAAATTTGATGGAAAAATGAGTACCAGGGAACCGCGAATCCGTCGATTGCGTGTCATTGGTCGAATACACAACGTAAATTATGTTGCTCTATTTATTATGTTACGCTTCCATTTGCGAGTACTTCTCTATCATATGAAGGACGCAACAAGTTTTGATGATCTATTTACTGTGAATGACTGAGGTCAACTTGGATGTACAATACAACGACATCAATTTCCGCTTCGAACAGCGTTTGCGATGACCTTGCATAAATCTTAAGGGCTAATGTTTGAATTTGTTGGTGTCGACCTTCGTACACCTCTCTTTAATCACATTGAACGCTCCTGATGAAACTTCTGTTAAGTCTGGATAGTGACAGGCAACATCAATTTTTATGTCTCAGCCGAATAAAATAAAATGAAATTAAAGTTGTTTTGCGCAAGAGATTAAAAAACTGCCTTTCTTTTTACCGAGCGAAGCTCGGCCCTTGGTACTCTGAATTAGCAGGGATAATTATTGCAATTCAATTTTGTTTTCAAAAAAATTAGCACTAGCTTTTAACCTCAGTAGTCCAGAAAAAAAAATGTTTAAACAGAAATTACATAAAAATTCTTTCCCCAATTCTCTATTCCCGGGAATTTACCAGAATAGTGCCAGAGTGAACATTTATAACACAGTACGCATGGAGATGCTCATTTCTGTGCACAAAATATTATGTTAAAATTTGTTATGTCACATTCTGGCGTAATGGAAAATTAAAATTGTACTTTACTCCTACACTACAGTCATTTAAATTATTTCCATTCATTCTTTTACTGCGACATCAATACTTGCTTTGTGCTAAAAGGGGTATCTTTAACATTTAATATTATGCAAAATCAAGAACACCAAATAAACAAATTCTAACTAAAAATTAAACAATCGAGTTATTTTTTATTGGTGCTCCGTTTTGTTGGAATAACCCCTAATGAAAAATAATTGATATTCATTTTATTTCTTAATGCTAAAATCTATTTGCGCATTTTCTAATGCTGGTGGGATTATTGGTTTGGTTTTATTTGTTTATATTATTTTCTTATTTCTATTGTTTTTTTTATTGACTTTTATTTATACAATTTATTTATGTTTTATTTTATTTTTATTTTTATTTTAGAGTGATAAAGTAGATTCTGAACCAGTAGATACAAACACTGATGATGATATTGAATTAGAATTAGCTAGTTCGGGGGATGGTGATAGTTATGGGATAGCTAACAATAGTTTAGACGATGATGATCTAAACAACGAATCTGAATTGGTTAGTGTAACTTTTCTAATTAAATCGTCTATAAAACTAACACTTACATATTACTAAAAAATTTAATATCGTCCGGCTTTCAATATATTAATATTCGATAGGTTCAATAATGTACATGATGTAAACCGTACAGTTGTTCATTATTTATGGAATCTATTTGTTCAATATTAAAACATAAAATATTTTTTTTAAAAAAATGTAAAATATTTGCTACTGCATGCATTCAACTTAACATTATGTAATTGAAAATATGTTTTCAATTTCCAAAATTAAATTTGAGTTTTTTTTTAATAAACAAACCGCAGTAATTTATTATATAAAAATAATATTGCTGCCTTTTGGTATATGGAATCAAAAATTATTATATTGGGAAAATATTTTAAATTTTTTTTTTAATAAATAATGTAAAAATAATTTTTTTTTGCTCTTGCGATTATGAATTATGATACGAAAACTTTATTGGTGAATGGATTGGGAAAATAACTAACCAAAAAACTAAACATTACTTCCACTTATCGGAATCATAATTATTAATATTAAAACAAATTATTTTTTCCATTCCAGGGGACTTTAGAAGATGATGAATTTGGGTCAGATGAAAGAGGGGGCTATTTGCCACCAATGCCTCCGCCACCTCCCGATAGTAAAGGTATGTAGGTTTTGGCGTAAATATTATTTATTAAAACTATATGTTTGCAGAAAAATGTTATTCCTTCTTGTGACAACCACTTAATTTATTACGTTTTAGTTACGTATATAATACTATCTCGGGCCGTACATAAAAAACTCACTTTTCAATTTCTTGACATTTATTTATGTACATGATTTTATTTTACTCTAGGTATTCACTCTAGTGTAAATTTAGTTTAAATAGTTACTCGTGGAAGTGGGAAAAACCAGCGTACATTAAAATAATAATGACTCAAAAAATCTTCTAATTAATAATTTTCACTTGACACTTTCTTAACCAACACAAAAAATATGAATAAACGGAGAAAATAAAGGAAACGGAAAGCGATACAGAAGTACAAAAAAAAATTTTGTGAAAAAGTTACAAACTGAAAGCTTTTTATATTTTTATGAGTTATTTATTTTTGATGTTTTGTCACTTTACCTTTTCATAAATCAACTTTCTTGAAACTAGGGTTTTTTGTTGTTGTTATTTTGTTTAAAGAGTTATTAGGTTTGAAACGGAAGAATGACAAAAAATAAAATAAACAAAAAACTTGTGTGATATTAATGCCACCGTAAATAGTTTTTGCTTTGTTTTGAAAAGCTATGAAAAAATTATCAAAGTTAAGTGATTTGGTTGGATTAAGCGAATTTGTAGTATTAAATGTTTTGCCTCATTGAAACTTTATGTTGTGCTGTAATAGCAGGAGTAGGTATTATAGTTATTTAATTGAATATTCGCAATGGTACCATTTTCAATGTAAGCTGATCGAAAAGGCGATGAAAATGCAATACCAACTTTAATTTATTTCATATAATGCTACATTCCTATTACGTATTGAATTTCAGATTCGGTTAGGCTGTATGATCATCTGTTTCGGAATTCAGTAAAATTCATTATCCTAATTCTACGAATTTATATGGCATTGGTACTGTAAATAAAATCAAATAAGCTTCTTAATAATCATAATCTTTGTTGATCTAGTTAGGAAATTCTCTAGCAGAAGTAAGAGAGAAGAATTACACTCGCGAGCAACTAAATCGACTCAAACCTCGGCGCGTACAAAAATGCGTATTTTTTTAAAATGGCTTAAGCTATTTTCGTAAAACTTTTTTTGACGGCTTAGTATTTTGACTTTACAATGACAGCTTTATCATTAAAATCTATACAGTAGTTTTCAGAATAAAGCAATCGTAGCAAAATGCGATGTTTCAGTGAAAACAATTGGCGTGCTGCAATCTCCTGTGTAATACCACGTTTACCGATATTTACCATCAGTCACTTATCAGACGTTGACCTCAACAAACCTCTACCTGAGCCAATCGTTGATGCTACTCCAAAAAAAGCCGAACAAATTGTTGCTTTATTACAAGAAGGACGCAATCAATGAGTCAGTTTGCTGTCTCAAGAGTATTCAAAGGGTTTCAGGAAACTAGTACCTTCAATCGGAGATAACGTACCAGCCAGTAACGGTGCTCATCTGAGAGGGACTATTGATTTTTCGTCCTAACTTCACTTCTAAATCGCTATCTTACCAGCGTCGATGTGCAGCAGTAGCTAATACACGTTCGATATGGAGCTGATAGTCAATGGACAGTAAAACGATGCTTGAAGAAAGCCAAACTCACTCAAATACGGCCCACTAGAGGGCCAAATTTGACAGCACGCCACCACAAATAGCGACTCGAATTTGCTCGCGAACATAAATTAGATCATCTGGCAATGGAGGTCCTTTCTATTCACTGACGAGTACAGAATATATCTATAGATAGGACAGGCTGTGTCTACATGCGTCCAGAAGAGCTATTTTCGCAGTGTTGTTTTGCTTTAACAGTCTTATAAGGCGGCGGTTCGTGCATGGTATGGGCTAGCATATCGCTTGAGGGAATAACAGATTTTGTTTTTGTAACTCGAGGAGGTTTGACCGCTGAAAGACATATCGAGGCCATTCTCTTGGATCATGTAGTGCCCTATATGCAGGATATATAGAAGAAGATTTCATATTGATGCATGACAGCGGCCGGGTATTGCACAGCTCGAACCACTCGGTAGTTCATGGATGAGGTTAGCCACAAGATATTTAAGTGGCCAGCCTTCAGTCCAGAAAGGAAACGAATTGAGCATTTTTAGGAAGACCTCAAGGAGTGGCGTGCGATCCCCCAAGTCTTTGTCAAAACCTTAATAAACTCAATGGGGAACCGCATGCAAACCGTCATAGATGCAATGGGGAGCATTACTAAGTATTAACCAATAGTTGTTTTTGTTTTTCTTGAATTTTTTGTTGAAAATTAAATTTAAATATCTCCAATTTTTTTTTTCGAAATCGTCAATTTTGGTTGCGTTTTCATTCAAAATTCATTATAAGAAAAGTGCTGAACTAACTTTCACGAAAATAGTGACATTTTAAAGTAAAAGGATCACGCTTCAAAGAAAACTTGTGAAAATCGGTGAAGCCCATTTAAAAAAATTCTCTGAGCGCTGAAGGTTTGAGTCGATTAAGTTGGTCGTAAGTGTAGAAATAGAAATTCTCTTTAAAATTAGAATCAATAAATTTGATGCGTGTGAAATATGTCAAAAAAAATCCGAAT
The DNA here is from genome assembly GCA_947310385.1 of Nephrotoma appendiculata. Lineage (NCBI taxonomy): Eukaryota > Metazoa > Arthropoda > Insecta > Diptera > Tipulidae > Nephrotoma > Nephrotoma appendiculata. The sequence continues at coordinate 132,574,696 of OX371225.1, read as the reverse complement.
TTATTGCAAACAACAGAAATGTTGCCAGAAATTTCAAAAAATTTAAGTATCGGTTTGAGATCGTTTTGAAAATAAAATAAATGATAGATTTCAAATGCGCGATGCCAAATTTCATTATCGTTGTATGATATAATCTTTTATGTTGGGAACGTAAATATTGGGTCAAACACAAAATTTATATATTACAGTACGAAATAAAAAATCAAACCTCCTAATTATAAATAATAAGCCAAGTGAATGTGCGGGTAGATTTTTGCAATGTAAGTAAAATTTCAAAATGCTAAAAAAAGTAAACTTCTAAACGGCGCACACAGTATATTCCCACTAGTTAAATATTTCTGGTATGCTCATTATATGGTTTCTGAACGGGACAAACGAATCGTACGATTCCTGATTGCCTGGGGTCGGCGATATAAATATTAGGTCCTTTACAAAGAGGTTTTTGCAACAAATTTCTAAAAATCCGTTCAATAAAATTTAATAGATTGGCCTGTTTGTGGATTTTCCGCAATGCTTATGATATTGTCTCATTCCAGAACAATCGAATCGAAATATTCCTGGGGTCCGCAATAAAAATCACGAGTTTTATATAAAAAGGTTGTTGCAACAGATTTCTTAAATGTAACCTGTTGCAGCAACAATTTTGCAAAAGACCCGTTATTTTTATCACAGACGCCACGAATCGTTTGTTCCGGCAAGAGACCATATCACGAGCATTTTAAAAAACCCACTTATATGTCATTATTCTGAAATTTATTGAATAGATTTCTAAATTGGAGTTTGTTGCAACGAACATTTTTGTAAAAGACCCGTTATTTATGTTGCCGACTCCAGGAATGGTTGGATCTTGAAATTTGTTCAACATATTTATTAATTCAAAATTGTTGCAACAATACATTGTTTATGCAAAATTTATTGCCTTAAATTTTTAATTTTTTTAAACGTATTTCACAACATGGGTCAAATTTGCAATCACAATAAATAGTTGCTTCAGCCAGCAGAAATTAGAGTTGACTATGGCTCTGTTAGACACCATTTTCGCTAAGCATGAGACATTCTCTTGGTTTGATCTTCAACGTAAAATATTAGCTTCCGTTCAACACCAACTATGGCAACAGCAATCCCATCAATTGATCAGCAAAATCATTCAATACCGTAGGTGATCAATTTGATTTTAATTTATCAAAAACCTGTGTTAAAAACAAGTTATAATCGTAGTTTCTAAATTTTTAATTAAGTCCTTTGACAGTTTCATATTTGAAGTACTAACTTTTAATTTAAATAATTGTTTTATTTATAATTCTTACTTATTTATAACCTAAGTGCCTACTTTTTTAATATATTTTATATTTTACTTTTTTAAATTTGAAATTATAGTTGAAATGTACTAAATCGATTTCCTTTAAAATTAAATAAATAAATACATAAGTAGTAACAGTATTTGTAAATGCCCAACGACGACTCATGCAAATAGTTGTTTTAAGTTGTCTGTAACACTACGGATTGATGAAACCGACTGTGTCGACTAATGGATGGAAATTCATCCGATACAAGCTCGATGCTAAACGCCAAGCAATTTTGTTTCGGGTTGACCAGATGTCCTTTCAGATCAATTCAGGTTCTAGTTAGTTTCTACAATACAAGATTTTCAAGATTATCTTTGGTCCATAGGTTATCCACTTTTGTCCGTTTGCCTTTGCCCTCTCTTTACTGGTTACTATTGTGTTGTCCTAGCTTAGTATAAAACAGATTAAATTGCAGCACAATAAGACAGCGTCCTCTAAGCTAAAAAAAAGTTACTTTCCGTATCGCAAACAGATTGCCTGATTCATAAACCATACTTTCTTGATGGTGTTTTTACTAGGTTGAATATTTTTAATTTCTCAGATTACAACAACAAAAATCATTTTGCTCTGCAATCACAAAATTTATTTTGAGTTTCCCGATTTTTTTGCGGCTTTCTAGTAATAAGCACCGAGTTAAATTTTTTTAAAATGACTAATGTCAATGGGTCCAACTCGTAAGATTATTTTGCAGAGACGTAGTACACTCTCTATCTAAGGTTTCTCTTGATTGTAATTTATTGACTTTCATTCTCGAACTGAAACAGATCAATATCACACCAAAGCAACATCTTAAGACATATGACTAATTCAGCAACCATGCATTCGCGACGGTGTGATTTCTGCATTACATCCAATCATTAGCAGAATCCTATATAAAGAGTCCAAAATTACGGATGTGAAGTTTTTAACAAAATGAAAAATTAACAAAAACTAAAATTTGTTAAATTAACAAAAATAAACAGTCGGCAAAAGCAATGTTAACAATGGAAACCTGACAACAGACAAATTTCTTTTAATTAAAAACTATTATCAAAACTTAATTTTGATTGAAATAAAAAAACTAAAATTACAATTTAAAAATATGTATTTACATAAAAAAGACAAACCATTTAATGTAATTAAATAATGTTAATAAATTGGAGTATCCACTACTAAATAATCAGTAACATATATGTACTGCGTTGGAAAATCGAATCGCATTGAATATTTTGGTGATTTTTGGGTTTCAGTGTATTAATTTATTGGCCAGATCACAGAGATACTACCGAGAAGTGACTAATATCAAATGATGGCATAAGAGGTGCCCTTTCAAATAAAATTGGTCTCATCAAAAAACTACGAGATTTTCCCATTTGTTAATGCGTTGGTAAATTGAGTCGCATTGAATATTTTGGTGATTTTTGGGTTTCAGTGTATTAATTTATTGGCCAGATCACAGAGATACTACCGAGAAGTGACTAATATCAAATGATGGCATAAGAGGTGATCCTTCGGCATCGGTTCCTGGTACTCGTAAACCTCCTTCCAGCAATTTCCATTAAAATCGTTTGAGCTGAACAAAAAAATTAAAAGTAAACCCGGGGCTCACCAGAAAACCTCTTACACGATTTTTTTCCGATGTCAAGATCCATCGTAATCAGTTCATGGTACTAGAAAACCTCCTTTTAGCAATTGTCATTAAAATCGTTAGAGCGGAGAAAAAAAATAAACCCGGGGCTCTCCAGAAAACCCCTTATACGTTTTTTCCCAAAATCAGGATCCATCACCATCGGTTGCTGGTACTCGTAAACCTCCTACCAGTATTCTTCATTAAAATCGTTTGAGCTGAACAAAAAAATAAAATATAAACTCGGAGCTCACCAGAAAATCTCTTACACGATTTTTTTCGATATCAAGATCCATCGGCATCGGGTCCTGGTACTCGAAAACATCCTTCCAGCAATTTTCATTAAAATCGTTTGAGCTGAACAAAAAAATTAAAAATAAACCCGGGCCTCACCAGAAAACCTCTTACACGATTTTTTTCGATATCAGGATCTATCACAATTGGTTGCTGATACTCGAAAACCTCCTTCCGCACCTTGCATTGCTCGAAAACCGACAACAATGGGAAACGAGACACGAACGAGTGATATTGCAGCACGACAATGCTCCATGCTATCGTACTGCAATTGTCAAATGCATGCCAACGCATAATCAAATGGGAAAATCTCGTAGTTTTTTGGTGAGACCAATTTTATTTGAAAGGGCACCTCTTATGCCATCATTTGATATTAGTCACTTCTCGGTAGTATCTCTGTGATCTGCCCAATAATTAATACACTGAAACCCCAAAAATCACCAAAATATTCAATGCGACTCAATTTTCCAACGCATAATCAAATGGGAAAATCTCGTAGTTTTTTGGTGAGACCAATTTTATTTGAAAGGGCACCTCTTATGCCATCATTTGATATTAGTCACTTCTCGGTAGTATCTCTGTGATCTGGCCAATAATTAATACACTGAAACCCCAAAAATCACCAAAATTTTCAACGCGACTCAATTTTCCAACGCATTAACAAATATGAAAATCTCGTAGTTTTTGATGAGACCAATTTTATTTGAAAGGGCACCTCTTATGCCATCATTTGATATTAGTCACTTCTCGGTAGTATCTCTGTGATCTGCCCAATAATTAATACACTGAAACCCCAAAAATCACCAAAATATTCAATGCGACTCAATTTTCCAACGCATTAAAAAATGGGAAAATCTCGTAGTTTTTTGATGAGACCAATTTTATTTGAATGGGCACCTCTTATGCCATCATTTGATATTAGTCACTTCTCGGTAGTATCTCTGTGAAATGGCCAATAATTAATACACTGAAACCCCAAAAATCACCAAAATATTCAATGCGACTCAATTTTCCAACGCATTAAAAAATATGAAAATCTCGTAGTTTTTTGATGAGACCAATTTTATTTGAAAGAGCACCTCTTATGCCATCATTTGACATTAGTCACTTCTCGGTAGTATCTCTGTGATCTGGCCAATAATTAATACACTGAAACCCCAAAAATCACCAAAATATTCAAAGCGACTCAATTTTCCAACGCATTAACAAATGGGAAAATCTCGTAGTTTTTTGGTGAGACCAATTTGTTTGAAAGGGCGTCTCTTATGCCATCATTTGACATTAGTCACTTTTCGGTAGTGTCTCTGTGATCTGGCCAATAATTAATACACTGAAACCCCAAAAATCACTAAAATATTCAATGCGACTCAATTTTCCAACGCATTAAAAAATGGGAAAATCTCGTAGTTTTTGATGAGACCAATTTTATTTGAAAGGGCACCTCTTATGCCATCATTTGATATTAGTCACTTCTCGGTAGTATCTCTGTGATCTGGCCAATAATTAATACACTGAAACCCCAAAAATCACCAAAATTTTCAACGCGACTCAATTTTCCAACGCATTAACAAATATGAAAATCTCGTAGTTTTTGATGAGACCAATTTTATTTGAAAGGGCACCTCTTATGCCATCATTTGACATTAGTCACTTCTCGGTAGTATCTCTGTGATCTGGCCAATAATTAATACACTGAAACCCCAAAAATCACCAAAATATTCAATGCGACTCAATTTTCCAACGCATTAAAAAATATGAAAATCTCGTAGTTTTTTGATGAGACCAATTTTATTTGAAAGAGCACCTCTTATGCCATCATTTGACATTAGTCACTTCTCGGTAGTATCTCTGTGATCTGGCCAATAATTATTACACTGAAACCCCAAAAATCACCAAAATATTCAAAGCGACTCAATTTTCCAACGCATTAACAAATGGGTAAATCTCGTAGTTTTTTGGTGAGACCAATTTGTTTGAAAGGGCCACTCTTATGCCATCATTTGATATTAGTAACTTCTCGGTAGTACCTCTGTGATCTGGCCAATAATTAATACACTGAAACCCCAAAAATCACCAAAATATTCAATGCGACTCAATTTTCCAACGCATTAAAAAATGGGAAAATCTCGTAGTTTTTTGATGAGACCAATTTTATTTGAATGGGCACCTCTTATGCCATCATTTGATGTTAGTCACTTCTCGGTAGTATCTCTGTGATATGGCCAATAATTAATACACTGAAACCCCAAAAATCACCAAAATATTCAATGCGACTCAATTTTCCAACGCATTAAAAAATGGGAAAATCTCGTAGTTTTTTGATGAGACCAATTTTATTTGAAAGGGCACCTCTTATGCCATCATTTGATATTAGTCACTTCTCGGTAGTATCTCTGTGATCTGGCCAATAATTAATACACTGAAACCCCAAAAATCACCAAAATTTTCAACGCGACTCAATTTTCCAACGCATTAACAAATATGAAAATCTCGTAGTTTTTGATGAGACCAATTTTATTTGAAAGGGCACCTCTTATGCCATCATTTGACATTAGTCACTTCTCGGTAGTATCTCTGTGATCTGGCCAATAATTAATACACTGAAACCCCAAAAATCACCAAAATATTCAAAGCGACTCAATTTTCCAACGCATTAACAAATGGGAAAATCTCGTAGTTTTTTGGTGAGACCAATTTGTTTGAAAGGGCGTCTCTTATGCCATCATTTGACATTAGTCACTTTTCGGTAGTGTCTCTGTGATCTGGCTAATAATTAATACACTGAAACCCCAAAAATCACTAAAATATTCAATGCGACTCAATTTTCCAACGCATTAAAAAATGGGAAAATCTCGTAGTTTTTTGATGAGACCAATTTTATTTGAAAGGGCACCTCTTATGCCATCATTTGATATTAGTCACTTGTCTTTTCGGTAGTATCTCTGTGATCTGGCCAATAATTAATACACTGAAACCCCAAAAATCACCAAAATATTCAATGCGACTCAATTTTCCAACGCATTAAAAAATGGGAAAATCTCGTAGTTTTTTGATGAGACCAATTTTATTTGAAAGGGCACTTCTTATGCCATCATTTGATATTAGTCACTTCTCGGTAGTATCTCTGTGATCTGGCCAATAAATTAATACAATGAAACCCAAAAATCACCAAAATATTCAATGCGACTCGATTTTCCAACGCAGTACATATATGTTACTGATTATTTAGTAGTGGACACTCCAATTTATTAACATTATTTAATTACATTAAATGTTTTGTCTTTTTTATGTAAATACATATTTTTAAATTGTAATTTTAGTTTTTCTATTTCAATCAAAATTAAGTTTTGATAATAGTTTTTAATTAAAATAAATTTGTCTGTTGTCAGGTTTCCATTGTTAACATTGCTTTTACCGACTGTTTATTATTGTTAATTTCACAAATTTTAGTTTTTGTTAATTTTTCATTTTGTTAAAAACTTCACATCCGTCCAAAATTAAGGTTAGAGCTCGCGTTTTATCTCCCATAATAGTATTGCAAGTGTTATTTTTGAAGGAACCCCAACAGATGTTGCAGACACATCACTGGTTAGCAGGGTATCTGTCTTATAATTCGGTTTTCCCTCCGACTTCAAAGGAGTTTATTAAACGTATTTCGTGCAGCAGGTTAAACCAAGAACCTTTAGTGGTAGGTTGCGATACCAATGTTCATCATAGGGTGTAGATTGAATACTAATAATAGTAGTTTGTCTCTGCTTAACAACACATCTGTAACCCCAGTAAGGAGGGAAGTGATTAAAATAGTTTGGGCTCTATTCCAATCATATTCTCGTGTCTGAATACGCGTGGTTTTATTTTGACATAAATCTTAAAACACCTACTCTTAAACCTTACAGCGTAATAGTTGGCTTGCCAACTTGGAATTATTCCGTTCAGAGCTTGTATCTCTGTCGGAACTAGTCTTTTGGTGATCTGATATTAAAAAATGTAGGAAAACTGAGGGATACTCAAAAATAAAACCTTATGATCTAACTTTCAGGTGGATTGGGATAAATCTTAAGCATCTCGGAAAGATTAAAAAAAAAATTAAATCTGCAACAGGTCACCTTAGACTAACTTCTTCAAAGAGATTAATAGACTATCTGGAATTGCCAGGCCCAATACGTTTCTGGTTAAAAATGAATCGTGCACACTTGGTGTGCTGCGGCTTCCAGATGGTGGGCTTATTTATTTTATTTATTTTATTATAATTCACTATAACAATTTTTACTGATTTTAATCCACCCAAAATCTAACAGTCTCATTTTGAGCAATAGTTGCTCATTCATAATGATATATGCAGGTCGGAGTGGACTGTACAATTTTAACGTAGAACCAAGTACATGTTGCTTCTGCACATATTCCTTGGAAAAAATATTGTTGGTGTATCTTTTTTTCTTATTTATTACTAGAATACATCCTTAATATACGATTTACATAATATATGAAGTCCATTTAAATAGGTGACCCCATATTCGATAATTTTGTATTTGGCTCCTCTTGGTGTATATAATGTGGCTCACATCCTCTGATGCTCTGGTAAACGGGTTGTAAATTCACTGTGAGGCCTCTTCCAAAAAGGAAATGGCCGCTGCTTGCTGTTCATTTTCCCGGTTGCGACGCTATCAAACCTGATTTTTTTTGCTTCCGAGCAATGTAACTGTGCTGTTATTCCGTCTGATTGCGCAATAACTCACCGAAATTCAGTCCTCTTCCATACATCAATTATTATCAAAATTGTATCAACGATTTTTTTTTTTTTAAATGGAACCTGCATTACATTATATTATGTATATTCATTTAATTAGAACTAACTGTCATCAAGATCTGCTACTTGAAAACCCCGTTACCTAAAAAATGAAAATCAAGTAAATCGATATTTTTATAAACGGAACTCGAAGGAATCTCTTAATATTTTCCCAAAATGATGATTAATTGCAATCGATTCCTGTTACGTATTCGTAAACGTCTCTCACTAATTTCAGTGAAACCCACGTTTGGTAAATTTCGCCAAATTTGTTTGAGCTGAGTAAAAACTAATATAAGAAACTCAGACCTTTCCAGATGGACACATTTTTGTATATCTATTTGTCCGAAATCAGGGCCCACCCTGGTAACCAAATTTGTTGTGAAATTGATTAGTTCCATTCAAAATATTAATCTTCCATTGGGTGTACAAATAAATGTCCGACCTTTTTTACTGAAATAAAAGACATAAGTTTTTGTAGAGAATGAAAGAATGTTTTATTCAAAGTATGCTCCTTCGGAAACCATAACCTTCGCCCATCGTTCAGGTCATAAACGGGTTCGCCGAAGGAAGAAGTCTGGTGGTTTCGAGGCGATCCAGTCATCGACCCAATTTTTGACGTTTTCATATGAAGTGAAGTGCTGCTGTGCCAGGACTTATTGCATCGACAGGAACAAGTGGTAATCAGAGGGGGCAATGTCTGGTTAATACACCGGGTGGGATAAAATTTCCCAGTTCTGCCTGTCCAAGTAATTTTTGACAGGTATAGCAACATGTGGCCTAGCGTTGTCATGTTACAAAATAATCTTATTGTGCCTTTTGTCCCATTCCGGTCGTTTTTCAGCTAGAGCTTGCTTTAAAGCCATCAGTTGTCGTCGATAAACTTGTCCCGTAATGGTTTCACGCTCTTTCAGCAGCTCATAATAGACGACACCCTTCATATCCCACCAAATACACGGCATCGCCTTTGAACCAAGGATATTTGCTTTTGGCGTCGACGGGCCTGGTTCGCCTGGCTTGACCTACGCTGGTTTGCGCTTTGGATTGCCATAATGGATCCCTTTTTCATCCCCATTGATGATCCGATGCAAAAACCCCTTCCTTTGTTGTCGTAATTGAAGCAACAATTCGCACATGGTTTTCCGACGTTCCATGTCCCTTTCTTTCAATTTGTGTTTCACCCAATTTCCCAGCTTCTGAACCAATCCCATTGCATGTCGTTGCGAAACACATAAAACACATGGGTAATATTCAACTCTTCTGCCAATTGTTTTTCAGTCTGACAAGGATCCACATCAAGCAATTCTTCCAATTTTGTATCTTCATATTTTCTTGGTCTGCCTTCACGTTCTTTGTGTCTTACCTCAAAATCACCAACTTTGAATCGTTGAAACCACTCTTTGCATGTTGTTTTCGATGGCGCATGCTCACCGTAAACTTCCACAAGTAAACGATTTGTTTCCGGTGCACTTTTCTTCAACAAAAAATAATGAAGTAAAATTTCCCGCAATTGTTGTTTTTGGCACAAAATTCGACATCTTCAATTACATGAAAATAATTGTTGTTTACGCTTTGAACAAATGTCACTAGTAATTATTCAAGCTTGACATCTAACGTCCAAAAACATGTATTGCCCGATTGAATAATATGCAAGCAGTGATACTAACGACACCTATATCTAAAAAGGTCGGAAATTTTATGTACACCCAATAAAAAACCTCATAGTTGGATCCTAGTTTCAACTTTGCAACAGATAGTTACTTGAGGCTTTACTTAATTGGACTTACTCATTTGTTTTTCGGTACTTTTATTACTATCAAAATCGTTCGATTTGAAACAAATTTCAAAAGAACCCTGGGCTCATGGAGGCCTCATGATGCAGCATCCTGAAATGTATCATGATATATTATGGCATTTCGGGATTCGCCTCTTTACACTGAAAACGCCCGGTACAACTATTTTTATTAAACTCGCTCAATCCATAAAAATATTCAAACAGACGGATTCACCGCAATCGATTTATAATCTTTCCAAATTATAATTAAAATCGTTTGAAATAGATTTTTTTAAAAAGAGACCTGCATATCACAGGAGAAACTTTTAAACGGATTTTTTTCCCAACAAAAAATTTATGCAATCGCTTTTTGGTACCAGAAAACGACATCACAATTTTTATGAAAATCGTACAATTCGATATTTTCCTAAACGGAATCCGACCGAATCTTTTAATCATCCTCCGTCTCCGAAATCAAAACTCATTTCAATCCAAATATTTAACGAAATGTTACAACTTTCGGTAATTTTTACTAAATTTGTTTGAACTGGGCAAATACCCGCCTACTCGTAATCCAATTTACCCGACATCAGAGACTTTCACCTTGGGTTGCTATCAGAGCAAACCAAACTTCACTAGAGGAGCTCTTATATGAAGTTTTCCGTTATCCAGTACCCTTCGAGGTAGTTTACCGAATATAAACTTTAGTCCTCGATATGCTCGCCTAGGCGAATGCGCTTTACTAAATCTGTTTTAGTTTCCTAACAATAGTAGATAATAAAATATGGCACATACTATTAGCTGAATCTACTTCCTCTAGTGTGGGGTACGGAAGACGAGCTCACTCGCCCAGTAGGACAATAATTCGAATAGGTCTCTGATTCAGTAAAGTTTGGGTAGGATTGCCATACTGAAATAATATCAACCATGCTTGTTCTTAACGCTCCATTCGTGGCTGCAATGGTTGTAGATTTTGGACGAAAGTCCTTAGTAACATTTCAGACATTGGCAAAATTAGTACTCTCTCTTAAGTTTCCGTTTTCCGCTTGGAAGCTGATGTTTTCGATACATTCGCACTTTTTTCGGAGATATTTAGTGGCATCTTTTCTGGTGCGGAGATACTCTGTGTGAGTGCGCCCTGAGTGCTGCGAGCTACCAATTTTTCACGCAGATGCCGATTATTTACGATGATTTTATGGCACCAATTGTCGAATTAATTATTTCGTGCTCTTGATAGTCTTGTTTCAATAGTTTATGCTCCTGTGGTAGTTATGGCGAACTGAATAGCTATCCATTGTCTCGATGATTAGTAAAGTTTTCAATTTTCCATTGTGCCAGTTCAGATCCTCAGTGTCAGTAACATTTGGATGATAATTTGCCCTTATATTTGAACAGAATAAGCATATGATAAGTTATGCTGATTGTTTTGCTTTTCGCGATCATGGCGTCATTAATTTGTTTTTCTGTTCTTCCGTTCATTTGCTCGTTGTTTTGTCGATTTTCTTACATTGACAGAACGTATTCAATACGTCTATAGGTTATACATTATAGCTAGTTATGTGGCGCGTTGTCGATGAAGTATCCGCATTTCTACCGAATTCTGTGTTGAAGTCGACCACGATAATTTTAATATCATGGTGCGGGATGTTACTGATGATGTACTCCAGCTCAACAAAAAATAAATAAATGACATAGTATGAGTTGTCTTCGGTAGCGCATGAACAATGAAAATCGTAACATGGAATTTATTTGGGAAGAGGTAAACTGTGCATATCCGCCTATTGATCGGATGGAAGTCTGTGATATACTGTAGTGTCCCGCCGGTGGATGAGAAAGCCAACTTCAAATTCTCTTCCGTTTTTGAAGTAAAACTTCTTTAGGCACGCTTGACTTGGGGACTAAGCTGGCAAATGCGTTACGAAAAGTGTAATCAAACGAGGCGAACGAAACAATAGACGCAAAACGAAATCATTTTCCTTTAGTATCAGGATGTGCCATGACAATTCATAAATCCCTAGGTGGAACATTAGTTGATACCATTTTATTTCAATCATTGGTTAAAAAATGGGATAATAAGAAAATAGGAAAATTGGAAAATTGGTAAATGGAAAATTGGAAAATTGGAAAAATTGGAAAATTGAAAATTTCGAAATTTGCAAAATTGGAAAATTTGAAAATTTGTAAATTGGAAAATTGGAAAAATGGAAAATTTTAAAATTGGAAAATTAGAAAATTGGAAAACAGGTAAATGGAAAATTGGAAAATAGGAATATATATGAAAATATGAAAATATGAAAATATGAAAATATGAAAATATGAAAATATGAAAATATGAAAATATGAAAATATGAAAATATGAAAATATGAAAATATGAAAATATGAAAATATGAAAATATGAAAATATGAAAATATGAAAATATGAAAATATGAAAATATGAAAATATGAAAATACCCATGTAGCAATTCTTAACCGAGGTTAGAATATAACTTACCACTTTACCAACTTTTAAGTTATATTTGAGTTTTTGTCAAACCGGGATTCTCAAACCTTAAAATTCAGTTGCAAAAACCTCCATATTTTACTTATTCGTTTAATGCAAACCAGTTCTGAACTTTGCATAACCTAAGTTAAATTTAGGTTAATGTTTTCCTCTAGTATTTTCTTTATTTTGGTTGAAATCAACCTCTAATAAACCCCATACCTTCCAAAGTTGCATTTGAGTTATTTTGGAGTTAGGAATTTACTTTTGGGTTTATTTTCAACCTTCATTTACTCGCTTATTAACGAAAATTGAATTTTGGATCCATGCGAGGAATTCTATTGGTTTGAAATACAACTTTACTTAATCCCTTTTAACCATAGTTAATTTGAAGTCAATAACTTACTTTTAAGTTTGATTTCAACTTCAGTTAGACCTTATTTCAACTGTAGTTGGATTTTGGATACAAGCGTGCGGGTGCGTCTTAGTTTAAAATAAACCTTTTTTGAACTTTTCTTTTTCGGTTCCAACCAGAGACATTCGTGTTAATTTAGGGTTAACAATTTACTTTTAGGTTTGATTTTTGACTTTAATTATTACAAAGTTCAACCAAAGTTGAATTTTAGTTGGAAAATAGTTTATGTTTGACTAACTGGTTATATACTATCACCATTTCAACTCTTCTTCTAATCAGTAACGCTAACTTTTTTAAGTTTTTAATCATAGTACTTGTAAGTTTCTCACTGTGAAGTTAATTAAGTGCTAATACTAAATTTAATTTATTAAAACGCGAAATAATTTGTTACTCGGGATACATTTAAAACAAGTGGCGTTCTTATTTGGCAAAAAATAAAACAGCAAATACAAATGTACTGTAGATACACAATTAGTGTATCTACATTTGTATTTGCTGTTTTATTTTTTGGCAAATAATTAGGTTAATGTGATCCAGTGTTACACGTAATTAACAGTGTAAAAATAATTAAAAGTGATTTGAAGTCATAGGCAATAAATCAAAAGGAGCACATACTGTGTTAAATGATCCTGTGACTATTTTATTTATGCACGATATGCCTGAAATACGTCATTTCAAATCTTCTTGGATTTTGGATACAAGCGTGGATTCCTGTTGATTTGAAATAAACCTTTCTTGATCCCTGTTTCAACCAAAGATACATTCGTGTTAATTATGAGTTAACAATTTACTTTTACGTTTGATTTCAACCATTATTAAACCTAAGTTCAACCAAATTTAGACAGCGACCTAAGTAAGTTAAATTGAGCGTTCTCTCAATATGGTTCATTTTTATATTAAGAATGTTTTATATTTTTAGAAACAAATCAAAACATGACAAGGTTGTAACATCCACTAACGGAGGTAAACCGAATGCAGATCCGGCATAAATTGGGTGTATTATATGCCAACAATTATTTTTTTATCGCTTTTTTATATTTGAAATATTCTTTTTTGTTTGAATTGGTGAACATTTTTATTTTTGTATTACAGAACTTTGTAACTATTCAACGTGAGACTCAGTGATTATGTTTTTATTTTAAATTTTATTTAATGAAATATAAATTATATACTTTTTGATGATAAATTTATTCAAAAATTTTTATTTTTATTTTTATTATTTACCCATTTTTAAAATCCAGTTCCTGGGTGTGCCAATTATGAATATGTGCTTTATGTTGACCAGCTGATTATTAAGCGAAAAATAGTAGCAAATAACTTAAACCAATTTCCTTTATGCTCCAATTTAGTAGTTGAAATAATCGACGATTATAGTATAAAATTAGATTAGAAAGAGAATTAAATTTATTTCAAGCATACCATAAAAACTAGTAATCTTACATTAAACAGATTAAGCGAGGAAACGATTATTTCAACTACGGTACTGGAAGATAGGAAAATCTTGTTAAGATATTTTCGACTTATTTTTGAATCCGGATTCAGCTGATTAATTTATGGTATTCATAACTGGAACACCCTGTAGTTCTGCAACAGTTGGATTGCAACCGATAAATAACGTTCAATTCAATTGTTATAGCAACGGTTGCATAACCAGTAGATCCCAACTTATTAGTTGATTTCATATACTTCCCTAACTCAAAAAATGAATAACTTAAATGTTGAATATGGGTTTAGGAAAAACCACGGATTGTTTCCAACTCTACTATGATTCTGCGGTTAAGGTTAAATAATAACCTTTTTGAAACTAGTACGTTACACCCTAGTTGGTTGTATACGGTTGTTCAACCACAGCAATGCAACTCAGGTTAACAATTACCTGTCAAAATGCCTGTCGATCGACGGTTAGTGAAACGTTAAATTAACCGAAAATAAACCATTTTTAAACTTCTGCATTATTTCAACCTAAGTTAAATTACGGTTTATGAACCGTTCTTGAACTCCAAATTGCTACTTGGGTATGATGATATGAAAATATGAAAATTGGAAAATTGGTAAATTGGAAAACTGGTAAATTGGAAAATTGGAAAATTGAAAAATTCGAAAATTGGAAAATTGGACAATTGGAAAATTGGATTTTTGAAAAATTGAAAAATTGAAAAATTGCAAAATTGCAAAATAGGAAAATAAAAAATATGAAAATAGGAAACTTTGAAAGCTGGTAAATTGGAAAGTTGGAAAATTGGAAAATTTGTAAATTGGAAAATTGAAAAACAGGAAAATTGGAAAGTCATAATATAGACTTCTATGTCACTGACTGACTCACTCGAGAACGCACAGGGTGACCAAAATTTTTTTTTTCTCTATATTATAACATCTATGTCACTCACTAACTTACTCACTCCAGAACGCACAGGGTGACCAAAAAAAATTCGTCCGTGTGATATATTTTATATATGTATTTTTTCTATATTATAGCTCCATTTCACACGATGTATCACAGAAACCGATTCTTTCTTCGTTTGTTTCCCCGATTGCCTATGATACAGGTTTTAATGCGACTTAAACATATTTTCGATGAAACCACATGATGTACTGTGGTTATACATAAATGAAATAAAAAATATTTCAAGGCCATTTTTACTATGCGAAGAGATTTCAAAAATGGTTTTTTTGTCCATTTTGTGACACATACATAAACATTGTCTATTACGACTAGTTGGCCTTGAAAATGTTACCAAGTTACAAGGTTACCTCTTGTGGCATCAGCCATAAACGGCTAGGTGACACTCGAGAACGCAAAGGGTGACCAATTTTTTTCCAATATTATAATTTTTCTATATTATATTATAAATATTAAATATATATTAGAAGTTTTACTTCAGTAGTGTGGTCTAAAGCACACTTAATTTTTTTTTTTACTTCCAGACGTTTTTTTCCTACCCATGATCCTAGTAATTTTCATCAAAGTCGTTTGAGCTGGACAAAAATAGAAAAAGGACCCTTGACTCACTAAAATGTCCCCTAGGCAAATGTTTCAGACCCAATTGTGACCCAGTTTCATGAAAATAGATTCGTTTTCCAAACCCTTGACGCAAACATATAAATACGTCACGTACAAACATTTTTATATTAGATAGATAGATTAGATAACATTAAAAATAAAAATATTTCAAAAACGATTTTATAAAGAAAAGGTATTGTGTGCTGCTTGCGCGACTTGCCTAATTTCAGATTTTTTATTCTACTAGCGCCACATCCCATGTAGGGATTTGGCCCTCTTCCGTTATTACAATTTTGTTTTCTGGTGTTACGTTGGGGTCACCCAAACTTGTACTAAACCCAAGCAACGGTTGATTTATGTTATGGAGATGATGTGATCGCATTATCTTTCTCTGCTGTGCCCCTTTAAACAATGTGGAATATTTCACGTTAATATTCTCTGTATCATTCCAATTTTAGTAAATGTTCTGCCCTATTTTAGAAATTCTAATATTGGGAATTCATAAAACTCCACTGGCTACAATGAGATTGAAATGGAATCGAAAGGTAAACTATTAACACAGTTAAAATAATAAAAGAGCCATACACCATAAAAACTACTTCCACTTTATGGAATGCAGCTAATAATCATCACGGTACTGTAAAACAGAATAACTTGGAATTTTTCGTAGTTTATAAAACATAATAAGGAATACTTAGCGACATACTTAGTACCTCGTACATTACTAGCAAAAGTTATATTCTCCGCGCTATATACTCGCGTGAAACATAACGAACGAGCATAACCTAGAGCAAATTACCGGTACAAGTTTTTTTTGTTGTAACAATGCCACCAAGATAGTAAAGCATAATAATACGAAAATAACACAATCTTAAATATTTATGATACATTAATTTTCCGTTTTTCTTTTGTTTATTTTTATTAAATATTTATTTCGCATTGTTAAGAAATTTTATTTCTGTATTTTTACTTCCTTTTATACATGCTTATGCTCTTCCCAAAAGTGTCAGGTCAAAAAATGTAAAATAATACACGAGTACAAAAAAATCCATAAAATAAGTTTTCATTTTTATTGTGATAAAATTCTTTAAAAAAAATAATAAAACAACAAAGTATTTCTGGAAAACGATGAAACCTGAAAAACCTAACACTAACACCGACAAAATGTTAAAACAAAACAACAGAATATTGTTTTTCTTGCCACCCATAAGCTGCTGGTAGAGGTGTGTAGGTTCACATAAAAGAAATGCGAAAGAAATCGGTGACAAATTAAATTATTTTTTATTTTTTAATATAAAATTTTTGTTTGTTTTTTTTTTTTGTAACACAAAAGGAAAATAAAAATAAAGGAGAGCAATTTTAATTAAGATGGTTTCAATACCTTGTTATTTATAAATTATTTAACTCGGAATTTTTTTTTTGCGGCAGTGTAAAGATAAGCGTACATTTCTTTTCGAAACGAAATGCTGCGAGATATATAACGGTTTTATTTATATCGTGTTAATAGTTCGGTTGCCGATGGGTGGAATTATATAACATTATATATTTTCCGCTTGTTTGCTACTATACGGATACAAGAAACGGCACAAAAGGAATATTCATGTTTAATAGTAAAAATAACCAAAACAAAACATCCCCACAAAAAGAAATGAAAATCGAAAAGTGTTCTTCAATTTGTATAACTTTTAAATACACAGAAGTAATTACACCAACCACCTTTCACAATTATCTTATTGTGCTTTAATTACAACTTAGATACAGATAAGTAGACTTAATCTACATTTATAGATGGTGTCAAAAATGTATATGCGCGCATCAGTTGAAAACGGCGGAACCGATTTGGCTCAATCTTTTTTGTTGTGTTCGCAATTACCAGGAGATGGTTCTTATGAAAGAAATGTTTGAAAAAATCCACCGGAAAAGTCGGAAAACCCGAAAAATCGAATAAAAAGCCATTTTCATATGAATTTTGTGTGTACGTTTTTTATGAGACAGGCAGTGGTTAAAACTTCGGCGCTTGGGTTGGGAGGTACTGGATTCGAATCCCACCGGAGGCTGCATCCAAATTACTATTTTGTTTTTTATCCAATCTATTTATTTTCTCTATCTAAAAATCGACTATAAAAAAGGGAAAATTCGGAAAATCGAAAAATGACGTTTTTCAGTTGAGAACGGCTGAACTGATTTGGCTCAATTTTTTTGTGTTGTGTTCGCAATTTCGAACCTTTTGTGAACAATTTTGGAAAAACCCACTGGAAAAGTCGGAAAATCGAAAAATTATGTTTTCAGTTGAGAACGGCTAAACCGATTTGACTCAATCTTTTTGTTGTGTTCAAAATTGCCAGGAGATGGATCTTACGAAAAAAAACTTTGAGAAAGTTTACCGGAAAATCGACAAATGATGTTGACTATGAAATTTTCAAATCAAATTGGCAATGATTTGACTGATCATGACAAGGGACCTGAAATCGCCGATGGTCATTTTCGATTGAGCAAACGTATTATCTTTCTTGCTGCCATTAAATTGGAAGTTTGAGTATTAATTCACTGTTTTATGATATATGGGTATTATCTATGCTTTCTCCGTTTGGGATGTAAAAGATGTTGATTTCTTATATATTTTAACAATTTTATTATTAATTATTATTAATTATACAGTTTTATTTATTTTATAATTTTCACCACCAAGTCCTTGACGTTTCTGAATTGTAAATTGAATTTTTGTTTTTTTATTTTTCATTTTTGATTTTTTGTGTAGTTGGTAACAACAGGGGTGCGCGCCCAGATAAAAACGAAAAATCTAGCAAAATCGTGCTTTGTTGTACAGATAAAATTATTTCGATTTCAAATAATTGTACCGCTACACTACCCCCCCTCGCAGAGTAAATGCCACGGTAGACAGAATTAGGTTAATTGCGAATACTTACGGCTTTTCGAGTTCGCGCCGGTAATCGCTTTGTGGAACAGAGTATGCCGTATGCCGGTTTCAATCTATCGATCGTGATCGGTTGATTCTTGCCTTTAATCGCGATAATGAACTGCTTTCATAAACGGCGTATTACTTTAAATGGGCCCTCATAAGGGGCTTGTAGTCCGGTGCGAACTTTGTCCGTTCGTACGAAAACGTAATCGCAATTATCGAGCGATTTCGGGACAAAAATATCGTTTTGTTTCGGTGTTCGAGTTGGCGTGGGTATAAGATTTTGCATGGTGGTGCGAAGTTGATCGATGACTGTGTCGGTTGAAAGCGGAGGTGAAAGAGGATTTTCGATAAAGAACTCACCGGGTAACCTGAGAGTTTGTCCGTAAACCATCTCAGCTGGTGAGCACTTAAGATCTTCTTTGATCGTTGCTCGAATTCCTAGAAGAACGATAGGAATTTCGGAGCTCCAATGAACCGGGTTTTCTCGGGCCTTGAGAGCAGCAGTCGGTGAAATCGTTCGGCCATGCCATTGGCTTGAGGATGATACGCCGTCGTGCGTATGCGATGAGAACCAAGGAGTTTCGTTAATTCGGCGAGCAATTTTGATTCGAATTGCGTGCCTTGGTCGGTTGTTATAGTTTGTGGAACGCCGAATCGAGATATGTAATTACTTACGAATGTTTTGGCAATGGTATTTGCAGACATATCGGTCATGCAATATGCTTTGGGCCAACGAGTAAATCGGTCGACACAGGTCAAAAGGTAAGTATATTCATTGGACGGTGGAAGCGGACCAACTATATCCAAGTGGATATGTTCGAGTCGACCTAGTGAAATTTCGAATCGTCCAATCGGCGACCTCGTATGTCGTTGGATTTTCGAACGCTGGCAGGATAAACAAGATTGTGCCCAATTGTTCACATCTTTGTTTATGCTAGGCCAGAAATAGCGAGCCGTAATCAATTTACGAGTAGCACGGACACCAGGATGTGAAATGTTATGTATAGAGTCGAAGATTTGTCGGCGTAATGATTCTGCGATGTATGGGCGATTAGTACCCAACGATGTTTCACAATAGATTTCGAATTCTGCAAATTTTAAAAGCTCTAGTTTCATGTTGGAACTAGCGTGACATATAGAACCAGAAAGTAAATTCTGTAGTTCTAAGTCTGCTTTTTGCGCATTAATGATTATATTGCAGTCGAAACTGTCTCAACTGTTGCAGTTTCGTTGTCAGTCGTGCGGGATAATGCATCCGCGACCTCGTTGTCTTTACCGTTCACATGCCGAATATCCATGGTAAATTGACCAATATAATGCAAGTGTCGCGATTGTCTTGGATTACGTTCAGTCTTAGACTGAATGGCTTTAGTTAGTGGCTTATGGTCGGTTTAAATGGTAAAGTCCCTACCTTCGACAAAATATCTGAAGTGTTTGACTGCTAGATATATTGCGAGTAATTCCCGATCGAATGCTGAGTATTTTCGTTCAGCATCTGAAAGTTTCTTAGAGAAAAATCCTAATGGTTCCCAACAATCGTTATTGTACTGTTGCAGAACAGCTCCTACGGCAGTGTTCGATGCATCGTCGTCACGCTGAATTTTGCATTGTTCACCGGGTGAGCTAACATGGCTATATTAGCTAATTCACTCTTTAGTTTTGTGAATGCGTTTTGGCACTCTTCGGGCCAAGAAAAGTTCCTAGGTGTCTTGGGCTTCTTTAATAGAGCGGCCAAGTGGGAGTGGATCGGTCCAAGCGTTTCAGCAAGTTTCGGAATAAATCGATGGTAATAATTTACCATTCCAATAAATTGCTGAATGCGTTTGATTGTTGTTGGAGCCGGAAATTGCGTAATGGCATCAATTCTCTCAGGAGAAGGTAGAATTCCATTTGATGTTATCTTGTGGCTAAGAAAATCTAGAGTTTTAACACCGAAAATACATTTCGAACTCTTTATGTGAACATCGAACTCGGTTAGTCGTTGAAAAAGAGTTTCCAAATGCCGTTCGTGATGTTCTTGCGTTTGAGATGCCACAAGAATGTCGTCAATGTATGCGAAGACGAAGTCTAAGTCACGGACAACTACATTCATGAATCGCTGGGAAGTTTACGCGGCATTACGTAGACCAAACGGCATTCGGTTGAATTCGAAGAGGCCGAATGGTGTAGTGATTGCCGTTTTGTGAACGTCTTCAGGAGCGACGGGAATTAAATGATAAGCCCTAACAAGGTCGATTTTGGAGAAGATTGTACAGTCATGCAAGTGCATCGAGAAATCTTGTATGTGAGGTATCGGGTAACGATCCGGTATCGTAGCCGTGTTTAGTCGCCGATAGTCCCCGCACGGTCTCCAATCGTTATCTTTCTTTTTAACCATATGCAATGGACAAGAGACGGGAGATGCAGATGGTCGGCAAATCCCCAATTCCACCATATACTGAAATTCAGTGAATGCTGCTTTATGGCGCACCGGATCTAGTCTTCGTGTCCTCGATACCGGTAAATGACCTGTCGTTACTATGTGATGGACCACGGAATGTCGTACCGGTGAATTATAATTTGGCTCGGCTGTTAGGGAAGGATACTTCTTTAACAGCGTGCCAAATCCATTATCGATTGCGTAATATATCGGCGTGGGTGTATTAACTCGAACCGTTATTGCATTGATCGACAGCTGCGCCACTGGATCGATCAGCCGCTTTCGTTTAAGATCGACTAAGAGGCCGAATTTACTAAGAAAATCAGCGCCAATGATCGGACGGTTCACTGACGCTAAGACGAAAGCGTGAGTGAACGACCTTTTGAGTCCGATATTTACCTGGAGTAATTTCGTTCCGTAGGTTATTGATGTGCCATTGGCAGCTGATAGTACTAGATCAACCGATTTCGACGTATTATATATGGATGTTGAAAAACGTCGGACTGGGAGCACTGAAAGATCAGCCCCCGTGTCTATAAGGAAAGTTAGTTTATTATATTTATCATGAATAAAGAGGCGACGTTTATGTAAAGTCAAGGATGTCGCCGACTCGACCGTGTGATTTATAAGTTTTTTTTTCTTCACTAGTGTTGTTGCTCGGGGAGCGATACGCGCATGGCTTGCGGCACTTTCTAGCGTTTTGTTTATACATAGTGTGATACCAACAAATATCTTGGACGTTCGAGTTGGTGGCACTGTAAGGTGAATGCGAACGTGTTCGAGAATTAGATGTAAATCGGAAACATCCGCGCGACGGACTTCTGTTTTTAGAGAAAAATTTTCTAACCGTCTCCTCAAGTCGTACAATTCGATCTTCGAAGGTACTTACATTTGTTGAGGATTCGCGTATAGTCTCGTGGCTCTTACCCGTGGTTTTATTATGGTATTTATAATTTAGTGGCGAGCGTTTCGAACTGTGTACCGCTCCTATATTGCCTTGTTGTTGTATCGACATGGCGTCGAATATTTTGTCTGCCGTTCTCGCTAGTGAGTCGACTGGTACATTTTCCGGCTGCGTGGCAATTGCGATTCTGATGATCTCTGGCATTTTTCTAATCCAGAGCGACCGAATTATATTTTCGGGAAAATTGTTGCTAGCTCGGTTTTGGATGTATCTCGATGCTTCCGACGGCTTTTGATCACCAATGTCTTGCCCACTCAGTAAGATTTCCAGTTGTCTTTCATCTGAGGGTGACATCCGTTCTAGCAACAATTTTTTTATGTACTGATAATGGTCTTGGTCTGGTTGATTCTTTAGTAGATCCGATAGAGTCGTAATCATTATTTGTTGGGGTAGTGAACGTAATACATGTAGATATTTGTGTCTATCGTTTTTTACGCGTGTTATATCGAAGGTAATTTCCGCTAAATGGAACCAATTTTGTACGTCGTTAACCCAGAAAGGCTGTAAATTTATAGACGCCGCGCTATTAACTTCGGCCCTACCGGGTTCGTCCTGTTCCTCCATGCTATCGTCGTGTTCTTGTTTATTTTCTTTTCCGTTCGTCATGTTTAATTTGCAACTCTTAATTCACAATAATTATATGTAGTCGTTCTGCCGCACGAGACATTAACCATAAAAGCTTAGTAATAATTCAACTAATGATCCACAAAAAAACGAAAATATCAAAAGAAAATGTAATAATGATTACCGTTTTTTTTAAATTTAAAAATTAACTGTGAATGCTAAACACACGAAATATTGATGGTGAAAATTTTACAGTCTCTTAATTCTATGTTAGTTTTGCAATTGATTGATTCTACGTTAAATTTCAAAAATGTTATTTTGTCAAACTTAAAAAAAATATATAAATTTTATAATGTTACATGTCTCCACAACATGTGTAAAGAAATAAAAAATAAAAAATAAAACAAATTAACCTTGAATAATTTTGCTGGTGTCCTTGCTGCTACTGCTGGTGTTGATTGCTGCTGACACTGCAAATTTTATATATTTTTCAATTGCAGCTTGTTCGATAGTGCGCGAATTCTGATTAACGATGCTGGTTAAAGTTGTTGCGTACGTAGATTACCCTCCAGGTGGTTATGTATGGTATGTAATTATTGATGTACAGTAAATTTCGAATGTGATGTTGCTGTTATATGTTGCATAAAACACGATACTTTTTCAGTATGTTGTCGCAAATGACTTGACTGTTGCGATATACTCGATGCCGTTAGTAATACACCGATGACGTTAGTAATTTTAGTAAATTTCAAGAAATTTGTCGCACGTTGTTGTTTACTGTAAAATGGCGTTCACCGGCGTCTTCACCATATTTTACCCATACGGTTTTTTTTTTTAGAAATACGAAAAAAAAATAATAATTTGCACTTGAATGTCACCAGAATAGTAATAGGTGTACGTACCTTGTACCTAGTACGGTGTGCCGTACTAGGTTTCCTATTACCAGCGCCCCAAAATGTGGTAGGTGTAATTCCGTCTGCTGCGTGTTCCTCGCGGTCACCACTATGGGTATTATCTATGCTTTCTCCGTTTGGGATGTAAAAGATGTTGATTTCTTATATATTTTGACAATTTTATTATTAATTGTTATTAATTAT
This sequence comes from Nephrotoma appendiculata, assembly GCA_947310385.1. Classification (NCBI taxonomy): domain Eukaryota; kingdom Metazoa; phylum Arthropoda; class Insecta; order Diptera; family Tipulidae; genus Nephrotoma; species Nephrotoma appendiculata. The sequence goes on along the minus strand of OX371225.1, from coordinate 132,551,026 downwards.
ACAATTTTATTTATTTTATAATTTTCACCACCACCAAGTCCTTGACATTTCTGAATTGTAAATTGAATTTTTATTTTTTTATATTTCATTTTTGATTTTTTGTGTAGTTGGTAACAACAGGGGTGCGCGCCCAGATAAAAACGAAAAATCTAGCAAAATCGTGTTTTGTTGTACGGATACAATTATTTCGATTTCAAATAATTGTACCGATACAGATATATGAATTGTATGCATTGCAACCATAAACGGTACCATTATTAAAATCATATGAAGATGGGTGTCATTTTTACGATTTCGATAGTTTTTTTCCAGACATTTTTTAGTGCGTGACAAGTGCGATTATCAAATTGGATTGCAAGATTGAGATTGATTCAATCTGTAAGTTCATTTTTGTGGATTAATGATTTTAAAGTAAATGAGTCAAATGAATCATTGTAATGTTTAGGATTTTTGATTAAAATGCTGGCTATCAGACGGTCGAACCTGGGATGAAGAAACCGTAATTCACAAAGAATACACGATGTCCGTAGAATGAAATGTAAGAGCAACGCGAAGAATTAAATGAACAGTTTCAATGAATTAAATGAAAAGATCTTCTCTGCCTAGATATTGGCACATTTTCTACCGTGTGCTAACATTGCCAAGCATTGAATTTCTAGCCAGGGCTATGCTGTGCCGATGACAAAGTCATATTGCCGTTTTTGATTTCGCCACCGGAGCCATTATGTCCTTGTCTCTATGGAGATTCAACGCTATCCAAACATTTTCTCGCACACACAACAATACAATCAATGCTTTAACATGACGTCATTTAGAGCCGATGTTGTTGTTTGTTAACCCGGCTACAATCCCACCTATAAGGTAATGACGTCACCGCGTGTTCTTCATTTACATAATGTTGAACGATAGTACTCATAATATTCAAAATTGCTCTCTATTTTATAGATTCAAGGGAAATCTTATCATCAAAGCGGAGTGTTGATGACAAAAGTGAATGAAGAACCCAAGTTCCTTCAAATTTACTTCCTTGGAAATTCCGAATTTGAATAAAGTTGTCATCTTGCGGTTATCAATGCGTAAAAACAGAGAGATAATCGCATAACTTCAATGTCTTCTGCATGAATACAATGTGCTGATTCGTCTGTTTAAAACTGATTTGGAGACAGGTCCTCTGATGATCACAAAATAATCATCAGGGCAGACAAAAGACCAACTGCCAACCAAGGCCATGCACGTCAGTACAATGCTCCCACTATCGATGAACTCGCAGTTGTGATTGTTGGCAAAAATGTGATTCATCATCTGGGACGAGTGCACAATGGCACATAAACGATCATCAGAAGCGCTCAATCGAACGATGAAGGATTAACAAAGTGACCCAAGATGTTTTGGTGGAGCGATGATTCTGCTGGCCGCTGACTTTCGTCAAACGCTACCTGTCATTCCGAGATCAACAGCTGCAGATGAAAACAAAAGTATGAAATCGTCGAGATTGTGAGGATATGTGAGGAAGTTGCAGTTGACCACGGCTGATTTTTCCAAACAACTGTTGGCGCTTGGCATTGCTCAAAATCCTGTTGATGTTTCGACCGGCTCACGATTGGCTCAGCGAACGATTGATTTTGGCAGCGAAGAACAAGGATGTAGGGAGTCTGAATTATTTGATTCAAAACCGAATCGCTGGGGAAATGCATTGTCACAAATCCGTTGACTGTGTGACCAATCAAGAGGAGACAACCAACTATCCGACTGAGTTTTTGAATGAATGCGCCTGATTTGCCGGGTATACCACTGCATAACTTGATGTTGACGGTCAGATCTGTGATAATCATGCTGCGCAATCTGAATTATCCGAGATTGTGTAACGAGACGCGATTGGTTGTGAAGAAACTGATGAACAACGTGATTTACGCGACGATTATCAATGGCAAATTTAAAGGAGAGGATGTTCTAATTTCGAGAATTCCTCTGATTCCAACTGACATTCTGTTGGACTTCAAGCGAAATCAGTTCCTCGTTCGTTTGGCGTTCGCTATGACGATTAATATTCCGTAAGGCCAATCGTTGGAAGTGTGTGGAATAAATCTCGAATCTCCGTGTTTTTCTGAACAAAATGGAGAACAAAACAAAAAATGGGGTTTACCACAATGCATTTTATTGATTTGCGTCTGTATTGGATTTAACTTCACTCGAATAAAATACATTGAATTCTTTTGAATTCCAACTGACTCCAATTCATTTCCAAACTGAGAGAAAAATCCAAAAAACAACTCAATTTTCGATAGATGTCTGGGTTTGAATCGACATTTCATTCACTTTTCAGGAATGTCCAATCGTATATTGAGAATCGAGTTGAATCGTTTGACTTTTTCTCTCATCAAAATCAATTTACGTGATTGGCAATATTGTTTGCTCGGAACGAAGTAATTTGGGGTGGAACGAGGTTCGCCGGGCCAGCTAGTAAAATATATTTGCTGTCGATATTGTTGATCATTCAAAGTCAAAAGCTTGTAATCGCTTTGGTGATCAAAGTGCACTATTTAAAAATGTTTGAATTGTAATAGTTACGTGTTTGTCATCTGTTTTGGGGCCGAAACACTCCTAACAGTTTCGTTGTTCACTTTTCACGTCCTGTCACCATCTGCCCCATGCCAGCTTATACTGTTATGTAACTTCCTTCACTGCTTCTTTGTATCTAATCATGTGATACTTCTCCTTTAATATATTGAGAAGTAAAGTTGGACCCGCATGTAAACTTCTCAAGTGCTCGTCTCTGATGATCAACTCGAACAATCTCTTAGAACCTTTCATTTATCTAAAAATGGTGAAAAGTTTATTAGTTTTGATTTTTTGCTTATTCCACTACATTGCTCTATTATGCTTGAATCTCATTTCCGTAGTTTTCCCCATGCGCTGAATTGAATGCATGATAAACTGACGAATACTTTTGCTCAATCCCTTTGTTCATAGATCTTACTTTATTGGTAAAGCGGAACATCCAAGCCACTATTCTTAAAATTTTCCTGTTGCTGGAGTACTTATTCAATAAAGTACGATTGACATTTTCATCTGTAAGCACATGTGTATAGATCACGTTTGCCCGCTCCTACATTTTAACACCAACGTTGTTAATTTGCATTGGAGCGCTGTGAAGCTAAGCAGTTTGGTGAATTGTTAGCCATTCCGGTCCACTCCACCACAGATCATATGTAAATAATTCTGATGGTATCAAGCCTGTAGAGGCGCAATCAGCCGGATTGTTAAACGATTGCACATGAAACCATTGATTTCGGTTTGACAATTCTAAAATTTGGGCTGTCGGATTCGCGATATATGTTATCCATCTTCTTGGTGGACTAGAAAAGCCATCAAGCACTTCGAGAGTCTGCCCAATAGAAGGACTGAGGCTGGCTATTTGTTGCTAGCGATCGTTTTACTAAATCCATCAAGTTGCATAATAGTAAAGCACCATTTAACGTTTTTATAGGAGCAACTTTCCTTTTTGCAACCAAATAATGTTCACCCTGTGCGTACTATGTAGCTATATTAAACCTCGTTTATATGACTGCTTCATAAGCGCTCTCTGACGCATTTGAAAATCTGTTGAGCTCCAAATCCCTACTCGAATCTATGTTCAGCCAGCGATTTATCTTAACGCCTTCGAGTAACTTCATATTTCTGGACGAATTTGATTCCAACTGTTTTGAATATTCGAAGGCAGTTCAACATCCCAATCAACCTTTACCAACCATAATTTTTGGAATAAAATCTTAACTGCAATGGTGGTAGGGAACAACCATCACATAGAATCAAACAACCTGTGACATTAAACTGGAAGAAGTCGTAACTAGGATTGACTTCGAGTCCTAAACCTTTGTTGTAATAAAAGCTTTCTCTTGAATACTGCAAACTGATACTTCTCGTAGTTGTTCTGGAATTCATTTTAATAATTTAGGATTATTCGATGTCCATTTCCTTAATGGGGAACCTCCTTTTGCCAATAATGTAATTAGTTATGCTACTACATGAAGAGCAGGTTCCAAACTCTATTCACCAGACAACAAGTCATCCATATAAAAATCTCTTTTCAGAATCTTTGCCGCTTCAGTATGTTGTTTTTCATAGTCTTCTGCCTATTGGTGAAGTGTCTGATTCTACAATATTCTTTGAAATGCCGTGTCTTCTTCTCGAACCCAAATTTGACGGAACATCTTCTCAATATCTGTAAAAATATTTACGGTCTCCTGAATTGATGGTTCAATAAGACGTTCATGGTTTAGTGAGATTTTCCACTCGTTGTTACAGCAGATCAGTCAAACTCGACTCGAACCTTGTAGTACTCGATTGCTTGAAGACTGCGTGGTCTGAAAAATAGTAACCTGGTGAGGTTGGCATTTTATTTGCATTCATGTGTTTTAAATCCTCGTAGTCCTTTAGAAATTTCTTATATTCAAAATTGAGCCCGTTATTTCTGGCAAGCTTGGTTTCTAAAAGGTTCATCCTTTTATATGCATCGTACTTCGATTCCCTTAGTTGGAATCCTTCACGAAACGACAAGGTCACGAAAACGGTAGAAACGGTTTCCTTAAAGTTTTGGATGCAATATATTTCCCCTTCTGTTAACATATTTACGTGTTGTACTTCCTCGATTTCCCAAAATTTCCTTAAGGGCATCGATGTAAATAACCGAACGTGAGAGAAACAAAATTTCCATCCACTCCATTTGTCCCACCGGTAAATATCCAACCATAAGCTTCGAGTTTTGAGCTATAACCTTATTATTAGAATATCTTAGCTTCCCATGACAAATTAGATAAAAAAAAACGGTCACTATACCTATTAATAAATCAAATCTTTTGAACAAGAAATCCTGGATCTGCCATTTTCATTTATAAAGCCTTTCTAGAGGTCGTAATGGCTCACAATTACTTATTTGTGGCAATATCACAGCGTGAATGGTTAAGTTGAAATTGCTATTGACTCGGGAATTTATAGTTAATTTTGTAATTCCTCTAGAAACTCATATGTCAGTTTTACTTATACCTTTGATCGCTATACGGTAATTACCTCTTGTTAGACGTAGGCGATTTACCAAAGATTCTGTCACAAAAGAGGTTTGAGACCCAGAGTTAACATCGCACGACACATAAACCTTTGATCACCCATATCCCTAACTTGACCTTCAGCAGGTAGCTATGCTCTTATTACAGACGTATTGCTTTGCATAATAGTTGCGCAATATTTAAATTCGCCTTCAGTTGACGTACTATCTTTATTATCAGCTTCAATGGTGGTACATGCCACTTTAACTTCATTTAAATGTAAAAGGGTGTTGTGTCTCTTATTACATTCCAAACATCTTCGCTTTGATCTGCACTGATAACCTTGGGCTAGCTACGTGTGGTGTGAAATATCCAGAGCTAAGAACTTTGGACAAGCGTACATCTGATGCTCTTATTTCTTATTTAAAATTTTCTAGCGTAGTCTCATGTTTTATACCTTGAAGAGAGTCCATTCGCTTAAGAAGGAAATCAAAGAAACATTGAAGAGTGGGAAGTTCTACTTTAGCTGTTTCAGTTCATCATATTCGCTGTGATTTTGAATCTAACTTTCGCAACGCTAGATAAATTAACCATGGATCTCGTCCCTCTGCCTATGGTCCGTGAGCCTTTAAGTCCGCGGGCTACCCCATCGAATTTATCGTGAATCTTTGCTATATTTGCTGATGTTGCCTTCGTAATTGGAGGTTGATCGACATATGCTTGGAGAAATGTATTAACTATGCGGCGTTTTAATATCCAAAATATTTTTGGGGTCGCATTACACAGAAAAATGCAACGAAATTTTGTCCCATGAATATGCAACGGAAAAAAAAGTAACTACGAGAGTACCAAAACACGCTGGTGCGCCGAAAATCAATTTTTGGGCTCAAAGCTTTATTATTTTTAGGTCTATATAAATACAAGTACTCTAGCCCAAAACAAATCAGTATAACCTTAAGCCTTTTTTAAGCATTAAACAAAATTTCAAGCCCCATCATCGATATTTAAATTTTTAACCTTAGGCTCAAACTTGGGATTTTTTATAATACCGTTGACATGAACGCTGGAAAGCTTCGACATAGCTGTAACATCATTCATATAAAAATGCCGAAATAGATCACTAGCTTCCCCTTTTAATAATCTCTTTAGATATTGAAATTTCTGGGAAGGCGAGAGGTTAACTACTTCGCGTATTGTGGCCTTAAAACGTTCATGAAATGATTCTCATATTTACCAAAATGAGGAACTGTGCATGGTTGCAGCTTAAAATCGAATACCAGTGATTGGCAAAACGTGGAATTAAACAGTCGTTTAAATTGATTACACCACTTGCAGTTTTGGCTCTCATTAGGGAGTTCAACCTAGCGACTACATATATTAGTATTGTTCGGACACTAATTCGTCGTCACTACTTTCAAGATGGTTCAACGCAATCATTTCGTTCTTGACTTGAGTAAATTCTTTTTTTGCGTTCTGAATTCTCTCTAATCGAACCTTTAAACCGTTGTAGCTGGTTTCATTAGTCGCCGCTCTAGCCTGAGTCTCTAACCTCGCACACACTCTTATATATACTAAGTTGTTCTGAAGCGCTTCGCGCCCGTTTATTCCCAGTAAAGTGTAGCTAAATATATTTTAAATATATCACACTTATTTGTACGATCAATATTTATTAAAAATTAAACTACAGGATTTCTTTTTAAACAACAATTCGAGAAAATTGACGGTCATCGTTTAGAAGCTTACCCTACTGTGGACTATCTTCGATTCTTATTTTCACTTGGCGAGAATCTCTTGAGCGGGGAAGAGCGACATACGATTGCCCATGGGAAAACACTACCGTTTGAAGATGAATTCCTACGTTATTAAAAGACTGGCCTTGTGCCTTGTCTATAATCATTGCGTATGCCGCAAGTATTGGAAAATGTCGTCGTCGCATAAAAGAAATGGTAGATTGGTCTCATTACTCTTCTTATTGGTCGATTATTCTTTTATCTCAAGCGTCTGAGCATTCGTTGGAGCAACGATAATTCTTTTGAGAGCTCATCTTGTTACAGGCTGGCTACTGCCAACCTGCAGATTTTCACTAAGCGCATGCAAGGGCCTCCACGGTGATCTTTTGCCGGCTACGTTCTCAGGGAGAAGTGCGAAGGGTCGTGGGGTTTGAGGCATGCATGGCTCCTGGCTTACACCGTGAATAACAGAAATTTAAATAAAAACAATCCGCAAATAATAATAATAAACCCGGATGTTCCGCCGAAATTCGTCGGCCGGAACCTGAGGAACGAACCGGATAATCAAAATAAATAATAAAATAATAATAACGGTAGAGGTGCCTTGGTGCGCGCATCCATTCGAATTCAAACAAGGCAGAGCCCTGGTTACGAAATTGGATGCGGGCACCAAGAGACCGCAAACACTATGCCGACACAGAGGGAGTCTTCGCTCCCATCACACCACACCGAAAAAATTTAATAATTCATTTTATCGACACAAAAGAATTAAACACAACTTCCCACCAGAGAAAATAAAAGGAGAGATAGCGAGAGAGAGGGAGAACAATACGCATCGAGCGTGCACCCGCCGTGCGGCGCTCGATTACCAAAAAATTTTTTGAAAAAATTATTGTAGATTTAAAAAAAAAATTAAAATATATAAAAAAATCAAAAAAAAATAAAATAACAAAATAAAAAATTGTAACTTAATTAAAAAAATTCGAAATGTTGCGGCCTTGTGCGGCCACAAGTACCACCCTGTACCCGGACCGTTGCGGTTTTATGTGCCGTACACCACCGATGCGGCCTTGGTGCCGTTGGTGTTGCGGGGCCTCCCCCCGATAATACAATGGGTTGCGGCCTTGCGCCGTTACTAAAAACAACAAGAGTGGCCTCAACTGGCCACCCGTATCGATGCGACCTTGTGCGGTCGTGCGTTGCGGGGCCTTTCTCCGATACCAAAAAAAAAAATACAATAGCCGGTTGACTACCGTTAGTTGCGTTGCGGGGTCCCTTGTTGACTACCCCGTTGCCGGATTCTGACGGAAACTCCGCACTACCCAAACGGCTGGCCTCAACTGGCCGCTGGACCCGTCAAAATTGAAGTGACCTCAACTGACCACCCGTATAATATTTAACCTCACCTTACTGCAAATCGTTGGGCGTATATCCGCCAATTCAATTCACCGCAAATGATTCACAACCAAAAAACAAAAAAAAATTCACCGTTGTATGTTGGTTCGTCTTACCGCCAATCGTTGGGCGTTGTCTCGCCAACCGTAAAGAAAACTGAAGTGGCCTCACCTGGCCACCCGTTATATTGTACGGCACCCGTTTACAATACGGCACTCGTACAAAAATGTGGCGCCTTTTATATACAGGTTCCCTTTTGTTAAATCGTGAAATCGCCAAAAATTGCGCTAAATATCTCAATAAAACGTCACCGAGCACGCGCACCAAAATACACAGCAACAACAAAACAACCAAATCCGATGGAAAATATCTAGATAGCATTGATTTACTGTCTTTCACAAATAAAAAAAAATTCATTCAAAAAAATCACTCGTATGTGCTTATATTTCTAATTTTTTTAATTTTTTATAATTAAACACTCGCCATTCATGGCATAACTTAACGTTTTTTTTTTCTTTTTAATTTTTTATTTTATATTATACAATATATATATAATAATACACCATAACAATCATCCTTATCGAAAAAAATAATTTTCTATCACAATCCAATAGAACACGCCTCTCAAACCAAAAATCTAAACTCCAATCAAAAATCACAAACTCGAATGACCAAGAAAACAAAAATTCTTACGCCACACAGCGACGCGCAAAACGTTTTAGAAAAAATAATCTCTCTTCTCTGTTTCTCCTTTATATCAATTTGCATTGATATAAAAGAGAAGCATATAAGAAAAACATTTTTCTAAAACGTTTTACTTCACACACGCTTGATACACATCGTTCTCTCTTTCTCTCCCATTCTCGTTCCGTTGCCAACAAAACAGAAAAAACACACAGGAATACATCCACCGTTCACCGCGTGTAGACGCCAAACTACACCCGGACGCAAACAAACCCGGACGCAAAACAAACCGAGGAGAATAAACACAAACATTTACAAAGAATGGGGATGTAATCAATAAAAAATGAAATCCTGGTATTGTTGACGAACACACAGTCGTAACAATCTGTTGACATTTGCTCAATATTATTTAAAATGACACTGATTAGATCTTGACTTGTGATCATTTCGGTCGAAGTTTGAATTGTGTGAATTCTAACTTTTGGTATCTATTTAAAAACACATCGTGTCAAATTCAGATATTGCAAGATATTAATGAGAATTTTCTACTTAGAAAATAACACATACTCTTTCGATTTTACGATTGCATTGTTGTTGCTTTTTGTGTATTTCGAACCTAAAATTGGATTAAATTGCTTTAATAAGTGACGAAAGAAACAGTAAGGCTAAAAATGGATTTCAACCCTTATAGCACAACTTGTTTCAACATAACCTAAATAATTAGTTTTATTTCTAGATGTGTATAATCACGCCTATCGGGATTCAAACGCGGTACCTTCCGATCCAAACGCGAAAACTTTTACCACTGTGCCGTTTGGTCATTATCGGAATAATTTGATTTGCTTTATAGACTATACTGCTCTGGGGAATTTTTTTTTTCATAGTGGTATTTGTTCCACATTTTTTACGAGTATAGTTATAACGTCATCCAGTTTTCTCCGTAAATAGTTTTAGTGCACTTCAAGTGTATCAAACTAGTACATAATTATACTTTACTCGTATATATATAGAGGTTCTATGTTTTTCTTAAGATTTTATTGCTAACTGTATAAATATATAACATCAATTCACTTTTAATTTCTATCTGAAGCCATCTAAAAACACGAAGAATTAGATGAATAGTACGGTATCTCTATAAAGTATAAAGTGACTTTTTTTTAATAAAAATATCTCAAGTTTGAATAGAAATCTACAAAAAAAATAAAATAAGAAATAAATTGAATGAGAACAAATTTAATGTTTTTAATTGCTACTAAAACTGGCACAATACGAATTTAATTTTATGTTTTATATAGAAAATGCACTAACAAATCCGAAAAACATTCCATTATACCGTTCGCAATCTATTATTTCGATAAGAACGACTCGAATAGAGGAATTCAAGAAAAACCAATTGAAATTGAAAAAAAAACGGATTTTATATTTTTTGCTTCAATCGCTTTTAAACTATTTGAATTGAGATGACCAATAGTTCCAGTACACTAATTATATTTGATTGTTATTTAGATTTAGTTTTCAGGTTTGCAACAAAGGTACATTAAAACAAATGCCCACATTTGATATTCCATACATGATAATAATAATAAACCCGCGAAAATCATGTATACCTGCCTGCGACTGCATGAGAAAAGTCATCATTTTTCGCTCCGGGTTTTTTGAAAAAATTAAAAATGGAAAATTTCAATCGAAATATAAAAATGGTTTATTCAAAGTGTTGTCTTTCGCTATCTACCAATTTTTGCCAGCTCTCTGGCAAAACATGAACACCACGACGATAAAACGACGTGTCTTTGAACGGAAACCATTCATTCAACCATTATTTTGCACTTCTTTGAAACTGGCCAAGTGTAGTCTTGCCTTGTCATGGCTAGCGAGTGCGGTAACAGATCCCATCTCAGCGTTTTGATGTTGTCCTGGACGATTGGTGTGCGATGACATGACGCGCTGTCGTGCTACAATATCACTCGTTCGTGTCTCTTGACACATTCTGGCCATTTTTCGAGCAAAGCATGGTTCAGTTTGATGAGTTGTAGTCGGTAGCGTGGCTCATTGACAGTTTTGCGCTGTTCAGCAGCTCATAGTACACGATTCCTTTCTGGATCCACCAAGACCAGGGCATTAGTCTTCTTTCCGAAGCGTTTTAACCATGCCGTCGATTTGATACTTGGCCAGGTAAAAGCCAAGACTTTTGTGTTACGGATTCTTAAAAAACATCCACGTCTCATCTCCTGTAACAATTCGTCGCAGGAAGCTTTTTCTTGAATGCCGTGAAACTAAAATTTCGGAAATGGTTCTTCGTTTTTCCACCTGGCTCGCAGTCAACCCATTCTCCCTCCTTTTGATTTTTTCTCATATCAATTAAACGGTTGGAAATACAAACGCTCTAGTTTGCCTATCATTTTCATCCAATAACTCTTGCAGCCCGCTGTCTTCAAATGTGTATGATCTTCCGGAACACTTCTTGTCCTCAGTGTCGAAATCGCTAAAATTCGACATTTTCGTTCTTAGAAAAAAGGGTTGTGCGGTGCGATATGTGCTGGTATTATCGATAACAACTGTCCACGCTATCAACAAAACTCAACTTCAGACATAAATGACAACTATATGTGTCGCTAGCACCATCTATGTGTGAACCCCGGAAATTTAGTTGAGCACCTCATGATTATTTTCACTAGTTATTTCGAGCAAATCATAATAGAAAGTATAACATGTGACCGCCCGACTTATCTCGGGTTTGGTCTTTTTGGACCATATCGTATGTCCCGAGATATCTCGGGTTTTGTCCTTAAGGGGTTTGTGGTATACCTAATAATGATGGAGAAATCTATTTGAGATTTTTTCTAATCTTTCGAGGAACTTCGGTTACGTTCAAGATGAAAGTAATAGTAGAGCTGGCACTGTAGCGGTCATCTTATTACCGGAGGTGGAGATTTATTGACTTAAATCGTTTGAGAATGATCAACGCCCACAATCAAACGTAATCAGGTTTGAATCTTTAATGAAAAAAGACATTTATTTCCGCAGGAATTTGCGAGTATGTAAAACCTTAAAAGTTACAAGTATTTCCAATTTTACGTGTGAAGGCCGCATCTTAGTACTATAAAGTCCATAAGCTTGCACTGCCTATGAAAAAGGCCAAGAAAGTTAGCGGCGTCAAGATTATTCATGGTCACGTAGCTGTCAAATTGAACGATGGTGATCAACATAATGTCTACTATTCCACTAATCAACTGGAAGCAGCTCTAAATCCATAATGTAGTAGTATTTATGCTATTTTGTTTCGAATCGGTTTCCGGGAGTCGTACGACTACTCTATTATTATATATTTAAATTTTTTATTTTTGTTTTTCTCTTTTTCCTAGAATGTCAACATTGGATATGAGAAATGTGGTACTAAAGTCCTGTTTTAATTCACGATTATTTAAATTTAATTTTGCCCACTTGAACCCTGGCCGCTTACAGTCTAACTTTGTGGAATTCAGTAACGTAGTGAAAGATGTACCATTACATCTACTTGCTGTATCTGAGACATGGCTTGAAGATATACATAAAGACGTTCACTTGGATGGGTATAATATTGTACGGAAAGATAGGATTGATCCGCGTGGTAGTAGACGTGGCGGTGTTGTAGCACTTTATGTACGCAATTCTGTCAAATATAAGGTAGTTAAGAAAAATGCCCTTGGGTCAAGTTTTGATAGTTTGTTCTTGGAAATTAGTAACAGTCGTAAACACACATTGTTAGTGGGGGTCGTTTATTGTCCACCTAGGGTTAAATTCCTTAATAAAATTAAAAAACCTTGCGGGATCTATCTATAGTAGGTATACTAATATTCTCATCCTTGGTGATTTTAACACGAATGTCATGTCAGATGCTGTAAAGAAATTCAAGGATTTTATAACATCACTTGGTTTGGGAATTGCCTCGCATGATCCTACAAACTTTAGTAATACTGCTGCCACTTGTTGGGATTTATTGCTACTGAATAATGGATCAAATTTGAATGTCTTTACTAAAATTTCCGTCCCGGGGTTATTTACCACCCACTATATGATTTATGGTTCCTATAATTTCGATTTGGATGTTTCTAGTTGCGTCAGTTTTTGCTTTCGAAGAGCTATTAACAATATTGACCAGAACACATTGATTGCAGAGGCTAATCGACTTCACTGGGATCGGATTTTTTCTATTCCAGAAATTGATGGCAAATTGGAGTATTTAAATTGTATGCTTGTAAAGCTTCTGGATAGATGGGCTCCCCTGCACAGAGTCGATTGGAAGCCGTCCGAATGATGTGTTCATGCTCGATGATTCTATCCTAAAGCTCAGGAATATAAGGGACTTTTTACACGCAGTTTGGAAATCTAATAAAAATGATACCACTTAGAAGCATTATACAGTTTATCATAACAGGGTTAACAATTTGATCAGGTCGGCTAAATTTCGGCACTTAAAAAAAAACATTTTTAATCTAGACCTACCAAGTGACGTGCTATGGCGCAATTTTCAAAAGTTTGGTCTCTCATTCTGTCAATGCATTTTATTTTAGAAATGTAACGGACATCGAGGCAAACGAAGCAATCTCTGGCATTCAGTCTGAATCATTGGGTGCAGATGGTATACCTATTTTTTTGTGCGCTTAATCCTTCCAGTAACTATCAAATTTCTGGTTCACATAATCAACACAGCATTAGCCAAATCAATTTTTTCTAAAGCTTAGAAGTTGGCTTATTTATTGCCAGTACGGTAGATTTCTAGGCCTATTGAACTGCATGATTACAGACGAATTAGTATACTTCCTTGTTTATCGGAGGTCTTGGAGAAGGTCATGAAGAATCAGATTCTTACTCATATTGATAAATTCAATCTATTGCACTGGTTCCATTCGGGGTTTCGCGAAGGTCTTAGTACAACAACTGCTCTCGCCAAAATCACTGATGATTTGAGCTCTTATGTTGCAAACGGGATGGTGTCTTTGTTGGTTCTTCTTGATTTCTCTAAGGCGTTTGATTCTGTCGATCATGCGGTATCTTACCGGATAAATTGTTTACGCAGTTTAATTTTTCCAGCTCCTTAATCCGGCTGGTGGCGTCTTATCTTACAGATCGATACCAAATTGTCAAATTAAATGAGAAACTCTCCAAGCTTTCCCGCTTATTATCTGGCGTTCCATAAGGTTCTATCTTAGATCCTATATTATTCAGTATGTTTATTAATGATATCGCAAATTCTCTAATCTCCATAAAATTTCACCTATTTGCAGATGTAGTACAAATTTATCATTCAGCTGCGCAGGGCAATGTGGAGGTTTGCATGTTAAATATCAATGAAACTCTTGCGAGGATCGTAGCTTAGAGTAGGAACAACCTAATTAACATTAATCTTTGGAAATCTAAAGCCATGTACATAACTTGCACTTAACGATTGTTACAGAGTCTCATGTCTTCTGGCATAATGGTAGATGTCAATAGAATTGAAATAGTGGACAAATTTAGAGACCTTGGCTTAATAGTGAATAGTCAGCTATCAATCATATTTGCACTAAAATGTATGCTACGCTTGGGAAGATGTGGTCTCATGAAAGTAACACTCCTCGTGATGCTAAACTTAAATTAATTCGATCGCTAGTTGTTCCTCACTTAGTTAATTATGCGCCTATCTACTCGGGTTGCTCCAAAACGTGTTTTGATTGATTAAGGATTGCTTTTAATTCATGCGCTCGGTATATATTCAATAAGAGGAAACATGTTTCCATCTCTAGGTATTCGCGGTCGGTCCTTAATTGTGATCTATCTGATTTTTTACTACAGTCTTATTATTGTATAAAATAATCATTTATCGCAAACCTTCTTATCTTTTTGATATGGTTAAGTTTTTCAGATTTGCCCGGCTGTTTAATATCCATCTGCTTTCTAATTGTAAGTCTAAGGCGCGCCAGGGTTCATTCTTCGTGTATACTATGCAAAGCTTTGGAATTCCCTTAATCCTAATTTGCAATCCATTGTCAAATTGAATCAATTCAAACAGGATTGTTTTGCCCATTTCTCGTCTCTAACTTCCGAAAGATATATACAAAACCGACCTTAAAACTTCTTTTACTAATTTAACTAAAGAAAGATAAAATTTTACGTTAAAATTACGTTAATTTTGCGTCGTGGAGTTCAAAGTTGGCCGACTGCGTTAATCACTCGGATCAATTCTTGTAATTGATTCAAATGAGCCATAATCCGTGTAATGAAATACAAGCTCAAATATTTCAGTTGATCTCAAATTGCACTGGTTATCGCAAAATGTAAAATACTGAGATATTGTTTGGAAAATAATTTTACCGCAGTGAAGGATATGAATAATTATTATATCAGCAATGGCACGGCGTTTATTCTGCGATTGCTGATTGCTTCTGCAAACAATTGAGTCGACATTCGTAATTCAGAAGCCCTAATGAGTCAAACCAAGGTTGGTCAGATAACGCGAAGCGTAAAAATTGTTTCTGTACTGCTTCGATCCTCCTTCTGTGAATTTCGTGGTCAGGAGACCATATATGAGTTGAATCCACCAGTGTGGTCCTATCATAAGTAGTGTAGGGTCACCAATATCCGGTCATCGCGTAATATATATCTTATAATGATACTATGAAGAATCTGATGAAATGCCTCAGTAAAAATAGCAGCAACCTGATAGTAAGCCTCTATAGCACTGATATCTGTAGAGACTAAATTGGTAACGGTACTTCTACCCTTTTCTGTATATCATTGACCTGCAGAACTCAAAGCCGATTGTAAAAGACACGTTCAAAGAGTTTTGGTAGACAAAACATTTCTTGAATGTGTATGGGTAATTCATGATGTAAGCATGTGTGCCCTTTTTGTGTATCGGAATTATGTGCGATTTTTTCCAGAGCTGTGCGGGAAAGAACCGCGTTGCAAAAATAAATTAAAAAGAGTTCAGATAGGAATCGTGACAAATTCGCTACATGGCAATAAGACTATGGGTGGAATTTGATCACGGCCTGATGATATGTCTTCTTTTAAATAAGAAATGTAATTGATGATGTAATGATGTAAATCGCTAGGCAATCCGTTTCTAAGAAATTTTTTACTATAGACAGTTTTTTAACAAATTTTACGGTCGCCAGTATCTATTAAAATCCCACTGGTAATCAAAAGTTTGATTAGCTGTAAAGCATGAAGAGCATGTTTTTTAACATGAACCTTCCATGGCAGGCCGTGTTTAAAATAACTCACAATATGTTTGCTCGATTTTAAATAAATTATTCAATGTATTTTGTGGTTTTGCACACAATCAATTAATTACTTTTAACTCTCGTATATCCCAGATCTGCTTTACATGCAGCAAACTTCATTGAACACGAAATTGCGCGCAAATTCCCGATTGACCTTTAAGAGTCAACCATCAGGTTACTCTATTTTCACTTTGAATTGTGTGCAGGTTGATTTCCACGATGTTCCACCTTTGTCCTTGAGGCTTGTTCATTTTGATTCAGGATGCAAACGATGAATGCAGAGATGACGACCGCTTCCATAATGCTTTCCGATAATATTCTCACAAGTATTTTTTTCGGGGTAAAAATGAATTGCAACTTAATTCTTGGACATTTTTTAATCAGTAGAGTGTGATTAGGCATTTTAAGGAGTTTGATCATGTAGAAATTCCTACTGAAAATTGAGTTCATAGTTGGGATCATCAGAAGAGGCGCTATCGGCACTGTAGAAGATTTAGGGCTCACCTTACTATATTATCTCATGTTTTTTTTTTCTAAAGTTTGATAAAGCTCTCCGGTCTCAATTAAATCTGAAAGAATTTGAATGATTTCCGGATCACGTAGTGTAGGCCATTTTTTAAGGCTTCTCTCGCCATGGCTCACGAACCATTAATTGTGTAGTTGCTAGCCTTCACTTCCACATTGCCCGTTATTCTTATTTTTTATGTTCCGTCACAAAGAGCTTAATTTGAGGCAGCACTCACTAATATTCGCTCGATTACTTAGAGGTAATACTAAAAGTATCTGTCTAAAATCACCGTCGATAGCAAATATTTTGCCGCCAAATGGCCCCGAGTTGTTATGATTTCGTGCAACCATTGATCTGATTGGCTCTAATGGTATTGCGGTTACTTTTGAGTCTTCTTCTGATTAAAAGGTATTTGCAGAAAAATAGAGGAAGAAGGTTTAGGTCTCGTAATCATCGAACCATTACCTGAAAATAGATTACCTGCAGTAATTGTCTTTGATGCTAATTCGAGTTTGATGGCGTCATGATCACAACCTCCTTAGTAAATCACAATCGTCTAGATTGAAAAGATGTTACGGTTAAGTATAGAACTGGTGCGAGGAATAAATAGATCACTCAGTGGCTAGTAGAAGTTGAACCAGCAACTAAAATCATAACATAATTGCTGTGTTTTAATATTGGAGCACTATCCGGAGCCAAATGGCAATTTTCTATTGAAACTGCAGCTATTATTCACTGGTGTCGCTGTACTATAAAAATTAAAACTAAATTCATCAATAAAACAAACATTTATCACCTGAAATATATTAATTGGCATTTATTTTGACATGACGTTATAAACAAGAATTCATTTTGCTGCGTTTTAAATTTTTATTCTAAGATTTAGTTTCTAATGGTTTCAAGGGTTTACAAAATAAAAGCCTTTTCAAAATTTCCCATTGAAATGGATATCGTTCCCGATAGCGGCTCCCGATAAATAAGTGAGCCAAGATATTTTTTTATTGATTTTTAATTAAAAAGTTGAATGAAAAATCTTAGTTTAGAGTTAAATAAATTAATTAAATGCAATAATAGCGCGCTAAATGTAAGTTTTCACATAGAAAATTGGCTGCTCCGGATACAGCTATCGGGCGCTAATAAAAAAACACAGCAAATACTAAAGTGTGGGAAAACTTCAGGTGGACTGGTGAGGTAGCTTGTGTCTCCAACTAGGTGCTTTAGGTGCCAGCAATCCGGGGGCATATTGCAAAGGAGTGTGGGGTGCAGCCAGCAACCTGTTTTCGCCGTACACAAGATGGTCATGGTTATGAGGGTTTTTCCAATCAAGATTGTGAATATTTTGCAGGGACTCAAAATAAAATGACCACTATCGAGCACGATGAGCGAAGTAATCTTTGAACATGGTAAGCTCAAAGCCTACCTACAGAAATTTCATAAAACAGATCACTTATCTCACCTGCTTACTTAACCACAATTCACCGAAAAAAAAAATAAATCACCGAAAACTACAATTCACCGAAAACTACCATTCACCGAAAACGACAATACCTTGAAAACGGTAATTCGCCGAAAACCAATTCACTGAAACGATAATTGCTTCGCATGTTATTAAATAGGTTGATCTTAATTTACTGAAAATTAAAAGACAGAACTAAATAAAAGTGGCGAAAAAATAACAGAAAAAATATATCGCGAAACTTTAAAATTCTGAAATAAAAATTTTTTAAAAAGAAAATGTTTAAAAAATTCGGAAAACTGACATATTTTTAACGGTATTACAATTAAAATGGTTTAAATTATTGGTTAAGAACTGTAACAAAAAAACAGTTCATCTTTCGAGTAAGGTTAAAAATGTCGTTCAAAGCACAAGAAAAATTTTGATAGTTTTTTGAATTGCAATTCGCTCAAACAAAAAGGAGCCTGTGGAATTGGAGGCGCCAACGACTTCGGTAACTCTCACCGGTACGTTGAAGGTTGCTGCGCCTTACCACCCCCCCCCCCTCCGCCCGGCATAACGAGAGGGGGATCTATAAACATGACTGGAATATGAAATTGGTGCTGTTGTCAATCAGCTTCTGATGCTAAAGAATATTCTTTTCAGTATTTCAGTTTCAATGTTTTGTAAAACGTTTTTTCCAGGACTTTTAGTTTTCTGAATTAAAAATTTTGGTATTTCAAAACGATCTCAAAGCGAATAATTTCTAATAAAAAAAATTATCCTTAGAATTGTTTTCGATTAATTGTCCGTTTCAGTCACTTGCTGTTCTCGGTGAATTGTCTTTTTCAGTCAATTATCGTTTTCGATTAATTTTAGTAACTAGTAGTTTCGGTAAATTGTCGCTTTCGCGGTAATTCACCGAAAATTTCACTTCACCGATAATATATTGCGTTAAATGAATAGTTACTTTTGGTTTACATTTTTTATCATATTTCTGTTGAGCGATTGATACAAAAAAAAGTTAGCTCTTCGAGTCCTTGTTTTTTTTAAATCGTCCCTCGATTGCGCACGGATTCTATTTTTTTTTGGAACCCGTTTTTTATTCGTGGTCAAAATAAATCTATATGATGAAAATTGTCGATCATGATGAAATATTGTATAAATGATAAATATGTGATTCTAACATTATTTTTGTAAGTAGTTCTGTGTGCATATTCTTGAAATTTAATCTAATAAATTGTCTACGATTTTGTTCGATTAAAAAACTCTATCAAAAATTCGTTGAATGCAATTTGCCGTATTTTTGAGACTAATCGAATTTTTTGTACATCACTCTCATCGCGCCCAACTTCACGTCGTGTGGTGATTATAATTATGTCAAAAAATTTGATGTGGTGTGGGTTGGTGTTAGTTGTTTTATCCTACGAGTATGTTAGCCTAATTTGCCTCAATAAAGTCTATTAGGGCTTCTTTTTGTTACTTAGAGATATGCTCTAATCCGAATGTGTGTTTTAGTTTTTCCATTTTGAAAATACAAAATGTGACTTGACTGATAAAAGTATGCGAAAATGAACCTCACCGGTTTTATACCAGTAGAAAATTTTCGTCCTTTTTAGTTAAAAAAAAAAATTTTCGCTTACGAATTTCAAGAACGCAATAATTTAAATTTTCGATTGGGATGACGTATTTTGACAAAAAGTTATCGACGATTTTATTCGATTGAATTTCAAGAATATGCACCATGGAATCCGGCCAATTAGAACTGAAATAATTTATTTTATAGTCTATCATGATGAAATTGTGTTTGTATAATGGAACTGGAATTCTAAAATGTTTTTTAGAAAAGTTGTGAAATGGAACATAAATTTATAGGTCTTTCCTTAATTGACTAACTTATGGGTATGTATTTATAATAGACATGGAATTCTAAAATGATTGAAATTGAAGTAGGATGAAATTTTTTATTTTTTTTATTTCCTTTTTTAAGAAATCTTTATTTCTGTATAATATTACAACTAATCATTTGGATTATCTAGTAATTGTTTTATTAGTTTAGCAGTCTCTTCTTGTGAAATGAAAGCTACTGGTTCATCCCAGCTCTGCCAGTCCTTTGTTGTAGAAGTAAAGGAGATATAGACATATTATTAACATTTAGTTTTATTTTTACTTGAAGTTTAACATTTTATTTTAATTTTGTACATGAAGTATGTAAGTACAATTTTGAATTTAATATATCTTATGAGAGCCGGTTAACTCAGAGAACCTTTAGTTCTAAAAGCTTTGTTCTTTTTAGGCGCTTCAACATGACTCGTTGCAAATTTTTTGATTTCATCGCTGACGTATTCCATGTTTAAGTCTCGATGGACATTGTCATTTCTAATCTACCAATGAGCGTTCCCAATGCTACGTAGTACTTTGTTTTGAAATGTTTGAATGATCTACACTGTAGTTTTCCTTGCGCAGTCCCAAAGCTGAATACCATACGTCCAGATAGGTTTTAGGATTTTTTTATATCACAGCAATCATATAAAGTTTTAGAGAAATTCTGGAGTATGGAAAACTGAGACAGAAGTAGTCAATTTTATTACCAATGAAATTGCTTATTTTGGCTGAAAATAGAATTGTAGACCTACCAGATCAAATATTTTTCTGTTGGTTACTCTCACTCAATCTATTGTTAATCACACAAATTGTATGTGCATCTCATTTGAGTGCACCTCAAATTTGTCACAGTATTACAACCATAGACAAATAAATGAATAAAGATCCCTAAACCAATGGAAAATTTATGTTTAAATCAAATTCTCGATGTCGTTACAAATGGAAAAAATTTTCTAGCGGCTGTTAGTAGAAATATTAGTTAATACTCAAACCCTATTTTGGTCTACATTATGAGCGCAATACATATTTCTCGCTCAATATATTTTTTCAATACGCGCGCGACAAATAAAAATTTTTATATTTGTGTATACAGTAAAAAAAGAAACAAACGGAAAAATAACAAATTCAACTTATTTTTTATTTTCGTTTGAAAGTATCCTTTCTCTTATTCTAATATATATGTATGATTTATATTTTAATAAAACAGAATGAAATGAAACTAAAACGCACGTATTATGTATATACATACTCGTATATACATATGTACTATTTAAAATAATGTTTATGCACGATCGATAATTTCTTGTTTAGATATATAGAATTTAAACACGTGGTGACCATTAAAAGGAAGAGGATCTATTTTAGATGTAAGTATGTAGCTACGATGATTGTTTTGGTGTGCTGCATGAAGTATAATTTAAAAAACGAATATTTGGAGGAGATGATAAGAAACATCAAAAATTTATGAACGAAAGTATATTTGACGAAAGGGAAAAATATTACAATTAAATCGTTTTTTAATGATCGCAGAAAACAATTACATATACATATTACATATTTGTGTTTGGTTACATTATGTATATTTTATATGCCTATCTATACTGGTTTGTCCAAATTAAATAAATTCATGACTAAGTTTTCCCTAAGTATACTATTAAGGATGATGCATGATTTAAATTCGATAATTTTAAAATACCTAATAATTTTATAAATGATTTTATTTTTGAGAAAATGAATAAAATCAGCTTACACCGGAAAGATGCTTTGGGAAAATGTACTATGTATTTGGATTTGTCTCCAAAAAATTGGTCAAGCATACAAATTTTTGTTAACGTTTTCCCCTTATTCCATATTATCTGAAGCATGGTAGGACTTGGTTTGTTTCAATTAGCTTTTGCAAATATTTTAAGACGTTGAAATTAAAAGCTAGTTTTTGATTTTAACTAAATTTGCAAAAACATTACTATTTCGATTGCGGTTGTGGTATATACATATATAGAATTATGAGTATACATAATATCCGTGCAATTCTATTTTTAATCTACTAACCCCAAATTAAAATCATCCTAAGGTTTTAAAATGACAATATATAAATATTTCGTTGTTCGTTGTTGTCAATTGATTTACAAGCTCACATTAAAAGTACACTGCAATTTTTCAGATACCAACCACCCCTTATCATGAAAACTACCCCGAATTTCTCTAGAATAAATGACCACTTCTTTGAAAATTTCAAAAATAGACTATTCAATATGGGATAATGGGTATCGCTTTATAATCCACATCAGAAATGCAATTCGATTGTTAAGTAGTAACTTTAAATCATGTACACAAATTTATTTAGCCACCCACTTTATTTATTAGGTGTATAACAATTTCTACAGATTTTTTCTTCGCGCTTAAAATTATATTTAAAATAGAAATATTTTCACGGTATTTTGTGATATTTACAGGATCGTGAGTTACATTACCTCTCAGAATAGCAGAGTTTACAATGGTAACTGATAATCAGCATATTCGGCACTGCATTCTATACGAATTCCAATAAGGAACAAAGCTTCTAAAGCACGGGAATCAATTTGTAGTGTTCTTGGTGTCGACCTTGTGTCTTATAAAATTTGTAATTATTGGTACAAACATTTTAGAAGTGGTGATTTCGATCTTAGCGACAGCCTCGAAAGTTTGAAGATGTGCGAGCTAACCTGGAATCTACAACAGCAACAGACATAACTCAGAAAAACCTAATACCTAAATAAAATAATGCGTAATAATTGGATTCACATTAGTTTTCAATTCCTATAAAAATGATAAACATTTGATAGTTTAAATTCTCCTAAACTTCTGAAAATTGTAAGAAATATGTACTATGGACTTGAAGGATATAAAAATTAACTAAATAGAGTAAAATATTTTCTGGACAGTTATAGTATATTCTCCTGTACTAAATATTAATTTATTGCATTAATATGCCCAGTACCAAGTGAATTTTCTAAAACTGGTTATGCAAATGTATTTAATTAATGTGTAGTAATCCATCACCATTAGTCATACATACTTTAATCGTATATAGTCCAATGAGTTGTCCCAGATTTTAGTAAGGCCTCATTAAACCTTATATGAAACATATCTTTGTTTTCGGTAAGACTTCAGTGGCCTGAACGTGCTTGACATGTTTAAAGAGTTCGTAGTATAAATATTTTTTGTGTATAAAATCAATAAGGACTTCTGCCTGATGACCTAAATCAAGGACAGGATCACGAACGCCGCACGGAAGTTCCAGAAAATATTCGAACCCAATTCAAACAAAATTAATTATAAACGAAACACACAATCTAAATTTAAAAAAATAAAAAACATTTCGCGCTAACATAAAAGGTGTTTTTTTAGAGGTTCACAATTTAGAATTAAAATAGAACAAAGAAAAATATTTTGAATATCAGTGAAACTAGCTTTATTGGATAGATAATTTTATGCCATTAATGCTTGAATATGATTTCGGCCATGTGGCCACAGCGTCTGGCGCGTAAATGGCGCAATCTGGATGTTCAATTTTTATACACTTTTCGCAGCAATTCACAATTTTTCTTTTTGCCGAATTTTGTGTTCCAAGAGTACAATCGTCTCTGGTTTACCAGCGTTGACAAGTGACTTAACATATCCCCAAAGAAAATAATCTAATGGAGTTAGATCACACGATCTCGGTGACCAATTAACAGCACCATTACATGAAATTAGTCTTTTATCAAATATTCCGCACTGTGTGGCATGTGGCACCGTCTTGTTGGAGCCACATATCAGCAATATTTATGGCAGCCAATTGGGGCACAACAAAGTTAGAAATCATGTCCCTATACCGTTCACTGTAATATTCTGACCTTCATTATTTTTGAAGACATGTAGACCAATGAATCCGACAGCCCATAAAGCGCACCAAATAGTGATTGTCTATGGATGTAATGATGTTTCGGTAAAGGTTTGTGGAAATCGTGAAAATATTTCTATTTTAAATATAATTTTAAGCGCGAAGAAAAAATCTGTAGAAATTGTTATACACCTAATAAATAAAGTGGGTGGCTAAATAAATTTGTGTACATGATTTAAAGTTACTACTTAACAATCGAATTGCATTTCTGATGTGGATTATAAAGCGATACCCATTATCCCATATTGAATAGTCTATTTTTGAAATTTTCAAAGAAGTGGTCATTTATTCTAGAGAAATTCGGGGTAGTTTTCATGATAAGGGGTGGTTGGTATCTGAAAAATTGCAGTGTACTTTTAATGTGAGCTTGTAAATCAATTGACAACAACGAACAACGAAATATTTATATATTGTCATTTTAAAACCTTAGGATGATTTTAATTTGGGGTTAGTAGATTAAAAATAGAATTGCACGGATATTATGTATACTCATAATTCTATATATGTATATACCACAACCGCAATCGAAATAGTAATGTTTTTGCAAATTTAGTTAAAATCAAAAACTAGCTTTTAATTTCAACGTCTTAAAATATTTGCAAAAGCTAATTGAAACAAACCAAGCCCTACCATGCTTCAGATAATATGGAATAAGGGGAAAACGTTAACAAAAATTTGTATGCTTGACCAATTTTTTGGAGACAAATCCAAATACATAGTACATTTTCCCAAAGCATCTTTCCGGTGTAAGCTGATTTTATTCATTTTCTCAAAAATAAAATCATTTATAAAATTATTAGGTATTTTAAAATTATCGAATTTAAATCATGCATCATCCTTAATAGTATACTTAGGGAAAACTTAGTCATGAATTTATTTAATTTGGACAAACCAGTATAGATAGGCATATAAAATATACATAATGTAACCAAACACAAATATGTAATATGTATATGTAATTGTTTTCTGCGATCATTAAAAAACGATTTAATTATAATATTTTTCCCTTTCGTCAAATATACTTTCGTTCATAAATTTTTGATGTTTCTTATCATCTCCTCCAAATATTCGTTTTTTAAATTATACTTCATGCAGCACACCAAAACAATCATCGTAGCTACATACTTACATCTAAAATAGATCCTCTTCCTTTTAATGGTCACCACGTGTTTAAATTCTATATATCTAAACAAGAAATTATCGATCGTGCATAAACATTATTTTAAATAGTACATATGCATATACGAGTATGTATATACATAATACGTGCGTTTTGGTTTCATTTCATTCTGTTTTATTAAAATATAAATCATACATATATATTAGAATAAGAGAAAGGATACTTTCAAACGAAAATAAAAAATAAGTTGAATTTGTTATTTTTCCGTTTGTTTCTTTTTTTACTGTATACACAAATATAAAAATTTTTATTTGTCGCGCGCGTATTGAAAAAATATATTGAGCGAGAAATATGTATTGCGCTCATAATGTAGACCAAAATAGGGTTTGAGTATTAACTAATATTTCTACTAACAGCCGCTAGAAAATTTTTTCCATTTGTAACGACATCGAGAATTTGATTTAAACATAAATTTTCCATTGGTTTAGGGATCTTTATTCATTTATTTGTCTATGTTACAACTTAAATAGGTCATTCTGCATCGTTATAACAATTCTTTGGTTTTCAAGGAAAACTACTACATATTTCCATACTACATACCCACGCTTCAAGCTTCATATGCTCGGTCATTAAATGATCTAGTTCCGTTTCAACCTTCAGCATATCTTTTAAATATCATTTCAGGATATCTTTTAAATGGGGTGGAATTGATAGAAAAAGATTAAAATGCGCTTGATTTTCGAACGTATTATAATAATTCAACTGTAATCAATTTAAAATGTCGATGCTATAACAAAGATTGATCTTAACGTATTTGTAATCAGGAAAAAGCAACCGAAAATTTAATAACGGTTGCTAAGATTGTGATCAAATTCAAACATTATTTGGGGCATCTATTTGATCACCTCTATAACCACCCCCATTCTGAGATATAAAAGTAAATAATATGTCTATATCTCCTTTACTTCTAGAGCAAATTTGAATTGGTATTAGAGTTGCCCAACAATGATTTTATCAATTTCAACCGTTCATATATCGGATTTCACTGCTTTCAACATTGTTTTGTTTCCACTGAACGATTTAAGCCCAAGTTCTTCATATTGCTTACTATCAATAACATCCGAAACTACACAAATATACATATTTATACTGAACTGATTTTCGTCTTCCTTACATAAATTTAGCCAAAATAAAAGTACCAATCATAATATTTTCAGGTACCGCTTCAATATATTCTGGGTCAATTTGAGATTCTACTTCTTCTGATACGTCCATATATAGATCAGAAACTTGTTGATCTTGATAATCGCTGGTTTCTGACTCACTGGTTAAACTGGTGACGCATTTGCTTGAAATAACATTAATTTTCTTTATCCTGGTTGTAATGCGAGGGTTTGATGCAAATCGTTGTGTTTTTAGAAATAACACCAACAATGTTTCAAGAACAGCGTCAGGGTTAACTGATGAACCAAATCGGATTTTATCCAATAATTTTTTAGCATTTAAAGAATAAACTGCGGTGGCACTAAATCCGCTTTTCAAATTTTTACAGATGGACTTTTTCTCATTGTCAAACAAAAAAAACATCTATTTTTAGTGTTCTTGATCTTCCATTGTTAACTTTCCATTCATTTAATACTGTTTGCCATGCATTTTTGAATGGTCTAAAGAAATCTACATCTAACGGTTGGCTTATGTGCGTTATAGAGTTTAGTGGTAGACATACAAACGCAATGTTATGTTCTTGACAAAGTTGAGGAATTCTGCTTGTGAAATGGGATGCAAGATGGTCTCCAATTACTACCTTTCTACCCTCCAGCATTTTTGCATGTGGTAAAAACTGACTTTCGAGCCAATCTGTGAACCAGGAAGCTTCAGGAGAACCCTTTAGGCCATTCTTGGTTCAAGCATCCGATATATTCTCGCTTCTATATATATTACGTACTGTGGGAGCAATACACCAGATGCTGAGCCACGTATACCATAATTGTTGCAGCGGATTTACGAAATTTTTTTTTTTCCTCCTATATAATAATAATTTCTTACCTGGGTTATCTGAAAATATGTGATGGCTATCGATATATTTTATTTATTTTACATCAACCTTTAATTGTGTTTTCTAAATCACAAAAGAAGTTTGTAATTGTTTCACGACCTGTGGCTCGAGAAATGTTAGCTGCCATTCGCTACCCGATTAAAAATCTGTGACGCTTTAATAATGAATATGCCCTAATAATTATTCTTAAATGTGATAATATTGCAACCAGCAGAACCAAATATATTTTGGTGAACATTCTTAAATCGAGAATGTTTCAAGGAAAACTCCATTCTGCGCACGTTACAACGTTTCTTATTATACCAATCTCTTCTTCTTTTCGAAGAGCCGTTTTTGCAGTGCATGCAGTTTGCCGGAAGGTATTTTATAGTTAAATGATATTTCTGTAGCTAATACTTTTTCTACCGCTATATCTAATTTGTCCATCGTGTAATCAATATATTTTGTGAACCTAACTTTCGTACATGATTTCGTGACATAATGCCCTAATAAACTTCATATATTAGTTCATATACTAACGGTTTTAATTCGCTTCACTTCCTCAACACTTTAGAAATTGTTCGAGGGCAAACATTTTTTTGTAACACAAAAAAAAATGTCTTCACCCTGTTACTATATATCCACACATCACAAATGATAAACTAAAACTGCGTGAAACAAAGCAGCAAATAATATAGAACTACAAAATTGTAACGGGGGTTTCCATAATTATGAGATTTCCTTTTTATTTTAAAAAGCTGACCCGGCGAACTTCGTACCGCCTCAAAATCAATAAATGTTGTTTAAAGTTATTATAACTTAATTAAATTGAGTTTTTTTATTAAGATAAAATGAATCTCTCTCTCTCTCTCTCTCTCTCTCTCTCTCTCTCTCCAGCCGTGCAATTTTTTCCTTGTCACTACCGGGAATTGAACCCGAGACCTCCGGGGCGGATTACATTGAAATGAATGTAATTCACGTAGCAGCAAGGATTTCGTTTTATTGAATTGATTCGAAATGATTCGCGTAGCATTGTTGCACTACTTTCTTTTAAACTATTTCCTGAGTAGGTTGCAATAGGGTCGATTGCCTTCAGTAAAACATCTTGTGATATACGACATTTTTTGTTTTATTGTCAGGTGCGAGAACGAACAAAGCGGATCGTTTGCCGACGCGTGAACATGCTACGTACAATTGGCCGTGAGAGAAACATTCATTTTCTATATTCAGGCCACAAACACTCAAGGATGGGCCTTGTGATTTGTTGATCGTCATGGCGATTTGGGATCATCAGAATTCTCGGAATGAGAACTTCCTCACCTTTGAACTTTCCTTGAGATTTCTCAAAATAAAACGCGTTCCGTTATATAGTTTTGGTTGATTCAGGTTTCGTAGCATGATGATTACCGGCAACACACCAACTTTCAGTTGTAAATTGTGCGTTGGCAAGCCAGCCAGATCCAATGAGTTTAAAAATTCAGTTGGACAGTTGGTTGATTCGTCTTTGTTTGTCACACAGTCGATAGATTTGAAGGAATGAAGTGGACCGACGATTACATTTTGAATTGTGAAATTTAAGTGATCCCTATTTTTGTTCTTTGCCGCAAGAATTACTCGTTCACTCACCCAATTGTGATTTTTGTGGATAGTAATATTGTTCGGGAACACTTTGTTGATGAGCTCGACCTTCGTTGAGACAAAATTGCAAAAGTTCTGAGGAAACGAAATCAATCTGTTCGATTCGTCGACCGGAACACGGCCATTACCGATAGTCAGCAATTGCTTGCAGAAATCTTCGGCAGTTGGATCGTTTAACCACAGACAATCAAATTAAATTTTTCGTTCGAGCTAAAAAATGAAAACAAAATATATTTCTGACAATTCCAATGTCCTCGTTGTATCAGTCATTTTTCGTTAAACTGCGTATACGTTAACGCAAAAAAACAAAATATTTTTGGTTGTTTGCGGCTATTTACAGAAAATGAACTCGCAGTTTAAATGTTTACGTTTACATAGAATGAAATATCTCTGTTAGGTTGTCTCTGGTTTAACAATGCAACTCGCATGTTTGTCGTCAGCTAAAGTTTCATCACATAGCGCCACGCAGAGTCGATGATTTGAGGTAAACGTTTATTTCATCGACAGCGGTCAATCTTGGAATCATTGGTATTTTTTGACGGAGATCGCCGGACAGTTGAATCATTGCGCCTCCAAAACATCTTGAGTCATTGCGTAGATCTTTCATAGTTCGATTGAATGCTTCAAATGCGCCATTGTACATTCATAATCGATGATGATTTTACTGCTACCAAAACTTTCGCCATAGTGGCCAAAATCAATGATATGAGAAATGCCTTGCCAGTTCCACCGGGCGCATCAAAGAAAAATAATCCACCATTTCCATCATGAATTATATAGCTAAGTAGATAAAATAAAAAAAATTGGATAAAAAATAAAATAGAAATGTACATGCAGCCTCCAGTCGGATTCGTATCCAGTACCTTGCGCTCCAAGCGCCGAAGCTTTAACCACTGCACCACTCGTCACATATAAACTACACCTACAAAATTCATACAAAAAAAGGTTCTTTTATTAGATTTTTGGGGCTTCCCTTTTGAGTTTTTCCGACTTTTATTTTTTCCTAAACCACCACTGTATTGAGACGAACAAAATAAAAAAATCAAAATGTACTAAATATATGAGAAAGTGAATTTTGTCACCCCGTCTGATCAATTTCATCCCATTTTACGAAGTCAATTTTAGTGAAACGTACCATTTATTTTCCAAACGTTAAATATGGAACTCAATTTAAAGATTAAAATGAAATTTCAATAACAGTGTTGGATGAATCTAAGATATAATGAAGTTGTCATTCAGGAACATAAGCGTTAAAGCAATGACAGAAACTGTGTTCTCAATGAGGGACACCTATAGTTATATTTCGATGTATTTCGGTGACTTGTTAATGTTTCCAATTAATTGTATTTTCAGTGAATTGTCATTTTCGGTGAATTGCCGTTAAAACACAGAATTTTCACTCCCCTGTAGAGACAGGAACAACACTATTTTCAATCGATGAAATTTGCGTAAACGATGTACTTTCGATTTCTAAATTAATACTACTAATTGGACTGAAAGGGTAAACAATTGTATGTGCGGCGAAGTTCAAACATAAGTTTATAATTATACCATAATTTTGTTTTTTGCGCCTCATGAATCCCAAAACCACATTTAATCATATATATGCCAACATTTAAATCACAATACACAACTTTCGTACAAATTTAATTTTTTTTAAATATTTTATCATAATTTTATTAAAAAATACAATTCTGCTTACCACTGCAAAATCATCACATTATATTTTAATAAATTAAATTAAAATAAAAATAGTACGCAAACTTTATAATTATGTCGTTAACAAAATTATTTTTTTTAACAAATAATGTTTCAAAAGTAAATATAATATTCATAAATAAAGCACAGTCGCACATGTGAATTATAACATTACATTTAATTAACATACAAAAGTACACAAAAATAAATAAAACCATGTCAACATTATGCTCAAATTAGTTATGATTATTATTTTAATGTAATTTATACTTCACTTCCGCCTTGATTGTTTAATTTACTTTTATCTAGTTGATATGTTAATTATAAAGCTTCCTCTATTATTTCGAATGAATTAGATTCACCGGCAAAATAAAAAAAATGATTGGGATAGGTCTTAAATATTTTTAAAAATGTATATCTTTATATGAGATTTTAAATAGGAAAATTTTTTTTACAGAGTAATTTCCCCCGAAACCAACTAAAAGAGCTCCCCTATCCTATCGCTAAATAATTTACATAAATAATGATGAGAGCTTAATTTTTTTTATATATTCTGCCATATAATCTACCTAATCAAAATTATTTAAACTTACTGACAAAACTTAAAGCACCATTAACCGTTTTTATGGTTAAAACAAAATAAAAATAAGTGTTTTGTTTATGTTGTTCATCGCACTTTATGTACGAGTAAATACATTACATAGCTATTTACATTTTTATGATGAAAATTAGTAGAAAAGATAAAACAGTTTAGTGATGAAATTTTTTATTTTTACTGTAACATAATTAAATTTAAATGGAAATTGAGAGGCTGAATTTATCATGTAGGTGACATAATCATATTTATGGTGTAAACTTGGTTTTATTTACTGTTAATTTTATGAAAGCTTAGATCAATGGAAAGCTTTGAGTCAATTCTATGTTGCACCTGTAATAAATGCGCTGCGAGTTAAAAGACCTCGTTCACTTAATAAGTATAATTGCAGCTACGATTTTTTTTATTATGAAAGTTTATGGTATTTTCATTGACGCTACCACCAAATAGATATCATTTTCGGACAGATGCGTGTATGTTCCCTGTGGAAATTAATTTAGCAAAACCTTGCAAGCATCGCCTTACATGGAGCTAGGGCGGGTGCTTCAGAGTTCGGACAATCTTTTGTTTTTGCTTAGTTGACGAAAGTTAGGTTATACCTAAACTATTTAATTTAAGCAAAAATATTAAAAATATTTCTGTGTCAAAATAAATCGTTGTTTTTGTCCATATGGTTCTATCGAAATTTTCGTCGTCATTACAATTTTAAAAGAAATTTGCACGATACCTGAAACTCTACAAGTAAAAAAAAACTTTATTGTTTATTTTTGTGCAAAACATTAGGTTGATATATTTTTTCCAAAATACAATGTTGTTGTTGTCAATATGGCGGAATTTAAATAGTTGTTGTCCTTATGCATTTAATAGAAAATTCAGTGTGAACAATACTTTGAAAATACGGAAACTAAAAATGAAATTTTCTACTTTATTTGAACCAAGATTTTAGATAAAGTTGTTTTTGTCAGAGAAAACAGTTGTTGTCGTCAATATGGCAGAATGGAAATTGTTGTTTACATTACAATTTTAAAAGTCAATTCTGTTGCGTATAAGAAGTTAGCTCAGAATTTTAGCCCAGAAAATAAAAAAAAATTAATCAGGCAACACTATTAAATTAATACCTCATTTACTCTTATGTGAAGTTATCCCAGCCCAGGAATTTATAAAATTTACGTGTATTATAAGTTGTTGGAATTTATGCCAGCCTAGAAAAAAAAAATATATTACTATGAAATTAGTCTTAGCCCAGAAATTTAAAAATATCACATTATTAATGAGAAGTTAGCCCAGCCCAGGAATATATGAAAACAAATCTTTTATTAAAATTACAAAAAAAAAAATCTCAATTAATGTTGGAATAAAAAACAAATCTACAATATATACATGAATACCTAAATAAATACAAATATATATATGTATATGTATTTGTTACGATTAGTTTAAAATATTTAAATGTTTATTTATATCTCGGATTGAGACCATACAGATTTAGAATGAGTATGTAAACTTATTTGGGTAAAAAGTTATGTATGTTGCAACCTTCCGAAATGTGGCTCTGGGCTTGGTACTCCTAAGCATTTGCGAGAATTAAATCAGTTTCTCTTGCATTGAATTTGCATTGCTCCATTCTAAATCTGTATAGCCTTAATCTGAGAGATTTTTAGTTTCGACACACGGGAAGAAAAATGATTTAGTTCTCGAAAATGTTTAGGAGTACTCAGCACAGAAACATATTTCGGCAAGTTGCAACATACCGATCACCTTGAAAGTTTTTACCCTGTTTTTCGAAATTAAAGACATATTGGAACCGGTTCAAAAATATTAGTTACATCAGTGCATCTAGAATACTACAGGTCACACTGCTTTAAAAATTTTGCTGTATGACGTCAATTTATGTCGACAGTTCTCTCTTTGGGTATTATAGGCAGGAATAAAATTAAAAAGATTGTTTTGATTTTTTTTGTGTTTGCTGTCATATTGATAAGAAAAAAATTGTAAACAAACAACAAGAAAAATATTTTAATAATATGTTTTAATATTTAATTAAATCTATTGGTAAAAGCATCAATTCATAATATTATTATAAAATTATGCATTCTAAATTATGTAAAATATGTAAACGCGTATAAAATGTGTACACATTTCGTATAATTTACGAGAAGACATAACCTTACTTTTAGCACTCGTATAAAATTTTTTTTTTGTGTTTGTTTTCGTTGTTTCTTTTTATGAACATGACTGCCGTCTACAATTCAAAGAATAAACTGTAGACATAAATTTAATGACATAGCAAGCAGTGTGGCCTGTAGTATTCTAGGTGCACTGGTTACATAAACTCTTAAATGCAACCCCGATTCTAGTTTTTTTAAATGGTTTCATTTTGCTACTTGGGTAATAATCCATATACCAACCCGACAAACAAAAATGAACCACAAACTAATTGACAGTTTCATGTCGGTTAAATGTACGTTGTAAAAAAACCAAATTATAACGCTAAAATACTGTATTGCAGTGCAGCTCTGATCTAAAACAAAACAAAAAATAAATTTAAAAACCAAGAAACCATTTACAGTGCAATATTAGATTTTCGGCGGTTGTTTGGTTACGTTACAAAATAATAAAATTGTCATAGTCGAATGTGACGAACATGAAACAAACTCTAAACGTTGGTGAAACATGTAAAATCGGGAGCGTCCTAGCACTCTAGCAGTTTACAAACTAGATGCAGTGCGATAGGTGTATACGTATAATTGTAGTGTTATAGATTATTAAATTCGTCAGTGTTTGTTATATACAAAATTAATTTTGTGTTGCTTAAATTTTCTGTAAATAAGATTTTTTGTAAATAAGTACTTATTTTTTACTTGCATGTTTTAATTTAAATAAAAACCTATTATTTAATTTGCGGTGGTGCGTATTAAAATTAATGAAAGTTTGAAATGATGTAATGATACATATTTTTATCTATTTTGTGTGTTATAATATAATTTGTCACTGAATTATTTTTTGACTTCAGTTTTGTTCTGATATTTATTGATTGATGGTCAGTTTAAGTGTGTGACACAAAAATAAACTTTTTTTTAGATTTTTCTTAATAATCCAAAGGCTAAACTTTATTATCAGTAATTTTCGACTGCAGCGCCACTTTATTTTTAAAGTAGAATTTTATATAATTAAAATTTCAACTATTTTTCTAAATTTTTTTTTGAGTTTTTTAATTTTTATTGTGTTGTTGATTAATTAATCCTTCACCAGAATATACGTACCTTTCAAAAACACGAGGTGGTGGTTATGATTGATCGGTTAATTTTGTAATATACTTGTTTTTTGTGAATTAAATATTCCTGGGCTAAACGTTGTTTGCTAAAGGTAAATATTATATTACGATTGTAAAATTAAAAATATTTGCTGTAATATTTCAACATATCACTTTCTTGTTTTTTACATTCCAATATTTTGGAACTATTCAAGAATATATTTAATTATTAAAATAATGACAATGTTGTCACAATGGACAACGTCAAAAGCAGAGTGTTCAAGAATTTTTAAAAAGAGCGAGTTTCCGTTCTACAAATAAATTAAAACAAATAAAATAAACCTTATTAAAACATTATATCAGAAAATAATTTTCTTATCATTACATTCAAAGAGCTAAGGAATGAAATTAAAAGAATAGAATAAATGAATTTTAAAAGAATAGAAAATGATTTTGGATTTAATTGGGCTTGAAATTGTACAATGTAAGCATAATTTAAATTTTGGTCGATGTTTGTTAACTGGATGAAGTTCGGCCAGTGGCACTATTCTGGTAATTTCCAGGGACTTGGGGGAACAATTTCATTATATTTTACTATAAATAAATTTTATTCTGGCATACTAAGAATAAAAATTAGGAGTAGTTTTGTGTGAAACATAATAAAATTGGGAGTAATTTTTCCATGACAAACTTTATGTGAAAAATAAATTCCCAAAGATGAAATCTTATAATGACCGAAAAAATGTATTTATAGTAAAATCTGAAAAAAATGTTTCCCAAATTCTCTAGAAATTATCAGAAAGGAGTCACTGGCCGGCCTTTCCCAGTTAACAACGACTAAAACCTAAATTATGCCTAACATTTGATAATAAATAAACTATAAAATAACCGACTAGTTTTCATTCAGTTAACAAGCACCGCATAGGGTCGGAATTATTATTAACCAACCGATGGGTTTTCGTTGAGACAACAAGTAACTTGTTACATCCAACTTCTGTCTAACACTTCACTGACACAAAACCACAAAATAACCGGTCGGTCAATGTTCAGTTAACTAGTACCACACAGAGTCTAACTTTTGCCTTACATTTGACTAACAGAAAACTGCAAAATAACTGATCGGTATTTTCACGGTTAACAAGCATGGCCCAAGGTCTGACAAATCGTAGTTATTTTAGTGTACTTGAGGAAATGATTGCGCGACCAAAAACTACTCGGTACCTCAGTCCCTCATCGGTTAATTTACATTACTAAAATTGTAAATTGTTTTCCGGGCAAATGATTTAATATCTTCTTCAAAAAAAAATCTTAAGAGAATGAGAACTGCCTATATGATATAGAAGTAATAAATTCCCATTTCGCTTGAAGAAATTCAGAATAAACAATAAACACACTGGTATAACAATTATTATTTTTTTGCCACACTTTGATTCTTTCCTCGTGTTCTAACAACAGTTTGTAGGTGAAGCGGAAGGAAACATGGAAAGAATCACGACGAAAAAATCAACGTGTGGAACTGCAGAATTAGTCTATTCCGGCATGTCCCCATTTTCCCCTAGTTGAGTATGTCTTTTAACAGTATTTTGGTTTAGAATTTTTCTATGATATTCAGGTTCAGTTAATTTTTGAATTTAAAACAATGGTTTTAATTGAAACCGGAATAATTGTTCACGTTCAGTACTACAACTTCTACTTGTTTGCTCATCTACCATTAGATACCTATAAAATTTCTATTCTGTTTCAATTTAACACGTATCCTTAACATAATATACAGCAACATTGTTATCAGCAATATTTCTCACCATAGTAGAGTTTTTTTGTAACCTCAATATTTATTACCGTAGCATCATATATTATACTCGAATGATGTAGTGTGATCTGTAATCAAGCAAGAATAATAAATTTGCGTCATTCCTCTATCAAATAAAATATAACAAAAATTCATATAAAATTAAATTACAGCTTTTGATAAATTACTTTAGGTAGGTAGATACATAAAATAGACACAACAAAACTGAATAGCAAAATAATTTTTACTATATGAGCAATCTTTGCCATGGTATTGTAGTCATCTTTAGAACACAAATTTTATTAATTAAAGAAGCTTAAAGTATAAAAAAATTTTTGTCTATGTAGTTTCTAATTTAGGTAGTGGCTAATTTCAATTTACTCCCCCTTTAAATAGGTACCGCAAGCAACCAAATTAAATTCAGTTTTCCATGGGATTATTTTCAATGTTTCCGTTGGAAAATAAAATGATGAGATCCCGTTTCTCTATGCAAAACACTATTTTAGTATCCTTTTATTACTTCATTTTATTGATGCTATTGTTGTTGCATTATGTTGTTGTTATGATGTTTATAATTCATTTCATACACCAACAACAAAAATAACGAGTCTATTAGTTTTATTATTGTATGATGTCCTTGAACATACTCTCCCAGCTTCTTCATACACTCGGTAGGTATGCTGTTTGTACCCATTTATGTTTTCTACATGAATAACATAGTCATCCTCATTTTAATTCTATTACCGGAATGAAAAATGTTTTGTACGTAATAATGAAAATTGATACTTGAAATATTTTGCATACAAGATCTGTTGCCTGATGTGACAGTGTGGAAACGTTATGAAAATATAAAGACTTGTTACAGTGTGTTCGTATTCAAAGGGGACTAATAGTACTGTTATTATTTAATGTTGAAATACGAAAAAACTATTAAGGACATATTTTATTGTTCGTAACATTAGGATTTTGCAATTAAAATTTAATAATAAATGTTTTTTTCTTCTTTATTTTTTTACAGCTTTTCGTATGAAAGGTGAAAAGGGAGACAAAGGAACTAAGGTAGGCATCATATTTTATCTTTTCAAATTAAATTTTTGTTGGTAAAATGATTTATCGTATATGTGTGTTAAATATGTGTGACCGAATTGTTGTTTACACGGACGAATTCACAGCATAATTATATGGTTCGATATATGCATATGAACGTATACGTAAAATCAATACTAATTAAATTAATACTAATTACATGTCGATTAATTAAGTGTATTTTATTTAGTTTTGCATATCAGACAAGACCAAAACTAAAACAATTATTTCTCGTACCATAATTTATTGTCAAATTAAATGATTTAATACGCATAGGTAAATGTTACAATGTCATTTGGTGAATTTTAAGACCAAGGTTGACTTTTACTTTAATCGTATCCTTAATTCGGAATATAAGCCGCTGTGCAATTGCACAATTTTATTATTTTTTTGTTGGTTATTTCTATGCAAACTTTCTGGGGCTCGAGGCACTCCCAACTCTTTCACAGTTTTCTTTTGACGTGCTACCTTTCCCAAGAGCCTAAATTGATCCTAATCAGATGATCATAATTTTGTTTAAGCAGCTCTTCTCTATTGGGATTCGAATGCGGTACTGTGCCGTTTGGTCGGTAATTTTATTATTTATATTGAACAAAAATTTAATTACAAACACAATTTCAATTTTTTTTTTGTTTTTTCTATTAAATTATTTATTTTAAAATTATTAACGAACACAACTTCTACTGAAACACCTAACTAAATACAACATTATCCATCACAACTACCCCGTCGATGTTTTTCCTTATCATATGAGGTTCCCGAAACTTTAACTCGGAGTGCACCAGAATCAGTCACTCTGGAAAATGCTGTATACAGTTGTGCAAGAGTAAAACATTGCTGAGGAAGAAATAAGTCGACTTTTTTGACCCTGTGATTTATTTATAGTCATAGCGTAAGCCAAACAGAAAACTGATGTCTTTCAGCTGTGTTTAGTGAAATTCTTGGGATAAAGTGAACAGTGCGGAAATGTGTCACAGTAATAATTTCCTCCTTAATACAATTTCGACTTAAATTCTTCACGACCATTCTAACACCATTCTATACTCTCATAGTCCATTTTTTATAAAAAAAAATTTCAGGAGCAAAACTATGCAACCTCTCTTAAAATTTAGAATGTGGGGAGAGGGGCAAACCAGAAGGGTTCAAAGAATTTAGATATTCAACTGGGAAATTTACTTGCAGTCAGAGTCACATGTCCCGTCATCAGTTTTTACTGTGTTTAGATTGGGTAGGATGCTTTTTCGGAAACCAATTTTTCACGAATCTCTTCGTTGAGCTCTCGGATTTTATCTTTTATTGGACACAATATAGCGTACTGTGATATTGAAGAAACGCCCATCGGTTGTGAACAATTCCCCAAAAACATCTGCAATTAAATCCTGTGAAACGTATTTATTTGGCACTTCACACGAATATTATATTTTTTTCGGCAGTCACCATTGTCGACATTTAGCAACCACTGACTGAATCCAGGGTCACAAAGTCCTCTCATATTCCTTTGCAAATATAATGGGTGAAAATTCCGCCATAACTCTAATT
Organism: Nephrotoma appendiculata; assembly: GCA_947310385.1. NCBI lineage: Eukaryota > Metazoa > Arthropoda > Insecta > Diptera > Tipulidae > Nephrotoma > Nephrotoma appendiculata. Next base: position 132,512,429 of record OX371225.1, on the reverse strand, counting down.
TCTTAGTTGTACCGTTCACTATTGAACTTCGTTTTTCATCTCTTACTACTGGCAAAACTTGCTGAAAATCACCTCCTAACTACCTTTCCACAAAACGGCAAATCGCTGTTCATTACATCTCTAAAAACCAAATTTATAATCTCAAGAAAGCCGAATGGTCCGTCATTTAATCGAAGAGCAGTTTCGCAGCAATCCCAGTCCAAGCTTACCACATTACCTTTTTATTACTATCAGAGATCTTCTGCTTCAATTCCAGATATAGAAACGTTTTTCCACTACCGCCGGGACCATCGAGGTAAAAATGTTTTAGTGGATTTTTGTTTTGTTTTTTCTTTTTTTTTATAAAGGAAAGTATTCATTATCCAATAGATTTAATGTCCTTTTAAGGTCAATTAATACCCTCTTTTCATTCACGCAAACACCCGCCCATTCACCTACACACACAACTACAGTATACCACCCGCTCATTGCAAGCTCCATGTCAATCTGTACACTGACATGGACGATGGGTCGGCACTGAATTGCACTCCAACATAGGGTCTTACTTGTGTTTATTAACATCACCATTCACCAATCGTAATCGATGACGAAAATTTGCTTTGCATCCTACCTCTGCTGGGATTCGCACCCAGTACCACTCTGTCTAATTACCGCTGCACCACTTGTCTGGTAAATATGTACCGCTTGTCCGGTCTCCATATAGATAATAAACATTGTGTTTCAGAACTACCTCGTGAAATTATCCGTTATCACTTAAATTAAGAATCTCTGCTGAAATGATTTTGTAATATCGTTACAAGTTTTGAAAATGTCTTCCTTACCGAGTGTAAATAAACAGTGCGCATGAGGTAAGCCACGTTTTTGATGCTCAATAATATAAAAATACGATACCATATTTCCAAAAATTTATCGTTTTACGATAGACTAAGGAATTCCTGCACGGTTGAAAAAATGGGTATAATTTTTAATACGGAAATCGCTAGTACGAAAGTATAATTTTAATGTAACTCATATAATTCATATCTATACCAGTATACATTTTATAAGAAGGAGTATAGGTTTTTTATGATGAAATTGTTTAATAAGGTGAAGATAGAAGTGGCATATTGAATATCGTAGCCTATATAATTCATATAAGGATATAATTCGCTAAATCGATAAGTTCTTATTTTGTACTAAAGGTAAAAGCAAAAGTTGAAATTTTGTAGTTTGGTAGTTGCAATCAAGCTGCCAAAAGAGACCTTAGTTCTCATTAAGGGTTTGTGTATCTTATCTTTGTGTACACAAGTACCCTGGGGTTAAAATGGGGAGGGATGCCTCCCCATAAATGGCCTCGTTGTTTTGTACGACTGGAACAGTCGCAACATTGTATCGTATGTATGGATCATCGATGGATCAATGGGTGCCATTAAAAGTAAGATTTTGTCCAAAAAGCCAAAATATCGACACTAGTGGAGTATACAACTTTTTTATACCCATTCTATTATAAAATTTTATACAATGACTTATATAATTGTTGTAAACCCTAAATTTTTATAAGTGATGCAAGTATAAAAGTATAAGTGATGCAAGTATAACATTTATAGGTTTTATTTATGGATTTATATGAATAAAAAAAAGTATTAATTTTATACTGATATTTTCAACCGTGTTTAATTTTAAAACTCGAATTACAATATCAAGGTGATCTGAAGAATGATGGAAAGTTTAAAGTTTCGACTTTATTTCTTCCCATGCCGGATTACACGTAGAAGTGATAAATAAGTCTGGACGACCAATAAACGAAGATGGTAGAATACAAATATTATCAACTCTGGTATTATTTTCAAGACCATCGGTAGTTTGTCACCACAATGAAGCGGATTAAAGGCCGTTTGACGTACTGCAATTTTATATGAATAAAATTGGAGGGTCGTAATTTTATTTCGTACAGCAGTAATATGATCGCGGTTGTGAATTTGTGATGCAATTCGGTGGTCCATCCGAAATTACCACCATAGGATTCAAATGTTTTGTGAAAGAGTTTAGGCATTTAACAGAAGATCGATGATACACATCCCCAGCGAACAGAAGGCATTCGCTCTATTATATTATCTAATAAATTCTTTAATAAATTGATGTAGGCAAGTTCGATAATTAACCGTTGTGGCAACAACTGGTTTTACTTTCCTTTAAAAAAAAACTGCATCACAATAAAAGCATTTGACACGTATTCGTTTTTGTTGCCTATTGTTCACGTATATAAGGATCCGCATTTCTTGCTCGTTGAAGTTCTCTTAAACGCTAACAGTTTTTTGTTTCGTGGTAGCGACGGTCTGTTTTCCGTCTTTCTATTAAATCCTTATACCCTCCAAGAACACTACCACCTCCCACCCCTTCCCTCGAATTACACGGTTTCTAACAAATCTAGGAAATTCAAATCAAATCTAATATAAAATGCTTATAGGTACTCGTAAGAGCAAAATTAAATTTTATAAATAAAGAAAGAATTTGCAGAATGCGATCAATGAAATCCAAGCTTAATTAAATAGCTGAGAAAAAAGACTCAAAAGAATGTAAAATTTTGTATACGTATAAACCAACCATTTACTTCAAAAGTTAAGCATCAAATGATTTTTTTTTATAAGTTTTTCCTATTCATGCATGCATATTTAAATAATACTGCATACTTCATACAAATAAAATACGTATCATCTCAGTACACCCATCCTCCCTCTGGTTCCGTAGAATACGCACAAAGTGACCACCGGTCTAATTAGCGTGTTCCAGACGGTAACTTTTTTTGATGCGAATTTTTGCGAGACTTGAGGATTTTAATATTTTCGCGTAAACCCCAGCAAGAATTCTTGATGATGTAATGTTTGCATTATCTGAATTTCGCTCCGCTACTAACAATCTGAAATATTTTAACTCTGTCACTTTATCGTATCGCGTTTCTTCCGAAAAATTTTTCTCACGTATTTGCTTTCTTGTGGTAACCATATATTTTTTTTTGCGACGTTGATTTCATGTTGCGGCCCAATATGCATATGCGTCAGCTTATGCTAATGGCTGACTTAATTTAAAATATATAGACCAGTTGGACGAATTAGCAATTTAAAAGTCGATAGGATCATCTCTGTATACGACTTCCAGAGTTTGCTTTTGATCTTTACCTTGCAATTTGAATTGCTCATTATTAATTTTCACATAGATATCAACTTTGGCGTGATATCTAGATAAGACAAAACGTCCAACATCGTATTCCTCTGTTTGCTGTCGTATGCTTGTTGTAAATCTTCAAATAAACTTAGAACAAGTTTGTTATCATCCGTTGATGGTAACGTTCAGCTATAATAGTTTGACCAGGTTCCAGAAGCTCGTAGTAAGTGACTCCGTTCCACACAGTAACACTTTCTTGTCATGAATACTCATTTTTGCAAGTGATGTTGATGGCTGGCCTGGATCAACCGATGGTTTTGTGTGTAGGATATTAATGCTTTTGGCAAATAATTCTTTCTTTTGTTCATCTTGACAATAAAATACACCAAAGATTCTAAAATTTCATGACGATCCGATAATGTATAATCCAGTAAATAAACGTTATTTTATATCTTACCACGTAGGATTACATATCTGTGGCAATTCAACAAAACCACTTATCTATTTTTAAGGTAATTTTCAAGGGACCAAATTTAAGTGAAAAAGTTATGAGACATAACTAAACTATTCCATGATATCAGGGTTTTTAAACTGCGTTTATTGGTACCTTCAAGTGGTTGGTTGTTACATGTTCTGGGATCACCGAAAATTCCCATAAATTTTAATTAGCATTTAGAAAAAATCACTTATATCAATTTAAGTAAATAACAAACGCAAAACTAAATTCAAAATAAAAACTTTCTTCAAAATAAGTGTTTATTCTACATTTATTTTTGATTTTAATATTGTTTTAAATATCACTTATTTCATGATACAATATGAAAAGTTATCAGTTAAGTGGTTTTCAATAAATACCAAACACCTATAACATACATAAGTGGTTCAGTTTTTTGCTTATATCTCGGCCAAAAATAGTCGGAAAAATTGAAGGGAAAGAGAAACCGGAAAATACTATCAATTAGAATATAGTTCAAAATAACCATTTATCTCGACTTAAGTGATTATGATAAATTGCCACAGAAGTAGTAAATGAAAAAAATCTGAACGGCCATATGCACGAACATATGTCATTGCATCATGCTTATGCTATTACGTATCTCGATACGTATCTCAAACTCTCTGTAAATGTGACAGATAGAAGACCATGAAGACAATGCATTGATAGAACAATTGTCGACATTTTATAATATAAATTTCAGCTTTCCATGAATCAAATAATGCTCTATTTGATGTTGAAATGATCTCGTGAGTTTCTGAGACTCGCTGAACATTACCATTTCTGTGAAGAAGAAATGTATCACGCGTGTACAGTCTTTTCTGCCAACAATAGTTTTGTTTGCTCTAACATCAACCTTTTGTTCACCCGCTGGCATTTGTTCAAGGGCCGTTTTGAACAATCGGATTAGTTCACTGTATCGATCAATAGAAGAAAATTTTTATATGCGATAGGCAATGGTAAAAGTGATCATGCATTTTTCAAATAACATTAAAATTAATATTTAGAGACATGTAAGACACTGAAAACAAAATATAAATTTATATATTCTGTGTTCAGTGTATTATAAAATGGTTTCAATTTTCGACCTCAAATTTTGCAGCAAAAATTATCAGACAACGATTTAATAATAAATGCTGGAAAACGGGCATTAGGGCATTTTGTTAATGTAAATGGCATTTTACCTGTTCCAGAACGTGTCGAATTCATCAACAATTTTGAACGTCCTTTAACGGTTAATCAACTCAAAAGATTTTTGGGGATGATTAATTTCTATAGACGCTTCATTCCAAATGCCGCGGCTGATCAAATTTTACTTAATGATTTTCTTAAAGGCTGTAAGAAAAAATCCAATTAATTGGTCAGCAGAGTCCATTGATGCCTTCGACAATTGTAAGGAGACGTTGTGTAAAGCGACTCTTCTTGCACATTCTTTATCTACTTCTAAAATCAACAGCTATCGGCGCAGTAGTTCAACTGTATATCGGCGATATTTATAGCAACGACTCAACTTCTTCTCGGTTTGTCTTAATGAAACGCAACAAAGATATAGTGCTTATGACAGAGAGTTGTTAGCAGCGTACTTTGGCATCAAGCATTTTAGATATCTTTTGGAAGGACGACAGTTTACGTTGTTTACGAACCATAAACTACTTGTCTACGCTTTTTGTCAGAATCCGGAAATCACCGCGTTAATTCCGACATTTGGATTTCATCGGCCAGTTCACAACCGACATCCAACACATTTCAGGTATAGATAATGTCGTCGCAGATACCCTTTCCCGCATTAATCTAATTTCTACTCCTGAAAGTATAGATTATGTGCATTTTCCGGATGCCCAAACCAATGATGTCGAGTTAAAAGATCTGATACGCGATAATTTAACTTTAAAATTTTTTCAAGTTCCGTTGAGTTTTAACTCGAGCAAAACTTTATATTGTGATATTTCGACAGCTAATCAAACACCTTTTATTCCAACTGGTTTCAGAAAAAAGTTTTTGAAGCCATTCTTAATCTTACACATCATGGAATTAAAGCAACAATTAAATTATTGACGATAAACGTCATCTGGTCCTCCATCATGAAAGATTCACAAACTAGATCCAAAAATTCAAGACACACCGTTTCACCTCTTATATCTTAGACATCATTGGTCCTTTGCCTATTTCTGACAATCGGCGGTATTGCGTTACATTAATCGACAGGTATACGAGGTGGGTGAGGCAGTTCCAGTGCCTGATATTGCTGCAGCTGCTGTCGCTTTAGTGGTATACTTCACATGGATTTCACGCTTCGGGGTACCAAACGTTATATAGTCACCGACCAAGGTTCGCTGTTTAAGTCTTGCATTTTTAATGAATTGTCAGCGTTAATCGGGTTCAGATGAGTAAAAACGACGGCTTATAATCCAAAGTCCAACAGTATGATTGAGAGATGGTACAGAACGTGAAAGAACTCAAGTAGGGTACCTGGTCAATTTTTAAATTCTTTTTCGACAAATAAAATTCATCAGGCAGATTTTGTCAATAACCCTAAAAAACATTTCAATAATATAAGACCGTCTCCGGCTTCCAGGCACTCAAATGTAAAAACTTTCGTAAGCAGAGAACTTTAAACATATTTACACGTGTTTTTAAGGTCGGATTTTGTAAGGAAATCTTTACAACCACCTTATTCACTACCGTTTAAAGTTCTCAAACGAGGAGATAAGTTCTTCACTATTAACGTAAACGGTAGGTCGAGCGTGGTATCTCTGGTTCGCCTCAAACCATGTTTCGCAGAGAATGCAGACATCGTGGGATTGCTTCCGGCGGGCCCCGCTCGGTGAGAGAACTTCGGATAACAAGCCGGGTTCTGATTGTACAAATGCGTTCAAAAAGGTTCGCTTCAATCTTGCACCAAAGGAATCAATTTAAACCAGGACTGGAAGGAAAATTAGACCACCCTCACATTTTGACTGAAAGCAGCTTCTGGATCATCGTTGGTTCTTTTATTTAGTTAATTTTTTTTCTGCGGTATACTGGCATTTCACAAATTCTTTCGAATTCATTGGGAAGGGAATATTGTGGCGATGTTTATAAATTTGAATTGTCACAAATTTTAATGTCAAATCTAAATTCAATGAACTCCCTAAATGTATGGAAGAGTCACAAAAAAACTCGGTCTACCTACGTAGGTCGGGAAATAAAATTATAACATGAAAAATTCTATTATTTTTTTTCACCTGTATAAATACAATTTTAAAAGTAAAAACATTTATATAGCTAAGTTTTTTAATCTTCTGTGTATATAAAGAATATAATTATTTCAATTTTATTATAATAAAATAAATGTAAACTACTGTTGATCGTTAACGACTTTATTTATTGTGCAACTCGATTCATCAAGATTGATAAATTGTGGAAAATAATATTCCCAGCAGCACAAGTTTTCCGCCAAGATACTATAGTTATCACAATAGATGATAAAAATTATATTTTTTTGGGCTGCCCCACCACATAAATATAAAGGCTTCCAGAAAACATAAAGAAATGTCATGGGAAAATCTAACACTATTTCGTTTTGCATATTAAGTTTTTTTAAGTGTAAATTTTCACTTTTTGGGCTGTTTTTTTGTCATTTTTAGTTGAATGAAACTTCACTAATCAATAAAATGTGTATGAAACAAAATCATACACAAATTGAAAGAAAAGGGAAACGTATAGCTGGTTTATTTGCATTTCGTAAAGAGAACAAACTGACAAAACTAGAAGTGCTTTAAAAAAGAGAAAGTGAAAATGGTAACGCAATAAAAGAGGGCGACTCTTTAAAAATCGATGAAAATACTGCAATTGTAGTCACTTGGAATTTTAGTCACTTGGTTGTGTTTTTTGTAATTTCGATAATTTACTCTACCTAAAAAAGTCTGCCACTGTTGTAAAGTGAAATATGCTTATATACTCTTATTGGTGGTATTACGTTGCAGTATATAGAGGTGAATTTAATTTCCTGAAACAATTAAAACAACACAATACCAGACTGGAAAAACTTCTACCCAAAAACTACAAATTATTTTAATTACATAAATTTTTCTTTACTTATTCTTATTTTAACTGTAATTTAATTTATTTTTTCGGGAATCTTCGTCTTTTGTATTCAATTGTACGTACTTGCTTTTCTATAAAGTCTTCATACACTATATTGTATTTAAAAAAAATTGAAACAATAAAATAATAACGGTAAGTAAAAAAAAACTACTTTTTAAACTGTATATGTATAGTAAGAAGAAAGAAGTTTTAGAAGAAAACTAAAGTTTTTTTTATATGTTTTCTCGTCTAAATATAATTTTATTTGTTGTTTTTTTTTTAATCTTTTGAGGAAAATAAAACAATGGAATTAAAAAGTTTTCACAACAAAACAAATATGTACAAATATAAGATTCAATTCCACGAGCTTTTTTGTTAAGCAAAACATAAAACCAAAAACAACTCAGATAAATTGAAATTATTTCTATTTTTAAATCCTTTTGTTGAAGGTATTTGTTATACTTATGTTGAAGGTATTATATGTGGGTTCGTCATTAGTTGGACTATTTTTATTAATTGGGCGAAAGCTCTATCAAAATAGCAGAAAGGACGATTTTGTTGCCTAGATAGTTATTAGGAAGGATTCATTTGTTGTATTACCATTGTTATTTAATTTATATAAAGCCGTCGAATAGTACACAACTTTATTATAAAAAAATATAGGAAAAACAAAAAATAAAAATTTATAAGGAATATTTCATTTTCTTTTGTTTCTAGTCAACAAAGAGGCAGAAAAAATGTTGATCAAATTTTTGTTTTGTTTCTACAATGTCGTCATTGAATTGTCTTCGTACTATACCATGCTATATTATGTATATAGATAATAATCTCAAGACATTTTTTTTTTTTTTCAAAGTTGTTGTAAATTTTCACCCATCATTAATCTACCGGAAATTATTTCTTTCCTTAATATATATAAAAAAAAAAAATCTTGATATATAAGTAAAGTAGAATTTCCGTTTTGTATGTACAGATACGAGTAGATACATATACATTTTGGTGTAAGGGGGGAGAATGAAAATAAATGAGGTAAAAGCTAATTCGGTGTAATCTTTATGAATTTGAGCATAATTGGTGTTCTTAAAAATGATTAAGTTTCTTTCTTCGCAACAAAAACAGATTGTTTTACGTTTTTTTGTGCTCCCTCGGTATTATATTATATCGCGAATCGATAAGAGGATATATAACACGTAAATAATTATTCTAAATTTCTTATTGTACTGGTGTTTTCTCTCTCAGAAAATCGTGTTAAACATTTTTAAATTTCATTGAATAATCAATGAACTATACCTATTTACATATACTCGTACATAGCATTTTGTTTGAAAATTGAAAAGTTTTCGTGCAGCAAAATTTACGGAGTAAAAAAATCTGGAAAATTTTCTCTGCATGAGTTTTTATCTCGAAAAAATTTATGTTTGTTGATTTGTAGAAAAAACCATATTTAGTCTGTGGTTAGTTTTAAAAGTTTTTAGTTTTTTAATAATTTGGGATACCCGGACTACACCGATAAAAGAGATCAATATGAGATTTAATTCTATTAAATATTCAAACAGTTATCTTAAAACTTACATTCATTTTCCAATAAAGCTAAGACTTTAATTTTTTAGTTTAGTCATAAATGCTAGCTTGAGCTATATATCAATTTTTAAATATAATTTAGTATGAGTTAGGTCACAGGTCTTATATATATATATATATATATATATATATATATATATATATATATATATATATATATATATATATATATATATATATATATATATATATATATACGGGTGAGTTTTTTAAGCTGAAACTTTCAAATATCTCGGAAAATAAACCCTCTACGATAAAAATGACCATAATCAAAATTAAATCATTCTGGAGGGGAAATACTTAAGTGCTAAAATTTGGACCCCCGCCTCTGGTTGTAAGGGGGGTGGGTCAACTTGGAAACCAAGATAGGAATTCCCATTTTTTATTGCAGATTCGGATTCTACGGCTAAAAGTACGTAGGATTTCCTTGAAACTTTTTTTGGATTCATGATAGATGGCGCTGTAATAGGCGATATTAAATGTTTTTCGATTTCTCCTACTGAGAACATTATGCATACAATTTTGTAATATGTTTGCATTAAAATTAACACGTTTTCAATGTAAATACTTAGCGTAACCTTACTTTAGCTTAACAAAGGAACATCGACAATAGCCTTACGCAAACAGGTCTTATTGTTTTTGAAATAATCTTGAACTGAATCGATATTTTTAAAACAAAAAATATCATTTATTTGAAAACATATTTAGTTGCATGTTCCTTTGCAAAATCATCGCCGTCGTTGTTCCTGGGTTACGCTAAAAGTAGTTTTTTTTTTAATTTAAGAAATACAATTTGTTGAAAACTAATTTCAAGTATTTACATTGAAAACGTGTTAATTTTAATGCGAACATATTGCAGAATCGTGTGCATAATGTTCTCAGTAGGAGAAATCGAAAACAATTTAATATTGCCTATTAAAGCGCCATCAAGGCGCTTCAAGGGAATCCTACGTACTTTTAGCCGTAGAATCCGAATCTGCAATAAAAAATAGGGGTTCCTATCTCAGTTTCCAAGTTGCCCCACCCCCTTGCAAACAGAGGCGGGGGTCCCAATTTTAGCACCAATGTATTTCCCCTCCAGAATGGTTTAATTTTGATGATGGTCATTTTTGTCGTAGAGGGTTTATTTTCCGAGATATTTGAAAGTTTCATATATACGCTATATTTTATGTCGGTATGTAATCATTAAATAACACTGATATTTGTAAACCGATTGACTTGACTAGATATGTTTTGGCAACGTCAATTTAGTACAATTTTAACCGTGAATCGCTTCACACGAAAACAATGCACCGAAGAAGTGACGGTGTACATTGAAAATATTCGTTCAGTTGTGGTAACTCACCGTGCATATCGACGAAAATATAGTGGCCAACGGACACCGCCTGACATCAGTATTCGTCGTTTGATGTCGAATTTTGTTGAGCACGAGATAGTGAGAGATCGGTAACATGCCATTCATCAACGATCAAGCCATTCCAATGAACTGGTTGAAGCAGTCAGAGAGAGCGGTGCTAAATAAGCAAAAAGTGTCGTGTCGTACCGCGCTCAGCATTTTGGCGTCAGTGGAACTACTTTGCGGCGCATTTTGAAGAATGATTTGCTTTTGTTTTCGTATAAAGTGCAATTAACACAAAGTATATTAGAAGCAGACAGACCATCCACATCGCTTGGAAAACGTCGCTTTGTCTGATGTCAAATGAGGCGACATTGACTGGCCACCCATATCCCAAGATTTTATCCCTCCGGACTTCTTTTTGGAGGATTATTTTAAAAGAAAAGTGTACTCCAGCAAGCCTTAGACCATTAACGAGCTCAAGGCAAATATTCGTGCCGAAATCATCGCTATACCGCCCGAGATGCTCGAGAAGGTAATGGAAATCGCAGCAAAAAGGCACATTTTGCTATGATCAATAAAGGCGGCCACTTAATTGATGTTATGTTCAAAAACGAGCCCGAAGAAATTGCAAAGGAGCAAATTGAATAAAAATACCTCTTATATAGAAATCAGTTTTTTTTTCAAAGGTAATCAATGTTTACATACCGACATAAAAGAATGGTACCGTTGGATTCCCTGATCAAAACGAATGTTACGTTTTATGTATCACTTCGCACGTTAAAGCCCGCCTATCAAGTTACAGATGTTTAAAGAGGAGCCTTTCATCATAGCACCTTGTATTAAAGAAACTTCAATATCTTGAGAAATAACCATTTTTATTTTGGTAAGTACTAATTTCATTAACTTTTGAAAGAATGAAACTTAGTATATACCTATATTGCCCAAAACATGTCAAAATGACTGGTTTGTGAAAGAATACCTAACGCCTAAAATAATTAAGGTATTTAAAATTAATTGATAAGGGGCACTTGTAATTTATTTTAAATATTTTTGTGGGATGGCGCAATATCAAATATTTTTATGCAAGAAAATATTTTTTTTGTGTGTAAAAAACATTGTCATAGTAAACAATCGTTGATTGTGAAACACATAAGAATAAAAAGAATTTAATTATTCAAATATTATAAACTAAAGCAACTAATAAAATAAATAGAAAAAAATACGGCGATTTCATTAGAAGCTTTTACTGTGAAAACTGTGAACTACTACCTCGACGATTGAGCGAGAAAATACCCATTACAATTTATAAAATTTCGACGCAAATATTCACCGGGCAGAAGCAATACCATTTTGGATACCTCAACCACATTTATTAAACGGACACGATTCCCACACCAAATTGTTTGGAAAAGATATCAACCATCAAAACGATTTGTGATTTCGATATAGAGAAACGACTACAATTTACACGAATATCTGGACTGTCGGTGTTGGAGTATATGTGGGGTAAATTTTGGTCCCAGCAAATACGCTAAACAAACCTGATTACTGCCAACCAAGTCCATAGGTTTTACAAACTCTTTTCGTTGTATTTTTATTCCTGTCGTTTCTTTGTAAAGGATCCCAGCATTTAAAGCAGCCAAATCTAAAACATTGAAAAATATTTGAAGAGGCCATCTACGAGAACAAGCTTTCACTGTGTATTCTCTGGCCATTTGATCGCCATATCAACTCCAAACGAATAGATTCCGGTAAACGTTTTTTTATTACTATTATCAATTTTCACAAATTTATGCTTAGAAATTAGAACAGTCACTCTTTTATTGGGTTTGTTTTTATATATTCTAAGAACACAATTCTTTGTTTTATATGTAACAGAATTCTATCTAATTCAGTTATCAACCTATCCCAATTCTTTTATTTCCGAATAACATGACCTCGAAGATAATATCTTCAACTATCTCTAGTGTAATAAGCCCGTCATGTTTAATTTGCTTCACATTTTCTTTTAGAGTCTATTTAATTCAAGGTAACATAATTTATTCACATTAGAATATTTTATGTGTCTCGGTTAAATGAACCCAATTATGTTCATGAACGTAATTTGATTACGTCTTTATGCACATATTGGAAATGTAAGTTTTTATACTATACTTACCAATAGGTTAGTAACAATGACACCGATCCAAATATTGAAAAGCATTGGGGTTGTTGTTGTTGTTGTTTGAACTTCCTCAACGGATGTGTTAAAGAAAAAAAACATTTTCGCGTGGCTCGATTCAGCAAAATCGATGTCACGTCGGTGTACAACTTTCGTAGGAATTTTTGTGATGAGATCGCAAAAATTACCTTCGAAACTAAAAAGAGGAACGTTTTTCGTTTCTGGTGGACAGTCAGTTTTGGGATAGACCAACGAGCGGTCGATATAGTTTGGTGATTGTGAGTTAGTACATTTTTTTTATTAATTAGTTTATGTGGTTTTATGTAATTATTGTACTTAATACGAAACGTTTATAAGTTCGTATGACCTATTATAAACTCATATAACAAATTTTTTCGTGCTAATAAAATGAGCTAAATACAAAAAGACTTGAATTAAGTGATTACACTGTTGGTTTATATTTCCAACAGTATATTAAAGAGAAATACTTGGTAATCTCTTCAAAAGCTGATCATTGGTGAGTATGGTGAAGTGTTACTAATTTTATTAATTGTGGCGAGGTCCCTTACTTGCTTCTAGCAAAGCTGAGTCTTGCTAGAAGCGAGAGCATTGAAAGTAACCCTGCCCATAGGCAGGACACTCTCTGTCTGCTAAGGACCTCCTCCACTTCCTTCTCTTACTAACAAAATTTTTTTTTCGTGTTTTATTATTATTTTTGATGTGTGTTCTTGCTTCTTAAGATAATTATGTTGCCCTGAGAAGCAGGAAATAACAACCATGGGTGAAAACCCATTCTTTTGAAGTGGGTAGGAACCGCCAGTTTTGGGTCCGATGACCTCTTTTTCCATTATTATCTAAATTTTAGGTGACAAATTTTAGGTCACCTTTTCTCTGGTTTTATTTTATTGTGCGGTAATCTAGGTCCCTTATTTCATCTATCCCCAAAAACCCATGACCACATCCCCTACAAGGCTGAGCTGCGGGAATCAAAGCCGCACATGGGGATAGCGCATGAAATGGGGACAATTTTCATTAACGTTTGGGCATACTGTCGTAAGACAGTACACTTTTATCGTTACATATGTATATAGCAGAGTGGAAAAACGATTCATCTTTTCCTTCTTTTGTTTGGCTGCTTTTGGTAGCCAGTAATTTTGCCGCTAGCGTCATGCTAGTAAAAAAAAATATTGGTCGCAATATTTGTTCCACACCCTGTATATGACTGGACAAATTTGAGAATATCATATTCACTTAGAATCATTACCGATGGTCGTTGTTCATTTTTCCCCAATCCCCAAATAAGTATAACCTTATTCAAAACATATTTGCTGCCGACATCTGCTGCAAGCCGATCTACCTGATGCCACATTTATTGTGTTTATTAGGCATATACTGCGTAAATTAGCACCTAGCTTTTGAAGAAAATATTTGCTCGTCAACTGTTATATTTTGCTCTGGTTTATATAGCAAGTTTGACTGTTTTCAAACAATCCTCACGAACAAATCGTAGAATAACCTTAAACTTTTCTCTGATCATACTTTTTCTAAACAATTCGGGACATCACTTTCCTGGCCATAAATAACCCAATTTTAAATTAAAAAAAAACTCAAAGCTCCACGAGCAAATAAATACCAATAAAAGCACGTATTTCCGGTAATGATATATTATCCAATCATTTTTCACAATTCGGCGTCTTTCTTCTGTGCACATTCTTATAATATGCTTCATAATATATGGTCATCTATTATCAACGATAATGCAATGATAACAATATGAAAATACAAGGAGATGGTAAACTGCCAGGAAACCATTTTGTCAAATTTTGACTTCACATGGTACCATCAGTAGCTGTTTCGATCTCCTGCGAGGTATTTACAGTTTTTTCATCAGAGCCTGAAATTATTCGCATCCTACACCTTTTACTAAGCATATTGATGACATTTTCATTTTGATCATCACTGGTCGATCATTCATCGCTATCTTCGGTTACAGATGCTTTACTTAGAATGTGAACTGTTTCCTCTTGAGATGATACTTCAGAACTTATTGCATCTGATTCTATATCGCAGCACTTTTCACTTATGTTCCTTAACTTTTTCAATAAATTACTTCTAGTTGACATTTCTTTCATTAATTTAGGGCGCAAATGATATAAACAACAATTGTATCGTTTTAGAATAAGTATCACTATATAGAGATAATAATAACAAGTACTACATTCAGCTTACTGAGCAGCTGCGACTCATCTAGTGCACCTTCAAATCGAAAATTTATCATGCAACGGGATTCGAAAAAATGAGAAATATTATTTCAATACAGGGCCGCTGGCCGCATTGATCATACAAGGAATTTACTGAATTCATTAATAAAAGTCATTTAATTGTTTTAAATTTCCCAGACAGTCAAATTGACTACTTTGGGCAATATATTATTTATAACACATACATATATCAAAAATAAAGAGGGGAGGGGAGAATGAATGACATTTATATCATGTATAAAAAGTCAAAATCCAAAATTGTATCATTTTAAATATAATCCTTTACTAATTAAAATTAAAAAAGAGTCAAAATGAATTCCTTGGGCACTCTAGTGTTAAAAAGTTGACAAAATTCTCTTTTAAATAAGGTGTAATAATTATGACTATTTAGTTAAAAAGTATTTCAAATTTAAACAAAACTTTTAGAATTCAACTTTTTTTAAGAGATTTTTTTATTTCTCTTCCATTTAACCTCTTAACAATAGATCTACGTCAGTAAATATTATTTAACAGAAACATAATTCAGACTCTAAGCTTTCAGAAAAGTTAACTATTTGTCATATTTGCCGTATTAAGTTATCTAAAAATTAAAAGTTTACAATAAAAATTTGGTATTGTCTGAACTATGTTTCCGTCAAAAAATATTTACTGAAGTGAGTCATATTGAATTCTATATGGAACCGAAACAAAAAATTTTGTTAAAAAAATTTATGAATCAAATAATCATACATCAAAGCTTCCAGTAGATAAGGACTTTGTATTATCCAAAAATGGCAATATTCGTTGGAAAACAGTTCCATCTAATCATCAAGGGCAAGTTTCAAGCGCTAATATAATAAATATAAAACCGCAGGTGTTACAATTACAAGGAATGTAATTTAAAGAATCACGGATATAAAAACAAGCTTCCTAATACATTTAGAGCTAGACATTCCGTCTATAGGATAATAGAAATGACAAACAATGAAGGAGTTTCAGTATTACAAGGCGAATGGAAACCAATGAATTTTTGGCTGTGTATAGATCTCCCAATGAGTCAACTAATAGCTTGTGGAATTATTCAACTGGTCGTCCTATATTTAAAGCTACTGTGTCTTTGAAATGATTTCATGCTATATCACGGGTTGTAAGATTTGACGACAAGGATACCAGAACTGAACGGTGCCAAAGGAAATTTTCTCAAATCTTTATAATCACACGGAAAATCTTACGGTAGATGGTGTAGCTAGAATATAGCCATGTATCTTATATACCTAAAAAAACAAGTCATTGACGCTAATGAGCATAAGCCAAATATGATCCTGGATTACAATAAAACTAAAGGTGCCGTTGACACCCTAGATACGTTGATCCTCACATTAGGCCGATGACTTTGTTTTACTACATGTTTGATATCTCAGCGTATAATGAATCCGTGCTTTGGGCAAATAAATCCAGAATGGCAAGTTGGAAAACTTTCAAAAAGACGGTTATTTTTAGAGGAGTTGGGAAGAAGTGTGGTAGAGCCATTGATTAAAACCCGACCGAGGATGCCTTATTGTGAAAAAGTTTCTAGCATTGTAAACTAAGTACAGGCCAATACGACTCATACAACAAATGGAGCCAACACCAAAAGCTGAAAAGATATAATTTTTGTCCATCTAATGATAACAAGACAAGTATAACATGTAGTCAATGCGCGAAATATTTATGCAAGTTGCACGTACGCGACGTATGCCCAACTTGTGAAAATTCAGAGTAAACTTTTTATATGTATTAGGATTTCTAATTTTCATTTTCTCATTATTATTATTATTATTAAAATGTTTTATTATTCGCTGAATTTGCTCAATGGTACCATTCGTGTTAGCCACTTTCAGGATACCCTGCATATATATGTGGGTCATTATATTCTAGCATATTATAGCACTTTTGAACTCGACCTCACCGATTCCCATTTTTTTGCTTTTATCGTATTCCCTGAACCAAAAAAGTAGACACGTATTTTTATGTTAAGTTTTGTGACCTTCACTTATCCCGTTCTATGGTTAGGAAATTGGTTAGTTTTTGCCAAAGCGTTTTTGGCAATTCATAAACTACAAGAAGAAATCCGATAGATATCCCTTTACGATGAAGTTCAATCATTGTTCTGCCGACCCCAAAACCATTGCTGACGTTTCGCAATTTTTTCTCATACGGCCTATTCCAATAACGATATCGAGCCTGATGTTGTCTACTTCAGTTACATGAATATCGGCTCTAGTATCTCCAGTCTCAATTAAAATTGATCTTGATACTGTGGTGAGAAGCATCTACAAGCTAAAAGATGATTTTTCCGCTGCCCGGATGGCTTGCCTTCTATCGTTTTAAAAAGCTGTGTTGCTTACTTGGCTTAGCCACTTACAATGCTGTTCAAAACTCGATATCACACGGAACATTTCCATCAATATAGAAAGATGGGATGTAAATCAGATGTCTCCAATTATAGGCCAATTGCGAAATTGTCCTGTATCTCCAAGTTATTTGATGTATTATATATGACTATACCGAATGGATCAACCATTTCTGGTTTTGTTACCTTTTGCCTTTCCTGAACGTTCAGCATCATTTTGTGAGTTTGCGGTCACTTTTAAATTCAAGCTGCAAATGTTATCACGGTTCACGTTCATGTAACACCGTTTTCATCTCATCGATGAATTATTTGGGTGTTAAACCTTTTAAATGACGGATTTAATCACTGCACGACATTATTTATGTTTCATATTATAAAAAAAATCACAAGTGATTTTACAAAAACGACTCTAATCGTTTTGAAAATTTGACAGCTTCCATTTAAAATAAATTCGGCGTTATTCTAAACATCCATCATACTCGTACGTACACATGATAATTTGGAGATAAAATGTTATATAATGGATAATGTTTTTTTTTGACTTCTTAGTATATGTATCAAAATAATTTTGACCCGAATATCGTAAGATAAAATCGTAATGCTTACATAATCCACTCAAAACATCTGTTTGATAAGAGTGTTGCTTTAGAATATGTTTATTATAGGGACTTCTTTCTGAATATATCGCTACTCAGTATCACGCAGTATGCTTACAGAATGGAAAGTTCTGCAAAACGGCACTACATAAGCCTGTTATTATGATTGAAAAATCAGTTTCTCTACATTACAGGTGCGTTCGACGGCAATTCTTTTCATACGATCTCAGACGGCTACAGAATATTTTCCATTAAAACCACTATTGTGAATTGGATTGAACGTGTTTAAATCTATAGTTCTCGAGTATGAGCTGGATAACTTCTCTGTTTCCGTTCAGGTTGTCAAAGGGGGTGTACTCTCATCCTTATTTTGGCTTCTGGTTATCGACGAACTTCAGCAGCTAGACTTTGTAACACAGGGCTAGGATTTTATTATTACTATTTCAGGCAAATGACCCAACATCATATCCGACCTCATGCAACAAACTCTTCTTATGGAGGAATGGTGTGTTAAAAAGAGCCTCCATGTCAATCTACTTAAAAATGATTTAGCTGTTTTTACTAATCGTAGAAACCTAGGTGACATTACCATCCTAAATATTTTTGAGAGTACGATTAAAAATCAGATTATGTTAAACATTTAAGAATTATCCGTGCAAAGTACTAATACTATCTTCTGGCAGTGCTGCAGGCACTCGAATTGGCATAGTCAGATTGGTGTCCATCCGACAAAATTTCAAATGAAAAACGGTTTTATCTTCAGAAGAAGGGGAAAATATAAAAAATTCGCGAACGGTTTTATCGGAGAAAAATAGGGAACATCAAATGTTCACTCCTATAACCTCATCGGACCCACTCCTAACCTATAATCAAACTCTACCTATGATTATGAGCTATCGAATGGGCATAGTCAAATTGTGTCCATCTGACAAAATTTCGATTGATCGACACTTTTACGTCGGAACAACGGAAAATGGAACATTCCACCAATATAACATCATCAAATATAAATTCTACTTAGTGTCCCGGTTCATCAAACTGGTACAGTCAGATCGGCATTCATCTGTCAAAATCTTGATATACAAACTTTCATCACCGAAACGTGACTGCGTTGCATGGCTATTGCATAGATGTCTGTTATTGGCATTTTCTTTTAGAAAATTGATGATTCATTTGAAAATTTTCAATCTGACTAGCTGGCATTTTTCGGAAGTTAATTTTCTTTGTCGATTACAACCAATCGATACAATCTGCATTATGGACATTTTAAAATAGTTGCATTATCTGCATTACCATCTTTCGGCCAAATTTAACAGTATCCAATATGATCTTGTGCTCTGATTAAAAGGACGTGCTCAATTCGTTGTCTATCTTTTTATTCGATTTTTAACTTGTCAGGAAGTGTAAATATTTTATTAATCTTCTCTGCCAAAGGATCATTGTCTCGGTTATGTGAGTAACAGCTCACTGTGGCATCGAAAGGAATGTGACCGGCGATTCGCTTGTCAATTCTGGTTAACAATTGAAACTTATTGGCCCTGGCGTTCCATTACCCGACAACCAGTAAGATTGCCATTAAAAATTTATTTTCGGACTTGATATAGGCAGGATTGGCTTGTTATCTCTACTTGTAGCACGATGAAACGCTTTATTATTGAATTGAATCTCAAGTAATCCAAGCAAGCCATTGATCAAAAAAGGAGCCATCTAAGGACTCTTCTTGCTATTCAAACAAACCACGGTCTCTTTAAACAACATCTTCACCATCTGACACAGTTGGCTAAGGATGCAGTGAGATGTTTTTGTAGGTCCCACGTAGTTTAATAAAGAAAAAAATCAACTAAACTTGGTTCAGATTATTTTTTAAACTTGTAGCGAAAATGACAAATTTTGATATTATATTTACCATCAAAATTTGGAATCTTTACAGTACAGGCAAAATTACTGAGCGAAACGAAGCTTCATATATTTCCCATTAATTGGGAAGCTTCATATTTTTCCCATTACTGGTGTGTGATGTTTTTAAAAATTTTGAAAAGTATGGAATTGACGAAAAAACCATTTCACAAAAATTTATTCTCTCTCAATTATCGGGAACTACATACTTTCCATGAATTGGGTTATTGATTTTTCCATAATTTGTGAAATCCTATAGAATCTCTTTTTGAAACTAGTGTACCGAAAATGGCAGCTGTAATGATTATTCTTATAGATTCGAAAAAAATAAAATAAAAGTTTTTTAAAATTCAATGGTCAAGTTTATAGAGCAAAGAGTTGTGATTGTTGATTTCCTAAAAAAAAATACCAAAACTAAATTGCGTCTTCTATTTACGTATATTTGAGGAAATATAGAGTCGGGAGTTGGCCATAAATCCATTATTGAAGAATTATTCCTGACATGTTAGATATTTTATAAAAAAATTGACTAACCCCACTCACAACTCGCTCACTCACATATTTATTTATATGTAAATGAATATGTATCTAGCGACGAATGAAAATGTTTATGTTCATTTTTTTTTAAATAGATAAATATTTTTCGAAAGGTATATAATTTTCTTCTAAAATAAAAATATGATGTATATGCTCTGGAACCAACATATTCGAAAAAAAAAATATTTAAATTTAATAACAATAAAATATTTTATCAATCCTTACCCTATAAATATATTCTTCCTATATTTTCTATTTGCCATATTTTACTTCTCAGAATCACATCTCAATAATAAAAAATAAAATATCCCGAATATCGGTTACACACGTATATATATATATATATTATTTCGGATCGGTTTGAAATTTTATCGAGTCCACACAAAAATAGAAATCGTAATATTTTTAATTTCCACCGAAGCAAAAAATAAAAAATAAATTTATTGCGATAAAATTAAAATTTATTTGACTTATATATGTGAGATTTTGGATCCCTAAATAATTTAGGGTCATATTGTATATATTATACAAAATAAAAATAAAAAATTGAATCAAATATTGTATAAATTGACAATAAATATATATCTGGCACAAGAAATCGGTCTATAAATAAAATAAATATTTAAATTTACATCATTTTTGGATTTGGAACAAATTAAATTAACCTTTTTATTTTTTCTATTTGCAGGGTGAAAGTATACGAGGACCACCCGGACCGCCAGGGCCAATTGGTCAACCTGGTCCGCCTGGTCCACCTGGTGTTCCAGCAGGTGGTAGTTTAGGCTATGATACTTCAACAGAATTTGGATCGGGAGATCCGGTAAGTATTTATTTTGTTGATATTTTGTTTTTCTATTCAACTAACATCCCATAAATGTTTCATTATGCTAACATTTTGTAACGTAACGGAAATATTCAGCGGAAACAACTAAAGGTAACTTAAATTGATTAATGTTAGATTAAAATTAAAAAGTCTTCTATTATATGTTGAGAGTATCCATTTCTATTAATATTAATCGTTCTCGAAAATATCGAGAATGATCAATTCAAAACGAAACTATTATTTCTAAATTACAGACCGTAATTGCATCCCTACATCGATATATCTAATACGATATAGCATACTCTTTAGCTGGTGGCCAAACGAAAAATTTAATAATAATTTCATTTTTAACAATTATAATGGAAAATAATAATTATTATTTTTTATTTATATTTATTTCACAATTTAATTTCTCGTTTGGTGGGTTGAAGCGCTATGGCTACTCTCCTTTATAGTTCTATTACATTTTAGCCCATTTTGCGTCATCCAAGATATGACGTATCTCAGCATTTTGATGTAGACTAATATGTTGCTTGTGTTTTCTCGCGCGTTTCATTCTTCCCGCAGGACTTTGCTTTGGAATGACTGGATTATATTGACATTCATTTCCTTTGTATTCCACAGAAATTCTAGAATTTTCCACTATAGTAGCAATTTATTATGTCAAGTTAGCTCAGCATTTTTTTCCGTATGACATACACTTTTCATTTTAGTTTCGCGTTTAGAGTCATGCCAGTCATGTCTAGAATACTTTAAACACCGATCAAATTAGCCTGCCTTCATTGGACCTATACTATAATTTGTTACACATTTATTACAATTTTACCGTTTTCGAGGAATGAGTGGTTGGTTTAGTTTTCAATAAAACCTGCACCGCCAAAATTGTAACTTTTGATGTAGCCGTGATATCTGGATGGTTCTTGAACAAGAATTTATTACAAATTAATTACATTGATTAATTAGTTCAAAATAAACCCTATAACTTGATTGAGGGTAAATTTCACCCCAAACGTTTATTTATAATAAAAACATCGATTTTACAGCCTTTAGTAATTTATTACACCAGACCGGGTATTACAACGGTGCTTTTTTCTTTATACTTCATTTGAGACTGGTGAAATTCCAAAGCGCATACCCGGCCACTTTCCAAAATGAATGCCCGTTATCTTTTTCCCAAGTATGTTTTAGGTTTCAGTGGTTGACACTTAGGCTATTTTTTGGCCCATTGGGATACCACGCAGTCACACTACATCAATAACCCATTCACCTATTCACCGATTCACACAACTACAGTATACCACCTACACATTGCAAGCTTCATGCCAACCTGTATATTGACATGGACGGTGGGTCGGGGCTGAATTCTGCACTTCATCAGAGGGTCTTAGTTGTGTTTATTGACATCACCGATTGTAATCGATGATGAAAATTCGATTTGCATCTAGCCTCTGCTGGGATTCGAACAAAGTACCTCCCGGTCCAAGTGCCGAAGCTTTAATTACTGCACCACTTATTTGGTACATTTTTCCCAAGTAAGACCACTTAGATTTTTGGGACAAATAATGAGTTGTTTTGTATTCTGACGCTCGACTTTTTTCCCAGGCCTTTCTTGCTTTTCGTTTTGCTACAACCAGTTCCCTAACATCTGGAGGATAAATAACATTTCGGCGCATTTCATTTGAATTTGAGGGTACTGGTTGACATCGCTTCTTGTATGCTGTTGTTGAGTTGTTCTAGTTCATCTTCTAGCTACATCAGATGCTTAATTGGCACCTAAATATTAATATTATCCCTATCAAGTTCTGGAATTTCTCCCAACAAATTTTGTTATTTGTTAGCCAATGTGGTTAAAAAGACTAACAACCGTTGTATTGATTCTTAAAGTAACGGGTGCATGCCGTTGGTGAAAAAAAGAGTACAAGGTCGTTTCTACCACTAACCAATAAGTTAGTAGCTCTCTTCAGTTTTTATTGGCTACTCTTGATCCTCAGTTAAAGACCTCTTATCATTCATACCTTTGAATGGAGGATCATTCTTATCCTTGTAGGTAAACGTTTGATGCCTCTCAGAATGAAGCTTTGTTGCCAAAGTCATTATTCATCAGTCTGCAACATTAATATTACAGTCGCCATTGTTTAGAAATACGAGTTTGTACTCGATTACCGTAACCAATTTCATAGTCGATTTTGTTAGTGGACTAATTGATATTCCAATGACGTCAGTTCATGAAGGTCATTTCTCTTTTGGTTTAGCTTGATTTTTTCTAGAACTAGTTGTTGCTTGATGTTTAACTGATTTCTAGAATCCTCTTTTGTAGTTGATGTAAAGTTTCTGAGATTTCTGGTAAGTGTTGAGCTTTCCTTTTATGTCCAATATCAAATTTTATTTTATCTATACTTCTTGTTCATGGACTAATGTCATCATTGATTAAAGGTTTAGGTGTCGCTCGCAGTGCTGCACGTGTTTAAACTGCTTTTATGAGTTCTTTATCCTCTTTCTTTAAAATTGTAAATTCTTCTTTCAACTTAGCTGTAAATTTCTTAATTATAAATTCCTTAATTGGCCATGTAGTTCAGCGTCTTTCGTCTCGTTCTGTAAGAAATTTTCAGTTGAAGATCTTGGTGTTCTTGATCATTTAGAGCTTCATCCAAATGTATTAAGCAATAATTAGCCCACCTTAGGATTCATTAAGCCTGCCTCCGAAGAGTGTGAATTTGGCAGTAGCTCTGCTGCTGTACTACTTGGGATATTACATTACGTGTTTCTTTTACTCATTGTTGTGTTTTTTTGCCAAGTTACACCTCTGGCAATTGGTCTGTGGCAGTACACCTTGGTAAACAAAGCGAAGCCTTCTGGGTTCGCTAGACTGAGGAAAACATAATTTTTCCTAAATAATTCAAAGTGAGGAGAGGGAGGTTTTAATAATCTGAATGACCACGAAATGGAATCCATCTACGAAGGCTCAGAAGAGCTTAACATTTAAAACGACTGCCTAGAACTTTAAGCGGTAACCAAATTATTTTAGTTTCGGAAATTTCACATGATCAGATCTTTAAGAAATAGATACTACGAGTTCGTTTGTCTATGTTTTTGAAGCAGATTTCCCGGTTTCCATAACAAGAAACAAAATATATGTTGTACCCTTTTTCAACAAAACTAATATAGATTTCCTATATAGGTGGCAGGATATACATCTGTCCAAAGATTGTCTGTATTATCGTAAATATTTTAGATACATAATTATTTTTCTTCGTAATCAATATCGACTATATACAAACTATCTAGATTTTTGATTTTTTGTGGTTTTCTAATAGTTTATTTTCAAACTTTTCTTCCATTTGTAACGTTTCACTTATTTTGCCCCACAAATTTAATTTTCTATCACTGCCGGAGAAAACAAGACCGCACCCACAGTCGTCGATTAAACCTCTTGTAGCGAACACATCTAAATTGTTGAAGTTTTTGGAATCGTGGGGGGTGTCTTCTCCGCAATATTTCTGCGCTGATCGTACCAATTAACAATCGCAGGTACATTGCATATCATAACATTTTGCAATCGTGTTCACATTTGACAATCGCAATCGTGTGCCAATTCATTCAAATATTAATATAAAGTAACCTATTGCATACGAGAATATAGCATCTCAGTAAAGCGAGAGCGTGAATTTATGCCGAACAGTGCTATCAGCCATTAGCTCAAAGTAACACGCCCGGAGTAAACGACAAATTCGTACAGAAGATCGACAACTCGGCGTCTCATTACAATGAATTTGGTGACATACAATACTGGATTGAGCCTGTAAGCGGCGATGAGGTATTCGGGGGACAATATGGTAAATGCACTCAAGTGGAAGATTATTACTTTTCACTATTTCAAAACTGTAAAGAGAAAATAATTCTCAAAACCCGCAAGGTGACATCAAATTAGCACAGGCACAGCAGTCGTTTGATAAACAGCTACCTCGAATCAAGGTCCCAGTTTTCAAACGTATACACTAATGTTGCTGAATTTGAAAATCTATTCGTCGACCTCGTCCACAAATACAAACAGCTAACCAACTCGCAAAACTTACATTCGTAAATTTAATTTAAGAGACGCAGCGTTGGTGCTCAAGTCTGTGAACATCACCAATGATAATTACGACGAAGCATGTCGCATCCTTCGAAATCGATTCAATCATTGTCGGTTCATCATCGATAGCCATTTTCGAAAGATTTAAACTTGTGAGACCCCTCAGGTGTGGGATTGCGTAAGATGCTTGTTAAGTAGACCTTCACCATTAAGTTTGATCCAGAAACGCATCGGCAATGGAAGATGCCATTAACCTGAGCACGGACGGTGTTCATCATACCCAGTATCTTATCGTTTTCCTCCACACTCGAGTACTTCGCAAACCTGAGGACAATCAATTTGTTTCCCCGTCGTCATTTCGGACTTTCACGTGTCAGCTTGATGGTGGAAATCATAAACTAGACCAGTGCGATCAATTCAAGTCTCTTACATTCGTAGGGTAAAATCTTGTCCGGGAAAACAGGTTGTGCTTCAACTGCCTGCGCATAGGTCATGGTTTTTTGCAATAAGCAACACCACACGCTACTACACAATTCGAATCCGAATAGCGAATCGCTCATTCATCTATAATTCAAGTCATCACGACCCACGTCGCATCGCCATTCACGGATGACTGCTCGCCACAGTCATTTTATATCGGAGAGTACATCAGATCACATCGGAATAAGCGAAAATATCAGCGGCAGTCATAATCGCGAAATCTGTGCAAACGAGCTATGCAAGTCTTGTTGTCTTATTGTCTTGAATCCACTAGATTCTGCGGCATCTGGCTAAATAAATAATTGATTATTGTTTAAATTTGTGAAAATGATTGCATAAATTGAATTTTGTCGAAAAATAGAAGAGAAAAGAAACGTTCGTTAAAAGCACGTGCAACACATGTTTAAGCAGTTTTCTATCGACTCTTCGAATATAAAAGATGAAGGATACAGAAGCAAAAAAATGCTACATAAAACTTGATCAGCAGCCCTATTCCTGAATACGATACGAAAACGAAAACACAAATTTCATATTTGAATTGAAACAGATTCGTACGATTCTTATATGAAATTGAATATGAATCTTGTACATTCGTTTCGTATCGTATTCAGGAATAGGGCAGCAGGCTTTGTCATGTTTGGTTTTAAATGTTGAAAAATCGCTCATCCATTGGAGATGAAATGTGAAATACCATGTGTTGCTTGGAATTGCGTGCAGTATGTGTCGTATCAATTAGACTAGAAAATCATCATGAATCACGTTATTGGGTTTACCAGAAGAATTCAATTCAATCATTCTGGGTTTGGGGGGTTGTAAAATGGAGTAGACATTGTTTCTGAGTAAAAACAAAAATCTTTTTAAGACGAAAAATTAACAACAAGACGACTTTTCCCTTTCAAATGCAGTAAATGCAATGAAAAAGCCATAAGGCAGCCGATTGCCCGAATGAAACGAATAAAGTTTGATTTATATTATCCGTTCCGTTCGGTTCCTAGACGTATCGTAAAAGACAAAAAAAAAACATTGTTGCATGTATTTCTATAGGAGTGTTTATATTATCCGTTTCGTACGTGTTACAACTTAACGGGACGGATAATATAAATACTCCTATAGAAAACACATATAACAATGTTATTTTTTGTCTGTCACGATACGTGTAGGAAGTGAACGGAACGGATAAATTAACCCTAATCCAACAATCAACACGAAACTCAATATCAATAAGGCATTTCTTGCTTTCGCATCAAATGATGCAATGACAAACAAATCAAGCGCCTGGTTTATTGATAGCGGCGCGACTGTACACATGACATCAAATAAAAATTTGATCAAAAATCGTGTCACTTCTGCAGTAAATCAAATTACAGCAGCAAACAATTTAACGATGAAGGTAAATGGAAAAGGAAAGGTGATAAATAATTTTGATAGTGAAGTAGATGACGTTTTATATGTTCCATGTATTTACAAAATTGGTGGTGGTGTCGAAAAATGTATATGTTGACGGCGAAGCAAGACAAATGTATGATTTGGCATATGCGGCTTGGGCACATAAATCACAAAGATTTCCGATTCAAGCTTGTGAAACGTGTGCATATCCCTTAGTGCGCCGATAAAAGGAATTTTGGCCAAACTTGGTGATTCGACGGAGCTGAATGAGTTAATCTAGTTTAATATTGGGCCCTATTTTGAAAAATTAATAATTTTCCTGGAAAATCAAAATATATTAATGTGTCATATATGACACAAAATGTAGTAAGGACTAAAACTAAATATTTCGTTTCGAACTCAGTAGATATATATTTAGATACGAGTATATAGTTCTACATATATTTATTCATAAAATAAATCACAAAAATCACATAATTAACTCATTTAGTGTAAAATAAAAAAATAAAAAATGAATTTCATATCACAGCACTGTTGCTGCAGTCTTAATAATAATAGGTTTGTTTACTTGTGAAAGTCCAGAAAACAGTTTCTTGTCGCATTTAAACATAAGCTGACTTTACATTTCGAGCATTTTATAAAAGTTTGCTCCTTACGCGACGGTAATTTGCACCGCGTTTGCTTGTCCCATATTGCAAAGTGATCTACTCTATCGATTCTAATATCTTTAATCGGAACATTTTGGCTGATTTTTTCGAGTCTTTGTCATTAATGCTTGGTTTACTCGTTTTGATGAGCTAGCTGATGCTGGTTTTTCATAGGAGCTAACTAAACAAAGGCCTTTCTCTACATCGGCCCTAAATTGAAGGAAAGTCATTGCTGGGATATTTCTGGAAGCGCACAGTTGCCTGTAAAGAATCCACGAGTTTACTACTGATACATCCAGAAAATGGAAAATCATCCGTAAGTACCATTTTGACGATTTAAATTTAATTCTGTATCGTCCGATAAAGATGTCATGCAAATCGACACCTCCCATGTGCCGGTTATACTCTTTTACTATTTTAGGGCATTGAATATTTATCGATTTCCTTTTGGTTTTATCCCATCTCAGTACAGTTGAAGTAGAAAGCGCTCCGCAGTAAGACGATATTAGGGTAACACTTTTATTGTCTTTCCAGTGGACGAGCACATTGGACATTGGAACATCGTCAAATGTGGATGAATACTCCTCGTAAAACCCCCTAGCACTTCTCCGCATTTCTCTCTGTTTTTAATTTCGAGTTCGATATGCGGTTTCTTCTGATAGTACCAATACTATGAATACCATCTTTCTGTAAGTGCATAATGAGAGGTACTGTAGTGAAATAATTATCACAAAATACAGTATGATTCAAGTGTCTTGGTATTATACGACACAATCGAATAATGACATTAGCCGAGGCTCCTAAATTGTCTTCCTCTATCTGACGGTACATGTTTTCTCGACCCGAGTATATCTCGAAATTGTACATATAGCCTATGATAATAGATAAATAATTTAGTTTCGAGAAAACATACTTTTATATTACACATTTAATATAAGCCTACCAGAAGTGCCCCTGTTAAAGCAAATATCTTGAATCCCCACTTATGCGGCTTGGATGGGACATACTGCTTCATATAACTTCGAAGTTTCGTGCTGCAAATTTGCTCGTCTATTAAAAGATTTGCTTCCAAACGCGTTTCTAAAAATTGTTTTTTAAAATATTAATGAATGGTCAGATTTTAAATAACCTATCATGATTTGGGTGTTCTTCCGGCAGCATTAAATGGTTGTCGGCAAAATGCAAATTGTTTTTTATTTTAATAAACGTCTTTAATGACATTGCATCTTGCACAATTTTGTTGCCAACATCTGGATCCCAGTAGAGTCTCGTATTCGGTAATTGATGAATTGACGATAGAATGCAGATGCCCAAAAATTTCTTAAGTTCCAATTTAGTAA
Source organism: Nephrotoma appendiculata (assembly GCA_947310385.1). NCBI lineage: Eukaryota > Metazoa > Arthropoda > Insecta > Diptera > Tipulidae > Nephrotoma > Nephrotoma appendiculata. The sequence continues at coordinate 132,483,237 of OX371225.1, read as the reverse complement.
GTGTGTATGGATTAGAAATATTCTTACGAGCGCTGTACAGATTGGTTTCATTTAGAATCATGTCTATCATTTCATCATCAAAAATATAATTAAAAAATGAGAGTGGTGTCTCAAGTTCTAAAATATTTGATGGTAGTAATGCATCGCCTTTGAATTGGGCTGAATTGGACTCGATTTCAAGCGGTGTATTTTTCCAAATCAATTTCTTGCATCTCTCTCTCAGATTTTTCAACTCAACTTCCTCATTTCCCACATCATTTCCATTTTCAATATTTCGTCCATATCATCAGCGTCAAAAATATATGCATCTTCCATATTTCTATCTTTGGCGAACACGACAGGAATAGTCTCGATGTTTAAATTTTCGATTAATTCATCGTTATTGTTATCACATTCTTCTGTTTATTGTGGTTGAAATTGCTCCTCCTCATTGTCTTCTTCAAGATCATCTTCACTGTTATCAGACCACTCCTCTACAATTTTTTCAATCTCTTCTAGAGTCAAATATTTTTTTCGAGACGACATTATTGCACAACTTTATCATAACAGTCCTAAAATGGAAATTCGTCTAATGGTTATGAATATAAATTTACCAAAATTAGAAAGTGAGCATATATGACACATTAATGAAAAATTGCTTAACGAGTTTTTGTGTCAAATATGATACATAAATTTTACTTACCAATAACTAAACAAATAATTCAGGATTCGTTGAGGAAATACAATCAAAATGATTAATACTTATTGAATTATAATTATAATTCATTTGTAAAAGGATAATACTTTAAATTATATTTTATTTTTATATTTGAACACCACACGATTACATAAAACTAAAACCATAGGATTCCCGCCAATTTTAATGAATAAATGTCATTGCCATGTGAAAGTAACTCACGCATACAAACGAGTAAATCGTTCTATATGAATTTGTTATAAACCATTTGTATGTGATAGTTTACATAACGAAAAAAATAAACAAAAATAAATATGTGTCATATATGACACAAACCTGCATTAAGGGATATGGTAAACAAGCACGATTACCATTTAAATCAAGCAAAAGCGATAGTGAAAATAAACTGGATCTGATTCACTCAGATTTATGTGAGCTTAAAAAGGAGGTTTTTACAACATTCATCAAATTTAAAACGAGGATTGAAAACCAAAGTGAAACAAAAATTAAAATTGTACGTACTGATAATGGCACCGAATATTGTTCACGTGAATTGATTCAGTCAGCTAAATGAAGAGGAAAAAGGAACCACAATGTGAGATGTACATACATTACAGGACAAAAGTATTTGGTCGATGAGTTTTTGCAATTAAAACAAAGATCTTGCAATGCTATTTTCGATGAATGTTTTTTTACACACCCTGTCTAAATGCATCTATATGTACGCATATTTTGTTTTGTTTCCACTTTTATTATTCGAGAAACCACCAACATACTGATACTCGACATATGAGCCGTTTATTTTCAATGTGGCATAATTGATTTTTTCCAAAAACAAACTAACACTAAAATAGTTACAATTTAGCGGTATTTCTTTATTTAAAAAAAAATTCAATCAATTTGACTGTCACCGTTAAATTGTAACTAATTTTATCATTAACTTGATTTTTGGAAAACGTCAACTATGCCACTTTCAAAATAAATACTTTTTTACCCTTTGCTGTGAATTGTGAATATTTAAATTAAATTTACAATTTATTAGAAATTGATTCTGGTATTAAAAGTTAATAATTTTATGATTGATTTAATAAGAAAAAACTTTCAAAATATAAAAAATGGGCAGAAAGTGAGAACTGGCGATTGAGTTCAGAGCAGCCGTAGTCATTCTACATAGAGAGCGGCATTCGCATGCTGAAATTGGCAGAACACTTGAAATTCCAAAGTCTACCGTGCAATACACACTGAAGCGATTTAAAGAAACTGGACAGAACTCATCCCAGGGGGTTAAATAGCAGATTTGCTGTTAAAAAATCACTTCTTTCGATTACAAACCGTAAGAAAAGTTTTAGTACCACTAGAATTAGCAAAGTATCACTATAGTGATACTTTGCTAATTCTAGTGGTACTAAAACTAAAAAAATAGAATATAGCATGTAGCATAGAATATAGCACTGTAACATTTGCTATAGCATTGGCAAATGTTGCAGTGAAGAAAAGTCATATAAGAAGACGAATCAAAATTCAAAATTTTTAAATTGCAAAGGAGAGTTTACATTCGTCGTCGCCCCTGTGAAAAAAATGCTCCCAGATTGTATGATTCCTACAATAAAGCATAGGGGTGGTTCTTTGAAGATATGGAGTTGTTTTGGTAATAAACAAGTTGGAGATTTGGTCGAAATTACGGGTCCAACGGTCCGTTTCGGCTATCTTTCGATATTTTAAAAGCATGTTATGCCATCTGGAGTTAAACTAATAGTATGAGGGTTTACGTACCAGCACGACAATGACCTATAGCTGATTTTAATGAATTGGTCCCATAATCGCCCGATTTTAATCCGATAAAGCTTTTGTGGGATCAGTTAGATCGAGAGCTTCGGAAGACATGCCCAACATCGGCAAGAGATTTGTTATAAAAATTGCAAGATGCTGGGAACAAGATTTAAACGATCAGTTAAATAAATTTGTGAATAGAATGCTTGGGCTATGTCGTGCAGTAATTAAAGCAAAGCGAGGCCACATCGATCAGCGCGCCATCTTGTTTATTTGTTTTCTGTAACAAGTTAACTTAATGAACTGGTAATTAATTAAATTAATTGAAAAAATTAATGTATAAGTTAAAACTATATAAAAAATTGTTTTAGTTATAAAAACCATATCGACCAAATAGTTTGGGCCAGTAATGTACATGTTATATCGAGTGAGGCCAGCTATATGACTTTATTGGATTCTAGTGATCCAGATTACGATCCGGACAAGTCAATAACACCACACAGTGGTGTTCGCCGTTCATGAAGAGTACTAAAACCAAATGAGAAATATTTTGCTGAATTAACATGCAACACAATGATCAACAATCAAGCGACATCATGATGCAGTCGATTGGAAAAATGTAATGCGAGATAGAATAAATTCAGTCGATTTGATCGATTTACCGTCAGGTAGAAAGACCATAAAATCAAAATGGGTATTTAAAACGAAAACAGATGCCAATGATGGCAATTGCTGTGAAACACAATTTGAATGCTCACCAGATGGATGCTGTTATACTCCCTTCCATCAGGGTGATCTTCATGAAGAAAATTATATGCAACAACTTGAAATGTATAATGATGGAACCAAGCGAGTGTGATAAATCGTGTAATATATGGATTACAACAGGCTGAGAGAATGAAACATGAAACTCGAAACAGTACTCAAGTCATTTGGTCTTGAGAAATCAACAATGGATCGTTGCGTTGACTTCACCAAATCTCAATTGAAAAAAATAAAACGGGCTTTTAGTTCAGCGTTCAAGATAAGAGACATGATACCGGCTAAAAAATGCGTTGGCATTCGTATAACTCAAGGCGAAGACAATATTCGATTGGATAAATCTGCGTATATGCTAAGGTAATATTGAAACGTTTTGCCATGCAAACCGATTTCGATATATGCCGATAAGTGAAATTAATGGCGAGGAGGTCAAAAATGTGCCATATCAAGAGGCTCAGGGATCGTTGCTCTATTTGGTTCAGGGCACGAGTCCGAGGCAGTCAAAGGAATTTTTCGGTATTTAAAGAGCACTCTCGATTACAAGTTAACATTCACAAACGAAAGTGATGGCGAATTGGTTGGTTATTCAGATGCAGACTGGGGATCCGACATCGATAAACGGCGATCGTACACATGCTATGTTTTTAAGATGTGCTGATTTGCCAATAATTTGGTTGAAACAATTTTGTTTAGATTCCCATGACGACTTTAATACTGCGACCACGATTTTTTGTGACAATCAGGGAGCGTTCCAAGCTTATTGATATCAAGCATCACTTCTTACGTGAAAAAGTTAAGGATTCAAATATTAACATTCAATATACATATTTCGACCAACGAAATTGTTGCTGATGGTTGAACGAAGGCCATCACCAAAGTTAAGCAAGTTTTTTGCAATAAACTAATGAATTGACAATAAAATGTGAATTATATTTAAATAAGTTTAGTTTCTTAGGCTTAGTTTCACGGCATTTCGATAAATCGAGGATTTGTTTTACCTCGAGGATTAATGAGACGGAAGAATATTCTTGTCACTCAGTAACACCTTATCACCCCTTTGAAGGGCACGAGTGAATTCAATCCTTCGACTACAACATATAGAATACCAGTTTTGTACTTACTTGCAGGCGCTCCTTGGTCGGTGTTCGCTGAAATATTTCTTATTATTAACATTTTTTATTGACATTCTAATAAGGAATTCTTTTGTTTAGTTCTCGTAGACTCCTAAATTACTAATCTTGAAATCGGGGAAAATTTTTATAGTAGGGCTGCGGGTCAAGAGTCAAAGTCAACTTTAAAATAAATGTTTCAGTAAATTCATTTATTTTTCAAAAACTCTATGGCAAACTGATCAAAAAATCTGTTCTATATCCGATTCTATATCCATTTTTACCATCCGATTTAAGTCGGTGATACATGTATAGTTTTTGCCTTTGGCAAAAAAAAATTTACCTTATACAAAATTGAAAAATGTTCAATTTAAAATTTTTGCCTATAAGGCGATTCAAGATGGCCGACTTTTAACCAATCAACGCGCATAATTTTTATGCCTTAAAGGCAAAATCTGTACATGTATCACCGCCTTTACTCGACTATTGACCCGCAGCTTGGGAATATAATTTGATTTAAATTTTTCTATATTTTTCTAATTGTACGTCGCCCACTTTGACCATTTTTGCAAAATTTGTTTGCTAATTTAGACTGCGGGCCAATAGTCGGGTAAAAGTCAATTTTAAGTAAATTTTTCGGTAAATTCATTTATTTTTCAAAAACTCTATGGCAAACTGATCGAAAAATCTGTTCTTAATCCAATTTTTACTATAGTAAACGATTTACCCGACTATTGGCCCGCAGCCCTTATTCTTGAAATCTAGGATAAATTCCTCATATGCCCTCCTAAACCATGCGCCATCGACCGGAACAAGTGATAATCCGAAGGGGCCAGGTCTGGCTAAAAAGGCGGGTTGCGGTGGCAGATCCCATCTCAGCGTTTTGATAGTATCCTGGACGATGGAATTACGATGGTATTGAGCTTTGTTGCAATATCACTCGTTCATATCATTCTGGCTGTTTTTCGGGCAATGCTTGGTTCAGATTGATGAGTTGTTTTCGGTAGCATTTCCTATTGAGAGTATCGCTATGTTTCAGCAGCTCATAGTACACGATTCCTTTCTGGTCTCACTAAACGCAGAACACGGCCTTCTTTCCGAAGCGATTTAACCATATCATCGATGTAGATGCTTTGTCAGGCGAAAGCCACGACATTTTGTGGTTTGGGAGATTCTTAAAAAGATCCACTTCTCATCTCCCGTAACAATTCGATGCAGGAAGCTCTTTTTTTCAAGCCGTGAAAGCAAAATTATGTAAGTGGCTCTTCGATTTTCCATCTGTCTCTGACTCAACTCATGCGGCACCCATTTCCCTCTTTTTGAATTTTTCCCATACCATATAAACATTTGGAAATACCTTGGCGAGTCGTGTTTAATGCCTACGCAAGTTGATCTTGAGTTTGCATATCATCTTGATCCTATAACGCTTGCAGCTCGGTGTGTTCAAATGTGTTTGGTCTTCCGGAGCGCTTCTTATCCTCAATGTCGAAATCACCACTTCTGAAGCCTTTAAACCAATATTCACAGGTAGTTTTCGATGGTGCATGTTCTCCATAGGCCTCTTCATGAAAACAACGTGCTTCAGCTGCAAAATTTCTCAAGTTGAAGCAAAAAAGCAAAGCTTAAAGCAAATGCTCTTTGTTTGGCACAAAACTCGACTGGTAATACAACTGATTATCGAATTGTCCATGCTATCTACAAAATATAACTTCTTCCATAAATGACAACTAGATGTGTCACTACCATTATCTATGTGTGAAACTCGGAATTTTAGTTGTGCACCTGATATATGTTGAATCGAACTAATTTAAAACATTAAGCATTTGGAAGCAACAACTCTTTTAATTTCATTACTTCTTTCCTGTCCTTTCCTTTGGGTACTCTTGGTAACATAAAACCCAAAAGGCATTCGAACATGTTTATTGACTTTTAACAATTGAAAATTATTAATATAAATATGAAAACTTAAAATTGTTTGAAAATAATTTTAAAAATTTTATTTTCAGCCCCTGATATATCCTACTTCACGCGGCGGTCCACATGACTGTTCGTGTAATGTGACAACCATCCTCGATTTAATAAAATACGACGACGTGTTTCGGGAAAGTGTTCGCGGTCCACCGGGTCCAATTGGACACGAAGGAAAGCCTGGAATACCTGGAATAACCGTAAGTTAAATTTTATATTTTACTATCTAAATATTTATTTTGTAACATTTTTTTTTGTAACGCAGGGAGCGACTGGAGTACCAGGTGAACGCGGTGCCCCCGGTCCTAAAGGTGACCGCGGCGACAGGGGCGATCCTGGTACCCGAGGTCTCGAAGGTATTCAAGGTTCAAAAGGTGATCCAGGGCTGGATGGACAACCTGGTTTACCAGGCCCACCAGGTACCCCTGGTCCACCATGCATATCAGACGTAAGTTGTTTTAATTATTTTATATCACCCACTCAACTAATACTAATGAAATATATCACCAATATTCACATAAATTAATTAACATACTTTAGATTTAACCGACGCTGTTAAATCGATTCGAATTTTTATTTTTTTTTTTTGTACCACTAAAGTGTGTGTTTGATATTTTTCCATTTTGATTGATAAATTAAAACGTTCATCCAATGACCGTACGTTCTAGTACGACAAATAAAAGCTCATACATTCTGGGGTATGCGATTGACAAAAAAACGTTAAATTTTTAACAAAACAAAATATATTCCCGGATGAAGAATTCTTGTTCGACGCTTTGGTTGATTTTTTTTTTTTGCAATGTACATCTTCTACCCATCTATCGATTTTTCAAGCCTTGTGATTTAATATAAGCTAACCTAACATAGAGCATAAAAAGCATAAAATCAATAAAATGTAAGAAATTTATTGCTGTCGAATGAAAAATTAGAGGGAAACGAATAAAAAAATTTACGGAATTTAATTTAATTTGTTGTTGTCGCTGCTGTTTTATTAGGTTTAAATAGTGATATTTTGATTTAATTTTAAATTATTTTTTGCGAAACAAAAATTTGATAATTCAATTAAAACCATTCGAAAACTCATTTGGAATTGATTTGTATTTATGACCAGACATATAACCATATATCATTTTTATGTTGCGGTATTGTTGTATTAGATTTTGTTCAATGTTTTTATTTTTAATTTTCGAACGTCAATTTATAAACCTTTGCAATGAAGTGTTATAACACAAAATATAAATTATTTTGGTTTCAGATTTTTGGTAAATAATTTTAAATTATTGTGGTAATGGCCAATACCTCAGCTCAAATTGCAATATACATAGAGCAAGTGAAATTATACCAAACGAACCACAGTGATATGCTACAAAACGACAGTGTTGTTGGATAGTATAGAGATTCACAGATGAGATGCAAATTATATGATTTCCACAAATTTTATATATGAATATTCGTATGAGAAAGAACTTGCTCAGGAAAGGTGCAATTTACAATTTTTAGTTAATTTCAGTACTTAATTTCACTAATTACGCTTTAGAATTTCTGATTTTATTAATTTCTTTCACATCTCTCTCAAATAAAATAAGAAAAAAATCTATTTTCTCATAATTTTCATGTATATAAAGTTAGCCCAGGATTCATCCCGTAAAACGACGATGGCAACACTAAACTATCACGACAGTTTTCCATCCCAGGATATTACTATCAGCCCAGAAATTTTACCATCCCAGAATATTTCATCCCAGGAAAAATTTTAATGAGAGAAAATATCATCCCAGAAAATAGAGTTAGGCGAGCTATCACTACAGCGAAAGTTCACTATCCGATCACTATCAGCCCGAAAATTACACCCATTGTGTAAAAACTATAGCAACCATATAATAACTAAAGTACTAACATTATATTAATGGGACGACAGAAATCAAAGAATTCAATAAAAAAATTATTAAATATAACGAACTAATTCTACATATCTACTTGAACATCCCACTCTATAAAAGTGTCGGATTAAGACGAATGCTTTTTAGATGTGGCACATTAACATCGTCATACAGGTTAAGTTTCATAAAACTAAAACCAAACTAACTGCTAAACCGATCCCACCGCCCGTTCTATAAAAGTGTCGGATAAGCACGAAAGTCTGTAGATGCGGCACACTAACATCTTTATACAGGATAAGTTTCATGGAACTTCTTTGCGTCCAAGCTGCGCAATTAAATTTTAAATTCTCAAAATCATTAAATTACTCAATATTTTAATACTCAATCGCTTCCACAGCCCGTTCTATAAAAGTGTCGGATTAGAACGAGTGTTTTTTAGATGCGGCATACTAACATCTTTATACATGATAAGTTTCATGGAACTTCTATGCGTCCAAGCTGCGCAATTAAATTTTAAATTCTCAAAATCATTAAATTACTCAATATTTTAATACTCAATCGCTTCCACAGTCCGTTTTATAAAAGTGTCGGATTAGGACGAGTGTTTTTTAGATGCGGCATACTAACATCTTTATAAAGGATAAGTTTCATGGAACTTCTATGCGTTCAAGCTGCGCAATTGAATTTTAAATTCTCAAAATCATTAAATTTCTCAATATTTTAATACTCATTCGCTTTTACAGCAAGTAACATTTTGACGAGTTTGCAGAAGCTCCTAGTAAATGACTCATTTCCAATCCCACCAGACACAGAGTAATATTTTTTCCTCATGAATTTTCATTTTTGTAACTGATGTTGATGGGTGGCCTGGATCAACCCATTGTTTTCTGCGTTTAGGATTACCGTATAAAATCCACTAGTCTTCACCCGTAATGATTGTTTCTTTTGTCATTTGATGAGCAAGATAGTTTCCTGCCTTCTGTATTTTCCTACCATTGCATGCAATCGAAGTGATATTGCTTGGTGAGTAACTACTAGCTCCTTAGTGATCTGCAAGCTCTTTTTGAGTTTGATGCGGGTTTTTATCCAGTAAAACTTTAAGTTATTCGTCTTCAAATTGTTTAACTGCACCTGGACGTGGATCGTCCTCAAGACCAAAATTGCCATCACAAAGTTTTACAAACTACTTTTTTACTGTTGAATGACTCACAGAATGTTCACTCAATGACGAGTTAATCAATTCCATAGCAAGCTTATCGATATTCATCTCCTAAAATTGATGCACACGGAATGACGAATTATAAATGAGTGAAACTTTTGTCATAAAAGAAGATATGAGTAAGCTACATATATCTAAAATGGCGAATAATTTCAAAAGAACTTAAGTATATTTTAATACCACCAACTTTAGAGCCGAGCGTCTACTTGCACACGTAAGATTGGGATGTGAAAATGACCTAGAATAGATAGCTAAGGATTTTTGCAGCTTGGACGCATAGAAGTTTTATAAAACTTATTCTAAATGAAGACCATAGTGTGCCGCATCTAAAAACACTCGTCCTATTCCGACACTTTTATAGAACGGGCTGTGGAAGCGATTGAGTATTAAAATATTGAGTAATTTAATGATTTTGAGAATTTAAAATTTAATTGCGCAGCTTGAACGCATAGAAGTTCCACGAAACTTATCCTTTATAAAGATGTTAGTATGCCGCATCTAAAAACTACTCGTCCTATTCCGACACTTTTATAGAACGGGCTGTGGAAGCGATTGAGTATTAAAATATTGAGTAATTTAATGATTTTGAGAATTTAAAATTTAATTGCGAAGCTTGGACGCATAGAAGTTCCATGAAACTTATCCTGTATAAAGATGTTAATATGCCGCATATAAAAAACACTAGTCCTTATCCGACACTTTTATAGAACGGGTTGTGGAAGCGATTGAGTATTAAAATATTGAGTAATTTAATGATTTTGAGAATTTAAAATTTAATTGCGCAGCTTGGACGCATAGAAGTTCCACGAAACTTATCATGTATAAAGATGTTAGTATGCCGCATCTAAAAAACACTCGTTCTAATCCGACACTTTTAAATAACGGGCTGTGGAAGCGATTGAGTATTAAAATATTGAGTAATTTAATGATTTTGAGAATTTAAAATTTAATTGCGCAGCTTGAACGCATAGAAGTTCCATGAAACTTATCCTGTATAAAGATGTTAGTATGCCGCATCTAAAAAACACTCGTCCCAATCCGACACTTTTATAGAACGGGCTGTGGAAGCGATTGAGTATTAAAATATTGAGTAATTTAATGATTTTGAGAATTTAAAATTTAATTGCGCAGCTTGGACGCATAGAAGTTCCATGAAACTTATCCTGTATAAAGATGTTAGTATGCCGCATCTAAAAAACACTCGTCCTAATCCGACACTTTTATAAAACGGACTGTGGAAGCGATTGAGTATTAAAATATTGAGTAATTTAATGATTTTGAGAATTTAAAATTTAATTGCGAAGCTTGGACGCATAGAAGTTCCATGAAACTTATCATGTATAAAGATGTTAGTATGCCGCATCTAAAAAACACTCGTCCCAATCCGACACTTTTATAGAACGGGCTGTGGAAGCGATTGAGTATTAAAATATTGAGTAATTTAATGATTTTGAGAGTTTAAAATTTAATTGCGCAGCTTGAACGCATAGAAGTTCCATGAAACTTATCCTTTATAAAGATGTTAGTATGCCGCATCTAAAAAACACTCGTCCTAATCCGACACTTTTATAAAACGGACTGTGGAAGCGATTGAGTATTAAAATATTGAGTAATTTAATGATTTTGAGAATTTAAAATTTAATTGCGCAGCTTGGACGCATAGAAGTTCCATGAAACTTATCATGTATAAAGATGTTAGTATGCCGCATCTAAAAAACACTCGTTCTAATCCGACACTTTTATAGAACGGGCTGTGGAAGCGATTGAGTATTAAAATATTGAGTAATTTAATGATTTTGAGAATTTAAAATTTAATTGCGCAGCTTGAACGCATAGAAGTTCCATGAAACTTATCCTGTATAAAGATGTTAGTATGCCGCATCTAAAAAACACTCGTCCCAATCCGACACTTTTATAGAACGGGCTGTGGAAGCGATTGAGTATTAAAATATTGAGTAATTTAATGATTTTGAGAATTTAAAATTTAATTGCGCAGCTTGGACGCATAGAAGTTCCATGAAACTTATCCTGTATAAAGATGTTAATATGCCGCATCTAAAAAACACTCGTCCTAATCCGACACTTTTATAGAACGGGTTGTGGAAGCGATTGAGTATTAAAATATTGAGTAATTTAATGATTTTGAGAATTTAAAATTTAATTGCGCAGCTTGGACGCATAGAAGTTCCATGAAACTTATCCTGTATAAAGATGTTAGTATGACGCATCTAAAAAACACTAGTCCTAATCCGACACTTTTATAGAACGGGCTGTGGAAGCGATTGAGTATTAAAATATTGAGAAATTTATTGATTTTCGGAACTTTATATCCCTTTCGCTACCCGGTTACACAATTTTGTGGGTACGGAAAAAGTACTATGTCAAAAATTTATTTTTGTATGTTTTTTGAACCAACATACACATTTGTGCATTCCTTTCATACTTATTTTCGTCTAAAAAATACACTGTAACTAGACACACAATTGTGTGGGTTATACTTCAAATCAAGCGAAATTTTTTATCAAAAACGCCATTACATACTATGTTTTTTTACTCACACATTTGTTTGGTTTGGTCTTAAATAGAGGTAATTTTTTTTTTTTTTTTTGTTTGAAAAAGGGATATTTAATTACGTCACTTAGACCAACAAACTTTTGCCGAAATTATTTTATTCAAATATTTTGGTTTATTTTAAACTTCTTTTGTTATGTCGTGATAGAATAATATATATAACACAATATCATGATAGTTTAGTTAGTATTGCCTCAAGCGTATATTTGATTTTTATGGGATTAAAGTCTGGGATAACTTTTTTTACGTATAATTTTCTCTTTATTTTACGGGAGCCCATCTGATAAAGTTGCTATCCAAATATTTGATATTTGCCTAATTTTCATAAAGGTCAAATAAATTTTGTTTTTGATACTAAGTTGTAAGAATTTATCGAATTTGAAATTGACTTAAAAATTTGAAATTGACTTAAATTTCCTTGCAGGCTTGTTTTAAATGTCTGTGATATTTGTTTTCTTCTGGCCAGCTGAGATCTTTTCCTTCAGATATCACTGATGTTATATTGCCTGAAATACCCAGCAAGCATTAGGTCAAACTAGCGCGTTTTTATCGATTATTAACCGATGAGGTTGTATAATTATTGTAAAAGTCAGCAAAACTAATTTCAGCTCCACGGCTTACCCATTTCACCTATACTCACACATTCGACGTTATTCAATAATTTTGTTCTAACGTCTCAATGTATGTGTAAGCAAAATAATTTTTACACTATTTGCCGTAGGCACTTGGCGAAACAATTACACTTAATAAACACATTTTATTAAACACTTGTTTTTCTATTTAAAATTAGATTTTTGGATATTATAATTAAAAAATTTGTTCAAAAAGATTAAAAAATCACTCGATCGATTTCGACTTGTTAGGTCATCATCAGGAGTATCTACTGATTTTTAATAGTAAAATATTAGTTATATAATATGCATAGTAAAAAAAGGCAAAAAAAATAATTTAAGAAAGAAAACAAAAAATGGGCAATACAAATTAAACTATTGATCATCCCAACCAACGTTGTTTATACGGAAAAACAAAAAATAGAAAAGAGAGGAGGGTACGAGTAGCAGGTAGGCGATTAGTTATCAGCTGAGTAACAAAATTGAAGGTACATTGAAGGTCATTAAATTACCCTGAATTAAAGAAGCAGAATAAAAAAACGCGGGATCCGTAATTGGTGAGAAACGGATTTATCTCTGTTCGTTATGGATATTTTGGTTAAAGAATATAGATTTTCGAATTTCCGAAGATTCTAAGGTATCTAATCGTCTGCTTTTGGGTTGTATATGTAATATGTACATTGTACAACCCAAAAGCAGACGTTTAGATACCTTAGAATCTTACGAAATTCGAAAATTCATATTCCTTAACCAAAATATCCTTAACGAACAGAGAGAACTCCGTTTCTCACCAATTATGGATCCCACCCTGTTCTGTTCTCACGTTCGTAATAATATGACTAATACTTCGGGTAATTAAATGAACTTCAATATACCTTGAATTTTGTTAATCAGCCGATGACTAATCACTTACCTGCAATCCTCCTCCCCTTTTTTATTTTAAATTTTTCCGTATAAACAACAGATGGTTGGGACGATCAATGTATTAATTTGTATTGCCTATTTTTTATCTACTATTTTTTTCTACTACATATTTATAACTAAATTTTTACTTTTAGAAATCAGTAGATACTCTTGAGTCTTGATGATGACCTAACAAGTCGAAATCGATCGAGTGATTTTTTAAACTTTTTGAACAAATTTTTTAATTAAAATATTCAAAAATCTAATTTTTTGCGAAATCGAAAAACAAGTCTTTAAATAAATGCGTTTATTAAGTGTACTGATGAAGTTTAACATGCTAAAGACATTCCGAGCTAAGTTAGTTTGTGCATCGCTTACAACAAAAACACATTTCTTGCATAGTTTAGTTCAAGTGTAGAGCAATCTATTTAACCCTTGTGTTAACTATTGTTTTTTATGCACATTGGTTGCCAAAGAGCCCAGCCAGATCCTTACATATTTATGTTATAATAAAATAGTAAGCACGTAATATTAATAAAGCGATGGTAAATTAATAAATTGAATTATAAGTCAAATAGTTAATTTAATGTATTTGTATTTGTTTATTGAAAATGAAATTTGAGCCATTAGGCTCATTACATTTCCACGAGAGTGTACATATAAATTCAGTATTTGATATTTGATTTAAATACATATAATATTATAGTTTTTTTTATTATTTTTATTTTTTATTTTATTTAAAGAGAAAAGAACAATTTCAAATATAATTCCTAATTAAAAATTACAATTAAAATTAAAAAATAAAGATTAAAGATTAGACAGACCCAAGATCACAACACTTCACTCACAAACCCCCCTACTGATCCCTCAAAAACGGGAATGCTCCCGAACAAAACATTGGAACCAATTCTGCTGATTTTAGCGACAGAGGAAATGAATTTCACAGCATTACTCCCAAGAAGAATAACGATGAATTGAGATGGACTGACGAATTAGGTGTTATGTTCAAATTCATAGTTCTACTTGATCTAGCAAATGACAGAATATCAAAAGGATACCCATGCTTTTTATATTTAGTTAGTTTGAATAGGAACACCATAGGTCAATATTTGGAATAAGTTAGAATACTACAACCCAATAGATTGTTTGAGACGTGGGATATGTGATCGAACTTTCTTAGACCATAAACATAACGAACACACGCATTAAAAAGAAAAACATGTTTGTGTTCACACCCCTTGCTGATTCCAAACATAACAACATTGCAGTATAGAAAATGGGGAAAGATTACCGATACGAAAATTTTTCTTTTAAATTCGAGTCCAGCGAAACTTGTGACAGACCAAAGTAATCTCAAAATACCATACACTCTACATCTGACAACCTTAATATGGTCATCCCATGTCAGTGTTTTGTTTATAACCCCCAAATTACGGATACAATTTACATATTCTATTGAAGTGTTACACAAAGTTACTTTGGGCATACTATCAGTATCAATTGAATTCTTGTATATCACAATTGCTTGCGACTTTTTCGGATTTAATACTAATTTGTTTTCAACTTCTCACTCCTGTGTACCAAACAGATCTTCATTTATGCACTTTACACAATTAACATTATCAGTAATTTCGCAGGTATTATACATTTCGAGGTCATCCGCAAAAAGGTGATAGAAAGAATCTGCAATAACCTCCCCAATATCGTTTACATAAAGGGAAAAAACTAGTGGCCCCAGGACCGAGCCTTGTGGCGCACCTATTGGAGAACTAGAGCTTTCCGATAAAATCCCATCAATATTGACAAAAAGGTAGGTCTCAACCTACCCATCAAATAGCTGACAAAAAAACCTTACAGTCGATTCAGAGAACATACATTAATTAAAGAGCTTATAAGAAAGCAATTGATGGTCGATGCTGTCAAAAGATTTAGAAAAGTCCAAAAGCACTTACATCATCAGTCGTCATTCCTATTGTGCCTAACATCATTTAGAATTTTAACTAGAGCGGTAGTAGTGCTATGTCCTTCCCTAAAGCCCGACTGGAAACGACAAAGAAGACTGTTATTATCCAAGAATTTCACGAGTTGGTTACGTATTACAATTTCGAAAACTTTTGAAAGTGACGGCAAGATGCTGATGGGTCTGAATTCGGCTTCTGTTTTTGGATTTTTACACTTGGCTATAGGTATGATTTTTTTCAGACCATTGGAAAAGAAGATGTACCAATTATTGTATTAAAAATATGTTGAATAAATTTAGTTATATGAGGGAGTAGAATTTTGATGAACCTAAAATTCAAACTATCCAAAACAATCGCCATTGACTTAACCTGAAATATAGCTGAGTGAAGCTCGTCTTCAGAAACTGGATAAAGTTTGAATATATCTTCAGAATCTGGAGCTGTAGGGAAAATGGCCGGATTTGAAAAATTTACTTGGCTAGTATGTATAGTATAGCTTGGAGTGGATTCACAAAATAGAAAATAGTTTGCTTCGGTTTAGCATTTCCAGCACCAAGATTTTTTAAATTATTCCATAATACTTTGGATGGTAGATTTGGATCACATTTAGTTTGAAGAAATGATGATTTAGAAATCCTTAGGGTCTTAGTCGCATATTTGCTGAGCGTGCGATAGCAGTTCCAATTTTCAGTAGTATGATTGTATTTCCACAGTCGATAAGCACAATCTTTATCAAATAACGAAGCGGGACCCTTACGTTTAACCAAGGTGGTTTATCCTTTTTTATATTGGCTTTCTGAAGTGGTACACAATCAATAAATAACAAATTAATAGATTCATTGAAAATTAAAAACTGGTCGTTCACATTTTCTGTTTGATAGATATTCTGAAACGGAAGATTTGTTATCTTGACAGGAACTTCATCAAGAGTTATCCTATTATAGTCTCTATAGTGAATTTCAGAGATTACGCTAGGCTGGTACACATCCTTTCTGAGAAGAAAAATAAGTCGTGGTCTGATATTCTAGGTATTGAAATTTGATTGAAAAATGATACACTCAGCGAAATTGAATTAACCTCACATTGATTTTTTAGCAATACATAGACAAATTTGAAATATTATTATTTCTTTTTTTTACAAAAACATAATGGAACTTTGGAAATGTAAAAACAAAAAGCAATGTGTAACATAAAGAATTGTTAGAGAAAATAAAACAAAAAAAGATAGTTTGTTGAACGAACAACAATGAAATTAAATTAGCCTCACAACAAAAAACAATAAATTAGTATTGAAATAATTCGGGAAATCACCAAATTGTATTTTTCATACGTGTTTCATTTTGCGAAGAATATATTTTATTTAAAATAAAAATAATTTAACAAAAAATTGTAAAATGGGACGGGGAAAACGATTGACGGATGAAGAAATAATTGCCATTAAAGCATACATCGACTCAGGGCTAACAAACCGCCAAATTGCAGCCAAACTGAACAGGTCGCCAAAAGTCATCAATAATTACATTAAATTAAAGGAGTCATACGGAACGTACGCTGGCAGTGGAGCTAAACCAAAAATAAACGACCGATGTAAGCGTCACATTTTTCATAATGCTGTCGATAGGCACATGACAGCGCCGCAAATCCGTGCAGAAATGCAGCTACCAGTTACAGTTCGTCGAGTACAACAAATTTTACGCAGCAATCCGTTAGCTGATTGGCGAAAAAGAGTTGCAAAACCGTCTTTAACTGCGTGTCATAAAGAAGCCCGATTATTATTTGCCAGATCTCATATGAATTGGGACGAAAAGTGGAAAACGGTACTTTTCAGCGATGAGAAGAAATTTAATTTGGGTGGCCCAGATGGTTCCCAATATTACTGGCACGATCTAAGGAAAGATACAGAAATCCGTTTAAGCAGGAACTTTGGTGGAGGCTCGCTGATGGTTTGGGTGGATTTTGCTACAACGGAAAACTTCCGCTTGCCTGGATTTCTACAATAATGAAATCGAAAGATTACACAGATATGTTGGAGATCAGCTTAATTGAACATGCGGAAGATCTTATGGGCGCCAATTATGTATTTCAACAGGATAATGCAGCCATTCACAAATCGAAAGAAACAAAAAAGTGGTTTTGTGAACGGCTTGCAGCCCGGACTTAAACCCCATTGAGAAGTTATGGGGTATTCTTTCTCGCGAAGTTTATCGGAATGGGAAGCAATTTGGTTCAGTGGCTGAATTAAAAAATCGCGTTAGAGAAGCTTGGATTGAAATTCGAATAGAAGTCCTACGAAAATTAGTTTTAAGCATGCCCGATAGATTATTCGAGGTGATTAAGAACCAAGGTGGGCATACAAAATATTAAAACATAAAATAATTTTTTTTTTCATATCAACTTTGGTATAATTCTAATGGTCTTGGAATTGAGGCTAATTTAATTTCGCATATTTTATGACGTTTAAAGTAATAAAATTAATTTTGTTTTCATTTTTTTTCAAAAAATTATAATTTCTATTTTGTATTGTTGAGAGTAAATAAAATAAATGTTGTTTAATTTTTTTTAACCTAATGCATAAGTTTTATTTTAATAAAATGCTATGAGGCTAATTCAATTTCGCTAAGTGTAGCTATTAAGATTAGTTAATAATAAATCTAACAGAAAACTAGAATTAGTAGGGAAGTGGGTCGCGGCATTATTATTGAAAATTGTCAGGGAATAATTATTAACTACATGCAGAAATTTAAAACTCTAGGATTGTTAGATAGTATATTGTGATTAAAATCTCCCGTTAACAAAATGTTTTGAAAATGTAGATTTGATTTATTCGTTATTTCTGTTGGATGTTGCTTCCTGCTCATTATGGCATTTGAAACAATTGTAAACGTATTTTGACCGACCAAACGGCACAGTGGTTAAAGCTTTGGCGTTTGGATCGGGAGGTACCGGGTTCGAATCCCGATAGGGGCAGGATGCAAAAGGGATTTTTCATCATTTGATTACGATCGATGATGGAAATGAATACAACTATGACCCCCTGTCGGAGTGCATAACTCATAGGCCGACCTATCTTCCATGTCAGTACTATAGGCTGGCATGGAGCTATGCAATGTGCAGATGGTTCTACGTAAATCGGACCTATAGCCGTACGTCCTCGATTTGGCAAGCAATGCGTAAAGTAGGACGGTAAAAGTGAACTGCGAAAGAGTTAGGAGTGCTTCGGCCCCAGAACAGATTGCATAGATTAAAACATAAAAAAAAAAAACGTATTTTGAGTGTTCCTGGCATACAGGTTCGAAACATTTCTCTCAGTAGTGTCGAGTTTTATATCATATACATGTTACATCCGGCAGTCTCTTCTTTTTCCCATAACATCAACACCACTGGCACTGGCGACAAATTATATTGTTGGCTGTAACGTAAATGTATAAATTAGTTCATTGAAATAATACATATTTGAATTTCGAATTCTTACCAATAATGGGGCACCCAAAAATGGTTCTATTTCTGATCGGCAGACGAAATGTTTCATCACTTGCCGATTGTTACAACGCAATTCATTTTGCGGACGAACTAGAGCTTCTGCCAGTGCCATTACATCAACCATATTATAAAAAAGGCCAAAAACCATCTTCTTGTTCGCCTTTTGGTACTATAATGGCTGAGCATTTGATCCATAACATCGAATACACCGTTTCATTTATTATAGTACAAAATCGCTTTTGGCTTTTGTAATTCACCTAATTATCGTGGTGCAATGTCGATAGAAGAATCACGGTTTTATTATTTTTTGGTACGTAACATATTATTGCAACTTTGTTTTCGTTAAAGCCAAATTCTGTTGAATTTATAGGGTGATGGGTATGCCTTTATTTCTGGCGGAATAAATCTTTTTTTACTTCGAAGCGTGCCAACATACCATAGTCCAATATCTGTTAGCCATTTACATCCTTCTAGTGTTGTGAAAAAATTATCAGCTACTATCGTTCTGCCCGAATTTGCATATTTGGGAGCCAAACGCATCAACTCAATTTCTCCTTCGTCTACAGTTGGTCCTGGCATCTGGATCTTTACCAGCATAAATATTTCTGTACAATGGATAATTGTCTTAGCATCGTATGCCTACCAGACTTTAATCCCGTAAATATGGAAACAGCAGTTCATCAATGGTGATATCGCTATAGGGACGATAATTTTTTTCAAAATTTCCATTTGGAAAGTTCCAGATATCCCGAATAGATGCAGCTTTATCCGATTTTGCACGAAATTCGCAAGTGCGAATGGCTCTAAAAATTCGTAAGCTCATTGTCTTCCAGAGAACAGATGCGTGTTGAAGATTGTTATGACTTACACCAGCCACTGCAAGAATACCAATGAATGCAATCAGTCAACCTCCGTTAACACCTTTCACACTTTTTACCTGGATTATTTGTACTCCATTGGTGTATTAGCATATCGGTTTGTTTCATTCACGATAATAACACAATATTTGGCGTAAACAACCTTTTGTGAACTTCGATGGACACAGAATTGTTTTGAACAGGGCCTCTGGTAAACCTTGTAATGTTATGAAGGCGTGTACATCCAGTTGGAGGTGGTGATTTGTTCCATTTTGTTCCGTCTTTTCCGGCAAAATATGGTGTATTCAATTCAGTCAATACTTCTTGCATTTCTGATTGATTTTGATTCAGTAGTTCAACTACTGCCTGCATTTGAACTGTCGATTGCACTTCGTTCTCTTCATCATCGGTATCATATTCCAGTTGTACTCTTCGTCGTCGTCAACTGTGAAAGGGTCATCATTATAATCCATTTGTGCCTCTTGTTCTTGTTCACGTTCTATATCATTTGCAACACATGTAGAATATTATAGCTATTTTCGCATTGTAGACAATAAGGCACAACATTAACCTTGTGGATTTTTCTAATATGTTATGATATATAGTTTCCACGCCCCTACCGAAATTTGTATTAAAGTCGCCCACGATGATTTGTGCTGATGATGTGCTGCGCTTCAAAGACAATCTTTGTAGTGAGAGTATAGCCATTGGTATTCGGGATCCCACTACCAGGCTATCTGAGCTCTTTTAGTGCATGCACTAGTAGATAAATTTCTGCCTGGTTAGAAAGGTTTTGGTGATTTCCAGGTCTGAGAAGGCTTAGCAAAAGCAAAAGCAAATTCGCGACCCATTACCAGGCAACTCTCCTCCCATCAAATTTTCAATTATTTTTAGTATCGGTGGATGTCGGATCTCAAATTATCCTTCAATTGCAGAAATGCACCTTTCAAAAAGTCAAATGCGATTTGCCGATTAAAATTATTTCGTTTCTCTGGGTAAAATAACTACAACCCAAAAGACCATCCAATCTTTTATGTAGTAAAACAAAGTAAATTTATCATGAAAAATGTTCACTTCAGGACGTTCGCTATAAAGCCAAAAAGTAGATTTTAAATAATCTCATAAATGACTGTTGGTTCTCTACAGCCCAGACGGATTGATGGTCCAGGGTGAAACTTCATACTTAAGTTTTTTTTTACAAATTGGGTGATCCCTATTATTATAGATTGAAATCGGTTCCTGGAAAGTGGGAACAAATTCCGTTTTTCAACAAAAATTCGTCCCCTGTTCAGCTCCTAGATGGATTGTTTGATCGCGGGGAAACTTTATACTACTCGTGTTTCGCAATAATTTTGAAATATCTTTTACGAAAAATCGGTTAAAAACAAAAAAGTTGTAAATTAAATTGCAAACTAAATAAATTCAGATCATTTTTTAAATTTTACCGAAAATGATGAGGTTTAATAAAAGAGACTTTATTTCATCAAAATTCCATATCTCTATAGTTCAGGCGAATTTACTATTCGCAATAAAATTTCATGTTATTTAATTGACCACGTGAATCACAATAGCCTTCTAAATGGTTTGAAAGGTAGGGAGTGCATTACTGTTTACCGATTTACCGATTTACCGTATTTACCGTATAAAATATGTTTACGATTTATCGGTAAATTTTTACAAATTTACCGATTTTTTCGGCAAAAATATATTTATAATTAATAGGGCGCAATTCAGTGCTAGTATATAACAAGGCGCATTTCATTGAAAAAAATGGAGGGCATATTTTAAATTTAATCAAACAAAGGATTTATAAAATACAATGCAGATCGCGCTGTTGAGATTTTATGTCGAGAAAACTCAACACATTTCGAACATTGTCGACAACTGGCGGTGCGTTACCGATTGTCGAAGTCGCGCGCTCAGATTACTGATGCAAGTACATCACACAGCTCCTTTTAATGTAAATATTACATTTTACAATATAGGTTTGTTTCAATAGATTGCCTTTTCATCTCATGCATTTTATCTTCCTCTTTCATTTACTTACTTACTTACTTACTTTTGTGTTTGTAGTCGTAGAGGCACGAAATAACTTTTATTGTATTCTACAATGTAATGATTTTATTCTAAATAAATCATTATTTAATACAATTGGTTTTAGGAAAATGACTTATGGGCTTCTAAATCCAAAAAAATGTGTATAGTATTATGAAAAACGTCACAATCTAAATTAATTAAAAAAAACTTATGGTTATTTTGAAATTAATTTTGCTTTAAAAATTCTCTAGTTTATGCCCTGACATGTGATAGAAAACCCCCATTTTGTGGTCAAAATACGAGATATTATTTTGCCAGAGTTATTTGTGTCAGGGCTAAGAAAATGTTTTTTAAGTTATTGATAGATTTTAAAAAATAAGTAACCGGTGGTTAATGCCTTGTGCTGTTCAGTCAATATGTCACTATCTGCTACCGGAGGTGCCCGTGTATTTCACTTTGTCCTTATTAAATTGTTAATTGTTTTAGGTCACGAAAAGGATGATAATGCTAGACGGCTGAAGTTTGGTAGATTTATGGATTTTGTGGACAAATGAGTCTAACTTTAATCGTGAGGGAATTGTGAATTTACATAATCTGCTTCTTTGGGGCAGTAAAGGCCAAAATTATTATTATTATTATTATTATTATTATTATTATTCTCTTTATTTAGAAAAAAAAACAGGTTACATACATTAATACAAATCATAAACTATTTTTAATAAAGTTAGAGCTCCTAATAGGTTTTTAGAACCTGTGGGGGAGCAAGAAAGAAAAAAATCATGAAATTTAGGTTGCCAAAAGTGTACAAATAAAAATAATAAATTAAAAACTATCATAAAAGAATAAATAAATAATACATACAATAAAATTAAAATTCCAGCTCATATTTAGTGAATACAATACAAAAAAGAAAAATTAGAAGTAGGTTTCAATGTTGTCTATATTAATCAGCCAATGTCGAATCATTTTATCAAAATAGTGTTTGCGGCCAATCGGAATGAATTTCAACTCTATTGGTAATTTGTGAAACCAATACAATCCCATATAAAAGTAAGACCTTCTGAACCTTTCATTATTACAACGTAAACCGGCAAAATTGTTCGGATTCCTTAAAGTATACGTGTGATGAATACGACTATGGAAACTGGAACTCCGAACAAAAAACATCTTTAATACCTTATAAACATAGAGATATCTTAAAGGTAATAATTTCAAATCTCGAAATAAGGGAATTGTTGGAGTTGTTAAAGGCCGACAATAAATCAATTTAATAATCCGTTTTTGTGAAATGTATAGGTCCTCTAAATTGGAAAAATAAATCCCACCCCAGCTTGATATACCATACATAATAATAGATTCAACTAGTGCATGATATAGAACTCGCAGTGTTGACGGTGGGCATAATTGCTTCAGATGGTAGAATTTATAAGCCGCAGTAATAACATTTTTTCTGACAATGGTGAGATGAGAATTCCATTTCAACTGCGAATCGATGGTAACTCCTAAGTACTTAAACTCATTTACGAGGGAAATTTCAAAGCACTGCGATGAACATGAGTGTCCAGAGCAAAATGGAACATGATACAAAACCTTAGAATTGGGAGATGCGGCCTGACCAAAAAACATTACTCTGGATTTATTACTAAGAGCCAGGCGATGGTAGTAAAACCAATTACCAAGATTCACTAAGTCTGTGCAAACTAGGTTCTGTAATTCCGAAGGGTTTGCTGAAGTGTAACTTAATGCTAAATCGTCCGCAAATGCAGTGGTGTGCCCCAGAAGATCGATGTCGAATATAGAATTTATGT
This sequence comes from Nephrotoma appendiculata, assembly GCA_947310385.1. NCBI lineage: Eukaryota > Metazoa > Arthropoda > Insecta > Diptera > Tipulidae > Nephrotoma > Nephrotoma appendiculata. The sequence goes on along the minus strand of OX371225.1, from coordinate 132,459,625 downwards.
AGATTAAGAATAGAATAGGTCCTAATACTGATCCCTGCGGAACGCCGCAATTTAAGTAACCAGGTTCACTAAATTTATCATTTATTTTAACAATTTGGCTACGATTGTTGAAATAACTAACAAACCAGTCAAAAACTTTACCTCTGATACCTATATTTAATAATTTGTTTGCAAGAACCTCGTGATCCACCGTGTCAAACGCTTTTGCAATGTCTAAAAATAACGAAGCGGATTTTTGCGAATTGTTGAAAGCCGAGTAAACATAACTGAGGTGATGTAGTAGTGCTTCTTCAGAGGATCTTCCTGCTAAGAAACCAAATTGACTACGGCTAAAAAAATTGATTTTCTCCAGATAACCGAGCAATCTACGTTTTATTATTTTCTCAAATAGTTTGGAGAAGGAACTTAGCAACGAAATAGGTCGATAATTATTTAGTAATAGCACATCACCTTTCTTATGAATTGGAATTACAAGGGCTGATTTGAAAACATCTGGAAATACACCACATTCTAGGCTGAAATTGAAGAGGTAAGCTAAAACATCTACTAGATACCACACGCAATTTTTTAAGATTAGGTTGTCGATTCCGTCAATTCCACAAGAGTGTTTATTTTTCAAACTACTAATCTCTTTTATAATCTCTCTGGCGCTAATCGAATCAAACACACAAGACATACTAGGTGAAGTGGTCGAGCCTAAAACACATCTGCTATAGCCTGAAGAATTAGGCGAAAAGTTAGTGTTGCTCAAATTATTTGTTATCTCCGATGGAACGTTGAGGAAATAAGTATTGAATTCATTACTTATAGATTGATAATTTGAATTAAGAACATCAGATTGGTATTTGTAAATTTTGGTGATTCGGTTTTTGTCTTTATTTGTTCCCAAAACTTCATCAATAGCCTTCCATGTGAGTTTAGAACTATTTTTAACAAACTCAAATTTCTTCTTGTAAAATGAATTTTTGACAAATTTAATTCTAGCATTTACTTCCTTGGAGAGTTTCTTGACAAATTTTTCCAAACGTGCATTAGAGGGATTATGGCGTAATTTTCTAGAGAATTTTTTTAATTTATGAACCTTCAAAAGGAGATAAGAATTCATCCACGGTTTCAGTTTTGTTAATGTAGGGGCAGAAGATTCGACCTTAGATTCACGAATGTGCGATTTCATAATAAATAAGAACCTATCAAAAGCGATATTGCAGTTATTCTCACCATAAACAGTCGCCCAACTTTCAGATTGTAGTCGAGCATTCAGACGGCTATAGTCAACTCTCGAAAAATTAGCAGCTACACTATTTTGAAGCACAGGGATCTGAGATGCAAAAATGTTTAGCTTTATTAAGTTGTGGTCAGATAGATGAATCGGTGTGTTTTCCATAGTAAAAATAAACGAATTTGTTGATTTGATGAACACATGATCAAGACAAGATGAATGTCTAGTAGCTTCATTTAAAAGACTTAGAAATCCGTGGGAGGCTAACATGGTAAGACAACTATAGCATTCATTGATATTAAGTAAATTTATGTTGATATCTCCCAGAATAACTATGTTATTATTATTAATTGATAGAAGTAACTCCTCAATATCGACACAAAACGCGTTTACCGATTTATTACAAAACCTATAAATGCAGATAAAGGTCCAATCATGACGCCCCAAGGTAAAAAAAATCCACATAAGAAAAGGCAGGATTCTTTCCAAACCAAATTCAGCGTTATTGTTTGGGGTGGTCTTATTGGTCGAAATCTTATCGGTCCATATTATACGACAGAACGCCTTTCCGAAAATATTTATCTCGAATTTGTTCAAAATGAGCTGTTTTGCAAGTTTTGTAAGATGTGCTGAGTGGTAGGGGTTTTACTATTTATTGGCCCACGCGCTCCCGAGACCTCACACCCTTGGATCTCTGGGGACGTGCTAAGGAATTTGTGTCCGCAATAGAGGTACCCACAAGAGAATTTTCAATTGAAAGAATAAGCGCCGCATTTGAAAAAAAAAATGAAATGCAGCTTCGCACAACAACCGTGGAGATTAAAAAAACATGCCGTGCATGCATATACGGAATGAGGAGGTCATTTTGAAATAAATCTAATAAATGAAGCTTGATTTCAAATTTATTAATATCTTAAAAGGTATTTTCTTAACCCTGATATTTCGTATTTTACCACGAAATGAGTGATTTCTATGACACGTTAGTATTCATTGGAAAGGGCATAAACTAGAGATTTTTTTTAAAAAAAAAAAAAAGCTAATTTAAAAATAACCATTAGTTTTTTTTTAAATGAATTTAGATGGTGACATTTTTCATACTTCTACATATTTTTTAGGATTTGGAAGCCCATAAGTCATTTTTCTTAAACCATACTTAATAAACACATATTTATTAATCACTTGTTTTTTGAGTGATTTTTTAAACTTTTTGAAAATATTCAAAGTAATTTTGCGAAACAAAAAACAAGTGATTAATAAAAATGTGTTTATTAAGTATAAGTGTGTTTCGCCAAGTGCCTACGGCAAATAGCGTAAAAAGTATTTCTTAAACCAATTGTATTACATAATGATTTATTTAAAATAAAATCATATTGCAGAATACAATAAAAGCTATTTCGTGCCTCTTCGACTACAAACACAAAAGTGACCATTTAAAGGCGAGATTTTGTGTTATTTAAAACAAACTTAAAATATTATATTTCATTAACCGGGCTAATAGAACATCAATTTAATGGGATGAAAGCTTCCAAAAGACCGCCCCTCCCCCTCTTTAATCTGCCAAAAAATGTTGTCGGTCCACGCGCCAAACATAGCGTATATAAGCAATTATTTTGTGATATGAATTTCATTTTATGTAATGAATTTATTTATTATTTTATTTTATAACGTACATTGTACGTATTTGTTTCAAGCACTGGTTTATTAATTTTCACTGGTTTAATGGCTAAGGCATAGTACCAAATTATTATTTAAATTCAATTTACCGGTAAATTTTTGATAAATTACCGACCTTACACAAAATTTACCGTTTACCGGTAAATTGAAACATCGGTAAATTTGCACTCCCTAGTTGGTAGTGCTAGAAGGTTTAGGATCAATTTAGTGCTAAATTCAAAAGCGTGCACAGGCGTGTGAAATTTCTGTTTTAAATATTAGTTCTACTCTACGAGTAGTTACCTTTCACGAATTGTTATATCTACAAAATTTCTATTCTTTGGTGGAAAGTTTTTGATTCGCCTGTCAAAAAAATATAACTATTGAAACTGAGTTTACTAAATTTTAGTGGAAGTAATAGAATTTTATTATCACAAAAGTAACATGTAATAAACAGGGTGATTTGTATGGTATACATTTAATTATAAATTTATTTCTGCTGGTTGTTTCAAAAACTTCGGATTAGCAATGTCTTAGCACAATTAGCAACAATTATTAATAACGCATATTAGTATACAGGGTGGGCAAAAAATCCTTTTCACTTTATATCTGTAATAGCTTTTAAATGAATCGATATAAACTAAAAACATGCATTGCAAGTTAAAGTTGTATTCGTAAAGTCGTGCAATACGTGTAGAAAACTATGTCGGTTAAATGCACAGCATTAAAATTCAAAATGTATATAGATTGATATAGGCTTTCTGCTTCAGCTAACCTCACAGAAAAAAAAGCCTGGAGCCTGAAGATCCACGATTTTTTTGAGATGATACGTTTTGGAAACTCTTTCCGCGAAAAGTTCATTGTCGCACGTGTGGTGTGGGCCGTAGCTCGCCATCTTATTGAAATCATATGTTTTAATTGTTGTTGTTGTAATGCTTCAGTGCTTCCTCTTTCCACTCGTACGTATTATTCAGTTATGTTACCTCACACAGACACACGAAGTGCGCGTATTGTACGTTGGTGGAAACTTTCAGGATTATGTGTTGCGCTCCGCACTCAACTACCTCATTGCCGCCTTGATAGTGCTCACACGCCTTTTTATAAGAGTATCAGTGAATAATTTAATAAATCATTTTTACATAATAAATATTATAAATTTTCGTAGAAGACCTTGTTGTTTTAAAGCGTAGGCAATTTTGTGGACAATCCAAGAACGATATTTTTACTGACCATATATTATTTATAAGTTCTAAATTTTACTTTTTTGGACATGTTTTTATCTCTGCCATACAATACTGATAAAGAAAATTTCATTAAAGGATGACGTTCTTCATCGTTTCAATGCTTGTTGTAGTAAATCCTCGCTCACAAATACTTGTAAACTTAATTCATTTACAAATATAGTTTTCAAAAACTAAGGCACAATCTATGTTTTCTAGCTTAGTTCCAACTCAGTTAGAGATTATTCAAAACTTCTTCTAAAAACCATTTTAGAATCTTTTTCCATCCAGCATATTTTCATCATAATCTGGTCAGAAAGAGCCTAATTCCGTTCCGGTTAGCCTTATTCAAATTTTTGCAAATTCATTTGAGTCTTATTTTCGTCTAACATATCTAAGTTTCAAGTCAACTGGAGAACTTCCAGAACATCTTCTAAAAATCCATTTCAAAATGAGTAAAAAATCGTCATTTTATGTTCACAGTTCCATTCTTTAGCGATGAATGGCAGTATATTCAAATGCAAGATTTGATTTTTTTGTGTAATCGTTTTGTCGCGAAACGTTATTCGCGGTGAAAAAAGTACATTTTATAATAAAATTAATTAAAAATTATGTTACGGCCTATTGGTAAGAATTTACTTATCATATGATTATTAAAATCGTAAACCCCTAAATGTCAAGTACTACAAACTTTACTATCATTTACAGTTCAGAAGCGAAACTGTAGACATAAATTTCATGACGTATCAAGCAGTACCATATGGTACTCTAGGTGCATTGGTACAAAATAATATCAGCGATGTTTTCGATTCTTGCTTGGATCATCGTTCCATCATCGTCGGATCATCGTATTCACACAATTACAGTATCACCTGCATATTGGAAGATCCATGTCAACCTGTACCAGAGCGTCCTAATTGTGCTTATTAACATCACCGATCGTAATCGATGACGAAAAATCCAAATCATCCTTTGCTTTTAATGACAAAAAATGTCGCCCTCCGAAATTATATACCCACGTCCCCTGGGCCTTTTTTGCAAAATTAAATATTTTGAATGTTATTCAGAATGTTTCGTTGTAATTGGAACAGTTTATTAAAGGCGAACCCAGGGAAACGATTACTTCGTGTGTTCAAGCAATATTTTTCTGTATAATATGGCAGAAGCCTTATATTTACCTACCATAGCGTTAATCGAAGACTTACATAACAAACATGGAATTTACGCATTTGAAATAATTGTCGTTTGTTAAGTATGGCAGATTTGAAATTTATATGCAACATTTTTGTGACATGCGATTTTTGTTTGTATTTTTTAAATATTTTAAAGATATTTAAAATCACTGAGTTACTTTTCCCTTCACAATTAGTTTTGATTTTTTCTTTATTTTACCTTGCAATATGCTCTTCAACAATAATAACATCGTTATTTATTTCGAAAAGTCTTAAACAAATATTTTGTAAAAAACACCGAAATTTCACACTTTTGCCATTAAACACCATTAGCTAAAAAAAGTTAAAATTCATTCTTGATTTAAGTATACATTCATTTTCTTAATAAAACGGTTACAAGGAAAATTGACAAATCAATTTTTTATGACCTATTTTTGTTTGTGTAGCACGTCGAAGAAGAAAAATTACACAAAAAATAAAATTAAAGTAAAACTTTTTAACGAAAGAAATTAACATTGATTATTTCATTAAAAACCATCCATCCTCCTCTCTATATACCTATCTATACAAAAAGGAAAAAATTCAACAGAAAAAGTTTAAATTTTTTAATTGTGCCATAAAAAAATCGAACTTTAGTTTTGATAAAATTTAATTTACAGCAAATTTGTCGTTCACAACAGAAACAGAACATAAATTTTAATGAATTTGTCTCAAATTGACCTTTTTATTCAAAATTATGTAAATTCTGATTTTTTTTTGGTCCTCGACAGGATCGAGGATACAGGTAAAGGTATATTTACATGGAACTTATTGTTGTGTAATTTCAACTTTTTAGAAAAAAAAATTATCCCAAACGAAGCATGAGTGAGCTGAATAAATTAAAATTGGCCAATAAACCAAAAGAATATTAACAAAAAAGAAGTGAAATATACCAGATCAATTCACAGAAAAATTATTTAGAGAAATACATTTCGCAGAATAAACTACGCGTTTTTTTAGAAAGTTTCTATTTATAAAGGCCATTAAAATTATATAAAATGTCATAAGTGAAATCAGATTGGATATTACAGTGGAGGATGGAAAATTAATTTTACATTAAACTATTATTTTGTTGGGTAAATTTATTTGTAGATTTATGAATGGTTCAAAAGCCCAACCGATTAACTCCATTTTTTTAATTTTAATATTAAAGCACTTGATTGGATCCTTACTGTATACATTCAAACTAAATTTCTCTAATAATAAGTATTAACACCACTAAATGACAAAATCAAAAGTAACTAAAGTTTCAATTTACAAGGAAAACAAAAAAAAAAACATTTTTGTATTTTCCCATTATGGAGTTACACGTTTTGGCAAATGAAGCATCTATATGAGGCGTTGAGACCCAAAGTGGTCCAACCGTAATATGTATTTAACTTTCAAGAATATTTGTTTCAAAATTTAGAAAAATTTAAGTTTGAGCTTGTGACCGCAGTTTTCGACCAGCAGGAAATAGAAGAGTAGCGCTTCCATAAAAAGTTTGCTTTTCCGTTTTGACAAGTTTACGTCATAATAAAGTGAATCTTCATTATTGGAATATTTCAATTTCATTATCACCTAAAAGTTGAATTCAAAGAATCTTGAGCCATTCAACTTTCATTTTTTCCGAATTGATTTTACGGTTAGTTGTTTGTTATTCCAGCTGTTTAGATGAAGCAAAGTCTTCGGATTTCATTTGAACTACAGTAAAGGGGTTTTTATTTTTTGCCTCTTTAATCACAGGCAACCAATCGTCAGGTACATAAATATTCAGATGGAACTTTTTCTGCTTTTCTATTAACCCAAAATTTTCATCACAAGCTAAGTATGAATGACCCGAGACTAAAAACTTATGGTCAATCTTATTGTCAACCAGACTAGGTAGCGTAACTATGTAGTTACAAAAGCTGTCCATTTTTATATTCCGATTTTGTCCACCGCACTGATCCCTATACATTATAAGTGAACTACTTTGTACGTAGTTTTTTGTATAATGAATTAAGCAGGAAGCAATTTCCTTCGCATTCCGTGAAGCTATGCTTTCATTCCAGACATGCATGATGCCCTCATTGGATGATAGATTGTCAACACCATGGCAATAGGTTCATAATTGCCGTTTGTAATAACAAATCCCCGTCGAAAGTACTAGTTTATGTAGAGTTTTCATAAGGTCGAACGCAATGCCTATCACATCATTGTTAATGTCATTTCCTTTGTCGGTATCAATCTTCATTTCATTCCTCGCCGCTTCAGCCTTTTTATGATGCAACTCTTTTTCAAACCTAAGTTTTTGCCGTTCCTCAGAAGTTGCGTGCTGTAGTTTTATTTCGAATTTATCATATTTTCGGCAGCTATCAGCCACCAGCGGATGAAAATGCAAATTAAACTTTTCATTAAATATTTTTCGAAAAAATAAACATCGCCAAAAGAATATGATCTTCATTTCTATTCACCAATTCTGTTTTTCTATTCATCAATTCAAATCAGGGGATAGGAATCGTCTATTATCTGCCTTCTCTCTGGCATAATGAGATAAATATGTCGGGAATTTGTTGATAAAATCTTGTGCGGCTGCGAGTTTTTCACCTCGCAGGAGGAGGGTCACCCTTTTCTTTCCCTCTTAACGCTCTTGATAATTCGCTGTTCGAAATGCCTAGATACTTTAAGAAAAGCAATTATTTTCCCCGTTTTTGTTATGTACGATTGTCAAAATTTGTTTGCTTTTTTTCGAATATTTCGTTTCGATTTTTCGTGATTCCTTATTTTTTTACGGGAGTTCGATGTACTGGTTGGCATTTGTTTGGATTAATATTTCTCAGAGCTTGATGTTTTACTTGACTCTGAAGGAGCATATGATGAAACCAATGGCGACAATGGTTCTACCGTTGAACATGTTTAAACTATAAATACAAAATTAAATCAATAATAATTGCAAACAGAATCCTGTATTATATTGTAATAAAAACACCTACCCTCTGAATCAGACATTTTATTTTTCGATTGAGGTAAACTGTTTCACTTTGATGTTGACTAATTACTAATGTCGATTTTCATTGATTTTTCTCACTCGCAAAATGTTACCCTCATTTTTTACTCCCATTTTCTTTCAATGGAAGAAAAATGTACTACTCTGCTACTCTTTAATTTTTACTTTATTATTTATATTTGATTTTTATAATTTCACTAATCAAATTACCAACGCGCCGTATACTTTGACAAATGACAGAAAAAAAATGGCAATAGTTTCATAACAACAACAAAATCGTATACTCCACCAAAAAACCTAGAGTATAGAAAATTACCACGGAAGTAACAAAATATTGCCCTCGGGGTAATATTTTTTTTCAATGAAACATTTTGACCTCGTATTACGACTCTATACCATCTTTCACTTTTGAGCTGATAAGTATGGAATTCCATCTTATATATTGTACTATCTTATATATTATACTGTTATTGGACTCAGTTTCTTTTATATCGCTAAATAGTTTTTTAATTTTACGGTAGTCATTTTCAGACTGCGTTGTTATTTTGATATCGTTATTGGATATTGCTTTAAACTGAGCAGGTTTCTCTGTCACTGCCAATACTTGAGCTTTGAGTATATTAAAATCTCTAACGTTGCTGACATTGAGTCTCCTCTTTTTATTAATATTTAGTTTATTTTGTCTAGGTTGTGTTTCTTTCTCAAGTTCCTCTTCATCCGAGAAGTAGTAATTGGTTAGACTTTGTAGCCTCTTACTTCTACCATTAGTAGACGTAGAAGGTTTATTTTGCCTCTCTTATAGTGTTTCGATTTTGTTTTGTAAGTTTACCAAAATATCTTGGTATTTATTACATTGTAACTCATATTGCTGGCATTTTGTCCTTAGTTCATTATTCTGGCGCTCAAGCGAGGCTAATTTTGATGTCATTTCATTGCCGTCTTGAGGCATACGGTATCTTTTCGTTAATATTGAAGAATGCATGAGTTCTAATGGAAATAGGGTGCTTATACTTCTATCTGTTCTAGTAGCTAAGATTAGAAGTACTATAGCATTGTAGTCGCTGGATATCGAAGACTGGAAGCCCGCTCGCTCACTTTCCGAAGTCGCTGGTACTGGGCATCCTAATCCCTGCACCATTGCATTATTCTTCTTCTGATCTGCCATGGTTGGTTTATTGTTCGGGGTTCCTCCCCTAGCCAGTTTTGATCTGCGGATGGTATTTTATTTCCCACCTACTTTCCGGCAAGCCGGTTAAAGAGAATTCCTCTATCCGCCACCTGGGCACGCGCCACGATGGAAGTTTGGCATCTCCACACGGGAATCATAGAACTGTGTTGATTTCTAACAAAAACAAAACAATGACATTATCTACATCCTCTACATTGTCGACATCACTTTTTTATAGTCTACACACATACTCTACATATGTAAAATATTAATTATCTACATGGCATAGACAATACGGTACAACAATGATAACCACTTTGAATATCCAATTAAGAGAATATTCCAGCGCTCGATAATGCGCCTAATGTGTCATCAATTCATGGTAATGGGTGCCAACACTACCGGTGAGGTCCACGGAATGCTCGATGACTCGATAACTCCTGCTGCTCGCATGTCCTTAATCATTCGATCTACATAGTAGTTTCCTAAGTAAAGCTATGATATTTGAAATATTGATGACGATCGAAATCAAATTTTTATTGAAGTTTTTGATATAACATCCTACGGAAATCGATTGTTAGTTAATAGGGTTTTACAAATCGAGCTTCCATTGCCTATAGCAACATTTATGTTTAAGCTGTTACTATATTCTATAAACTTATAAGCTGTCTGATAAAACTTAATTACTTAAATAAATTGAAAAGGAACAAATTACCACTCAAAAATACTTCCATAATTTTTAACGGGTAAATCCTAGTAAGTAATAACTTGAAATGGCCTAACAGCTATGTAGCTAATCAGTCGAACGTGATCTCCGCTAATACAAGATGTACATTGCAAATCAAAAATATCCATAAATAGCATCATTCTAAATTTTTATATTTCCCAGTAACATTTCACGTCGACATTTAAAGCCAAAAAAGGTTGACAAAAATAAAACACTTCCCCATTATATTTTACCATTAAACGCTGAAATTAAAATAAAATCAATTTATTTATTTTTATTACGATACATATTTATTATTTATTTTGTATAAAATATTTTTTTTTTTTTTTTGTAATCAGCATAAAAATAAAAATTAATTTGAACCTTTTTTTCATGTATACTTGCTCGTTCACTGTGTTACGTTCTACGTCAAATAAAAATATGATAATTTTTGAATCCAAAAATCATAAAAATATTCGCATTAAACATTATTTTTTAGATAAATTGGAATCCATCAAGAATATTTAAGGTATAAAATGGGTAATACGTATAGGGGCAGTTTACTGATTTCGTTCGAAATATGGTTAATTTTTTATTACTTTTTAAAAGATTTTTGAAATTAAAATCGTTTCTCGTAAATAAAAACAGTATCGTGTTAAATGTTTAAAATGTACCATGTTAAAGAATGAATAAAGTAGGACAAAAACTGCTTCTATATTGACTAACATAAACTAAACTCGAATTGCATATATTGATATTCTTAAGATGAATAATTTGCTCAGATTTTCGTCTAACATAATTTTTTTGTATGCAACCACAGGAATCTGTCATGCCTGGACTGGGCGGTGGGGCATCGGGACCAAAAGGTGAACAAGGCGATAAAGGTGATGTTGGAATGAATGGTGAAAGAGGTTTGCAAGGATCAAAAGGTGAACGTGGAGATCCTGGTCTACCGGGTATCAAGGGTGAACGGGTAATATAATTTATTAAATTGATTTGTAAATATGAAGTTCTGAAAACCTTTTTTTTTCTAGGGACATACCGGTTCCCATGGACCGCCTGGATCGAAAGGTGAACCGGGTTCTCCGGGAGTGCCCGGTTTAGCTGGTCAAACTGGCGCAACAGGCATGAAAGGTGATAAGGGTGGTAAAGGAGATTTAGGACCTGAAGGTCCTGCAGGTCCACCCGGCGCTGTAGTGTATTCCGATGCGAAAAATGTTTCTGAGTGTACGTGTCAGCCCGGGCCAACAGGTCCACCAGGTTTAAGAGGGCCGGCCGGGTTTGACGGCTCGCCAGGAGCTCCTGGTGATTCAGGGCCTATGGGTTTTGTTGGTCCTACTGGTTCACCAGGTGAAAAGGGTGAGAAAGGTGAGAAAGGGCCACGTGGATTAACTGGATCAAAAGGTGAACGTGGACTAGAAGGTCCACCAGGTCCAGCGTTTTATGGCGACGCGACTTTGGCAAACGCCACTAAAGCGGAGAAAGGGGAACGAGGTCCGCGAGGTCGAAGGGGGAAAACTGGTCCACCCGGGCCAATGGGGCCACCGGGTAAACCGGGCGGACAAGGTGAAATTGGATTTCCGGGATATCCTGTAAGTATCAATCAAAATATCTGAATATAATCATTATTTATACATTATATACATTGTCTGTATATATTCCATTCTTCTATTTCAAATTTATATATTTTTTAATTTTCATGCATTCTCATTTTAATCTAACAGAATTTAAAGGTAGATTGTTGTTTGATAACATTTTTGCAAATATATTAGCAATACTCAACTTTTAAAGTAATTTTTTCATTTCTACTTTATTATTAACAGGGTCGACAAGGTACTCCCGGTCCTAAAGGTGATTTAGGCTCTAAAGGTCAGAAAGGTGAATCGAATGGAATTATTGGGGTAAGTTCTGCTGTGTTGTAAATACTATAGAATATTGTTTGTGATCTAATTCTGTTCTCTAAAGCAAAGCGAAAAGATAAGAGGACAGAAAAGTTGAAAAATATAATGGTAGAAAGTTTAACCTGTAGTAAGCTGGTAAAATAGAAAGGTTATTATATAGATATAGATTTTTTTAAAATAGAATAGATTTATGTTATAACGAAATGATTAAATAGTTTCGTAGTGTTAGAGCATAATGTGAAAGGAGGCATTAAAACAAGTGTTTATTGGATCCTGAAATTATTGTTGGTGTGATTTTTTCCAGATATTCTAGAGAGTTTATCTTTGTTTGAACACTTCATTGGTAAAAGTTGTCATCGGAATAAGAAATTTCTGGTTGAAATTTTAGTCAGAAAATGGCGCAAAACAATTTTAAAAACAGACAATATTTTGTAAATATATAATAAATTACTTTATTTTAACTAAACCGAAGAAATTTTAAAAATCAAAAATTAATTCAAATTACATTTAACATTTCATAAGTTCGTGAATGAACTAGGTAGAGAGCTAAGTAGAACTGGACGATTAGATCAGATTATGTTATAATTGCTGCTTAAATACACTGCGACTGGTAGCACTCTGTTATCATACCACAGGATACCGGCACTTCTTTTTTTCGAGATTCGACAGGTTGTACATTAACCAAACAGCAAAACTTTTGTATAACTCGTATATAACCTACCAGGGTGTTAAACCTCTTTTTATTTATCAAGGCTACCGTCTCTTTCAGAAACGACAATTTATGCGCTGTAATAGGCCTCTATACTTGTTGTCAAATCGGAATATTGAATGTTTGTATCGAGCTAACAAATTTGTCAGCTCTGTAATTGCCCCACATATCAAAGTGTCCGCGAGGGCTACCCGCAAGCTAGTGATAACTCATAGCCACTCTAGACACCAGAGTGCGCGACTGTTCACTTAAATCGTAATTGAAATATCAATCGAGAATATTTTATTATGCCTTAACAAAACCAAAAACTTCTCAATCGCTACCACTATAGTTGTCGCCATTCTCCTATTTCATGGCCCACAGGAAGCTGTCAGTTAAAAATTGAACGGCTTCGGTTTTCGGTGCAGCAACTGCTTTTCGAGTTCTCTCGAGTCTCATCTTCAGTGCCCCGCTAATATAGGGTACACAATTTTCTTCATCAGCTTCACATATGTGTGAATTTATAAAGCGATGGCCACCATAAACTGTTTTTGTTCGTTAGAACTAATCTTACTACTGTATATGTGGAGAGTCATTGAATCGTAATTCACATTTGCTTGTCCATTTTTGTAATGACAATTATATACTTTCAAATGCAGTAAGCATGTTAGAACTGATCATAATTACGACAGGCCTCACTCTTATTTAAATATTTAGGTCTAACAACCTTTCCAGGGTTTACAGAAGGAAGGACTAGAAAATTATAGATCTTGATACTTAAGGCATTCAAAGCACCGTGTGTTGCTATATTTTGTACTTTTTCTTTATGTCGCGTGGATGTGAGGGCCAAATGTCAATTTACATATCTTTATTCGTTTGTTTTATGTACCACTTTTAATTGATATTGTTTTGCAGTAAGTTGAAACGGCGGTCAACAAGCTTAACGATGATAATGATGTGTTGAAAGCGTGTTCTATGCGATGACAGCTGAGGAAAGGCTATCCAAAAACGTACCAATACAGAAATCAAGTAATTTGGGTTAGAGTTATGTGTAGTGCGATTGTGGCTGACTTGTTTTTTAATGATAAGCATGGTGATATATTCCAATGTGAACATTGATTTACCATCCAAAGAGAACATGCAGTAGTCGGGAGTAATTTTTATCGGAGTGACTCTTTCAAGGAACTCTTTGGTATTTTAACGTTATAGTCTCATGATGACGAGGGAAATATATGTCGCGGATCGAATCATATAAACGTCAGACCACATCAAGGGCGTCGATTTTCACTTTCTTCAATTATATTTTTAACTAGATTTAACCAGAACCTGTTCATACGTTAGTTTTAACTTAGTCTTTCGTGATTTTGACAGTCCGGAGGAAACACTCGTTACCGTTCGTAAATGCAAAAGCAAATTCGTGACTTTCTTTTTTTGTTAATCAGTCAATAGTTGTTCGTCAGTCATCTATCATCATGATTGTTAATGCCAAATGTTTTCAAAGAATCGATTTCCTTCGTCCACTAATTGTATAGTTTACCTGATTTGCGTAAGTTTTAGTCTAGGCCTCCAATCTGTACCTTTGACGGCTTTATCCGATCAATAGGCCTTAAGAATTGTTGTTCCAAAGCCGAAAATTATAACTTCGCTCGTATTTTGAAGCGAAACTAGGGAATTCTTTTTGTTGACTATAGTGGAAAATCTAGGGTGCTTCTTGTTAGACCATCTTTCACTGGATTATTAGCCTTCTTGTTAATCTCTGAAGGCTTCTCGCCTTGGCATAACTCTCCATCTTTGTTGTTTTCCTTTCCAAAGGGATCCAATGATCTATTGTTCTTACATGTACTCAGTTTAATTCTGTTCAGACAAAAAAAATTAAAACCTCAACTATTATCCAACTCGTGTTGGAAGTACAAATATTTACTATCTGAGCTTTCAAAGTAAATTTGAACCTACACTTAAGTTCAATCCATACAATTTTGATGTTACCACTTTGTGTTTGCAGTGTATTTTATATTAGATAATAAACAGAGGACAACCCCCACTTTTGTGCAGGTGCACACATTTTTTCAATTAGTTGCTATTTTTGTTTCAAATACTTTGTTGGGTTGAGTTAGAAGTTGCCGAAGATAGAACTGCTGCCTCAAATCAGCAATTTTCGAAAATGATGCCCGCTTCTTTAAACCTTCGTCAATTAGTGTTAAATTAAAGCACGTTTCGGTATGACATTACTAAATTGACTAGGCCGTCGAATGCTCCAACCACAATTTGGGATTTTTCCTTTCTCGACTCTATGGTCTATATCATGAATTTTTCCTACTACTGGAGTAGCTGTCCTTCTAGAGCTTAACCTGTTCAGGATTCTAATACCAGATCTTTATATCAAAACGACATGGAGGAACATTTCGTAATCCCGGCTGTAATTTGTGTTTATGCTACACTGCGACAACTCCAGTTGAGAAGTGGCACAGTTTATGTTTCGAAAATAAAATAAATTTGAAAAGATGACAACTACAATTTATATCCCACCAATTTGAAAGGTTTAATTGAATCTGTCTGTTTTGTGTTTATTTACCAAATAATTTATAATTACGATTGAAATATTAAATACCAAAACTAACATTAAAAATTATTTGTTTTAAGATTTTTTTCGGCTTTATTTCGGAAAAAATTTGTATGGCTTTTGTTTCCTAAAATGTCTTTCCTATGGTTTATTTTGGTACACATGGGAATAAATTTTTCCCAAATTCTTGATAAAGTTGAGTATTGAAAACCATAACACTGTAAGCGGTTTAAATTGTCAAACTTAAAATAATTGTATGTAATTATAATTTGTTTATGCCTAATTAAAAAATTAAATGAATTAAATTAAAATAATATTGTATGTGTTGAAAAAGAATATCTTTCCGTTCCAAGAAAAAATTCCTATATTCTGGTGTGTCTTATAGAAATTTTTTCTTTCTATAGGAAAAAAATACAAAACTGCTATAAAAAATTAAATTTTTTTCCCATTTCCTATTCCTATAGGAAAACCAGAATCGACCCACAGGTGTCACTTTACATGTTTTCGACTCCCGTACACAATCTTACGTTTTTATTATCGTTATATTTTCTCGTGAGAAGCCGATGGTTAGAAATCCTATTTGTTATTACAATTCTACATTTTGTTTTCCATTTTTTTTTCGACGCAAAGTAGGTGCTTAGTGTAAGCCAATTCAATAGCATAATTCATATATTGATGCTGTAAAATAATATAACTCAAATTGGAATCAGCCACTATTCTGGGTAATAATTGAGTTATCAAATGGCATAACAAAGACTATATAGTAGCTGCGATTCAAAAGTTTATTTTTTTACAAGTTAAATTTTACAAATTGTACAAATTGTACAAATTTTACAAATTGCACAAATTTTACAAATTGCACAAATTTTACAAATTTTACAAATTGTACAAATTGTATAAATTTAACAAATTGCTCAAATTGTACAAATTTTACAAATTCTACAAATTTTTCAAATTTTACAAGTTTACAAGTTTGCACGTTTATAAGTTTGCAAATTTACAAGTTTACAAGTAAAGAAATTTAATAGTTTACAATTTAGTTTACTAGTTTCCAAACATTTACACGATTTCAAGTTGACACGTTTTCTTGTAAACTTGAAACACAGGTGTTGGTTGACAGGTCTTGTTTACAGGTGTACAATTATAAATTTTACATGCCAATAATTTTACAAGCTTATTAGTAGTTGACATATTTACAAGAAAATCTATGAAAAATACCTAACCTATTACAATCATTCATTAAAAATTTTGTTTATCGAAAATATCTAAAATATCGAAAATAACGAAAATTAAGGGTTTTTTATTTGGGCGGGTTGATGTTGAAATGGAATAAAGCAAATTGTGTGTGAGGTATTAACAAAATTGTATTGTTTTATGTGAAAGGGCTTCGTATGCCATTAATTGTAAAATATAACATCGTTCAAATCCCCGTTGCTGATTTTCACAGTGGCACGGATCTGAGTGGTTCAATTTTCAATGACTCCACCGCAAGGGTCTGGCTGAATTTGAGTGATGCTGTATTCTAAGTTGGCTTTAAGAGTAGCGGTCGATTACGGGTTATTAGCATAGATCTGAGACTTTAGGAAATCCCACAAGAAAAAGTCTAACGGGGTCAAATCGCACGATCTTTGTGGCCAATTCACGTCACCGCTGCGAGAGATAACCCTATCCTAGAATAGTTCATGCAGAATGCCCATCGTTGTGTCTGCTTTGTGGCACATAGCCCGGTTCTCATAGAAAAACATATCGTCTATCTTCAATCGGTTAGCATCGTTCTGCAGCGCTCACCGTTGATAAAGATGGCCCTCAATTTTCAAAAAAGTACGGACCAATGACGCCGCCGGCCCAAAATAAGCACCAAACAGTAACTTGTTGTTGAGGTATTGCCACCTGGTGAACCTCGTGTAGATTGGCGTTGTCTTGTATAAGGCAATTTAGCTTGTTAACATAGCCATTCATCCAAAAATGCGCGCTGCCGCTCAAGATGATTTTTGGACCAAAATTGGGGTCCTCTTCCAAATGTCATGGTAATTTGACAACAGTGACTGGAAAAAACGCCAGATTAGATAGCCGCCACCAAAACAATATGACCGCCACAGGCTACCAACATCGACCCGCCTAAATCGAAAAATCCTTTACATGTATTACAATTTTTAAAATATCTAAAATTTCTAAAATATCTAAAACGTTTAAAATATCTAAACGGTGATACAAAATATAAAATATATAAAATATTTATTATTAGATTTTTTCGGCTTTTCAGACAAATATTATTTTTAATGAATTTTTAAAATTTATAACATTTATAAAATTTATAAAATTCATTAAATTAATAATATTTATAAAATTTATAAATTTTTTCAAATTTATAAAATTTATAAAATTTATAAAATTTACAAAATTTTAAAACAATTTTTAAAATTTATAGTGAACAAAATTTATAAAATTTAAAAATATTATGAAATTTTTGAAATTTTGTAAATTTATAAAATTTTATAAAATTTATAAAATGTATAAAATTTATAACATTTAAAAAATTTATAAAATTTATAAATTTTTTGAAATTTATAAAATGTATAAAATTTATAAAATTTATAAAATTTACATAACTTACAAAATTTACAAAATTTACAAAATTTATAAAATTTTAAAATTTATAAAATTTTAAAATTTATAGTTATCAAAATTTATAAAATTTATAAAATAATTCAAAAAATTATAAAATTTTTGAAATTTCGTAAATTTTATAAAATTTAGCAAATTTATAAAATTAATAAAATTTATAAAATCTATAAAATTTATAAAATTCATAAAATTTATAAAATTTATAAAATTTATGAAATTTATAAAATTTATAAAATTTATAAAATTTATAAAATTTATAAAATTTATAAAATTTATAAAATTTATAAAATTTATAAAATTTATAAAATTTATAAAATTTATAAAATTTATAAAATTTATAAAATTTATAAAATTTATAAAATTTATAAAATTTATAAAATTTATAAAATTTATAAAATTTATAAAGTATATAAAGTATATACAATTTTCAATTATAAGAAACTAACTTTTAGCAATATCTTCAAAACTAATGAGTTTCAGGATCTTTTTTGACCACCACTACGTCATGTTTGACCACCAAACGTCCTCTTTCGACACCGGACTATTTTCCTTATTAGTTTAGTGTATACAAACAAGTCTCTGTATGAAAAGATAGTGCCCGGAGTTATGGTTAATATTTCTCGGTGTAAAACGACATATCCTAAGGTTGGGCCTTTATCAAGAACAGAACCTTAAAATATTAGCGGTTTTGTATCAGCATCAAATTTTTTTTTTCTTGTGAAAATGTTGAGTTTTAAGCCGAATAAGCGTCATTTGCAGGAACTTTTAGTTTAGTTCTTTGCTGAACTAAAGGATTGCTTATGGTGAAGATGCTTTAAGTGAGAGAAGTTGTCGAGAATGGATTAAAAAGTTTAAGAACGGTGAATTTGATGTCAAAGACAAAAAACATAGCGGAAGGCCGAAAGTGTGCGAAGACGCTTAATTGAAAGCTATATTGGGTAAAGTTTCAAGCCTAAAGTAAAAAAGACTTTTTCTTAGATTAGGAATGACTCAACAAGCAATTCCACATCGTTAAAGATCTTTGTTAATGATTCAAATGCAAGGACTGATGCCGAGAAATGTTGAAGGCTGATTTTTTTCTTGTGAAATGCTGCTTGCGAATCATAAACGAAAGTGGTTTTGCATCGCAGAATCAATGCGGTGATGGATAAAGGATCCACTACGATAATCTAAAAATAAGAAATCATGGAGACCACCTGGCCATGCTTCAACATCGACAACCACGCCGTCGGATCAGCTTGGTGTCATGTATTATGAGTTGCTAAATCCGAACAAACCCATTACTACGAGCCTACTACTACTCCTAAAAGCGTTACCCACTCACCGTCTGATAATTGCTCCGTCTGATAACCACTTGTTTCGATCATAACGCATGGCCTGCCTGAGCAGCACTTCACATCATATGGAGATGCCAAAAATTGGATTCATTCATGGATAGTCTCAACAGATGAAGTATTCTTCCTATGTGGTGTTCGTATGCTGTCAGAAATGGGAAAAAGTAGTGGCAGTGATAGACAATACTTTGAATAAAACATAATCCACCGTTCTTTCACATCAAATGCTCATCAAAAATACAAATAATTTTAATTATAAATTATAAGTTGATTACGTAGTGATATTGGTATACATCTATACGTTACAAATGTCAAATTAAACTTTAACAATTTGCATATTTTTGAATTCTTAATTTAAAATTAGCATCAACTTTATTTTACCAGAGGCAATAGTAAATACCCTTCTGGAGCCCACCACACTTTGAAGTTGGAGATGTAGATAACGATAATTAACATAACTAAAAAAAATGTCCGATTGTGTGCTCTACAGTTGAGTCTATACGGTATATACCTGAAATAATATAGCTTTTTGATTTTTTTGAACTTAGTTTAGCTACTTCAGCTTACCATGTATACTAGTAATTTTATAGGGTGCCTAATTACAGTCACATTCTTTACAAACCCACAATTTTCCAAAAATTAAAAGCTTTAATCCCATCACTAGATTTTTTTGTGAAGCTTTTAAATTGAAATAACAAAAAGGAGGTTACGTATATAAATTCATTGTAAATAAAGACATTTTAATTTTTTTTTGTGAATATATAGTAGGTACCATTTCATCACAACAACAAAAAAACAGCAACACTGGGGTGTTTATGGTACATTGAAAACAATGAAAATGGAATTTTGCTTTTTTGTTGGTTTTAATTAAAAATTTTGTGTTGTCGTTGTTGCTTCGAGAAACTTGAGTATTTTATGGTACGGGTGTAGTGCTGTTCTTATATAATAATACCAGTAATAATAATGAAAAAGATAATCAAACAGATTTTTCTTGTGTTCAAGACTCGTTGTGAGGAAGTTTAATGAATTTAGGTAATGTAGCACATACCCAAAAATATTTATTGGGTAGTTTACGGTATTTTTAATGATTCGCTTTATGTAAACAAACTGTTTAGGTAGCATATAAACATTTTTTGGATCGTATAGATTAAATATTTGGTTATTACATATTTTTTTAGTTAGTTCAAATTAATTAAACTTAATATGATATTGATATTAAATATTTTCTTGCAGGCAAAAGGTGAGAAAGGTGAATCCGGACGTGATGGTAAACCTGGAATACCAGGCATATCGGGCGCTGGTGAAGGTATAGCATATATTCCAGTGCCTGGACCACCAGGACCGCCAGGTCCACCGGGCCCATCCGGAAATTTAATTGGACAAAAAGGTGAGACAGGCTATGAATCACGAGGATCATATTATGGTGATCCGAATTTTTATGGGAAACAAGGTAACAAATTTCATTTTCATTGCTTTTCTCAATACTAATTCACAATATTTATCTCTAAATAAACCTTTTGATTTTTTTTTTCTTATTTTTAATTTTTGCTATTTCAAACAAAAATTATTAAATTTATACAAAACCAAAAATAAATTATATAAACTAAAACGCAGGATCTCAGGTTCGATCTAGTTTAGACGAATTAAAAGCATTAAGAGAGCTAAAACACCTAAAGGATTTACAAGAAAATACTTCCGGTAATTTTTTCCAACTTCTTCTATCACAAACCCAAATTCAATTAAAATTCTATCCCGTCCCGCATACTTTATGGTTTAAATTATTTTATTTTATTTTTTTATTATAATTCCCGCTAATTCTTAAATATTTATATTTTATCTTTTAGCGGTTTAAGTATTGTTTATTTTAAGTTGTTTTTTTTACCATACGCCCTTCATACGTACATAAATAAATGTATATACGGCAGTTAAAAAACATGTCAACGAGTAGGAAAATTGCTCTTTTCCTCCAAAACAATAGAAGGAAAGAAAACGTATTTCCTGTCACATTTTAGTATTTTTTGTTGCTTCTTATTTTTATTTACAGTAATTTTTTTTTCTATTAATGCATGCTATTCACATTCATTTACATATACTCGTACACCTCACTTGCTTACATGGTGTGTTTTGTTACACCTTTTATATGAGTGCGGTGCGGCTTTAAAACAGAAAATTCTTTGAATTTTATATAGAATTTCCGGTTAAGAAACTTATGTTTGAGGTAATATTACAAACAAAATATTACATCTTAGATAGTTGGTATAGAAACGTTAATTTTGTGGGATATTTATGCTCCTTTTTGATTGCGATCGATTATCTAACAACACAATTATGATCCTTTGTCGGACTGCAAGACTCATGGATCTAGTTATTGGGTCAGTTATTTTTCAATATTTACTCAAACTTTACTATTAAATATTCGATTCGACGTAAAACTTGTAATATTTCTTTATTCTGCTACGTTTTATAATAAATTTGATTCGAATTTATAGGACATTCAAATTTTGCAATTTCTGCTTTTAAAGAAGTGTCTTCTTTTAAAGAAATAAAATGTAAACGAATTTTACAGTTAATTACTTGCGCGATGATACTATACTCTGCTATTTAAAACTCAAACGATTTCATTTAATCGATAGAAACATTGACGATAAATGGGACGACAATAAAGTAGCGATTCTGATAAAACCTATAGATAACAATAATAGTAGTTTGATGAACCAATCAAACACATCAATGGAAATCAAATTATTGCAACCTATGATCACACATGCAATTTTGTAAATCGACTCGCATGCATTTTCGAATTACTTTATAAATTCTAGTTCACTCATTACGAACCTTAATCCTCCGAATCTGGTTGGAAATTAAAAATTTGCTAAAGTTTAAGGAATCAATAAAATGTTAATTTTCCTAGTTGGTTCCTTATCACTCCTGTTGTTTTGATACCAAACAGCCAATACTTTAGCTGATTTGATTTTGCCCACAGGTTTATTACGTGTGATTCTTTGCACTTAAATTTATTTTTGCATAGTACAACACTTGATGGAACCTTTCATGCTGAATTGCAGTATGGCTATGCTTCCTTAAAGAATCATCACTTTGTAGAGGCATGATGTGTGAAAGGTCTCTATGTAAACGTATCAAAAACCAACCATGTGATTTTTGATAACTGTCGAATTTGTCGTAGGTATTATAAAATTTGATTTTGTTAAACACTTGGGAATCATCTTGGGTTTTAATTTATCATATAATTCTATTGTCCAATGTATCCTCCAAAAATCTTTATTTTGGAAATATCCTAGACCTCTGATAAATTAATGAAGCCATTTGTCCAGCTTAATCGACTGCTTATATATAAATATGGTGTGGGATGCATGGACTACACGTTGGAAGCTTCTAATAATTATTACACAAAAAGTACAATTCCTTCATACCTAAAATTTGTATGATTAGTGAGTGACTATATCCGGGAATTTAGTTTCCGTAATCCTTTTTGGTGAACTATATATCTTTTGAGGTTTTTGGTTATCTTAACATTTCAAGAATAAATATTCTCCAAGCCGTGTTTCTGTTTTACAAATGTTTCGCTATCGAAACTCTGTGCTAGGTATACGCGATCATGTTATGTGGTAACCTTGAACCAGTTATCCCAATAATATTTAACTATATTGAGGTTGCAATAAACAATTCATGTCGAACAGCATTTCGTGTAAATACATAATTATTCTAACTAAAACATTTAAGGATCTTTGTGGCGTGTCTTATGGGTTTGGTTCCAAATGCCCTATGCAATGAGTGCTTAGCCCATTTGAGCCAAGTACTATTGTTTGTTCCTAGAAACCTGATATTTACATATGTGGGGCAAAATAGGTTGAACATCATCAAATTCCTTTAAAATTTTGCCGCATGTGCTTTGGGGCTGAAATATGAGGGTAACCGAAAAAAATACAAATAAGAATCATAAAAATTCGTTCAAAAAACAATTCAGTCTTAATTAAAATAACAAATTAATTAACCATTATCACAAAATATTATCACAATATGATATATTATATTTTTATTGGCTGTCGTGGTATGCTATAAAGCATTTTTGGTGCAAAGGAATATCGTAGGTTATACACACGGATGTTGCTCGGGTATGACACTGAGCATATTTTCTCGTGCTATTGATTTTAATAATTAAGTTGCGGCCTGTCTTCAAAACTAGATTCGTTTTAGTCTGCGTTGGCCGAGGGCCTGGTGCCAGTGGTGGAGATCCATATGTTGTACATTAAGCTCGGGCGGTCTGTCTACGATATACTATTTTTAGGGACTATTGTCGTCTGGAAAGGGACACACTGAGATATTCAAAAGTATAAGCTTTGTTGCGATATGACTCGTAGGGTTCATGCAATGAATTTCTGAAGTTCAACCAATTTATCGTGTATTATCGATTTAATTACCCTATTTTGGACTCGGCACTTGCTCAAATAGCAACAATATCTGTGAATGGCTGGTATATTGACTGCAATCGTCTAAAAACATCCCAACGGTTAACAATTTCTTGCTGTCATTTAGGCGAATATTAATATAGATAATTCATACTTGACAGTGGTGGAGTACACACAACGCAAATTAATCATGAAAAAATATTCTATTAAACAACGCGTTTTAATAGTGAAAACATTTTACACAAGTCAATCAACAATTACATTAACATTAACAAACGTGAAAGTTTTGAAAGGAATATGGTGCCTTCAAAGCCTACAATTTACCGGATTATCAAAAAATGTGAAGAAAGAGAGACTGTGGCAAATGAGCCAAAGTGTATGCAATAACGTATAGTCAGAACGCCTGAAAATATTGCTGCTGTTTGTGAAAGTGTACGAGAGAACCCATCGACATAAATCAGACACTGCGAGCAATAAAATGAACTTCTAAGATCAACACAAACCAATATTTCGAATGTTGTTTGACAATGACAATCCGATTTTTTTTATATTTATTATGAGTGACGAGTTGCATTTTCTAAGTGGGCATGTAGACAAACAAAACAGCCGATTCTGAACAGTAGGGAATCCACATATAATACACCAATTCCAATTAAATCCCATGAAAGTCACACATTGCATGTGGTGCAATTTGGGCTGGACCCCTCCATATTGGATCATATGTTCACGAAAATCTGAATGGTTCAGCTGTTGCACTCACTGACGAAGGTTAACTTTGTATGATAAGGAACTTTTTAGACCATAATAGCATGGCAATGGTTTAGTGAACATGTGGTTCCAACAGGACGATGCCACATGCCATACTGCTAGGAGAACCCATGGAATTGTTACAGGCAATGTTTCTACATCAGTTAATTTCAAAATCTGGTGATGTGGATTGGCCTCTTTTAGCATATTGACTATAAACGACTAAAAAGCAATACATTAATATTTTCAAATCAATAAGCCTTGTTTCGATATGACTCGGGCCATGTAAAGAATTTTTGAAATTCAATCGTTTGATCTGTTGGATCTTTTCATTTGTTGGATACGGCAATAAGTGAAATAGCAAAAACCTTGGAGATTATCTCACATAGTGACTATAAACTTCTGAAAGGGGACACATTAATATGTGCATCTATACCAGTAAGCAATGTTCACTTATTGAATTTTTGAAGTTTAATCAATTTAACGTGTATTTTATTTGAATTAACAGATTTTAGACAAGGCACTAAGACAAATTGCAAAAATTTCAGAGTTTGGCTCAGATAGTGACTATTAAGATATTCAAATTAGTAAACCATGTTTCGATGTGACCTGTAGCGCTCGTGTAATGGATTTTCGTAGTTTTACTAATTTTTCGTGTACATATTGGATTTGAATTAAAAAATTTTGGAGACGGCATTTATTTCAAATAGCGAAAATCTTTGAGATGACCGGTGTGAAGTTTTTGGACACTTTTAATTTTTTGAACACTTTTATAATTTGGACAGAAATTTACGCGAGTGTCCAAAAATAATTTTTTTTGACGTAATTTCGATTTTAGGGTTTAAGGTTTAACATTGTTAGGTTCAGAAGAAATGGTCAGTATAATTTTGGGATGCGTATGCCAGGAATGGAGATGTCAAAAATCAATGTTTTATGATCTAATTTATGGCTACAAAATATATTCTGATAATGATTAGTATTTGTGACATTCGCTACATTTTAGTACGAGTTTAAGTTGTACTCGGGCTATTATTTCAAAAAAATAAATGCTACAATTAAAAGTTTATTGAACCTATATATATTATATATCTATAATATATCAAATTATGCGTTTATTCTTAAAAAAAACAGTCTATCTTAGCTGATCTGGGACACGACCATTAAAAAAAGAAAAACCCACAATCAAAATTGCAGTGAGAACAAAAGCTAACAACGCTATTAATCTAGAAATTATATCTTTGAAAAAAAAATTTCGATCGACAGATATAGGAGTATGATTTAATATTAGGGAATCCAAGTCGGTGCTACCCGACTTCGTGTAGTTGGGCACATATTCACCCCCAGAGACACCCGAAACCATCGGGCATCGCCGCAAACAACCGAAACCGACAACCCTCCTATGCATCTCAACGAAAATGGAAAAAACATAAACGTACATATACCATACGTTGGAGGGAATCCAATTACCCGAATTTCGGATACCCGACTTTCAGTTCCGTGTTTTTACCATTACCCCACCGGTTTCTACAAACATACGTTTCTATTTTTTCCATTTTCGTTGAGATGCATAGAAGGGTTGTCGGTTTCGGTTATTTGCACCATTTCCCGAAGTCTCTGGGTGGTAAGTAATTGCCCAACTACACGAAGTCGGGTAGAACCGACTTGGATTCCCTAATTTAATATATTCCGCCTACAAAATAAATTAATTTGAAGATGAAAAGATACACGTGACTACGAGAGCCCTACGGCTCATTTCGAAATGGCATTATATGATTTCAATTCCATAATGTATCCCCTTTCAAACTTTTATAGCCACTATGGGAGCCAATCTCTGAGATTTGTGTAATTTACCATAAGCTACAACGACATTTTTTCATATGAAAATCGCGGATAGCGTGAATGTTCAAAAATTATGTCTAAAAAAATTATTTTTGGGCACTCGCGTAAATTTCTGTCCAAATAATAAAAAATTCCAAAAAATTAAAAGTGTCCAAAAACTTCACACCGGTTTTGAGTTGTGCTCACATAATTACTATTATCGACTAAGGAAATTATTATTATTATTATTATTAATTAAGTATTGGATTTGAATTGAACATTTTTTTGAATCCTGCCCTAAGTCAGGTATCAAACATCTTAAGGATTAGGTTCACATAGTGACTATAATCTTCTAACCGGGAAAACATTGATATATTCAAATTATTAAGCTATGTTTCAATATGATCTGTAAGGACCGGTGTGAAGTTTTTAACGAAAAATTTAGCTACACAAATTAGCGAAAAGTGTAACTTGTAAAAAGTGTAGCAAATAGCACATCTTTACTAAAGAAGATCGTCAAAATGTATATTTCATGTCAATATCGGGATCAAATTTTATCATAAGATGCGTTTTTTGAAAACAGTCGAGTAGAGTTCGCGATTTTCAATTTTGTCCAATTTAAAATCAGAAATTTAATTTTTTTTTTTAAATTAAATAATTTAGATTTAATAGGAATCTAGGTATAACCAAAAAAACCCATCAAAAAAGTTGTATGGTTTTCTTGTAATATTGTTGTTCTGTATAGTTCTGTATAATACCAGAGTGGTTCATAACTATACAGAACAACGACATTACAAGAAAACCGTACAGTTTTTATGATGGATTTTTTTGGTTATACATAGATTATTATTAAATCTAAATTATTTAATTTAAAAAAAATTAAATTTTTAATTTTAAATTGAACAAATTTGTAAATAGCTATGGCGAACTATCTACTCGATTGTTTAAAAAAAACGCAGCTATAATAATTATAGTCTAAAAGTTGGGATGTATAAGAAGTTGGCCCGATATTTCCATCACGAAAAGGCTTTTTACATAAAGTCATCCCAAAAACTATTTATTTTATTGATCATCCCAAAAACTATTTTCTATACATTCTTCAGATGAAAATATGTTCAATACCAAATTTCCTAGTGGCGACCACAGAGATGACCCTTTTTCCCTTGGCATATGGAGTTAGGTGTGCCAATGTCCACAGAACTTATGTTCAGGAGCCCGTTCAAAAATCACGAGGATTTATGGTGAATACTGATCATTCAGTAAATCATTTTCTATTCATTCTTCAGTTGAAAATATGTTCAATTTATTTGTGGTAAACACAGAGATGATTCCCTCCTTTGGCATATAAAATTAAAACAATATACTGTACATTGTTGTTGAAAATATGTTTATATCCGAAGTTTCTTGTGGCGGTCTCAGAGATATCATTTTTACATGGCATATGAAGTGCCGTGTGCCAATCAGTAAATAACTTATATCTAAGCGCCCATTCAAAACCCTGATTTTTATGTTTTAATATTAGTTATCTCGTAAAACCGTTTTCGTTACACCGTTTTTTTTTAAAATAACGATAATTCAAGGTCACTAGATTCAAAGTCATTTAGTAGGGATCATTTTAGAATGGTTTTAAGTACATATGATTTAATATTTTCGTTGTACTATTACAAAACATCTAAGTGTTTTTATTTCCGTAAATGTTTGCATTTTCCAGACATTGTGAGGAAATTAACATCCAACTTTTATCATTAAAACAGTCCGAAATATTTAAATATTTCTTATGAACATTGATGTAAAAAGTAGGACGATTGCCTTTATAATATTTTGGGGTGGATAGCTTTATTTAGTACCTCAGCAGGACTTTGCGTAATCATTAATTTTTGGCACTTAAGCACCACCCAACCAAATATGGCGACAATAATCCCATTAATCGATCAGCAAAATCATTCAATATCGTAGTTGATCAATTTGTGTGGTTAACTGTTTTGATCAGGACGATTCATTCACACTTAGAAAATATATACCCACACTTATATCTCTGAGTTTTTTGGAATCGGCCATAGTGTAGCAGATGTTTTGACGAATATTTGAATTTTTATGTAATTTTCGTCATAAGACAGCCCAAGTTGTTAACTATTAGATGGCATATACCTTTACTTGGTAACATCTCTGAGATTTTTTTAACCGGCCATAGTGTTGATTTGTTAAGCGGCCATGTATTTCATTTCAAACATTTAGAGAATTATTTTTTTACTGGTAATAACCCCAACTTTTTGACTAGAATTATTATGATAAAATTTAATCCCGATGTTGATATGAAATATACATTTTGACGATCTTCTTTAGTAAAGATATGCTATTTACACTTTTAATTGCTACGCGTTTTAGGAGTTACACTTGTCGTTAATTTGTGTAGCTACACTTTTCGTTCAAAACTTCACACCGGTCCCGTAATGTTGTAATTAATTTTTCAAATTTAGATAATTTTTTGTTCATTGAATTTCTATTAAAACATTTTGAACACGGTACTAAGGAAAATAGAAAAATCTTAACATTACTATATTCAATTCAATAAGCCCTGTTTCAATATGATTCGTTTAATTTATCTTGTACATATTGAAATTGTAAAAATCTCTTTAAAAATTTGTTTTCGTTCTCATACGTGTTTAGGCACTATGTGAGCTACTTTCTGTGTCTTGTTTTGATTCACTTATTATATTACGGAATGTTATTAAAACCGAATCAACATTATGAACATTATAATTAAAAATAATTTTTCATATTCATATTTCATAATTTAATCATATGAACTTAAATTTATTCAAAAAGTGCGAAGATTTCTGTCCAAAGATTTTGTAAATATCCACCTACTTCACCCTAGCATTTTTTTCACTGCACAATGCACATCACCAGGCCAAGCTCACCATTAATAAAGACAATTTTAAGTCTTACTCGAATGATGCTTGCATAATTTTTCTTACTACGAAAAGTTTAAATCGAATTAATTTGACGGGGAACCGATGGGAAAATTGTGAATTTTGGAAAATTTTAACCAAACTATGTAAACGAAACCGCAATATGTACTCCCACATAACAACACGTAATTACAGTAGAAGCTTATTAAAGAACGAACAAAAAGTTTACCATGTTAATTATATATATTTGGAGGAGGGATCAAAAACAATAAATTGTAAAGCTTTTACTGGAAATAACATTTCAACACAAAATTAGGTATTTTAATTATACATATTAACAATCATCAGTTCTACGACTTAATCATTAATATTTTTTTCGTTTAGCACAGGATTGTTAAAAAACTATAAACGTCTAAAATAATTGCGGTACTGTTAATTACAAGCAACATTAGCATGAAAAATCTATGATTTATAATATCCATTAAAAACACTTAAACACTAGATATGTACGCCCATTAAGCTACCCGCCTTCAAATAAAAATCAGGGACTTCTAAGACGTGTTTACTGTAAATACATTATTATTATTGTTGTTTCATTATCCAACAGAAATATTGAAAATTACAATATCCGACATAAAAAGTACATCGTGATCATATAATTTATGCGACTAACAGTATGATGTCTTGAAATGAAAAGCGCAATGAAAACAACAAAGAAGCTTTTTAGATATTATATAGAAGAACGCTTTCTCAAATTTAAATAAATAATAATTTTTTATGTTGTTTGTAGATGTAAATAAAAAAATTTCTTACGTTGTTTTTAGTATTTTAAATTTTAATTAATTGTTGTTGTTTACGAAAATTATAATGTACCAAGAACGTTGTGTAAATCGCACCCCCCAAGAAACGTTTGGAAAAATATTAAGATGTACATATATTTAAGCTGCTTTTCTTAAAAAATAGGGTCGTTTATAAAATTTAATTGAAACTGTCGATTAAGACAAATCTATAACATTTATTTGACATTTAAAAACCAATTACTCCTTTCTACTTATAATCTACTTTCCCAATAATTATTTTCCCGGTAATAAATTAAAACCAAATATAAATATTTATAGTGTGGAATAAAATAGACAATTTCATCCTGCATGACATTTTTGTCACCATAGTTTACCAAAAGAATCTAATTTTCTCTAATAATACCCAACCAGTATAATTTCGGACAATAAAACAGGAAAAAATTATATTTTCCCAACAGTGTTATGTGATTTTATTCTGTATTTTTGATAAATTAAACCATGATGCGATGGTGGTTTCGATTCGTTAAACAAGAAAATTGATATTTTGCTCATTTCAGTTTTTTTTTTATTTGTAAGAGTATATTGTTGTTGATATTTTGTCTGTTGATAGTTTTGATTCGCCTAATTTACAAAGTACGCCACTTTAAATTATTGTTTTCTATTTGGAAAGCTCTTGAATATTTGTCTCTTTTTGGTGTCCACATGTGCTTTTCGAAAGGTAATTCATAATGGCCAGAAAAATTGAAAACTATAGTTGAAATCGGCAGTGCGGAATCTGCTGATCGGATATGTTTCTAAGAGTGTATTTTACGGATTGATTTACATAATTTCATTCGACATGTGTGTTATGAATTTCCTTAGGGAGAGTGTTTTCGAATTCAATGCATTATGTCATCATGGAGTCGGCCAATAGAGTTATTTGGCGAATATCGCCTTCTAATGCCATTTGCCATAGTTACTTGTTGTGCTAATCAGGTTAAAAATAGGGATCCGCATCCCTATTCTCGGGGTCATCTTTGTTTTTGCTATCAGTAAACGGAAAGCATTTTAGTAGAAGAAGCATCTCAGAATTAGTCAAGCTCTACGTAATAGTTACTAAGTTTACTTAGTTACTTATCCTAATTGATTCGTGCCTGCTAGCAGGTGCCTCTTGTTCATCCAACTGTTAGGGCGTGGTCAATATAAAAGTGCCATTTAAGAATATAAGGTAGCTTACATACCTTGTTACTATATAAGCATATTAGTTTTTAGTGAGTTGATGAAATGTCCAAATGGCTGGATAAATCGCTGCAGATAGTAACTTATCTTGGTTAACCGGTATCCTTGCAAGCACCGATGTGTATTTTCCCTCCATATGATGGTTTGGTAAATTTAATATTTGTTCTATATTTAGACGTTTGCATGACGTCGATGAAGCCGGTATCTGTAGATTTTGGTATTGAAACGCCGAATACTACTTTATTTTTTGTGATATCTGTATTCTTCTGTAAAGCGATGGTGGATTAAATAATACTTGCCTAATTTTTGTGTGGCAGGCCTCATAGGATGTAAGTTGTTTTCTAAATCACAAAATCGTTGGAGTGTCTGACGTCAAGAATGTCCTGCAAGTCAAATTGGTCTTCCTTCAAAGGGATTTTTACCATATGAGGCTTGATTTTTTGCAAAAGGATATTATTGCACTAATAGTCAACCCCACGGTCAACCACTGCAGCTTGAAATCCCGTTTAGTTGTCAGAAACGCTCCCCAGATTCCTCATATTTATTGCTAATTGCTGTGTTTTAATATTGGAGCACTATCCGGAGCCAAATGGCAATTTTCTATTGAAACTGCAGCTATTATTCACTGGTGTCGCTGTACTATAAAAATTAAAACTAAATTCATCAATAAAACAAACATTTATCACCTGAAATATATTAATTGACGTTTATTTTGACATGACGTTATAAACAAAAATTCATTTTGCTGCGTTTTAATTTTTTATTGTAAGATTTAGTTTCTAATGGTTTCAGGGGTTTACAAAATTAAAAGCCTTTTCAAATTTCCCATTGAAATGGATAGCGCTCCCGATAGCGGCTCCCGATAAATAAGTGAGCCGAGATATTTTTTTATCGATTTTTAATTAAAAAGTTGAATGAAAAATCTTAGTTTTGATTTAAATAAATTAATTAAATGCAATAATAGCGCGCTAAATATAAGTTTTCACATAGAAAATTGGCTGCTCCGGATACAGCTATCGGGCGCTAATAAAAAAACACAGCAAATATGAACGAATTATGTCGCAAGGTTTGCAGGAATGTAAAGGGTTATCCAATTCAAGCTTGATAAAGTAAACTTAAAAAAAACACACAAAATATTCGGAATGTATTGTAATTTTTATTTCATTTTACAGATTGATCCTTGCCATTTTTAGTTAAACAAGATATCATTCAAATGTCCTCCACGGGACTTCTTACAGAATTCTTTTGAGGTAATTTTCAATGACTTTTCGGCACATTTAGGGCGGTATCTCGGCCATTACCTTACGAATATTAGTTTTCAATTCGTCAAGAGTTTGAGGATTGTTTGCGTAAACACGATCTTTCGCGTAGCCCCACAAAAAGAAATCCAAAGGCGTTAAATCACAGGATCTTGGAGGCCAATTGACATCAGCCAATCGCGAAATAAAACGTCCAGGAAATTTCTCTTGCAAAAGATCTCGATTTGCTCGTGTTACGTGACTGGTTGCTCCATCCTGCTGGAACCACATATCGTGAAGATCATAATCTTCGATTTTCGTAAAAAAATAATCGGTTAACATGCGGCCATAGCGCTCAGAATTGACGGTAACGGTTCGTCCATGGTTGTTCTCAAAAAAATACGGCCCAATCACACCACCAGACCACAATGCGCACCAAACAGTGACTTTTTCCGGGTGTAATGGCTTCTCTACAATCAATTGTGGATTTTCTGAGCGCCAAATTCTACAGTTTTGCTTATTAACGTATCCACCAAGCGAAAAATGAGCTTCATCACTGAAGAAAATTTTGTTCGAAAAATCAGCATCAGCAGATTTAATAATTTTAACGCGTTGGTCGATTGTTAAATGCTCCATATTCTTAAATAGCAGAATGTCAACTAAACAAATGACAGCGTATTTGACGTTTATCTTTGACAGATGTCGGTATACAGATTTCTACTTTATCAACCTCGAATTGGATAACCCTGTATATTATGTCGCAGAAAATGTCTTTTGCTTAAGAAAAAATATTACTGGATATTTTTTCGAGAAATGCTTCTTTCAAATGCAGTATCTAGATTATTTGTATTTTTTGTCGGGATTTTAGTAAAATCTTGAACATTTTGCAATAATTATTCAGAAAAAACGCAGAGTAGAGGGTGCTATCTTAAGTGATTTTACGCTAGTAAAGGTTTATCCAATAAGAGACTCTTAATTTTCGATACGGATTACGGCAACATTGAATATTGTTTTTGATAGCTGTTATTTTAATTCCGGTTCTAATGTTAGATTGCAACAATGTTTTGAAATTATCAAAATATATCAAAATCAGTGTTCGGTTCGCCAAACTTATCGAGCACTTTGTGTTATTTATGCTGTATATGATGTGCATGATGTAAGAATACGAATAAGACAAAGAAATGCACGAAGTGAAGAAAAAATTGCTCCCGTACAAGAGTGTACGAGAGGATCGAAATTTATCAACTCCACGTGACTTTCACAACAACTAGGAATGATATATAGCACAACATGGCTTATTTTACGTAATGACCTCGGTTTAATGTCCATTGGGCCATCATAAACGTCGTTTGTTTGATGATTTTGCCTTAGACAAATTAGAGAATGGTGAAATTTTTAAAATAAAATTACGGCTATGGCACCAAACAAAATTGCAGGATATACAGCGAAAACGATCCAGAAGTCATTCATCAAAGATCATTGCATCCAGAAAAATTAACTGTATTGTGTGGTTTAATGCTGGTGGTGTCATCGGTTCGTATTTTTTTTGCAAGTACAGCTTATCACCGTTAGTATGGAGCACGTTACAGATCGATGATTAGTGATTATTTGTTGGAAAACTTCCAAAAGAACAATATAAATGAAATTTGGTTTCAGCAAGATCGTGCTACGAGACTACGAGACCATATTGCAAGCCAATATTCTAATAGCTCATATTACAAACTTAACACCTCGCAAACTCTTCATCAGTCTGTACGTCTAAACAGAGTAAACGCATCAACAGATGCACATATACATGCAAAACGGAAGAAGCACGACGAGCATTCCAAACGAAAGCAAAAGCAAAACGACGAATATCAAACCAAATAAGAACGAGAAAATTAATTTATAAATTATTCAGTTCGTCTCACATTATCGCCGCAACAGCAAGGGCATAATTCTTGTGCTTACCGCACACCACGATGCCATCACCCCAACCGCCATTACATAAGGCGGAAAAATAACAAAAAAAACATTTGCGACATCACTCCATTGGATTATTTCTTATCGCGATATTTAAGTCACTTGTTTAAGCTAATAAACCGACATCAATTGAAGATTTATGTGAAAAAGTGGTCCAAAATTAGGTTGAAAATGCGTTATGTTAGACGCGTCGTGGTGCACATTTAAAAGAATTTATTCTCCATCATTAATGTCATGAATTAGGCTTTCAAATACAAAGAAATATTCTCTGATATTACATTTACTTTTTGTTTTATTTCATTTTCATATTTTTAACTTCAGGAAAAATAATGCTTCGAAAATTGAATCGTCGCCAAACAATAGTGAAGTAAAAGTGAGATAAGTAAATTATAAGTCGAAGAATTATTTTTCGAAGTATTTATTTTCAAAAAAAAGTTCGTGAATCAGAAATTCAATGACTGACTATCGTCTTATCGTCTAAAAGGTTTTACAACGCATGCCAAGTTTTGACTTTAGTAAGAATTTCTCAGTCACTATATAGATTGAACATTCTGCGTTTAATAGTAAGAAGTATTGGTGAATGGAATACTTCTGGGTCAGAAAATTTTAAAAGTCAACTTCAACAAGTATTTTACACTGCTTGCTTCGTCTAATTCTAATTTTCAACCAAAAAAATAAAAAATTCATTTTATTTCAAAACTTAACAAAAAATAAACGTTAATTTAGTAATAATTAACATAAATCTGTGGCAATTCAACATAATAACTTATTCAGCGTGTTTTTTCTAACTTAATAAAGTAATATAGCAATTCAGTGCAGTAAAGTGGATTTGTTTTATAAGCACAAATTGGTCCAAAATTAAACAAATTCGTCCAAAATTGGATTGGTTATAAATGATGCGAATAGGAACAGATAGAAACAAAATTTGGCAAATCACTTAACTTATATTAAGTGGTTATGTTGAATTGCCACAGAAATATATAAATTTAAAAAAAAATAAAAAATTGAAAGTTTCATAATTCAGAAGGGTT
Organism: Nephrotoma appendiculata; assembly: GCA_947310385.1. Lineage (NCBI taxonomy): Eukaryota > Metazoa > Arthropoda > Insecta > Diptera > Tipulidae > Nephrotoma > Nephrotoma appendiculata. Next base: position 132,424,219 of record OX371225.1, on the reverse strand, counting down.
CTTTTTTTTATGGCACCTGCTGTAGAAAAAACTCGTTCAGTAGCGGACGGTACGCGTTGGACTAATTTGATCGTTTTTTAAAGGAATCTAGTTTACGAAACTGTATTTTAGCTCGCTGTGTCTATCGTTCTCTTGATTTGCTGTTCAGTTTGATTGTTGCGTTTGATTGTTGCGTTTGATTGTTCCGTTATTCCGGTAATAGCATTCTGGAGTTCTTTCTGTAGTTCATTCGTTGCCGTTAGTGGTGTTTTATTTTCTTCTACCAAAATATCTGAATCTGAATCCCCCGATAAGCTCAAAATATTGGTGTTTTTGCCGATATTAACCGATGGTGGATGGATTGTTTCCATTATTTTTCTCGCTAAGAAAATAGTAGCAGATTTTGTGGAATATTAAAAATATTAATTTGAGCGTGGAATATTTGCTGTTTCAAGGTAAATAATAAGAGTGTGATTAATATTTCATCCGTTCGTTCATTCATTCGTTTCTTTAATTCAAAGAGCAACGTAATACTTATTTCTGATTCCATTTCAGAAAGCTTTTTGAAATTTATAGACCTCGCGAGAGTCGCATTATTTTTGCTGAGTTCCATAACAGCGGCTTCTTCGTCCAATTTAAGCCTATTTTTCCCCCCACATTGTTGTGAAACGTTTCGCTGCAAAATTCAGAGCGTTGCAGGAGATACCTTAAACATCCTGATAATAGTTCTAACTTTTTTAATAATTTCATTGTCTTCGTCAAAATCTAAATTAACATTAGAAAATCCATCGCATTTCGTTGCTTCTTTTTGTCAGGTTCACCTTCTTCGATATCTTCATCGACAAAACTAATATTATTATCATTGACAGCCGTTTCGCATTGATTTCTGTCGTGATGTTTCTTATAAAGAGTTTTTTTTCATAGTTTCTCTTTTTCTTTCGATAGTCCATATAATTTTTCATTCCACGATGGCTACCTTTTTTAAGCATTTTTGTTAAAAAAAATGCTATATGGTTTCGGTTTGCCGTCTGTCCGCCTCTGTCCACGATAACTTGAGAAAGGATGGGGATATCAACTTAATTTCATCACTTAAAGTTCAAGCAATCCATGTGATAGAGCCCTATTGATTTGGAAATTTCTGTGTTTAGGGTGTCCGGAGATATGTAGGGTTTTGTTAACCGCCCCTCCCCCTCCTTAAAATTGATAGAATTTTTTTATTTTCTACTCAATTATGGTTTCATAGAGCATGTAAATGTGGAATAAAAATATTGCTCGTATGGATCTGGGTTTGTGTGTGTGGCGTGGTTATGGGGGTGGTAGGAGTGGTGATATGGGAGGTGGAAGGGGCGAGTGGGATGAGGTATTTTGGGTTTCGTGCGGGAATCGGGATTTGATCGATGAGGGTTTGTGTGAGTGGTGTGTGTGCGTGGGAGTGGGTATAGAGGTGTAAAGGATAATAATATAGGTGGTGCGGTTTAGGGTGGTGTGAGTGAGATGGGTTCTAGGGGTTTGAATTTGATAGTGGGTGGGAGTGGTAATAAAGTTTAGTTCAGTTTTATGATTAGTGCATTTTATCCGATTAAGTCATCGTATGACCAGTCGCCTACTTTTTTTGTATGAATGAACCCATATCTTGTTAAGGAATACGTTAAGTAAGTGCATTATATTTGTTTTGTTTTCTATTACTGTTAATAAATTAAACGAACAGTTATGTTATTTACGTTTAAATATATGTTTTAAAGTGTCAATAGTGTCAATAATTGTGTCCTTTTCCAATACAATAATTGGCCCTTTGTCAGTAGTTGTATTTTAATTGGTGTTAATAATTGTCAAAATTACAAAATAAATACCCAGCCTAAAATGCCCAAAATCAAGGGAAACTATTCTGAAGAACTGCTTCAAAAGGCACGTGCAGCTATTAAAATTAAAGAAATGTCAAAAAGCTGCATACAAATATTTTAATATTCCACGGTTAACATTAATTTTTGACGAAGATCAGACCTGGTCCTCAAACAATTTTAACTAAATCTGAGGAAGATGTGATCGAGAAGTGGATAATCACATCACAAAAAAAGATTTCCTAAGAGGAAAGAAGATGTTTTACATTCCGTCAAAGAATTTTTACATCACGATAAGTGGGACCGTCAATTTGGTCCCGATAATATTCCAGGAAATGGACAACAATTCTTTTGATATTTTGGGGGGCCCAAAAAGAATTTTGAACGGGGACGAAACAAAAATTAAAAAAATTTTTGAGCGGCGGCGTCAAAATCCGGGAGAATTCCTGACCAAAAAAAAATTTGCGCCTTTGCTTGTCCAAGTGATAGATTCCAGTATTGATCTGGTAATAATTAAGCATGGATTTCGAGCATGTTTAATTTTTTCATTCAACTGTAATGCCTTTGATTTTTCCAGATGTTTAGGAAAAACATCCAGCCGTCTTCCAGTTCTTGAACCTGTTAAAAAGATGGATAAACGTGTAACTTACGAAACATTTTCACAATTGGTAGGTTCTGACAAACTAAAACAATTTGAAGATGCTAACAATGGTGTAGGCATTACAGATACTGCAAATTGGCCAGATGAATGCTGTATAAAGTTTTAATTGAATTTCAATCCAACGATTTTTTTCTAAAGATCAAGGATAAGAGTTCCCTCAACACAACAACTATTTCAGAAGGTGACATTTTATCATTCGACAATTTTACTCATTCGCACGTTGTTACTGATTTATATTCCATTGATGAATTTTTATTTATAAATGAAGATATTGTCATCGAAGAAACTGTCGCCGAAGAAACTGCCATCGCAAACGTTGAAATTACTGAAACGTTTAACCCCGAAGTACCGCCGCTAAAAGTTGTTCCAGCATTAGATGACTTTCTAGATTGGTCAATGACGCCAGAGAACAAGGCATCAAACCCGTTAAAACTAAAAAACCATTCGTCATAACTAATCCATTGTGGATTAAGGATGAACAATTGAAAAAGGACGAAAAATAAAATGAAATTATTAAGAAAGAAGAAAAGAACCTTAAAACACTGGAAAATAAAAACAAAAAAATTAAAGAGAAAGCTAAAGTGTTAAAACAAAAAATTTCTAGAAGTGGGCGAAAAAAACTATTACCCCCAACGTTAGTAGAAAGTATTAGTAAGATGACAAAAATCGTTAATAACTTAAAAATCCAACCGACTGCTAGAAGTGGGCTAAAATAAATATTTCCTCCAACTTTAGAGAAATGTACTAGTAATCCGACAAAAACTGGAAATGATCTAAAAATCGAACATTCAAATTTCTTGCCCCAAAATGAAATTGGGAATGCTCAAGACGAAGGTTAGTATATGATTCCAATAATTTCGGAATTCATTAAATGAAATTTTAATTCCAGTTCTCGATTCGATTGATAATCTTTGCGATGATAAGGAAAGTTCACCAAAACTAAACAATTCTCACATATAGAACCTTTTTCAAGATACTGAGAATTTTAAAAGCATTGGCGAGAATAGGATTGCGGTTGGTTCTATATGCATGCTATATGCAATAGCGAAATTTTGACAGCAGAAAATAAAAGATTCCGCTACTCGCCGCAAGTGGCAGCATTATCACTAAAGATAATTTTTTTGTTATATAATCACCAGCGGAAATTTTTCATTTATTATGTATCACCATTTTCACTACATAAAATATCTCAGCGGAATAAAATATTAAAAGTGATGCTTAAAATGAAAAATTGATTGTCTCCGAAGTAAAGGAACTCGGTATATGAAATCTTGAAATTTAACAATATTTCCAATAGTAACTAATACTTTCGGTTGCTTTTCTAATAGCTTAGGTTATACTGTGATTATATGGAAAATTTATGGACTAAAATTTTGACTAGAATTTTTTGATTTTCTGCGGCCAAATAAGTTATTTTCAGTTTTTGGTCAATATCTCAAAAGCTTCCACTAGATGACACACTCATTTTTACAAATGATTTTATGAAATTTAAAAATAATATAATATTTAATAAATTTATTTTTCTAATACTATGATGCGAATGTATAGAGATGTTTTGTGGAAAACTCTCGCATTGCTCAGAAATGTTTTTTTAAGTAAAATGATTACGGATCTTTTGATTTGCAGTGTATCTAATGGCAAATGACAAGACATCACGGAGACTACACCAAAAATCAATCATATATGTATAAGTTGTTTTTTAGGGCCTGACTTATCAAATGGTGGGGAATCATATCACAATGGGCTTGCAAAATATTATTGTTAAAGTAAAACAGTCATCAGATTTTTTATTTTTTTTTTGGGTTCAACTTATTGCCAATAGCAAGACATCGCGGAGATTGCAGCACAATGAAACCATAAAGTAATAACTCTTGCGGGTTTAACCTATGAAACGAAGCGTTTCGTTCCAATGAAGATTGGCGCAGTACGGTTTATCGAGCAAACTTCTCATTGGATTCTTATGATTTTTGAGTGAATCTCATTTATTCTCACAATAGCAAGACATCGTGGAGATTGCACCACAATGAAACCGTAAGGGAATAACTTTAACCATATTATGGGAGTAACTCCAATAGAATAGGTTTAACCTATAGGAATAGGTTAGATTTCAGTGGTTGACACTTAGGCCATTTTTGCCCATTGCGATACCGCGCATTCACGCCACATCCTTACCCATTCACCTATTCACCTATTCACACAACTACAGTATACCACCGGCACATTGCAAGCTCCATGTCAACCTGTAGTACACTGACATGGAAGGTGGGTCGGCGCTGAATTTTGCACTCCATCGAGGGTTTTAGTTGTGTTTATTAACATCACCGATTGTAATCGATGATGAAAATTCGATTTGCATCTAGCTTCTGATGGGATTCAAATCCAGTACCTCCGGTCCAAGTGCCGAAGCTTTAACCACTGCACCACTTGTCCGGTATCCTATAGAAATAATTTAGGGAACAACTCGAATTGGTTTAACCTATCAAACGAAGCCTGTTTCATTCGAATGTAGATTAGCTCAGTACGTTTTTTCGGGCAAACTTCTCATTTGCTCCTTATGATTTTTGAGTGAATCACATTTATTCTCACAATAACAAGACATTCATTTTCGCAACTGATGTTAATGGCTGGCCTGGATTAATCATGATCATCATCATCATGGTTTTCTGCCTGGACATATATCGTCCTCAAGACTAAAAATGCCATCACGAAATCATGCAAACCACATTTTTACTGTTGAATGACTCACATAATGTTCACTCAAAGTCGAATTAATTAATTCCATAGCTTAAGCAGCATTTATTTTCTCTAGAATGGAATGCAATTACGCACATATTGTTTATTGACATCCATCTATTAAAGTTAGTACACGGAACGTCATTTTGGATTGTAAATGACTGAAACTTATGTCATAAAAACAGTAATGATTAAGCTACATATATTTAAAATGGCGGGATGCGTTCAATTATATGTTCATGCAACCAAATTCAGAGCCGAGTTTTTTACTTTCACACCTAATATATTAGGAGTTAGGAAAGCAGTTATATTCCCGACCGAAACCCTTATAAGTTTTTCCATGCGGAAGTGCTATCCATGCATTCGATTCACTGGAGAACTGCATAAGGAACAGAAGATCACCGATCTACGTCAATTGCATAAAAAACGATATCACCTGAAAATAATATTTCCATTACCGTCGAGTAGCTAAACTCACAAAACACAGATTACTCAAAAATGAGTGCGATTAAATGAGATTCACCCAAAATTCATGAGGAGCCAATGAGAAGTTTGCTCGAAAAAACGTACTGAGCCAATCTTCATTGAAACGAAACATGCTTCGTTTGATAGGTGAAATCCCCAGGAGTTATTCCTTTATGGTTTCATTGTGGTGAAATCTCCCCAAGATGAACTCAAAAATAAAAAATATGATGACTGTTTTACCTTAAAAATAATATTTTGCAAGTCCATTGTGATATGGTTCCCCGCCATTTGATAAGTCAGGCCCTAAAAAATAACTTATACATATATGATTGATTTTTGGTGTAGTCTCTGTGATGTCTTGTCATTTGCCATTGGATACACTGAAAATCAAAAGGAGCCGTAATTGTTTTACTTAAAAAACATTTCTGAACAATGCGAGAGTTTTCCACAAAAACATCTCTATACATTCGCATCATAGTATTAGAAAAATAAATTTATTAAATATTATTATATTTTTAAATTTCATAAAATCATTTGTAAAAACTTCACATTCGTCTAGTGGAAGTTTTTAAGATATTGGCCAAAAACTTAAAATAACTTATTTGGCCGCAGAAAATCAAAAAATTCTAGTGAAAATTCTAGTCCATAAATTTTTCCCAAATTTTCCACATAGTCTCAGTATAACCTAAGCTGTTAGAAAAAGCAACCGAAAGTATTGGTCTCTAGTGGAAGAAATGCCAGAAAAACGGAATATTGTTAAATTTTAAGATCAATCAATTTTCCATTTTAAGGATCACTTTTAATATTTTATTCCGCTGAGATATTTTATTTAGTGAAAATGGTGATAGATAATGAATGAAAAATTTCTGCTGCGGTAATTACATAACAAAATTAATTATCTTTAGTGATAGTGCTGCCACTTTCGGCGAGTAGCGTAATCTCTTATTGTCCGCTGTCAAAATTTTGCTATATTATAGAGCATTCTGTATGCTATGAAAGTACATTATCTTTAAGAAAAAAATAGGAATACAATAGGGCAAGAGTGTACTAGGGAATTCCATATTACGTGCATAGAACAAATGAAACTTCCATATATTTCCAAATTTCTATGTGGCAGTTGTCAATGATTGTTGAAGCTCCAATGGTTAAACAATAATGTTAAGAGCACAATCTGTTCCTATTAAACGCGCATCCCCAATAAAATTCCTTATGACTTTTTCATTACAGAAAAGTATGAAAAAAATTTGAGAAAAAAAAACATACTTTTCTGTAACGAAATAGTCATAAGGAATTCTTGTTGCCCCGTCATGGGTTGATGCAATATTTCACTTTTTATATTAAAAGCGAATTCCACGAAATTACTTTCTACTAAAAATTGGATTTTTTCATCATTCCTTTTTCCTTCGATTTCTGATAAACCCAATACATGATAATCAAACGTTTTTGAGTCTACCCCATAAACTTGGGCCGTGAAGTTACCATTTAACCAAAGATCACTAGCACTTACGCTTATTAGTTTAGCATTTTCAATCATTATTAAGCTGGTATTGGGATGCTAATCTATGAAACAACAATATTGGTTTCGCCGCACCTCATATAAAATAACTAGGTAACAAAACTATCCATACTAAATTAATATTTTTATGTTTTTAACTTATTGCACATTTTTTTTATCTACTATCGTACGACTAAACTGTGTACACAAAATCACTTCATAAACAATCATTATAAAGCCAAAATAATTTTTACTTTACATCCAACTTGTATACACACACAAATTTAATGCTTAAATTTGCGCTAAAACCCATCAATTTTTATCAACTAATTTATAGGTTTACCATCTACACCTACAGGTTCAACAACAAATGATGATATCGGCGGTGATACTACAAATCCTAATATTAAAATAGGAAATGGCGTTGTAACATTCCATAATACAGATTCAATGATAAAGGTATGTTGTATCCACAAAATTTATTGTATTTACATACCCGAACTCGACATAATATCGTTTATATTTTCGAATCCATCTAATTTAACGTACGTTTACCGGTATATACCAAATTCCAAAACATACCATTATGTCAACCTTATCTTTAATACAAAAAAAGGACTTTAGTAAAAATAAGAATTATGTTTAACAGTATTTTGTATACGAAACCATTCTATTCAAAAAAAAAATTTCTTTGAATTTTTTAAGAGCTCGTCACGAAATTCAGTCGGAACAATAGCATATATAATTGATGAGGAAGCTTTATTAGTGCGAGTAAATAAAGGCTGGCAATATATTGCGGTAAGATAACAAAATTCACAATATAAAAATGACTAAATAAAATATTATTTATGTATTTCAAATATTTTTTATAGTTGGGTACACTACTGCCGATTGCAACGCCAGCACCACCAACAACAGCCGTGCCACCACCGCGGCCTGATCTAAAAGCATCGAATTTAATAAATAATAATCCATTACCTGTAGACTCGCCCCAAGTAAGTACATGTTAAAATATATTTTTCTGTCCGCAGTCATAAATTATGTTGTTTATACTCCAACCAATCCTAAACTATAACTATTAATTATATTAACATAATCATAAATCCTTAAATTCTTTTTAATGGTGCAGTTCACAATGTCACCTGAATATGAATCGGTAAGGCATATACCAAATATATACGTACATAGTTTTCACAAATATTGACATATGAAATGTATATACGCTCGTATCCATCAACTAATATTGTGTGTGTGTGTTTTTGTGTTCGATTTCATTTTGGATACTAATTTAATATTTTTATAATCTACGATTTACCCTCGATGCTTAGTACGCAGCTGACGTGAAATCAAATTTTCCATCAAAAATAACACAAGCGAAACAAAACCGAAAATTTTGGTGCTAAATTTTATTTTGCGGTTCGCAGTTTAGCTATAGTGAAATGGGATCGGCTCAAAATCCCGAATCACAAAATCCCGAATCATCAAAATCCCGATAAAAAAAAATCCCGACTCTCAAAATCCCGAATTTATCAATCCCGACTCTCAAAATCCCGATTTTAAAAATCCCGACTTTCAAAATCCCGATTTTTAAAATCCCGTCTTTCAAAATCCAGATTTTCAAAATCTCGACTATGCGGAAATTTTAAAAATTCCGACAAAAGTTGGGATTTTCAAAAAAAAATATTAAATCTGGATAGGAACCAAGCACAAAATTTATCTACATAAAAAATCTATAAAGAAAAATATTTTTGTTTGTGGAAAACTGTTTGCAACTAAAACTGCTACAAATTTTTTTTGGGGATGAAACCAAAAACAAAAAAGTCTATACAAAGAATTTTTTTTTATTGGGACGTTGATAGGTCTCAATAAAAAAAAATTTTCTCACATATAAATAAAAAAAATTTGGTAATTTGGAAATGAATTTAATAAAATTAATAATAATTAATTTTCGCAATATCCTTATATGGTGAGTATTTTTATAATGTAAAGCAGTTAGTCATATGTTTTAGCAGACTGTTAGAAATTATGTCGATTTTTTTATATATAAATTTTGTGCTTGGTTCCTATCCTGGTTTTTTTATCTTCATTTTTATTAAGAAGTCGGTCGTTTTTTGGCCGATTTTGTTTAAATTTGGGTTATTGGATATAATTTGCATTGTAATGTAAATTATTCGGGTTGGAATCGAAAGGCAACAATTTTACTAACGAAAAAAAATTATACCAAAATGCCATCCCGAAACAACAAAAATCTCAAAATCCATAATACTAAAAATATATTTATCAAAAAAAAAAAAAATTGCTCGTACACAAAATTAAAAAAAAATCGAATTAAAAATCCCAAAATTTACCGAAAATGAAACCAAATAAGTCGAAATCTGCGCGCGCAGATTCCGACTCATTTGGTTCTATTTTCGGAAGATTCGAAAAAATGAAATTATTGGATAATATTCTTAAGATATTTTTTTTTAAATATAAAATATTTATTATTTTATTTTTATTATTATTATGTAGACTTACGAGTATGTTTCATTTTCAAATTTTCATTTAATAGACTTAAGTAAATATAAAATTAAATGCAAATTTTGGATTTTTAATTCTTGATTAATTCTTTCGCCTTTTTTGAGAAACTGCCTACTAGTAAGTTTTTGATCTAGTCAAAAACTTCAATTTGGTAATAAAATATTCGGGAATACGATGGTATCCCGATTTTTTTTTAGAATTTTTAGAATACAATCAATAATTGTAAAATTTAATTTACAAAATTGGATTGGTGTAAATATGTCTTTTAATAAAATATATTTTTAGTCGTTCTGAAAAGAACGTTTGGATTATTTATGAATTACCGATTACTATTTTTAGTCGGTTGTGCCAAATAGGCCAGAACTTTGAACTGTATCGGGGTCTTTCTTGATATCTATGAACATACCTTATATAGTTTGTTTAGAACCATTTGGCAATTTGCTTGGCGACTGGATCAAATTCTTTGATAATCGCATCAAAATATTCTGAAACTTCAGGAGGTACGAAGGCTAAGCTTTTCAACATTAGAATTTGCATGTTAAAAGATTTATCGTTTCTATATTTAATCTGAAGGTGTTCAAATTTTACTTTTCTCCATAATATTTGCCCGAAATGGAAAAGGTATCCTTTATATTCAGCCAACGGAAAATATATTTTAGCTGCAGCTACGCTTGCCTTTTCAAAATCTGACACTGACAATCTTTGGATTTAACGAGTTGTTTCAATCACAAGCAATTTATAAATCTCATAGAACATCTCCGAGTAAGCTTCTGTTGATTTTGAGCCCATTATACAAAATAATAATGGTTATGATCTAGTCACCAATTTTACTATGGATTGAGAATAACTGTCTCATTATAGATGGTACAACCTCAAATCTACCGTTCATAAGCCAGATTTCCGCCTCTGATATCGACTTCAAAGGTGTTTTTGTTCCTAATAAAATATTTTTATTTCCTCCAAAATTATTCTCCGACAATACAAAGAGCTCTTCGTCAATAAACTTTAACGTTTCCGGAATGGAAATTTCATTTAAACTTTCCGGCTCTTTCAGTGTTGTGGCCCTCTTGAGGTCGCAACCCTGGTACTTCTGCCAACTTTTTTACTGTTTCATTTGCCTTAAAAACATCTTTTTCGGAAGCACCCGGAGCGTTATTATGATCTGATGGTTCCTTTTTAAGTTCATGTTTTTCTTTTTTTAGTGTTGTGGTGGCTTCTCCTTTGCACAATAGATTTTTCCGTTGATCGCAACACCATCGATAAATGTGATTCACTTCTATCTTTTCGAGAAGGTAAGCGTTCCTTTTGACCAATGAGATATTCATTTTGCTCCTTTTATTATTTGTTTTTATTTTTTTGCTTTATTTTATTTGTTATTTTTTTAAAAATTAAAATATTTCACACACAATTTTTACTAAACAACACTTATTCACTAATTCAATAAAAATTATTTTATCACAATTGGAACTCCATAGAGTCATAGACTGTATCGATAATACAGTTTATAAAATACTAATGTCAGAATACTAAAATCACTCCATATTTATTAAAAAAAATACTAAAATCTGCTAGTTACTTAACTCTGCTAGTTATCTGGTAGATTTATGTGAGTAATCATAATGTCACATGTCATTTTGGCTACACAAATGACTGGGTCGACCCCAACCCACAAATGACGCATTGGTGAGAGTAACATCAATGGTACTTATTTTTATTTTTTTATTGCTTTTCATAATTTTTCAACATATTTAATAATTTTTATGAATTAGTAAGTCGTAAAAAATATTTTAAAAGTTTTTAAATTTTAAGTTGTAAAAAATATTTAAATTTAAAATTGCTTGAAGTTATAGTGTGTTTTTAAGTGATTTGCTATGGTGTATAGCGACTACTTTTGTGGACATTTTCAATTCTTTGAATTAAAAATTAAAGATTCATTTAAAAAATGGAATGCATATGCTCTTCTAAGCCCTTCTTGAGATATCATTGGTATGGACAACCATTTAGAGGGCCGAACGATTTTTTTCATTTTCGAGATCAATGGCCTTGAAACCGTCGAGAAAAGTGGTTTTGGACCAGCGTCATTTTTCATCATTTTTATCAAGATTTCAATAACTTGGTGTTACAGAGCAAAGTTAAAAGTTCCAAAATTTACTATACAAATCAATAGAAGTGAGGAAGGATATTATAAACAATGGGTTGAATATGCCTACATTCAGAATACAAATGGCTGTGTAATAAAACTTCTTAATTATGCATAGAAACTTACATATATTTAATCGGAAGTGCAGAGAGTTGATTTGTGTACTAATATATCCTGGTCCTCGATTCCTTCCGAGAATTAAGCATCTTGTTAGAGATAAAAATTAGCCCGCAGTGTATGCAGAAATTACAGGGATTAATGTGCAATGGGCTAATCCATTATTTTATGGCCTTGGCCCAACCGATTTATTATCAGATCCGCACTATTATGGGGAAATTCTAAGAAGTAATATTTCAAAGGTCTCATCCACTGATTGTCTAACCAATCAAATTAGACTGGATATTCCTAGGTCATACGTCACTTGGCTGCCACTTCAATTACAACAAAAGCGGTTGATATATTGTAGATATATAATTGAAAACCTATTAGAAAATAAAGGTGGTGTTGCTTAAACGGTCATTTAACAAGGAAGAACTAGAGAATGAAAAAATATTCGCGTTCAGTTATAAGCGTCTCAAAAATGGCCATACCATTAAAATGCTCAACATAAATCGTAATAGCACGTCTGCTTCAAGTATAGAAACGATTGCTCAAAATCAATACCATGATTTTCAACATAAGAAGTTTAGGGAGGAATATATCGTTGCTGATGCAACTATAATGAAACTAGTACATGAAGAACTATCAAAATTGTTTGGAAGATTGAAGCATGCCTTAACTCACGGCCTCTCACAACAATTTCGTCCGATTCAAATCCGATACTAATCGGCAACTAGCAGTGGAGGCTACTATGAAGGAAGATTTCTGGAAGCATTGGTAAACTTAGTACATAACTGACTGGCAACAAAGAAAAAGTAGCGTTTCAAACAACCAGCACTAAAGATTAGGATTTAATAGATGATAATAGTCTGCCACCTCCAAACAGGATTTGGAATCCTTTCTTGAGCTTAATATTTTATTGAGCTTCAGCCTGGTAGCTCAAGGATAATCGAACTATGGAAATAATGTTGCTTTATTCAAAAGAGCCATTACAAAACTAGGTCCTGTACCTCTAAAGTCTAACACCTCTAACATCTAAGTGCAGATGAATCGTGCAGATGAAATTTGTATCGTCAACAAGGACCTACTTTATAATATCACCAAGTTTATTCACCAATTATGAGACTTTATTTAGAGAACATAGGAAGTCTCTGTCATTTACCAGCCAACAATGGTAGATAGTTGTACATATACTTCAACCTCACAGCATAATACTCTGATTTATCAAAGTACAAAACTTTTGCGAGAAACATGATCGGCGTTGAATGGAGACAACTATAGTAATACGCCAAATGTGCTCTATGGCCAATAATCACCTTATTCACGTGACTATTATTATACTGGATTATAAAAATATTCAAATAAACTAATAAACGCCTTCTTAAATATAGTAAAAATTAAATTGAGACTTTCTGTTAAATAACAAAATTTTATTTAGCAATGAGGCTCATTTTGATTGAATGGGTACGTCAAAAAGCAAAAAATTCTCATTTGAGGTGAGTAAAATAAAGTAAAGCTACTGTTTGGTGTTATTAATGGGCTGACGGACCCATTAGTACATATTTGTTCAAAAATGATGCCAGCCTAAACTGTAGAGGCCATTATAAAGCCCTGATTACTGATTTTTTCATTCTCTGATTGAATGGCAATAATGTGGGATAGTTGAAGATTTAGTAATATGACTAGTATTTTACTATTTTTATTTATCTCAAATAAATAGAATATCCGAACGAGTATTTTTAATCATTCTTACAACCGGTGTGAAGTATTTAACATTTATCAAAAGTGTAGCTACACAAATTAACAAAAATAAAAATGTAGCTACACAAATTAACAAAAAATGTACAATAGTTGTACACAGAAAAAAATGTAGCAGGGTTGAAACTATAATTTTTTCAATTTATATCCACCTTTTTGAACGTAAAAACAAAAAGTAGAATTGAAAAAAAATTACGAAGAGTTAAAATATCAATAAGTAACTTGAATAAATAATTTAGAGTGAATTTTATTAATTAATTGTAATTTCTCCAATTTAAATCTATGTGAATATTTTAACTAAAATATTGAATGAATGTGAATAATAAATATGAATATTTTTGAATAAAATATATCATTATGGTTTTGAATTAATTAGGATTTTAAAATATAAAACTCGTTTTGCTAAAAAAAAACACTTTGATGGCCATTAACACATAATTCTAGAGATGGCTAGAAACATATGAGTACTCTAGCGTTTTAGGCTTGCCTTCATGATTGATTTGAGATATGCGGCATATCGATGCGACCCTCGGGGAATTTTCTATCAATTTTAAAATAGTTGTGAATATCGGAAAGTGTAGGGTGAATCGTGTGGGTGTTTGATGTCCATTAACACATAATTCTAGAGATGGCTAGAAACATATGAGTACTCTGGCGTTTTAGGCTTGCCTTCATGATTTATTTGCGATATGCTGCATATCGATGCGACCCTCGGGGAATTTTCTATCAAATTTACAATAGTTGTGAATATCGGTAAGTGTAGGTTGAATCGTGTGGGTGTTTGATGTCCATTAACACATAATTCTAGAGATGGCTAGAAACATATGAGTACTCTAGCGTTTTAGGCTTGCCTTCATGATTTATTTGCGATATGCTGCATATCGATGCGACCCTCGGGGAATTTTCTATCAAATTTACAATAGTTCTGAATATCGGTAAGTGTAGGTTGAATCGTGTGGGTGTTTGATGTCCATTAACACATAATTCTAGAGATGGCTAGAAACATATGAGTACTCTAGCGTTTTAGGCTTGCCTTCATGATTGATTTGAGATATGCGGCATATCGATGCGACCCTCGGGGAATTTTCTATCAATTTTAAAATAGTTGTGAATATCGGAAAGTGTAGGGTGAATCGTGTGGGTGTTTGATGTCCATTAACACATAATTCTAGAGATGGCTAGAAACATATGAGTACTCTGGCGTTTTAGGCTTGCCTTCATGATTTATTTGCGATATGCTGCATATCGATGCGACCCTCGGGGAATTTTCTATCAAATTTACAATAGTTGTGAATATCGGTAAGTGTAGGTTGAATCGTGTGGGTGTTTGATGTCCATTAACACATAATTCTAGAGATGGCTAGAAACATATGAGTACTCTAGCGTTTTAGGCTTGCCTTCATGATTGATTTGAGATATGCGGCATATCGATGCGACCCTCGGGGAATTTTCTATCAATTTTAAAATAGTTGTGAATATCGGAAAGTGTAGGGTGAATCGTGTGGGTGTTTGATGTCCATTAACACATAATTCTAGAGATGGCTAGAAACATATGAGTACTCTGGCGTTTTAGGCTTGCCTTCATGATTTATTTGCGATATGCTGCATATCGATGCGACCCTCGGGGAATTTTCTATCAAATTTACAATAGTTGTGAATATCGGTAAGTGTAGGTTGAATCGTGTGGGTGTTTGATGTCCATTAACACATAATTCTAGAGATGGCTAGAAACATATGAGTACTCTAGCGTTTTAGGCTTGCCTTCATGATTGATTTGAGATATGCGGCATGTGTAGGTTGAATCGTGTGGACGTTTGATGGCCATTAACACGTAATTCTAGATATGGCTAGAAAAATATGAATACTCTGGCGTTTTAGGCTTGCCTTCATGATTTGTTTGAGATATGCGGCATATGTTTTATTTAAACATCTTTGTTTGTCTATTTCGTACATTTTATTATCTAATATTTTGAATATATTAATATGGCCGGATTAATTTTAGTTTTTGAATTAATTTCCATTGGAAATGCCAGTAGGTCATCGTGTTGTTCCCAAATATTATTATTGCGATTTATGTATGATCGGAAATGTCCAGGGACATTTCCTTTACCAAAATTTTGATAATGTATTATCCCTTTTAAAAAGAAAACGTCGATACCAAGGCTTATTGATTCACTTATGTCATTTTTTTTTATGTTATAAGTATTATTGTTTGGCTGTACATCAACCACAATTATGCCATAATTACTAAAGTAATCTATTTTTCGATCATCTTTACATTTAGGGCAAATTGAATTCTTAAAATCACTGGCATTTTGAATGTTTAATAAAGTGTTCTGATTAACGGCAAATACATTTTCAAATGGAAGATAAAATGTTTCTCTTAACATAGCTGAATGTTTATTTTGTAAACAACTACGAATCTCTGTCAATGGGAAAGGCAAAATTTTTTCTAAAATAAATGATATGCTACAAGTAGCATCTAGTTTTATAGTGTTTTCAATCCGCACTAGAGCTGGGCTTTGTTTATATATTTCTAACAATAATGTATTCCGTTCTTTATAAAGAAAAGTATCATCGGAATAATTATTTATTTCTGATATAAATTTAAAAAAAGGGTTAGCAGATTTTTGAAAGAAGCCATTAAAATATTCTGAGTCTATAAACAAACTTAAAAAAATTTGGGCTGTTGCATCGAATGCGCAAGTGTTATTAATAATCGTCATTTCATTATTTTTATTGACACCACTGTAACCATTTTGCAAAATATACACTTCTGCGTTTGTATTAGCATTAGATAAACTGCTTAATTTATTTTTGTTTGGAAGGTTTAACCGAGATAACCGGGCCAAAACTCTTTTTCCAAAATGTTTTGGAGAATCAATAATTTTCTTTTTTTTATTCCAGGTTTCTTCGTAAAATTCGTTATCTGGATCTTCGACACATCGTTTTTGTTGTTCGTGTTTTACTAATGGTGTTTCAATTAATTTTTTAAGTTCAACAAGTTTCGTTAGTTTTTCGGTTTTATCTTTCAAAACGCTTATAAAACGCCCCAATCGTAATGACTGGTGGTTCGTATAATGGTTCTTTACAATCGAAAACCAACTTTCCGCATTTGCATTCGATATGCGCCCAGAGACACCCATCTTTCTCGCAAAACAAACTCCCCACAAAGGTAAAAATGCCATGTATTTTTTTACTGTAAAATTTACGAATTCAGCATTATAATATTCGTTTACGTTTGAATCAAAACTATCATTGTTGGATTGTGTGTTAATTAACTCGGAACATTCAATTAAAATAGAATTAAACCGTAAATAATAAGGACTACAGTAATATGACGATTTTTTAAAGAAAGTTGTTCTTTGTGGTTCTCTCCATGACGCTGTTTCCGATGGGGCAATGGCAAGACTAGCGTCTTGATTGTATATTTGACTTAATATTATTTTTACAGTATCAAGACATGTTAGAACTTCTTTATTCATAAATTTTGTGCAACATATTATGCAGTACATCTTAAAAAGTTTATCTATTTCTTCTAACGATTCGCAATTTAAAATGCCACAAAATATATCTAGTATTAAATTTTTTGACATTCTGTTTGCGTTCGGCCATTTTTCTTTTAATTGTGATGAAATAATATTAACGAAGTGAGCGCAACATATAAAAGTTGCAATTTTCGGTGTTTCTTTATATTCATTATTGGGATTAAGAACATCATACGTATAATCAATATATTCTGATATAGTCATTCCGTTACAGCTGAGGAGGACAGATTTTATTAGTGCCCAGGACCAATCAGTGACAAAAAACTTTGGCTTGAATTCTTTTGGTACGTTTTCTAGTAAATCATCCAGAAACCGTTTAATAGTTGCAGAATCGTGCCTCGAAGAAATCAGTTCCCCTATCGGAATTAACTGATTATTAATATTTACTACACAGGCGTAGTAAAGAATGCGCTTATAGGCATGATACGGATGGCAAACCGGATGCTTGGTTACTTTCCCGGTAGCGTCAAAGTAAATTGCGTTTACTTTATATTTCTTAAGCAGCTCTAAGGTGCACTGTCTTAAAAGAACTACTTTTAAAGGATCCGGTGTCAACTCGTAGATATATTTATTTTTTTTGGGTTCTACTATATTCATTTGGCACACGTCGATTATATCACAATCGCGGACAAGGTCGTCTTTTTTCAAATGTTCTGACTTTATTTTACGAATTGTTGCGGAAGGAACAAATGACTGCGTTCGTTAGCTAGTTCTAGCTGCGTATTATGACAAGAATCTATTTTTAAACGGGTTTTCATCATATCACGATCAATCCCTCTAATTTGTCGATAAACTTTGTGTTCTCCTTCATGAGTTCTACATCGATTACCATTACCATTTGCAGAATTATGTGTTAATGGACATCAAACACCCACACGATTCACCCTACACTTACCGATATTCACAACTATTGTAAATTTGATAGAAAATTCCCCGAGGGTCGCATCGATATGCAGCATATCGCAAATGAATCATGAAGGCAAGCCTAAAACGCCAGAGTACTCATATGTTTCTAGCCATCTCTAGAATTATGTGTTAATGGCCATCAAAGTGTTTTTTTTTTAGCAAAACGAGTTTTATATTTTAAAATCCTAATTAATTCAAAACCATAATGATATATTTTATTCAAAAATATTCATATTTATTATTCACATTCATTCAATATTTTAGTTAAAATATTCACATAGATTTAAATTGGAGAAATTACAATTAATTAATAAAATTCACTCTAAATTATTTATTCAAGTTACTTATTGATATTTTAACTCTTCGTAATTTTTTTTCAATTCTACTTTTTGTTTTTACGTTCAAAAAGGTGGATATAAATTGAAAAAATTATAATTTCAACCCTGCTACATTTTTTTCTGTGTACAACTACATTTTTTGTTAATTTGTGTAGCTACACTTTTGATAAATGTTAAATACTTCACACCGGTATACTTACATAGTAAAACTAGAGTCCAAAAAATCCAATCAAAAGTGCCTAAAACCTCACGAGGTAATCAAAATTTCAGCGTTGAAAATGATAAACCGGAAAACATCACTGGCAATTGAGAAAAATCGCAAATAACAGTGAAAAAAATTTGTCGCAAAATGACTCAAGATGTCTGAAACTCGATATCTGACAGTAACTCTGGGTTTATGTCTGGTTATATTTCTTTTAATGATGTTTTTACTGACCACGACCAGTTGTTTGAACTGGCGACGATTCTGAGATTTACAATGGCTAGCTCCTAGCTGTTGATATTTGCTGTATTTTGCTACTGTTTACTTTCAAACCAAGGATTTTTGCGTAGGGTAATAATGATGCAAATCGGTTTATTTGATCCGCATAATGGATTGATGACGATACCACTACTTAGGGGTTCCTCACTCAACCTCTCCTCCTTCTTCATTTGCGGTTAACAAGGCCACTATTTGGGCACCCCAACACCCACTGCGGGAACAATTGCCGCATGGGGTGTATGACGGGTAGCTGGCAAATTATATGAAACCGGGCTGGCCTTAACCAAGTTAAAGGCTTACCCACTTTAGTATAGTTGATGTATGCTAATGTTGTAATCCTAAAATTTTTCCAAACTCTTGTGACGAAACTCATTTCTGATAGTCGGCGATGATGTTTTCAGTGATGGGGATGAGTCTGGCAAATTGCCAACACTTCGTAGGCAGTGATCAATAAAGCTATGTCACGACAGTTTTCACACTTTGGTCGGCCGCCGTTTTTGTGCAGCGAACATATGAGTGAGGATTTCAAATTCTCTGGTAGTTTTACTTGGTCCTAAATAGCAACGATAAAATCGTATAGATATGATGCAAGAACAGTGCATCCGTGTTAAATAAGTTCGCGGGGATTGCGTCGAGATCGGGTGCTTTTTCATTTTTCAAGTTTCTAACAGCTGCTTCTACTTCCTCTGCTGTGGGATAATCGACAGAGACCTCCTCTAAAAGTTAAATAACATTCAGAACAAAACATTTTCTTGATTATTTTATTCAACTGGACTCTCGTCCATTATTTTAAGTCGGCCATAATGTTTCGTGTTGGAATTGCAATAAGACTTAGTATCGGACGATATTGACAGGTATCAACCCAATATTTTTCAGCGCAAAATATTTTATTTTATTTTATTTATCGTAATTTTAATTATAAAGTATCTTTAAAACTACAGCGCTGCATAGTCTTCCGATACGCAAGTTGCTTTGATTTGTTTTAGCAGTTGAATTAATATTACATATATATAATTTATCTAGTCATTGAGATTTTTATTATTATTATTGCATCAAATTAATTTTCAGACAATTCGAAACTTTGAAATTTTTTATCTCACAAACTTCATCTTTCTCCAAACTTATAAAACATATACACAGAAGAATATTATGCGGTAAGAAATAAACATTTTTAAATTTACACATTTTGCTAACATAATGTTGATAAAATTTTTGCTATAGACCCCTTTTACATTTTCGGTAAATTTATTAATTCCCGCTCATAATTTTTAACGGCCACGCAAAATAAATGAATTTAGTGCTACAGGAAACTTCGACAAAAGCAGTTTAACTTTTAAAACTGCTTTCTTGTCACAATTCCAACCATTGTTTGGATGACTATATAGAAAGCACTTAATAGGTAATGGAGCTAACTATGTTATTATTTATGAAGTGAAACTATTATTTCTCCCAAATATGATTTTGATTTTATGCCAATTAATTAATTCCCATATGTTCCAATGCTGTCAGTACAACGCAGTCTAATTAGAATTAATTAAATCAAAAAACAAAATAATATAATAATTATAATTCTCATTGGATTTTAATTAATTAAATTCTTTAATATACGAATATCATTTAATTTCTTCCGTTTCAGAGATAATAAAAATATTTCAGTATATATAATAAATTAGTTTTATAAATATTCTAAGCATCTTTATTGTATCTTTGCCGTACCTCTCCTATATATGTTACTAAAATACTGACTGTGGTACGAGGGTATATCAAAAAGTCTTGCAATATCATATGAAAAAAAAGAGTGAGTGAGACAACAATATATTTTTCAAAACCATTTTTTGTCGCGATGAAACTTCTAGAAGAACATTTCGATGTAAATTTTACAGTTCGTTTGTTTTTGTCAATTTAGTAACAAGTGTTTTGAATTTTTCTTAAAATGAATGAAATTGAATATCGCGCCGTTATTAAATTTTTCTGTAAAGATGGACAAAATGCAATTTATATATTCAACTATATATCAAAAGTTTACGGCGAATCTGCACCATCATATGCCACAGTAACAAGGTGGGTAAAATTATTCAAAAGTGGTCGGGAGTCATTAGAAGACGACAATCGCTCGGGTCGCCCAGCAGATGCTATTAGCCATGAAAACGTAATTTTGGCCGAATCTATTGTATTGGAGGACCGGCGTATTTCTGTTCCACGGTTAGCGTGGAGACTTTCTCTTTCATACGGTACCACATATACTATATTACATGACAACCTTCACATGTCAAAAGTAAGTGCGCGATGGGTTCCCCGTTTGTTGAATGCAGAACAAAAAAAATGCGTGTTCAAATTTCAAAGGCGATTTTAGATATGTACAAAGAAGATCCAGAAAAATTCTTGGATAACATAATAACAGGCGATGAAACATGGCTTCATCACTGGGATCCGGAATCCAAACAAGAATCGTTGCAATGGATTAAACGTAGTGAACCACCACCAAAGAAATTTAAAACTCAACCGTCTGCTCTTAAGGTTTTGGCAACAATTTTTTGGGATGCTGAAGGAAATTTGATAATCGTTTATATGCCACCGAAAACCACAACCACAGGCATATATTTCGCTGAGGTTTTGCGAAAATTGAAAAAAGCGATCCGGGAAAAACGGCCAAGGAAAGTTAGGAAAAAAATCTTGCTTCTTCACGACAATGCACCGGTGCACAAGGCTAATATTGCTCAAGCTGCATTAAAGGACTGCGGCTTCGTGGGAATTCCGCATCCACCGTACAGTCCAGACTTGGCACCCAGTGACTACTTCCTGTTTCCCAATTTGAAAAAAACACTAAGGGGCCGAAAATTTTCCAGTGATTATGAAGTGCAGTCTGTTGTAAATGAATATTTTATGGAGCAAAAGAAATCTTTTTTTTTAGAGGGTTTAGGCAAGTTAATTGATCGATGTGACAAATGTATAAACCTTAAAGGAGATTCTGTCGAAAAATAAAAATATTGCTGTCTCACTCACTCTTTTTTTTCATATGATATTGCAAGACTTTTTGATTTGCCCTCGTACCATTGAATTATTTATAAATGTATATAATTACGTCTACATATTGATTATGTAAGAAATAAATCAATTTTTGTATTTTGTTTCTTTTCCACATAACGTCGTATCTTAATTAAATATGTAGGTATACAACAAATTCTGTGATAAACAGTGGAACATTTAAAAGGTACGAGTATAAGGAAAATTATTGATTTTATTATTCTCCAGCATATCAGATTATTGTAAAAAAAATAATTAAATATATTAGTGAAATACATATTTATTTTGATTTATGTTACTATACTTTGACATAAGGAACCGAACCGTTTTAAGTAATCGTGCGAAAATTATAAGATTAAGCGATTTATCACACTACCTAGTTATTACAGCAATAAATTGTAGGTACACGCCTAGACCTATTCAGCTAGGTTGAGAAGGCTGGTAGCTGTAAGTAGCCGAAGTCAGAATTTCGAAAAATCAGATTTCCGGTAATATGTGGAGAATGAAAAATGATGTTTGCTTAACTTTTGCTAAAAAGAAGTTATGCGGTACTAGTGTTTGCAATACCGGTAAATCGATTTTCCGATTTACCGTTAAATCAAGTCAAATTTGCGTACCGTCATACCGATAAATCACCTCTAACATACCGGTATTTCGGTAAATATGTATTAGAGTTTTAATTACACAGCAGCATGCTATGAAGCTAGCCATTTTAGAAGTTTCATGCATTCAAGTAATACACAAAATATAACAAAATAATTTAAAGAAATTATTAAACATAATTTATGAGCCGTAATCACACGTTTATCTGCACGTGATTGCATTTCTTTTAATAGAATATGTACATCTTTTGATTTACAAAAATTACTAAAACATAAAGCATATAAAAACATTCCGAATTCGTCGAATACAGTAAAAAAATGGTACTAGAATATGGTTAGTCCATACAAACTACATGTCTTTAAGAATAAATCAAGATAAAGCTTTTAAAGCCTCACTTTCGATGTAAGAAAGCATCGTTTTATGAATGTAAATGTACATTCATTTCGAAATCTCGGTTTAATCCGAATGTCACGGTCATTGTCAGCTGAAAAATGTGTTACCATTTTTAATACTAAACTTACCGAATTTGGTACTTCGCCCTAAAACGTAACTTCAGACGGCGCTTCTGTAATCAAGAAAGTTAAGATGCTTGTGCGTTGCTCTCGGTATCCAATTGGCCATACTTAAAATGGTATATAAAAGAGATAATTTTGTAGTAGAACAAAATTCAATTGACGTAAGTAACAGTAACATTGATATCAATTCCGTTGAAGAAGATTCAGTTTACGAGGAAACCGAAGATTTAAAAATAATAAATAAAAATCAACACTCACTAACTAAACATCACGAAAACGGCCCAATTATCGCTAAAGTACGACAAGTGGCTCTAATTTTTAAAAGATTAAAAACAATATTCGGCAAAAGGATACCAAAAAACGACTTGACATCAAATAAAAACATGCATCCGCAAACGTTCGATTGAAATCGAACCTGAGATATCCTTCTCAGAACCAGAATTTCATATATTGCCAACTATAATAACAGCTTTGTTGTCAATAAAAACATCTCTATAATGTTGGTATTACGTTAAAGTTCATGGTCGATAAATTACTAAACAGAATACGTCCTTCAACGAGGAACTAAAGGAAGCTCTTATTTTTAGAATTATAGAAAGATTTACAGTTTATTCTTATGTAGACAGGGTATCCTAGAATGGATGGATAAGCCTTAAACACCTTATAGAAGAGCTATTAGGCGCTCAAAATAAAATACAAAAAACATATATCCCAAGTAGTACCTAAGATACGAGGGCAAATCAAAAAGTCTTGCAATATCATATGAAAAAAAAGAGTGAGAGAGACAGCAATATTTTTATTTTTCGACATAATCTCCTTTAAGGTTTATACATTTGTCACATCGATCAATTAACTTACCTAAACCCTCTAAAAAAAAAGATTTCTTTTGCTCCATAAAATATTCATTTACAACAGACTGTACTTCATAGTCACTGGAAAATTTCCGGCCCCTTAGTGTTTTTTTCAAATTGGGAAAGAGAAGTAGTCACTGGGTGCCAAGTCTAGACTGTACGGTGGATGCGGAATTTCCACGAAGCCGCAGTCCTTTAATGCAGCTTGAGCAATATTAGCCTTGCGCACTGGTGTATTGTCGTGAAGAAGCAAGATTTTTTTCCTAACTTTCCTTGGCCGTTTTTCCCGGATCGCTTTTTTCAATTTTCGCAAAACCTCTGCGTAATATATGCCTGTGATTGTGGTTTTCGGTGGCATATAATCGATTATCAAAATTCCTTCAGCATCCCAAAAAATTGTTGCCAAAACCTTACCAGCAGACGGTTGAGTTTTGAATTTCTTTGGTGGTGGTTCACTACGTTTAATCCATTGCATCGATTCTTGTTTGGATTCCAGATCCCAGTGATGAAGCCATGTTTCATCGCCTGTTATTATGTTACCCAAGAAATTTTCTGGATCTGCTTTGTACATATCTAAAATCGCCTTTGAAGTTTAAACACGCATTTTTTTTTGTTCAGCATTCAACAAACGGGGAACCCATCGCGCACTTACTTTCAACATGTGAAGGTGGTCATGTAATATAGTATATGTGGTACCGTATGAAAGAGAAAGTCTCCACGCTAACCGCGGAACAGAAATACGCCGGTCCTCCAATACAATAGAATCAGCCAAAATTACGTTTTCATGGCTAATAGCATCTGCTGGCCGACCCGAGCGGTTATCGTCTTATAATGACTCCCAACCACTTTTGAATAATTTTACCCACTTTGTTACTGTGGCATATGATGGTGCAGATTCGCCGTAAACTTTTGATATATAGTTGAATATATAAATTGCATTTCGTCCATCTTTATAGAAAAATTTAGTAACGGCGCGATATTCAATTTCATTCATTTTAAGAAAAATTCAAAACACATGTTACTAAATTGACAAAAACAAACGAACCGTAAAATTTACATCGAAATGTTCTTCTAGAAGTTTCATCGTGACAAAAAATGGTTTTGAAAAATATATTGTTGTCTCACTCACTCGTTTTTTTCATATGATATTGCAAGACTTTTTGATATACCCTCGTAAATCATTTAAAAAAAAAAATCCATTTAAAAAAAAAAAAAATCATTTTTTTCACATTTCTTTACGTTTCCGATCACCACGGCTACAAATAAATTAAGCCCATTGGTTTTTTGGTGTTATAATATTTTTGATGGACTATACTAACAGATATGCACTAAATAGTATGAGTAGCTGTTGCACTTTTTTTGAAAAAAAAAAAAAAATCTAAACTTCAATTTTCAGCATGAAATGTGGAAAACATTTTTTTTTATAAAAGTTTGAGCGTGTTTGGAGAAAAAAAATGTATGAGAACCTAAGTGGCCAACTATTTTAAAAATATGCGTGTTTAATGCAGATTCTAAAATGGTATAATACATCCTTTTATCTAATGTAAATACGAGTTATTGCTATTAATATGCAGAAGGAGTAAATTCGATTATATAACCAAATTTTCAAAATTGGATTATTTCTTGTCTTAAACTGTACCTGATGATAAGAGCTTCATAAAAAACAACGTTACACATTGATAATAATTTATTTAACTTATGTACATTAACAGTAAATGCTCAAACTGCCTGCCACCGACTCTGATATACGCCCGACATCTCCAAATAAAAGCTGTTTTGAGAAGTTGCGCATAACGCCGTTGAGTAATTTTTGAAGCGGATTCCTGGACACGGCTACGTAACTCTTCTAACCTCTTGATCAGTTTAGAGTAGACTCCGTATTTGAGGTAGCCCCAGTAAAAAAAAAAAATCCAGCGGATTTAGGTCCGGCGAACGTGGTGGGCACAAAATGGACCCCAGACGGCTAATCCGTCTATCTGGATATGTTGAATTCAAATACGACCGAACGTTTACTGCATAGTGCGCTGGACACCCATCATTCTGGAGGTAATGGGATTCTCTCACCTCCTCGGACACCTCTTCCAATAAATTTGGCAGATCATTTTGAAGAAAGTCCAAATAGCTTTGGCCAGATAGTTCCCGGGCAGTTCAAATGGGCCAATTCTTTCCGTTCAATATGCCAGTCCAATAATTTATTTTGAATTTGTACTGGGATCTGTTTTCTCGCATTAAATGAGGATTCAAAAGTTGTCTGCTGTGAAGATTGTGCATGTTAAAGCATCCATCCCTATTCAGTGTTGATTCATCGCTCCATAGAATATTATTGAAGAATTGCGAATCTTGTTCTATTTTTGCAAGCATCTGTTGGCAAAAACACAATCTTGCGTAATAGTCTCTTGCTTCCAGAGTACACGCGTCTAATATGATAGGGGTGGCACTTAATTTTTTTTCAATACACGGTGCACATTCGATTTTGCGATACCTGTGCGTCGTGCTATTGCTCTTGTACAGGTAGACGGATCTCGCTCCATTTCCTCAAGCACCGTTTCTTCAGTGTCAATATTAGCGACTCTTCCAGTGCTAGTACCACCAACACCGCTGCCAGGTAATCTTCCTTCTGAGTAACAACCGTGGACTCTGATGAATACGCGATAATCCGGGTGACGCGCGTTTGGGTATCTTTCCCTATAAAAAGCTGCAGCTGCATTTGCGTTGCTTCTGCATTCACCATAAATATAATTCATCTTTGCGTATTCTTGTGACGTATACTGATTACGTGGCATTTTGATACACAAAAATCCCCCAGATACAAGCCAGAAAAACGGAATAAACATATACGATGTCGAACAAGTCGGGTGACGCATTAAATAAATGTTTAATAAAGTTAATGCAGCATGTTTAATACATTTTATGAACAAAAAAGATGGGTAGCGCAGATCACGCTTAGGTAGCAAATATCAAGTTTATAAATCCCTTATCATCAGGTACAGTTTAAGACAAGAAATAGCCACATTTCATGCTGAAAATTGAAATTTAGATTTTTTTTTCAAAAAAAGTGCAACAACTAATCATGCTATTTAGTGCATATCTATTAGTATAGTCAATTAAGAATAGTATAACGGCAAAAAACCGATGGATTTAATGTATTTGTAGCCGTGGTGATCGGAAACGTAAAGTAATGTGAAAAACTAGCTTATTTTAAAAAAATGATATATCTTAGGTACTACTTGGGATATATTTTTTTATATTTTATTTTGATTTTATTTGGAATTTGAAATGGCTCAAGCGGGCGAAACCAATCCCATAGAGGAAATTGTACCATCATCACATGAAACATTAGTATATTGACCCTTAAATATAAATATGATTTGGCAAAAAGAGGGCCAGTATCCAAGTAATTGATCAAACAAGTACTAACTTCAAAGCGAGTATTGGTTTGTTAAATATAATAAAAAGGAAGATGACGTTCTTCGAAGAACAACATATAAAGGCAATATATTTAAATATGGTTCTTAAATACATTTTGTCCGTTCGTCTAACAAGCGTCGACCCCAAACGGGACTGTTGCTATTGCAACAAAATTTAGATCCAGATTGAAAAACGATGTCTTAAATATACGAAGTGTTTTTTGCGAAGGCACTTCGCCGAGCAGAAGGATTTAGAGATACACCATTAATAATCCTATCATTCAAAGATTTTTCTGAATTTAATACGGCTTCTCGATCTGCTATCTGAATACTGTTTCAATCTACTTTCTCTTTCTATCAAAATTTGCCAAGATGGAGTCTGGTGTGGTAAACTTATAATTTGACGTTTAATTACGCTATAATTTGACGTTTTGAAGTGTTTCAACCAATTACATCACGTAAATTATAAAACAGACACGCCCCTTTTCATACAAAAGAATTGAAAAAAAAATCTCGGATGGAAAAATCCCGGATTTTCATCCGTCGTATGAATACACATGAAATCATTCTTTTGTCGATAGCCTAGACTGATAGCCATTTGAATAAATACTTAAAATGTCAGTAGACTCCATATTGAAATAGAAGAAACGTCAAAATATGCCTGCGCTATATACATTGCATCAAGTTCTGCCGATATAACATGTATTCATAGCATATAAATATTATTGCGAGTCTCCACTTGCCATTTGATCGAAATTTTCTAGCATAACTAGATAGCAATAGCAGGTGGAGAGTCCATGTAAGTGTAAATGTTTATTAACAGTAATGAAATTTTGTTCAGGTTTTCAATGAAGTGAATACAATTCTTCAAATAAATTATGTTCAGATATTTAATTTAAATTGAATTTTTCACGTAATCATATATTTCTATTTACGGTAAATTACCGGTAAACCGGTTTTTTCATAAATTACTTACCGTTTACCGGTTTTTCAAAAGTCGGTAAATTTGCAAACCCTAGGTACACCTGTGTGGTAGTACAAAAAGTTGTTAGTACAATTTCTATTAACAAGAGAAATCCTTTTGTGGTCAATTTAATGAGTATAATTTCCAATCTTACAATAATACTTTAACGTATTCTAAGGTTTGCAAAATTTTATCAAAATCCACAATAAAAATAAGGAGTAATGCGATAATTACTATTTTGATGTTTCTGACCTAGTTCTAGCAGTGATAGTTCCTAACGTTCTTAACTTCTGATAACGATATATATTTGAATTCAAGAATTTAAGTTTCATAATAAAGAATAAATCAAAATACGAAAATCCATCAATTCAAAGCATAATTAAACAGCTATGTAATTTCACCGTCAACGTACTCATTATGGCTGCACCCAAATTTATTTATATTATGTAATATGATAAAAAACTTGTTTATGTTATAACATAGTCCATCCTTTTCTATACTTTTTTAAGTTTAGTCTTTTCAACAAATGAAATCAGTAGTTGCCTTTTTATTGCCCTTCGCTTTATTAGGGGTTTTTGACTACGTCGTTTACCAATACCCATCCGCGTAACTACGTCTATTTTGTATGGTAACTGTTCAAATATCACACATTTAAAAACTCAGTCATGTTTCGTAAAGAGAAGCGTAATATAAATATAAAAACAACTTCGGTTAGGTAAGGGAATACAGTTCGGTGAGACCAAAATGCAAATAAATTAGTAGTTGTATATTTTTTGCCTTAAAACGTTGTGGATACGGAGTACAATATACCTCTGTGGAGATAGCCCAAATTTCTATCCCCGAAAATCGAAAAAGTTGCTTATGGCAATACTATACATATGTATGTATACTATTGCGACATGTATGTATACTATTGCAACTGACAGCGAAAATCAAAAATTACTTTAAATATTCCTCCTTCACCAAAATGCAATATTTTTGTATGTTTAGTATTCGAAATATAGTCCATTGAACTCAGACAGTATTCGTTGGCCGGACCTCTGTGAAGATAGCCCAAATTTTTATCCCCGAAAATCGAAAAAGTTGCTTATGGCAATACTATACATTTTTATGTATACTATTGCGACATTTAATTATTAATTATTGCAATAAATCTAAATTTGGCAATTATTCCAGGAAATTTTTGAAATGTTTTTAATTTTTTTTTTTTTTTACTTAGTTCGACACTTGAAAAATTGTATAAACTGTGGAAAAGCGGGGGTTTGGAGCGGCAGCCCCCATTTTCTAAGGTATACAACGAATTAAAATTACATTAAAAAATATTTTGTATTTACTGATAGTTGGATTTTTTTAACATATGTGAAGGTTGACGAAGCAATTAATATTAATAAAAATAAAAAAGTGAAAAATTTTCCCTTCCAAAAAACTGATAGGAAACCATCCTGCATTTAAAAATGTATACTCTTTACCTGATTTCCTCGATGTACACGTAAAGTAAAATTACGTCAAATATACCGACAGCGAAAATAGAAAATTACTTTAAATATTCCTCATTCACTAAAATGCAATATTTTAACTCTCAGCCCAGAAAAATGTTTGTGTCATGATAGTTTTAGCTGTCATGACAGTAAATCTTCGGGGCTGACAGTAAAAATGTCGTGATTTTTTGGGCTGAGAGTAAAAAATATGTCATGATAGCAATAATTAGTGTTGCTATCGTATTTTTCGGGGATGGAATTTGGGCTATCTTCACATACATGTAAAATATAATGAGTTCACACAATATTAAATATCTATCTGCGCCGACTGTATCCTGTGGCCCTATGCTTTCCACGGGCAATAGGGATTTAGGAATTAGTGACGTTTTTCTAGCAGTTGGGAATTTTTATTCACCAAAGTGTATTCTGGCGTTTGAGAATTTGTTTTATTTGTTTTATAAAATAATTCCATTTTATAGCAGTTTTGACATTAATTTTGGTTCCGCGGTTTTGGGAATTATTCAATTGTTGCGGCCAACAACAAACTTTCTTTTACGACAAATGTACATAGATCTCCAATATACCACACTTAATTTGTAAAGCGAAAAATTGAACCTACCAGATCTGTGATAAAAGTTGTTCGGTATAAAAATTATTATTCCTGCTTAAATTTCAAAAAATCGACAAAACAAACGTTTTTTAAAAAAATTGCTTCACTGCAAAAATTAAAAATGCTTCCAGTAAATCTCATTCCTTATGGTTCTCCAAATTTATGTGAAGAACCTTTAGTATACAGTTATATTCCGAACAGTCCGCCTGGTCTGTAAAGATGCCAAATTTGGTCGAAATAAACATATTTTTTTTATGAAAACTCGTCATTTCCATTCAAATGTAAAATTAATTTGATTTAATTTTGTTTGAAATTAATTTACAATCTATTTATTTTGAATCGTTTTTTCGTAAATATTATATACTTTTAAAAATATGTATTTGCAAAAAAAGAAAATTCGGCTTCGGAAGTTGTCACTTCAGGTGAATCGACTTGAAGTCACCACTTCCACATCACGTGGCGCTTTTTCCTCACTTTGTTGGGCCAACAACGGCATGATCTCGGAGATAATATCTCCAATGATATCCCATTAATGAAAAC
The DNA here is from genome assembly GCA_947310385.1 of Nephrotoma appendiculata. NCBI lineage: Eukaryota > Metazoa > Arthropoda > Insecta > Diptera > Tipulidae > Nephrotoma > Nephrotoma appendiculata. Next base: position 132,393,266 of record OX371225.1, on the reverse strand, counting down.
GTTATGCCAGCTTTCCATAATTTTATTTATGGATTTATTTTTGATTAAAGCTCATATTAATTCTTACTAGAATTCTTTTTGAACTTCAGTTCATTAAACGTATAAGAATATTTATGTAATTTGATTACACTCGTGTATTGCATATACCTGGTAAATGCAAATGATGTTACTCGTATATAGTACAAGTAAATGGCCGGTGCTATATGAAAGCGCAAACTTTGCATTTGGGGTATATGTACGAAAATTGAAATATTTAGCACGCGCGGTAATTAACATTTATTTTCGATTTATCATCAAAAACTTTTGAATTGATTGAGAGTAATTTCAATTTATGTTCTAAGAAAACATTTTAATTCCCCCTCTCAATCAAATTATTGTTGAGAAAATAAATGTACCGTGTGTATGATTTTTTTTTTGTGCGGCAGTCAGCTTTTAGTGACGCCCACGGTTGGTTGGTCAGTTTTTAAGAGGAGTCTTAAGTGAAAAGTCAAGTTTTGGATAGACCAACGAGTGTTCTTTTGTTCTTTTAGTGTTCATTTTTTTTACTGTAAACTATGCGATTTAGGGCTCGAGGCTCACTCTGCTCTTCCGAGGTTATGCTTTTTACGTCCTTACTTTACGCCTACCGGCCAACTCAAGCACGTACGGCTATAGGACCGATTTAAAACCATCTGCACATTGCAAGCTCCATGCCAGCTTATACTGGCGTAGAAGATTGGTCATAGACGTGTTACATAGACGTGTTACAGATTGGGTCATAGACGTGTTACATTTCTCCACAGATCGTAATCTGTTGATGAAATTTCACTTTGCTTCCTGACCCTATCGGGATTCGAACCTGGTACCTCCCGATTCAAACGCCAAAGCTTTAACCATTTAAATTGAAATTGCAACTGAATTCTGGATCTGACTAGACAATTGTCTGGCGTCAAAAAAAAGAAGAGCAAATTTTTGTGTTTCTTTATTGTGCAATTGCGAAAATAAACAAACAATTTATAAAAAATGTAATTTGAAATTCAAATTTTGTTGGTAAAATTGATTGAGTAGCCAAGTTTTTGGCTAGCAAATTGCTTGCTTGCTAGATAATCGAGTATCTACCCCAATGTAGTGGTTCCAAATGCACCAAATTTAGACGCTTGTGCTAATGTTGCCGCTTGTTTCCCACAACCAATTACGGACTTGTTTTAGATATCGCTACTATAGTGTATCTTCAAATTCAAGGAATATATTCGTTAGGCACATTTTTCACTAATTACATAAACAACTGCAAACATCCAGGTGACCGAGAGCTCCAAGTGAACTTAGAGGATACTCAGTGGAATATATAGGACGTGCGTGTGGATTTGATCTAACAACCGTTTTAAGGAATCAAATCCGCAGTCAAACTTCAGCCAGGTAAAACAACTCGATAGGATCACAGTAAAAAAAAATTATTTGGAATCGGATTGCTGTTAAATAACCAAGGAATAAAATTATCATAGTAAATAATCGTATCCATGAAGAATTCACTACGTATGAACTTGCTGATTTTTGGTCAAAAATTGATGTCTGTGAAGTTAGCCCGTAAACGATCCCGGAAAAATGCGTGGCAACACTAACATACAAATATCACGATATTTTCAAATGTCATCCCGAAAAAATATTTATATCACGATATTTTTGAATGTCAACCCGGAAAAAAATATGTCATGACAGTTTTTTACTGTATCAATTCTTAAAAATTTATAAACAATTTGTATTGAAAACTGATGACAACCCGGAAAAGATTATGTCACAATAAATTTTCTAACAAAAAAATAAGCAATTTTTGAAAACAAAAAACGTGTATAATATCTAAAAAACATGAAATGATACATGAAGTTAGTTAGTTAAAATAAACCAAAATATTAATACAAGTGACAAAAAAATTCTAAAGATAGAGCTCCGCTATAATCGTCTGAATTCATAGTAAATGTCAATTACCAGAAACCGGTTTATATAGGTTTTGTAGTTCAGGGACTGGCCTGTTTAAATAACAAGAGACAAAAAATTCTTTGATTTAGAGCTCCGCTATAGCCGTCTGAATTCTTAGTAGATGTCCATTACCAGAAACCGGACTATATAGGTTTTGTAGTTCAGGGATTGGCATGTTTAAATAATAAGAGGGGAAAAATTGTATGATTAAGAGCTATTTAGCGAAAACTATTTGTGATACCCTTGACAGACTAGGGTTTAGCTAAACGCGTTTAGCTAAACTAGTTTAGTTAATCTACTACAAAACCAATTATATTGACACACAATGAGGCTTAGCAAACCCTGGTTCAATAATAAAATACGGTAGCGCTATGTTTGTCCGGAATCGGTATTAAACAAATGTCATTGTCATTGCTCAGTTCTGAACTACTCCGTTATTATACAGAACTATACAGAACAACGATATTACAAGGAAACCATACAACTTTTATGACTGATTTTTTTGGTTATACCATTGTATTTATAATTGTATAGAGAAATCATGACCTTAAAAAAATATTACAATATCACCTCACCAGGCGCGCGATACTCAATATAAATGTATAATTCTATAATATTGCGTTGCAAAGCAACGAAAATGAGGAAAAAAATTCGTAGGAAATTTTTGTTATATGGAGCGGTATCTATTGATGTAATATTGTACTTTCTCCATAATTCCACTATTTATTATAAACACAATGGTTATACATACATTTCTATTAAATCAAAATTATTTAATTTAAAAAAATTAAATTTTAATTTTAAATTGGACCAATTTGAACATAGCTATCGCGAACTCTACTCGATTGTTTTAAAAAAAACGCAGCTTTTATTTGTCATGGTATTATAATACGCATTCTACGGTAAGTGGAATGTACAAATGTGTATGTTGGTCCAATAAGTAGTACAATTTACCAAAGAAATACAGCATATATAGTATTGCTTTAGTAATGTTTTCCAGTTTTTCAGTAACGTAATTTAAAAAAACGACAAAAAATAATTTCCATAGCATTTTGTATGATACCCTTGACAGACTAGCGATTAGCTGAACGCTTTTAATCATTTTTTCGAGTTTATCTCTTAATATGTCAAGTTCGAGATTTGCTTAACGGGTTTTGTTTTACGTTTAGTAATTAAATGGGGTTAGTGCACAAATCTCTCAATATTTTGAAGTTTATGTATAAAAATGGATTTAGTGAGAGCGCCATCTAACAATGAAGGTTAAAATTTATAAATAGGACAATGCCATTTAGTGCTGTGATACAATGATAGATGCCGCTTACTTTTTGAGTTTTCCCTTTCGAGTTAAATTTTTTGTGTATGTAAATAATAACAGGTTGTAATGTCTTCCGTATTTTAACGGATCTTATTTAAATGGGAATTCTTAAAAAAAGAGCATAATAATTTGATAACACATAAATTATATAACATATTATATATTTGTTTTTGATAACATATTAATTATTTTATTATTATTATAGTTAGTGTTATTTTTAAAAAACAAAATTAAATGGTAAGCACAAATGTGCATACTGGTCTCAAATTTATACATAATTCTATGTTTGACACATTCGTTTCTCATAATCAAAATTGGCATACACAATTGTGTATACTGGGCACCCTAGGTTCTATCCCTTTTCCTGCCTGCCATCACAATTGTGTGGGTAACAAAAACGAATCATGTCAAAAATTGAGTTTTGTATGTGTTTTGGACCAACATACACATTTGTGCATACCACTTATCGTAGAGTACGTATTATAATACCATGACACATAAAAGCTGCGTTTTTTTTAACAATCGAGTTGAATTCGCGATAGCTATTTTTTAAAATTAAAATTTAATTTTTTTAAATTAAATAATTTTGATTTAATAGAAATGTATGTATAACCAAAAAAATCAGTCATAAAAGTTGTACGGTTTTATGTAATATCGTTGTTCTATATAGTTCTGTATAATAACGGAGTAGTTCAGAACTGAGCAATGACAATGACATTTGTTTAATACCGATTCCGGACAAACATAGCGCTACCGTATTTTATTATTGAAACAGCGTTTGCTAAGCCTCATAGTGTGTCAATATAATTGGTTTTGTAGTAGATTAACTAAACTAGTTTAGCTAAACGCGGTTAGCTAAACCCATAGTCTGTCAAGGGTATGACAAATAGTTTTCGCGTTTACAGACTATACCGAACATCCAAAACGTATTTTTATTATTTGTGTTTGATTTGGCTGTGCATATGTATACGCAATGATCGGATATTTGCATTCGCTTTTATTTTGACTTTTGAGTAGTTGTCACAATTTGTTGGGGAAACACATTTTTTCTATTTTATTTTGTGATTAAAATAATAATTTACTCAAATTACGAGAAAATTGGAAATCTACGAATTCAGATGACTATAATAGCGAAGCTCTACATCATAGATATTTTTACCACTTGTTGTATCAATAAGCCAATCCCTGAACTTCAAAACCTATATAGTCTGGTTTCTGGTAATGGACATCTTCTACGAATTCAGATGACTATAGCAAGGCTCTAAATCATTGAATTTGTTTGTTTCTTATTATTTAAACAGGCCAATCCCTGAACAACAAAACCTATATAGTCCGGTTTCTGGTAATGAACTCCTACGAATTCAGATGACTATAGCGAAGCTCTAAATCACAGAATTATTTTGCCACTTGTTGTATAACAGGTCAATCCCTGTACTACAGTACTTTGAAGTACACAGTAATTTATATTCGTAAATGTATTTATTAAATATTTATTAATCTGGAATTTTGACAATTTTTAGAAGAAACCAATTTTTTGTGACATTGTTGTTGTTTACAAATTTAAGTATTATTTATTATATAAACAAACCTACTCGTTCATATACAAATTATGTAATTTTTTATTTTGTCATCATGTCAGCTACACACTATAGCTATGTATAGCGTAAGTTAAAATTTGTTAATCGGTTTTAATTTATAATGGCCGCCATTTCGTGTATTATTTTTCATAATAATTTTTCTTACTATCGTTATATTTTTATATCGTGATAGTTATAGTTTCATTATAAATTCTTAAATATATGTATAATGGTGTTGCCATACTTAACTATAATCATTTTACGGGATGATTTTACGGGCTAACTTCACAAAGGTCAAAAATTGCGGATCTTTTGTGTTGTTTCTAACAACAACTGCAACAAGACTATTAATTTGGCCAAGCATACAAAAACAACTACTGAAATGTAGTCCATCAAAGTCTACGTATGCTCCCCCGCGAAATGTTCGGTTTGATGGTTTGGACTACCAGTCTGATATGTTAGACAGCGAATCCAGGATTGATATTCCAATACCTAAATATTTAGCATGAAATGCCAATTAGGTTTATGTTTATGATTAGCAAAAAAAGCTTCAAATTATTCCATAATACAGTACAAAAGCATTGTATATTGTACTTACATAGGGCATTTATATGAATTTTGTTATAAGTTAATTTTATATAAACTATTTAATGATTAGTTTTAATTCCCATAATAATTTGTATTTCCCGTGTGATGGCCAACCAGCCTTTTGTATTCGCACCAATGGTGCCCGTAATTTTTACCTAAAGTAATTTTCGACATCATTTTCGATTTTTTTACCTAATGTTGCAATACCATAAATTTCCAGCTGAGATTAGTTTCACCTGGTCTCCGAAATTGATTAGATAGATATTCCATGAAAAATTAGTTAGTAGAATTTTGTAAAATTTTAGCGCACATACTAAATATACGAAATTAACAAAATTTTATTCGCCATATTTAAAAACAACCGGACAATTGGTGCAGTGGTTAAAGCTTCGGCACTTGGACCTGAGATACTGGGTTCGAATCCCGCCGATGCAAAATCGAATTTTCATCATCGATTACAATTGGTGATATTATGTAATAACCACAACTTAGAACCTCTGATGGAGTGCAGAATTCAACGCCGACCCACCGTACACATCAATGTACAGGTCGACATGGAACTTGCAATGTGTAGATGGTATACTGTGGTTGTGTGAGTAGGTGAATGAGTTAATGATGTGGCGTGTGATATGTGACCACTCGTGAGAAGGGGTTATAGCATCTTAAGTTTTGGTGCTGGTACCAAATTATATGATTATCATATAAAATACCGTAAATTTTTCTGAAGCTTAAAGTATTCAAAACTACCGTTGCAGCAATTACAAGTTTTCTCATTCTCACATAATCGTGTAGCATATCATTTGCAAGGTATTGGGCAAAGCAACAATTTTAGTCATATGTGTTAGCTGTTAAATCCACCGTTTTGGCGCTGCTAGCTAATTATTGATTTATTGTAAAGGTACTAATAAAAAGGTAGGTTGTTTTTCAGATTTTGGACGAAGAAAATTTTTCATCAGAAAATCATTTCACAAATTCAGCGGTTTCATTTTGGTGGCCAATTATTTCTTTGGTACAGAATATATACGTATTATCACTGAAAAGATTTTCAAGAATGTCAGAAAATAAGTTGAAGCACGTATATGTACTCAAAACTGCCATTGTAGCGCTGGAACCAGTTTCATTTAGCTCATTCCAATAAAACCATGCGGCGTATAAATCATTCATTAATCGTGGTTGAAAGGTTTTGAAAAAACAACAGCTTTATTATCAGAGCTTTCGTTTAAAAATTCACCGCTTTGGCGCTGGTGACGAATTAATTCTTACGTATAAATAATAAAATCAATGAAAAATGAGAAAATTTTTCTGTGGCGTTTTGCGCAGAATTTTTTAATGAAAATCTTCGATTATTATTTTATGTAAATTTTTCGGTTCAGTGCAATAGTAATTATATTGCGATGTTTTCCAATTTCCAATGAATTTATCGAATTTGTCATTGTGTGCCTCTCGTATTCCAATTAAAACGATAATGAATTCGATGATTCCCTATTCGAATATAAATAGGTAAATTAGAGGTAACGTATATCCATGCACATAGGGCAAACCCTTTAAAAAGCAGTATTTGTCTAAATATTGTCTCAGGCCCCTTTTCATAAAGTTATATTTGAAATAACGAATTCTACGAATTTTGAATTGATTCAATCGTTATGCTCACTCTTCCATATATTTTATAGAAGAATAAATTTTATTTGCATTATCGAATGATTGAATTTCGTAAATTTTATAGCTTTTATTAAATATATTATATAACACACAGTATCAATATTACGATTAACAAAATGAATTTTATTAAATTTAAACAGAGAGATGTGACGACTGTTTCAGTATATAAAGATAAAAATGTGAAAATATTCATTTTAATAATTGTGGACCACCCTACGAGTATATAAAGACATATACAAAAGTGTTTTTCAATTTAATTGGAATCAAGTACACACCAAAATATACAATCGTATTTCGTTTGTCATTTAATATAATATCGTTTTTTTTTCTTATTAAATATTGTCTTCTAAATATAATATTCTGCAATACACAATAATCGTTATGAACAGAAACAATATTTTATCATTATTCTTATACAGAATTCATTGAATTAAAAAAATAAATAAAATCATAATAAATAAAAATGATATAAAATTGAAATACAAAATTATTATATTGTGGGTTCAAAAGAATTGATAAAACATTTTCCCTATTGTTCTCATCTCATATTTTATTTGTCGTCTTATCGTTATTAAATGTACATCAGAGCGATATATAAAATATAATATACATTCTTATGTACTTGAATATTGTTATCAATAAAAATAAATGTTAAATCAAATATGAGGCACAAAAAAAACAATATCATAAATAACGACAACAATGAAATGATAATTTAACAAATTAAACAAAAAATAATATCAAATCAAAAATTAAATAAAGCGCAAACAGGAATTTTTATTGTTTTTCCTTATCGAACACAAAAACACAACAACAACAACAACAACCGCACACGATATTGTAAAAAATGTAATCAATTAAATTAACAACAACAAGATGGAAATATTTTTTATATAATAAAAAATATTTCACATTCCAAAAATAAATTTAATTAAAAAATTGTTTTTAACAATACTATTAATTTCTATAATATAAAATCTATCTTTTATTTTTCAATTTCATCTTACAAAGTGGTATCCGAAAATGGTAAGCACTTTTTTAAAATCATATATAGTTTTTAACAAACAGACTTTTTTATATTGGTTATATATAAAATTATTATACAAAAAAAAAAAAAAAATAATTCGAGAAAGGCTAAAGTTTTTTTACATTTTTGTTTATAAAACATAGAAAAGTTTTGCTTCAACTTTATGTTTATTTTTTGTTGGGGAAATTTGTTTTATTTTTATTTGTATCATATTTTATTATATTTGTTTTAATTAATTCCAATTTTCATTTGTTCAAATTTTATTCATTACATCATCATGCTATAAAGTTTTTATAAAATTTTTTTGTTTTTTTTATGTTTAAATATTATTTATAAAAATTTAAATATGCTTCCGGGTTTACATAGAACTAAATTTATGGTTTACGCTTGCGATAACAATATCAAATTCAAAATTAACCACCTGCTTGATTTTCCCGATGCTTTTTAGTAATTTCATTTGTAAATTCACTGAAATTGAAATTTTATTAGTTTATAAAACCAAAGTTGATTAGTAAGGCATAACAAGCATTTGTTTTTCCTGAAAACATAAACATAATGTAAAAACATTTTGTGGTAGGAAAACAATTCGTTATTAGCTCATTCAACGAAGATAAATAATTAATCGCAAAACATTCATCGGATAAACTTTAATCGTAAAACGATGAGGCCCAAATCGATAGATGTTAGAACCTTTAGATGTCACTGGATATTCAACTTATTTGTGTATGTTGAACTGGTTCAATATTGATGTTTATTGAACGTTATACCTGTTTTGCAACTACCGAGGGACCGGAGCTTGTCGAAATAGGTGATTTAGAATAACTAATAGTTTTTAGTTATCAATATAACGAATTTTCCAAGAGCGGCATAACAATTTTGTATTCCCATTTGTGACAATTGGTTCATTGTGCATCACTCTATTACTCACTCTCTTTTCTTTTTTTTATAAAAAAACTAAAAGCATTTTCCTAGAATTTAAAAAGCTGATATTTCCTCGTTATGTTAGACAGTATAAAGCGAAAGATATTTGTATTGTCTATTAGTGTTCTAGTTATAAAGTTGTGAAAAATTTGTTTTGTAAAACATGGATCCTCAAGCCAAAAGATTTTGGTAAGTTGAAAATTAAAATTATGCACTGTTTTTGTTGAAATCATAACGTAAAGTGGAAAAAAAATAAAAAAAAGTTTTTAAGATCGTATTCAGAACCGACTTTGAAAGATGGGTTGAGAATGGACCATTGGGCATTGAACGATTTTTATTTTTTAGGAGAAAACCTTTAAATCTTGCGGAGGTTTTAGACGCACTTCCGGATGATATTCCTTTGCGAAGTGATGTTGATATACAACCACCGAATTTTCCATCGGATGAAGATTCTGGCGAAGAAGAGGGTCACGATCCCAATACCTTAAACAAAAATCTTCTCTTGACTCAAGTGGAACTAAGTTTTCATGAAAACCAACATGATGAAACTGGCCATGAACTCGTTGCTGACATGACAGCAAACTTACCTCATAAACAATTTATCCAGAAGTGGAGGGATGGAGGCGAAGAAAATGTTCAACTATTGGCATCTAATATACCGGAAATACAACATTGCGAAAAACGCCTATTGATATTTATTTACCAAAATATTTCATAACATAATTAGAACGAACATTTTTGGAAGCGAACCAAAAATAAGGGGAGACAACCAGAAATTATGGGTATAGACTTTATGATGCACTCGATCAATACAAGGTCTGTTTTAAAAACAAATACAGATATATTGACCAGATTAATAACAAACATCTGGAATTACAAGCTGTGGAAACATTCAAACGAGGACTATACAATACCATAATCAAAAATAAAATAATAACTAACAAAGCCGAAAGTATCGCTGAAATTATAAACGAAACAGAAGAAACCTATCATATGGTGAACTTGATAATAGGCATACCAACAACACAGCTAAATTAATCATCAGTACTCGCCCTACCAAAGATAGAAAATAACAAGCACATCCAAGATCATACCAAATCAGATGTAACTACTGTCATAAATTTAATCATACTTGGGACATTTGCCGTACAAGAATAAACACAGAGAGAAAAAGCACATAGATCAACAACCACAGTATACCTGGAGCCATTTTAGCAACCCTGCTATACCAGAGAAACGAAGAAGTTACAACGAAACGCCAAATTTTAACCAACAATACTCAAACCTACAATTAAACAAATTTCAAAGGCCAACAGTTACTTAACTACATAAGCACGAAACTACAAGTACGAGCAAAAAAGACACATATGCAAATACAAAGAAACCCAAATTGTTATTCCAGATAAAAATAAAATATTTTTAATCAGCAAAAAAAAGATTAAAAGATTAAAAAGATTAAAAAAAGATTAATTAATTCGAGAGTGCTGAAATAGACCAATATACGGAACAATCACAATACACCATTACAATTGATAAAAACCAAAGTAAAATATAAAAAATTCGTGAATTCGAAAAGTTAATTGTTAAAATAGAATATAGATGGAAATGTGAAAGAATCAAAAATTTCGTACGCTACGCAGTAATTCGCTAGTAGTACAACTACATGGTATGGTCTATATATATAGAAAATATTTCAATGTAATAAACAACATCAGTCGTCGCGACCTGATGAGAAGACTGATTTTTTCAAATCATTAATCTCGTCTGTTCGAAACTGATTGTTGTGATTCTTACACATTAGCCATCTATAAGTCAAAAAATTCAAATTTATCCGCGATCCAGCGTTAAAGGAAAGAAAAATGTATGGGGTGGTTGGGAAGTTGATTGTGTATAAGTAGGTGTCGATTATCATGGTCGTTGTCATACAGATTGACGCAAATGGAAGAATTTCCTACGGTTGTGTAATTAATTCGAGAGTGCTGAAATAGACCAATATACGGAACAATCACAATACACCATTACAATTGATAAAAACCAAAGTAAAATATAAAAAATTCGTGAATTCGAAAAGTTAATTGTTAAAATAGAATATAGATGGAAATGTGAAAGAATCAAAAATTTCGTATGCTACGCAGTAATTCGCTAGTAGTACAACTACATGGTTATGGTCTATATATATAGAAAATATTTCAATGTAATAAACAACATCAGTCGTCGCGACCTGATGAGAAGACTGATTTTTTCAAATCATTAATCTCGTCTGTTCGAAACTGATTGTTGTGATTCTTACACATTAGCCATCTATAAGTCAAAATATTCAAAAAAAAAGATATTAACACACAAATCAGCAATAACAACAAACCATCAATCCTGTTAATTAAGAAACTGAGTGAAGATTCTTAGCAAATAAACGGAAACACTCAGTTCAAATAATTATACAACATAAATACAAATCAAGCTATTCCTGACATTCTGCAAACTAATTTATTTCAAATCAATTCATTACAACATTACAGCGATAACGAGGATGAACATTTAGAAACGAGCACTAAATCATTAAAACCAACAAAAATTCAAACCAAAGACATAAATCGATCAAATTCAGAAGATCATTCATCATATATAGTTAAGAAACCAACGAATCCATTAATTCATAAATCAACCAAACCAAACCAAATCGTTCAAGTATCCCAAGACGTTAAATCAACATGTTTAGTTCATACGCAAACGAGCCAAGACGCTCAAAACATGACCAATCAATTATCAAACCTACCGAAAAACAATCATTCAAACTCAGAAACCCTTTTAGTTAATAAGCCAAACCCGGAAACTTTTTTAAAAGATTTAGATAATAAGCCAACGAGCCCAGATACTCAAATTAACAATTGTTCAAACCCAGAAACTCTTTTAATTAAGAATCAAACGAGCCCAGATACTCATAACATAATTAACCAATCATTAAATCAATCTCAAAACAATTAATTGAGCCCAGGCGCCCAAACAAATTTCATAATTAAACAAACTAAGAGATTATCAAATCAAACAACCAATTTTTCGAACCCAGACACCACCTCAACCAATTTAGTTAATAAAGAAACAAGCCCAAACACTCAGGATCCAATTTATAATACGAAAAACAAATATTTATCAAATCAATCATCAAAAAATCTTATGAGTTCAAACTTTTATAATGCAATAAATAACACACAAATTAGTCAGCTATCAAATCCAACCAACAATCATACGAGCCATTATGCTCCATCACAAGATTAAGTTAGCAGTCCAATAGAAATAAGGAAATACAGTCACCGAATGGTAAACGTTAAGAAGATTAGAAATTTTATCTGCAATAGCATAAAGGACTCTTATATCCAAAGGAGAGTGACAAGAAGAGGAATAGGATAGATAAAAAAAATATCACATAATTTATTAAAATTTGCCATAAAACAAAATTTTATTTATAAGATTTACCAAAATCAGTATTATAGAATATTCCCTTTTCTCTTTCTTTTGACATTATCAAAACCTAACTAATTTATTTAATTATTTTCTAGTGAAAAATAATAATTAGGCATATTATATTAAATTTAAGATCATTTTATTTAAAGACGATTAATTATATGTAGTTATAAATTAAATAGTCATATAGTCATAAGCAGTAATTATCAAAGATTATTTTAAGTGTAAATTTAAGTGAATTTAATGTTAATAAAATTTAATAAACAGTGAAACGTGAAATGAAGTTTAAGACACCCTATCCCGAAATCGCTCCGCACAACAGGCATATTACTACAAACATAACATGTGGGAAGGCACAAAATCTATCCAATTTAGATTAAGGCAATTTTATGCCTCTTATATATTCCTCCTATATTCTTAAATTAAAAGGTTTCAAGTCAAATTTGTAGCCTTTTTCCAATATAAATAAATAAATAAATTTCAAAACAAATATCAGATCCCCAAAAGCTATCAGAATGTTAATGTACCTATTATACAATGTTCAACATAAACACCACAAAGTAAACAACAAACCCGACAAATACTGAGCATACAAGTTCATCTTAATAAATGGTAAAATAAGAACGAAGGCTCACTGCTTATTTCAAGCAATTTACCTTCAGTTAAAAAGGTTCAGGAAAAATCAGCATCGATGGACAATAAATTGATGAAGTTTTGGTCAAATGTAAATTGCAACAGACCTGAACAAAATGGAAATCGCTTACACTAAAAAACACCCCTTTATATTTATTCCTGAAAAGATTAATCAGTGCTACCGCTATATCATTACGCCGTAATTTTCTGAATAGGATTTTTGTTTAATTTGGGCGCAAACCCAACCAAAACTACTAAATTCAATCAAAAAACTGATTTATCGAAACGTTTTCTATAGTAACACCAACTATGTTGCGTTGCACAAGCAAACGGACGTCAAAATTGAAAATGAAGTATTCATTCCGAAAATTGGCATGACACAGGGATTAAGATTCATACAGCGGTATTAATCAACTTCATGAAAGTACATTATATTCTGACCTTTTATTTGATCTCGATACGATATGTAAAGGTAGTAATTCAATTTCAACCAGAATGAAAATTGGTAACGTTAACCCTAATATTGGTTATGGTTGTACCAATATCGATGGCATTGATTTACCAAAGAGCATGTCGGTATGAGAACCTGCCAAATGTTTTAGATCGTTTACCTCTGTACCGGCTAATGAACAGGAACTGTAGTATAATACAATTCCACAAGTGAAACGGATAAACTTCGGCAATACACTCGCTTCAACTACAACAATAGGTGCTATTAAAATTTCAAACAGTATTATTCAAGGTCGAAATCGTTGGAGGCGGCGCCACATAATATATAACTAACCTAACTGAAAGAACGAATAAGGAAATTCCGAAAGTTTAATCAGATCGGTTGGGTGTGACAATTTACACTAACAATTTCATAATTAACCTCTTTAACAATTTACTCTAGTTAGGATAATTATTAAAAATGATCATATTTTCGAAAATAAATAACCGAATTGTGACTTTTGAGGTTTATTAATGATAAAACCAGATGGAAATGCAAATAAATTTTTAAATTTGATTTAAATAACTTGAGTAATTTTCAACATATCAATCTCACCTATTTGTTTTTGTAAAAATGGGTTTTACTTCTAAAATGCAGATAAAGATAAATCTAAAATGAAAAACTATAAGAGACAACTTATTAACGACTACTAATTACCGAAAAAACAGTAGAAAAAACGCCAAAAAGAAGCAATTATCTACATTTTCTACGAATTATCGACATATCCTACCAATTCTTTTGACGTCTACGCTATTTTCACCATCAATATGTAGGCAATCTTGAAATACGCGTACCTGTTCTCATCCTACCTTACGCAGTTTCCTGTCAAATCGAAGACGTACGGCTATAGGTCCGATCTACGTTACCATCTGCCTCATTCCATAGCTCAATGCCAGCCTATAGTACTGGACATGGAAAATGGGTCGTCCCATGAGTTTTGCACTCCGACAGGGGTCATAGTTGTGTTCCTTTTCATTACAGATCGTATTCTGTTGATGAAAATTCTGTTTCTGTAGCATCCTGCCCCTATCGGGATTCGAACTCATTTACTCGCCGCTTTTTTAACTGCGTGGAGAAGGGGCATTTATGGTAACTATTCCCATGGGCTGACTAATACTGAAGGCACGAAGCCAGAATCAGTAATGAAGCTATCCAATGTGCAGATATTTATACGTAAATCGAACCTTCAGCTGCACGTCTTTTGGCAGGCAATGCGTAAGGTGGGAAGAAAAACGTGAAAAGCAAACCGCGAAAGTGTTGGGAATGTTTCTGCCCCAGACCAGATTACAGATTGATAGTTAGCAGATTGATTAAAAATATCTACTGTTGTACAGAAAGTACTTAATATACCGTTGAAACATATTTTATTCTTGAAATTAACCAGCAAATCTAATTTTAAAATTGTATAATCCATTAATTTACGAGTTTGAAGTGTGTTGTAATGTAAACTACTCGTAAATTTCAAAAGCTTGAAACATCAACTTTAAAATTTCCAGAATAATTAAAAATATGTATCTCGAGAAATTTCTAGTTCTGATATAAAATTCTATTTTTTATAGTAATTAAAATCCAACAAAAATAATTAATTTTATTTTATTGATTTTGTTTATTTGAGTTTTATGTTCTTCTACGAGATTAAAAAACTTTGCTTGAATTTCTTCAGGAAAATTTATAGAAAAAAATCTTTTGTGTGCTTTCCTTTTCATCAGCAGTATTTATAATCCTTATCACTTCATTTTTTCTTAAAATAAAAAAAAATAAAATACAATATAAAGAACTGAATAAAAACAAAAGAAATCGTTAACAATAAAATTACAAATGAAAAACTTTCATAATTTTATACTTACAGGATTTGGCCGCGAGGTAAAAATGATTATCTTTTCGGTTATAGAAATTCTGAAAATTACGGCATAGTTATATCACATCGCACACCTAGACATAAAACGCTCTAAATACATAAAATATATGTAATGGGTTTCACATTAATGTTGTGCGTGGTGATTGCTATTTTGATTATAACTGAGGTGTTTATTCGCCTTTCTTATATTTATGTGAGTATTAAAAGTTAAAATTAAGTTTTTTGTTGTTATACGAAACTACACTGCTATCGCCTTTTTACAAATAAATGGGTATTTAATACAATAAATATTATTAAAAAGCAAATAGTTTTCTAATCGAGTGTTCACACAATTAAAACAAAGTTGTAGCAATAAAATAATGACTATAAAATGATGGTACTCGAATATCCGTTTTCGTGAAGTGTATTGATTGACTTGGGCAGACATACGAGTATGTGAGCCAATAAAAAACCAACAATTACAAAATAATTTTACAGTTAAAATGATTCGAAATTTATAACCAAAATTAATTCAAAGAACGAATAGGATGCTCACATTTAGCGTGTAGGAAACATTAAATATGCACCGTTCTTCAAGAAAAGCCTGCTGATGAAACAAAATCCTCGAAAGAGTTTAAGAAATCAAAGCAGATTCGCAATCGGCCTTAAATTGGGTATAAAGCAATTTTATTGATTAGGGCTATGAATAACTTCCCATATCAATGGAAAAACACCAGAACAAAGAGTTTTAAAAAGAACATAAAAGGCTGAGAGTTTATTAATTTTATATTGATCATTGAATTTTGACTAATGTTTATGAACGCCACATAACTAAAATAGTTTATATAGTCGTTTTTAGAAAAGATTTAATAAATAATTCTGTTATTTATCAAATTAGTCATTAGTCGTTGCGTACCATGAAATCCTCTTAGTTGATCCATACGTTGAAGTCAACGTTATCGGCTCTTATTTGTATGACCTAGATGGAATAATATTTAATTAACCTTCCTATGGCCTTTCGGATGTATATGATCCGAAGGGCATTTGAGTTGTTTATAAATTGCTTTTTTGAATCGATTTTTTGGATCGACGATTGACCGTTAGTGACCTTTCATCAAATACATTATTTTGCATGTTGAATTACATAATAAAATGGATTATTTATAAGGTTAGGGTCTAATATGTGTGTAGAATGAAATTCCAATCCAACGTGGTGAAGCAGCAATATTTTGAATTCCAGAAGATGGTTGTATAAGTCGCTCGTTTTTTGTCTCAAATTATATAGCCACACCCAAACAAGGTTCAATTATGAGGCTTCAGTAATGTGGTTTATTAGAAACTGTTGTAACATACAGTATTAACTTATCGTGCTACGTAGTTGAACCTTATGTGATCCATTCACTTCAAGCGTTTATTGAAAAAGAAATTTAAGTTGGTTTTACAGGTTTTGACAAATCTTATACTATAAATTAAAATTACAATAGTTTAAGTACATTTTATGACAAAATTATAGCAACAAAACTAGGTAAAAATTGCGCAAAATTTAAATTATTTATAACAACAAAAACAAGTAATTATAACACTTAAGTAACAAAACGCACCCTTTGTGGTATGTAATTAATTGGTATAATCCAATTAATTTGACAGATGGTGTTTACTTGTCAATACAAATTAATCTATTTGGATAATTTAATTGCAATTTTTAACCTAATAATTGGTAAAACAATTATTGAAATGGTAAGTAGCCTTAATAAATTAACATATAACTAAATCTAATTATGTAGATTGCACATATGCATTTAGATGATCTGGACACTGGTGCTATTGATAAGTGTTATCAATAAAGTGTTTTTTTCCCAAGAAGATTTTGGTTTTGTGTTTTATTTATGGAATCTTCCAACATACTCCAGCGCGTTAAGAAATTACTTTCTTAACTGTATTAATAAATATTATACACATTTAACAGATGTTGGGAATCGTTGAATCGGATGAATTCTCAATTTTGTTGATATGATACTTGAACTTAATTACATCTAGCTGGTAACTTGATCAATTTGTTGGCTGGACGTTTAACTTCTGTGTGTGCAGTTTTTAAAGTAACAACGCGTACGATTCCATCATGACCAGGATGAATGTTTATAACTCGACCAAGGAGCCATTGATTAGAAGTTACATGGTCATCTTTAATCAACACGACGTCGTTGACAGTTAATTGTTCGGAGTTTATTTTCCATTTATAACGATGTTGGAGTGTTGACAGATAGTCGCGGGACCAGCATTTAAAAAAACCTTGAACTCGTCGTTGTATATTTTGCCATCTCGAGAGTTTATTCATTGGGATGTCATCCAAAGCTGGTTCTGGAATTGCGATTAATGGTTCACCTATGAGGAAATGCCCTGGTGTCAGCAATTGTAAATTTGTCGGATCGTCGTCGATTCTGCATAGCGGCCTTGAATTTAGAATTGATTCGATTTGTGTGGTGATCGTCGAAAGTTCTTCGAAAGTGAGACTGCCATTAATAACTCGCTTGATATGATATTTAAAAGACTTCACGGATGCCTCCCATAAACCTCCAAAGTTAGGTGCACGGGGTGGAATGAAATGAAAGGTTATACTTTTCTGTAATAGAAAGTCAGAAATTAGATTATTTTGTTGTTGGTTAATAATATTTTGTCTGAGACTGCGTAGTTCTCGATTTGCACCAATGAATGTTGTACCATTATCACACCAAATCTCTTCAGGTATTCCCCTTCTTGATATGAATCTTTTTAACGCTGCTAAGAACGACTCTGTAGTCAGACTACTTACGACTTCTAGGTGGACTGCCTTAACACATAGACATACAAACACCGCAATATATGCCTTTTCAGATGGAGCATTTTTGCGTTTGCTTGTTTTTATCTGCATTGGTCCAGCATAGTCTAATCCTGTTTTTAAGAATGGTCGGCTCATACTGCATCGTGCTGCTGGCAAATCACCCATCTTTTGCTCGCATTTGCCGGAACGATGACGTATACATTTAACACATTTTTTAATACAACTTTTGATTGTGTAGCGGGCTCCAATCATCCAATACTTTTGTCTGAGAATGCTCAAAACTAGCGAGTTACTTGCATGCATATTGGTACAATGAATTTCTCGTATGATTAATTCGTTTATTGGATGATTCTTCGGTAATATGATGGGGTGTTTTACAGAGTAGTTCAGTTGGGAATTTCTCAGACGTCCACCAATTCGAAGTAACCCCTTGGAATCGATGAATGGATCGAGAGAAGACAAATGATGTTTGTCTGATAAGTTACGACCCTTGCTAATAGTTGCCAACTCAGCAATGAAAGATAGTTTTTGCACGTTGCGAACTAAAACTGTTTCGGCGTCACTCATTTCGGTAAGATCAATGACTCTTCTTCTTTCCTTTAGTAGTCGATATTTCCCAAATCTCAATACAAAAACCATAATTTTCCTTAGTTTGAACCAGGATGAACATTTTGTGATGAGTATTGCGACTGTATCTTCTCGTGTTCCAGTTTCCAGCAAAACATTTACAAATTTTGGGCGTTCTTCAAAGGAAACATCTTCCATATTAACCGCTTGCACATTTGCTTTTGGCCAGGAAAACACCGGTGCGGACAACCATTCTGGACCTTGCCACCAGTGATTTAAGTTTGGCATCTTTTGTGGTTTTACTCCTCGCGTTATGTAGTCAGCCGGATTTTGCCTTGATTCGATGTGTGACCAGTTACTTCTAGGGACGATATCCAAAATTTTTGAGGTTCTGTTTGCGATAAAACTTTTCCACCTCCTGGGCACGTCTGAAATCCAATGCAAGACGATCATGGAATCTGTCCATGCGTGGGTCGTTATATGTTCGTACTGCAATGTTTGTAAACAAAATTTCACCAGCTCACAAAGTAGGACAGCACCACAGAGTTCTAGTCTTGGTAGTGAGATTTGCTTTAATGGCGCAACTTTACCCTTTGCACAGACAATATTGACTGTAATTTCACCTAATTCGTTTACTGAACGCAAATAAATCACGCTACCATATGCTGCTTCAGAAGCATCGCAAAAGGCATGTAATTGAAGCGAGGTTTGGCTTTTGCAGGTTGTTAAACATCTGGGAATCTTAATTTCTTCGAGATAATCCATATTTTCGTATACGTTTCGCCACATCTTATTTATGTGATCAGGCAGACTGGCATCCCAATCTAAATTAAGTAACCAAAGTTTCTGAAGAATTATTTTGAAATAAATGACTATCGGTGCTAGCCATCCCAAGGGATCATAAACTTTAGATGCCGATGACAATATGCTTCTTTTGGTCCAGTTGGTTCTGATGTCAGCCTTCTGAATTTTGAATAAAAATGTGTCAGAATCGGCATGCCACATTATGCCTAAGGTTTTAATTGATGCATCGTCTTCTATTAACTTCGGGATGGTTTCTATTTCTTGTCGTGAGAATGATCGCAAAAATTCGGATGAATTTGACTTCCATTTTCGCAGGTTAAATCCACTGTTTCCTAGAATTGTAATAAGTTGCTCTTTAAGATGTAATGCTTCGTCTAATGATTCACAACCCGTGAGAAGATCATCGATGTAGAAGTCATTGCGAATCGAGTGAGAGGCCTTTGGATACAATGATTGGAAACTTTCGGTTGTTTTTTGGAGCGTTCTTAATGCCAAAAAGGGAGCACATGCGGTACCATACGTGACAGTGTTGAGTTTATACACACCTATTTCAGTGTTTGGATTGTCACGCCATAATATTAATTGATAATTACAATCCATCGGGTTTACCTTGATCTGGCGATACATTTTTTCAATGTCAGCAACAAGCGCAATTCTTGGCTTTCGAAATCGCAGAACAATCGTTGTCAAATTTTTCTGGATGTTGGGTCCGATTTGGAGTATATCGTTTAACGATACTGATGTCGTAGTTTTACTTGAAGCGTCGAAGACCACTCTTAGTTTTGTAGTACTACTGGTTGACTTCATGACAGCGTGATGTGGTATAAAATACTTGGCATCATCATCATTTGGAGTCTCTGCCCATGGAATAAGACTCATATGATCTAATGCAATGTATTCACTCATGAACTCCTTGTAAGCCTTATCAAAGGCTGGCGATGAGACAAATCGTTTTTCCATTGCTAACAATCTTCGGCGTGCAGCTTGCAATGAACTGCCTAACTGTTTTCTTGGCTGTTTAAAGGGGAGTCTCACGGTAAATCTACCACTTGCATCCTTTGTTGTCGTTTCATTATAGTGCGACTCGCACCATCTTTCGGAATCATCGGGTTGGACCTGCTGCGGAATTTCCTCCACCTCCCAAAATTTTTTTAGTAATTGGTTAATATCTTCTTCGTGATTAATTGTGACACATGTGTTGCTGGAAGTATGCAGATTGGTAGTTTCTGTAGTCTCTGATCTAAACGTACCAGCAATCAACCACCCAAATTTCGAATTTTGTAGCTGTGGTAAGCCAGTAATTTTCCTTCTTTCTGAACTTAATACTTCGAAAAATGCGTCTGCTCCGACTAAAATATCGATTTCATGGCGGTTATGAAATTCTGGGTCAGCTAATTCTAAACGTTTTAGATCTGGATGTTGTATAATTTGCCGTCGGTGAAGTGCTACTAAATTCGTGATTTTGGGTATGATATGAGCTGTGATCGTAATAGAATATTGTTTATTCAGTCGAGATATAATAGTCATATCGGTTTTGCCCTTTGTCGTACCAGCTGATGAAGACGCTAGACCGTAAATTGAAATGCAAGCATTCGTTCGTTGTAGGCCTAGGTTTTGGATACATGACTCTGTTACAAATGACATTTGTGAACCTGAGTCAAGTAGTATTCGTGCTAGCTGGAGTTGTCCGGTACAGTTGGTTACATACACTAACGCTGTTGGAAGTATTGTATCATGTGCTGAGTACAGTGTATGGAGTACTGTAGCATGATTAGATTCAGGTGAATTCGGCCTTGTGCTACCCTCGTCCGTATTGGTTTCTGGAGTTTGTTCAGTTTGTATGTCCTTGCAAAAGGTATGATTGCTCGATACGGTGGTATGGTGCTCGGCAGTGGTGCTTGATGACATCGGCCTAAGTTGGGAATGATGTAACAACGTATGATGGCGGTTGTTGCAGATAAGACAAGATGCCTTGCTATAACACTTATTACTTGAGTGTCCCATACGCAAACAATTTCTACACAAACCATTCTGGATTATAGCTGTTTCTCGAGCTTCCGCTGTCATATTTTTAAATGTGGGACATTTATATACGAAATGAGGATGTTTACAAATAACACATGACATCGTATTGTCAGTACCGGTCACAAAAGTTTTAGTCACGGATCTTGCACACGTAGAAGGTTTCTTACTGGTTGACTCGCACATCTCTAATGCGTCACATCTTAGATTGAGGAAATCAATAAATTCAAAAATTGTAGGAAAATTCTTGTTAACTATTTGTTTAGCCCAGAGTTGTTTCGATTCATTGTCAATTTTCATTAACATCAGATAAATAAGCCATGGGTCACGTGTCTCGGCGTCGGTTCCCAGTGCCCGAAGACCTCTGAGCACTTCATCTGCATTCTCCGCTATTCGACGTAGGTCCTTCCCATTTGCTTGTTGACAAGCTTTCTGGTCTAACATTGATTGGATAAGAGTATTCACAATAGGGTTCAACTTATTGTATCGCTTACACAACTTCTCCCATGCTTCATTATAATTTGCTTCCGTTATACTGATATGCCGTATTAGTGAAGCTGCATCATCTTTCAATAACCCAGATAAAATTTGGAATTTATGTACGTTACTTAAATTCTTGTTATTATGCACTGTTGTCACATAGAGATCATGGAATGATGGCCAATATTGATAGTCACCGGAAAACGGTTGGATGGACACCTTTGGAAGGCGTGAATGTGAGGTTGAATTTAGACCTTCGTAAAATGTTTTTTGCTGTTCAATAAAGTTTTCCAGTGTCGCGTTTAACGCAGGAGTTTCAATCGAGGTCGTGTTTCGTTTTGACATGGCCTTCATAAGTAACGTCCGAGCGTTATAATAGGTTTCATCAACGGCTTCGGTAATAGGTCTATAATTTTCAACAGCAAACAATTCCACCTCATGCTCATTGAATTTAAGGTAACGCGTTTCTAGAGTTTCTAAACGAATTGCGATTGCCTCAATTGACGTGTTATCGGTCATAGTTTCAGCGAATTTCAGAACGTTGTTGATTTGAGTAACTGCACGATCGCGCAAACGTTCCAAACGATCTACCATTTTCTTTAACTTTAATTTCACACACGTTCACTCAAATTTTTCAAAGTAGCGTTCACACAAATTAACCAAATTACAAATAAATTGAGAGTGTACTTAGCTTGTCTTATTTGATGAGGAATTTCCCGGGTTTCGGCACCAAAATGTAGAATGAAATTCCAATCCAACGTGGTGAAGCTGCAATATCTTGAATTCTAGAAGATGGTTGTATAAGTCGCTCGTTTTTTGTCTCAAATTATATAGCCACACCCAAACAAGGTTCAATTATGAGGCTTCAGTAATGTGGTTTATTAGAAACTGTTGTAACATACAGTATTAACTTATCGTGCTACGTAGTTGAACCTTATGTGATCCATTCACTTCAAGCGTTTATTGAAAAAGAAATTTAAGTTGGTTTTACAGGTTTTGACAAATCTTATACTATAAATTAAAATTACAATAGTTTAAGTACATTTTATGACAAAATTATAGCAACAAAACTAGGTAAAAATTGCGCAAAATTTAAATTATTTATAACAACAAAAACAAGTAATTATAACACTTAAGTAACAAAACGCACCCTTTGTGGTATGTAATTAATTGGTATAATCCAATTAATTTGACAGATGGTGTTTACTTGTCAATACAAATTAATCTATTTGGATAATTTAATTGCAATTTTTAACCTAATAATTGGTAAAACAATTATTGAAATGGTAAGTAGCCTTAATAAATTAACATATAACTAAATCTAATTATGTAGATTGCACATATGCATTTAGATGATCTGGACACTGGTGCTATTGATAAGTGTTATCAATAAAGTGTTTTTTTCCCAAGAAGATTTTGGTTTTGTGTTTTATTTATGGAATCTTCCAACAATGTGTTTGTTACACATATGATCTTTCGGGTCAATATCACCCGATTTTGATTTTGTGGAACTAACATAAATTTCACATAAGTTCAACATTTCTAAAGAACACACATACATTACATACAGGCCAACCCGGCTAATATCATCTCGGTTAATATCACGAGTCGGTTATAATCATTAATACTTAAAATCCACTTTCCAATCTCTACTAAGGGTCTATTTTTTAATTCAACCCGATCAAGCAGGCTTACCCCGGGTAGTGTACACCGAGCAAAGGTTGTACTGGGTAAAATTATCCGGTGCGCATAGAGTAAAAAATTGTTTTTTTACTTTGCACACTCTTCGTACACTGACATTAATTTCAGAGTAAAATTTGAAGAACCGAGTAAGCTCGGTGTAAGCACAGTTCACAAATAAAAACGCAGTGTGCAGAGAAAAATTACTCAGGTTGAATAAAAAAACACAGAGTATTTTTTGACAGCGCACTGCTTGCTCAGGTTGAATTATAAAAAAGGCCCTAAATTACATACATTTTACTCCGTTATTATCATGTCGGCTTAATATCCAGTTCCGCATATTATCACGAACATTTTCTTAGTTTTTGGTTCAAAATCGTTATAAATCATGATTCTGCTCTCATGATATAATACATATTACAATATAATGCGCATGCGAATTTGAAATGTTTATTTTCGTTACGTTTCGATTTTTTATGGATGTATTCTTCTCCAAGTATAATAAAAAAGGTCCTTCCCACACTCTACTTCTTTTAAGTATACTTCTTACTTCAAAATAAGTCGTAATAGATTTTTTTATTGCTATATTGCTCTCTCGAAAAATTTTTTTTAACTAAAATCTACATGTAAAAAATGGCCTTAAATTTTTTTAATTTAATTTTTGTTTGGCTGGAGCTACACGAGATTTTAATTTCTGGTTTCAAACTAAGTCGTAATAGATTTTTTATTGTTAATTTAAACCTTTATATTAAATGAAAACACCTAATTTTTTTGTATTGTTTTACTCTGTTCTCTCGAAAATAAAATTTAAACAAAAATCTACATCTCAAAAATGCCCTTAAATTTTTTATTTTCATTTCTATTTTTGTCATTTCGGATTCACAGACAAAAATTTTATGTCGCACAATTTTTGTCCGTGAATCCGAAATGACAAAAATAGAAAAGAAAATAAAAAATTTTAAGGGCATTTTTGAGATATAGATTTTTGTTTAAATTTTATTTTCGAGAGAACAGAATAAAACAATACAAAAAAATTAGATGTTTTCATTTAATATAAAGGTTTAAATTAACAATAAAAAATCTATTACGACTTAGTTTGAAACCAGAAATTAAAATCTCGTGTAGCTCCAGCCTTTGAGTTTGTAGACAATTTTTTGTTGAACAATGAGTCGCAATTGGGTCTCATACGAAACGACACATTTCACAACAGGATGTGCTAAAACAGGATGTCACAAAACAGGATATCACAAAACAGTACATGGTACGCTACAGTACATGGTACGAAACAGGACCGATTAAAACAGTACATCACAAAACAGTACATGGTACAGTAGAGTACATGGTACGAAACAGGACCGATTAAAACAGTACATCACAAAACAGTACATGGTACACTAAAGTACATGGTACGGGAGAGTACATCGCAAAACAGTAAAGATTAACAACAGTAAAGATTAATATTAAAAGCGAACACCACGAAATAGTTAATAGTCAATTTTACGGTTTTAATAACTAGTTGTACTAAATTTATTTTTGTATGTTTTTTGAACCAACATACACATTCCTTTCAAACTTATTTTGGCCCGAAAAAACACTATAACTATACACACAATTGTGTTGGTTGGACTTCAAATCAAGCGAAATTTTTTATCAAAAAACGCCATTACATACTATGATTTTTTACTCACACATTTGTGTGGTTTGGACTTAAATTGAGCCATTTTTTTGGTTAAAAAAGGGATATATTTATTTAAATTTTTGATCTATTTTGCAACGATCAAGTATTAGCGATTTAAATAAAAATAATGTTATATATTGTAGGTGAAGGGATATTTTATTATAACTTAGAGCAATTATAATTCTATATAGTATACAGTCTAATTACTCTAGGTGAAGGCTAGGAGGATTTCAATAATATCATAATTACAAGTGGATGATAATATCATAATTACTAAACGTATTCAATAAAAAATATTTAACAAATCAAGCTGAAAAAATCCTCCAGCTTAACGTTCAGTAAAATGTACTTTAGTGTACCATGTACTGTTTTGTGATGTACTGTTTTAATCGGTCCTGTTCCGTACCATGTACTGTTTTGTGATGTCCTGTTTTATTACATCCTGTTTTGAAATGTGCCATAGTGAACGGCTTCGGTCGCAATTTTATAGGTTTTATAGGTAAACGGGAAAAAGGACGAAAAAAATAGTTTTTAGTTTTTGGTCTGTTATTGAGACAGATATTTTTGCACCCTTAAAAATAGTTCGTTCATGGATTGATTCAGTTCAATTTTCAACCGTGTTAGAATATGGTTAAAGGTAGAGTTGTGGTAAAGTCCAGAAATCGCCATCTTTTTCTAAAATTTTATGTGTATCCAATCGACAATTTAATCAAAAACAAATAAAATAAAATTTTCATTTTTAAAAAAAATCATAGAGAAAAAAAACTTTTTCTATAATTTTTATGCAAACAGGTAAAATGCTATATGTTTTGAATAAATTGTTTTTCAATTAAAATGACTGTTCATAGTGTAACTTACAATTTTTTTCACCCCATAACCATGAAAACAGAGCTACATGTGCAAACATGACAGGACGAAAAAGAACCGAACTTATTGTCAAACAAAAACTACAAATTATAGCAACTTGCGACGGCCCACCTGAACAAACAGTTGCAGCAGTTGCTACGAGATTCATCATCGATCCACCAATTATCACCAAATTTTATAAAAAACAAAATATGTTGTCTGAAGTAAAATTAAATGTAAATAGAAAACGACATAGCAAAGCTGAAGATCACGCTGATGAAACGTCGTACCCACAAATGGATGGATAGATCGATGGAAGAAAAGATACAAGATCGTTTACAAAAAAGCTCATCGTGAGAAAGTTGATGCAGATGTTCCAGCACTGCTGCTGGAACCAATGAATAGCAAGCTACTTCCTTAGTTAATGTTCTTCGTACCTATGAACCAAAGGATATATTCAACGAGGACGAAACTGGCCTTTTGTGGCGTACAATGCCTAGCGGATCTCAAGACAACTGAACATTCTGGCATTAAAATTTCAAAAGGAAAAATAACAATTCTTCTTTATGCAAGAGAAAAGCAATCACTTTTGGTAATTGACAAATCTAAAACACCACGTTGTTTTTTAGGTATAAAACAGTTGCCAGTCAAGTACAAAAACAATAATAATGCATGGGTGACATCTTCTATATTTGAAGAACGGTTACGAGAATTCACATTGATTTCCGAAAGCATTGATTTCCGAAAGTTGTAAGATTGCGCTCATCTTAGATAATTATTCTGCTCATCCTAAGTTCAAACTAAATAACATCGAATTAACTTTTTTACCACCTAACTAATTCAACCGTGTTTTTTTTTTTTTTTTTTTTATTTAAATTATTACAACTGAATACAATTCATCTAGTAATTTTTCTTTCTTAATTTAGTCACTTGTGAATGAGAAGAGGCCCAATGGCCAGCTCCGTTTATAGGTTACTTACTGAAGTAGTCTTTGCTCTGGTGTCCTTAATCCATTAAATCAATTGGTTTCGTTCTCTGCAATCGTCTTACTGCATGTGAAGTGTCCAACATACCACGAAGCTCTTCATTTACGTGTTGATAGATACGTTGTACGCAGTAATTCTGCAAATTTTTTTATTTCTTCTTGAACCGTCGGGATATTTAGGTCCCTATGAAGGTCATCATTCCTAATGTACCACGGAGCGTTAACTATACCACGTAGCACTTTGTTTTGAAAAGTATGTATTATTTTGGTGTTGGTTTTCTTTGTACAGCCCCAGAGCTGTATTCCGTAAGTCCATACAGGCTTTAGCACCTGTTGATACAATAGCAATTTATTTTCGGTTGACAATTCCGAATTTTTGCCGAGCAGCCAATACATTTTTCGATATTTGATATTAAGCTCGTCTTTCTTCTTTTTAACGTGTTCTTTCCAATTCAACCGTGTGATCCGTAATTTTAAGTTCCATTACAGAAGATTACTTGTGCTAAAATTGCTTGCGGAAAATGAGTCTTCCACAGATCAAATATTAATTACCAAAATTGTAAAAAACATAATTTATTGAACGCCTTACTTTTAGTTAAATAATCTTAGAACAAGGTTACCAATTTAACTAATCGAATAAGTTTCGAAATAAATTTTCGATTAATGTCATGAATCGTGATATAAAGCAAGAACTTGGTTAATATCATGGAACGTGATATTAACCGGAATTTCTTTTATTATCACCACCCGCTTTTTATCATGATTTTTTCTGACACGGGAAGCATGATATTAAGCGGGTTGACCGTATTTGTTTATTTGTAATGTGCTTGAACATGTTCAATTCCAGTTATCAATCGTTTCACAAAAATTTGATAAATCCGCTCATTTTTTTCACAAAAATCCTGTTCATTCATGTTCAATAAATTGATAAAAATAATTTTTATTTTCATTATAAAATTCAGTCTGTGGTAAATTGTAACAGTGAGTAGAACTAAAATATATTTCGAGTCCATTGCTTTGAAAATGGATTGTGATTTACACAAGCATTCATACGCAACTGATGGTGACGAGAGTGATGCTTCAGAAGTTGAAGATAATTTGTCAGAGTTTATTACTGAGGTACCAGTAGATGAGGACTTTGTGTTATCCAAAAATGGTGATATTCGTGGGAAAACAGTTCCTCCAAATCATCAAGGGCCACCTTCAAGCGCCAATATAATAAATATAAAACCAGGTGTTACAAGGTATGCAATTTCCAAAATCACAAATATTAAGGCAAACTTCCTTATACATTAAGAGCGAAATATAATGTCTAAGATAATAGAAATGACAAACAAAGGAGGAGTTCGAATGGACACCAATATCAACAGAAGAGTTTTTGGCATACATCGATATTGTGGCTGGTGTGTGAGACCTATGTCTAACTGTGTGGAACTCCTCAACTGGTCGCCCTATACTCAGATCTACTATGTCTTTGAAAAGTGTTCATGCTATATCATGGGTTGTAAGATTTGACAGCAAGAATACTGAACTGAACGGCACCAAAGGGACAAACTTGTGCCTATTTAGGAGATATAGGAGAAGTGGGTTGAAATTTTGCAAAATATTTCTAATCCCGCACCGAAAACCTTACGACATATGAGCAGCTGGTGCCATTTTGCGGGCGTTGTCCTTTCCGACAATATATTCCAAGCAAACTTGAAAAATACTGCCTAAAAATATGGATATTGTGTGACTTTAAAAATGCTTATGCCTTCAATTTGCAAGTCTATACTAGGAAAGTACCGGGTGCTCTACCAGAAAAAAACCAAGGTTTGTGAGTGGTTGTAGACCTTACCAGTAGCCTAACTAGAGGGTATAATTAAACATTTTTTTACTTCATATCAATTAGGACAAATGTTGCTAAAGAGATATCTGACAATGCTCGGCACCACCAGAAAAAAAAACTAAATTACCAATAAATTTTACGAATTTCAAAAAATATGTTTACTGTTCAAAAAATGTCTTCAAAAAAAATGTAGCCATTGTATCTTACATACCTAAAAAAACAAGAGCGAAAAACTTTCATAAATACAGGTCAATAAGACTGACAATTGAAACCTACACAAGTGAAATGATAACAAGACAAGTATTTTGCCCATCTTGTGAAAATACAGGGTACATTTTTACATGTAATAGGATTTCTATTTTTTATTTTTAATACTTTTAAAATTATCTTTAGTTAAACAAAAATCAAATAAATAGTAAACTCTATTGAAATTTTACACATCATCCTCACTGGTTCGTTATCGCCATAGTTGGTTCTGTGTCTATCTCAGTAGAGGAAGCCATGAACTCTTAGTTGTCTACCAGGGACCTTTACTTTAATTGACTTTAGCACATCCAGTGCGTCGATTAGACCTAGTAAGAGATTACTAATAAATGTACTTTTTAGCAATTCGCGTCTATTTTCAAGAATTGTGAAGTTGTATGACTTGCACCCGGTAAAATATGGTGGTTGCCGCTGTATGTTTACGTGGTATGGTAGATCATGGTCATAAACCCATCGGTCTTTCCAGGTCAAGTAGCGTATAATTTTCTTTTGAATTTTCTCAATACTCTGGATATGAACGCTTCGTAGAACGGACATCACACATTTACAGCATATTTCAGCTAGGATCGAACGTAGGCACAATACAGGATCTTAATTGTTTCCACATTAAAATTATCACTAGTCCAACGTTTGATGCTTCGTATCAGACAAAAAAAAACATTGTTACATATATTTTATATAGAAATATTTATATTATCCGTTCCTACACTTACGGAACGGATAATATAAATACTCCTATGAAAATACATGTAACAATGTTTTTTTTTGTCTGATACGATAAATGAAGGAACTGAAGGGAACGTATGATATAAATCGAGCTTAATGCTAGATTGTCAATATCTTCCTGTTGTTGATTGGTATCGTCGACTAACTCGATGGCTTTGTAGATTTTGAGGTCATCTGCGAACACCAGGATATTGGAATGCTATATCACTGTAATACCACCATTTATGAAGATTGTGAAAATCCATGGGCCAAAGTGAGAGCCTTGTAGTACACCAGAAGTTGCTTGTATTATAGTTGACGTTTTATATCCTATTTCAATATATTGGTTTCGATTACTCAAATAAGATTTGAATCAGGTTACGAACTGGCTAGAAAATCCGAACTTGAAAATGTGTTCCAAAGTTTTACAATGGCTGAAGGAGTCGAAAGCTTTTGCAAAGTCGGTGTATATTACGTCAACTTGATTGTGCTTCTCAATTTCTTTAATAGAATAGCTAGTAAATTCTATAAGATTTGTAGATACTGATCTTTTAGACATAAAACCATGTTGATATTGTGTTAAATAGCGTGGAAGCACTGCTTTGACTGAGCTACATATTACTAGTTCAAATAATTTAGGTATATCAGATATGGATGTAATACCGCTGTAGCAAGAAACATCATTTCTAGATCCAGTTTTGAAAATAGGCGTCACTCTAGTTATTTTCCACTTTTATGGAAAAGTTGCGAATTTTAATGACAGGAATACCATCAGGACCACATCCAACTCCGAATCCTACCAATGTTCGCTGGATGTCTTCTGGCTCGAAATGTGGAGTAAATATGAATGTACTGTATTCACTTCAGGTTGAATCTTTATAATTATCAATGTCTTCCGCTTTATAAACAGATTGGAAAAACTCAGCAAACATGTTGGTTATTACCTGTGGATCACAAGACATTTGATCCAGCCTGGGGTAGCATCAATTTCGCGTTTGGTTTTAAAAAATTTCCAAAAGTGTCTGGGATCGCCTTTTATTTTATCTTTTAGATTGCGAATATAGCTTCTGTACCTCAGTTCAAAATAAAATTCAAAATTTTGGTTATAAGCAGTAAATTTCTGTTTGCTATCTTGGGAACACTTTGCTATCTTGATAAGTTGATCGTCATACATATGTCATCGCTGTTAAACTCGGCATTCCAATTTATTTGCTCAAAATATTGTAGTAACTTTGTAAGTTATTCGAATTGGCCTTTCTGAAGTTGTAATATAGTTTCCGGTTTTGGTAATTTTGGAATCTGTTATTCACTTTCGTTTCCAATATTATTTCTATTGCTTTATGGTGAATATCATTAGTTACGAAAGGTGTTGGTGATTCTTCTGTTTTTTAATAAAACTGGTTCATTGGTAAAAATAAGGTCCAAGGTTTGGTCTCGTCCATTTTTTAATTCACGAATATGGCGGCGACGAATAGGTACTCAATATCTGAATTCACATTTACAGGCATAATCTCGTTGGTTTCTTCATCGTAAGTCCAACTAATATTTGAGAGATTAAAATCCCCAGTTATTAAAATTATGTCTGATTGATCGGCAGTATTGGCAATTTCCATAATTGTGTCGCAGCACTTGGTATACGATGATGTAGGTGAATCAGGTGGAATATACGCCACATAAATTCGCATTGTTTTATTATTGATGACAAATTTAACACATAATTGCTCGATCGATGGATTCGTTAAATCTACCAATTCATTAGGTAGTGATGTATCGATAGCTATGAGTACTCCGCCACTGGTTTTTTATGCTTGTTTGTGGTGAGCGATCACATCTATAAATCAGATATTGACTAGGGAAGAATTCCGAACCCAAAATATTATCGTTGAATGATGTTTCACAGATGATATAAACTGGAAAGAGTGTTTTTAAAACAAAATTATGAAATTGAGCAGCCTTTGAAGACATTTTATTAACATTTTGTAAATTAAATGTCTGTTTAATAGTTTTTTGAGGTTGTGATAAGGTTGGGGTGTCATGATTACATTCCAAATTTGTGGCACTATTTTTCCCAGCAATAAAATTAGCTACTGGATTTGGTGGCACATCTGAGCTGGCTAAAAAACACCTTCCTTTGACCCCAATCAAATTCTTTGACAAACAGTCCTGCCAGATCGTCAGTATTCGCGATCTTTGTCACTATAGTTTGCGGAACTGTTCATCCGACACTGAATTTTGTATTCGGCTAACGAAAAGCGACTTTCTATAGGCTGTGCCACTCGAACCAAGAACTCATCCATTAAATCAACGTCATTGGCAGTTCTTTTAATATTAGAGACAGGTATAGTCGATTGTGATACTCCAGGTTGATTTATATTTCGTGTTGGCTTTAAATGATCTATAATTTGTCGGTTTTGGATGGCTGACGGTTATGTTAGTGTTGATATCGTATGGTTATTGTTCACTAGATTTGGTGTTTCGGTGTGGCTTGAGGCTTCGGACATGGACCTTGTGACCCGACTTTCTTCTGGTTGACAGCAGATTGGGACAAGGCATGAACCAAGAACCACTATTGTTAATGTCTCTTCTAATTGATTCATTCTTTTTAGAACATTATCGATTATGGTCTCCTCTGATTTTTTGTACTAAAACGGGTAAAGCTGTTTTTCGCAATCTCCTCATTTTCAGAGCACATACCATACGAGTATTCAGCACATTTACATAATTAAAAATGCTACGATCAAACTGCGAGATCGATAAATGTGCGAATAAAAATTGTAAAAATAGGTTTTCTTATCCGAATTGTTAAAATATTGATAGTGAATTCGCGAAATGATTCACCCTTCATCCAATGGACTATTTCTTCTTTTTTCTAATCTAATCTCTCTTTTTTCTAAACTAATCGTGCCAAATTTAACGAACAACACTAAGAATATTCAGGCTTAATTTACAAATCGATTTTTAATCAAGTGAATGTTTTGAAAAAAATTTAATTTCGCACGATTACCGATTTTGAATTTTAACCACAACACATATCTAAATGTGCATATCTAAATTTTTCTCTACATTGTCGACGCCATTTTTAGTTGTCGACGTGCATTGTCTATATCTACACGGTGTAGAGAATACGACACAACACTGTTTGAATATCGTATTAAACATATTATATGTTTCGTCACTTGAAACGACAAATGGCACGACAAGCGGAACGAAAGTGAAAATTCGCTAAGCTAATAAAAATAAATTTTTAATGAAAATTAAATTAATAATAAGCAAAATTAAATATGATGATTTCGTAATTATATGTGTTATATAATATAGAACAAATGCACCGGTAGTACCAGGTCCCAAAATTGTTTTATACGTCACTAAATTTATGTCTGCAGTTTATTTTCTGAACTGTAGATTTAAAGGTTTAACGAAATGCTGAATGCATAATGTAAAATAATTTAATAAATTGATTTTAAGGAATGGACCGGCATATAATTTTAAAAATCCGAAAATCAATAATCAAAAAATATTTACTCGTAGAAAAAATTGCAGGTAGGAAAATTTTAAATGCCGAACATTTAATATAATAAATCGAATTTAGAGCCACGTATGGATTTTTAAATTCATATTTCTGTCACGCTTGCGTAAAGTAATTCCGCATGAAAAGCGGCTTGGGATATTCCGTTTTATAGTGAGAGAATTAAAAACAACAAAAATCTTAAGATTTAAGCTTATCTTTGTGCAAAGACATATGCTAAGCGGCTTTAGGAAGTTCCTAGGTTTAGTATGTTGCTTGTATAAGCAGGTTGGATCAGGAAAATTAAATATTGACGCATATATGGTAAAACCTCAATTTTTTATTCATATACTAAAACTATTTCATTTATGATTTTTAAAATTGTCAAAATTCGAAAGGCAGAACTTTGGGGGTGGTAGCCTCATTCTCTATTGTAAAATCGATATTTTCTCAACATTTGTTTTTTGATCAACTAAGCCCCTAATTAAACATTAAATATTAAAAAAAATTCATTTTCAAAATTATTCAAATTCAAAAAAGGGGTTTGAAATCGTCCCTTTATCTGTCCTCTAAAGCAGAGTTCGCCAGTACTTTTACTTTAGTGTGTCAAAAAACAATTTTTTTTAAATCACCTATTTCGCGTGCTAACCAAATTCATAATAACATAAAATAAAATAATTTTAATTTAATTCATAAATGTGTTATTTCATAATTGTCCTAAATTATAAAATTAAGCACCAAGAATAACATAAAATAAAATGAATAGGAACCAAAATTTAAATCTATAAAATTATAAATGAATCTGCAATAAAATTTTAAATTAGTTGGGAACACAGATAATAAACGCTATTGCCAACTTTTTTAGATATGTATAATTGTTTGGGATGCGTTGCCACACTTTCAATACCTCATCATCAATATTTAACGGTTTATTATCGTTCCCTATACCATTTTCAGTAATAGTTCTTAAATTTTCAAATTTTTCGCCACCAAATTAGGCTACACAGAAATATATGCAATTCAGTATCGAACTCATAAAAAATTATACAGGTAAAATCGTGAAAATTACCATCAGAATTGAACTTGTCACGGTAACGAACAAATTGAATCAAGTTTTTAAATACTCGTATGTTGACGTCTTTGAACCGAGTTGCAAAAGATTCCTGTGTTTATAACTAGCACCTCACTAAATTGTGAAAATTATTCTTGTGACTCTCATTTTTCAAACACGTCAATATCTGCCAAAAACTTTTTTAAATTGAGGAAATATTTGAGAAGTTGGTAATCTCGGTTTTTGTAAATCTCGGTTTTCAAAATCATGGTTTTAAAAATCCCGGTTTTGTACAATAAATCCCGATTTTTAGGAAATCCCGTTTTAATTTTTAAAATTTCACATGTAGGAAAATGGAACTCTTAAATGATTTTTTGACATAAAAACAAAGAGATTTTTTGACATTTGTTTGCAATAAAGTTCTAGAAAATGGCTAATAGGAATGAAACTTGGCTATTTCTTAACAGATTTTGTTGAAATTCGATACATACGATGAAAATAGGATTCTATAATGATTTGTTGATAAAGTTCTGAAAAATGGCCATCGCGAAAATACCGAATAGCTATTTCATCGACTTTTTAAATTGAAAAGACCGGCAAGAGCCTGCAAGAAAAAATAATGTTTTGCATTCAATCTTGTTTTTTGAATTCTTACTGTTGAAAATCTTGTTTTTTAAAATTTGGTTTTCCGAAATTAATCATTTTGATTATCATTTTGATCATCATTTTGATTATTTTATAACAGTGTTATAGTAGTAAATAGTGAAATAGTTTTTCTGGGATCGATATAAAATATTGCATTTCAAACGCTGCAAAATATTGTTTTTTTTATCAATCTTGCAACTACAAAATGTTGCAAGTACAAAATCTTGCAATTACAAAATCTTGCATAACAAAATGGTGCAATTATTTTTCTTTTTAGTAGGTATCATTAATAGATTCTATATAATCCAAACCTACGTGCGGCTCACAGTGCAACATGTTTACTGATCCCAGCTCAAACGTCCCCCGAAGTTCAAATCTAAACGCTCTCGCAGCCCCGCGTGCCCGTGAGAGTTATTGAAGCCATCAGCCTCCGTACTTATTGCATTTCAAAATGTTGCACTAACACTGACTTCGATAATATAGCACCGACTCCACGAAACCGACTCCCGCCTCTGACTTCGCAGCCTGGGTTTTTTCTAGTAAATTTTTGGGCAAGATATCTTATTTTATGTGTAAATATTATTAGTGTGGCCGGCCCGAATTAATAATTTTTTTTTTCAAAATCAAGAGTTTAGAACTAGAAGAAAAGAAAACCAGGATTTTGAAAACCGGAATTTCGTAATAAACCCCATTTTTATCTGCATTAACCAATTGGTTAACTCTGGAAATGATTTTTTATTATCTAGCAGAAATAAATGAATTTCGTCCAAACAGTGAAGAAACCTTTCCAATAATAAAGTTTGACTAAGCCAACAAACCTGATTTTACATCAGTAGATAGTAGGGTTTCAGTAGATAGGTTTTAGGGTTTTAGTAGATAGCGATAGATAGATTTAATTGATATAATCCATATTTTGGACATAAAATATCCAAATGGATCATACAATGGAATCCCATTACTGGATGACCTATTTCTTTTCCTAACAAAGTTTTAAATCCAGACTCTTTGATCATGCTTGCACATCCATCAGTAGAAATTCAATACATTCTTTCAATTCTGACATTCAAATCACTTTAAGCTGTTTTAACAACTTCCAGAATATTAACACCTCTTGTTCGTTCTGGTAATGTTCCCAGTTTCAACAGTTCCTCCCGCATTATTCCACCTGCAGCATAATGTACCGTAACTGCTAGTCTGGCATCGGCGTTTATGTCAGTACTTTCATCAACTGTCAATGCAAACACTTCACCTGTACGGAGATCAGATATTAACTGATCACTAATATTTTTGTTCATTTTTAAAATCCGATCCTTTACCGTATTTGTACTTAATTTAATGCCGTGTATGCGTATAAGTATTTTATCCTTATTATCAAAATGTTCATTTCATTAAATTTTCATTTCATTTATTTAATTAATAAAATTTAGCTTTGTAATGCTACGTGCAATCTATAAAAAATCCAAAAATTTTGTCTTTTCCTCTCGTGGTCGTGGTGATAACTATCGAACATCTTCTGTTAAAATATGCGTTGCGTTGTGTTAGGTTTAGCTTTTATTTAATTTTTCGGCCTGGTAGTCCCACTATAATTTATCCACCCATCCAAGCTTTACCATTATTTTGGCTTAGACGCCATGGGGCCAGGGTGTAAAACTTCAAACATAAATTTGTTAATATCCATAGCACAATATAAAATATTAAAATATTAACATTACATATTTCTAAAAATCCAAAAAAAAGTAAACAACGTCGATCGACACGAAACCAGTTAAAAACCTGCGCAGTTTTAAAAAATTCACTGTCGCCAAATGCCTTTTCATATTTAGTTATTTCACTGGTTATGCAAGCATCATAATTATACAATAACAACACAATCCAGAGGTAAAGTTTTAAAAGTCGAGATTTTATTTGGCTATTTTCTTCTTTATTATGAATAATTTTGTGGCGTGCCGGCGGAATTTTTAAACGTGCTAAGTTTGGCACGTGTGCCATGCATTTGCGATCAGTGCTCTAAAGTAAACAACGAACTAAATGAAGTTTAATAATATAGTGAAGTCTAGTTATAATTGCAGATCCCGAAAGCATCGAATGATCAACGTCGTCAATTTGCTATATTATTAACTATATAGGTAGCTTAAATCGTTGTTTAGCTTAGAGGTTGGGAGGTGCTGTCCCAATCCTCCGTTTTTTCAATTTTCATAATTTTGAGTAATATAAATGGAAATGTTTTAATTTTTATTACAAATACTGAGATCGTTTCCTATTTATTAACCCTGTTTGCCACGACAGCCCGAACCATATCCGCGCGTAAAGCATACCAGAACAATTCAAAGCAAGTCGCCACCAGAGTGTTATCTGCCGGTATTATTAAAAGCTTGCACTATCAGCACTATGCGCTTTAAATGATTTATCCGACTAAACTGTCAGCCGAAACCATTTAAAAGCAGCCGGGGTCAAAGTTTTATCAGCCCGAATGAATTTTAGATGGTAGTGTTATATAAAAACTTTCAGCCGAAACCATAACAAATTCAGCCGGAACCACTACAAAGTTAGTTGGATGCAAGGCATCCGGAACCACTCCTTCCGTAGTTTGTTTGGTTTCGATTGGCTTCGAATGATTCCAGCCGATATTTTAGTCTTTCCAGCTAGCATTGTTATAGGTCAAGGTAATAGCTTATATGTTGCACAACTATCTAAAGCACAAATCGTGCAAGCTTAAACTGGTTGAAGCGAGTGAAAAATCTCTGGTTCCGACTGGCTTTAAATGTTTCTAGCTGGCTTAATATTAGTTCAGGCTGAAAAATGAGATGTTGCTTAACTATGCATTGTGCTACTTGTGTTATACATAGTTGGTTTGGTTCCAACTGGCTTCATATGGTTACGGGTGACATTTATATGGTACCAGCTGCGAGTTTATATGTTGCACAAGCATCTAAACCGCCAAACGATCATTGTACAAGCTTAAAATGATGCGGTTGTTAAGATTTCGACTTGTTTTAAATGGTCCTGCCAACCATAATATAGTTTCCACTGTGCCTCTTGTATCATATTTGTTTTGGTTTTAGCTGAGACTTCATGTGGGTTTGGCTGACCTAGTGGATATACAACCATCATCTAAATCGCAATTTGCTAATTGTGCAAACTGCTGATATCTCAGATAGTGCACAATGATGCACAATGGAAAGTGCTACTTATGCCTTAGTTGGTTTGGCACCAGCTGGTATATGGTTCTACCTGGCTGTATACCGGCTTGGCTGAAAAATCGTTTAATGCACAATTAACCAAAAAACATGTTATCGATTATATAGATATTTATAACGGTGAATATTTTTTTGTCGAAAAATTATTATCCGAAAAGAAAATAATCGAACAAAAATTCTACTCAAAATTAAAATCGAGCTTCTGTTGAATTGAATTTTTTTTAATTTTTTAAATCATTTTTCTGTCATTCTTGCACAAAGTAATCAAAAGCTAAGCGGCTTTTCAGCTTTATGAAAACAATTTCACTTATTATTTCAAAAAAAATATGAAAATTAAAGAGGCGACTGTTTGGGAAATTAACCGATTAAAATAATTTTTAGAATATTGGAACTTAGTTGAAATTTGATAATAACAGGAAAATAAATATTTTTTCCGTTACTATTTTTAATTTTTCTTCGATTTATTTGATGGTGATTTTAAAAATCCGTAAAATATTTCGATTTCATTTTAGGATATTAATTAATAAATACAACTAAGACCCTCTACACATCAATGTACAGGTTGACATGGAGCGTGCAATGTGCAGGTGGTAAATTGTAGTTGTGTGAGTATGTGAATAAGTGAATGGGTTCATGATGTGGAACCTTGGATATTATTTTTTCGAAAAAAAAATATTCAACGTGTAATTCGAAATTAGTTTTAGGGCTAATTGGGGTAATCTCATATAGCGAGCTAGGCACAATTTCATTATAAATTCGCCAAAAATCGATCTTTTGTGTTTTAATTTATTTTTAAATTTTCTCTCTCTGTATGGTACAGTGTAACAATGTCTGTGTATGGGGTTTTAAAAAATACCCCAATGTATTGTGCACTTAAAAATTATTTTCCATAATAAAAATTATTATTTTTACTTGCTCATAATTTATTAAAAGTACAAAAACTCAATGTACCATATAACAAAGATACCTATAATTAATTAATTAAATTTTGATTATTAAAATTATTAAAAAGAAGAGTCATCAACTTCTTCATGTTGTTCAATTTCATCGACAACTATTTCTAAATTAATGCAATCAACACATACGGTTTGATGATGCTTTTTATATGCTGGTTTATCTCAGAAATGGTAAGTTACGTTTGTTTTTACGTCAGCACTCCGTGGACATAAATTGCATTTTTGTGTTTTACGACTTTTGGTTTGTTGGTTTTGAGCAATTGGTGCTAACCTCAGTTCTCCATGGTACCATATTTGACTCATTGCGATTTTTACGCTTTTTTTAAGGGGCACTAGGAGTGGCAAGTCGCTTCTTGATTTTATTGTCCACCGCAGCTGCAATGTCAATTTCAGAAATTCTTTTCGTTCTGAAGAAACCGTTGAGTCATAGAGATGCTAGTTTGCTACTTTATGCAAATTATACGTGGCAAAACAACAGCATCTAACATGTTGAAGAAGAGTACCATTGCCATCTTCTAACTTTTCGCTTGCAAGTATTAGGTGTTCAACTAAACTTTCGGGTTTCACACATACCAGCACATTTGCGCAACGCAAAAATATTTTTTCTAATAACGAAAATGTCGAGTTTTTTTTTGTGCCAAACAAACAGCATTTGCGGAAATCTTTGCTTTTCTGCTCCAACTCAAAAAAACTGCAGCTGAAGCATGCTTCAGAAGTTGCCATTTCGACATTGTTGACAAGAAGCGTTCCGGAATACCATAAACATTTGAAGACACCAAGCTGGAAGCGTTATTGGATGAAGTTGCTACGCAAACTCAACATCAACGTTTACCTGCTATGAGAAAAATTCAAAAGGTGGGAAAATTGGTGCCACATGATTTGACTGAGAGACAGATGGAAAATTGAAAAGAGAAATTTTGAATGCTTTGATTTGCTTTCACGTCATGAAAGAAAGAGCCTCCTCCATCGAATTGTTACGGGAGGTGAGAAATGGATGTTTTTAAGAATTCCAAGCGCAAAAAGTCGAGGATTTCACGTGGCGCAAAGCATCAATATCGACAGCATGGCCAAATCGCTTCGGAAAGAAGACAATGCTTTACGTTTGGTGAGATCAGAAAAGAATCGTGTACTGTTTTGTGTACGAAACTGTCAATGGGCAACGCTACCGACAACAAATCATCAATCTCAACAATGCATGAGATTAGATGTATAGATACCATAAAAGAATGTGCAGATAAGGAAGGACAATACTTCAAAGTATAAACCATTTTTTATCTTTCTATTGAAATTTTCCATTTTTCCAACAAAAAAGAAACGGAAATTTAGTTGCACACTTATAGTATCAGTATAATTTTAGTTTATTTTGCGTTGTTTTGTACAAATTTTGTAAAAAAAAAATTCCGTGAATTGACATTTCGGTGAGTTGTCTTTTTCGGTGAATTGCCACTTTCTACAAACTGTCGTTGTCGGAGAATGGCCTTCGAGAATTATCCGTTAAAGTGTAAGTATGAGGGTTTTGCTTTGTATCATATTTCTCGCTTTGTTTTTCGGAGATGGAAAAGGCTCGACTAAATGATTATCATGTTCAAGGTTCTCGTTTTCATAAAATCAACTCAAATGGATTTTTGTCAAATGATTCAACCTCTTCTAAAATTTATATATCTTTTTTGTTTTTGATAGTATACAACATATTGCGAATTCTTCCAAGAATAGAAAATCAGTCTGGTACGCAAGATTTGCCTTATTTTGAAAAAATGAATATCGTTAGACTAAACTTTTTCCTAGACTAGAAAAGTCGATTTCTTTCTTCTAAACTTTCCTACACTTATAATTTTGCAACCAATTCCCCAATTGACCGAGTTGTGGCATTATGGTCACGTTCGGCATCGATATGGAATTGAACTCGTTTTAAACCGCTGTACTGAATAAAATAATATTAACAATTTAATTTCAACTTAAGCTTTGTTTAAAAATATCACAGTAAATAGATACCATAGCCGCTTTCTAAAAGATAATTATTTTTAAAACTATTTTGTTAGCATTATAAAGAACTATTGATTATCCTGATAATATGTTGCTTATTTAAAATACATACATACATACGTGTTCATTGCTTGGTGCATAATTAGAAAACCTAAGTAGAAACAGAAATTCTGTATGTGCTTGCATTCAACCGCATTTAATTAAAAACAATTTTGTATTCAACTACGTACGATAGAAATTTTTATATATTTAATATCCGATACGTCTATAGAACGATATCGTTAAAATTGAAAATAAAATTATAATTTTTTTTTTTTTTGATATATAATTTTCCATAGGTGGAAATTTTTCTAGCATTCAACAACAAAACATTTTTAATTTTTGTAATTTTCCTTATTTTTTGTGTGTATTTTCAGTTAAGAATGGCAGCACTAAATGAACCGTATACGGGTGATTTACAAGGATTAAGGGGTGCAGATTTTGCTTGCTATCGACAAGCGAGACGTGCCGGATTGTTAGGAACATTTAGAGCATTCTTATCAGCAAGGTAAAATTTTATTTTAAAATACATTTTTATTTTTATGTTTAAGTATTCTAAGCGAAACAGAGAATTACATATGGATTATGTTCTATAAAAAATTGTAAGATGCATATTGAAACTCAACCTAAATTACATCCAAACTGTACAAGAAATACATTTTATAAATACAATAATGCGAACTACATTATATGTAATTGTTCTGATCTTGCGCACCATGAATGTAATAAACCAATCAATATTTAATTATTATTTTTATTGAATTATTAATTAGATACATATCTATATCTAATTTCCTTTTTGAATTATTAATTTATCATACACTGATATATGACAAAATATTTAATAACGTGCTAATCGACATATACGAGGGTATATCAAAAAGTCTTGCAATATCATATGAAAAAAAAGAGTGAGTGAGACAACAATATATTTTTCAAAACCATTTTTTGTCGCGATGAAACTTCTAGAAGAACATTTCGATGTAAATTTTACAGTTCGTTTGTTTTTGTCAATTTAGTAACAAGTGTTTTGAATTTTTCTTAAAATGAATGAAATTGAATATCGCGCCGTTATTAAATTTTTCTGTAAAGATGGACAAAATGCAATTTATATATTCAACTATATATCAAAAGTTTACGGCGAATCTGCACCATCATATGCCACAGTAACAAGGTGGGTAAAATTATTCAAAAGTGGTCGGGAGTCATTAGTAGACGACAACCCCTCGGGTCGGCCAGCAGATGCTATTAGCCATGAAAACGTAATTTTGGCCGAATCTATTGTATTGGAGGACCGGCGTATTTCTGTTCCAGGGTTAGCGTGGAGACTTTCCCTTTCAAACGGTACCACATATACTATATTACATGACCACCTTCACATGTCGAAAGTAAGTGCGCGATGGGTTCCCCGTTTGTTGAATGCAGAACAAAAAAAAATGCGTGTTCAAACTTCAAAGGCGATTTTAGATATGTACAAAGAAGATCCAGAAAATTTCTTGGATAACATAATAACAGGCGATGAAACATGGCTTCATCACTGGGATCCGCAATCCAAACAAGAATTGATGCAATGGATTAAACGTAGTGAACCACCACCAAAGAAATTGAGAACTCAACCGTCTGCTGTTAAGGTTTTGGCAACAATTTTTTGGGATTCTGAAGGAATTTTGATAATCGATTATATGCCACCGAAAACCACAATCATAGGCATATATTACGCAGAGGTTTTCCGAAAATTGAAAAAAGCGATCCGGGAAAAACGGCCAAGGAAAGTTAGGAAAAAAATCTTGCTTCTTCACGACAATGCACCAGTGCACAAGGTTAATATTGCTCAAGCTGCATTAAAAGACTGCGGCTTCGTGGAAATTCCGCATCCACCGTACAATCTAGACTTGGCACCCAGTGACTAGTTTCTGTTTCCCAATTTGAAAAAAATACTAGGGGGCCAGAAATTTTCCAGTGACTATGAAGTACAGTCTGTTGTAAATTAATATTTTATGGAGCAAAAGAAATCTTTTTTTTTAGAGGGTTTAGGCAAGTTAATTGATCGATATGACAAATGTATAAACCTTAAAGGAGATGATGTCGAAAAATAAAAATATGGCTGTCTCACTCACTCTTTTTTTTCATATGATATTGCAAGACTTTTTGATTTGCCCTCGTATGTCATGTCAGTTAATTAATCGAATTGTGTATAGGCACTAAAACATAAATTCGTGGTAATCATTTTCCAACAAAAAAAAATATTCTTGCTATGTAATTAAATAGCGTTTCAAAATATCAAGAATATTTTTATTAATTTGACATATAAAAAATTGTCAACGAATGACTTGACAGATTAAAATGTAAAATCGGTTTGCAGTGAATTTCTGGGAAAGTTCGAGGTGAAATGAAAAGCACCTAATCAAATGCACCTTTCCAAAGTAAATACCGCTGTTAAAACAATGAATTCGTTAGACAGTATGATTTTTTTTTTACACGGTAGCATAATATTAACTTACTAGTATTTTATGGTGCCCCGTGAATAAAATTAAAGCTTTGCTACATTACATGTGAAAATTTCATTGTAGACCGCGTTCCGAGTGAATTCTCTTCTCATATTAACAGCATTGCTAACTGGAAGTTGCAGATCGATTCTCACCATATCATAAGTATGTCCTTGGGATTTCCTTGCAGTAAAGCAGACGGCCGGAAGCACGGGAAATTATCGTCATGGCAATACAAATGGCAATTTTGTATCATAGCATCATAACTACATCACCGCAGTTGCTCATCTACCAATCGAGTTCCTTTACATACACTCTTTTTAGAACTCAAATTTCTCAGGAGTACAAAAATTGTTTCCTCTTGAGCAACAGT
Source organism: Nephrotoma appendiculata (assembly GCA_947310385.1). Taxonomy (NCBI): domain Eukaryota; kingdom Metazoa; phylum Arthropoda; class Insecta; order Diptera; family Tipulidae; genus Nephrotoma; species Nephrotoma appendiculata. The sequence continues at coordinate 132,348,895 of OX371225.1, read as the reverse complement.
ATTGAGGCATGTTGGATGGTGCCAATTCATGTAGAAATCCGACCATGAAGTGGAGAGTATCGGCGGGATCGTCGTAAAATTTCCGCTAATCGGCGGGAAATTCCTCGATTCATTTCATAAGCTTGAGCATTGATTTTAATCACGATCTGTCTGACGCATTTGAATTTTTTACATCATATTTGGTTAACTTTTAGAAATAAAAATTGCTCAGCGAATTTTAACATCAATTTATACACTAAATCAAAAATATTATCTTAGAAATTGTTAAAATCAAAATTAAACTGAAAAAATGAGTAATCGAATAATAATTGTAAAATACTTTAACCAAGATTTTAAGACATTTACAAAATAATACAACTTCAATTTTAATTAAAGAATAAAAACTGATTGCTGATTCGTCAAATAAAAATGTTGATGAAGACAGTGATCAATTCAGATAATTAGCCTTACTTGAGAATTTGATAATGATTGGATTTGAATAGTAAGAAAGTTCTTTGAATTTGGATCACCGAAACGTTTACTAAATGACCATAAACTTTTTGCTCAATCACCAGCTAATGAATCCTGACGTATATTATCCATACGCTTATTAAATTTTCTTGTAGTCTGATTTTGTCTGCCACAAATGTGTGTAATTTAAATTTAAACAAAGCAAGTGAAATGATGAGCAGAGACTACCATTTGATATCAATTTGGAAAAACATACACCGATTTGCCCGCGACAATAAAAGCAATGGCAGCCATGGACAGCAAGTGTTGGACTGTTCCACAAGTATATTTCTTTCTGTAACTTAGTTTATCGATACAGATTTGCCTTATAGTATTTGATTGCTGACACAGATGTGCTTATTTCAACATTGATGTGCTTGTTGTATTTCTACTTTTGAAACCGCTAGATTTTGATGCACAATAAATCCGCTATCCAAAACGATTAAATCTTTCAGCAGTTGTAAATTAATGCTCTGCTCGCTGAGCGCGATCAGAATGAGAACATAAGGGATGTCAGGTTTCTGAAATTCAATTGTATATATTTGTGTCATGCACTTGCCTAATATTTCATGTTACAGTACATTGTCAAATAAAGAAACAAGCTTTATTTTGACAACTCTGGCAACCAACCAAGTATGTTGAGAGAATCACTGGCACTCCAGCCGGAATATTTTGGTTAGCAGTTACATTTTCTAAGTGATCTATCGCTTCCTGATATAATTCGCTGCAGATTCTGGTTTGATTGAAGCGAACAAGTCTAAGTTGTAGGCCTCTACAACAGGAGTCAATAAACCACTGTCGAGTTAGCTTTCCACCGCGAATAATGGGATTAAATTGCCAGCCTGGTTTACCATACGGATATAGCAGAGCGTACACCATAAATGAAGATTAGGTCTGAGGATGTTCATTTGTACGAACTGCTGCTGAGATTCTTCAAGATTTCGCAAATAAATACGAATGTTACGCTCAAATGGAGGCTCGCCAACCTCATTTTGAAACACCGATTTCGTTGATAGCCTGATCATTGTAATGACAATTTTCGGATTGAGAATCGCGTCTGAGGATACACTGACTTGAGACGCAGCAAGATTTGTTGCAGCTACTACAACATTCTCATGCTATTCAGCTTTGCGAAAGCTTTCTATCAGATGAAGAGCGATCTGAGGACATGTATGGTTTGGTTTATGCTAATTGTATATACTTAGAGAATGCGTGCTATCCATAACGTACAACTGCGCATATTTGCGGTTTCATTAGCTGCAGGATGAGGTTGCTTATCTAGTGATCTATCTGACTAGAAACTTTTAAAACGTATGTGTCTTGACCGGGAACATCCAAAAAGTCAGCAGCCATTAAGGCAAGTGCAATTGCATTGCTAATTGATCTGGGGTGGTATGATGAACGTCCCACGGAAATTTTAAACTATAATGAAATTTAATATGGAGTAAGGAACTACAACAATTTTGAAGGATTTGTTCCACTGTTTCAGAAAATATACATACAGCAAGTCATCCATCATCCACAGCAAATTTTAGAATTAGCTTATTCGCTTGCATAATGTGCAAACTCACAATTTGAGTATAAATATAACAATTTTTAATAAAACAAATCAAATATTTTGTAATTTTAATAGACAAATTTTAATTTAAAGAAATTATTTTGAATGAATATAGGTTCCCCACCCAGCAGCAAGAATTGACTGCTCTTTGCTTTACGCATAACCTCGATAAAATTGAGATAATTCGATTTAGCTAGTCAAAACAAAACAAATTGCTGCGCTGCTTGGTGTGCACGCCCATACATAGCCGATAGTGTGGATCACTTGGAATACGCTGCGCTGCTCTTGGTGTGTTTTATCCTTTATAGCAATCGAACGAATATGTTTGGTTTTTCGAAATAACAGAATAAAATCGGTAGAACTGTTATTACTTTTCCATGAAATTTGAATCCCGTCTAAAATTTTAGATCGGCGTTCATAATTCTGCCCCTGATTTTAACATGAAATTTACTTTACTGCGGACTTGTTGGATTATAAATACATAAGAATTTGCATGAAGAAAAGACATGCTAGTTCATAGTCGTTGATATTAAATGGCTTTGGAAGTTTAACCTTTACTTTGCGACAGTTTAATTACTCCATCGGAGGGCCTTTCAGCCTAAGCAAGGAAAGTTTTTGAGCTGCAGAACTTTTAGCATGTTTCATTGAGAAAGCAAAAAAAATGATTTCCTAAAAGCAAAAGAAATATGGAAATTTAAAAATAAATCAAAAATTCAAAATACCATCGCTTTATTTACAATATAACATTTAAAAAAATCTATGAATCTATACTAAATTAAAGAAAGAAAAAAAATATTATTTATAGTTCTCCCATAAAAACCCCTGAATGACGTGGAATTTAAAAATTATAAAAGAAAAGAACAGAAGAAAATATGGATATCTGACCCAACAACGTTATAAGTAAACTGAAATTGTGTTTTTCCTATACACAACAATTCCTCTATGCGGCTCTGCGAATAAACTGCTCTCCATCTGCCAAATTCCGAAATTGACAGCACACTCGCGTCGGCCCGAACACCACTTCAATTACACAACACTCAACCAAAATCAAGAGAAAATCTTGTTTCGATTTCTGCACACACAAAAAAAAAATCTCAATGCTAAAGTATTAGAGGCGCAATGGTCTCTACACATGCAATCAAAAAAAACATTTACACTTACTGATCAATTCATTTATCTATTGTTTACCTTTTAATACTTACCAGGTAATTTTTCCGTGGTAACCGTAAATCCAGTTCTGAAGAAAGCTGATATCCGCAATAACACAAAGAAAATTAATTTCTGGTGGCAATAATACAAAGTAGCTGATATCCATATCCATAATTTCCCGCGTATAGAGATAAAATTGTATCAACTTCTTAAATTTTGAGCCTTCTTGTTTATTTGAAAAACAAATTATTTTTTCTCTTGTCAAATTCAAAAAACACCAGTGTGGGAAATTTTTGCAGTTTCTTGGATTTGAGAACTGAACGAGCGATCATGAAAGCGGATAAAAATATGTTTGCCCACTGTTAATAAAACTTTCCAAAGCTATCGGTAGTATAACGAAACAAAGGTATAATTGCTTAAAAAAATATACAACAAAAATGAATAAGACCAGCAATATAAATTTAGATGTTACTAAAATCTGTAAACAATATATAATAATTTCACTGTACCAGTTGAAAAAGTGACATGCTGGGACCTAGGGGTAAACCTAATTCGAGTACGCTGAATTCAAGGGTGCTAGTCCCATTTCAAAGTCAGTCCTCATTTTTGAGGTATCGCTTTCGACATGTTTTGACTCCGAGTCAAAATTTCTGAACCATTAAGATTTTCGTTTCGATTTTTTCAGCAAAATTATTCCTGTTATTCCGGCCAAATAATTGTAATAATTGCAGTGGGTTTGTTTTATACAAAATATCGTAAAAAACAGGCATTTTTGTCGTTGTTCACCAATAGTAGTATTTGAGCCATTAAGATTTTCTTTGTGCTTTCTTGAGCAAAGTTGTTGCGCAAGTCAAGACATACAACTTTGCTGAACATATCAAGACCGAAAAACAACATCCACTGTATATGTATGTTTTACTTAGGCCAAGATTAAGTTAGGTTAGGTTGGAGTGGTTTCTTCCGCACACTTAGACCAGTAGTGACTCGTTGTGATACCACATGATCCTATTTCCCCTTTACCGCTATTCAAAACCATTCGGAGCTACGTACGTATAGTGCAAAATTCTCGCATTCCACAGTTTGCGACATCTGAAAAGCTGGCCATACTGGACCTGAAGAAATACCTCTGCCTTTTGTATGATAGTGCCGGACCCGAGCATAAGAAGCTAACTTAAGTCTCTTCCTCCTCTTTGTCCATGCAACTTCTACAAAGTCATTCGTTTGAAGACCCAGCCTTCTCGCATGTTCCCCAAAAAGACAGGGTCTTCTCAGTTTTAGCAAAAGCTTCTTACAGAAGACTCCGGCTCCTACCTTGCTATTTAGAGAAACACAGGTCGGTATACTTAGTCCAAACAAGACGCTCATTTCAAATAAGATATACAAAGAAATCATCAATGATATTAACCAAATTTATTGCACACAATCAAAAACGGACTGCAAAGAGACAGGTTAGAATCTTGGTATAAATTTTGGGCACAATTTGACTCATGAGTCATGATAAGACATTTGTATATTGTACGTATACAAATTTCTCATGACTCGTGAGTCAAATTGAAGACTAAATCCACATCCTGAAAATATACAAAAACAAAAACACCAAAAATTTACGCACCGACAAAAATAGAAAAACCAATAAAATTTACGACTTATTATCGATAACTTAAAAACAAAGGAGGTGCCAAACAGCAGCGCCTAGCAACAGTATATAAAGAGCTTCAAAATAAATTATGTAATAGTCGTAAAAAGTAGACCGAAGAAGAGATTATTCTCGAAATCAATAGTTCTGTAAAAGTTAAAAAAAATTGGCACAATAAGTAAGAACTAAACAAACACTACAATATAAAATTAAAAATAAAAATTTTTCATTTAAATATATAAAGTGACAAAAGATGTTCATTCGATCGATTTCAACCGATTTAAAATCAATAAATGGACACAAAATTATAAAAAGTTGTTTTTCGTCGAAATGAAAAGAAAAAAAATAACACGAAAATGTGAATGTAGATGTGGTTTTTCGGTCTAGATACGTTCGGCAAAGGTTTTTGTCTTGGCTTGCGCAACAACTTTACTGAAGAAAGCAAAACCAAAATCTTAATGGTGCAAGCGCTATCAACGTGAAAATGAGTGTATATTTTGACAAATTCTTGACTCAGAGCCAAAAGATGTCGAAAGCAATATCTCAAAAATGGGGACTAATATTGAAATGGGACTAGCACCATTGAATTCAGCATATTTGAATTAGGTTTACCCCTGGATACCCAGCTTGTCACAAAAAAAAAAGTTTGCGATTCAAGCACAGTGTGGCATCGGTGGTTATTAAAATGAATGTTTCTAATTACTGTACCGACCATTACATTTGAAAAAAAAAAACAAATTACCAATTCCATAAACATCATTCACTTAATTCGAAAAATATGTTTACATTCATTGCATTGCAACTGAACTAAATTAAGATCTTTATTTCGGACAGCCTGACTGGATACGTAGTTTCTTGTCGTTGAAAGCGACGTTGGCTTTAGTATTATTTGGTGCAATTAAAGCAAATAAACAACTGTCGAAACTCGTCATTTCACGTATGTGAAGCTGGCCCGAAAACCGTCGCGAAAAACGCCTTTACAATTTAGGTGCGTTTCTTCGCTAAATTTATTAAAAGACTGGTAAGCCCGAAAAATTTAAAAAATATGGAAAAAATCAAATTCCATCCCGAGAAAATAAAAACAATCCCACTTACACAAAAACCAATTTTAAGATGAAAATCTATTACAAGAAGAGATTTACCACACTTTAACTTAAGAAATTTAAAAAACAATTCAATAAAATTAATTGAAATTTTTTCAACAATCTTAATATTTCGGTTCACAGAGGTTGGCAGATAAAATGGTATATATGTACCTAATAAATGTATTGACCATCAGCATTAAGCACACCCAATGATCATTATGATATAGTGGGGATAAGGGGCTTCCCCAGCTGATTTAATAATCACTTCAATTAGATTAGGTATCGGAATTATCTTCATATGTCGCCAAAAATTTCTCCGTGCACAGAGTTTGGCAGATATAACGGTATGTGTCTAACTAATGCACTGATCATCAGCATTAAGCACACAAATGCTCATTATGATACAGTGGGGATAAGAGGCCTCCCCAGCTGATTTAATATTCGCTTCTCTTAGATATCGGAATAATCCTCATATAACACCTTAAATTTCTCCGTTCACAGAGTTTGGCAGATATAACGGTATGTGCGTGATTAATGCACTGGCCATCAACATTAAGCACACATATGATCATTACAATACAGCGGGGATAAGGGGCCTCCCCAGCTGATTTAATAATCACTTCAATTAGATTAGGTATCGGAATTATCCTCATATGTCTCCAAAAATTTCTCCGTTCACAGAGTTTGGCAGATATAACGGTATGTACCTAATTAATGCACTGACCATGAGCTTTAAGCACACAAATGCTCATTACGATAAAGTGGGGATAAGGGGCACACAAACACATAAACATACACGCTGGGTAGGCCCCTTAACCCCGCAGTATCGTAATGATCATTTGTGTGCTTAATGCTGATGGTCAGTGCAAAAATTAGGCATATACCGTTATATCTGCCAATCTCTGTGAACGGAGAAATTTTTGGTGACATATGAGGATAATTCCGATACGATTCCTTCGCGTGGTATACACTTTGCTAATAAGAATAATGACAAATCAATTGAAGAAATAAAAGCGATAATAGACGTCGTCTCGGAATTATTATTAAAGAGCTGCCAATTAAGCCAACAGATATCTACCAAAGAGATGAATCAAAGAAGTTAACACGTTAATTAAACTTGAAATGAAATCAAAGCATTTCAAAGAGGAATTATGGATTAAGGCAGTGAAACAAGAGATAACATCAGTGGAAGCAAATACGCTAGGAAATCGTTACGCTATCCACCGGTGGAAAACCAATCGGATACAAATGGGTCTATAAGATAAAGAGAGATGCCATTTTAAAATCCAAAAGTATCAAGGCCCAATTGGTCACACAGTGTTTTAGTCAGGTATACGCTGCTATCGAGCTTTTTGAACTGAATATAAGGCCAGCTTCATATAGTGACATTTTTTTCGGGCTGGAATAGTAAATTCTCATGATAGTGATAGTTTAGTGAAAAAAGGCATTTGATAAATCGTGTTTTCATATTGGCATTTTATTGTTTAAAATGGTTTTGCATTTTACGCAGACTAATCATAATAATTCTTAATAATTTGAGACCATCGTGGTGAATTCCACCATCCTTGTACCATCATGGTACGTCGTTATTTGAAAAAATTGTTAACTCTCCACTAATGATGTTTATTCAAAGTAAAAGTAATCAACTAGAAAATTTAGTTAGGGAAACTCTACCATCTGAACTATTTCACAGTTTTTAATCTTGTTTCAATTTTCAGGTTTAAGTAGTTTTTGCTATACATTTTGAGAAACAGGACACATTATTATGATCAGATTTTAACATTTTCTAGTGACAACCTGGAACGTCACCTGATATCTTAAAGATTGGATTCTCGTTCCTATTCTCAGTTATTTTGTGTAAGATAGAATAATCTCGTTGACACAGTTTTGTGATTATCTCCGACAAATTCGCAAAATTAGTTTAACATGAATAAATTTAAAAAACGTCATCATAATGCCTTTATGATGATGTATTTATAAAATAAAAATAGATTAATTTCATAAAAGTTGAATTAAGGTTTTTAATCTAATTTTCATATATAGTACATAGTGTTCCTTTTAAAACGAAACACAATTAGTAAAATCAAAAATTTGAATTTGAATGTTTTTAGAATTGAAATCACATGAATCTCGCAAATATAAAATGAGGGGGGAGGGGAGGGGCCCTCCAAAATTAAATGTCGGTATACCGCTTTTTCCGCATTTCGAAATATTTTAGAAATTATTCAGGGTGTTTCGTTTTAAATGGAACACTCTGTATCTACATATGATTATATGTATATAAATATAACTAACATATTTAGAAGAGACATATTTATGTCACATACATACAGTTTGAACATAATATCGAACAATCAACAACAACCAAATAAAATTTTCTAAATTTTATAAGATAATCATCTTAAATGTATAGTTAAAATATTATTCTTATCGTGTGTGTGTGTGTGTGTGTATATATCGTTTTATCGTCAACATCATCATAAAATACTCGCACATAACACATGTTAAAATATTGTTAGATTTGATTTTTATTTTTCCTTGTGTACTTAATTTAGTTTATCATATAATCCAATTTTACAATGTAATCGTAATGATAATTAGAAATTAGTTCAAATTTGCGTGAATTTTTTATTTCTGTCGAACGGTTGTGGATAGAGGGTAGGTATATAATATTTTTGGTGTAAAACCTTTCCTTCTACTTTTAAAAATGAAATTTAATCAATTTTTTGTGGTGTTATCACGTACGGTATAGGTATAGTAGTACGAGTATATGATATTTGGTATTCGTTATGCATAGATTTAAATTGGTTTTAAAATAATTTTGATCGTTTCTAATTTTATGTTTTGATTTGTTTGTAATTCGAATTCCGTTTTTTAAATTATAACTATAATTCATTTCTGATAGTGTTCTATAAACTGATTATTAGCTTGACCGTTCCTTAACCAAATTTTGTATTAGCTTAAATGTTTAGAGGTTTGCCTTCACTACAGTGTGTGATTATAACATAAATGCAGAAGAATCTTCTAAATCTAAATACAATTCATAACATTATTAAGCCAAGCGTAAGATTTATAGAAAAAGACATAAACTTTAACGTATTGTCGAACGTCAGCCGACATCCTGGGCCAATAACAATTCTCCTGTATACGACGCAGAGTTTTAAAAAATCCAAGGTGCGCACCCAAAACGCTGCCGTGGTTCTCATACAGGATCTTTTTTCTATCATTTCGCGGGATATACTGCTTCCAACTCCACGTATGCGTCCCATCGCCTTGAACTGTCTGACAATATTTGTATACTTTCCCCTCCTGCAAGGTTTACCAAAATTGGAGCAGACACTAGTAATGTCTTCAATTGGGTGAACGCGGCCTGTGACTCGGTTGTCCATTGCAGCTTTTTGCCAGCATTCTTCTTCATTAGGTTGGTAATTGGTGCAGTCACTGAAGAAAAATCAGGGATAAACCGTCTGTACCAACCCGCCATCCCTATGAGCCTCCATACATCTTTGATCGTCTTGGGTGTCGCAAAATTCAAAATTCCAGTTATCTTTTCCGGGTCGATTCTAAGCCCGTGCTCGTCCAGAATGTAGCCCAGATACTTAATTTCCTTCATACAAAACCTAGATTTCTCCACACTAATCGTAAGATTAGCCTTTCGCAACCGCTTCGCTACTTCACGTAATAGTTCAGTATGCTCCTCGAAGCTTTGTGACATCAAGATTATGTCGTCCAGGTACACGAATACCCTCGGCTCCAGATCAACTCCGAGAAGCTTGTCCATAAGTCGGCAAAGAGTTTGGCTCGCATTGCACAGCCCGAAGGGCATGCGCTTATACTGGAATAGACCTCTTCCTGGTACAATGAATGCTGTTTTCGCTCGACAGTCGGCCTTCAACTCGATTTGCCAAAAGGCGTCGCTGAGATCCAAACTCGATAAATATTTCGTGCCTGATAGCTGGCCCAAGATTCTATTAATATATGGCAACGGGTACGTGTCCTTCACTGTGACTTCGTTCAATTTGCGTGCGTCCAAGCAGAATCTAATTTTACCCGAAGGTTTTCGAACGCAAACGACAGGGTGTGCCCATTCAGCAGGACCAGCCGGTTCCACGACTCCCAACCGGATCATCCGATCCAGCTCCAAATTCAATTCCTTTTGCACATATGGAGATATGGGGCGTGCTCGTGTTTTTACCGGATTCGCATTTCCCGTATCGATCTCATGTTGCAACAACTTTGTACAGCCCAGCTTGTCAAGGTGAGTCACTAGAAATTCGTGTATTACCTTCTCTAAATCCTGCTTTTGACAATCATCTAACTCGTGTTGTATTTTACGATCATCTTTTTCTAAATCCTCAATACACTCCGCTACGCATAGCTAATCCGTCTTGATCAAGCGGGGCCAGATCCTGGACGTCTCCCAAAAATCTATTTCACATATAAGATCCCTATCAATCGACGGTATCACCAGAGACCTAATCACCTTGCAAGTTGTGCCGATTACGAATGGAATATCAACCGCATGTCCCACGGAATGCACGGTACCATCAGCTGTTTTCACGTAGGTTTTAGTGGGGACCAATTCCAACCCAAGCTTCTTCAAACGTGTATTTATATCGCTTCCACCGAGTATGGTGCAAGTGGCGCCAAAATCCAACAAACCAGTCACCTCATACCCCAATATCTCTACATCTACGTGTGGTCAGTTATCTCCCTCTATGTTAACAATGCATTCTATTTGCTGTTGATTACTTTTGTCCTTGACGTCTACATCCGGCTCGTTTGCCGTCTCTTCTAATCGATGCAGGTTCAAATTGTTATCTCTATTAGATTTTCTCCCACGATTTCTCCTTCTGCTGACTTGCTCAAATGTTTCAAGTCTTTCTTGGTCTACCCTAATAATCTTGAGGCTTCTCACGCTCGTATTGTCTGTGTCATTATGTTTTTCAACTGCCTCTGTTTGCATTCCCCTTGTAATGAATTTGGGACCTCGATTGTGTTAAGCGGACGAGGCAGGTCCTCTAATCGCCCGCGCCACCATTTCCCGTGGTCCTATCGTTCTTCTTTACGTCCGAACACCTCAGCAGGCTTCCTCCAGAATGCTTTTTAGGACATCGATCAGCCGTGACGCCATCCATACCACAACACCAGCAATAAATTCTCTCGCGAGGCTTCGGACAATCGAAATGGCGATGACCTTTCATTAAACAATTCCAAAAAGAAATCAAAGTATTGGTTTTTCTTGTAAAACCCCGACGAATATCAGATCGGAATCTGGGTATCGGCGTCTGTTGTCTAGTGTGCATTTCCGCAACTTCTTCTCCTAGCTCGTTGCATCTTTGCATCGAACTTCGTGGTATCGCCATTGAAGGTTTTGTGGGTATCGCTTCTTTCCTGGATAGATTATCCTTGTTGCCCATCCTTCTCGCCTCATCTATGTTTCTACACAATTCCTCCAGATGAGCAACCGAATTAATGTTGCTGACGGCTAGCTGCATACGATACTCTTTCATCATATTGCGTTGCAATACATATACTTTATACTGCTCTTCTACAGGCGGATAAATCTTGGAAAACAGTTTCGACATGTTCAACAAATAGTCCGCTATATTTTCATTAGGGCGCTGATGTCTTTCCAATATCTCCTTTCTCATGATGAAGTCATAATTCCGTGATTGGAATCTTCTTTTAAGTCCATTAACTAGCTCATTCCAATTATTGAACTCTGATGCCTTTACCTCGTACCATTCCAGTGCGACTCCTTCAAGCAATTTAAAAATTCCACGAAACACCTCTCCCCGAGGAACATCTTCTGCTCTGCCATGCTATTCGATTTTTCCCAGAAAATCAGTTAGGCTTGGATTATTGTCACCCTTAAATCGTATTGGCCATTTCTCTAACGCCACTCGTCTTCTCTGCATCATATACGGTAGTTCTCGCCCTCCCGTAAATTCGTTGGCTTGCCGGCTTATTGGTGATCTGTCTGCATCATTTAGTGTCATGTAATCCTGCATTCTTTGTCACAACTCTGCATCGGTATAAGACGTCTCTCTTGATGTTATCGGTTTCTGAGACGACCGTTCTTTAGCTCGATACTCTGGTGGAACTTCACTCTTTTTCGGAATTTCCAGGTTTTCCGCTTGTATGATCGATCGTCGCCCTCTTCCTCTTCCAGCTCCCAGTGGTAAGCTATCACTTTTGTGAGAAGTAATGGGTAGTGGACTACTTCCGCTTGGCGATGATATGACTACTTCATCCTGTGATAAACGAATTATTCTGCGAATGTTCCGAACGATGCCGTAGAGTATTGAATCCTTTTCCTCATCTTTACCCAAACAACGAAAAGCTCTATCCTGATGATGCCTTATCCTTGACTTTACCATACGTTCTGCGTTCTCGTCTTTTTTTATCACGGCTGCCTTCAGCTCTCCTTGAAGTGCCATCAAAGCCTCAATTGAATTAGAAAAGTCTTTCGGGTCGTCTATTTCATCCATTGGTGGTCCATTTTCTGATTGCCGAAGCTTGTTCAACTCGATTATTTTCAACTTGTGAGTACCACTTGGAATTGCATTGCGTATCCTGAACTCATAGTCCAACTCTGAATCGGTTAATGCGCCCGAAATTAACGGAAAATCTAATAATTCAGTCATCTTTGGTTTCGGCCACACAAATTACAACAACTTTACTCCGATCAAATTAAATGCGTTAAGATCGACCTAAATAGATTAATTATTTATTTCCTATAAAAGAAAAGACACGACCATACACCAAATTACCTCCTTGATAAATTAAATAGCTATGTAGCTTAATTAAATTATTCAAATTAAACCCTTTAATTTAATTAAATAGATTAAACAAATTCAGTACAATAAGCAAATAAATAAATGAAACCAACTAACTATCTAGCATAAATTAAATAAATTAACCGACCTAAATCACCAGGTAACGTATATTATCTCAGCTAATCAAATTGAAGAAGTTGTAGCTGATAAATTAAATCATGCAAAATCCGTTACTTCAACCCTGTGGATTTACAATGCTATAGACGAAAAAATTAATCAAATCCCTTGTATCTCGGAATCGTTTAAAATCGACTTATACTTCTCCGTTATTTATTCGACGTTATCACAAGGTCACCACCGTATCTGTTAGACCGTTATCCACAATCGAAACGTGGTTCCCAAATTTGCCACGATCTTCCCGTTTGCTGTTTAAGCGACTTTAAAAATAATATTTTGTTCTCGAATGAACGAATTCAATACTTATGTTCCGATTTACCGAATTAAGCCCCACGTTGTGTGCCAATTGTAACGTGCTCTCAAATTATCGGGGTATGGGTAGACGAAAAAAAAATTAACAGTTTTAAAAAACCGTGGTTGGGCACCAGTCTACCTGCACGTTTTAGCCCAGCTATGCTCAGATTTGAGCAGGGTGACACGGGCGAGGTTATACCACAGAATACCCCAACACAAATGAAACGCGATCACTCGAACACCGCAGCAACTCGCAAGTGAATCCGCCCAATGCACAACACGCGGAATAAATTAAGGACACAATACTTCGGACAGTATATAACAGAAAAGGATGACTCACCTGTCGACCTTCGGTACCGGTATGCCGGTCCCGTCGCTTCTCCGCTTGCCCAGTTACACGCCACACCAATGTGTGCTTTTGTGCTATTTCACTAACGCGCACTTCACTTTATCCAATCAAATTCGTTGATGAATCTCGCCCTCGAACGAGATACGATTATGTTTATTTCTCAACAACAAAAAACAACGTTCAAACTTTTTTGTTCGTTTACTTTACTTAACCACCACAAATTGCACCAACAATACAATAAATAACAGACACAGGGAATTTATTTAACTAAAATCTGTTTTATTGAACACATATGTAAGCCACACAAAAAAAACTCTTGCGTTATGTTGAACAATTAACAATAATTATGCAGATTTATTATTTTTTATCTTGTTACTTAACAAACTTAATGATCACTCGATCGACTTTAAACTCTTACATTAAACTTATGGAATGCAACAAAAAAATTGATGGCGTTGTCATCCCATGTTTCAAATATCTTAATTTTAGATTATAGATTAAATTTTGACTCCCTTCTCGTCTCTTGTTTTCCTTCTTATATTTCCACACCCAAAATTTTATGTTTCCGTGTTGTCGCCCTGCTGTTCACCCATGTCCGAAAACTACATCTTCCATTTGCGAAACACCTTCTCAACGTCATCTCACCCCCCTTTGATGATCGCGGAAAGCTTTTGTCATTTCGACTATTTTTCTCGCCTGAACGCATGCTGCACAACGTCTGCATTCATGGTGTGCGCTCATTTGATTTTATGATCATGGAATTATTGTTTTATAGTCGGACTATAAACAAAATTGCATCCATGCGATCGCAATCTCCAACAACAACAACAACTATTTGGTACAATAGCGACTTTTTTTTTGTCGACAGACGAGTCTTTAAGGTGGGAATGGAATTTTAAAATCGAGACCAGGTAGGAGTACGAGGAAGGGAAAGTTGAAAGGAGAATCCGAATACCGCTCGTTATTTACGTTTCTCCACAAACACCTACCAGGTAGCCGTTACAGAGTCGAGAGCTTAAGAGTCGAGAGCTTAAGCTAAAGTAATGTTTTCCCCATAATGGACCCTACTTATTGGGTTGGTTGTTATAGTAAGTTGACATCTCACATCTGCATGTTTTTCAGCAACTGTTCCCGAAAAAAAATTAGATAATCTCTTTACTCAAATTGCTTTTGCTCAGGTTGGTTAAATTGGAAATACGTTTTCTAATCGGCAATTATAAAAATAATTACGCCTCACTTGAATAAGCACTAGCCTAGTTCTTTTTTCATTAAAAACAACCCGCGGTTTTGGTTCGATTGAGAATGACCTAACTTTTTTATGAAGCAAGGCACAACATAATAATGGCTATATCTGGAAACTCTTAAACGAATTTTTCGAAATAATTCTTGATTACAGTCGTTTTCTATGTCCCGTTATGTTCGAAAAAATTTTCTCTGAATTTTTTTTGTCAAAACAGATTTTCATGAATTTATAATTAATTCATCACAATCGATTCATATCACTCGAAAACTCTTACCTTCATCAATATTTATAAAACTTGTCTGGCTTGAAAGAAAGCATGAATAAATTTTCCTAAAATTAAAATAACTCATTACGGTGCTCGAATCCCATTTCCCATTAAAATGCAATGGTCGCAACAACCCGCAACTTGAAACAAGGATGCAACATCCTTCACCACAACGCAACATGGTGCAGCATTAGCAAACAGGGTACAACATCATCCAATTTGGTGAAATATCACAGAATATGCTACAAAAACATTACCTTTTCAGATGACTCCTAAATAAGTTTTTATAATATCATAACTTCTTGTAATCGTTTCCGTGCATGAAATCCCTATCTCGCCAATTTTTATCACAAATTTATGTCAAATAAGATGTTAAAATAAGTCTCAAACCCCACCAAAAACTCCCATGAATATAAAGACTATTCGGAATCGATGCCTTATACTTGAAAACTCCCCCGCCAAATTTTTTTTATCGAAATTGTTTAACATAAAATTTTTTTTAATAGAACCCCGGCTTCACTGAAGGACCTCTTAACTGATTTTTTCAAAATTTGTACTCATTGCAATCTATTTATGGCATTAGAAAACCGTAAACAACACAAATTTTATAAAAATTATTCAAACCGAAAATAAAAGGCACGGCCCACCAAACGTATTTTCCCGAAAGTAACACCAATCGAAGTCAATATCTGGGATTTGAAATCCCTCTTTGTCAATTTTTAGGTCGTTACTTTGTTTTACCACGAATAGACGACACTTGATTTCTAAAGCTAAGAATTCAATTTTCTGGACTTTTAGTAAAACTGTCTTGTTTAACCAAAAAACATTATTCCTGTTTAATTTTCAGAAAACCTACCAAATCAATTATTGTTGGATACAAATTTAATCTTCAAATTTTAATAACCTATTTTAATCATTAATTCTTTGTGGTTTTTTATTAATTCAATCCAATGAAGCTAAGACTTCTGGCACACATAATTTCATCATATTCGCAAGGATCTTCCAATTAATGGAACAAGTTTAGTTATGAGTCCGGACCGTATAGATGCCGAATTTTAATAAAACAAATGTTTTTTTAATCAATATTAGCCAATTCTGGTAACATTTAAAATAATCTGAACCAATTTTGTATAAAATTTAATTTACAATGTTTTTATTTTAATAGTTTTTTCGTAAATGAAAAAGCTCTTTTGAAAGCTGTTGACCAGTAATAATCACTGGTACCTCACAATTTATGAAAAAAAAACTTAAGCATGAGTTTCAATCTATCTGAGATTTTAAAAAAATAGTTTCTTTCGACAATATATAATGGTAAATCTGCAAAAATCTCGAGGTGAAAACTTTTCAAGAATACCAATCCGGATAGCCGTAAAACCATATGTCGAAACACACACAACGTTTTCCGACCTTTTATCAACTTTTACCCTTGGGAAAGTCATTGTTTCTTTATAAATCAAATAGATGAGGCAATTTCCAATTTTACTGAGACTGAGAGATTTTTTTTTATTTTCCAATCCAAAATTCAAAATTTTAAAATCATTACAAAAGAAGTCGCCGAAGCTGCCAGATAAAATAAACCGTTCACAAGAAATATAAGCGCAACGCAAGTTTTGAAGGATAGAACAATATAAGACCACACGAAACAACTGTAAAAAATTCTGCTAATTAAGCGACAAGAGGCAACAACAAGCAGGCTGATTGCTTCCGATTAGAAAATATCGGATTGTAACATTTATCAGAATGTCGTATCACTGACCAAATCTCTAAAACATCCATACCAGCATTGAAATGTGCAAATGGTTCTTTGTTGGTGGTTCCATATTTGCAGGCCGACTTACTGTCAAATACATTCACATCGAAATCAACCATAGTTGTCCCCGATGAGTTAACGTCTCCATCAATTCCGTATTGTGGTTCTAAAATGAATCCCATTAACATCTCGGAGGTAAGTTTTGTCAAAATCCTGAAGACAATCGACGTAATTAACTAAAAATTTATACTTTCCTGTATCCAAGTTTGTGATACAACTGATCCCTTAACTTCCGGCCAACATCAATTGTGACAATCGGCGCTAAAATTTCTTAGAAATGCATTAATTAACATTTGGTGAAGTATCTTGAAATTAATAAAATTATTTCAGATTAATAGTATGACTTTCGTGAAAGCCACTCCACAACCAAACCGTCGCAAACAAATGGAATCCCATCCTAGAACAGCATAGAGAGGTTTTACCAAAATTTTTGGATATATCCGAGGCTTGTGAACACGTTTGGCATGAGAATTTCATTAGTAAACTTGTGGAATACAAAAGGATAAGCTTCCTTGAAGACCGAAAGATCAACGTTATGATAAACGGAAGATCACCAAATCCTTCACAAATGCCAGAGACTTTCAGAGATTAGTTTTGTCACCGACTTTGATTTTTTTTATACATCAATGATTCTTCTATTTCTTTCGGAACCTACGCCTTCAGAACTAAACGGTAAACGGTTAGAAGTTGCAAAGATTTTAAACAAATCAACATTTTGAAAAATAGTACTCGTATTAGAGCAGCTAGACCCAGGAGCCCGATCCCTTTAAAAATATCACGAAACTCTGCAATTTTTCGTACAAAGTGCATTTATGCAAAGTTTGAGTTCGATTAAATGAATGGTGTGGAAACTTATGAAAAGGGTCCCCTTAGTTCAGGAGACAACACTTCGTATTCTAGCATGTCACTTATTTCATATAACTATTTTCCTAAACTCAATCCCGTGAAAACATTAAAAAAATGGACCGGGGTCCCTATTGTCCAACCCCTTCAAGCATATCGTAAGCATGGATCTGGACATGCAACTTATACATCATAAAAATTTCATGACGTTCGATTGAGTACCTTAAATGCAAACAGATAAACGGACAAAGAGGAAACTTCATTTTGCTTTCTTTTACGTAGTAAAAAAATGGAGGGTGAAGATGTCGTGGCCAACATCCGAATTTCTTTTACGAAGCTTGATTTCTAAAGCGAAAAATTAAACTTAATCGACTTTTGAAAAATCTGTCTTGCATATCAAAAAAAATTACCCCTGGTTAAATTTCAGAAAACGAGCAAGATCAACCCTTATGGATTGAAAACCTAATATTTAAATTTATTTAAATCTGTTAATTCTTGGTCGTTTTTTGTGAATGCTAAACTTTTGCTTTATTGAAGCTGCCACTTCGAGTACACAGATGTGTACCAATTTTCGCAAGGTTCTCCCAATTAATGGAAAAAGTTTAAGTTTAAAAATTTATTCCGAAAAGTCGAGCCTGGACTGTAGAGAATTTTGGTAAAATAAAGTTTTTTATCAAAACTCGTCATTCCCGGTAAAGTTTAAAATATCAGCTAAATCAATTTCGTTTGAAATTTAATTCGGAATCTTTTCATTACATTTACATTTTTTTTAATCCTTGCCATCTGTTCTGGAACCGAAACAGTTCCTGCTCTTTCGCGGTTCATTTCTACCATCTTACTTTACGCAATTACTGCCAAATCGAAGACGTGTGCCAACCTATAGTACTGGATATAGAAGGTGGGTCTGTCCATGAGCTTTGCACTCCGATAGGGGGTCGTAGTTGTGTTTTTTTAATCACAGATACTAATCTGTTGATGAAAATTTCGTTTTGCATCCTCCCTCCTACATATCAAACGCCAAAACTCTAACCACTGTGCCATTTGGTCGGTAATTTTATTTTTAACGTGTATATTTATAAACAAATTAATAAATTATAGCTAAAACATTCTTAATAAAATATGCAACATGCAATATTTGGTCCAGATTAGTTTCTGATCTCAAAATTAATAGATAATAACGATTTTTGACAAAAACCCGCCTTTTAAATACAAGTTTGGCATCTGTTTGAAATAGACAGATATATAATCAGGATGGAACCTGAAATTTAAACATTTTTCATAAATTTGAAGGTCACAGTGATGTTTGGCCGACGTCTCTCCATCGGAAGTGGTAGCTTTCATAAAAGCTTTTTCGTTTTTTTAAATGTTTTGAAAAATAAATAGCAAATTTATTATTCAAAGACCTACTACAAGTTAACAAATGAAAGGTTTGACGAATGACTATTGAGTTATAAGATTCTATCATTTTATTAATTAAGCAAAAAATAATCACAAATTCCAAGCTACAGCATGTATATGTATAATGTAAATACTTTAAAAGCTTCCGTTCGCCTTAAACGGCCACTATAACCAAAACGAAGCTTGTCAAACAGATACCTGAGCCGACGAGATAAGATAATTCTGTGCAAAAATTACATAGCGTACTCACTTATTAACGTTTAAGCGTCCCGTAATCAGAAAACCATTTATAGATAAAATGCAGCATCAGTAAAGTTTTCACTAACATCGCCGTAGTCATCAGATCTCATAAGATGCACTGTAATGGTGAAGAGACGTAAGCCTGTATAAATCCGGCCACACAGCTTAACATGATTATTCCAAGAAAATAGAATGTACATCGTTAGATCCAAATTTAATGCGTTAAGAAAAACTTCTAAATTTTCTTTCATGATTTTAATGCAGATTAAGTTGCAATGGATTACTGGTAGCTTCGATTGAGGTGGCGAACCCTTTCTTCCGTAGTAAATGGTTTATTTTTAAGAAACATGCGCTTCAACATCAAGTAAACCATATATGAAAAATAGCATTCACGTGAAATTTGTCCTTACTTGTCCTAAACCAAACAACAATTTTAAGACAAGTTTGGGAAAAACTTCTATGGACAATATAGTAACGTGAATTTTTTCCTAGACATTCCCAATTTGAACAGCGTAAAATAATATCATATTTGTTATATGATATTATATAACACACTGGGCAATTTAAAATATTTCAATTAATTATCAATATATAATATTATATTTTAGTAAATTAATGCTCTAGAATAATATAATTAATTAAAAAAGTATGAATTTATTAATAAACTTCCGTTTAGAATTCAAAAGATTTAGAAGAAAATATGAAAGTAAAAACCCTTTGTCCGAAGATACTTCTAAGTGGTTACAACTCTTAGGGTATGTGTTTTCACTTTGTACTAGACCCAATTCAAGTAGAAAACATGAGTATTCCGGATAAATTAGGGGAACACGGGGTGACAACAAGTGACAACATCTACCCCAAGAGTTATAACCTCTTAGAAGTATCTTAGAGCAAAGAGTTTTTATTATTCCCGAAATAATATATTTTACACTATTAAATTTTATTACTAATTGGAAACGTTGTTGTTGGGCTTAGGACAAGCTAGGACAAACTTCAAGTACGTAGCCGTGACGCTAACTTTAATGGTATTAGACGTGCTACCATTAACTTCAACAGATTGGACTCTACCTGAAAGAACGACGGAATAAGATCAATTGCGAATGAAGAAAAACAAAATTCCAAGTCATTTTTCTCTTAAATTACCGTAAATAATTTGAAAATATTTGCAAACAAAAAAAGCTATTAGCATTTCAAAAGTCATTTCAACCAAAATTCACTAAGGTCTTAATGACGAAAGCCTATTTATGAAGTTTTATCCCTATGGTCACTCCGTCTTGGCTGTGGAGTTACATAGATTTAGTCGGCAAGGCAAGACACACGCACCCACACAGAGATTTCTTAAAATCTACTTCGGCAATATTGAGAATGGCAAATCTGCTAAAATTTCGTGATCATAATTTGTATTGATTACTATAAAAACAGTTTTTTGTCAAAAATCATCATTTCCTCTTAGATTTTGTAAAACTGATCTGGACCGATATTATTGTAAAATTAATTTTGTATCTTTAAGTTCATAATGAAAATTTATTTTTTGCCACAAAATGTCAATTCCGCTTAAATTTTTTGGTATTGTTGCAAATATAATTTTAATCTTTTAGCTCGGAGTGTTTTTTCTCGTTAATGATACAATTTTAAAAAGATTTGCAAAAACACAAAGAAGTTCGTCTTTAAACTGCCGCTTCCGGTGGATTAATCTTGGCCAAAATTCCCTTCATCTCAATCAATCCGTCTGGGCTGTACAGGGCACTCACCACGGACACATATATCCCAGAGACACACACATATACATACATACAAGAGCCCTGCCCGGATACGTTTTTTCGTATCCGCATCCGATCCGCATCCACCGAAAAAATATAGATTTATCCGTATACGCACTCGCGAAAAATTTTAAAATCCGCACTCATCCGCATCCGCAAAATCGTTTTTTATAAATTTGCTTTACGTTAAGTCTCAACCAGTGAACACACAAGATTAAGTTGTATTCTTTTAAACCATTTGCATGATCGGTACGAATACCAGTATTTATGAAAAGATTGTTTAATTTTAATGAGTTCTCTACAATTTTGGGGGGAAGGCGCATAGCAAAGAGATAAAATTCGATAAATAATTCACCATTATACACATCAAGCAACCATACTTTGAAGAAGAAAAAGAGATCATCCCGCTCCCCAGTATGCAATTATGTATCCAGCAGCAGTCTGCCCCTTCCAGCAGTCTTGGGATCTGGCTCAGAGAAAAACTTGGGTTAAAAGAAACAAAAATCTGAGTCTATTTTGCCAAAATCTTGGTGATTTTCGATCAACCAAATTTCTCAGTTAAAAAACGAACAAGATCTTAGTTGAATAAAATTTTAATTTAAAATAACCAAATCCTGCTAATTTAATTTATTACTTAGTTAATATAACCAAAAACATATGGTTAATTTAATGGATAGAAATGGAAAATAATTGGTAACAGTGATTAACTATTTTGTTAAATTAACCAAGGGAAAAAATTATTTTACTAATAATTAGTTATTATTATTTACTAGTTTAATTCTACCAAATTGTCTTAGTAATTGTAACAAAAATGGCGGTAAATGTTGCAAACGTTTAAGGTTAAACACATTACATCAAGGTGGGGTTACCAAACCAACACGTTGGAAGTTTGATTTCGAACTAATGAAACATTGAATTCTTTACATTAAAAAATTCGAGCGTCTCATCAGAATGCAGTGATCAAACTACAAAAATAATGAAAATACTTTGAACTTACATTCAAAGTATAATCACAATGATTTAGCGAATTTTATTGATTCACTAGAATTTAAGTCTTAGTTTATATGACAAAACTAGCAGGGATTGCATGAATGCATGCGGCAATTATATACAACCTCAAGAATTTTTTTATGGTCCCGCCACCAGTTCAAGAGATTAAAATCAGCTCTACTGCAAATTTGCCTCTGTGTAGGCATCTTTTCCATTAGGGGAGCCAGATTTTCTTCTTCCGGAAAAACAAATTCTAATAATGTTGATTCTATTCTAGGTCGTTTGTCTTTTTGAGGAAATGGACCCGTAGCATTTTGTGTTTCATCCAACTAATCGTAGTATGTTTTGTTACTTCATCGACCATATTTAAGGGTTTAAGGAGCGGATGAAGAAAAACCGCAGCGTAATGCTACGTTTCTAAATTTAGGCTTGTCATGTATCCATACTTCATCGCTATTTGTAATATTTAAATGCTCGGTGATTTTAATTTTTAAAAGAACGAGTAAATGCGAAGTGTTTGATAATTGCTTCCTTCAATGTTACTTGTGGCATTCTTGAACGGCTTTAAAAAAACAAATAGTAATTCTAGGTCGGTTTTATCAAGATCTTTGATTCGATTTAATTCGTTTCTCTCACCCAACCATTCGTTTACTGTGTCCCACGAAGTTGTGATTGATTGAAGCATCGCTAAAATTGAGTTACATCTGGTTGTTACATCATGTTTCAAACTTATTTGCAACAAATTTTGTAAACTGGCATTTTTAAAGTAACGAACTATGTAGGTTTCTGCAAACTATTAAAATTGTATTAATTTTTCCTTCCGCTTCAAGAATTAAATCTTTTAAATAAATTTTTATTTCTGCTGCAATTTGTTTGATATACGAGTATCGTGATACGGTAACTGGATGAGGTAGCGCAGCGGGAAATATCAAAATTCGACGAACTTACTTTTAGTTCGGAACCAACTTCCACAAATTGTAAAAGTAACGATTTTATTTCTTCTCCTGCTATGGCTTCCATGGGGCGTAAATCTTTTATGACAAATTCACAACAGCTCCTAAAACTTTTTTTTTTAATTCCTATAATGAATGTATTTTTGTTGGTTTTAAGAATTTTTCCGAAGTTGAAGCTGATGAACATTTATGCTTCAATATATTCGAGGTTCCTTTTTTGCGGCTGTCAAATTTATACACTGATTTGCATTTGAAGCATGCTATAAAATTATCAACCATCACGTCTTTATCATCGATAATTAAATGAAATTTGTTCCAAATTGTAGAAGATTTGAAAGTAGGTGGTTTTTCGACAGTTTTGAAGATGCCACTTGTTAAATTGCGTTCAATCACCTTTTTATCCATAATCCATAATATATTCGAAACGTTTTAATTAATTAAGATGTAATATTTGATGAGATGAGATGTAATACATGAATATAGAATTAAAATTGTCAATGAAATGATGATGATTTTACTTACCTAATTTCTGTTGTTATTCTGTGCATTTGAGATTTCGAAACAAAATCAAAATTATTTGTATTAGGTATAGGAATAGTAATTCGTAACTACGTTAGTGAAATTTGTCCTAAATCTGTCCTAAAAAGAAACAATAATACAAACTGTGTATGTGTGTTTGTAAAATGTCTCGATATAACGTATTTTTGTAAAATGACTCGATAAAATGAATTTTATACAAGCAAATTTGTATTGATCTTCCACAAAACATATGTGAGGTTTTCCAAAATTTCCCGGGGAAATACTATAACCCGCGTCTCTAGTTGGCGTTTATTTAGAGATACTTGTAGGTCCTATATATGAGATGAACACGTTTATTTGGCCGAAATTGGGAATTCAGGGTGTTTAGGACAGTCAAATTTGTATTGATCTTCCACAAATTACATGTACAGTTTTCTAAAATTTCCCAGGGAAATACTATAATCCGCGTCTCTAGCTGGTGTTTCGTTAGCGATACTTCTTTAGATTGAGTGATACTTCTTTATTAAGAGACGGTCAAACCCCTAATGGGGTGTAAAATTAAAGAGACGGACTATAACTTAACCATTAAAGTAAAACAAGTATAATTTTATGATGAATATTTTTATTTAATCAAGGAACTAGAGCAGCAACAAAATACACATTCATCATTTTTTGTGTAAATATCTCCTTCACATTCTAAATGGATGGCCCGACCAAACGATAATTGCACAAGTTTATTATTTTGTAGCAAAGGGTAGAGGAAATGGAGCAATTTTTTGTTCACTATAGCCACAATTCCAGCCTCAATTTAAGAAATACTTAAGAATTAAGAAATATTTAAAAATTGTATTCTACAAGAAATATCCTTCGCTACAAAATAGTTCACGTCTAAAATTGCTTTAGTTGAAAAAGTACTAACATTTTATATTTAACATATCGCATTTTCTACAAGAAATATCCTTTGATACAAACGTGTAAAATTGGTTTAGTTTGAAAATTATCTTTTGTTTTTCGTATAGTTTGAAAAATATCTTTTGTTTCTCGTTACGTTCACAGTGTTGAAGTCTCATAAATTTTGTGTGCATAGTTTTAGCGATTCGAGAGTTCTTGTGTTCAGTTTTATATTTTTGTGGTTATTAGTGTGAAAGTCAATTAGTGTTAATCAGCGGATATCGCGAAAATTTTGTTATACAAACTCTAAAAGTTGTAATGTTCTTGTGAAACAAATTGTAAAGTTGTAGTGTCTTTTTAAATACAAACTGTAAAGTTGGTTGTAGTGTAGTGTTTTTTCAAATACAAACTGTAAAGTTGTAGTGTAGTGTTCTTGTGAAACAAACTGTAAAGTTATAGTGTCGTTTTAAATAGAAACTGTGAAGTTGTAGTGTGTAAAAACTATAGTATTTATAAGTGACATCTTTTAATCTGGATAAGAGTTTCAAGTTGTCTAAAGTTTATTTAAATAATTTATTATTAGAAATTGGTTTAGTCGTCAAAAATGGCAAAACTGTGAAAACAATGAAGGCCTCGTATCATTTTATAAACGAAAATGTTTCAATTTAAGATCTATTGAAACTATCTATTGAAATATTCGGTGATGATCTGATAAACGTTAAATTGTCAAAAATCAAATCTTCCATTTTAAACACAATATGTAACAAAATTAAAATCAACAACACTGCAACTAATCGAAGGCGGGTTTATGATTTATGGAGGAAATATATTACTAAACCAGAAATATTAAAAATTCACAATAAAGAACCTCCTAAACGTGCCAAATCAATGACGGATGTTCATATGAATCATATCACTAAATTAAAATTTTTAAATCGTGAAACTATCAAGGAATGTTCTGAAAGTGAAGATCCTTTTACGAAAACTCCAGGAAATTTAGAAAATTCAGAACAACAGCCATTTTTCAATGAAGAGTTTGATTTAAATTAAGATGGCAATTCAATAAAATATCAAAGATCATTGAGCACGAATTCAAACGAATTATGTAAATCAATAAATTACGAACAGAGTAGTTTATCAAATTTTGCTTTAGAAGAAATTCCAATTGTGTTTGAAGAACCCAGGATTGCCTCCTGGGTGAATAGAGGTTGCATGAATATAAAAATAGATTTAATTAAATCTTGGTCGAATGAAGATGTACGACATTCAATCCGAAACGCTCGTACTGCAGCCAATAATTCGTGCGTTTTAGTTTTTCGTTCTTTAAATTTTAACAAAAAAAATAACTCAATTACACAATACGCAAAGTGTAAGTATACTACAACACACAACCAAAAATTTAAATTTGAAATCAATAACCAAAGGATGATGAATATATATACCTATGGAGCAGACGTAAAACATCACGGAGAAATAAAGGAATTTGTACAACTTCGAGGTGCGAAAAGAGAAATCGTTCAAAGTGAACTGGAGAAAACCCACGCTTATGCTCTAAGTCTACAAAAAATAAAAAATATAGACGTAGAACTCCTTCAAACAGGCAACACTCAAGGAATTGTAAGAGCCGTGAATCTACGAAAAGCAAGGTCGGAGAGAAAATTGTTTTCGGATTTAATAAAAGGATGTGAATTAATCGATCTCTTGTATCGTGTTGATAGTCAACCAGCGGAAGACATATATATATATACAATCAACAAGAAATTCATTAGATGTAATTCTAATGAGAGACTCAACTATAAAATTGTTAACTGACAAAAATGTAGTTCTAAATGTAGATGCAACTGGCAGTTTAGTTCCTACACCGAAGTGCTGCGGAATTCATAAGTTATCGAGGATTTACTACTACGCGTGCGTAACAAGGATAAATGGCATTATTATGCCTATTGCTGAGTACATAACCAATGAACATGATGTTGATTCTTTAACAACGTTTTTCAAAGATATAAAGAAAGTTATACGGCGCCAAAATCCTAAAGTTACAATTCCTAAAGTTTTTATCACAGATTGGTCCTGGGTGTTTATAAATGCTATTTTGCTCGAAATTAATTGCATGAATATAAAGCAATATTTAAAAGTATCGTACGAAATTATTACAAATAACTGCAAAAAGGGGAGCTTTGTGGTGTGTTTATATGCTGCTCTCATTTTGTAGCCATAATAATTCGGCAGATAAAAAATAAGATAACAAATTGTCCTTATAAACTAAAAGAACACTTGATGATTATTATCTTTTTAATAATGGACAGTCAATCATTGCAAGATATTGATGAATATTTTGAAATATTTTGTAAACTATGCTGCTCAAAACATCAAAATGTTCAGTTTATACAAGCAATGCATAAACTAGAAGAAAAAATAAAATCTAAGCTACATTTTGCAAATGATATTATCTCAGCTGATAAAAGCGAACCGAATACTCTAGAGGATGATGACATGATCAACGAACTTTTTGATACAAACTTAGACGATACGCCATACTTTTTAAGGTATAACACAATCTTTAATAAAATCATAAATGACATAGCTGTTATCGATAAAGAAGGTACAACCAATAATTTATATTGCCCAATATTTATAAATTTCGTAGTGAAGAAATACATGAAATATCTTCCTTTATGGAGTACTGTATTCCTACGAAAATTTAGAGTTGATTCAAGAGTGTCGAATGCGGTGGTTGAAATCTGGTTTAACCTGCTAAAGAACAATATAATTGACAAATTGCCTTTGAAGCCAGGAAGGTTTGTGTATGAGTTGCGGGAAAAAACATTACGACTTCAAAAATTAGCAATATGTGCACCTCATCTTCAGCCAAGACAGAAACCAAAAAAAAATAAATGCTCCTCGTACACTTTAGGCGAATTTAGCTAACACTCCATTGAGAATTAGGGGTGATGAACAAAATCCTTACGATCCAACTTTAGAAGAAACATGGTGTAAGAAACCGAAAAAGGGTACGGCAAAATACGCAGGAAAATTAGCAATGCAACGTTTGTTTCCACCAAAACAAATAAACTTTGGTAGACCAGCGAGATCGGAAAACTATTATAAAAAATTGTCAGATTTGGATTTAAATGTGATAGTGTTTCAATTTCACTTCAATGATTTATGGTGTTCTTTATATAACGAATGTTATAATTCCTTAAACAATCACAACTTTTTAACGACAGAACTTGTCTATGTAGCAATAAGCATATTAACAAACGAATTTAATTCAGTATGTTTTGACCATTATCAAGTGTCAAGAATTTTACGTGATAACTATAACGCTGTAAATGCGAAAACACAAAAGGAGATAAATTTATGTCAAAAATGCAGATTTGCTATTTTCCCAATCTGTGACTCGAGTCATTGGACATTGGCCATCATAGATTTCCAGAGGTTTAAAATTGTTACGTATGATCCTTTGAATCCAGTTAGACGTCTGTTCCAAATTGGTAACAAATTAAAAAAATTTGTAAATGAAATTTATAAATTTTTTGGGAGAGATATTCGACAATTTGAAATTATTTCAAAACCTACTTTGCCTCACCAAAACGACGGCTTTAATTGTGGACCTCTCGTTATATATGCAGCGAGACACTTAATTGCAGGGAAACATATTATTGAATTACATTAGGAAGATCTAAAAGTGAGCAATGCAGCTTTGGCTAACTATCGCCTTCTTCTGAAGGACATTATTTCCAGAAATACTGAGTCAATGGAAAATAACTGTTTGGCGTGTTTTGGAGAATTGGGTATAACGACGCCTAAACTAGAATGTATTTCGTGTGATCCATTTAGAATGTGAAGGAGATATTTACATAAAAAATGATGAATGTGTATTTTGTTGCTGCTCTAGTTCCTTGATTAAATAAAAATATTCATAATAAAATTATACTTGTTTTACTTTAATGGTTAAGTTATAGTCCGTCTCTTTAATTTTACACCCCATTAGGGGTTTGACCGTCTCTTAATAAAGAAGTATCACTCAATCTAAAGAAGTATCGCTAAAGAAACACCAACTAGAGACGCGGATTATAGTATTTCCCCGGGAAATTTTGGAAAACTGTACATGTGATTTGTGGAAGATCAATACAAATTTGGCTGTCCTAAACACCCTGAATTCCCAATTTCGGTCAAATAAACGTGTTTACCTTATATATAGGACCTAGAAGTATCTCTAAATAAACGCCAACTAGAGACGCGTTTCCCCGGGAAACTTTGGAAAACCTCACACATGATTTGTGGAAGATCAATAACAATTCGGCTGCCCTACACACCCTGAATTCCCAATTTGGCGAAAATAAACGTGTTCATCTCATATATAGGACCTAGTCGCATTTTAAAATAAACGTTACTTTGCATGATGGTTTATATGAGATTTCGGGAGAGTCTCAGAAAATTGAATTTCGGTTTTAGTACTCCAAGGCAAATTTGGCTGACCTGACACAAAAACTATAATTTTGTCTTAATTAAACTGGGATACTAATATTACTAAACATAATAAATATTTCATTATTATTTATTTATTTTTTGTGGTCATTTTCTATTTGTTTCCTAGAGTATTAGGTAATATCAAATTTGTAGCAAGTTCAATCTACATTAGTACGTAAAAACAAATCAATCAATGGTTAAATCGGTTTGTCCGAATTTAGTATATTATACTAACTACCACATTTAAATGTTTCTAGGATTTAGGACAAACTTCACTATTTTGTACAGTATAGTGAACTTTGTCCTAAAAAATCCTATTTTTTTTCACACGAATTCGTAACTACCCAAATTATTTATTATTTTTCTCTCAATTTAACTCGTCGTTTTAGTAGTAAAATGCAACAATGTATAATTTTTCATTGCAAGGTAAAAAAACTATTTGAAATTGTTATGCGTGCGGATGTTCATGTAAATAATAAGTTTATCCGCAACCGTGCTGATAATCCGCATGGTGCCGATAATCCGCATCATGTAGACAATCCAAATAATGTGGATGGGATTTCTAAATCCGCATCCGCACTCATCCGCCAGAAATGTATACGAATACATCCGCTTTTATCCGCGGATAGCGAATAATTGCGGATACTCGCGGATATTACTATCCAATGCAGGACTTTAAAAAAACACATACACACACATGCAGACAAATTTTTTTTAAAACTATTTTTTAAGCTATCGTGACATAGTCAATGATAAATCAGTAAACATTTCTAGGTCAAAATGTTTCATGATTACAAATGTTTTATTTACTACGTGAAAAAAGTTATATAGATTGCCAAAACTCACTTTTTCTACTTAAATACGGCAAATTTGATCTGAATCGATATTACTGCAAAACTAATTTTGAAACTTTAAGTTCATAAGCGTTTTTCACATAACTGATATACTTTTCAAAATATTTGCAAAAAACTAAACCGATTCTGTGGAATCAGTCACTTCTGGTGGACCGATTTTGACCAAAATTTACAACGATCTCCCAATTTGTAAAAATCTTAAGTTGGGCTGAACAGGACTCTACACACAGATACAGGGAGAGACTTACAGTACACACATGGAGACATTTTTTTTAAATTTGTTTTGACTTTGGCGATATGGCGAATGGTTTTTGCAAATTTAAATATTTGCAGCCCAGACGGATTGGCTGATCGGTAATAAAACTTCGTACTTAAGTGTTTTTGCATAATTTGGAGATCCCGGAAGTGACAGCTTCCATGGGAGTTTTTCGTTTCCAGCAAATGTTTTGAAAAATAAATCATTTACGAAGAACGAAAGTAGTCGTTCAGATCATTTTTTTAAATTTTACCGGATATGACGAGTTTTGATAAAAACCTAATTTCACTAAAATTCGGCATCTCTACAGTACAGGTGGATTCACTATTCAAATCTGTGAATTGGTAGTGGTAGTTTCCTTAGGAGCTTTTTTTCAATTTTGACAAAGAAGTCAAACATGATTCAAACAAATTTAAACATAAAGGTTGACCCTGTTCTAAAATTTTACCAGCAATAAGGATTTTTGATTACGTAAGACAGCTTTACCAAAAGACTCGTTTAGTCATTCGCTTAAGAATTTAAGTATGATGTATTCGAGGTCTTATCGCACACAAATTCGTGGTAAAAGAAAGTCTGGGGGTGGTAGCTAAAATATATTTATTCCTTCAAAAATTTTATATATCTAGATAACATTTTTTAATAATTATACCTAAATACAAAAAACAATTTTTTTTTTGCCTTTCAGAGTACAAAATCTAGACTCAATAGTTCGAGCACAGGATAGGGAGCTGCCCGTTGTCAATACACGAGGTGATGTGCTATTTAATTCATGGAAAGGAATATTTAATGGCCAAGGTGGTTTCTTTTCACAAGCACCACGAATTTATAGTTTTAGTGGGAAGAACATACTAACAGATTTAGCATGGTACGTATATAGCAATTACCCTATATCACGGTACACGATCAATGATGTATTAAATAATTTAAATATTTTACAGGCCACAAAAATATATTTGGCATGGCTCTAAAACGAATGGTGAACGCGCCATGGACACATATTGTGATGCATGGCATTCCAGTTCACCAAATAAACTTGGTTTAGCTAGTAATCTATTAGGCAATAAATTAATAGACCAAGAAAACTTTTCTTGTGATAATCGATTTATCGTATTATGTATCGAAGCTGTAACGCAGGATAAGCGGAGGAAACGCGATGTAGGAAGGTAAAAACAAAAATTTTCCATTACCTTTTATTTAAATAATTTTACGATTTACTGTTTTAATTCCAGCGATTATGAATTTAAGTCAGACAAAGAATACCAATCATATCTAGGTACTACAATCCTATAAATGCGGCAAACAACCTAAGTTTAATAATAAACGAAAAATTTATTTAGAAAATAAAGTCAAAAACTTCGTAAATCAAAACAAACATTAATTTTTATTTAAACATAATTATATTTTATATGATTGCTTTAAAATTAGCATTAATACTATACAATAAAAATAAAATAAATACAAAATCCTAAAAAAAACAAACGAAACTAATTAAAATTAACATTAAAATATAAAAATATGTATAATTAAATGCGCGAAAATATTTCGACGAAATTTTGTTTATTAAAATTTCTGAGCGAAATTCTAACGACGCATCACTATAAGTTGTGTAATTTTTTTGTAAATAATTAATTAACAATAAAAAAACAAAAAAAAAAAATACAAAATAAATAAATCAATTTAATTGTGAAATAAATTAAATAATTTAATTAATATTAATAAAAAACAGTATGTAATTAACATTATTATTAATATTATTATGGTTTTTAATTAAATAATTTTTTAATTTATAAATAAAAAGAAAATTAAAATTATGCATAAAACAAAAACCTCGAATTTAATGTTTACTGTTTTTTATTATCTTACTACATACACAATGTAAAAAAAGTAAAATATAATATTAATAATAATAATATAATTTATTGTAAGTCAATTTACAAATACGTCATAATAATTAAACAAAACGTTATTTTAATTAATAATTTAGGTTTTACAATTATTTACGTTACGTAAATCTTCCGATTTTTTCTATTCAAAATTTATTTCTAATAGTTTTTTATATTTTAATTGTAAATTAATAAACAAATAATAATAATGGATGATAAAAACTAAAAAATTAAAAATTACATAAATATTCAAAAATAAATTAAATGAACGAAAAAAAAAATGTTATTAGGTTTTATGTACACTAATATTTTATTTTGTTTTCGGGATGGGCATTTTGTTTGGTTGAAATTTGTGGTAAAATTTTTATTGCTGGTGAAAAACACGATGCCAACGTAAACGAAGCAGTTATCCAACGTGTCGTTATTATATGTTTTGCCGGATGGTAATAGTCGTTTCGACCTATTTATAACCAAGAGGAACATAAAAAAAATTTACATAGTTTTATAGCCGGAAAGTTAAACTATAAAATTTTGGTGATGTGTTGTTGGAAAAGCCATTTTCGTTTATTACAATTTTTATTTAAAACTGCACGTATTAAATAAAGGCGAGAGGAGAAGTTCGGGTTTTTCACAATTAATAATAATATTTTAAGGTAGGTAATATTTTCAAAGTATTAAACCAGCATTGATTAATTAATAGTTTTAATTATGAATTTTAATAATTTATTTGTTACAAACGGTATCGATGCCAATGACATTTAATTGTTGCGGTGTGATATTAGAAAATGCTGCATGGTACTGAAATTTTAAGCTAAATCAAATTGTTACGTGTTATTTGTCCACATATTTGTTTAGTAATTGCATGCTATTCTGCTACTGCATAATATTATTATCTTATTATCCAAATAATTGTTTTAAACACAACTTAATGTTGCGCCTGAATCGTTTGTGAATTGTTCGCATAACGTCGATCTTTCATTGTACCTCAGATGAAGAAGTCTTTTCTTATAGCTGTGCGATTGTTTCATGGTTGACATGGCATATCGCATTATTATGCTGAAACAGAAGTTTGTTCAAGCCCATGTCTTCATTTCTCCCCACAAAAAATTGTTTACCATTGCTCTGTAGCTCTCTGTGTGCTGCTCTTAGTTATCCACACAGCATAAAAATGGGGATGTCTTCTGTTAACTACCATACCAGTTTCACGAATTTTCTTTTCGAATTTGCGTACAGAAGTCGCGGTTTGTGGGTTTTTTTAATTTCTATTTAAAATTCGCACTGTCTCGACAATACAGTACTCATTTTTCGAATAATTTTTCAATGTGTCCTAACGTTGCTCAAGTATAAATGTGTTCATTTCGATGGGCGGATATATAATACTGTGTTCTTGTCAATATTTTGAGCAGGAGACAGCTGCTGTCATTCTGAAAATATTAGTTGTTTAAAAAAAAACCGCTAGATGGCTCGCCCCTTATAAAGTTACCACAAAATCTTACCGCAGTTCAAAATAAGCCATGAACATTTTTGTAGAATTGCCATTTTGAGCGTGTATAACACATTTACTTGTTTCTGGGATATGTGCCATATTTCAAAGGCTTTCAGGATATTTAATTTGGATATTTGTGTTCGAAAGATTAGTTTATCGTGTCCGTCACTGCAGCCGGAACCATATCAGCCGGAACCAAACCAACTAGCACAAGTAGCACAATGTGTTGTGCATCCTTGTACACTTATGATTTTTTAGCTGCAAATTATAATTCCAGCCAAAGTGTGATAATACAAGCCAGAACCATATAACAGCCAAACCAACTATATAATGCACAAGTAGCACGATGCATTGTACATCATTGTGAACTATAAAATTTTCAGACGGAACCTTATAAATCCTGTAGTCTACAGATTTTTGGTAGAAACCTTATAATTTCTAATGGAACCATACACTATGCAGCTAAACTAAATGTGGCATAAGCTGCTCAATACATTGTAAATTATATAATTTTTTAGCCGGAACCTTATAAATCTAGCAATTTTTGATTTTTCGGTGGAACCTTATAATTCCATCCGGAAATGATTGTATGGTTATTTACACCCAAGCTACATATGCCACAATTAGCACAATAGATTGTGCATCATTGTGAACTATATGATTTTTCAGCCCGAACATTATAATCCAGCCAAATGTGATTAAGGCAGCCAAAACCATGTAACAGCCAAACCAACAATAACACAAGTAGCATCCTATATAACTTTTCAGCGGGAAAATTATAAATGCAGCGCAATAAGTTTTTCGGTAGAAACCTTATAATTCCAGCAGGAACCATACCTTTACAGCCAAACTAGAAATGCCACAAGTAGCACGATGTATTGTACATCTTTGTGTACTATATAGTTTTTCAGCTGGAACCTTATAAATCCAGCCAGAACTTAATACAGCCACATCCTCTTCAGCCAAACTAACTATGACACCAGTAACACAATGTATTGTACATCATTTTGCATTATATCATATTTTAGCCAGAACCTTATAATTCTAACCCAAACCTGATAAAGCCAGCCAGACCCATACTACAGCCAAACCAACTATCACAAGCTTCATATGATTTTCAGACGAAACCTTATAAATCCTGCACTAAATGATCTTTCATTATAAACCGTATAATTCCAGCCAGAACCATAATCCTTTGCAACCAACACATGGATTCTGCATCATGAGCATTATAATGATTTTGCAGCCGAACCGTATAATGTCATCAAGAACCATAAAAATCGATCATAGTGCAATGTATGAGGTTTTCGGAACTCTCAAAACGTTATGCACTACAATGCCAATCCAACCAGCACCAGCATGCCAGCCAAAACCATATGATGTAGGTATGAACCATTCGGAGCAATAAAAAATAAGCAAGGTTGATGGTCATTATGAACTAGCTAAAAAAGGAGCGTGCTATTTGAGCCATAGTTCGTTTGGATGCTGTATGGTTCTGTCTGGCTTTATCAGGTTCCGGCTGGAACTATAAGGTTCCGGCTGAAAAATAATAGAATGCACAATCCATCGTGTTTCTTGTTTCATAGTTAAGAATACTATCGTTTCCGGCTCGACTTATAAGGTTTCTACGAAAAAACAACCGATAGTGCTGGATTTATAAGGTTCCGGCT
The DNA here is from genome assembly GCA_947310385.1 of Nephrotoma appendiculata. Classification (NCBI taxonomy): domain Eukaryota; kingdom Metazoa; phylum Arthropoda; class Insecta; order Diptera; family Tipulidae; genus Nephrotoma; species Nephrotoma appendiculata. The sequence goes on along the minus strand of OX371225.1, from coordinate 132,313,842 downwards.
GAAATATTTTAAAGTACACAATGATGCACAATGCATCGTGCTACTTGTGCCATACTTGGTTTGGCTGTTATAGGGTTCCGTCTCTCTTCATCTGGTTCCAGCTGGAATTATAAGGTTCCGGGTGAAAAATTATATAATGCACAATGCATCGTGCTATTTGTGCCATAGTTGGTTTGGTTTGGGCTGATATGATTCCAGCTGGCGTGACAGACACAATTTATCTGGTTTTCGCTGGAAAAGGTTAAAACGATAGCCATAAGCAATTAGTGCCATTTTGGAATATTCCCAATTTTTCTTCAAATTCTAATAAGAAACCGGTTAACAGTGTAAGTGTGTATTTTAGCTAGCATTCCACGAAGACAATTTTCCAACTGCACAGTGATACTTCATCCTTCTCGATCCACTGCCCTTGACCCCCAGATTCGATATCATATTTTTGACAAAATATAGTATGAATGACCTTCTTTTCAACCGTTATAACACACTACAGTCACCAAAGGGTCCGGTTCTTAATTCCGAAAGCCAGCCCAGGACTTATGAGCGCCGTATAGAGTGCGAACTAGCACCACTGCGAAACATGTTAGTACCGTAGGAATTTTGATTGACGATGTTAATCCCGATGGTTATTTAAAGATTTCAATGGTAACAAAATTATGGCTGCCGATTCCGAAGTGTGGCATGAAGATGCTCGTAGGTGTAGACAAGAATTATGTTTTGTTATTGTTCACTTCCAAACCAAGGCTTCGGGGAAGAAGCACGATATCATCTGCATATCCACGAAGGCTAATTTGAATAGTATGGGCGCGAGTCATCTCCCTGTCGAACACCAGATGTTATTTCAAAGGATATGATTGAGATAGAGGTCCTTCGATTACTATTCTATATATAGAGTACGACGATGTTAGTCTACACTGAGAGAAAAGTCTCTGCGGTAATATATTTCTACATTCATCGTTATGGTAAAGCACTGGTCAGTGGTTGATCAATGGAAATAAAACCACATTAGGCAACACTTTGTAAGCATTGTTCAATCAAGCAATACCACGATAGTTCTTACATTTAAGACGGTTGTCTTATTCTTCGGAAGGTCTTCTTTGTACCTTGTTAAAGTTAGCCGAAAGTTGCTAGCCGAAAGTGAAAAAATTGATAATGCAAATTTTATCGATCCATTTTATCGCCCCATCAGAATCACCCCTAACCTATACTCAGAATCTATCCATGATCATGGGCTATCGAATCACCATCGATAGATTAGTGTCTATATGCCACGAATGATGAACGATTTTATCAATGAAAAATAGGGAAAATCAAAATTTCACCTCTATAACCCCATCAGACTTACCCCTAACTGATGCCCAGAATCTACCTATGATCATGGGCAATCGAATCGGCATAGTCAGATTGGTGTGTATATAATAAAAATCATAAATAACATTTCACCAATATAACCTGAAAAACCCACTGGAAACATACAATCAAATTCTACTTGGCGTCATAGTTCATCAAATTGGTACAGTCAAGTCAGATCGGCGTTCATCTATCAAAATCTTGATATACTAACCTTTCATCAGCTAAATGTCACTGCATTGCAGGCTATTATAGTATAGATATCTGTTATTGTATAGACCACTTTTATTGGATAATGAAGTTAAACTTCTTTACTTGTACAACTAATCGATACAATCTACATTACCGACATTTTAAAATATTTGATGGCAAAATTAATATCTGCATTGCCACTTTTCGGCTGAAAGAGCAAAGACACTATCTACATTACTATCTTTAGGCTAGGATGTCAAAGGCGATATCTTCATTACCATCTTTAGGCTGGAAACTTTCGGCTAACTTTAACAGTATCTTCTTTGTCCCCAATAGAGACGATGAGATTGTACAAATTTCATGAAAGAGGAGCTTCCCCAAGTTTCATCAATTGTGAGGCGATTTCGTCCACGCTAGCTGCCTTTACTTACTATTTTACCAAGAGAACATCAGCCACGTTTGTTTTCACTCTCCATTATTATATCTGATGTCTGTACATCTTGAGTGGAAGCTTTTAATGACATTCCTTGCGCTATCAAAATAATCTCTTGAGTTACCTTGTTTTGCTTGCAAGCTGGTGTTTTCGATGCATTGTCTCATTAATTTATGATTCTTTTGTCTGATTTTCCTGGCAGTTATTCTGCTAGAGTGTTTTTGGTGTTACGAGCCAACCATTTTTTACGATGGTTTTATTTTCTATCGACGACCAGGTAGCTTTCATCATTCATATCCGTATATTGATAGGTTGAAAGTTGATATTATATTGGTTCAAGTTTAGAGGGATGAAAAAGCCAACTCCCAATTCTCCTCCACACTAATGACAGTTGGAATGAGAAGTTTAAACAATTTTAGAAATTTAGTTTTAATTGGGTGTAAAGCGTAAAAGTCCTAGCTCTTTGTAATTGTTAGAGATTCTGATCCTTCAAGAATAAAGGTTTATAGCAGCAATACGTTCATTTCACATTCTAACGAAAATTCGGTAAACCGTTTAGCGAATTCCACTTCTTGGATGTTTGATAATTAAATTAGCACTTAGCTTGCTCAGTTGGAGGTTTCGACCACTTCACCGTAACCCTATATGTTATAAGTATGTGGTTGTGTATTATTTGGATGGCACACCGCTTAATCGTATCTTGTAACTGGAGGGGAATACCATATGCTCCACCCCAAATTTGACAGGTATACTCCTAACTTGGTCTAATGAGGAGTTATATTTTTGCATAACCTTTTGTGATGTAAGGAACCTTCTCAACTATTAAGAAAACCAAGTTTTCGTGAAGCTGACTAGGCTAACGCGTCAATGTGTCCATTCCATTTTAAATTGTTGCTAATTTGGACACCGCAAGCAGACGAATTGAGTCACAACCCACAAGTAAATCGTTTTTTATCACAAAAGCGTATTCACTGCAACTTCTTTTACGTGAGAATGTGTGACCCACTTAAATATTGTCAGGAATCAGCAAAGCTATATTAAACCCTGTCGGCAGCAAATCATTGATGTATAACAAAAACAAAATCGTGTCAGCAAATTGTCATTGATGATCTCCCGTTTAGCATAAAGTTAATTTTTCGGATTTTAAGAAAAAAAATTTTACCGACCAAATGGCACAGTGTCACTTTCCATAAGTCACTGGCAAACTCCTTTATTACGTGATCTGGAGTTCCGTCGGGTCTGATAATCTTATTTACGTCCATTATTTTCAGACTTCTGAAGAAAATTTCCTCTGAGATTTTGATGGGGTTCATTTTGGACCCACAATACGCAATTGACAGATTCGTCAATCGATCGACCAAAGCACTTGTTGTTGTATGCATTTTTTGCTTCATTACCACAGACTGTTTTACAGGTGAGTCGTTTGGCCTTATGCTTTGCGAAAGAAATTTCTTTTGAGCAGTTTTATTTGGTCTGGCCGCTGTGGCGGATTAGAAAATAATGACGGGATACTCGTATATTGATTCATTACATGTAACACGGTCTCATTGAATTTGGAAACGGTGTCATCTATATGATTATTACAGAAGCATTGGCTTTCCTAAGGGAAATGTTGGAAAAAGGACCGTAAACTATCATGGTCAGGCTCACTAAAATGACTAAGACGCCTTGGTTCCTGTCTGAATTCCAATCAGATCTTGTAAGTTATATTTATAGCTATCTTTGATTTGTGGCCTGCATTTTTAAAGAGTTGTCCGTGTACAATTTCCGAGGTCGTGTTTGTGGTAAATTCGATATGGTAATCTGAGGCCTTTCTGTAGGGGTCAAAACATTGAAGTTGTTATGAGAGAATATTTTTAGCCAGTTGCTCAATCCACTTTTTTCAAAATGTACGTGAATCTATTAAAGGATAGAAATGGTCCAAAAATTTCTAAATCGATGTGTTCAAATCTACCTTCTGGAATTTGAAAATTCCCGTGAAGTGATTAGGTGTCGTTGCACTTTGCAATTTTGCTATAGGATAAACCTGTGAAATATGAAATATAATTTGAAATATCAAGCGTGAGTGTCGAAGATAGTTTGACGTTAGGAAATTGATCTAGTAAGTGGATTATGGCCGGTGAAGATAGTGAATTCCCGACCTTCAACAAAATTGTGAAACTGTTTGGAGTTGTTTGGAAGATTGCAAGCAATTTTCTATCAAATGCGGAATATGTTTTTGGGCATCTGATAATTTCTTGAAGAAAATCAAAAAGGCTCCTAAGTATCTTTATTTAGATGCTGTAAAGTATTTGTATTAATTCTTTCTTTGGGCGGCACAATAACATTAAAAGTAATCTTGTGACTGGGAAAGTCAAAATTGCTTTTACCAAACACATACTTTGCAATGTTAATATTGACGTCATAAATTGATAATTTCTGAAAGAGTTGTTTCAAATGGAGTAAGTGTTGCATCTCGTTTGTTTGATGCTAAAAGAATGTTGTCAATATCTACAAAATCGAAAACGAGATCTTTCACGATTTTGTCAACAAAGTGGCATTTGGGTAACTCCCAATACGCCAAAAGGTGTGGTGAAGTATTCATATGGTATTTAAAAAAAAATATTTTTCTAAAAATATTTACTGTAAAATTTCTTCACTCTGGGCATTCCTAAACAAACATAGATGCTAGTTTCTAAGGAAAAATAATTTATAGTTTAGTTGGCATAAAATATTTTTTATTGAAAATAAAGAAACTTTTTTTTTGTACACGTTAAAATATTAAATACAGAACCTAAAAACAATAAAATTAATTTTTTCGTCTACGACGTGGTAAATACATATTTAAAATATTTTGCACTACAAACTGAATTTCTCATTCTTTTTGAGGAACTGGTACTAAAAGAACGAATAACTAAAAAAATTAACTAAAATTTGTCACACCCTGTATAAAAGGTGTGAAAAATTTTAGTTCATTTTAAAAATATAAATTTTAATTGTAACAAATATAATTGAATACAATTTAATTCAAATAACTGCCTCGGCTGGATCTACGGTATCCTATTCTGTCGACCCAATTTTCAGCACATTTTCAATTGTTTGGGTCACTATTTCACCAATAGTCACTTTAATTGCGTCTGGCAAAGCCTAAATCGTCTCTGGATGATTAGCATAGCATTCCTTCTTGACGGTTCTCCACAAATGCCCTCCAACCTCTCGAACGGAGGCAATCCGCAGCTGATAATGCGATTTTCAAAAATAGCGTGCAAAACGTCGATTGTATCGATGACTGTACGGCCAGTGGCGCCGTCCTGTTGAAATCAAATATAAGCCTAATGTTTTTCTTCAAATGTAGGGAATAAGAGTAAAGCTCCTAGCTCATTTACGAAAAAATGGCCCTATGCTGTCTATGGATCGTCTTCCACACCAATCAGTCACTCGTTTTGGGTGTTTTGGTTTCCCAATTGTTGCGTGGATTTTTTGTGCCCCAAATACGGAAAATTGCCATGTTACGAAAATCGGCCCATTCAGTGAAATGAAATTGCAATGAATGTCGTCAATTCTTGAACTAATTTTACTTTGTAGGCTCTCATACCCAGGTCTAATGAACCAGTCGAATGAACTTTATTTACAAAATTCCACACACTGTTCTCAATTGACACTACATTTCTATCGAATTTTGTACCCACTTTTCGACTATAGTTATGGCGACTGATTCAGTACTTTGGTTTCCAATACTTCCCAACGTTGACCAAGAAGAATATAATAATTAATATATAAATCTGGTTTAAAGCCTATATTGGGTTTTATTTATTTATTAATATTTGCCGACGTTTCGACTTTTCGAGTATAATTCATACTCATTTTCAAGGAAAAATCTCTAAAACAAAAAATTAATTATGAACATAGTGTTAAATTAAATTAAAAAAAAAATTTAATTAAAAGATGACTATCAAGTAGATGGAAAAATATTTTTGGGAAACACAAACATTCAAAAAAATACAATTTTAATAAAAATACTAAAAGAAAAATGTACTTACCAAAAGAGAAAAAAATGCTAAAGGTTTACACGTAAAAATATTTAGAAAAACCTTCGTAAACTTTGAAAATGATTAAAATAGAATTCCAAAAACCATAGACAAACCGTCAATCGTCGAAAAACTGAATTTTTTAAAGGCTAATACTGTAGTGCTGTATAGTGCAGAACAGCAAAAAAAAAATCTGTACTACAAAATAAAATTAAAAACATAAACCATCCTAGAACCAAAACACAATAAAAAATGTTAATTATTATTAAACGTGTCCTGAAGATAATTCGAATCTGACTTTTTGTTAATACAATTCAAGGAACGTTGATTACTTTTGTTGTGAATCATCTCTAACACTTGTCTAGTAGAAAGTTTTGATTCATGTTCTAATATTTTGACATTATCTACTAATACGTTATGGTTTGATTCATATAAACGAGAAGACAAAGAACTTGTAGAAATACCTGTAGTCTTTTTTTAAAAACAATCTCTTAGCGTCTCTTTTATGTTGTGCAAATCTTGTAGATAGAAGTTGTTTCGTTTGACCAATATATACTTTATTACATTCACAAGTCACTTTATATACGACGTTACTATTGAGTCCTAAAGCTGTTGAATCTTTTAGGAATGAAAAATTGATTTGCCTAGATTAAAATGTGATTTGCCAACAATCTTCAAATTAAATTTATTTAAACAAAGACGAATTTTTTCATGTAAATATCCTTCAAGTTGATCTATTCTGTCTATATATATGTGGGATTTTATTATTTATATCTTTAAATAAAACTATCGACGTCTTTTCACATGCGTTCTTTTATTATTTTTCATATAAACTAACTCGGTTACTATCTGTTAAACAAAACGAAAACGATTATTCCCTACAACAACTCAGGGCTGTATAATACCATCAGGGATTCAAAACCCACACTCGTCCATCCTACTCCTCATCCGACCCGGATGATTCAAACGACGAATCCATCCAAGGCTTGATAAACTCGGCTGCTGTTGACGTTCTCTTAGGGCCCTCGTGTTCACCTACCCTTTCTACATCGTAGCGTTCATTTTCTTTAATTTTGCACACCTTGTATGGTCCGAAAAATCTTGGCTTCAATTTTAAACCTGGTTCAAATTGAGTTCTCTTTATAGCTATTAAATCTCCGACTTTGTAGGACGTAGGAACTTTGCGGTTTTTCCTAAATGATCGTCGATTTTCAAGTTGTATTTTTTCTATTTGCTTCTTTGCAGTTTCTCTTAAACTATCTCGAGAGTTTCTGAAATTTTTAATAATTTCTTCATTAATAATTTCTTTAATTCTCGTATCAGTTTTCTGATGCATTTTAGTGCCAACTAATAACTCAAACGGAGTAACACTAATGCTTCGATTCAGCGTGTTGTTAAGACTTTGTTGCGTACTTCCGATGAATCTAAACCATCGATCTGGAGCGTCTATCGATAGCTTCGAGAGGACTGATATTATTGACTGATGGATTCTCTCAACTTGGCCGTTACCTCTTGGCAAGCCTGTAGTTATCGCAACATGTTCGATACCTTCGACTTCGCAATATTCCTTAAATTCGTTGCTTGTAAATGCGGTTCCCTTATCAGTCACAATGCGCATTGGATTACCAAACACTTCTCTATGCTTTTGGAGTTTATCCAACACTTCCTTCGACGTTGTGGATTTCGTCGCATATATCCACACAAACTTCGTAAAACCATCTATCATTACTAACACATGATTATATTGCTTCTTAGTTGTCGCCATTGGCCCGAGATGATCTAAATGTATAGTATGAAGAGGTAGATTTCCCTTTTCGATTGGATGTAAGTATCCTTCTTGTTTACCCATTTTTCGGTTGCACAAGATACACTGAACGCAATTCTTGACACTTGTTGTAATCTTTTCAGACATCTTTTCAAACCAGAAATCTCGTTCGATCAACTCTTGCACCTTGCGTACACCGTAATGACCAATTTCGTGATTACGCTTTATAACCTCTGCTTGCATTTTACGCGGGACGACTAACAGTTGGTTACCATCTTTTATTTTGTACAAAAGATCACTCTCTACCATAAAATCTTTGTATGGGCCATTCTCAAGTAATTTTATCACTGCAGCGATGAACCCGTCACTTTGCTGAGCACACTTCAAACGTGAAACAATATCGTCGCCAACAATTAGAACAGGATTGCGTGAGAGAGCATCAACGTGTTTCATTCGGGTACCTGGTCGGTGATTAATTTGGTAGTCGAATTCTTCTAGAGACAACGCCCACCTTGCCACTCTAGTCGTCAAACTTGGTTTTTTCATCGTCATCTCGAAAGCGGCACAGTCCGTTATAATTTTAAAATGCGTGCCAATCAAATAAACGCGAAATTTTTTAAGTGCGTAAATGATGGACAACACTTCCAACTCATAGCTGCTATATTTCTTCTCTGCGTCTGTCGTCTTGCGGCTTGCGTAATAAATTGGGTGGAACTTTCCATCGTCATGCTGTTGCATCAATATGGAACCGTAGCCATGCATTGAAGCGTCTGTATGAAGCTCAGTGGGCAGCCCGTGTCTAAATAATTGAAGCACAGGATTACCCGTGAGATGTCGTTTTAGCGAATTAAACGCCATTATCTCTTCCTCTCCGAACACAAAATCTACACCCTCCCTCAACAAATCGCTTAATGGCCTCGCGATCACCGAATAATTGTATACAAATTTGCGAAAATATCCCGTCAGACCGAGAAATTGCTGAATCTGTTTCTTTGTCATGGGCTGCGGAAAATTCCTCACGGCCCTCGTCTTGCTTTCCGATGGACTTATCTTCCCGTCATGAATAACATGTCCGAGATATTCCACTCGTCTAACAAGAAATCTGCACTTCTTCCAGTTAATATCGAGTCCATATTCAGAAGCTAATTTCAGTACAATTTTCAAATTTTCAATCGCTGATTCATTATCGGTAGCCAGAATAATGATGTCGTCTAGATAAAGCGACATTATTCCTTTACGTATTAAATCACGAAAGATGTTATTCACGAATCTCATGAATACACCAGGACTGTTACATAGCCCAAATGTTATTTTCCTAAATTGGTACTGCCTCGTTGGTGTCACAAACGATGTATATTTGCGACTTCCTTCTTCAACAGCGACATGGAAAAATCCGTTTCTTAAATCGAGCAAGCTAAATACCCGAGCTTCTTGTATTCGATCCAACTGATCCTCTATCAGCGGAAGGGGGAAGCGGTCTTTAACAATTTGGCGGTTAATCTTCCGGTAATCCACGCACAAACGTTTTGAGCCGTCTTTCTTTGAAACCAAAACAATTGGACTAGAGAACTCAGATGAACTAGGTTCAATTATTCCGCTTTTCAGCCAATCTTCCACTATTTTATCAACCAGCTCCATCTCGTAAATCGACAAACGTCTTGGATTCTGACTAATTGGCGTTTCATCCTTCAAAATTATTTTGCAGTTTACATCTGAAGTCTTCGTCGGTGTTGGTGAATACTGCTTATATAATTGCTTAACGACCTGAGCATCACTTCGGTCGATAATATGCGTAACATCAATAATTTCGTCTTTAACTTCTGATAGTATCGCACAAAATTTGTCGTTTTTACGGATATTCACACCGTTCTCATCGATAATCACTTTTGCTTCACAAAGCAGATCACAGCCAATCAAAAGATTTACGGGGATAGCATCGTTAGGCACTACATGCACCGGCACATGGAAATTGTCACCGTTAATAACGATATCTGCTTCAAATTTTACAAATGTCTCAATCTTCTTACCAGCAAGTCCCGTCAACGTTGATCTGGATTTCAGAGGTTTCATAGTATTCAAATTCAAATATACGTCAGATCGGATCAAATTTACGGAACTTCCCGTATCTATCAGAGCACACACTTTCATATCGTCAATTAATACGTCAATTTTCATTCGATGTTCTTTTGTCGTACACAAGCTAACATTCGTTTTCGATAAAGTAGAACACTCGAAACTTTTGTGTCCAAACGCATTACACTTATTCTTATTACGTCGGAGATTTATTGATTTATTACCACTCGGCACTGGTTGCTCCAGTTGTTGATTAGATTTAGCATTATTTAAGGTAGCCTTGTTCATTGATTTAATTTTTAATTTTTCAAATGCTTCATACTTTACTCGAAGATCTTTAAAATTTTTAGCATCAAATAACCAAATCTTATTTGAATCCTCAATACAGACACCATCAATGATGTATTCCAAAATTACTTCGTTCTCGATGTCAGCCAATGCACCAATTTCGCGCATACGCAAAATGTACTGATGTATAGTTTCATCTTTTCCCTTTTTAGTTTTTATTAGCATCTGGTGAACAGTAGCGCTACTAACATTTACATGAAATTCGTCGAGTAACACTTGTTGCAATGATTCCCAATCCTTTGCGCTCCTAGAACGTAACAGCATCTTGGCTGTGCCCGTCAAAAGTCGCTTTGCATACACAAATCGCTTTAAATTACTCCACCCTAATAGTTCTGATGTTTCACAAAACTCTATCAACCACTTTTTAATTGGATAGTTGTCATCGCCGCTAAATTTTGATACCGAATCTTCAACGTCTTTAAATGCGAAATTAGTTTTTTCGGTATACATATCAGCATTACTTCTACTTTCCAATTCCGAACCGCAAACATTTCTTGTGAAATTGTTCTTGATTAGCGTCATCACTCGTTCAACGCGTTGAATTAATTCATTACGCTTTCCATCCGTACTAAGCCCCAACTTGGATAGCTCTTCCTTCATGGAACAAAACAGTTGTTTTCAACCTGTGGCACACGTACCAGCGTGAAAAAATACAAAAAGACATATTTTAATGCAGAAATAACATGAGACACAGATAAAACCCTACAAAGAAAATATTTAATAGATTTTTTTTCTAGGGGAATTGGGGTTACCTTATAAATTATAATGTTAATGAAAAGAAAATTGCGAAAAGGTTGAGTGCCTATAGCCACAGAAAACGATTGCATAAATTACAAAAATAAAAACATTTTACATTTGCCACAATAGTTTTTCAAGAATTTATTTACAGAAAAGTTAAAACACCACATTCCTATACACAAAATCACTTATATGCGATAGATAAAAAGTCAAAACCCCATCATCACTGATCTTATAATACTAGTATTCTATACACTATGAGTGATAAGCTCTAAAACAATCACTAATATGTAGGTGTCGTTTTACGAATTGTATGCTTTCTACATACACCACAAGGTTTTCCTGGCCGTGTTTTATTATTTCCCATGGGAATTTTTATAGCATTATGATTTTTTGAATCCCCGGAAAGTCGATTTACTGGATCGATTCGAGGTACCCGCACACTCCTAGAAGGCGTGTTGATATCTGCATTGGTTTCTTCTGGATAAGAATTTGCTAACCACGCTTCCGTTGTATTTAACAAAAAATCATTAAATTTCAATTTATTACTCGGATTCAAATTTTTAAATACCCGGAAAGCATTGAATAAAGCACAATTGAGCAAGTAAAAACATAGTTTTTTAGTCCATTTTTTTGTTGTATGGACTAGCGGATAATACGAAAGATACTGATCCGCTAGATCTACCCCGTTCATGTAACTGTTGTAATCAACAATGCATCTGGGTTTTTGGATGACCAAATTTGTCTGCATGGTTGATATCATTCGCACAATTTTTTTTTGTTAGTTTTCCAAACTTGTACAAGGATTTCTCCTTTTCGTTGGTACTAGGTCTTCGAAATTCTTAATTTTACATTTTGTATAGCATACGGGACACCTCGATTTTTTCGTATTATTCCACAAACTCTAGTTTTTCTTGCAAACAAATTTTCAGGTAGTTGGACACTATTATACAAATTATCAGCATATAAGTGATGCAATTTGTCCAAATAATTTTTGCAGACATCCATTACGGTCTTTGCCAAGTTTGTTCACGCTTCAGTATATAATTTAAAATTATAACATATATATCTGGTACCTGATTCGCATAACAACTGATTTAATATACCATATTTAATAATTTTTGATGAATTATATACGCAAAAACGTAGCGGGCCTCAATCATTCCTTCATCCAACGATACATTTTGTTTTCCGTTTGTATACTTCGTTAAATTTTTTTAAGAAATAATCGACTACATCTTGTATTTTTATAAGCCTATTAGCACCTTCAGCACATTATCGTTGTTCAAAAAATGCAAAAAGGAAAATAATTGTTTGAACCTATTTCTGCTCATAGTTTCCCCAAAAATGTTGGTTTCAATCAAGGGATTTGTAGACCAATAAGAGACCATAATATTTATACTCCATTTTTTAACAAGGCTCATAATTATAATTAGGGCAAAACATTTTTTTATTACAGGTACCGTGACATCGATCCATTTCGGTGAATAATTTATATTTTTGTACTTAAAGGCATTTCTTGGCGATATTTATTGGCTTTCTTTACAAGATTTTCGAACAAATCGTCTCCAATATATAGGGACGAAAGTTCGGCTACATTTTTACAATTTTCAGAAAAAAACTTTAACACCTGGGGCGGAATCATGAAATACGACCGGAAAATTTAAACTGATTTAAAAATATTTTCAAACTTATTAGATTAAAAGTATTCAAATTTACCATGATGGATGCAGACTGATGTTTAAATGCAACTTCTATAATATTTGAAGAGCAATGGCTAATCTTCTAAAACAATTTCAAAATTCATTTTTTACCGGTACAACATTTCCGTTTAATACTGCTCGATTATGAAATAGTTGTCGAATTAAATTTTTATGTTAAACTTTCATTTATTTGAGTTTTCATACAAAATATTTACGCCAACTTTGACCATTTTTCGAATTTTTTTGTGTTTGTCCATTGAAATATTTTCATATCAAATCAATTCATTTTTTCGGTCGGATTTCATGATCTTGCCCCTGTTTACATTAAAATAATTAAATATTTCCGGAAATTTTACAATTTTGAAATACAAAAGACTTCAATGCCATCTCATAAAATGAAGTGGCGACGAACCTGGTACGAGAAATTTGAAATTCGAAATGAGTTTCGAAAATCTTGTAGGAGATTAACCATTGCTCTTAAAATATTATAGAAGTTGCATTTATACATCAGTCTGCATCCATCATAGTAAATTTGAATACTTTTAATCTAATAAGTTTGAAAATATTTTTAAATCCGTTTAAATTTTTCCGGTCGTATTTCATGATTCCGCCCCTGGACTCCCCTCAAAACTGTTATTTGACCTTGGCGGATCATAGTTGCTCCAATCTAAGACAATATCATCTTCATCGTTACAACCATCTTCAGATGAAGAAAGATGCATTATCCGTGATTAGCTAGTCCCAACAAATGAATCCTTGTCTGTTTTTATGTCACTTTCCTTTTCTGAATCATTCGGAACTTCGTATAGGCAATCTTCAAAGATTTCCTCTGTGAACGTATCATCGAATTTCGGATCCATATTTTACGAGGATAATAAAAAAAGCAAATTTTATTCTAAAACACAAAAACAGAAAATTTAACTTCGTGAAAAGTATTTATATGAATACCACAATTATTTTACAATGCTCACGATAACAGCAAAATTTTGCAGATAATCAAAAAAAATAAAATAGTTTTTTATACGAATATATAGTATACTACAAAATCACAAAAAAATTATACTAAAAATACGATAAAATATTAGCGTGCGATTTTATGGAAACCATTATACACATTAGTTTGTGAAGAACTAAAGTGCATTATTCGTTCTGAAATGCAAAACAGATGTTGATTTTCTATAATATTTGAGACGTCAGAGTTTAGTGGTTTAATTGAAATTTTACTCTTACAGGTGGTATGCAAAAATTAACTAAACCTTTTTTTACGCGGTTTCTTTTACTCCTCAATATTGAAATAACACATACGTGACTTGTTTATATGGTAAAAAAATAATTTTTTTTTTTTATATGACCTTTGTTGTAATACCAAAAAACAGCGTTCAGTTGGTGTTTAAAACCATTTTTTGTCAAGAAAAACAATATTTTTCTTATTTTAAATTATTAAATAGTATTTTAATATATATAGCACCATATCTTGGTGTAACCAAAAAAAAATTTAGCTCGTTTACATTTTTTTTGTACCTTCAAAATACATACAACGAAATACACGAAAACGTGTACATGGACTCAGGGAAGGGCAGCGGAAAATACACGAAAACGTATACATGGACCGTAATGCGTTAAAAGAGAACACACAATTTTAAAGAACTAGTTCCATTGCCGAGATGAATTGTAATTTTGTAAATTTTATTTTAGAGTTTCGTTTAATTTCAATCCACCCACTTTTTAACAAACTTAGAGCTAAATTGCTATCAATATTTGTAAAAAGGGAAACAACATCTAAAAATAAAATAATATAATCACAAGGTAGAATAACATTTTTAATTTTGTTTTTAAATTCAATTGAATTTTTTACTGCTGTTGTAGAAAATTCAAATATTTTTTTGAGAATTTTGCAAAGAAAAACCGAAAGTTGATATAGTGGAGTACCTATAGAGCTTACAATGGGTCTATATGGAACACCTGTTTTGTGAATTATAGGTAAACCATACAGTTTAGCTAAAACACCATTATAACAATGTAAATTTTTTGCTTCTATATCCGTTATTCGTTTATCTTTAAACCATATTGATATCAAACTGTTTAGTTCTGTTTGTATTGAGTTGGTCAAATCCTTAGGAATTATTCTATAAGTATTCATGTCTTCTAACATATTTTCAATTTTGTTAAAATAATCTGAACGATCTACTAATGTTGTATAGTATTACCTTTTTCAGCTTCTCAGGACGATCTTTTAAAAAAAATTTAGTGAAAAAAAATCTTTTAAAAATTCTAATTCTGTATTTTTAAGTAACTTTTTATGTCTACACTGGTTTTTAAAATTGGTCATGATATTTACCAACTCATTACGTAAACTTGGTTTATCTAAAGCAATATCATCCATGTTCAATAATGTACCGTCTACGTTTGCAATAATGTGATTATATGGTACACAATCTGCTTTTATGGGAATGCAAAAATTTTTCTCAAGTTGTAGAACATCGACTACTTTTTGTGGTAATGCAGTATTAGTTAGATTAACTAACTAGTTTCTGTTATCGACAAGAAGAATTAGAATTAGAAGTAAAATTGTTATTACCTTCAGGACAATATATAATACTTAATTTCTGTCACGTGACAAGAAAATGTAGCGTCCTTTACAATCACACAGAGGTACTGCATAAACACATTTTCAACTAAAAATCAAGGGTACATTTCGCTCAGCAGATGGATTAGAAAATATAATCTGTTTGAATTTTTTACTTCGACAACATCTACCAATGGAAAAAAGCATGTTCTCCCTAAAAAGCTAAATATATTTATTTTAAAAAGCATTAAATTTGTTTACGATTTGCTGATAATAACAGCAGATTCAGCACAACTAACTTCAAAATTTGTCGCTGGTAAGTCAAAATAATACAAATATTGTAATTAACCAAACACTTTTGTGTAATACTGCAGTACAATTTTACCACAAGATTTAATTAGAAACAAGTGCAAATGGTTTTATTTTAGATTAATTAATGACAGACTAGATAATATATAACAATATGTAAAATATTTCAACGGCCTACAAATAACTCGACAAACGAAAAATGGCCAATTAAAATTATAGTAAACCAACGGGAAAATCAATTTCCCTAATAGACAGGTGAATCTATCAACAGGATGAAAATGCATTACCACATTTCATTTCATTATCTATCTCCATTGTAACTCCCCCTCTAATTGTGTTCATAGACGAAATAAAATAAAACATTAATTTTAATTCTTGTATTATACAAACTATACATAATTAATATTACTAACAAAAAATAATAATTAAAAATTAAAAAACTAATGAACTCAAGACAAATAAAATACAATTACATTAAAATATTTAACTAACGAAGAAGATTAACATGAATAAGAGTTGTAAACCCCACATAGTGGGTATAAAATACTGCATTTTAGCTAGTCGCAATGTTCAAAACAAAACATTAAACAATAAAAATAATTACCAGTCATATCTTTAATTAAATATCATTTACATTAATTTAATCTAATTAATTTTATAAGTAAAACATTTCATATCGATATTTTTTATTGTTCTAACACGAACACTAAATCATTTACACAGTCTTGCATAAAACGAAATATATAAATAAAGTAAAAAAATAATTAAACAATTTAATAAAATATTAATAAACTTAGTTACTTTAAAATAATAATAATAATAATAATGAAAAATCAAATTAGTAGAATTTTTTTACAAAATAAAATTTATAGTAAATTAATTATGTAAAATTAAAATTTATGTAATTAATCAAAATGTTTTTTTTAAATTAAATTTTGTTTTATATAATTGTTTAATGGTAATAAAATTAAAAAGAAAACACGAAAAACTGTTTTTACTAACAATTTTATTAAATAAAATTAAAACCTAATAATTGTAAAAAATTTAACGAAAAACAAAAAAACACATTGATTTAAAATTACAAAGATTAAATAATAAAGAAAAATTAAATAAAAACAATTTAATTTTTTTGTATTAATGTAACATTAAAAATGGGAATTTATAAGAAATTTCTAAACGAAACGAATAAATATGTTTAAAGCCCTATGAGCATAATCTAAATGATGCTTGAGATTGTGAAACGAATGAAAATTTATCTGAAATTATTTTAAAAAACAATGGAAATTTAAATGAACAAATAGGTGAATAAAATGAAAAAATGGCCAAATTAATAATTGATTTGTTTATTTTAATAGAGAATTAAGGATTAATGGTAATAGGGTAACATGTAAGTATATAAAGAACATATTATCCAGCTGCAATGTAGAATGGCAGCAAATTTTTAAAAATTAAATGATCATCGTTTTAAATTAAATGACACTGTTGCTCATCATTACTCCGAAGAATTCTGAACCTCTCCGTAGATCATTTGATAATTTATTTATTTATAAATGGGGCCTACAGTGACTACAATTGGCACAACAAAACAATTGGTAAAAAATTACGGCACATAAGCTCGACTAGAAAAGATTATATAAACCTTTCTTAATTGAATCTCTCGACAAGTGATAATCGAAAGCTTCGTAGACCTTGTTAAATATCCGCGATACCTTCGGAATTGAATCAGAAAGACCGTAGTTGGTTACCGCTCGGTTCGACGTTCGGGAGCATACAAGTTGATACGTGCTAGTAACTCGATACAATCGACACGGGAATTAATGATATCACACACAAACATAGCGGAAGGTACATCTCGGGGATTATCTAAACGTTGCAGTTTCAAAAGATTGCATCGATTCTGATAAGGCAGAAGAACGTAATCTGCGGCACACATGGATGGTAAACGTCGTAGTGCGAACAAAATAAACTGTTTCTAGATACTCTCAATCCCCTCAGAATGACATTAGTATGAGGGTTACCAAACAAATTCTCGCAGTTTCGTTTAATGAAACCAAGCATAATGTACGACTTTGAAATAATGGCATTATAACATGTCTGGTAAATGTAGCGTCAAATTCACAGATCACGCCAAGATCATAAATGAACTCAACCCGATCGATGGTTTCGTTGTACAGATTATATTGATAAAAAACGGTGTCCGTCACGTCAGCCGAAACTAAGAAGTCCAGAACCATACTATAGCCAAACTAACTATGACACAAGTGATGCATTGTGCATCATTTTGCACTATAGAATTGTTCAGCCGGAGCCATATAAATCCAGAAATATAAGATTTTTCGGGGGGGGGGGGGGGGAGGAACCTTACAAATTCAGCCAGAACCATATCCTCTACAGCCAAACCAACTATCGCACAAGCAGCACGACGCATTGTGCATCATTGTGCACCATATAATTTTCCAGCCGGAATCTTATAATTTCGCCCAGAACCTGATAAAGCCAGTCAGTACCATATAACAGCCAAATCAACTATGGCGCAAGTAGCACGATGCATTGTGCATCATTGAGCATTTTTTCGCCGGAACTTTATAAATCTAGTAATAAACGATTTTTCGGCGGGAAACCTTACAATAGCTATGGCACAAGTAGCACGATACATTGTGCATCATTTTGCACTATATATTTTTTCAGTCAGCCAGAACCGTGATACAGCCCAACCAACTAAAGCACAAGTAGCACGATGCATTGTGCTTCATTATATAATTGTTCAGCCGGAAGTTTACAATTCCACCCAGAACCTGATAAAACCAATCAGCACCATATTACAGCCAAACCATCTATGACACAAGCAGCACGATACATTGTGCTTCATTTTGAACTATACTCTTTTTCGATCGGAACCTAATAAATCCAGTAAGATAAGATTTTTTGGGAAAAAACTTACACCAAATCCTCTACAGCCAAACTACTATAATACAAGTAGCACGATGCACTGTGCATTATTATGCCCTACATAGCTTATCAGCCGGAACCTTATAATTCCGGCCAAAACGTAATAAAGCCTAACCAGCTAAGGTGCAAGTAGCACGATTCATTATGCATCATTGAGCACTATATTTCAGTCGGAACCTTATAAATCCATTAATATACAATTGTTCGTGAAAAAACCAAATAAATTCAGCCCGAACCATACCATTAACAGCCAAACTAGTTATTTCACAATGATGCATTGGGCCTCATTGTGCACTATTTAATTTTCCAGCAGGAATTATAGCCAAACCAACTAAGGCACAAATAGCACGATGCATCATTGTGCATAATTGTGCACTATATAATTTTAAAGCCGGAACTTTAAAAATTCAGCAATATAAAATTTTTCGGGAAAGAACCTTACAATTTCAGCCAGAACCATAACCTCTACAGCGAAACTACTATGGCACAAGTAGCACGATGCATTGTGCATCATTTTGCACTATATAATTTTATATAATAGTTTTCAATATGTTTTTGCAGCCAAACTATAATGCCATCCAGAGCCATAAAAATCCAGTCGAAACACAATGTTTACATAAATAGTGCAACATATGATTTTTTCGGAACGATCAAATCATTATTCACTACAATGCCAATCCAACCAGAACCAGCAACACCAGCCGCAAGCATATGAAGTCGAAGAAGTGTGCTCAATTATGCACAATGCATCGTGCTACTTGTGCCATAGTTGGTTTGGTTGTAATATTGTACTGACTGGTTTTATCAGGTTCTGGGCGGAGTTATATGGTTATGGCTAAAAAATTATATAGTACACAATGATGCACAATGCATCGTGCTGCTTGTGCCATAGTAAGACTGGCTGTAGAGGGTATGGTTCCCACTGAAATTGTAAGGTTTTATCCTAAAATATCTTGTATTACTGAATTTATAAGGTTCCGGCTGAACAATTTTATAACGCACGATGATGCACAATGCATCGTGCTTCTTGTGCTATAGTTGGTTTCGTTTGGCTGTAGTATGGTTTTGGTTTGCTTTATTAGGTTCTGGTTGGAATTATAAGGTTCCGGATGAAAAAATGTATAGTGCACAATGATGCACAAATGTATCGCACTACTTGTGATATAGTTATTTTGACTGTAACTTTCTGCTGAAATTGTAAGTATTTTCTCCGAAAAATCGTATATTGCTGGATTTATAAGGTTGCAGCGAAAAAATATATGTAGTGTAAAATGGTACACAATGCATCGTGCTAATTATGTCGAAGTTGGTTTGGCTGTAGTATGGTTTTGACTGGCTTTATCAGGTTCTGGGTGGAATTACCAAGTTAGCTAAAAAAATATAATGTGCACAATCATGCACCACAATACATCGTGCTACTTGTGCCATAGTTACTATGGCTTTTCTAGGTTCCGGCTAGAATTATAAAGTTCCGGCTGAATAAAAGCATATAGTACATAATGAAATGCGATCCAATGTGCTACTTGTGATATAGTTAGTTTGACTGTAAATAACCATACCATCATTTCCAACTGGAATTATAAAGTTCCACCGACAAATCATATATTGCTGGATTTATAAGGTTCCGGCTGAAAAATTATATAAAGCAGAATGATGCACAATGCATCGTGCTGCTTGTGCCATAGTAAGTTTGGCTGTAGAGTGTTTGGTTCCGGCTGAATTTGTAAAGTTTTTTTCCAAGAAATCGTTTATTTCTAGATTTATAAGGTTTCGGCTGAAAAAATATATATTGCACAATGATGCACAATACATCGTGGTACTAGTGCCATAGTTGGTTTGATTGTTGTATGGTTCTGACCAGCTTTATCAGGTTCCGGCTGGAATTATAAGGTTCCGGCTGAAAAAGCCTATAGTGTACAATGATGCACAATGCATCGTGCTACTTGTGCCATATTTGTTTGGTTCCGGCTGATATGGTTCCGACTGGCGTGATGGACACAAAAAACAGACGAGCGGATACGGAAGAAAAATAGAGTTTTGCATTTACTCACGTTTAAAGGGAGTATGTTGTTAATTGACCGATGGCAGAAGCGGTTCAAGTCATCTTGTAATATTTTGCTCTCTAACACGATAGAGACCCGGGCGAAAATCTTCATGTCATCCGCGAAGGGGAGGCAGTTGGCAAACTTAAAACATTTTACAACGTCGTTAATAAATAATGAAAATAACAGCGGCTCGATTGGACTACCTTGAGACACACCGGATGGCGCCCGAAATAATGGAGAAAGAATCTAGAATGCTAACGGATTGCCAGCGATCTGAGAGGTAAGAATGCTACCAGTCGATGGGAATGAAATGACAATTGAAACTCTCCAACTTGCCAATAAGAGTATAATGATCAATCACATCGAAAGCCACTGCGACGTCGGTATAGACAACGTCAAGCTGCTGCTTGGAGTTTAGACTTTCAAATAAATTACCACGAAAAGAAGACAAGTTAGACACGGTAGACCTACCGAGATAAAATCCATGCTGAAAAGGAGAAATAGTCTCTTGGTATGGAAGTGCAATACTCTGTGAACCATGGACTCGAACAGTTTGTGTAAGACAGGGAGAATGGCGATCCCACGATATTTACTAACCTCACTTCTATTACCCGCATTGAAAATTGGATGAACACATAAGATTTTCCAGGGGTCCGGAAAAAAATCACGGCGAAGGCCTTCGTTAAACAAGATATCTGCACAATGCAAAGAATTTGGCAAACAAATTGCAAATATCAGATGGTTGACTGGCGGTGGAGGTCTGGTAAGACATACTCGACGGAAAACTAAATAACTTTTTCTTACTGTTAATGAAGTTCCAAAGTTTTTTGGGATTAGATGTCAAAACTTGCTCGATTTGCACTACGTAATTATTGTAAAGGAACCAATTGAGGGTCTTAAATTCCTTGCGGGCTTTGATAAAATCGGAATAGTAATCTACGCCGTAAAGTCTGTACAGGGATTGAAACGTGTTGCGTTGTTTCTCGAGCATCATTAACTCGGTATTATACCATGGCTCACGAAAGCCAAATTTATTATTGATAACCGGCGGAACATGTCACTCGATACCACTCCCGAGAAGCTCATTGAATCTATGCACCGTGTAATTGAAATCCGCACCACGCTGTAAAAAGTCCCAATCGGCAGTGCTGAGAAATTCATTCAAGGATGCATAGTCGGTCATTTAGTATAAAAAATATTTATCATAATTGGTGTGTGATAAATGCGTTCACGTCCAGTGAAGTCCAAGCATGGAGCAACATCGACATGTAAGACATCGTTGGCAAAAAGCAGGTCCAGGAATTTTCCTCCACTGTTGCTGAAGTGGTTAAGCTGCGTTATTGATATGGAAGCGAAGTAATCGATATTAGTCAATGCCTTCTCATCAGTTGAGGATGAAGAGAACACACCGTTAACATCGTTCTAAGATACACCGGGTAAGTTTAAGTCGCACACAATGATAATTTGATCACAAGGACGAACTGAAGGTATAACGGCTGAGTCGATGTAGTTGATAAACGTTTTGTAGACATCCCGGTCAAATCCGTAAGGAATGTGGACGACGGCAACAATCGAAGTATTGTAAGCTAGTCTGATGTGAACAGCAATGACGTCAAAGCAGGGATGGTAGGCGATCACTTCATTCGAGGCTGAATTCCTTACAGCAATTAAAACACCATCGCCTCTACAACTAGTATCAAAATCATATCTGTCCTTTCTATGAACGACATAATCAAATGAAAAGTACTCTTCCGATAACATCTTGATCGTAAGCCTGAAATCCCTGGTTTTATCTCGGATACTGGAGGCATTGTGATAGTAGATAGAAGTGAAGGCGTTGATGGTATTAGATGAAACGACGGTCGTTGATTAGTTAAACTGATAAACTGATTGGTTAACATAGTAGTTACTTTGGCTATTGAAACGTAGCCACAGTCCGGTTTTTTGATATACGTGAATAATTAGTAAATAGGCGGATTACAGCACCAGCAGGCCAAACAACAGAATTATCAAACCAATTTTAAATGAAACGGATATTGGAGATGGACATGACCACTTTAGCAGATGTTGTCGGGTTGGAACTATCATCTGCAAGTTTATTTGTCAATGCGTTCATTAATATACGGTTTTCAGCCACCTCCGATTTAATTTTCCTTAAGACCAAATTGTCAGCGACTTTGTCCACTATCACATCAATTTTCCTCAAAATCTCATCTATCGAATTTCAATCGATTAATAGGAAAAACCTAAACTTAGCTGATTTCATTAAAATTGGGCGACATTTAAATCAATCCAATGAATAAAGGTCGCATTTTTTTGAAAACATTTCAAATTGATCAACAATTTCCGGAGCTGAGCCCAATTAGGCTTTTGGATTTTTCTGTCGAGAGAAACGGCAAACTATAAATTTATATTAAAATTAAGTAAACTATAATGTAAGCAATTTTATTTTGTTGCTGTTATCAATATTATAAAATTTGTATATAAACCAAAGCAAAATTAATAAAAGTTAAGCAGGTAAATACACTTCAGACTGTTATAATCCCTCACTAGTGGTAAGATAATAACAACTCACTACGAAGCTAAGTTAGGAATTACAACCCGACTTAACACTATCGATATTTTGATCCAATTTAGCTACCGTTTTATTTAAAATCCTGTAAACAATCGATATTGGGCAAAAATTTCCGGCTCTGAGCACTATAATATTTTTGATTTTTTTTTGCCGAGAAAAATAGCAAGGGGGTTGCCTTACTAAACTTGAGAAAAACGAATTCTTTCATTTGACCGGAACTAGATGGAATTAATTCTTCGTAAATTGGTTTCTCGGTACTAAATGCTATACAGCCCTAAACTATCATGAAGAAAATATGAGCAAATCCATTATGGGAAGCACATTGTAGCAAGTCCGTCCCAAATTTATTTTTCCGACCATTTTTTTCGGAAGTAGTTGAAAACAATTTTTCATTTCTAAATGCACCCCAAAGAAATTATGAACTATTTCATATTAAGAAGCACATTATGGCAAGTAGAAGCAAAATTTTCAAAATAGTGATATTTCGATTATAACAAAACCAATCCAAAAATGTTCGGCTCTGAGCTTAATAATATCGTTGTGGTTTTTCACCGAGAAAAATGGCAAGAAGCTTTACTAAATTTGAGAAAAAACGGATTCTCGGCCGGAACTAGATGGAATTAATTCTTCGCACTAAATTCACTTCACTCATGTAGAAATTATGAGCAAATTCATTACGGGAAGCACATTATAGCAAGTAGAAGCCAAATTTTTTAAAATTGTAATAGTTCAATTATAACAAAACCAACCGATGCATTGACCCAATTTAACTGCTCTTTCATTCAAAATTTCGGTCCCCAAATTTACAACAAATTGCCTGAGTCATTGAAAACCGTAATGAATATTCATCAATTCAAGAAACAATTAAAGATCTATTATAGAGAATTGTTAAATAATTACATTTTGTAAATTGTATAACTTGGAAATGCATTTATGTATCTGACACATGTATGAGAAATATGTTTATTATAATGTTAATTTCCCTTTAAAGGACAGTAAATCCATTGGGGAATTGACATTATAATTTTATTGTAATATTATTTTATTGTAAATAAAGTTAATTAAATAAACGAAAAAAAAAAAAAAAATATCTGTAAAAAATCGATATTGAACAAACATTTCTGGCTCTGAGTTCAATAACATTTTTGCGTGTTTCGTCTATGGTCTTCATATGGCCGGAACCAGTTGAAATTATTTTTTCGCTACTGAATGTACCCCATTCATGAAGAAGTTATGAGCAAATTCATTATGAGAAGTACATTATAGCAAGTAGAAGCCAAATTTTCAAAACAGTAAAATTTCCAAAACCTATCGATGTTTTGATCCGATTTAGTAGCCGTTTTATTTGAAATCCTGTAAATAATCGATATAGAGCAAAAATGTCCGGCTCTGAGTGCAATAATATTTTTGTTGTTTTTGTCGAGAAAAATGGCAAGGGGTTTGTTCACCGAAAAAAATGTTGTGTATTTTTTTTACGAATATCATTCGTTAACTCGAATTCCTACTATTAATGTAAAAATCTTTATATAAACGTAGAAAATAAAATAAACAAAACAAAATCTACAACTGCATGCATTAATAGTAAGAATCGCAGTTCGTAAATTTATAGTTCAATTAATAGTTTTTTTGTATTGTTGCATTATATTTATATTTGTTGTTAAAGGATACTTTCAATTGTAAAATTGTGTTAAAAGTATTTATACGAATAGGTTCGCAATAATGAATTTTTATTCCTTAAAAATATGAAATTATACGTAGTAAAGATACAATAGCGAAATTCGAAAATTATGGTATACGAGTATCTCGATATTCATATCGATGTTAACTTTTACGAATTTTATTATTAATATTACTAATTATAATATATAGTAGCTAATTATGACAAATATATAAAAAATTTATAGAACATGTTTAAAAATATTTATTAAAGATATAAGGCTGTAACGAACACACAATTATTTACATAGTCTCTTTTTATCATTAATGACTTGAATATGTAGAAGTTGTATGCAATATAATATTAATTACTGGTATAGTTTATTGAAGATGTAATTCAAATGATCGAATTTGTTCATAACATATTCATCCAAACGATTCATCTTTTTTTAAATTTGTCTTCTGTTTACACACATTTTCTTTGACCATAACTTATCTTCGACTCTCTTTATAATTTACCCATCCACAATTATAAAATAATCAAGAAGCACGCGAATGATTAAACTTTAGAACGATATTCGGAAGGTGTGCCTTTTTACGATATAAGTTGAGGATGTATTCACATACCACAACCACGAGTAGAACTTTAGGCTTTGTAACCAATGTATTTTAGAGTGTGCGGATAAATTGCCGTTTTGAAAAAATGCTGTTTTGAAAAATCCTGTCTTATTTTGAGAAATACAGTTTTGAAATATGTATTTGAGAAGATATCCTTCTATACACCACCCCAACGTTAAATAAAAATTAATTTGTTTGTACTCGTTTTGAAATTTCAACAAATATTTACGCACTTTCCACGAATTAGTTCGTATTATAGATAACGATAGAAAAATATTCATAATATATACGAAAAGTTCGTACATCTACGAACTAGTTCGTATTGTGACGATAGAAAAATATTCATAATATATTAGAAAAGTCCGTATATCTACGAATTAGTTCGTATTATAGATGACGATAGAAAAATATTCATAATATATTAGAAAAGTTCGTATATCTACGAATTAGTTCGTATTATAGATAACGATAGAAAAATATTCATAATATATACGAAAAGTTCGTACATCTACGAATTAGTTCGTATTATAGATGACGATAGAAAAATATTCATAATATATAAGAAAAGTCCGTATATCTACGAATTAGTTCGTATTATAGATGACGATAGAAAAATATTCGTAATATATATGAAAAGTCCGTATATCTACGAATTAGTTCGTATTATAGATGACGATAGAAAAATATTCATAATATATACGATAGAAAAATATTCATAATATATACGAAAAGTTCGTATATCTACGAATTAGTTCGTATTATAGATGACGATAGAAAAATATTCATAATATATACAAAAAAATCGTCATATTTATATTTTATACGTATTATATTTCATATAACGGTCATTTAGTTCATTCGTTCTTAAAATTTGTTGCAAGTTTGTTGTGTCTTGGTGGTAAATTAAAAAGAAATAATTTATTGAAATCATAGTGTTTTATTTCGTTTTCATAATTAATTATAAAATAAAAACAACTATTATTTTGTTTGTGTAATAAAATAGTGATAATTTTAGTTGCATATCAGATAAGTATTATATTTAAAGGTATTTTTTTGGATCATCCGCATAGAACAGCATTCATTTTTATTTCACTACGTAGTCACAAAAATTTATTTATTTATAGGCATTTATTATTAAATAATTCTTAAATAATTTTATAGATCCGAAAGTTGACGCTGCTTTGCTTGCTTAAAAAGCACATTAACTACGACGATGCATCAGCTAATGAGTTCGGGGGTATTTGGCAAGCTTGAAGCCGATACAAAATTAAGGAAATACAACACGACCTAACATCTTTTAAAAATATTTTAATAAATGAGGAAAAATCAATTAATGAAAAATAAATGAATAAAATCAATTAAAAGGGTTTCTATAAAGGTAAATTAAATTCAGAAATTAACGTGAAAGTCAATTCAATATGTAAATATGTAATTCAAACAGTACATTTATTGTAACTCTTTTTTACTTTTAGACGATGCCGCTCTTCAGCTTTTCTGGTGCTTCCATTGATTCCTAACTTCTATTCAAAAGGAATAATAAAAAGGATGATACCGGACAGGAATCAATAATTTACACAGGATTTTCCAGGAAAATTAGATGAAGAAAAATTAGAATGCATTTAGCCATTTGTACTGGGTATAGGAAACGTGGTGCAGTGTGAAAAATATTTTATGTTCATTTTTTAACAAATCTTACCATATTATAAAACAAAACAAAAATCCTCTAAAGCCAGTCTGATATTACAAGAGCTTACAAGTTAGAGTACTGTTGGTTTATATTTTTTATTATCCTAACTGATTATTTTTACTATTTTAATGCTGAGCTGATAGACATTTTAACTTATTTTGTATTATTCAAGGTATATTATTAAAATAATATTAATCATTTGATTAATACTTATAACTTGTATTTGTAGGAAACATTGAAAAAATTTCTGTGTTTCTATTATTTTATTAAGTTACATAATTACAGTTACATAATTAAGTAATAAATCATAAGGTGAAGCAAAACTGAAATTTACAATTAAAAAAATAAAAATATGAATCAAATAAAACTAATAACAAATACAAAAATAGTTAAAATTAATTAATTATTTGAAAATAAGTGTAATGGTAATAGCTGTTTTGAATAATTTTTGATTTATTATTTTACTTAGTATTAATTATGCATTAAATTATATTTTATTGTGAATATTTTGTAAAGATATTATAAGTTTTAAATTATGATTTAATAAATAAAACATTCTCGTCGTATGAAATTAAGAAAAACATAATTGTGCTTATTATTCATGAACTGCATCTTATATTTGAATAATCGTCATCAATATATTTACGAAAATAGTTGTTTTATTTATGAATTATTTCACATTCTATGGGCATTGTCAACTTACAGATAACATTAGTTTCGTAAATATCAGTATTGATACGTATATAAAATGAATTTATTTAGTTACATGTATGAATTAGACGTTATTAAAAATTTTAATTTCCAAAATGTTATGAAAAATTTCGTGCTATCTATGAATTTAATCTTTCAAAAAATCATCATTTTGTACTATTTTACAATGCCTTACGTTAATAATAAGAAATTATTCATCCATAAACGCTTGCAATTGCATTAAAATTATAAACTTTTTCGTATCGTATATGAATCAAATCATAAATAGTACAGACTAATTCGTAGCTACAACAATTTATTAATTTGTCAGTTTTATGTTATTAATGAACGTAATTCGTAATATTATAGAACTTCTGCATTGGCGCTGTTTTCACGTATTTTTCGTACTATTAATGCAGCTTTTGTCTCTATAGATGCAGGATTTTTTTGAGTGTTTGTCTTGCTAAACTTGAGAAAAACGAATTCTTTCATTTTACCGGAACTAGATGAAATTGTCCCTTAATGTTCATGAAGAAAAAATGAGCAAACAAATCCATTATGGGAAGCACATTATAGCAAGTTTAGTTTCGCTTCTAAATGCACCACATTCATGAAGAAGTTATGAGCAAATTCATTATAAGCTAACACATTATAGCAAGTAGAAGCGAAAATTTCAAAATATTAATATTTAGATTATAGCAAAACCCAATCGATGTATGTATTATAGATCCTCGAATCGATATTGAGCAACAACTTTTGGCTCCGAGCTCAATAATTTTTTGTATTTTTTCGCTGAGCAAAAATTTAATTAATTACTCGCTGGTAAATGCACACAATTCATGAAGAAATCATGATCAAATTCATTATAGGACGCAAATTATAGCAAGTAGAGCCTTACTGAATTTGAGAAAAAAAGATTTTTTTCTTTTGAGCGGAAATAAATGAAATTAATTTCTCGATACTAAACGCACCTTATTCATGAAAAATTAGGATCAAATTCATTATGGAAAGCATATTATAGCAAGTACAAGCCAAATTTCTAAAACATTAAAACTTCGATTATTACAAAATCGCTGTTTTAATTTAATTTAAACCGTTTTATCCAAAAATCCTGTAAACAATTGTTATTGAGCAAACATTTCAAGCTTTGAGATAAATAATAATTTGCATTTTTCGCCGAGAAAAATGGCAAGAGTGACTTGCTCAGTTTAAGAAAAACCGAATTCTTTTACTTCGCCAAAACTAGGATGAAATTAGTATCTCACTGCAAAATGCACTCCGTTCATAAGGAAAATATGAGCAAATTCATTATATGAAGCAGATTATAGCAACTCCGTCCCAAATTTTTAAAACATAAAAATTTCGATTATAGCAAAACCAATCAATGGGTTGCTCCAATTTAACTGCCATTTTATTCAAAAGTGTGTAAACAATGGAAATTGAGCAAAAGGTTCCGTCTCTGCGCTTAATAATATTTGTACTCAAAACTTCGTCACCATTTTTTATTTTAAGACATCATAGCTCTCAAAAGGACGCAGATGCAAGATGACCAATTAAATAGTTAATACGCCTTTACAATTACCAGTTAAATAAAACTAAGTTGTTTCTTTTCTGATAAATCTTTTGGGAGATACAGTTCATTATTTGTGTGTACTTTTTTCTGAATAAAATTTTTTAAACACCTTGTGTCTTGAAGGACATCTATGGAACCACCCTTTACTAGATTAGCACCCTTTATCTAGATACACCATCAAGAATAAGTGATAATTCTAGCGATATCTAATACTTTACAAATACACGATTTGACTTTTACAAATCTCATATACTTATAACTTGTGCACATACTTATTAGTATGATACATCGCGCTGTTTGAATAAATTTTACAAACTATACGCTTTATAGCGTTTTCCACTGTTTATCACTCTTCTTGTGTAACTTACCTCAAGAAAACAAGAATTGTAGTTAAAAAAAAAACTAATCAAACGGTAAAATCACGAAAAAATATAAAAATTACAAATTACCTGGAAATAGTTATATTCCTTTGATATAAAAAGCATACTCATACTCGTACGTAAGAGCAAAGGTATATTAAAATATGTGGAAAATCCTAATATAACAAAATTTTCAGGTATACACGTTTCTTCTTTTAGATATAAAAAAATTTTCCAGTCAATAACTCACAAAGTCAAATTAAATTTGTCTGTTGAGGAGATGAAGTTCTCTACCACCATACCCGAGTGCATAAATAACTTTTGTTACGTGTCATAAACAAAGAGATTTTTTTCTATTCTAAAACTTTAAAGAAAATGAGATGGAAAATATATCTGTGTGTGTATGTGTGTTATATAGTTTTCAGCAGTGTTATTTGTTGCTTTAATATTTGTAGACTTCTAAATAATGGTTATTCAATTATCGGGACCAAAGATAATTGTGCTCTGTCTCAAAAAGATGTTTTTCAGGAACTGGCGTTGTTCAAACTTAGACTAGCAATACCAGCAAGTTACAATTGGCCCCTTGATCCTGTTCAGTAGGCTAGTTGCCTGGGGGCCAATTTAGGTCGAAAATTGACTCATGCAACATGAGACACTCGTATACGTACAAGGCGGATAATATACTAATTGCTGTTGTGTGCTGTCATTTAACTTTGTTGTGTTAGTGAGCAATCGGGTGAATCGGTTCAAATTTTTGGTGCGTTGGGTTCTTACATGAGACATTTTCCCTTGTTACTGCGAAGGAGAAATTCTTATTTTTGGTTAGTTCGTAGTTTATTTTATATTAATTGATAGTCATCGAGCAACATGGTAAGTAAAACTTAAAATTATATTACCGTTTTTTAATGTGCATATAATTTTCGTATAATAAAAATTAAGTTTTTTAATTATTTTTTTTTCAAAACAAAATTATGATTATACAAGTAATAATATTTATTTATTTATTTGTTTATTTCAATGTTTGGAAGTTGTACAACTTATTTCATTAGTATGATAACATTACTGGTACATAAATAATATAATAATAGTAAAAGAACATACATAAAATAATGTTACAATAAAAATATGTAATAATAACTGAGTAGCAATAATAATAATAATATAATAACCGTATAACATTTTTATTTTTATTTTTGTAATTAATAAATTAAATTAAATTTAGATTTCCCCTGTTTATGTGTTCCTTTCGTGCAGCTTGTCGAAATATTTTTTGCGAAATGATGTCACTGACCCGGAGTTC
The DNA here is from genome assembly GCA_947310385.1 of Nephrotoma appendiculata. Taxonomy (NCBI): domain Eukaryota; kingdom Metazoa; phylum Arthropoda; class Insecta; order Diptera; family Tipulidae; genus Nephrotoma; species Nephrotoma appendiculata. The sequence goes on along the minus strand of OX371225.1, from coordinate 132,282,909 downwards.
CTTATATCAATAGATAATGAGTTCCACAGACTGATTCCACTTACAAAGAACGATGAGTTCAATAATTCTGAACGGTTTTTTATTATTTTTAAAAACTGTAACCGATTTGATTGAGACTTTTCAAGTTTAACAAAAATGTAATCGGGCAGACGATACTTTAGAAATTTGTAGATCGACAGACATACCCTAAACTTATACATCTCATAGAGAGAGCAGCCAAATAGTATATTAGAGTACTGTGAGATATGATCATATTTTCTTAACTGAAAAATGTATCTAATGCATGAATTAAAAACCATTTGTAACTGATGAAGGTATTGCTTTTGTAGATCAAAAATAACTACATCTCCATATAAAAGATGAGGTGCAATATAAATTTTTACCAAATGCAGACGCAGGTTATAACTAAGGTGTTTAGTGGTGGTCCACAAAATTCTTAATAGAAAGACAACTCTTTTGTAAATTCCCTGAATATGACTACTCCAACATAAGGTATTGTCAAAAACAACGCCTAGATTGCGTACTGTACTAGAATAACATATGCTGGTTCCATCAACAATAATTTTGGGCAGGTTGTCAGTACAATATTTGGATGAAGACATTGAGATACATTGTGTTTTACTGCTATTCAAATGAAGTTTATTAGTAGAGGACCATTCAGATATTAATTGAATGTCATTGTTCATTTTCTCAATACAACTAGCAATATTACCAATTCCGCTAGAATTGTATATTTGCAAGTCATCTGCAAAAAGATGATATTTACTATACTGAATTACCGCAGTCAGGTCATTAATAAACATCATGAATAAGAATGGCCCCAATATAGAGCCTTGAGGAACTCCGCAATTCACTAAGCAAGTTCCCGAAATAGATGACTGAAATGCGACAGTTTGACAGCGATTGTGAAGATATGATAAAATCAAGCGAGATGCCGATAACGAAAATAAAAATGTATCACGCAATTTCATGAGTAACAAGTGATGATCAATCAAATCGAAAGCTTTACTGAAGTCAAAAAGCACTAATATACAGGCTTTTCGCTTATCAATCGCTCTTCTGATGTCGTCACTGATTTCTAACAAAACTGCAGTGGTGCTATGCTTAGATCTATAAGCAGATTGGTATTTAGAAAGTAGTTTATTAGACTCAATGTGATGCAAGATCTGATTTTGCAAAATTCTTTCCAGAACTTTTGAAAGACAAGGAAGCAAACTAATTGGGCGGAAATCAGCCAGCTCAGATGTACGGGACTTTTTTGGAATAGGGATAATCCTCGAATGTTTCCATTCTGATGGAAAACAGAAGCAAGTTATTATGCTATTAAAAATGTGAAGTATAAAGCAATCGATTTAAGATAAAAGAAGCTTAATGAACTTTAAAGGAATCTCATCAAACCCAGCCGCGTTTGATTTAATTGATTTAAAGGCCACTCTTAAGTCAACGATGTCAATATTTCTGAAGCTAAACCCTGAGTCATTAAAACCAGAAAACTGAAAATCCTCCACATTCCTGGGATCATCGGTAAGACGATTGCAGAAATAATTATTGAATTCATCAGCTGAGAAGTCTAAATTAGCTTTCTTTGTATTATTTGAAAATCCACTGATCGATTTAAGATTTTTCCAGAAAATATTGGATGGTGGTTTGGTGTTTATACATTTAGAAGCACTCTTAATAGCATTGGTGACCTTATTCCGAATTGCTTTATATTCCGTATAAAGTTCCTCATTCTTTGTTCTTTTCCACCGATTATAGATAAAGTTCCGAAGATTTATCAAATTTAGAATGCTTGCATGAAGCCAGGGCGGATGTGATGCTTTCTTAATTGCAGTTTTAGACGGAACAAATGCATCAAATAAATATCGTATTAAATTGGAAAACAATTTTACCTTGTCATTGGGATCAACAATGGTGTATAGTGTTTCCCATTGAAGGCCTCTGCATTATTCAAGAAGGGCTGGTACATTGATATTTCTATGATCCCGAAAGCTAAATAAAGAGTCACTCCTACTGAATTCGACATTATAGGAGAAATAGATTAAGATCGGAGAATCCAATCGAAATTTGATTATGAAATTGTATCTTATCAGTATTCGTAATTATCAAATCAAGCAGTGTGGATAAAGTACTGGTAAAAATGCGTAGGTTCAGTATTTTGACATTTACAACCAAATCTGTCCAACAGTCGATTAAATCTAATTGAGTTAGAACTATTAGCACTGAGGTCACAATTAAAGTCACCACAAATGATCATATCATTGTATTGGATAGTGAATTCATCAAGAATCGCTTCGATATCATCATAAATCAATTCATTCGGAAAATAAACTACAATTACCAATATATTCACCACTCCCAATTTCACTTCAATTATGGCAAATTCCGAGAAAGGGGCACAATGCCTATAAATTATTTTAGATTTTATTATCAATCTAACATAAATACAAATGCCTCCACCTCTACCAACATTATCCAACTCACGATCCATTCTAAGAAGTGTATATCCTGGTATATCTATTACAGCATCAGGTATGTGGTCTTTTAGCCAGGTCTCTACGAAGCAGACAATATCTAAATGAACTCCAGAAATAAGGCTAATAACTTCATCAAACATCGGATAGATACTACACACATTTAAAAATGAAAAGCTCAATCCCTGAAATCTATTAATGGACGATTTCAGAACGATATTGTTATTTAAGATCGAAGGGGAATCAGCTGTTAAAACTCCTAAATTACTGGACATTTAACAATGCCATTAACATCATTCCACACAAAACACTCGACAGCCGACACTCGACCAACAAGTTGGATACTACACAAAACAGGGTTAATTGATCTATAATTAACATAAAACATATTATTTAATCTATGAAACCTAAAATATTTTTTAGTATACATATTTATTACAATCTATCATATTAAGTCCCCAATACACTGTTGCAATAAGAACACACGAGTATTTGCTTCATGAAGTTTATATACTGCAGGGCCAGTTTGTTAGGATAATATTCCCACGTGAAGGCAAGTCAACAATGCCACCAGGAAATACGGGCATGTCATTTATTGTTGATTATTTATGCCAAATTACCATCACCTCATACTGGACAACTGAAATATACTTATTAATACATAATACATACGATATACCTATTATCAACACTGGTAAAGCAGTAGATGTAGATCCCGCTTTAGACCTGGTCACTCGTTTAGATATATCCGGATTTGCGTCAGTAGGGCCTAGTGGAGCTTCAGAGTCGACATAATGGTTTAACTGTTGAATATTTTTCACAACAACTGCTTGGGATGTTTTGGTTTTTAAAATGTGTACCAAACCAGCCTTGACGTAGGCTTTGAATATGAATAAAAAAATAAATAATAAAGATAAGAAAATTATTTAATTAGCAAAAAATTGTTTGAAATATTTCTATTTTTATGGGATTTTGGGGAAGTCCCTTTTTCTAGTATATTTTGTTTTAAGTATTTTTAAACGTTATAATTTTTATAATTAATTTTTATTTTAAAAATTTTATTACAGAATAGAATAACCTTAGAGCAGAAAAGGATTTTGATCGATTTTGTCGAAATAAATTTTGCAGAACTATTCGGATTTGGTGCCGCTAGTGGAAATTGTCGAAGAGCTGAACTGTGGAGCGAAATAAGTGCTCAATTAAATAATGGATCGACTTATCCTAAAAGTGTGGAGCAGTGGAAACGGGTAAGATAATTAAATACAAAAATATTTTACAAAATCAATAAATAATAATTTTTTTATTTTTAGGCATGGCAAGATTTAAAAAAGGGCGTTAAGCGGAAGTTAAATAGAGCCAGAGCGGCCAGAAATGAAACTGGAGGTGGTGAATGCGAAGTGATTCCAAACCTCACGCAAGAGGATGAACAAATTATTAATATTTGTTGAAGGGAAAATTTAGACAGGGCTCGCAATATTGTTGAAGTTGGATTGGTAAATTAAATTAACCTATTATTTATGTACCTATATAAAATTTATTTCTTATTTTATTTAATAGCCTGAGTCCGAAAACTCCACACCACCCTCTCCTGCATTTTCTCCCATTGCGCCATCCACATCCTGCCAAAACCAAACTGTCTCATCTTTTATTTTATCACCACAACATACTTCTTCATTACTCAACCTATATTTTTTCCACTATCTCAGACCTCATCATCAGTAATAGACCCCACCAAAATACGACGCAATCCACTTCTTTCACATTACCACAATCCACAGTACCACCGCCATCACACCCTGGATGTTCCACCGCAAATGGACCTCAAAGGCTGAATGAAAGAGGCCTGTCAGTTAGTGCAAGACTACGGCGCCAAAGAATCGCTGAAGTTTTGCCTCCCAGAGCACTACGGCAAAGAGATGATCCACGAAATGGCGAAACAACGCTCTACACCGCTGCGAATTTTGGCGTGAGCTACATTGAACTTATGTTCTTCGTTGGAATTGGGCCTACGGTATGGAACCATCATATGGGGTTTCAATGCATACCCACTGTCACCTGCAATAGAATTATGTTCCACTAAGTACACATAAATTAAATTATTATTATTATATTACCAAAAAGCCATGACTTGTGGTCTTGTCCATTGATCCGTTGCATTACTGTTTTTATTTTACTCCCATCCCATATGTGGGAGTCGTGTATCGATCCAGGGTACCTCGCATTCACAGTAAGGAAATTTAAATTTAAATCACAAATCTGTAAATAAAATGTTTTATAAATTATAGCTCCAAGTAAACAAGAATAAAAAAGATCTATTTACGGCTTGAACGTTTCATGAATGGAATCCTTTCCTATTAACGTAAGCATATTCAGTTATTTTATTAATTTTGTCAATCGCAATATGCGTACAGTCGATCAGACCAATAATACCGGGGAGTTCGGTTTGATCGTCGTAGAAGAAAGATGCCTTTTTGTCTTTCTCTGTATAGTGAAAATTAAAATTTATTTTAATGTGATTTTTCTGTGTTATTTAAATAAAATAAATATTATAATATTTTATAAATGATGTGTTAATAATAATTAAATAAAATAATTAAATATATAAAATAAATTATGTGTGGTGCGCGGCAAATCGGCAATGATGGGTGATCACACTCATTTTTTGTGTACGAGGTGTCTATCGTGGGATTCCACGGATTTATAAGGGAAGTGTTTTTATTTTTAATTATTTTAATTCTTGTTTTATTGAATTTTGAATGTAAATTTTGGTTTTGTTTATATAAATGTGCTTTGTTAATTGTTGTGATTGAAATAAGAAAGTGCGCATTTATGATGTGACGTCGTAGATGTGGTGTGGTACGGTTTGTGTGTATGTGGGTGGGATCTGTGTATTGATAGATTATAATGAGAAAATATCCCTACGGTTTTGTGTACATACAAATTTGTTTTTTGTTTTGTATATACTGCTGTATACGTTACATACAATAATAATATGTTTTTTATGTACGCAATGACTTGGTAAGGGAAATGGAAGAAAAGGATGAAATGGAATATGGAAAGAATGCAGTGTTTGTGTTTTGTTTGTTTTATCGTCATGATGATCAAAAATAAAAATGATCATTGAGGTTGCGATGTGTATTCGCACGTGTGTGTGTTTGTTACTGTGTGAATTGTATTTCCAAATATTTTTTGTTTTGAAAAAATGAACAAATTTTTTTGTGATATAATATGGTATATTATTTAATATTTTAAATAATATACCATATTATTAGCCTTTTGCTGCCCTGTAGCACAATTGTGTGGGTGCGGCGGGAGTGTCATGTCGGAAGTTTGTTTTTGTGTGTGTGAACTTACACATTTGTGTTTTCCTTTCAACCTTGTTTCGTCCGAAAAAGGTACTATAACTGTACACACAATTGTGTTGGTTGTAATTAAAGATCAGGCCAAGTTTTTTATCGGAGGCGCCCTTGCATACTGTGATTTTTTGCTCACACATTTGTGTGATTTGGACTGGACATTTTTTTGTTTTTTTGGTTGAAAAAGGGATATATAAGTGGGTGTGTATGTATATAGATGTATATTATATAATATTGCATTTCCCGGTTCATTTCATATGTTTCTACTTTGAAATTATACTTTTCTAGTTGAGAATTATATTTTTCAAATTACAATTATTACTTTTGAATTTTGGTTTTATATTTTTCGATTTTTGAAACATATATTTCAATTTTCGGATTATACTATTCTAATTTTAGTTCATATTTCTCAATTTAAACATTTATATTTTTCAATTTATGTAATTATATATTTCAGTTTGCACTTTATAAATGTCTAATTTTAGTTTAGAATTTATAATAATAAATTAAAAACTCGATAATGTAAACTCGTATAACTAGTTTTCTCTAATATTACCGTTTTCTAGACTAGATCTTTGTTAGACTAAAAGACCCAATGCTAAATTTGCGGAAAGAATGCGCCACCAACTTTATGACCAACGGATCGGATGACAGAAACAATATTTTTGTAGACGAATCTGGATTGAATTTATACATGCGGCGTAATTACGGAAGATCGAAGAGTGGTTCTAGGATTAACGTGATTGTTCCGGCTATTAGAGGTAGAAATGTGACCCTTATCTTAGCGGTAAATAATTTAAACGTCATATATCACGCTGAATTCACAAGAGGTTACAACTCTGACATAATGATTACATTCTTTAAAAGATTAGATGAAAAATTAACAGGGCAAACACGGAATTTCAAACGGATGAATTATGATCGACAACGCAACGCCAAACCGCACAGTCATAATTACTAATTCTTTTAATTTATTAACGAATAAAGCTCATTTCTTATCACCTTATAGTTACATGCTCAGCCCATTTAGCTTTGCCTTTTCCAAAATAAAAACTGCCATTAGACTCGGCTGTTCTATCCATTACTTCTGGCGCGTAGGAATTGTTCATTAGCGATTATTCGGCACATATTTCAATAAAAACCTTGTTTTTAGGTATTTTATATTGTACATATTTTATACAATATAAAAAGTTATGTTATTAAATAATTTTGAAAATTATAAAATGAAATTTGAAATTAATAAAATGGAAATTGAAATATATAATTACATAATTTGAAAAATATAAATTTTTAAATTGATAAATATGAACTAAAATTAGAATAGTATAATCAGAAAATTGAAATATATGTTTCGAAAATACAAAAATTTAAAACCAACATTGGAAAGTAATAATTGTAATTTGAAAAATATAATTCTCAACTAGAAAAATATTATTTCAAAGTAGAAACATATGAAATGAACCGGGTAATGCTATATAACTATAAAGATAATTAGTTGTATGTGTATGTATGTATATATAGTTGATTGTTTTTATTTATCATTATTTTAATAATTAGAGTTTAATTTATTATTATATTAATATTATTTTAATGTTTATATGTTCATGATTAATTATTTTTATTTATAATTCATATGTATGTGTAAATTCTGTTTATCATTTATGTTATTGTGTAATTTATTTTCGATGTGCATAGTGCATATCCATACTGTGATGTCTTGAGTCCGATAGCTTCTTCCTTTCTTTCTCCTTTACCTATAAAACTTATACGTTTTGTAGGTGGGGGAAGGAGGGGCGGCGGGGGGCAATATGAATGTGCATGAGAAGTTATATTGCGTGAACTATGCGAGGACATTTCAAAGTGATTTTTTCCGACAATTTTTTTTTACACATGCATAGTCATTTATCGATGAGTCGGGACTCATGTGACGTGTGTGCGCGTGAATGGTTGATAATTTGAGGCCAGAAACAGGTCCGTCCTCGTGTGGTTTCCCCAATGTAGTTTAAATTCATGTATGTGTTGTAATATATAATATGTACATTGATGTATGTGTGTACATTGATAGGTGTTATTATTATTTATTATTAACTGATTTTAATGTTTATTAAACTGGTTTATAATTTATTTAATTAATTTTATCTCTAATTAATAATTATTAATAATGCACGGTAAAAAATTTGTAATTAATTTCCAATTTCAAATAATATAAATAAAACATATTTTTTGTAGACTGGTTGAAAACGGTGAGACCTCATGTCGCACGTGGTATGGCACACAACTGAAAAAAATGATCATTTTAAGTTAATTCACTAGAAAGATGCGCAATCTTAGATTTCATATCCCGCAATAAGAACATTTTTTTTTTTCCTTCACCGAAAAGGAAAAGCGCAAAATGTCGTTCTTCGTTTTAAGATTTTGGAATTTAATAACGTAATTAGTAATTTTTGTTTGGGCTCAAATTTAATTTTTGGGTTGTGTCACTTATTCATGTTATGTGTTACGGCATGGCAACGGGCAAATGGTTTTTATTTTTATTTTCATTTTTAACGACAAGTAAATCTTTGATGTTCCTTGGGCTTTTAATGGTGACTATTTTTTTAAGATTGCTTACTGCTCGCGCTATTTTTTGTGGTAGAATTTATCTGGCTCAACAACATTTCTCGAAACAGATTGGCAATTATATGGGAACATCAGACACGAATATCGATTGATTTGAGTTCTAAATCCTATTCAACGACTTGCTCATGCACCAATTATGTAAGAAGCTTCCGTGTGGTTTTATCTTCCGTTCGTGCCATCACCTCACCTCTTTTTTTATTGGCTGACATGTGTGGAATTGTCTCAGTAATCTGTTTCTAGGCAGTATACCGCGGAAGATGAATAAATTAATTTTTGGGTATGAATTGGGCTGGATTGGAATTCTAGTAAACTTTAGTTTTGGGAAGCTGGATTTGATTCGGATTAAGGCCAAGTTTGTTTCGGTTATGGTGAATGGAGAAACTGGATAGTTCATTGGCCGATTGTATTCAGATTTGTTTTGTAGAAAAATCCAGAATTCATCCGGGGTTTATGTTGGAGTCTCGATTTAGCTAAGCATACCAGATTCGAACATGATTGGTTAAGAAAGTGGGTAGCACCGCCGATCTCCAGAGCTTCTCTAAAATCTTTTTTTTTTTTTTTTTAATCTCCCCACCCAATTCTGAATGCCTGATTCGACAATATATGTTATTGGGATATGGTTTTCAAGTTCTATTCAGAATGGTCGAATTGTAGAACTTCATCAAAAGTACACGAAAATCCGAATATTAGCTGACCTTTCTTATTAGAATCCTAGCCCAGCTAAATGAATTTTTAAGTTGTCGGTTAGGATACCAGGTGATATCCTCCTCTTCATTCATTATATCTGAATTACAAAATTTCGTCAAAATCAGCTTTGTACACCGAATTTGACCATCATTTGTTGAGAGAGATGGCCTAGTTTCATTGAGCATAATGTTTGACTGACAATCCAATTCTGCGTATCATATTTGACAGTAATTGGTTTTCGAATGGTGAAGCTCCATTGAGCATGGCATAATATGTCCTGTGCAGTATAATTTACTTGGTAATTAATCGAATATTCTTTGGTGCCCAAAAATTAATAAAACATTCGAAATTTTTGCGAATTAACCTAAATTTATATGAAATGTCCAATTCGATAGTTGATCTGACATTGAATAACTTTGATATTTTTCCGGGAACCATTGCCTTTGGGATGCCCCAAATATTTTTTGTTAAATACTAATGGATTTTAGAGTAATTTTTAATACAATTTAAATAATTATGGTTTCAGGAAATTCTACTGTTAGTTGTGAAATTGCAGTAGGATTAAATTAATAAATATTTATATTATTTAGGAAGCCGGAAAATATTAATTGAGAATTAAATTTCAGAAAATCTTCAGATATTTGAAATATTATTTTTATCTCTCTTTGAAATATTAATTGGATGGTTTATAAGCCAAACCGATTAACTCCATTTTTTGGATTTTTTTTTTTTTTTGCTTTAAATTTTAATATCAACACACTTGATTGGCTCCTAACTGTATATATTCAAAAACAATTTTTGTAACGAAAAGTGTTTACACCACTATATGACGAAATTGAAAGGAACTAAAGTTGCAATTTAAAAGGGATTTACAAAAAAAACATTTTTGAATTCTCCCATTTTTCTTAACTTATTGTTTTATGGAGTTAAACATTTTGGCAAATGAAGCATCCATTTGTTGATTGTGTAGATTAGAAGTGTGCTGTCATTGCTACAAACTATCGACTGTCTGTAACCGGGCTGATTCAATTAAGCAATTTTGTTTAGGAAGCCGGAAAGCATTAATTTAGTATTTAAAATCAAACTTCAGGCCCAGATGTATGTGAAATAATAAAATTTTACCCTCAGATTGCTGATTTAGAGAAGCAATTGTTGAAGACCAATACCATCGTTATCCATTAAACCCATAAAGCCTTTATCCTCCCTCTAGTAGTTAGAAGTAGATTAGAATTGTGTTGTGCCGTACGATCGCTAGGTGTCTGAAACCAGGTCATACGGTCCCAAAAAAAAATACCTTTCCTATCCCTCCTATTGTTATGTGTTAACAGGCTGTAGGAATAGACCCGGCGTTATCCGGGACCACCTGTCAAGTACTTGGTTCTACAGTCCAATCAATCAATCAATCAAGTCGATCAGACCAATAATACCGGGTACGCCAAATTTCTCAAGAAATTCTTGTTTTTTGATGTTTGTTGCAGCTAAATTCGACGGAAACACTATATGCTGCCGGGCCAGTTTAGTGCTATTAATTCGACTAATCCGCGTCACGCTAAAGGACACTTTGCTCTGGCTCATAATGGAAAAGCATCTAAGCCAGCGCGACGCTGATGGCTGCCACTTGCAAAAAAATTTAAAGTGCAAAGCACTTCTAAATGAAGTGGTATTCTTTGTAAATTATCCGGATCGTTGACAAATGGTTTTATTTTTTCTAACTATTTCTTTTCTAAACTTATAAAAACATTATTTTATATTAGAATAACTGACATGTTTTTAAATTTTTATGTAATCATGAAAATTTTATTAAACTTACCATCGGTCGGATATATTGAACGGATCTAGCGTATCGCGCAAGTACTCATTGTACCTCTTTGTTTTTAATTTTCGCTCGTAGTATTTTAATGGTATAAAAGAAAACATTTTTCACATTCAACAAACTTTATAATTTTTATTTTTTTATTCATACACATGAAACTTATATTATATTATATAACTTATATTATATATATGAGCAAATTGAACTAAATGCCAATACAAAACAAATGTTAAAAATTAAATATGGCATGGATTCGCATACACATACATTTACACAATACTAATATCTTCCGGTTATGTTTGACTCGATGAGTCAATTTTCGACCAAAATTGGCCCCCTGATTGTTACCAAAATGATCACATAACACGAATGCAAATGAAAGCTTTAAGATATGCCGCCAGGATTGGCCGAGATAGGCTACGCAATGTACTGTAAGCGATTGTCGACGCAAAATCTGTTACCAAAAACTATAATATTATAAAGACTTTCCGTACCATATAACTTGCAAAATAAAATTCTGGGGACAATCGATTTCAATTTGGGGACGATCGCAACGCAGAACCCTGAAATCTAAAACATTATACAGAAATGAATTCTCTTGTTTATTGTTATTCTCTCTTTTTATTCTCGTTATTTTACGCTACTACAATTGTAGATGAGAGATTGAGAAAATAAAATCATGCTTAAAAAATCATCGTACACGAAATAAAATCGATCGTTCGTTTTACTTTTCTATTGTTCGCTCACTATTCAGCGAATGGAACACAAAAATAAAAATTTTGTTTTGTTTGACGAATAGAAAATAATTCCATAAGAAATGAGTATCACAAGGAAACATGATGAATAGTTGTAAATTCAATCCCTGGAAATTAGAAAAGTGATTTATAGGATATTTTGCATATTTAAATTAATTGTGTAACAATTAAAACTACAAAATATATTCGCAAACTCAAATACATACTGGTAATCGTTCATAATAGTAACATTATTTCGTTATTTTTTTATTCTGATAAGTTTAAAGTATAATCATGACAAGTATAAACTCTGGTGTTTTGTGTGCTGTGAAAACTTGTTCAGCATCTCGTAGAATAAATCCCGTAAACGTCGTTAAAAAAAATTCTGTTCCTGAATATTACTTGACGTATCCAGATTTTAAAACTGATAATCAAATACCTACTCGTTATGAAAATATTAAAATTTATGCAAGGACTTCAGCGAATGTTGAGTCGAATATTCCTGTGGATATTTCTGCTGATTTTAATTTACCCTGTGATAATTATCTTCCTCAAAATGACGAGGCCGATTATTCCTGTAGTAACTGCTTTAATCAATTAAAAAAATTGTTTTATTATAAAGCTAAGTTTGAAAAAGCGGCAAAGCGTTTAAGATTATTACGAGATAAAAACATATTGTTACGAAAAGCATTATTAAATATCAACAACAATTTAAACTTGCATATGCCATCCAAGACTTCACTGTTTCGCTGGGTTCCGATTAAAAATTTAAAGCCAGGATTAAACGATTCGGTTTTGATAGGTTTAAAAGAAAAAGCTGATGTGATGAGTAATGAAGAAAAGTATGTTGTATTGATGTTTGATGAAATGTCTATCAGACCTGACTTGGAGTACGATCGCGTGAATGATAAAGTCGTTGGATTTTCACAAACAAATAAACGAACTCCAGATATTGCGAAATATGTAACAATGTTTTAAATTCGCGGACTGATGAAACAATTTAAATATGTCATATCTTTTTACGCAAGTCAACATAACATGGAAAGTTCCAATCTAAAAGATATTTTATTAGAAAATGTCAGAGTATTGTTCAACATTGGATTTAAGGTTGTTGCGGTCGTTTGTGACCAGGGACCGAATAATCAGAAATGCTACACTTTACTTAATGCCGATAAAAATTCCCCGTTTTTTTTCAATGAACATAAAATATTTGCCTTATATGACGCTCCGCACTTAATAAAATCCATGAGAAACGTTTTAATGAATGGCAATTTAAGCACACCTGACGGGATCGTTTCGTGGGATATTGTAAAAGAGTTATTTGAAACAGAAAAACTCAGAACTACAAAGTTGGGCATATTTACCTAAATTCATTTGAAAAAATGCGAGTAAAAATTGCTACTCAAATTTTTAGTCGTACAGTGGTAGCTGGAGTAAGAACGATGGCCGATATTAACAAATTTTCTACAAATGCTAAGCCGTTCGCTTCATATACTGATGAAATTCAGAAAGCCGATATGCTCTTTGATAATTTAAATAGCAAATTGGTTTTTGACCCGAATCCTCAGAAATGTGCTCTAAAAATAGATAATCAAGTTCATCAAAATCTTAAAAATATGTTAAGTTATTTTTCTCAAGTAAAGACCATAAATAAATCTATATGAAATTTTGGGTTATTCTGGATTGATAGCCAGATGGTATTTTTACATCAAGGTGAGGTTATCAAGATGATGGAAGTTTGGTTTCGAACTAATGAAACATTGAATTTTTTGTATTAAAAAATTCGGTCGTCTCATCAGACTGCAGTGACCAAACTACAAAAATTTTGAAAATACTTTGAACTTTCATACAAAGTATAATTTATTTATTATACGGTAGATTTATTTATACCTTGATGTATAAATAAATCTACCGTTTATTGTTTGAATGGAATAATCCAAACGGTAGGTGGAATTTTATCAATTTTAGATCATTTAAAACAAAAAAAACAATAAGATTGACATTATTCTAACAGCTCGTTTGAATCAAGATCCAATATAAAATTTGTTTGGACTTGTTCGTCAACGGGGTGGCAATAGTGCAAATCCATCGCCCTATGAATTCAATCATTCCATAGGAAAAATAATGGCTATAAAATTTTTGAAAAATTCTGCTTTTGCAAACTGTGAAACCGATGCAGATGAAATATTGGCAACTAATATTATGACGGATGTTTTGTATCATCATATCAATACAGTTTTAAAAGACACATTTAACGAGCTGCAAGCTCATGAATCTCAACTTAGCAAACAAAACATCTCAAGAGATAATGAAGATTTGGAAATCTCGATAGAAACAGACGTGGATGATGGACTTGGATGCCAAGACGATTTTGATGATTCTTCCAAAAGATATTTTATCGGTTTCATTGCATTCAAACATTTTAAAAAATCAAAATGCGTTATTTGCAATAAAATTTTGATAAAGAGTAATGATATTTTAGAAGCGAAAAATGAGCATTTTATAATGTATAAAAATTATACTAGCAATAGTAACTTTGGAGCCCTTCACGCACCGAGTGATACAGTTTTCAATATTTCAAAATTGCACATTGATATTTTCAAAAGTTTGTTTATAATGCAGCCTCATATGGAAAACATCAAGAGGTACATGAGAGATGCCTGCGTGGCACAAACAGTTAAAAACAAGGACCAACATTGGCTTAATGAAAACAGCCCTTGTTATCAGCATCATTTAGATGTATTAGATTATATATTACTTATTATGCTCAGGAAACATTCAAAATGGAGTACAAAGAAATTTATAGCCACCAACAAGCCGAGAAAATATAAAGACTCCAACACAAAAATGCAAAATAAATCGATCACAATTACTAAACATCAGAAATTGAAAATTTTAAACGCTTAATAACACAAACAAGAGACTGCAGATGTTAACCTTCATAGATGGGAGCGGGATGAATCATAACTGAATTAATTTTTATAATGAAATTTTCTTTATCTCTCTCTCTCTCTCTAGCTTCACATCCCATGAAGGGATTTTGCCGCCCGCACTATGGTCCCCCAGCCGTCTCGGTCCATCGCTCTCGTCCTTCAGTTTCGACATCCTAGTGCATGTATATCTTGTTCGACGTCGTCACGCCAGCGCAGTCGGGGTCTTCCTCTACGACGCACACCGGCTGGTTGTTGATGGAACACTTTATTGGTCATCCGTTGTTTTTCATTTGCTTTATCTGCAAAAGTAATATCAGAAATAAAAAATGTTTTTTAATTATGACTTGTTTAATACTTAATTTTAAATACCTGTATTTCATTATTAAATATTCGTATAACATTAGGCTAGTTTTTAATTTAAAGTTTAGTATCTGAAATAAAAAAATTTAAGATTTATATAAAACTGACTCGAATTTCATTATACTACCGAAAAACAACGCCAACTATGATGAACAATTTTCTTTCGCTATGATAAATTCATATACAAAACTTCTAAATCAAAAACTGGCGTTGAATATTTTATTTCCCAATGAAATGCAGCTATTGTGAACCGAGTTTGATCATAAACAGGTAGGAAATTTAATTAGTCAGACGAAACTGAAATTCTAAAATGCATTCTCTATATTGAGTTCTTGCTAAGAAAGCTGTGCCTAAAAAAGCTCATTAGGCACAATTATATTTAACAAGTTAATATAAAATCCATGTTTGAATTCATTTTTTTTCTGAATATTTAATTTAAATTTAATTCGATTAAGCAATGGCCGTGAGTTCCATTCATAGCGACATAAACTAAAATTCAATATCATCAAGTTTTTGCTGAATTTTCTAGAGCTAAGGAAATAAGAAAAATTTTGAAATAAGATTAATTTCAAAATTATTTGTCCGGGTTCATAAAGTAAAAAGTTTGCAACCACTTTTTAGAAAGCATAATTAAGTAGAAATTAATTTGTCTAACAGATACAGAGGTATTTCTTACTAAAATTTACAAGAAAATTTTTGATAGCAGTAAACATTGTAAGGCTCTTTGCACACAAAAGCTCAGTTTCAAGGCTGATACCAGCTTTTTTCTCACCATCGCTTCCCATCTTGGTAGGTAAAGCTCAAATAAATCATACATGGGAAATAATCAACGCCTTCTATACACCCAGAGATTTAAATGTTTTATTTCCGTTTAGGAGATAAATGATAAGCTTACATCGCTAACAATATGAAACGATGTTTCTATCTTGCTATTTTAAATAAAGCATTTAAATAAATCACTGTTACGAGCGTTTTGAGCTAAGCTCTGTGAGAACGGTTTCGATGAAAAATTTGGAAATACCCAATAAATTTGTTAAATTATTTCAACAGTTTATAGTTAGAAACAGCCTTCCGAACTTTGTTTACCATGAACATTTTATTTTCAGATTGTATTTTGAATTTTTTTTTGGTTTTAATTGATTTATTCGATGCCGTTTTATTTTTAAGAAACTCGGTACACGATAAATTTTTAACGATAAATGTAATTTTAATCAATACTGCGCGAAATCCATTTTTAATAACTGAAACACATGAACAACCCCAAAGGCCCAAAATGCCTTTGAGTTGACGAAAATATTCGTTTTCATTATTATTCCAATTTACATTACACATAGCACACAGCTATATTTTATTGAAAATAAAAAAAACACACAAAAAACTCTGAAAATGTTGAAAATGCTGTTACGTAGATTGCAGAGAAATTTATTGCATCCCTGTTATCGACAATGTAGACAACTTCGATACCCTAGGAAATAATATTAAAATCTCTTTTTGATAATTTTTTGTTTATTTTACGTTAGTCGGTATGATAAATTTGCTAGCTAGTAATTATGCAATTGCCTAATTATTCTAAGGACCAATTAAATTTACATTTTGATTCTAAGGCTGCGGGCCAATAGTCGAGTAAAAGTCAATTTTAAGTAAATTTTTCGGTAAATTCATTTATTTTTCAAAAACTCTATGGCAAACTGATCGAAAAATCTGTTCTAAATCCGATTTTTACCATAGTAAATGATTTACGCGACTATTGGCCAGCAACCCAAGTATAATATTTTGGAACTTCAGAAATCGTCAATGTTCTCTTTGAAAGAGTTGTTTTTGTCAGGGTTGAAAAAAACCATCTACATTATGTTCGTTTGTATAGCGACAACTTGGGCTGTTTTGGGAGTCAAATAGACTCATTGCCCGTTTTTCAAGTGTACACTTAGATGAACAACAGCTGGGTAGCGTTCATTGAAAAGGTAGTTTAAAATACGCCAACCCGCTTCTGCTGTTGATGTATCTGCCCATTTGATAGACAAACACGGCCATATCGCTGCCCTTGTTCACATATTCACAAATTTATTTGATGGAATTTACTGAACCACAGTACGCAACGTTGATATGAGATTGAAACATCTTCGAAAGCTAAACAATTTTTTTTTCTTATTTTCAATGTCTCTCAGATATTTTCGTTCGTTTCCGTTCTTTCATGAACTGTGCGTTCCGGCTGCTCAAGCGCCTCGTGCATCATGTTCCTCTCGACCGTCTCAAACAGGATGGGGTCTTACTATGTATATGATGAAGATCGCCGATCTATGACAGTATTAATGACGATTTTATATTCATCCAGCAATTGTTCCAACGCAGTTGTAAATGTATTAACCAGTTCAGCACGAACATATAGAAGATCTTAAACATGTAGAGTTCAACAATATTGATCTTGTGCCGGGAATATTACAACGAGATATATCTATTTATCTATCTACTTGATCTTGACCGTATGAGAGCTAAGCTTCAATTACTGCATCAACTTTACTTAAACTAGTTCTTCAAAATAAATTAAAATTTCATTTATATCTTTCGAATTCATTTTCACCAATTCTTCTTTTCTGTGAAAATGTATTATAGATGCTTGTGTATCAGCAGCACTTTCACCAATAATTTAAAGGTTCAAATTTGAAGGTTCGTCGTCCCCATTGCAGAATGTGAAACTCCATTTTTTGCGTGCTTTAAACCTGCACCGATCAAATTAGTCCGCCTCAATGGAACCCATACCATAACTTGTTACACATTTATTACAATTTATTACAACAATTCCCTATTTTATTATAGTTACCGTTTTTTCAGGAACTGGTGGTCGGTTTAGCTCATAAATGAACCTGCACCGCCAAAATTGTAACTGGCTGTGATATTTGGATGGTTTTTGGGCCAGAATTTAATACAAATTAATTACATTGATTAATTAGTTTAAGATCAACTCTATAACTTGACTCAGGGTAAATTTCACCCCAAACGATTATTTATAACAAAAACATCGATTTTATCACATTTAATAATTTATTACACCAGACCGCCACCAAAAATCAAGTCAAATGTTACACCTTGTGTAATAAATTATTTTTGTTTCAAGTTAAATGGATTTGGCTTCAAACTGTAAAGGCTTTAAATTTTTAATTTAAAGCTTATTTTTACCACCTTTAATAATTTATTACACACATGGATAAGGTTGACCTGGCCTTCACAAGGTCCATGAAATAATATTTGACTCAATAGCTGGTGGCGGTCAGTTGTAATACATTATTAAATGTGGTAAAATCGACATTTTCATTAAAAATTTGAAGCCTTTACAGTTTGGAGCCGTTCCGATCAGTCTATGGGCTGTAGAAAGGCACGATATACACACGCACACAGGCACACATAGAGATTTTTTAAAAACTACCTTTTTGAGTTTGGCGATATGGCGAATGTTAAATCTGCAAAAATTCCGCGGTAAAATTTGTTCATGATTGAACTACTTTATTTAACTAGGCTGCGTACCAATCCAAGGGTAAATCGTTTACTACGGTAAAAATCGATTTTAGTACAGATTTTTTGATCAGTTTACCATAGAGTTTATCAAAAATAATTGAATTTACCGAAAAATTTACTTAAAATTGAATTTTATCCTTGGATTGGTACGCAGCCGGCAAAAGAAAATCAAAATGTGGAAATAATATTAAAGTGGGCCAATGTTAAACGGGATAACGTTATACGAGTTTTTACTGTAATATAGAAATTAAAGTTTCACATAACCAACAAGGAAGAGCTTTTATTACCCTCATCAATAACGACACTAATTTCTATGTTTTGAAAAAACCTCAACAGCTATAAATTTTCTGGGTCAGCATAATTATTAGCCTGACTGTAATCGTGTATTTCCGCTAACAAATCATGCACAAACAATTTGAAAGCATGTGAATCGTAATTTACAAACTGATAATTTAAATTTGCATAAATTACGATTCACGATTAGTAAAACTAAAAACGAAACTGTTTAGCTTTTTTCGTAGTATAATATAATTTGGAAAATTATAATTTGGAATAAAATTAAAATTTACTGCTATTGTTTCAGTGCTAGACGTTAATTAGATTATGTTAGAATGACATTTACGATTTCTACAAGTAGTCGTGTCAGTAAATTCCTGGTATATGTTCATAGATTTACTACGATACAATGATCGTATCTAATAACTAGGTAGTTCGCACAAAACCTTAAAAATTTAACCTAAAGGTGCGGGCCAATAGTCGGTTAAAAGTCAATGTTAAGTAAATTTTTCGGTAAATTCATTTACTTTTGGAAAACTCTATGGCAAAATGATCGAAAAATCTGTTCTAAATCCGATTTTTACCATAGTGGTAATTAGATTTTGCATAAACTTGCGATGCAAATCTATTCCATTTAAGAAAATAAAAAATAACACTCGAAGATTTAATTTTATTTATAAATTTATATTTTATATTATTTATCTTTAATATATTAAGTTTATAATGTCGAAGAACTTTATTGATCAAATGGTACAATAATAATAATTTTAAAATTAAATTTTAACAACCAGGTATCATAGAATTGTATATAATGCAAATACATAATTATAATTTAGTACATAGCAATACCTGTATATACATACTTACATATTGTACATAATTATATATAGATAGCTTTATTTATAATTTATTATGTTATATATTTGGGTACATATTGTTTCTTTCGTTATATATAATACAAGTACATAATTAGATATTTTCATTTTATATAAACTAAATAAAATAAAAGGGGCAGAGCGCCGGTTTTATATTTTTATTATAATGCGTGAACATATCCGCGCTCTTGAACTAACTAATTCAAAATATAAATGGAATATAATCTTAAATAAGTTTATTTATTTGATTAATAGTTAATTATATGTACAATTATTAAATACTGTTCTCAAATTGAATTCCAACATATGACCGAAATTGAGCTTAGATTTTTAACTTACGATGTTTGACTCAAATGATAATACGCTTATTTTTGTAATCGATCGCTTAACAATAGATTTAACGGTTTTAATCGTTACTACACGAACGCGACCGTCGGAACCGGGATGTGTGTCAATAATTCTGCCTAAAACCCAATTTATCGGAGGAACGTTGTCTTCGTGCAAAAGGACTAACATGCCAACTTTGTATTTGAAATTTGAAACCTTTTGCCATTTGTATCTAGCTTGAAGTTCATTCAGGTACTCGATGTGCCATCGTTTCCAAAAATTCTGAAACATCATCTGAATCAATTGGTATCTAGATAAACGATTTATGTTCAAATTTAATAGCGATGGTTCTGGTAATGCCAACAAGGGTGTTCCAATTAGGAAATGTCCTGGAGAAAGAGCCGCGTAATCGTTTGGATTATTAGACATAGCAGTTAAAGGTCTTGAATTTAGGCAGGCTTCAATTTGACAAATTAAAGTGTGATATTCCTCTAACGTTAAAGAACGTACACCACCAACCCGTTTCATATGCCATTTAGCATTTTTTATGGCGGATTCCCATAATCCACCAAAGTGGGGAGATCGTGGAGGAATTGTTAGCCACTCGATCTTGTTACTAGCACAAAATTGCTTAGTGTCATTTTGAAATTTTTCTGACAAAAACAGATTTCGAAGTTCTTTCAATTCGGATCGACAACCTACAAAATTCGTAGCGTTGTCTGAATAAATTTTAGTGCAAAACCCTCGTCGGGATATAAACCTGCGAAGACAAGCTAAAAACGATTCCGATGAGAGAGACATGACAATTTCCATGTGTATGGCCTTAACGACAAAGCATATAAACAGACAAACATACATTTTACTTTTAGTTTTGGATTTTATACTGGGCTTAGCGAAGAATGGTCCGCAAAAATCTATACCAACAACGGAAAACGGTCTAGACTGATTTACGCGGTCACCAGGTAAGTCGCCCATTAGTTGGTGTGAAAGTTTTGGTTTATTTCGAAAGCAAAGGATGCATTCCTTTACAATTTGTCTACACAAATTTCGACTTCTTATAATCCAGTACTGTGATCTCAAATTATACAGTAATGTTTGCGGTCCGCAGTGCAACAACCGTTGATGTTCAAATCGAACTAGAAGCTTGGTAAACTCATGTTTGGCAGGCAATACAATTGGATATTTAGTATTATAGTGTAGGTTAGAATTGGAAAGTCGACCACCGACGCGAAGAATTTTCATGTCGTCTAAAAACGGTGATAATATTTTTAACTTACTATAGTTTGGCAGACCAGCGTGTTTTTCTATATACTGAATATCATTAGAGTATTCAGATAGCTGAACTATTTTTATTAAACAATTTAACGAAGCTTGCAATTCATCAGATGTTAGTTCACCTGTTATTTTTACACCATGTTTAGCTTTGAGATTATTCATAAATCGAAGAATGTAAGCTGTTATTCGATTAAGCTTGGTAAACGACGAGTAGCGACCAAATATATCCCATGATGAAGAAGAGTTACATATAGATGTTGAAACTGTTTGACGAATATCTAAATTTAATAACTCGCCGCTTATGTTTGAATTGTGATTTTTTGGCCATCTGTCCGAATTTTCTTTAAGAAATGCAGGTCCTAACCACCATGAATTGGACGCAACAAACTCATTTGGCATTAATCCTCGCGATACATAATCAGCAGGATTTTGAGTTGTCGGCACATAACACCAACTTTTAATTGACGAGTACTCTTGAATTTGACTTATTCGGTTAGCTACGAATGTAGCATACTTTGAAGGATCCGATTTGATTCGAAATAAAGCTATTTCTGAGTCGGACCATAAATATATTGCATTGTATTGCAAATTAATCGTATTGACTACTTTATTTAAGGTTTGTGCTAGTAGTAATGCTCCACAAAGCTCAAGACGTGGAATCGTTTGTTTTTTAAGCGGAGCCACTCTAGATTTCGAACAAATCAATTTTACATCATGTTTATTATTTTTGTCAGTGACTCGCAAATAAATCACACATCCATAACCCTTCTCAGAGGCGTCTGAGAAACCGTGAATTTGTATTACATTAGCGTTTGGAACTACAATGCATCGAGGAACTTTTATCTTATTAAAATAATTAATTGAGTTTTAAAATCATTCCATTCTGATTTAATTTGTTGTGGGACTTGATCATCCCAATCTAAATTACCAATAGCCCAAATCTTTTGCATTATTATCTTGGCTATTAATATCATTGGAGCGCAGAGTCCTAGTGGATCGAATAGTTGACAGATCTCTGATAAAATGTTGCGTTTAGTACAAAGAGAATTCTCTGTGAATTTGGAGAAGTTCATTTCAAATTCATCACTTGAAGTATTCCATGAAAGGCCAAGTACTAGGGACACGTTTGACGGAGATTCCGATTGAGACGAAAGGTCAGGTATGTTTGAGGAAAATTTACGCAGCTGAAATCCGCCTGTTTCCAATAATTGACTCAACTCCGATTTAAGCTTCAACGCATTTTCAAGTGAATCAGAGCCTGTGAGACAATCATCAACATAAAAATCTGACATTAATACTTTTGATGCCAACGGAAACGAGATATTTTCGTCAGACGCCAATTGATGCAAAGTACGTGTTGCGAGGAAAGGAGCGCTTTTCGTTCCGTATGTAACAGTGCACAATTTATAACATTTGACACTTTCTGAGGGATCATTTCTCCACCAAATCCGTTGTAAATCTTGGTTATTCTGATCAATTAGGATTTGCCGGTACATTTTGGCAATATCGGCGGTGAAAGCTATCATATGTGTCCTAAACCTTAGAATGATGGACATTAAATCTTGTTGTATAGTAGGACCCTTATACAAACAATCATTTAATGATAATTTGGACGATGATTTGGAAGACCCGTTAAAAACTACCCTTAAGTGAGTAGTAGTGCTAGTATCTTTGATGACGAAATGATGAGGAAAATAAAAAACCTTGTTATATGTATTATTAATGTTAGTTCGATTTTCAACTACCTCCATATGTCCTAATGACAAATACTCAGCCATCAAATCTTTGTATTGCTGATAAATAGGAGGTTGACGAATTAATTTTTTTTCAATAGCATAGAATTGCATAAGTGAGGACGAATTTGACAAGCCTAGATGGATGTTATTGTTTAGAGGAAGCGATACCGAATAGCGACCCGAAGATAGACGTGTGTGAGTTTTACTATAATGCTGCTCACAATATTTCTCATCTAATGAATAATTATTCTCAACTGAAACGGTCTCTAACTCCCAAAATCGCTTTATATCATTATGAAGAGCTTCGAATGTACATAATGCTGTAGATAGTTGTGGTTGTGTGACATTACTAACTGAGGCTTTCCCACTAATTACATATCCAAATACGCTATCATAAAATGTAGGTAGGTTTTTAAACAGAGTAATCGAGGTTCTACCAGTGAATAGTTCATTATAAATTTCAGCACCAATCAAAATATCAATTTCATTGGGTATATTAAAATACGGATCTGCTAATTGTATTCTAGCAGGAATTAACTTTAAATTGATATTGATAGGACTTGCTGGTAGGTAGTTCGTTATTTTAGGAATCACATAAAATTCCAAAGTGGTTGAAAAGTCCGAAACTCGAGAAGAAATTGTTAACGAGACTTTGGTTTTGATTTCCGTTTCCTTGCCACCAATGCCCGAAACTATTTTGCTAGTTCTCTGTGGTTTGACTTTCATTAGATTGACAATGTTTTCAGTAACGAAATTTAATTGTGAACCACTATCTAGCATTGCTCGACATAATAACTGCTTGTTGGAATCCGAAGTAACATTAACTAAAGCTGTTCCAATTAGAATTTGACTTACTCCCGAGGAAGCTGAAGACTTCTTTATTGAACATTGATCAAATCTAAATGACGAAGTACCACTTACTTGTGAAGAATTTGACACTGGATCATCCTGAGTGACTGGTGTGCTTGAACTAGGAGAGCTATTACTTGGAATCTGCCTTCGTCCTTTAAAATATATTGTTTTACCAAAATGCAAAAGGGAATGGTGTTTTTGGGAACAAATATTGCAAGGCGGTTTGTCACAATCAAGTACTGTATGAGTATCAATTAAACAATTGGTACACAATCTATGATTTCGACTAAACTGGAATCGCATCTGTGGTGTGAGCTTTGAATCTGTAAACTCCGGACAGTTAGGTATTGAATGTGACCCTCGACAATACAGACATGGAGCTAAGTTTGAGACTAATGATGAGGCGTTGCTTTTAGAAAAGCTATGACTTTTGTTAATAGTCGACGTTTTCGAAGATGAAGCTGCACCCTTGATGGCTTCTAAGACTCGAACACGATTTCGAAGTAATATCATAAGTTTGTCGAAGGTCAATAGTTTGTTGGTTTCTGAATTTTTTATAAAATGGATTTTTGATGATGTATCTAACATTTCAGTTAGGTGGTGAATTAACATTAAATCCCAAGACTCAATTCGAACATTTAATGATTTCAAAGCATTAAAATTTTTTACTGACTGATCTATGAAACTTTGCAACGAATTGGATGAGTTTTCGACTGGAGTTTTTATGTTATAGAGTTCCTTCATATGCGCTTTTTGAATAAGGAGATCGTTATCATACCGATCGCACAATATTTTCCAGGCGGTTTCATAGTTATCAGCTGTAACTGGAAGACTATCAATTAAATTAAATGCTTTGCCGGCGCGAAGATGAGTTTTCAAATACACAAATTTAACTGTGTTTTCTATATTTGGTTTGCGGTGAATAATATCTACGAACACATCCTTGAACGCTAACCAATCACTTTCAGCTCCACTGAACGTTGGCAGTTTCAGTTCTGGAAGTTTAATCGAAATGGACGGAATCGCTTGTTCAATCTGAGTGCTATTTGCTGACGATTCAAAAATTAATGGCTCTTTTGTTGTATTTTCGAGCCATTTTAATTTGTGAAGCTTATCCAGCAGATTGCTTTCGACGTATTCGTAATCTTCTTCGAAAGACACTCGATCGGTTGAAGCAGACTCGTCTACCAGTTCTAGTTTCAATTGTATATTTTGATATTTGTCATAGAGGATTTGCAGCCTTCGTATATTAGATTCAATTGACCCAATAGTTTCAATATTTGTAAGCTTATTACGAAATTGAGTCAGTTGATCTTTAAAGGCACTGCGTTGTCTTTTTAAAGAATCCTTCGTTTTGAACTTATCGCCATCCGATTGGGTTTCTGTGTCTGACACCATTTTTAAATTTAAATTTTATACACGCACGAAATTAAAACTATTTTAAGCGCACGATTTAAAATAGATATGTAGTTGAATTTGGAACGACACGGCTAAAATCTAAACCCGAAAAGGCAATTTGATATTCAGTTTGAAATGTTAAATTCTTATATTAATAGATAAAGGGCAACGTAATGGAATTTACTATCTAGCTAAATAAAATGTTTAATAAAATAAACTTACAAAATGATAGTCCTCGATGATGAATCTAGATGATGGTTGATAATATCCGTTACTAGAGTTGCATTAACTGTTGACCCGATGTAATGTGGTTTTGCTTAACCACCATAAAATTGACCAATCTGATCTCGAATTGATGATAATGTTGAGATGAAATATGATTCGATGATATCCAACAATAATGACCAGCGATGGTTACTTATAAGTGTGTTGAAGAAGGTTAACTTACACCATGGATGATAATGTCCACAGCAATTATTTCGACGTCAATGACCTTGATCGGTCACCGTAAAATATTAAGCAGCTGCCTTGAATTTGATGAGCGTTGTAATTAATAAACCATGTGCGGTGTATGGTCTCCGTGACTAATTGACCTTGGATGGTTGACGAAATGTTTGTGCACCAAACTTAGCGGTAATAATGAGCAGTGAATTTTCTGCAGCACGTGATGGTCTCGATAAAGAATGTTCGATGGAAAAATCGAGAACCATATGTTATATTGACTAACTCGTTCGCAATACGATATAGAATTTGATTATATGTATATCACTTCAAAAATGAGTAACCATTGACTAATTTCAAGTTATATGCGGCTGCCCAATCAATGAAATTATGTTCGACGATGATTTGGGTTCGTATACGATGAGATGCATTCGAGTAACTCCAACTGAATTGTGCTTCAGGAATTTAATGAAATCCAACTCAATGATTAATTACGCAAAAATCGAACGATATTAACTGTATGTGCTTCGTAGTATATGTATAACTGCACCACCTTATGATTGAATCGTTTGAGTTTGAGATTGAAATGAATTCGTTCGGGTAGTGCCTGTCTAAAGTTACCTGATATTTATATTGTTGTACCATCAGATATCTGTTGGTAATTGCATAAATCTTGTAATGTTTTATCTAATGCTTCTAATAATTTATGATGTGCCATTGTGCATTATTGCAATACCTTTCCTGATGTTTTTGGAATGTTACATGTTGGACAAGTGTTGGACATATGACATCGGACAAGTGGTGCAGTGGTTAAAGCTTCGGCACTTGGACCGAGAGGTATTGGGTTCGAATCCCACCAGAGGCTGGATGCAAAGCGAGTTTTCGTCATCGATTACGATCGGTGATGTTAATAAACACAACTAAGGCCCTCTGATGGAGTGCAGAATTCAGCGCCGACCCACCGTCCATATCAATGTACAGGTTGACAAGGAGCTTGCAATGTGCAGGTGGTAAACTGAAGTTGAGTGAGTAGGTGAATAGGTGAATGGGTTAATTATCTGGCGTGAATGCGTGGTATCACAATAGACCAAAAATGGCTTAAGTGTCAACCAGTGAAACCTAACCTACATGTTGGTGTTTAAATTATTTGCATATTTAATGGGAGTTTTAGTACTGAATGGGGTCCGCCATCTAATAATGTTCCTGCTATTCTTGAAGAAGCAATTGCTAATGCTATATGTTGATTTGCGATCTTATCAATGTAATTAAAAATTCGAAAAAGCTCCCATAGAAGCTGCCACTTCCATTGGCTCACGACCCGTAGAACACACATATATATATATATATATATATATATATATATATATATATATATATATATATATATACATTTTTATTGAAATCGATGCTGTAGTTTTTGAGTTTATCGACCGAAAATGCTTCTACGGAAGCTGTAACTTCCGGTGGACCATTATCATGACTCATACAACTATACACCAATTTTTATCAAAATTGGTACAGCAGTTCTTAATGTCACAAACACACACGTCATTTTTATACATATATAGAGATTCTGGATATAAAATTTGATCGTTTTTTGAACGGCACAATGACCGGTAACTTAATCAAGAATTACAAATCCTAATTTATTTGATTTTTCTGATAGTTTGCTAGACTTTTTGGATCTGGCATCCCCGCCGTCAAATTCAATAGGTTTCTGAAATCTGAGGTAGATTACGCAAACATTATGTCATTACATTATTTAAAGCATTTTGGATGTCGGTTATAAATGTGAGACATAAATTGTAATGATTGATCTGTTTGTTTTCATTAAAAATTGTCAAAACTAGTTTGAGTCGATAAACGTAAATCGTACTGAAGGCTGCCGCTGTGGGTTCAAAAACATTTTTAACTTTGTTATGTTGCACCTAGCTCGTAGAGAACTTTCATGCGGCAGTGCCACATAAAAATTGTTTACGAGCTAGGTGCAACATAACAAAGTTAAAAATGTGTGATATATAATGTAATTGTTCTTGTAAATTATTGTTGTATGCAATTGTTGTTGTACCACCGTTTTGAGATCACACACTTTTAACTTTGTTATTTTGCACCTAGCTCGTAGTTCGTAGACAATTTTCATTCGGTAGCCTTCAGTCTGCTTACATAATTAACTTCCTAGTATACATCTTGAATATACCGAAAAAAATATGAGCTTGAGATGTAATTTTAAACAACAAATGATCAGATCTGCTTGTATAAAATTATGTATCGCGATTTACGAGATGTAATCAAGGTAAACAAAATAAAATCAATTCTGCGTGAAAATTTCTACAAATGAATTTATTATCCTAACTCACTAAATCAACAACAACAACAACACATAGTTTATTTTTCAATCTCATTCTTTTTGTGTTTATCATTATAATCTATAGTTTTAAGACATTCATACTACTCCAAATTTACACACATCTATACAGAATTGTTACGTACATATAGTTATGATGCATTCATATTTCAGTAAAATACTTATCTTTTCATTCTCTAGTAAATAAAATACAAACACATTATTGTATTTATAAAGATTGAAAGAAAATCATCTCAATTTCATACACACCACTACGAAATATTGATAGTTTCACAGCTGTACATCGATAATGTTCTTTTGCTTTTATCTTCCATATACATTCATATGTACGTAAATAGATATACATCGAAACATTTGAAAACAATACTGAGTTTTATTACTGTGCGTGGAAACTAGCGACATCTGTTGTATTCTGGTAAAACTAATTAGGAATAAAATCAATAAATTTTACAGATTGGTTCTTTACTTTGCTTTCTTTTTTTTACCAAAGGAATTTCGTTTTTTGCTAATTTTTCGGTTAATACTTCAAATTTAGCAAAACGCCACCGTCAATCGTCTCAGATTTTTTTTCTGCGTCTTTTGATATATCACAATCTAAGTTTTGTTGACTAATAACGTCGCAATGGTACCAAAACTTTTGCGATTTTTTTGAATATTGTTCGCTTTGTAATGCCATAGCGGAAAATCTAGAGGGAAAAATGAAAAAAGCCACCGTCAATTTTCCTAAAAAACTTCAATTAAAATTTTAAGATATAAATGTTGGCGATCGGTTGGTTAGTTTTTACGCAATGGTACCACGAAAAGTCGTGTTTTTGCAAAATACGTGAATCGGGGCCTTAATTCTTTTAAAGTTCAGTTAACACAAGAACTCAAGCCAGTCGATCACCATAAACGTCGTATGTTTGTTGATTGGCTCCTTCAAATACATTAAAATGATCCGGATTTTCATCGAAAAATCATCTTCAATGATGAGGCCCATTTTCACCTCAGAGGCTACGTTAATAAGCATAATTGTCGCATTTGGGGCTCAGAAAGTCCAAGAATGTTTGTTGAAAAGCCTCTTCATCGTCAACGTGTCACTGTGTAACGTCAAGCACCGTCTACGAACGTGTAGCGTTCCAAGTTGGGTTGGTTTAACTCCCCTGACATACCATTTCTACAAACAAAGTCATTTAGAATACGCGGGAAAATTTTGTTTCTTGGTATGGCTGTATAGGTGTAAATGAATACAACTCGATTATCCCGTATCAATTTGTTTTAATTGAGTATAAAAGAAAACACATTTCTGGATGCGAAAGTCAGTTGGTAATTAATTTTTAGTATGAAAATAGCAATATCGTGCGATACCACAAAAGTTCTCGAAACGCGTTATCGGTTATTCGGGTTTAGTTTTTCTGAAAGTAATAAAAATTTATGTTTGGTTCACCTATGATTTAATTTAAACCAACATTTTCATTGAGCAATAGTTGTACTAGTTAGTGTAAATAAATTAAAGACTATGCCTACCCGTGAATAGTTATGAAAAAAATCGTTGGCAGGTGCTATATAAATATATATATAAAAAACAAAAAATTAATAAATGGACGGAAAAGGTTATATATTGACCAAGATAGTGTGAAAATTAAATAAAATCTAAATTGTGCTAAGATTATATTTAACGTTTAGTATTAATATATAAGTTTAAACTAAATTATAAAGTGGTATAATAAAATTAAGATTTAGCATAGTTATTGCGTTAAATTAAATTTACCAAATAGTTATGTACTACTATATACAAACTACACTATACAGTTTAAGTGTTAAACCCGGTAAATTAAAGTTATAAGTGAACGGTGTTACAAACATATTTCAAAATAGTTTCAAAAACAAAACAAAAAAAAAATAAAAAAACAGAGATTGTAAAAATCCAAACGAAAGTGAAATGCAAAGCGCCACGCAAACAAAATAAAATTAACTTAACATGTGGTCGCTTACTATAAAGTCGTTGTATACGTCATTATTAACAAAAAAGGTGACCAGTTGTTCCGAAATATAAAAATTATTGTGCGGTGTAAATAAAAAAAAATCGTTGATCGAAAGAAAGTCTATGTATTAATATTTAAATCATACGAACGATTTACGAGTTAAAACTTATAATAGTTTTATTAATTAATAATATTAATAATATAAAATGTTAATAAAATCGATAAAATGATACGCTGAACTTTTAGAAATATATAATAATAAAATATATGTTCATGTATAAAATATTAACAGTATCATAATAGTGCATTAAATAATTACTCCGCTATAATAAATACTGCTACGTTATAAATAGTTAACATTGTGGGAAATCGGCTGCGACCAATCATCGTTAATTTTGATTTTTTTTTACTTTTTATATAAATTTGGTGGTGGTAGTAAATATATAATATTATTTTAATTATTGTCAGTTTATATAGAAATTTAGTTTTGCCTGCCGTCAAATTCTAGGTTTAGTTAGTGTTAGTGCACAAATTGGATTTTCTTTATTTGCAACCATTATTGATATTTTTCTTAGTAAAATAAAATTTATAATGCTATTGTTAGAATTACTCAATGCAAATGATTTTTTTTCTTATAATTTTTTTTGGGTTATTTAATGTTCGTAATTTTGTTTGGTTCCGTTCCACCATTTTTCGTAGCTTTCAGTATGAGGAGCTAATAGCTTTAATTACAGGATGAGGGGGTAAGTGTTATTCCAAACGTGGTTGTTAGGTAAGTAGGTTCGTCTCTTGTATCCTTTTAATAGATTAATTTCACAAACCTCTTTTCATTATTTTGCTAGTGGTCTAATCAGCATATATTGACCTTTGACAAACCCGACCATAAAGCTTAGCCGGCAAAATATGACCACTTCGAAGCTCTCAATGTATGAATATAAATATTTCAGTAACGGAAGGCAAACTTTAGGAAGCGAACCGTCTCGCAACACCCTCGTGCCAACAATTCCGTTACAACTGTTTGGTACGGCTGGCGATGTGATTGGACGTTACTTATTCGAAAATGAGGCTGGTGCAACTGTTACGGTGAATGGATTGCGCTACCGATCTGATTAATGATTTTTTTATGGCCGGAATCGGAAGATATAGGTTTTGCACTCCAGATTCAACCTTTTACAAATCATGTTTATCAATTTACAAATAAAATTCACCTATACCCAAAACATGTTCAACCTTTTCCAAATCAAATCCAACTCTATTCAAATCAAATTCACCTGTATTCAAAACATATTCATCCTTTTCCAAATCAAATTCATCTTTATCCAAATCATATTCATTCTTTTCCATTTCAAATTCAACCGGAGTCGTTTGGTTTTATAACGAATGCGGTTGAATTTGAAATGGAAAAGAATGAATATGATTTGGATAAAGGTTAATTTGATTTGGAAAAGGATGAATATGTTTTGAATTTAGGCGAATTTGATTTGAATAGAGTTGGATTTGATTTGGAAAAGGTTGAATATGTTTTGGGTATAGGTGAATTTTATTTGTAAATTGATAAACATGATTTGTAAAAGGTTGAATTTGGAGTGCAAAACCTGTATTGATGTGGACGACGTTTATCTAACACCTTTAGACTTTTTTCTTTGGAGCCACGTGAAAGATAAGGTCTATGCCAATGATCCACAATCGATTCAAGACCCCAAAGATGAAATTCGTGAAGTTATCGGGGACATACAGCCACAAATGTGCGAATTGGTCCTGAAAAATTTCATGAAAAGCATATGGTGCTGCAAGCGTAGCCTTGGCGGTCATTTGGCTGATATAGTTTTCAAATGTTAATGGCATACTTTCATCTTTAAAATGAAATAAACATTCATTGATTTCTTTGAAAAAAATACTCGTTTTTTTAATATCAAAATGAAACTTCGTATTGGAAAACACTTTACAACATACTATAAACCGAAAAGGATACAACATACTATATAACACAATACCATATACTCACAGACAAAACGGAGAAGTATATAAGGCGAATGACGAGTGAATATAGGGAAGATTTTTCGTATTTTTGGTTGGTGAGTTTTGAAAAAGTAAAAAAGAGGTCTGCGCTTCTAGTGATCAAGCGTGGTTTGTTGTGTGTGGTGTGGTAAAAAAAATTATGAGTCGAAAATTACAACTTACAAGAAAATTAAAACTGGAAAATATAAGTTTAGGAAGCGATTGAACTTTTTATCCAGATTAGAGATCGTAGTATAGTTTTTGGGAATTAGTGGAGAGAGTGGTGAAAAAGAAAGACTATACATAGGTTGATGTATGTGAAGTTGGCCTGAAAAACCAGCCCGAAAAACAACTTTTCAATTTCGTTGGGTTTCTTTGCTAAATTCAATACCATCCCGAAAAAATATAATGATTGTTTGGAAAAGGCATATTTCATCCCAAAATCTTTTTTTCTTCTATTTACGAAATAAATCCTAGTTAATTAATATGAGAAAGCTAAAATTATCCCTAAAAGCTACTTAATTGATAACGCCATATAATACAAATAATAGTTTAGTAATATTTACAAAAAAATGTGTTACATTGTAAATCCTGGTAGTAAATCGTATAGTTGCAAATAACGATTACATATAAGATACAAAACTAATATAAACTTATAACTAAAGTTGATTGATTGATTGATTGATTCTGAATGCACGACCAAGTTCTTACACAGGAGCTCCCGGGTGACGCCGGGCCCACCGTACACTCTTTTTTACATATAACAAAACCGAAGGATTGGATAGGTTAGTTAAGTGGGACAGAATCGGCCCGGTTACAGACACCTAGGTATAGCCGATAGTTAGTAACACAAAGACAGCACAAAACTAATCTACTTGGGGAAGGATAAAGGTTTAATAGGTTAAATGGATATTGATGGTTTTGGTCATCAATAATTGCTTCTTTAAATCAGCCACCTAGGAAAAAATGTTATTATTTCACGTGCATCTGGAAATTTCTTAAAATGTAATTGTAAATTAATGCAAAATTTAATTGATTAAATCGGCCCAGTTGCAGACCCCTAAATAAAGTCGATAGTTATTAATGCAATGACAACACCATTTTAATCTACACAATTAACAATTAATATTTCAAAGAAATATTATTTCACGTCTGTTAATTTCCTGAAATTTAATTCTAAATTAATATTTTCCGGCTTCCTAAATAATATAAACATTTATTAATTTAATCCTCCTGCAATTCCACGACTTACAATAGGATTTCCTGAAACCATAATTATTTAAATTATATCAAACTTAGTCTAAAATTCATTAGTATTTAACCCTTAAATCGAAAAAAAAAAAAAAATAAAAAAAATAAAAAAAAAAACAAAAAATTTCATATGTAAGGCATCCCTAAGGCAATGGTTCCCGGAAAAATATCAATGTTATTCAATGCCAGATTAACTACCGGATAGGATATTTCAAACAAATTTAATTTAATTAGCAAAAATTTCAAATATTTTATTAATTTGTTCACCAAAGAAGAAAATATTCGATTAATTACCAGTATAATTATAGTGCACAGTATATTTATATCATGCTAAATGGAACTTAACTATTCCTCAACCAATAACTGTTAAATATGGTACGCAGAATTGGATTGGCACTCTAGCATGTTCAATGGAACTAAGCCAACTCAAAACAAATGATGATCAAATTCGGGGTGCAAAGCCGAATTTGACGAAATTTTCGGATTCAGCTATAATGAAAGAAACAGGCCGTTTCCAATTGAAATTTTCCAGTTCAGCTTGCAGAGCTGGGCTAGTATTCTAATAAACTAGGATCAACTTGTATTGGGATTTTAATGTTTCTTTTTGATAAAGTTCTAAAATTCGATCATTCTGAATGGAACTTGGCCATATCCCGACCAATTATTGTCAAATCAGGTAAGCAGAATTAAATGTGAATTTAAAAATGGGTTTTAGAGAAGTTCTGTAGTTCAGCCGTGCTAAGCAATGTCTTAACTAATCATGTGCGAATCTGATATGTTGAGCTGAATCGGGATTTCAACATAAATCCCGGGTGAATTACTGGATTTTTCAACAAAATAAATCCGAAAATAATCGGCCAAAGAATTTTCCTATTCCTCCATTTACCCGTCAAGACAACCCGTTGACAGATGACCCAGCCGAACTAGGCCTCTCCCAAATTAATGCTAATTGCTAGAATTGCGATTTTCTAGAATTATGCCCAAAAATGATTTTATGCATCTTCCGCAGTATACCGTCTCAATCAAACAAAAACGACCATGATTTATGTGAGGTGATGACACGAACGGAGGATAGAACCACGCGGAAGGCTTTTTACACAATTGGTGCATGAGCAGGTCGTTGATTAGGATTTAGAACTCAAATCAATCGATATTCGTATATATCATTCCCATGCAAAGACGAACCTGTTTCGAGAAATATTATTGAGCCAAAACTTCTTTTAGATAAAATAGTGCAAGCAGTAAGCAATCTAAAAAAAAACAGTCAACATTAAAAGGCCGAAGGATATCACATCAAAGATTTAATTGTCATTACAAATGGAAATAAAAAATTAAAACCATTTTCCCTTTGCCATGCCGGAACACATATGATTTCTCATCCCTTTAAATCAATCTACAAAAAAAGTCATGAATATTTATATATTATACCAGAATCCACCTAAATATAAGTCCTGCTCACTCCTCTCCTCTACATACACATACACATACACATAGATACACATACACACACACATTCATACATACACATACACACACATACATACATACACATACTCATACACATACTCATACACATACCCATACATATATACATACATACATATTATATACATACATACATATTAAATACACACATCTATATATATATATATATATATATATATATATACATATACATACACACACATACACATATACATATATATATACATATATATATATATGTATATATATATATATATATATATATATATATATATATATATATATATATATACACATACACACACACATACACATATACATACATATATACACATCCACATATATATATATATTACAAATTAAAAGAATTAATCATAAACATTTATACATTAAAGTATATTAATATGATAATATATCAAATTAATTTTAAAATATTAAAATGATTATAAAAAGGTAAAAACAATCAATTATATTATATAAATATACAAACTAAACATATACATAAGTATAAATACATATGCACCTACACACACACGCATAAACATACACACATGCATATGCACACAAATCCACACATACGCATATATCAGGGTTTAAAAAAGTCGCTCGTCAAAATGTATTGTTCACTCTACACCGATCGAACAGTGTCATGTCCCTATTCCATGGAAAAAATCTGCTGTCACCAAAAATAAAAGCGAGAAAAAATATAGATTTTACTGGTTGTGTACGAAACAAAACATGTTGTCAGTAAAATTTTATTGAGAGAATAGTTATGATGTTGGTAGTTTACTGCCATAATACTACCATAAAAAATGTAAATTGGAGTATTTTTTATGGCAATATTTTTCACACATGTACAAAAAATGTATGTAAAGATAAGAAATTTTTCTCACGCTCACACAAATAAGTCGCCCGCCATTTTTATACTCTTAATTTAAAGTTTTTTTTTGCGTATTATCAGTAAAAAAAAATTACTGTCAGCAAATCCTTCCACGGAATTAATGCATTATTTGTAAAACTGATCAACAAGAATAATGTAAAGGAACAAAAAATATTCTGTTTAATGGTTCACGCATGCAATCAAAAAACGATTCGCGAATCAAAGGAAAATTAAATCATTGAAAACATATACAAATTTCCCCGCCTGAGATGAAATTATTTTAACTTTGGGAAAATTTTGATCGGAAGCATCCAACATAATAAAAAAACAAATTATGAGTAATAATGCGAAATAATTACGCTCAAAGATTGGCTTGATTCGCGAATCATTCCCCGATCGCACACGTGAACCAAGCATTACCATCCACTTATCAAGAATAAAGTAAAAAGAAATGATATGTATCATCTATTCGATCGTTCAATACAGGCAACAATACATTTTATCCAATCAGTACTACAATGAATTTTCGCTTTCTTATTAGAATAGAAAAGTAAAACCAAAATAGCAATAGATCCCGTTCACTAACACAAAAAATAAGATCAACCTTTTTAGTTTCTCATTATTCGCTCACTAGACACTTTTCGTTTTTTACTGCATAATATTTCTGAAAATTCATTTTACTATTCAAGAGCGAAGAGAAATTAGCATAAAAAATTCATTTAAAAATGAACGGAAAATGAATGATAAGCAACTGAAGAGTATTTTTATTTTCATCCTTTTTGTCTTATTTGACTTTAAACTAAACTGCGTGAATGTACGTACATATATCCATACACACACACACACAATCATAAACCATACGACACATATTAAAATGCGCATATTAAAAAATATTTATATTAATAAAATTAAAATGTATATAAATTTTTTATAAAAAAGTAAAAATTAAACAAAATATAAATTAAACAAAGTATAAATAAAAAATATGAAACATAAAAAACACTTAGCTTGTGAAGCGTTCACCACTACTGCGTCAGTGCGTCACACAAATAATAAAATAATTAGTTATAATAATTTAGATATTTTCACGTTAATTCACGTTTTAATTTACTAATATTTATTTATTAACACTTTATATTATATATTTAATTTAATTAAAAACTTTTATATATAACATATTATTTATTTATTTATTTAAAACAGAAAAAAAAATTTAAGTTTTAATTTTCTATACAGAGAAAGACAAAAACACGTCTTTCTCGTACGACGATCGATCGCCGACCATAAACTTATAACTAAAGTTGGTTAAATATTTATTTGCATAATGAAAAGAAATAACCTCAATCGCAATGTAACAGTATTTACGAATCAGTATAATAATTTATTTGTTGGAACCCAGGAGATATCCCCCTCAAGATTATTTATTCAAGAGTAAGGTCCATTCGTCTCAGATATAATGCCAATTGCTCAAGACTGAACGGCGGATATAAAGGTGTGATCTAAAGCAAAATCTCAGCATAGGTTGCATTGAACTTTTCATTTTATATGAAAAATTGGTTGAACTAAAAATTTAATTGCTGGAATCCAGGAGATACCCCCTCGAGATGATTTGCTCAAAAGTTAGCTCATCAGCAATTAAGTTTTTAGTTTAACCGATTTTTCATAAAGGCATTGCATTGAAAAGGTTCAATGCAACCTATGCTGAGATTTTGCATTAGATCACACCTTTATATCCGCCGTTCAGACTTGAACTATTGGCGTTATACCTGAAATGGATGGACCTAACTTTTGTGCAAATAATCTCGAGGGGGATATCTTTTAATTAACTAACATATATTTCGTAAAAAGAAGAAAAAATTATTTCGGGATGAAATATGCCTTTTCTATACAATTATGATATTTTTTCGGGTTGGTATTGAATTAAGCAAAGAAATACACCAAAATTGAAAAGTCGTTTTTCGGGCTGGTTTATCGGGCCAACTTCACATACATGACTGTTGTTCGTACAACCGAGATACACAAGTTTTGGTGATATAAAAAATAGAGCGTTGCACACGCACATCAATTGAATGTTTGATTCGTTTTTTCTATATGTTCGTCGTGCCAAGGCGTGTAAAAAAATTCATGATAAGATCAACAAAATAATCGTGAAGTGAGCAGTGAAGAAGGTGCTGTGGCGGACCGAGGAGCAATCGAGTGTTTATCGGCATAAATATTAATACGGGTACAGCGGTTTCAAGTGCGAGTGAGTAGTTGAGGAGGTGTAGTGAAGGACCGTTGGCAATCGAACGGTATGCAGCTAGTAATAAATAGTCCAATTGTACTTTCCTCTATTCCTACATATTCTTTTTTCCTAGCTTATATTGTTCACGTGGGTAGGTTACTGATTTTTCTCCCTTGATCCATACCGGTGTGGACTGCTCGACTGAACAAGCACGAGCATCCAACCACCCTTGTGAAGTTAGCCCAGAATTTCATCGCAGGAAAATAAAAAAAAAATTCATCGGGTAACACTAAAACTGCAATGATATTCTTTCCAAAAAACTGTACGACCTCGGCACGTTCGGTGGCTTAGTGGAACACCAAAGCTTCAGCTCCGACCATACTAATGCCATATAATAACAGAATCATGTACAGGTGCCAGCTCACACAACAATTATCAACGCACGAATTTCAGCACACACCATTGGCACATGTAATTGGGTCGAATGTAATGTTGAAGGGCCGAATTTCCAAGAGCCGAATGTGTCGAAGGGCCGAATGTCGTAGGGTCGAATGTGTCGAAGGGCCGAATGTCGAAGGGTCGAATGTCGAAGGGCCGAATGTGTCGAAGGGCTAAATGGGTCAAAGGGCCGAATAGGTCGGACGGCCTTTTTTTATGTATTTTTTTGTTTTTAGAATTATATTTTTTTAATTTTTTTATTTAATTTAAATATTTTTTTTTTGTACCATATACCTATTATCAGAAGGCTGCCCTATGGCCGAATGTCTCAGGTAGCACATGACAAAATTTTACTTCACCAAAATGTATCGCTGACTGGATACGTGGAATTTCAAGAATATCCAAAGTTGAAAAATAGTAAAATACATAATTCATAAGAAATTCAATTATGTTTAATAAAAAAAAACACAAAATATTCCATAAAAATACAAATTCAAAAAATTATATTTCTAAAAACAATAACAAAATTCGGCCCTTCAACATTCGGCCCTTCGACATTCGGCCCTTCGAATTCTAAAAAGTCAATAATACACTGGAATAAATAAACTACATATTCGTAGGTTATGTTTGGCTTTGTCATTTTTCGCGATTTCCGATCAACACTTTACCCAATACACATTTTTCGCATTTACGAGTACTTGCGATGGTCGATTGGCAAGCAACTATTAATAGAATATAACGTGCATTCGCAATTGATAGAGTTTTCGTTTTATTCATGCACGTAACACAAAACTTTTGATTCGGAATGTTCCAACAATTCTACATTGCTAACACAACTCTACGTATTAATGTTTTGCTATTTGTATCATACACATTCTCAATAATGTTAAGTTACTTATTCATTTCTCTCTGTTTTTCTCTCTCTCTCATTCTCTCTGGCACTATATCCCATCGAGGGATTTGGCCGCCTCAATCAGGTTTCATAATCATATTTTCGTTTAGAATAATGAGTGATTAATTCATTGATCCTAAACCAGCCGTGCAATTTTTTTCCTTGTCACCACCGGGAATCGAACCAGGGGCTCCGGTCGCTGGAGCAAGCATGCTGACCACTTTGTCACCGGGCGCACTTATTCATTCCATTTCAAAATTATTTTTGTTAAATTTAAATTGAATAAAGCTTTAGACTTATGCTCATTTGCTTTTCACTTCTATCCAATCAATACTGAGCTCTGACACAAAAATTATTTTGCGTTTTCTACAAGAAAACAAACAACAAAAAACATTCGGTGTTTATATGCCGTACGAACAGGGAAATCCACTAAAGCAATAAAAAAAGAATTATCGTACGATTTTTTTTTTGGTCAGCATTTGGGTGCATACCCAAATAATACTAGCCCATAGAAAAAAGAAATAATAAGAAAAAGCAAGAAATATTACTTTTATAAGCCAGTGCGAAGCTAGCGCCACTCCCAATATATTAGTTTTCGGTACTACACATTGAGCGACACAGTGCATGAAATAGTTTATTTTATTTATGAAAAATATTTCAAAGCAGAAATTTTAAATTTGCTTTCACCGCTGTATACGTACAAAAAATATTTTTTTTGTTATCGATCGGCTCGATCTTCGTTTCGTTTTTACTGCGATATGTAGAGAATATATAAAACAAGCTGTGGTAATATGTATATGAATAATTGTGAAAATGTGAAATGTGTGTTTATGAATGGGTATGAAATGTGTTTTTGTTATTGTAATTTAGAATTTCAATGAAGATGAATGAACGCAAACATTTTCGGTATCTAAACTAAAAAAAATTTTCTTGTGTCGTGAATCGTGATATACTCGTACGTCGAGTACATTATCAGATATTATTAAGATACGAGTATTATATAATATATGTAGTTATTGAGCGTTTTTAATTCAAATTAAGTAAAGATGTCGTTATGTTTTTTAAAATAATATTTTTATTTCTAACCGACATTTCAAATACTAATTTGATCTTCAGATTTTTTAAAATATGTATTTGAACAAAATTAATTTTAAAACTTAAAAATATTAAAATGTTGTAAATTAATTAAACATTTGTAAGTACCTCAGTTTAAGAATTTAACAGAAAACAATATTCTTAATACAAAAATGTTAAATTCATTTTTAATACCTATGTGATTTTATATTGTTGCCCTGAACATAATTACTATTTTCACACATTTGGCGTAAAGATAAAACTTTAAAAATTGTAGTTTCTTAAGTCCGCTATCTTCTTTGCTATCTGTAATGTCATATAAACGGCCTTATGATGGTAACACGATGTTAAAATAATTGTAAGTGGAGAAGTGTAATATGTTCCATTTCATGGCCTGAATGGTAACTTGTGACCCAATTTTTTTTGATTTTTTGGGGATAGTAGGAGGATTTATCGTGGAAAACGGTCAAGAACGAATAGTATTTACACAACAATTCATTGACCAAATTGTAACTAATTCAAAAAAATATTTTGTCCAGTTCTGTAACACATTCAAAATGTGGTTTATATAATGAAGTCCTAATTTAAAAGTAAGTATGGGATTAGGTTTTGGAATATAGTAAAGCCATTCGATCAGCAAGCTTAAACAAACTATATCAGGAAATCGAAGTTTAATGTGAATTTTTAAAATAATTTGAATAAATATCGTCACATAAAGGTGACTGGCCCACTGTCTTATTAAAGAGCTATAGCTAAATATTTTAGGTATTCCTATGTAGCCACTCTAGCGCACATATACTCTAAAAAAGTTAATGTTTAAACGTGAAAACCATAGTAAGCTTTTCAACTTTACACAATTTAGATCTACAATACATTCCTTTGTGATTTTTTATGTTAACGTTTACATCATATCTTTTTTTTTAGATAATCAGGGTACTGAACATAGGTTAATCTTTATTGAACATGTCATATGCTCGTCTGAAGTCTACAAATCATTTGAATATCTGAAAAGAAATTTGGCTGTATTTGTAAATAATTCGTGGAGTTAATATAGTTAAATATTTTTTTTTTTTAAACAAATTATTGATGCTTAAATTTTCGATGATCTTTTGTAACAGAAGTAATATCCATAGTTTCGATCTGATAAGATCATGAAAAAATTCAATCATCTCATCAGACCATGGTGACTTAATATTACTACGTAATGATTACATTTTGTGTTCTATATATGTAGAACAACCGTGTAATCGTAACTCTAGTGTTAATGAAAAATTATATGGCAACTCACTAAATTTATTCTTACAAACTTTCATCTCATTCACACTGGTTTCGATTCCAGTGCAAGTAATTTTTTATTAATTTTACTGAATTAATTAATTAATTCATATATGAATTAATTAATTAATTCAGTAAAACGCTATAGCGTTATCGGAAATATCGGCTCTTACCGTTTTATATGTGTTTCTTCGGGTAACACGAAATATATCGGTTTACACATATAACACAAAATATAATCATTACGTAGTAATATTCAGTCGCCATTGGTCTGATGAGATGATTGAATTTTTTCATTATCTTATCAGATTGAAACTGAATATTGCTTCTGTGATAAAACTTTATCGAAAATTTAAGCTTCAATCAATTTATTCGATAAAATTTGCGCGATTGATAAACAGAAAATTTGAATAGTGAAGCTTCATTTTACAAATTTTTATTTTTATTCTTTTATTCTTCCTATATCAACTACATTGCCTGATTCAATTAGAGTAACCCAGGGAGCACCACGTGGAGG
Organism: Nephrotoma appendiculata; assembly: GCA_947310385.1. Taxonomy (NCBI): domain Eukaryota; kingdom Metazoa; phylum Arthropoda; class Insecta; order Diptera; family Tipulidae; genus Nephrotoma; species Nephrotoma appendiculata. The sequence continues at coordinate 132,240,880 of OX371225.1, read as the reverse complement.
TATGAATCTCGGACTTCGCCCCCCTACCGCCTTCCCCCGAATATAACGCCTAGACGTCCATTTAGAAAATTGATGTAATAATTCATATTTCTATAGTAAAACTAAAAACGAAACTGTTTAGCTTTTTTCGTAGTATAATATAATTTGGAAAATTATAATTTGGAATAAAATTAAAATTTACTGCTATTGTTTCAGTGCTAGACGTTAATTAGATTATGTAAGATTGGGGAATGGTATTACGAGTAGTTAATGATTTCGTTCTTCTTGTCTAATTGACACAAGTAGTCGTGTTAGTAAATTCCTGGTATAGATTTACTACGATACAATGATCGTCTCTAATAACTAGTTCGCACAAAACCTTAAAAATTTAACCTAAAGGTGCGGGCCAATAGTCGGTTAAAAGTCAATGTTAAGTAAATTTTTCGGTAAATTCATTTACTTTTGGAAAACTCTATGGCAAAATGATCGAAAAATCTGTTCTAAATCCGATTTTTACCATAGTGGTAATTAGATTTTGCATAAACTTGCGATGCAAATCTATTCCATTTAAGAAAATAAAAAATAACACTCGAAGATTTAATTTTATTTATAAATTTATATTTTATATTATTTATCTTTAATATATTAAGTTTATAATGTCGAAGAACTTTATTGATCAAATGGTACAATAATAATAATTTTAAAATTAAATTTTAACAACCAGGTATCATAGAATTGTATATAATGCAAATACATAATTATAATTTAGTACATAGCAATACCTGTATATACATACTTACATATTGTACATAATTATATATAGATAGCTTTATTTATAATTTATTATGTTATATATTTGGGTACATATTGTTTCTTTCGTTATATATAATACAAGTACATAATTAGATATTTTCATTTTATATAAACTAAATAAAATAAAAGGGGCAGAGCGCCGGTTTTATATTTTTATTATAATGCGTGAACATATCCGCGCTCTTGAACTAACTAATTCAAAATATAAATGGAATATAATCTTAAATAAGTTTATTTATTTGATTAATAGTTAATTATATGTACAATTATTAAATACTGTTCTCAAATTGAATTCCAACATATGACCGAAATTGAGCTTAGATTTTTAACTTACGATGTTTGACTCAAATGATAATACGCTTATTTTTGTAATCGATCGCTTAACAATAGATTTAACGGTTTTAATCGTTACTACACGAACGCGACCGTCGGAACCGGGATGTGTGTCAATAATTCTGCCTAAAACCCAATTTATCGGAGGAACGTTGTCTTCGTGCAAAAGGACTAACATGCCAACTTTGTATTTGAAATTTGAAACCTTTTGCCATTTGTATCTAGCTTGAAGTTCATTCAGGTACTCGATGTGCCATCGTTTCCAAAAATTCTGAAACATCATCTGAATCAATTGGTATCTAGATAAACGATTTATGTTCAAATTTAATAGCGATGGTTCTGGTAATGCCAACAAGGGTGTTCCAATTAGGAAATGTCCTGGAGAAAGAGCCGCGTAATCGTTTGGATTATTAGACATAGCAGTTAAAGGTCTTGAATTTAGGCAGGCTTCAATTTGACAAATTAAAGTGTGATATTCCTCTAACGTTAAAGAACGTACACCACCAACCCGTTTCATATGCCATTTAGCATTTTTTATGGCGGATTCCCATAATCCACCAAAGTGGGGAGATCGTGGAGGAATTGTTAGCCACTCGATCTTGTTACTAGCACAAAATTGCTTAGTGTCATTTTGAAATTTTTCTGACAAAAACAGATTTCGAAGTTCTTTCAATTCGGATCGACAACCTACAAAATTCGTAGCGTTGTCTGAATAAATTTTAGTGCAAAACCCTCGTCGGGATATAAACCTGCGAAGACAAGCTAAAAACGATTCCGATGAGAGAGACATGACAATTTCCATGTGTATGGCCTTAACGACAAAGCATATAAACAGACAAACATACATTTTACTTTTAGTTTTGGATTTTATACTGGGCTTAGCGAAGAATGGTCCGCAAAAATCTATACCAACAACGGAAAACGGTCTAGACTGATTTACGCGGTCACCAGGTAAGTCGCCCATTAGTTGGTGTGAAAGTTTTGGTTTATTTCGAAAGCAAAGGATGCATTCCTTTACAATTTGTCTACACAAATTTCGACTTCTTATAATCCAGTACTGTGATCTCAAATTATACAGTAATGTTTGCGGTCCGCAGTGCAACAACCGTTGATGTTCAAATCGAACTAGAAGCTTGGTAAACTCATGTTTGGCAGGCAATACAATTGGATATTTAGTATTATAGTGTAGGTTAGAATTGGAAAGTCGACCACCGACGCGAAGAATTTTCATGTCGTCTAAAAACGGTGATAATATTTTTAACTTACTATAGTTTGGCAGACCAGCGTGTTTTTCTATATACTGAATATCATTAGAGTATTCAGATAGCTGAACTATTTTTATTAAACAATTTAACGAAGCTTGCAATTCATCAGATGTTAGTTCACCTGTTATTTTTACACCATGTTTAGCTTTGAGATTATTCATAAATCGAAGAATGTAAGCTGTTATTCGATTAAGCTTGGTAAACGACGAGTAGCGACCAAATATATCCCATGATGAAGAAGAGTTACATATAGATGTTGAAACTGTTTGACGAATATCTAAATTTAATAACTCGCCGCTTATGTTTGAATTGTGATTTTTTGGCCATCTGTCCGAATTTTCTTTAAGAAATGCAGGTCCTAACCACCATGAATTGGACGCAACAAACTCATTTGGCATTAATCCTCGCGATACATAATCAGCAGGATTTTGAGTTGTCGGCACATAACACCAACTTTTAATTGACGAGTACTCTTGAATTTGACTTATTCGGTTAGCTACGAATGTAGCATACTTTGAAGGATCCGATTTGATTCGAAATAAAGCTATTTCTGAGTCGGACCATAAATATATTGCATTGTATTGCAAATTAATCGTATTGACTACTTTATTTAAGGTTTGTGCTAGTAGTAATGCTCCACAAAGCTCAAGACGTGGAATCGTTTGTTTTTTAAGCGGAGCCACTCTAGATTTCGAACAAATCAATTTTACATCATGTTTATTATTTTTGTCAGTGACTCGCAAATAAATCACACATCCATAACCCTTCTCAGAGGCGTCTGAGAAACCGTGAATTTGTATTACATTAGCGTTTGGAACTACAATGCATCGAGGAACTTTTATCTTATTAAAATAATTAATTGAGTTTTAAAATCATTCCATTCTGATTTAATTTGTTGTGGGACTTGATCATCCCAATCTAAATTACCAATAGCCCAAATCTTTTGCATTATTATCTTGGCTATTAATATCATTGGAGCGCAGAGTCCTAGTGGATCGAATAGTTGACAGATCTCTGATAAAATGTTGCGTTTAGTACAAAGAGAATTCTCTGTGAATTTGGAGAAGTTCATTTCAAATTCATCACTTGAAGTATTCCATGAAAGGCCAAGTACTAGGGACACGTTTGACGGAGATTCCGATTGAGACGAAAGGTCAGGTATGTTTGAGGAAAATTTACGCAGCTGAAATCCGCCTGTTTCCAATAATTGACTCAACTCCGATTTAAGCTTCAACGCATTTTCAAGTGAATCAGAGCCTGTGAGACAATCATCAACATAAAAATCTGACATTAATACTTTTGATGCCAACGGAAACGAGATATTTTCGTCAGACGCCAATTGATGCAAAGTACGTGTTGCGAGGAAAGGAGCGCTTTTCGTTCCGTATGTAACAGTGCACAATTTATAACATTTGACACTTTCTGAGGGATCATTTCTCCACCAAATCCGTTGTAAATCTTGGTTATTCTGATCAATTAGGATTTGCCGGTACATTTTGGCAATATCGGCGGTGAAAGCTATCATATGTGTCCTAAACCTTAGAATGATGGACATTAAATCTTGTTGTATAGTAGGACCCTTATACAAACAATCATTTAATGATAATTTGGACGATGATTTGGAAGACCCGTTAAAAACTACCCTTAAGTGAGTAGTAGTGCTAGTATCTTTGATGACGAAATGATGAGGAAAATAAAAAACCTTGTTATATGTATTATTAATGTTAGTTCGATTTTCAACTACCTCCATATGTCCTAATGACAAATACTCAGCCATCAAATCTTTGTATTGCTGATAAATAGGAGGTTGACGAATTAATTTTTTTTCAATAGCATAGAATTGCATAAGTGAGGACGAATTTGACAAGCCTAGATGGATGTTATTGTTTAGAGGAAGCGATACCGAATAGCGACCCGAAGATAGACGTGTGTGAGTTTTACTATAATGCTGCTCACAATATTTCTCATCTAATGAATAATTATTCTCAACTGAAACGGTCTCTAACTCCCAAAATCGCTTTATATCATTATGAAGAGCTTCGAATGTACATAATGCTGTAGATAGTTGTGGTTGTGTGACATTACTAACTGAGGCTTTCCCACTAATTACATATCCAAATACGCTATCATAAAATGTAGGTAGGTTTTTAAACAGAGTAATCGAGGTTCTACCAGTGAATAGTTCATTATAAATTTCAGCACCAATCAAAATATCAATTTCATTGGGTATATTAAAATACGGATCTGCTAATTGTATTCTAGCAGGAATTAACTTTAAATTGATATTGATAGGACTTGCTGGTAGGTAGTTCGTTATTTTAGGAATCACATAAAATTCCAAAGTGGTTGAAAAGTCCGAAACTCGAGAAGAAATTGTTAACGAGACTTTGGTTTTGATTTCCGTTTCCTTGCCACCAATGCCCGAAACTATTTTGCTAGTTCTCTGTGGTTTGACTTTCATTAGATTGACAATGTTTTCAGTAACGAAATTTAATTGTGAACCACTATCTAGCATTGCTCGACATAATAACTGCTTGTTGGAATCCGAAGTAACATTAACTAAAGCTGTTCCAATTAGAATTTGACTTACTCCCGAGGAAGCTGAAGACTTCTTTATTGAACATTGATCAAATCTAAATGACGAAGTACCACTTACTTGTGAAGAATTTGACACTGGATCATCCTGAGTGACTGGTGTGCTTGAACTAGGAGAGCTATTACTTGGAATCTGCCTTCGTCCTTTAAAATATATTGTTTTACCAAAATGCAAAAGGGAATGGTGTTTTTGGGAACAAATATTGCAAGGCGGTTTGTCACAATCAAGTACTGTATGAGTATCAATTAAACAATTGGTACACAATCTATGATTTCGACTAAACTGGAATCGCATCTGTGGTGTGAGCTTTGAATCTGTAAACTCCGGACAGTTAGGTATTGAATGTGACCCTCGACAATACAGACATGGAGCTAAGTTTGAGACTAATGATGAGGCGTTGCTTTTAGAAAAGCTATGACTTTTGTTAATAGTCGACGTTTTCGAAGATGAAGCTGCACCCTTGATGGCTTCTAAGACTCGAACACGATTTCGAAGTAATATCATAAGTTTGTCGAAGGTCAATAGTTTGTTGGTTTCTGAATTTTTTATAAAATGGATTTTTGATGATGTATCTAACATTTCAGTTAGGTGGTGAATTAACATTAAATCCCAAGACTCAATTCGAACATTTAATGATTTCAAAGCATTAAAATTTTTTACTGACTGATCTATGAAACTTTGCAACGAATTGGATGAGTTTTCGACTGGAGTTTTTATGTTATAGAGTTCCTTCATATGCGCTTTTTGAATAAGGAGATCGTTATCATACCGATCGCACAATATTTTCCAGGCGGTTTCATAGTTATCAGCTGTAACTGGAAGACTATCAATTAAATTAAATGCTTTGCCGGCGCGAAGATGAGTTTTCAAATACACAAATTTAACTGTGTTTTCTATATTTGGTTTGCGGTGAATAATATCTACGAACACATCCTTGAACGCTAACCAATCACTTTCAGCTCCACTGAACGTTGGCAGTTTCAGTTCTGGAAGTTTAATCGAAATGGACGGAATCGCTTGTTCAATCTGAGTGCTATTTGCTGACGATTCAAAAATTAATGGCTCTTTTGTTGTATTTTCGAGCCATTTTAATTTGTGAAGCTTATCCAGCAGATTGCTTTCGACGTATTCGTAATCTTCTTCGAAAGACACTCGATCGGTTGAAGCAGACTCGTCTACCAGTTCTAGTTTCAATTGTATATTTTGATATTTGTCATAGAGGATTTGCAGCCTTCGTATATTAGATTCAATTGACCCAATAGTTTCAATATTTGTAAGCTTATTACGAAATTGAGTCAGTTGATCTTTAAAGGCACTGCGTTGTCTTTTTAAAGAATCCTTCGTTTTGAACTTATCGCCATCCGATTGGGTTTCTGTGTCTGACACCATTTTTAAATTTAAATTTTATACACGCACGAAATTAAAACTATTTTAAGCGCACGATTTAAAATAGATATGTAGTTGAATTTGGAACGACACGGCTAAAATCTAAACCCGAAAAGGCAATTTGATATTCAGTTTGAAATGTTAAATTCTTATATTAATAGATAAAGGGCAACGTAATGGAATTTACTATCTAGCTAAATAAAATGTTTAATAAAATAAACTTACAAAATGATAGTCCTCGATGATGAATCTAGATGATGGTTGATAATATCCGTTACTAGAGTTGCATTAACTGTTGACCCGATGTAATGTGGTTTTGCTTAACCACCATAAAATTGACCAATCTGATCTCGAATTGATGATAATGTTGAGATGAAATATGATTCGATGATATCCAACAATAATGACCAGCGATGGTTACTTATAAGTGTGTTGAAGAAGGTTAACTTACACCATGGATGATAATGTCCACAGCAATTATTTCGACGTCAATGACCTTGATCGGTCACCGTAAAATATTAAGCAGCTGCCTTGAATTTGATGAGCGTTGTAATTAATAAACCATGTGCGGTGTATGGTCTCCGTGACTAATTGACCTTGGATGGTTGACGAAATGTTTGTGCACCAAACTTAGCGGTAATAATGAGCAGTGAATTTTCTGCAGCACGTGATGGTCTCGATAAAGAATGTTCGATGGAAAAATCGAGAACCATATGTTATATTGACTAACTCGTTCGCAATACGATATAGAATTTGATTATATGTATATCACTTCAAAAATGAGTAACCATTGACTAATTTCAAGTTATATGCGGCTGCCCAATCAATGAAATTATGTTCGACGATGATTTGGGTTCGTATACGATGAGATGCATTCGAGTAACTCCAACTGAATTGTGCTTCAGGAATTTAATGAAATCCAACTCAATGATTAATTACGCAAAAATCGAACGATATTAACTGTATGTGCTTCGTAGTATATGTATAACTGCACCACCTTATGATTGAATCGTTTGAGTTTGAGATTGAAATGAATTCGTTCGGGTAGTGCCTGTCTAAAGTTACCTGATATTTATATTGTTGTACCATCAGATATCTGTTGGTAATTGCATAAATCTTGTAATGTTTTATCTAATGCTTCTAATAATTTATGATGTGCCATTGTGCATTATTGCAATACCTTTCCTGATGTTTTTGGAATGTTACATGTTGGACAAGTGTTGGACATATGACATCGGACAAGTGGTGCAGTGGTTAAAGCTTCGGCACTTGGACCGAGAGGTATTGGGTTCGAATCCCACCAGAGGCTGGATGCAAAGCGAGTTTTCGTCATCGATTACGATCGGTGATGTTAATAAACACAACTAAGGCCCTCTGATGGAGTGCAGAATTCAGCGCCGACCCACCGTCCATATCAATGTACAGGTTGACAAGGAGCTTGCAATGTGCAGGTGGTAAACTGAAGTTGAGTGAGTAGGTGAATAGGTGAATGGGTTAATTATCTGGCGTGAATGCGTGGTATCACAATAGACCAAAAATGGCTTAAGTGTCAACCAGTGAAACCTAACCTACATGTTGGTGTTTAAATTATTTGCATATTTAATGGGAGTTTTAGTACTGAATGGGGTCCGCCATCTAATAATGTTCCTGCTATTCTTGAAGAAGCAATTGCTAATGCTATATGTTGATTTGCGATCTTATCAATGTAATTAAAAATTCGAAAAAGCTCCCATAGAAGCTGCCACTTCCATTGGCTCACGACCCGTAGAACACACATATATATATATATATATATATATATATATATATATATATATATATATATATATATACATTTTTATTGAAATCGATGCTGTAGTTTTTGAGTTTATCGACCGAAAATGCTTCTACGGAAGCTGTAACTTCCGGTGGACCATTATCATGACTCATACAACTATACACCAATTTTTATCAAAATTGGTACAGCAGTTCTTAATGTCACAAACACACACGTCATTTTTATACATATATAGAGATTCTGGATATAAAATTTGATCGTTTTTTGAACGGCACAATGACCGGTAACTTAATCAAGAATTACAAATCCTAATTTATTTGATTTTTCTGATAGTTTGCTAGACTTTTTGGATCTGGCATCCCCGCCGTCAAATTCAATAGGTTTCTGAAATCTGAGGTAGATTACGCAAACATTATGTCATTACATTATTTAAAGCATTTTGGATGTCGGTTATAAATGTGAGACATAAATTGTAATGATTGATCTGTTTGTTTTCATTAAAAATTGTCAAAACTAGTTTGAGTCGATAAACGTAAATCGTACTGAAGGCTGCCGCTGTGGGTTCAAAAACATTTTTAACTTTGTTATGTTGCACCTAGCTCGTAGAGAACTTTCATGCGGCAGTGCCACATAAAAATTGTTTACGAGCTAGGTGCAACATAACAAAGTTAAAAATGTGTGATATATAATGTAATTGTTCTTGTAAATTATTGTTGTATGCAATTGTTGTTGTACCACCGTTTTGAGATCACACACTTTTAACTTTGTTATTTTGCACCTAGCTCGTAGTTCGTAGACAATTTTCATTCGGTAGCCTTCAGTCTGCTTACATAATTAACTTCCTAGTATACATCTTGAATATACCGAAAAAAATATGAGCTTGAGATGTAATTTTAAACAACAAATGATCAGATCTGCTTGTATAAAATTATGTATCGCGATTTACGAGATGTAATCAAGGTAAACAAAATAAAATCAATTCTGCGTGAAAATTTCTACAAATGAATTTATTATCCTAACTCACTAAATCAACAACAACAACAACACATAGTTTATTTTTCAATCTCATTCTTTTTGTGTTTATCATTATAATCTATAGTTTTAAGACATTCATACTACTCCAAATTTACACACATCTATACAGAATTGTTACGTACATATAGTTATGATGCATTCATATTTCAGTAAAATACTTATCTTTTCATTCTCTAGTAAATAAAATACAAACACATTATTGTATTTATAAAGATTGAAAGAAAATCATCTCAATTTCATACACACCACTACGAAATATTGATAGTTTCACAGCTGTACATCGATAATGTTCTTTTGCTTTTATCTTCCATATACATTCATATGTACGTAAATAGATATACATCGAAACATTTGAAAACAATACTGAGTTTTATTACTGTGCGTGGAAACTAGCGACATCTGTTGTATTCTGGTAAAACTAATTAGGAATAAAATCAATAAATTTTACAGATTGGTTCTTTACTTTGCTTTCTTTTTTTTACCAAAGGAATTTCGTTTTTTGCTAATTTTTCGGTTAATACTTCAAATTTAGCAAAACGCCACCGTCAATCGTCTCAGATTTTTTTTCTGCGTCTTTTGATATATCACAATCTAAGTTTTGTTGACTAATAACGTCGCAATGGTACCAAAACTTTTGCGATTTTTTTGAATATTGTTCGCTTTGTAATGCCATAGCGGAAAATCTAGAGGGAAAAATGAAAAAAGCCACCGTCAATTTTCCTAAAAAACTTCAATTAAAATTTTAAGATATAAATGTTGGCGATCGGTTGGTTAGTTTTTACGCAATGGTACCACGAAAAGTCGTGTTTTTGCAAAATACGTGAATCGGGGCCTTAATTCTTTTAAAGTTCAGTTAACACAAGAACTCAAGCCAGTCGATCACCATAAACGTCGTATGTTTGTTGATTGGCTCCTTCAAATACATTAAAATGATCCGGATTTTCATCGAAAAATCATCTTCAATGATGAGGCCCATTTTCACCTCAGAGGCTACGTTAATAAGCATAATTGTCGCATTTGGGGCTCAGAAAGTCCAAGAATGTTTGTTGAAAAGCCTCTTCATCGTCAACGTGTCACTGTGTAACGTCAAGCACCGTCTACGAACGTGTAGCGTTCCAAGTTGGGTTGGTTTAACTCCCCTGACATACCATTTCTACAAACAAAGTCATTTAGAATACGCGGGAAAATTTTGTTTCTTGGTATGGCTGTATAGGTGTAAATGAATACAACTCGATTATCCCGTATCAATTTGTTTTAATTGAGTATAAAAGAAAACACATTTCTGGATGCGAAAGTCAGTTGGTAATTAATTTTTAGTATGAAAATAGCAATATCGTGCGATACCACAAAAGTTCTCGAAACGCGTTATCGGTTATTCGGGTTTAGTTTTTCTGAAAGTAATAAAAATTTATGTTTGGTTCACCTATGATTTAATTTAAACCAACATTTTCATTGAGCAATAGTTGTACTAGTTAGTGTAAATAAATTAAAGACTATGCCTACCCGTGAATAGTTATGAAAAAAATCGTTGGCAGGTGCTATATAAATATATATATAAAAAACAAAAAATTAATAAATGGACGGAAAAGGTTATATATTGACCAAGATAGTGTGAAAATTAAATAAAATCTAAATTGTGCTAAGATTATATTTAACGTTTAGTATTAATATATAAGTTTAAACTAAATTATAAAGTGGTATAATAAAATTAAGATTTAGCATAGTTATTGCGTTAAATTAAATTTACCAAATAGTTATGTACTACTATATACAAACTACACTATACAGTTTAAGTGTTAAACCCGGTAAATTAAAGTTATAAGTGAACGGTGTTACAAACATATTTCAAAATAGTTTCAAAAACAAAACAAAAAAAAAATAAAAAAACAGAGATTGTAAAAATCCAAACGAAAGTGAAATGCAAAGCGCCACGCAAACAAAATAAAATTAACTTAACATGTGGTCGCTTACTATAAAGTCGTTGTATACGTCATTATTAACAAAAAAGGTGACCAGTTGTTCCGAAATATAAAAATTATTGTGCGGTGTAAATAAAAAAAAATCGTTGATCGAAAGAAAGTCTATGTATTAATATTTAAATCATACGAACGATTTACGAGTTAAAACTTATAATAGTTTTATTAATTAATAATATTAATAATATAAAATGTTAATAAAATCGATAAAATGATACGCTGAACTTTTAGAAATATATAATAATAAAATATATGTTCATGTATAAAATATTAACAGTATCATAATAGTGCATTAAATAATTACTCCGCTATAATAAATACTGCTACGTTATAAATAGTTAACATTGTGGGAAATCGGCTGCGACCAATCATCGTTAATTTTGATTTTTTTTTACTTTTTATATAAATTTGGTGGTGGTAGTAAATATATAATATTATTTTAATTATTGTCAGTTTATATAGAAATTTAGTTTTGCCTGCCGTCAAATTCTAGGTTTAGTTAGTGTTAGTGCACAAATTGGATTTTCTTTATTTGCAACCATTATTGATATTTTTCTTAGTAAAATAAAATTTATAATGCTATTGTTAGAATTACTCAATGCAAATGATTTTTTTTCTTATAATTTTTTTTGGGTTATTTAATGTTCGTAATTTTGTTTGGTTCCGTTCCACCATTTTTCGTAGCTTTCAGTATGAGGAGCTAATAGCTTTAATTACAGGATGAGGGGGTAAGTGTTATTCCAAACGTGGTTGTTAGGTAAGTAGGTTCGTCTCTTGTATCCTTTTAATAGATTAATTTCACAAACCTCTTTTCATTATTTTGCTAGTGGTCTAATCAGCATATATTGACCTTTGACAAACCCGACCATAAAGCTTAGCCGGCAAAATATGACCACTTCGAAGCTCTCAATGTATGAATATAAATATTTCAGTAACGGAAGGCAAACTTTAGGAAGCGAACCGTCTCGCAACACCCTCGTGCCAACAATTCCGTTACAACTGTTTGGTACGGCTGGCGATGTGATTGGACGTTACTTATTCGAAAATGAGGCTGGTGCAACTGTTATGGTGAATGGATTGCGCTACCGATCTGATTAATGATTTTTTTATGGCCGGAATCGGAAGATATAGGTTTTGCACTCCAGATTCAACCTTTTACAAATCATGTTTATCAATTTACAAATAAAATTCACCTATACCCAAAACATGTTCAACCTTTTCCAAATCAAATCCAACTCTATTCAAATCAAATTCACCTGTATTCAAAACATATTCATCCTTTTCCAAATCAAATTCATCTTTATCCAAATCATATTCATTCTTTTCCATTTCAAATTCAACCGGAGTCGTTTGGTTTTATAACGAATGCGGTTGAATTTGAAATGGAAAAGAATGAATATGATTTGGATAAAGGTTAATTTGATTTGGAAAAGGATGAATATGTTTTGAATTTAGGCGAATTTGATTTGAATAGAGTTGGATTTGATTTGGAAAAGGTTGAATATGTTTTGGGTATAGGTGAATTTTATTTGTAAATTGATAAACATGATTTGTAAAAGGTTGAATTTGGAGTGCAAAACCTGTATTGATGTGGACGACGTTTATCTAACACCTTTAGACTTTTTTCTTTGGAGCCACGTGAAAGATAAGGTCTATGCCAATGATCCACAATCGATTCAAGACCCCAAAGATGAAATTCGTGAAGTTATCGGGGACATACAGCCACAAATGTGCGAATTGGTCCTGAAAAATTTCATGAAAAGCATATGGTGCTGCAAGCGTAGCCTTGGCGGTCATTTGGCTGATATAGTTTTCAAATGTTAATGGCATACTTTCATCTTTAAAATGAAATAAACATTCATTGATTTCTTTGAAAAAAATACTCGTTTTTTTAATATCAAAATGAAACTTCGTATTGGAAAACACTTTACAACATACTATAAACCGAAAAGGATACAACATACTATATAACACAATACCATATACTCACAGACAAAACGGAGAAGTATATAAGGCGAATGACGAGTGAATATAGGGAAGATTTTTCGTATTTTTGGTTGGTGAGTTTTGAAAAAGTAAAAAAGAGGTCTGCGCTTCTAGTGATCAAGCGTGGTTTGTTGTGTGTGGTGTGGTAAAAAAAATTATGAGTCGAAAATTACAACTTACAAGAAAATTAAAACTGGAAAATATAAGTTTAGGAAGCGATTGAACTTTTTATCCAGATTAGAGATCGTAGTATAGTTTTTGGGAATTAGTGGAGAGAGTGGTGAAAAAGAAAGACTATACATAGGTTGATGTATGTGAAGTTGGCCTGAAAAACCAGCCCGAAAAACAACTTTTCAATTTCGTTGGGTTTCTTTGCTAAATTCAATACCATCCCGAAAAAATATAATGATTGTTTGGAAAAGGCATATTTCATCCCAAAATCTTTTTTTCTTCTATTTACGAAATAAATCCTAGTTAATTAATATGAGAAAGCTAAAATTATCCCTAAAAGCTACTTAATTGATAACGCCATATAATACAAATAATAGTTTAGTAATATTTACAAAAAAATGTGTTACATTGTAAATCCTGGTAGTAAATCGTATAGTTGCAAATAACGATTACATATAAGATACAAAACTAATATAAACTTATAACTAAAGTTGATTGATTGATTGATTGATTCTGAATGCACGACCAAGTTCTTACACAGGAGCTCCCGGGTGACGCCGGGCCCACCGTACACTCTTTTTTACATATAACAAAACCGAAGGATTGGATAGGTTAGTTAAGTGGGACAGAATCGGCCCGGTTACAGACACCTAGGTATAGCCGATAGTTAGTAACACAAAGACAGCACAAAACTAATCTACTTGGGGAAGGATAAAGGTTTAATAGGTTAAATGGATATTGATGGTTTTGGTCATCAATAATTGCTTCTTTAAATCAGCCACCTAGGAAAAAATGTTATTATTTCACGTGCATCTGGAAATTTCTTAAAATGTAATTGTAAATTAATGCAAAATTTAATTGATTAAATCGGCCCAGTTGCAGACCCCTAAATAAAGTCGATAGTTATTAATGCAATGACAACACCATTTTAATCTACACAATTAACAATTAATATTTCAAAGAAATATTATTTCACGTCTGTTAATTTCCTGAAATTTAATTCTAAATTAATATTTTCCGGCTTCCTAAATAATATAAACATTTATTAATTTAATCCTCCTGCAATTCCACGACTTACAATAGGATTTCCTGAAACCATAATTATTTAAATTATATCAAACTTAGTCTAAAATTCATTAGTATTTAACCCTTAAATCGAAAAAAAAAAAAAAATAAAAAAAATAAAAAAAAAAACAAAAAATTTCATATGTAAGGCATCCCTAAGGCAATGGTTCCCGGAAAAATATCAATGTTATTCAATGCCAGATTAACTACCGGATAGGATATTTCAAACAAATTTAATTTAATTAGCAAAAATTTCAAATATTTTATTAATTTGTTCACCAAAGAAGAAAATATTCGATTAATTACCAGTATAATTATAGTGCACAGTATATTTATATCATGCTAAATGGAACTTAACTATTCCTCAACCAATAACTGTTAAATATGGTACGCAGAATTGGATTGGCACTCTAGCATGTTCAATGGAACTAAGCCAACTCAAAACAAATGATGATCAAATTCGGGGTGCAAAGCCGAATTTGACGAAATTTTCGGATTCAGCTATAATGAAAGAAACAGGCCGTTTCCAATTGAAATTTTCCAGTTCAGCTTGCAGAGCTGGGCTAGTATTCTAATAAACTAGGATCAACTTGTATTGGGATTTTAATGTTTCTTTTTGATAAAGTTCTAAAATTCGATCATTCTGAATGGAACTTGGCCATATCCCGACCAATTATTGTCAAATCAGGTAAGCAGAATTAAATGTGAATTTAAAAATGGGTTTTAGAGAAGTTCTGTAGTTCAGCCGTGCTAAGCAATGTCTTAACTAATCATGTGCGAATCTGATATGTTGAGCTGAATCGGGATTTCAACATAAATCCCGGGTGAATTACTGGATTTTTCAACAAAATAAATCCGAAAATAATCGGCCAAAGAATTTTCCTATTCCTCCATTTACCCGTCAAGACAACCCGTTGACAGATGACCCAGCCGAACTAGGCCTCTCCCAAATTAATGCTAATTGCTAGAATTGCGATTTTCTAGAATTATGCCCAAAAATGATTTTATGCATCTTCCGCAGTATACCGTCTCAATCAAACAAAAACGACCATGATTTATGTGAGGTGATGACACGAACGGAGGATAGAACCACGCGGAAGGCTTTTTACACAATTGGTGCATGAGCAGGTCGTTGATTAGGATTTAGAACTCAAATCAATCGATATTCGTATATATCATTCCCATGCAAAGACGAACCTGATTCGAGAAATATTATTGAGCCAAAACTTCTTTTAGATAAAATAGTGCAAGCAGTAAGCAATCTAAAAAAAAACAGTCAACATTAAAAGGCCGAAGGATATCACATCAAAGATTTAATTGTCATTACAAATGGAAATAAAAAATTAAAACCATTTTCCCTTTGCCATGCCGGAACACATATGATTTCTCATCCCTTTAAATCAATCTACAAAAAAAGTCATGAATATTTATATATTATACCAGAATCCACCTAAATATAAGTCCTGCTCACTCCTCTCCTCTACATACACATACACATACACATAGATACACATACACACACACATTCATACATACACATACACACACATACATACATACACATACTCATACACATACTCATACACATACCCATACATATATACATACATACATATTATATACATACATACATATTAAATACACACATCTATATATATATATATATATATATATATATATATATATACATATACATACACACACATACACATATACATATATATATACATATATATATATATGTATATATATATATATATATATATATATATATATATATATATATATATACACATACACACACACATACACATATACATACATATATACACATCCACATATATATATATATTACAAATTAAAAGAATTAATCATAAACATTTATACATTAAAGTATATTAATATGATAATATATCAAATTAATTTTAAAATATTAAAATGATTATAAAAAGGTAAAAACAATCAATTATATTATATAAATATACAAACTAAACATATACATAAGTATAAATACATATGCACCTACACACACACGCATAAACATACACACATGCATATGCACACAAATCCACACATACGCATATATCAGGGTTTAAAAAAGTCGCTCGTCAAAATGTATTGTTCACTCTACACCGATCGAACAGTGTCATGTCCCTATTCCATGGAAAAAATCTGCTGTCACCAAAAATAAAAGCGAGAAAAAATATAGATTTTACTGGTTGTGTACGAAACAAAACATGTTGTCAGTAAAATTTTATTGAGAGAATAGTTATGATGTTGGTAGTTTACTGCCATAATACTACCATAAAAAATGTAAATTGGAGTATTTTTTATGGCAATATTTTTCACACATGTACAAAAAATGTATGTAAAGATAAGAAATTTTTCTCACGCTCACACAAATAAGTCGCCCGCCATTTTTATACTCTTAATTTAAAGTTTTTTTTTGCGTATTATCAGTAAAAAAAAATTACTGTCAGCAAATCCTTCCACGGAATTAATGCATTATTTGTAAAACTGATCAACAAGAATAATGTAAAGGAACAAAAAATATTCTGTTTAATGGTTCACGCATGCAATCAAAAAACGATTCGCGAATCAAAGGAAAATTAAATCATTGAAAACATATACAAATTTCCCCGCCTGAGATGAAATTATTTTAACTTTGGGAAAATTTTGATCGGAAGCATCCAACATAATAAAAAAAACAAATTATGAGTAATAATGCGAAATAATTACGCTCAAAGATTGGCTTGATTCGCGAATCATTCCCCGATCGCACACGTGAACCAAGCATTACCATCCACTTATCAAGAATAAAGTAAAAAGAAATGATATGTATCATCTATTCGATCGTTCAATACAGGCAACAATACATTTTATCCAATCAGTACTACAATGAATTTTCGCTTTCTTATTAGAATAGAAAAGTAAAACCAAAATAGCAATAGATCCCGTTCACTAACACAAAAAATAAGACCATCTTTTTAGTTTCTCATTATTCGCTCACTAGACACTTTTCGTTTTTTACTGCATAATATTTCTGAAAATTCATTTTACTATTCAAGAGCGAAGAGAAATTAGCATAAAAAATTCATTTAAAAATGAACGGAAAATGAATGATAAGCAACTGAAGAGTATTTTTATTTTCATCCTTTTTGTCTTATTTGACTTTAAACTAAACTGCGTGAATGTACGTACATATATCCATACACACACACACACAATCATAAACCATACGACACATATTAAAATGCGCATATTAAAAAATATTTATATTAATAAAATTAAAATGTATATAAATTTTTTATAAAAAAGTAAAAATTAAACAAAATATAAATTAAACAAAGTATAAATAAAAAATATGAAACATAAAAAACACTTAGCTTGTGAAGCGTTCACCACTACTGCGTCAGTGCGTCACACAAATAATAAAATAATTAGTTATAATAATTTAGATATTTTCACGTTAATTCACGTTTTAATTTACTAATATTTATTTATTAACACTTTATATTATATATTTAATTTAATTAAAAACTTTTATATATAACATATTATTTATTTATTTATTTAAAACAGAAAAAAAAATTTAAGTTTTAATTTTCTATACAGAGAAAGACAAAAACACGTCTTTCTCGTACGACGATCGATCGCCGACCATAAACTTATAACTAAAGTTGGTTAAATATTTATTTGCATAATGAAAAGAAATAACCTCAATCGCAATGTAACAGTATTTACGAATCAGTATAATAATTTATTTGTTGGAACCCAGGAGATATCCCCCTCAAGATTATTTATTCAAGAGTAAGGTCCATTCGTCTCAGATATAATGCCAATTGCTCAAGACTGAACGGCGGATATAAAGGTGTGATCTAAAGCAAAATCTCAGCATAGGTTGCATTGAACTTTTCATTTTATATGAAAAATTGGTTGAACTAAAAATTTAATTGCTGGAATCCAGGAGATACCCCCTCGAGATGATTTGCTCAAAAGTTAGCTCATCAGCAATTAAGTTTTTAGTTTAACCGATTTTTCATAAAGGCATTGCATTGAAAAGGTTCAATGCAACCTATGCTGAGATTTTGCATTAGATCACACCTTTATATCCGCCGTTCAGACTTGAACTATTGGCGTTATACCTGAAATGGATGGACCTAACTTTTGTGCAAATAATCTCGAGGGGGATATCTTTTAATTAACTAACATATATTTCGTAAAAAGAAGAAAAAATTATTTCGGGATGAAATATGCCTTTTCTATACAATTATGATATTTTTTCGGGTTGGTATTGAATTAAGCAAAGAAATACACCAAAATTGAAAAGTCGTTTTTCGGGCTGGTTTATCGGGCCAACTTCACATACATGACTGTTGTTCGTACAACCGAGATACACAAGTTTTGGTGATATAAAAAATAGAGCGTTGCACACGCACATCAATTGAATGTTTGATTCGTTTTTTCTATATGTTCGTCGTGCCAAGGCGTGTAAAAAAATTCATGATAAGATCAACAAAATAATCGTGAAGTGAGCAGTGAAGAAGGTGCTGTGGCGGACCGAGGAGCAATCGAGTGTTTATCGGCATAAATATTAATACGGGTACAGCGGTTTCAAGTGCGAGTGAGTAGTTGAGGAGGTGTAGTGAAGGACCGTTGGCAATCGAACGGTATGCAGCTAGTAATAAATAGTCCAATTGTACTTTCCTCTATTCCTACATATTCTTTTTTCCTAGCTTATATTGTTCACGTGGGTAGGTTACTGATTTTTCTCCCTTGATCCATACCGGTGTGGACTGCTCGACTGAACAAGCACGAGCATCCAACCACCCTTGTGAAGTTAGCCCAGAATTTCATCGCAGGAAAATAAAAAAAAAATTCATCGGGTAACACTAAAACTGCAATGATATTCTTTCCAAAAAACTGTACGACCTCGGCACGTTCGGTGGCTTAGTGGAACACCAAAGCTTCAGCTCCGACCATACTAATGCCATATAATAACAGAATCATGTACAGGTGCCAGCTCACACAACAATTATCAACGCACGAATTTCAGCACACACCATTGGCACATGTAATTGGGTCGAATGTAATGTTGAAGGGCCGAATTTCCAAGAGCCGAATGTGTCGAAGGGCCGAATGTCGTAGGGTCGAATGTGTCGAAGGGCCGAATGTCGAAGGGTCGAATGTCGAAGGGCCGAATGTGTCGAAGGGCTAAATGGGTCAAAGGGCCGAATAGGTCGGACGGCCTTTTTTTATGTATTTTTTTGTTTTTAGAATTATATTTTTTTAATTTTTTTATTTAATTTAAATATTTTTTTTTTGTACCATATACCTATTATCAGAAGGCTGCCCTATGGCCGAATGTCTCAGGTAGCACATGACAAAATTTTACTTCACCAAAATGTATCGCTGACTGGATACGTGGAATTTCAAGAATATCCAAAGTTGAAAAATAGTAAAATACATAATTCATAAGAAATTCAATTATGTTTAATAAAAAAAAACACAAAATATTCCATAAAAATACAAATTCAAAAAATTATATTTCTAAAAACAATAACAAAATTCGGCCCTTCAACATTCGGCCCTTCGACATTCGGCCCTTCGAATTCTAAAAAGTCAATAATACACTGGAATAAATAAACTACATATTCGTAGGTTATGTTTGGCTTTGTCATTTTTCGCGATTTCCGATCAACACTTTACCCAATACACATTTTTCGCATTTACGAGTACTTGCGATGGTCGATTGGCAAGCAACTATTAATAGAATATAACGTGCATTCGCAATTGATAGAGTTTTCGTTTTATTCATGCACGTAACACAAAACTTTTGATTCGGAATGTTCCAACAATTCTACATTGCTAACACAACTCTACGTATTAATGTTTTGCTATTTGTATCATACACATTCTCAATAATGTTAAGTTACTTATTCATTTCTCTCTGTTTTTCTCTCTCTCTCATTCTCTCTGGCACTATATCCCATCGAGGGATTTGGCCGCCTCAATCAGGTTTCATAATCATATTTTCGTTTAGAATAATGAGTGATTAATTCATTGATCCTAAACCAGCCGTGCAATTTTTTTCCTTGTCACCACCGGGAATCGAACCAGGGGCTCCGGTCGCTGGAGCAAGCATGCTGACCACTTTGTCACCGGGCGCACTTATTCATTCCATTTCAAAATTATTTTTGTTAAATTTAAATTGAATAAAGCTTTAGACTTATGCTCATTTGCTTTTCACTTCTATCCAATCAATACTGAGCTCTGACACAAAAATTATTTTGCGTTTTCTACAAGAAAACAAACAACAAAAAACATTCGGTGTTTATATGCCGTACGAACAGGGAAATCCACTAAAGCAATAAAAAAAGAATTATCGTACGATTTTTTTTTTGGTCAGCATTTGGGTGCATACCCAAATAATACTAGCCCATAGAAAAAAGAAATAATAAGAAAAAGCAAGAAATATTACTTTTATAAGCCAGTGCGAAGCTAGCGCCACTCCCAATATATTAGTTTTCGGTACTACACATTGAGCGACACAGTGCATGAAATAGTTTATTTTATTTATGAAAAATATTTCAAAGCAGAAATTTTAAATTTGCTTTCACCGCTGTATACGTACAAAAAATATTTTTTTTGTTATCGATCGGCTCGATCTTCGTTTCGTTTTTACTGCGATATGTAGAGAATATATAAAACAAGCTGTGGTAATATGTATATGAATAATTAATTGTGAAAATGTGAAATGTGTGTTTATGAATGGGTATGAAATGTGTTTTTGTTATTGTAATTTAGAATTTCAATGAAGATGAATGAACGCAAACATTTTCGGTATCTAAACTAAAAAAAATTTTCTTGTGTCGTGAATCGTGATATACTCGTACGTCGAGTACATTATCAGATATCATTAAGATACGAGAATTATATAATATATGTAGTTATTGAGCGTTTTTAATTCAAATTAAGTAAAGATGTCGTTATGTTTTTTAAAATAATATTTTTATTTCTAACCGACATTTCAAATACTAATTTGATCTTCAGATTTTTTAAAATATGTATTTGAACAAAATTAATTTTAAAACTTAAAAATATTAAAATGTTGTAAATTAATTAAACATTTGTAAGTACCTCAGTTTAAGAATTTAACAGAAAACAATATTCTTAATACAAAAATGTTAAATTCATTTTTAATACCTATGTGATTTTATATTGTTGCCCTGAACATAATTACTATTTTCACACATTTGGCGTAAAGATAAAACTTTAAAAATTGTAGTTTCTTAAGTCCGCTATCTTCTTTGCTATCTGTAATGTCATATAAACGGCCTTATGATGGTAACACGATGTTAAAATAATTGTAAGTGGAGAAGTGTAATATGTTCCATTTCATGGCCTGAATGGTAACTTGTGACCCAATTTTTTTTGATTTTTTGGGGATAGTAGGAGGATTTATCGTGGAAAACGGTCAAGAACGAATAGTATTTACACAACAATTCATTGACCAAATTGTAACTAATTCAAAAAAATATTTTGTCCAGTTCTGTAACACATTCAAAATGTGGTTTATATAATGAAGTCCTAATTTAAAAGTAAGTATGGGATTAGGTTTTGGAATATAGTAAAGCCATTCGATCAGCAAGCTTAAACAAACTATATCAGGAAATCGAAGTTTAATGTGAATTTTTAAAATAATTTGAATAAATATCGTCACATAAAGGTGACTGGCCCACTGTCTTATTAAAGAGCTATAGCTAAATATTTTAGGTATTCCTATGTAGCCACTCTAGCACACATATACTCTAAAAAAGTTAATGTTTAAACGTGAAAACCATAGTAAGCTTTTCAACTTTACACAATTTAGATCTACAATACATTCCTTTGTGATTTTTTATGTTAACGTTTACATCATATCTTTTTTTTTAGATAATCAGGGTACTGAACATAGGTTAATCTTTATTGAACATGTCATATGCTCGTCTGAAGTCTACAAATCATTTGAATATCTGAAAAGAAATTTGGCTGTATTTGTAAATAATTCGTGGAGTTAATATAGTTAAATATTTTTTTTTTTTAAACAAATTATTGATGCTTAAATTTTCGATGATCTTTTGTAACAGAAGTAATATCCATAGTTTCGATCTGATAAGATCATGAAAAAATTCAATCATCTCATCAGACCATGGTGACTTAATATTACTACGTAATGATTACATTTTGTGTTCTATATATGTAGAACAACCGTGTAATCGTAACTCTAGTGTTAATGAAAAATTATATGGCAACTCACTAAATTTATTCTTACAAACTTTCATCTCATTCACACTGGTTTCGATTCCAGTGCAAGTAATTTTTTATTAATTTTACTGAATTAATTAATTAATTCATATATGAATTAATTAATTAATTCAGTAAAACGCTATAGCGTTATCGGAAATATCGGCTCTTACCGTTTTATATGTGTTTCTTCGGGTAACACGAAATATATCGGTTTACACATATAACACAAAATATAATCATTACGTAGTAATATTCAGTCGCCATTGGTCTGATGAGATGATTGAATTTTTTCATTATCTTATCAGATTGAAACTGAATATTGCTTCTGTGATAAAACTTTATCGAAAATTTAAGCTTCAATCAATTTATTCGATAAAATTTGCGCGATTGATAAACAGAAAATTTGAATAGTGAAGCTTCATTTTACAAATTTTTATTTTTATTCTTTTATTCTTCCTATATCAACTACATTGCCTGATTCAATTAGAGTAACCCAGGGAGCACCACGTGGAGGTATGAATCTCGGACTTCGCCCCCCTACCGCCTTCCCCCGAATATAACGCCTAGACGTCCATTTAGAAAATTGATGTAATAATTCATATTTCTATAGTAAAACTAAAAACGAAACTGTTTAGCTTTTTTCGTAGTATAATATAATTTGGAAAATTATAATTTGGAATAAAATTAAAATTTACTGCTATTGTTTCAGTGCTAGACGTTAATTAGATTATGTAAGATTGGGGAATGGTATTACGAGTAGTTAATGATTTCGTTCTTCTTGTCTAATTGACACAAGTAGTCGTGTTAGTAAATTCCTGGTATAGATTTACTACGATACAATGATCGTCTCTAATAACTAGTTCGCACAAAACCTTAAAAATTTAACCTAAAGGTGCGGGCCAATAGTCGGTTAAAAGTCAATGTTAAGTAAATTTTTCGGTAAATTCATTTACTTTTGGAAAACTCTATGGCAAAATGATCGAAAAATCTGTTCTAAATCCGATTTTTACCATAGTGGTAATTAGATTTTGCATAAACTTGCGATGCAAATCTATTCCATTTAAGAAAATAAAAAATAACACTCGAAGATTTAATTTTATTTATAAATTTATATTTTATATTATTTATCTTTAATATATTAAGTTTATAATGTCGAAGAACTTTATTGATCAAATGGTACAATAATAATAATTTTAAAATTAAATTTTAACAACCAGGTATCATAGAATTGTATATAATGCAAATACATAATTATAATTTAGTACATAGCAATACCTGTATATACATACTTACATATTGTACATAATTATATATAGATAGCTTTATTTATAATTTATTATGTTATATATTTGGGTACATATTGTTTCTTTCGTTATATATAATACAAGTACATAATTAGATATTTTCATTTTATATAAACTAAATAAAATAAAAGGGGCAGAGCGCCGGTTTTATATTTTTATTATAATGCGTGAACATATCCGCGCTCTTGAACTAACTAATTCAAAATATAAATGGAATATAATCTTAAATAAGTTTATTTATTTGATTAATAGTTAATTATATGTACAATTATTAAATACTGTTCTCAAATTGAATTCCAACATATGACCGAAATTGAGCTTAGATTTTTAACTTACGATGTTTGACTCAAATGATAATACGCTTATTTTTGTAATCGATCGCTTAACAATAGATTTAACGGTTTTAATCGTTACTACACGAACGCGACCGTCGGAACCGGGATGTGTGTCAATAATTCTGCCTAAAACCCAATTTATCGGAGGAACGTTGTCTTCGTGCAAAAGGACTAACATGCCAACTTTGTATTTGAAATTTGAAACCTTTTGCCATTTGTATCTAGCTTGAAGTTCATTCAGGTACTCGATGTGCCATCGTTTCCAAAAATTCTGAAACATCATCTGAATCAATTGGTATCTAGATAAACGATTTATGTTCAAATTTAATAGCGATGGTTCTGGTAATGCCAACAAGGGTGTTCCAATTAGGAAATGTCCTGGAGAAAGAGCCGCGTAATCGTTTGGATTATTAGACATAGCAGTTAAAGGTCTTGAATTTAGGCAGGCTTCAATTTGACAAATTAAAGTGTGATATTCCTCTAACGTTAAAGAACGTACACCACCAACCCGTTTCATATGCCATTTAGCATTTTTTATGGCGGATTCCCATAATCCACCAAAGTGGGGAGATCGTGGAGGAATTGTTAGCCACTCGATCTTGTTACTAGCACAAAATTGCTTAGTGTCATTTTGAAATTTTTCTGACAAAAACAGATTTCGAAGTTCTTTCAATTCGGATCGACAACCTACAAAATTCGTAGCGTTGTCTGAATAAATTTTAGTGCAAAACCCTCGTCGGGATATAAACCTGCGAAGACAAGCTAAAAACGATTCCGATGAGAGAGACATGACAATTTCCATGTGTATGGCCTTAACGACAAAGCATATAAACAGACAAACATACATTTTACTTTTAGTTTTGGATTTTATACTGGGCTTAGCGAAGAATGGTCCGCAAAAATCTATACCAACAACGGAAAACGGTCTAGACTGATTTACGCGGTCACCAGGTAAGTCGCCCATTAGTTGGTGTGAAAGTTTTGGTTTATTTCGAAAGCAAAGGATGCATTCCTTTACAATTTGTCTACACAAATTTCGACTTCTTATAATCCAGTACTGTGATCTCAAATTATACAGTAATGTTTGCGGTCCGCAGTGCAACAACCGTTGATGTTCAAATCGAACTAGAAGCTTGGTAAACTCATGTTTGGCAGGCAATACAATTGGATATTTAGTATTATAGTGTAGGTTAGAATTGGAAAGTCGACCACCGACGCGAAGAATTTTCATGTCGTCTAAAAACGGTGATAATATTTTTAACTTACTATAGTTTGGCAGACCAGCGTGTTTTTCTATATACTGAATATCATTAGAGTATTCAGATAGCTGAACTATTTTTATTAAACAATTTAACGAAGCTTGCAATTCATCAGATGTTAGTTCACCTGTTATTTTTACACCATGTTTAGCTTTGAGATTATTCATAAATCGAAGAATGTAAGCTGTTATTCGATTAAGCTTGGTAAACGACGAGTAGCGACCAAATATATCCCATGATGAAGAAGAGTTACATATAGATGTTGAAACTGTTTGACGAATATCTAAATTTAATAACTCGCCGCTTATGTTTGAATTGTGATTTTTTGGCCATCTGTCCGAATTTTCTTTAAGAAATGCAGGTCCTAACCACCATGAATTGGACGCAACAAACTCATTTGGCATTAATCCTCGCGATACATAATCAGCAGGATTTTGAGTTGTCGGCACATAACACCAACTTTTAATTGACGAGTACTCTTGAATTTGACTTATTCGGTTAGCTACGAATGTAGCATACTTTGAAGGATCCGATTTGATTCGAAATAAAGCTATTTCTGAGTCGGACCATAAATATATTGCATTGTATTGCAAATTAATCGTATTGACTACTTTATTTAAGGTTTGTGCTAGTAGTAATGCTCCACAAAGCTCAAGACGTGGAATCGTTTGTTTTTTAAGCGGAGCCACTCTAGATTTCGAACAAATCAATTTTACATCATGTTTATTATTTTTGTCAGTGACTCGCAAATAAATCACACATCCATAACCCTTCTCAGAGGCGTCTGAGAAACCGTGAATTTGTATTACATTAGCGTTTGGAACTACAATGCATCGAGGAACTTTTATCTTATTAAAATAATTAATTGAGTTTTAAAATCATTCCATTCTGATTTAATTTGTTGTGGGACTTGATCATCCCAATCTAAATTACCAATAGCCCAAATCTTTTGCATTATTATCTTGGCTATTAATATCATTGGAGCGCAGAGTCCTAGTGGATCAAATAGTTGACAGA
This sequence comes from Nephrotoma appendiculata, assembly GCA_947310385.1. Taxonomy (NCBI): domain Eukaryota; kingdom Metazoa; phylum Arthropoda; class Insecta; order Diptera; family Tipulidae; genus Nephrotoma; species Nephrotoma appendiculata. The sequence goes on along the minus strand of OX371225.1, from coordinate 132,214,294 downwards.
TCTCTGATAAAATGTTGCGTTTAGTACAAAGAGAATTCTCTGTGAATTTGGAGAAGTTCATTTCAAATTCATCACTTGAAGTATTCCATGAAAGGCCAAGTACTAGGGACACGTTTGACGGAGATTCCGATTGAGACGAAAGGTCAGGTATGTTTGAGGAAAATTTACGCAGCTGAAATCCGCCTGTTTCCAATAATTGACTCAACTCCGATTTAAGCTTCAACGCATTTTCAAGTGAATCAGAGCCTGTGAGACAATCATCAACATAAAAATCTGACATTAATACTTTTGATGCCAACGGAAACGAGATATTTTCGTCAGACGCCAATTGATGCAAAGTACGTGTTGCGAGGAAAGGAGCGCTTTTCGTTCCGTATGTAACAGTGCACAATTTATAACATTTGACACTTTCTGAGGGATCATTTCTCCACCAAATCCGTTGTAAATCTTGGTTATTCTGATCAATTAGGATTTGCCGGTACATTTTGGCAATATCGGCGGTGAAAGCTATCATATGTGTCCTAAACCTTAGAATGATGGACATTAAATCTTGTTGTATAGTAGGACCCTTATACAAACAATCATTTAATGATAATTTGGACGATGATTTGGAAGACCCGTTAAAAACTACCCTTAAGTGAGTAGTAGTGCTAGTATCTTTGATGACGAAATGATGAGGAAAATAAAAAACCTTGTTATATGTATTATTAATGTTAGTTCGATTTTCAACTACCTCCATATGTCCTAATGACAAATACTCAGCCATCAAATCTTTGTATTGCTGATAAATAGGAGGTTGACGAATTAATTTTTTTTCAATAGCATAGAATTGCATAAGTGAGGACGAATTTGACAAGCCTAGATGGATGTTATTGTTTAGAGGAAGCGATACCGAATAGCGACCCGAAGATAGACGTGTGTGAGTTTTACTATAATGCTGCTCACAATATTTCTCATCTAATGAATAATTATTCTCAACTGAAACGGTCTCTAACTCCCAAAATCGCTTTATATCATTATGAAGAGCTTCGAATGTACATAATGCTGTAGATAGTTGTGGTTGTGTGACATTACTAACTGAGGCTTTCCCACTAATTACATATCCAAATACGCTATCATAAAATGTAGGTAGGTTTTTAAACAGAGTAATCGAGGTTCTACCAGTGAATAGTTCATTATAAATTTCAGCACCAATCAAAATATCAATTTCATTGGGTATATTAAAATACGGATCTGCTAATTGTATTCTAGCAGGAATTAACTTTAAATTGATATTGATAGGACTTGCTGGTAGGTAGTTCGTTATTTTAGGAATCACATAAAATTCCAAAGTGGTTGAAAAGTCCGAAACTCGAGAAGAAATTGTTAACGAGACTTTGGTTTTGATTTCCGTTTCCTTGCCACCAATGCCCGAAACTATTTTGCTAGTTCTCTGTGGTTTGACTTTCATTAGATTGACAATGTTTTCAGTAACGAAATTTAATTGTGAACCACTATCTAGCATTGCTCGACATAATAACTGCTTGTTGGAATCCGAAGTAACATTAACTAAAGCTGTTCCAATTAGAATTTGACTTACTCCCGAGGAAGCTGAAGACTTCTTTATTGAACATTGATCAAATCTAAATGACGAAGTACCACTTACTTGTGAAGAATTTGACACTGGATCATCCTGAGTGACTGGTGTGCTTGAACTAGGAGAGCTATTACTTGGAATCTGCCTTCGTCCTTTAAAATATATTGTTTTACCAAAATGCAAAAGGGAATGGTGTTTTTGGGAACAAATATTGCAAGGCGGTTTGTCACAATCAAGTACTGTATGAGTATCAATTAAACAATTGGTACACAATCTATGATTTCGACTAAACTGGAATCGCATCTGTGGTGTGAGCTTTGAATCTGTAAACTCCGGACAGTTAGGTATTGAATGTGACCCTCGACAATACAGACATGGAGCTAAGTTTGAGACTAATGATGAGGCGTTGCTTTTAGAAAAGCTATGACTTTTGTTAATAGTCGACGTTTTCGAAGATGAAGCTGCACCCTTGATGGCTTCTAAGACTCGAACACGATTTCGAAGTAATATCATAAGTTTGTCGAAGGTCAATAGTTTGTTGGTTTCTGAATTTTTTATAAAATGGATTTTTGATGATGTATCTAACATTTCAGTTAGGTGGTGAATTAACATTAAATCCCAAGACTCAATTCGAACATTTAATGATTTCAAAGCATTAAAATTTTTTACTGACTGATCTATGAAACTTTGCAACGAATTGGATGAGTTTTCGACTGGAGTTTTTATGTTATAGAGTTCCTTCATATGCGCTTTTTGAATAAGGAGATCGTTATCATACCGATCGCACAATATTTTCCAGGCGGTTTCATAGTTATCAGCTGTAACTGGAAGACTATCAATTAAATTAAATGCTTTGCCGGCGCGAAGATGAGTTTTCAAATACACAAATTTAACTGTGTTTTCTATATTTGGTTTGCGATGAATAATATCTACGAACACATCCTTGAACGCTAACCAATCACTTTCAGCTCCACTGAACGTTGGCAGTTTCAGTTCTGGAAGTTTAATCGAAATGGACGGAATCGCTTGTTCAATCTGAGTGCTATTTGCTGACGATTCAAAAATTAATGGCTCTTTTGTTGTATTTTCGAGCCATTTTAATTTGTGAAGCTTATCCAGCAGATTGCTTTCGACGTATTCGTAATCTTCTTCGAAAGACACTCGATCGGTTGAAGCAGACTCGTCTACCAGTTCTAGTTTCAATTGTATATTTTGATATTTGTCATAGAGGATTTGCAGCCTTCGTATATTAGATTCAATTGACCCAATAGTTTCAATATTTGTAAGCTTATTACGAAATTGAGTCAGTTGATCTTTAAAGGCACTGCGTTGTCTTTTTAAAGAATCCTTCGTTTTGAACTTATCGCCATCCGATTGGGTTTCTGTGTCTGACACCATTTTTAAATTTAAATTTTATACACGCACGAAATTAAAACTATTTTAAGCGCACGATTTAAAATAGATATGTAGTTGAATTTGGAACGACACGGCTAAAATCTAAACCCGAAAAGGCAATTTGATATTCAGTTTGAAATGTTAAATTCTTATATTAATAGATAAAGGGCAACGTAATGGAATTTACTATCTAGCTAAATAAAATGTTTAATAAAATAAACTTACAAAATGATAGTCCTCGATGATGAATCTAGATGATGGTTGATAATATCCGTTACTAGAGTTGCATTAACTGTTGACCCGATGTAATGTGGTTTTGCTTAACCACCATAAAATTGACCAATCTGATCTCGAATTGATGATAATGTTGAGATGAAATATGATTCGATGATATCCAACAATAATGACCAGCGATGGTTACTTATAAGTGTGTTGAAGAAGGTTAACTTACACCATGGATGATAATGTCCACAGCAATTATTTCGACGTCAATGACCTTGATCGGTCACCGTAAAATATTAAGCAGCTGCCTTGAATTTGATGAGCGTTGTAATTAATAAACCATGTGCGGTGTATGGTCTCCGTGACTAATTGACCTTGGATGGTTGACGAAATGTTTGTGCACCAAACTTAGCGGTAATAATGAGCAGTGAATTTTCTGCAGCACGTGATGGTCTCGATAAAGAATGTTCGATAACCATATGTTATATTGACTAACTCGTTCGCAATACGATATAGAATTTGATTATATGTATATCACTTCAAAAATGAGTAACCATTGACTAATTTCAAGTTATATGCGGCTGCCCAATCAATGAAATTATGTTCGACGATGATTTGGGTTCGTATACGATGAGATGCATTCGAGTAACTCCAACTGAATTGTGCTTCAGGAATTTAATGAAATCCAACTCAATGATTAATTACGCAAAAATCGAACGATATTAACTGTATGTGCTTCGTAGTATATGTATAACTGCACCACCTTATGATTGAATCGTAGCTTTTAATCACACTGGTAACTGTATGTGGCACTCAACAACTTTAACTGTGATAATACGCCATTGAATAGTGCCAATAATAACCTTTTGATTAATCTGTAGAATTTGTCTACGATATTCGACGTGGTTATTATTATAACTAGCACAACCAAGAAACTTATTTATATTGTCACTTAATCAACGGTATCACTATTCGACGAAGTTGTAATTTAGTTTACCAATTAACGAATAAGCTATAACTATAGCCGTAATCACACACGAAACTTTTATGTATTTTACTGCACAGTTCTTTTTATAAATTAAACACTATAACAGCACGTACGAATTTGCTTTTTAATGCCTATCCGGCTCGAAGGACCAAATAGATGGTAAATAGATTTTGCATAAACTTGCGATGCAAATCTATTCCATTTAAGAAAATAAAAAATAACACTCGAAGATTTAATTTTATTTATAAATTTATATTTTATATTATTTATCTTTAATATATTAAGTTTATAATGTCGAAGAACTTTATTGATTAAATGGTACAATAATAATAATTTTAAAATTAAATTTTAACAACCAGGTATCATAGAATTGTATATAATGCAAATACATAATTATAATTTAGTACATAGCAATACCTGTATATACATACTTACATATTGTACATAATTATATATAGATAGCTTTATTTATAATTTATTATGTTGTATATTTGGGTACATATTGTTTCTTTCGTTATATATAATTAGATATTTTCATTTTATATAAACTAAATAAATAAAAGGGGCAGAGCACCGGTTTTACATTTTTATTATAATGCGTGAACACATAGTAAACGATTTACCCGGATATTGGCCCAATGTTGATTTCGATTGAAGGAAAAATGTTACACTGAGGGTAAAAATGGTAATCCAATTGCTGTCAAAATGTTCAATTGAAAAAAAAAATATTTGGAAACACCCAGGGTAATTTTCTCTACTCCAGGTTTTTAGGTCGAGTAATCCATTTTTTGTTGTTGTACGCCATTTTTTCTATACTTGTCAAAACATAATAAACATAACAATAATCTGGAACTTTAATTCAAGTATTACGTTATCGAGGAAATTTTAAATGACATTTACTTCACATCAACATGCTCATTCTTCTCAGATTCATCTGTTCAGAAATTCATGGAACAAACAATTGTCAATCATCATTGTTTTGACATTTAAAAGCGGTGTAGTTCGTTTCTGTTCCATTGATACAAAATGAGGGTATAAAATGAGGGTACTATTTTTAGAGTAGGAAAATAACAATCGAAATCAACATTAGTTTGAAAATTTGAGAAATTAAATTAAAACGAGTTTTTTATTTGTCTTGAAAAATTTTGTAGAAGTTATGAAAATTTTCTTAAATTAAGCTTAGGTATTGACTCAAAACATGCGACCAAGGTTGCAAGAGCGATTGGCGATCACTCAATTCGCCACGCTCGATGAGTTGGTTCGCCAAACGTTATTAAAGTTACATCTGGTGTTTCCCAAGGATCACACCTCGGGCCTTGGATTTTTATTGTTTTCATAGACCGAATAACCGAGATAATCAAAAACTCAGACGTGCTCATATTTGCAGATGATGTGAAAATTTTTCGTACTATTAATGGATTGTTAGATACGGAGAAACTTCAAGAAGACTTAGATAGATTAAGTGAGTGGTGTGATCGGAACTCACTATACTTAAATATTAAGAAATGCAAAATCATGTCTTTTCATCGTAAAAGAAATCCGGCAATTACTTCATACAAAGTCAACAACGAAGTACTGCAAAGAGTCAATGAGATTATAGACTTAGGTGTTACATTTGTCGAAAACGCCAGTTTCAATAGGCATATTGAAAATTGTATTGCGAAAGCGAATGCCATGTTCGGATTTGTTAAAAGATGGACAGGTGAATTTAAGGATATTCAACCTTATGTTCACTCTATTTCGCTTATGTTCGATCACAACTGGAATACGATGTAACGGTCTGGAACCCATATTATACTGTACACATAAAAAGAATTGAAAGCATTCAAAAGAAGTTCCTGATTTGTTTATTAAAGAATAGTGACTGGGATTACGACCACAACTTACCATTCCATGAAAATGTGGCTCGCTTACCTCCGTACACAACAAGATGCACGGATTACAAAATATGCACGCTCGAAAATAGACGACTTCTTTTGGGCGCATCTTTCATTGGTAACGTTTTGCTTGGTCACGTTGATTCAGCTTACATCTTGGAAAACATATCAATTCACGTGCCATGCAGAACATTTCGAAACCATGAGTTTTTAGCACTTGAACACCATTCCACCAACTATGGAGAAAACAACCCCATTAATAGGATGTCTAAATCTTTCAACTTAATCGGCGACCTATTTGACTTCAACTTATCAAAGGGCAACTTTAAAAATATCCTTAAAGATTTTTTTTCTAAATTTTTAATTGTTTAAACCAAAATTTGGTTTATATTTTTCTTTTTCTGTTCTAAAGTTTTTTATTGTAATATAATTTTAACTATAACTGTAAATAATCTGAAATCATACATGTGTATTACAAAATAGATTTCTTTAAATAAATAAATAAATAAATAAACAATGTCTGGCTCGTCGATTTGTACATGAAATGCAAGCATTGCACGAACAAAGTTTGCCAAATTTTCCATCATATATGCAAAGTCCGACGCCTTATCAAAACCAATGGCCTAATTAGAACTATTCTGCTTTACCGTGTAACTACCTATGTGGTTCATATTTTAATTATCAAAGTACCTAGAAAATTTCACTACTAACTAATTCCTAAAAGGAACACACTTGAGGGCGATATTACACCACATGAACATTTCCAAAGCTCTAAAGCGCTACCCTCTTCAAATGACAGGTATTTGGTCAAGCATTGTTGGAACTGTTGCCAGACCGGGCAATTCTTCAAAGATTGTGGAGAAAATATCATACATATTTTCTTTTTCGGATACCGCTCCCCTGAAGTTATCAAGAGAAACTGCCACCATTGTTGTTTAATTTGGGGAAATGTGCAGAAAGGGTAGCCGTTCCAATGACATTTATCCCCAATATGCAAACATCTCAATCCAACCAAGCATCAGGCCGCGGTTTCCAACCTCAACATCAAACCGGCTAAAATAGAACGGGAGGTGGGTATCGTTCGTGGAGTCGTTAGGTAACAAAATTCGTGGTCTGTTAGTTTGTAGTGCTAATGTATCAGTATTCGGTAAAAACTGTAAAAGAATCCTTAAAGATCCTAGCGTCAACATCCGTCATCTACCTTCCTCTATCAAGACGACTAGCTATGGAAGATGCTCCAATTAAAAATTGAATATAACGCCACTTCTTTTGACTTCAAATCTCCTTCTCAGTATTGATCCTCTTCCGATACTATGTTCGAATCTGCTCTGTGTGTCGAAATTCCTACTTTTCACAAATTAACTGATATCCAGCAGCAACAGCTGGAGGAAACTATGCAGCTTTTTCCATTATCTGCAACGCTTGGGCTGGATAAAACGAATTTAAGAAAACACATCATTGACATTGGTGATGCTAAACCACTCAAGCAGCAGTATTATGCTGTGTCTCCAGCTGTTTAAGCTGAGATGTTCAAGGAAATCGATAGAATGCCCTCCCTTGGCGCCATAGAGGAAAGTATCAGCAGATGGACTTTCCCGGTGACCATAGACCGTAAGGCGGACAGCAGAGTTTGATTGTACTTCGATGCGAGGAAGATCAACTCGGTCACAGGGGAGGATGCTTACCCTTTGCCGTTCATCGATGAGTTGTTAAGGCGTCTTAACAAGACAAGGTTTATTTCTAGCCTTGACTCGAAAGATGTCTTTTGAAAAAAACCAATACATGAGGGGTCGTCACGTGGAACAACACAGGCTTTACTGTGCCGGGGAGACTTTTGAACCAATTTAATGTCATGCCTTTCGGTCTCTGCCGAATCATGCATCAGGTTATACCCCGAGCTGCATACGTATTATAGCCGCTGAAGCATTTGACGAACACATTGCCTTATTACGAAAAGTGGCTGAATTGTTGACACGGCCAGGGCTAACTATAAGCATACAGAAGAGCAAATTCTTGCTTAAAGAAATCTGCTACCTTGGTTACATCGTGGCTGATGGTGTACTCAAGGTTGATCCGTTCAAAATATCTGCTATTACCGCTTACCCAACCCCGAAGCCAGTTAGGCAGCTCAGAAGATTTCTGGGTATGTCCTGGTATTGCCGCTATAATCATAAATACTCAGATTTAGCAACACCCTTAACTAATCTGTTAAAGAAATGCCAGAAGTTTAAATGGAATGACGAAGCCCAGAAAAATTTTGTTAGCGCCTGTTTTATGTAACCCAGATTGAGTAAACCCTTCTAGATTTACGATGCTTCTACAGCTGGCTACCGAACTCGAATATTACGCGGCTGAAATAAGTGTTGACGATCATGCGAGCTTGAATTGGTGGAGCTTTCTGGGCATATCATGGACATGGACCGGTTTATTTTCAAGATTCCGATTACCAAAACCAGCTGAACCTTATTCAAACTAATCCTACAGTTAAGACCAACCTCAAAATTAGTAATGGTAGAATACTTATCCTTCCTCATTTGGATCCTGATATATCCTCTGATATTCCTCTGTGTATGTGACTAGCAAACTTATCCCTATTTGAATCGAAAAGGCACATTCTCTCCCAAATGCAGAAAATTTTAGAATAAGCAAAACCTTAGACATTTTGAGGAGATAGTATCACTCCTAAAATGGCTAACGAAGTTAGTAAGCATCCAATATTAGTACACGGCCGCCTTTAGGTAAATACACAGATGTTCCCAGAATATTTCTGAAACTATACATTGATTTTATGGGACATTTTTGGGGATTTTATGTAGCATTGGACCATGTTAGTCAGTTTGCGTTACTCGAGCCAAGGCGAGACGCTAACAGCCAAAATGTAGTGAAGAGCAGATATTGAGTGACAATGCGAAGCAGTTTACATCGAAAATGTTCGGAGAATTCCTAAATAAATATGGCATTCATCATCTACTAACACTCAAATACTCGCCACAGGCAAATGCCACGAAAAAAGTGAATCGCAGTATTCTATCAGGAATTCGGTCGCATATCCAAAAAGAGCATACCAACTGGGATCTTCATATTCATGCTATTAGGTCTGCCTTGCGTGCCGTGACACATATAAGTACTGCCCGCTCACTTCACTTTATATGGTATTTGGACAGCATTTTGTTCCTCATGGATCGCATTACGGGTTGTTACGCCAGTTGAATTACCTTGGTGATACTGAGGTGCTGCATTCTAATGGTGACAAATTGACAATTGCCCAAAAGACCGTACTCGAGATGCTAGTCAAATTTATTCAAACTTATCCAAAAAATACAACAACACAGTTATTGTAATAGTATAGGTGTTAGTAAACATTCAGGCGAAATTATATTTTGTCAAATTTCAAGGAGTATGATTTTTTATTGGGTGTTAGGTACATTCCAAAGCCAGTTTACGTATTTCTATGCATTTAGCGTGGACTTTAGTGAACTTGGTCCACTAGCATGATTTTCTATTGGGTGTGATAGGGCCTTCCGAGAGATTTAATTATTTAAATTGTTAATGGCTCTTCCTTACATTCCAAAGTTAATCTGAGTATTTTCGATGCATTTTATAAGAACTTCAATGATATTGATGATATGTATAAGCCCAAAGAATTGTGTCTAGAAATGTATTTCATTTTCTAATGGGTCTGATTTTTTAGTTACACTCCAAAGCTAAGAAAATACTTGTGAATTTGGAATATACTCAAGGACTATTAAAAAAAATCACATTTTATATCTCATGGACACCCTATCAGCTCCATTAGAAAATCACAGGAAGGACCATTAAAAAATCACATTTTTAAATATCATGGAATACTCAGTCAGATGGCCAGACCCTAAGGTTTATGTCAAATGTTTAAAAAATACTAACATTCACTGTACTTCAGGACCAATAAAAAAATCACATTTTTAAATATCATGGAACACCCTCCCTGTCAGACCCATTAGGAAATCCTATAAGTTGCTTACGACACTCCTTTTGGTCTAAGCAGCAGTCCATCAATATTACTGAAGTGCACGCTAATTACTTAAAATGACTTTGGAATTTACCTGTCCCATTAAAACATCACTCTCCTCGAAATTAAAAAATATAATTTCGCCTGAATGTTTACTTACCCTTAAAATTCTATAACTTTGTTGTTGTTGTGTTTTTTGGATAAGTTGGTATAAATTTCACTAGCACTGATAGAAGAACTAACGAAAATCCTATCAACGCAACTTGCATACATACAATCTTCGAAGTCGAACAAGGAAATTGGTTGCTGGACAGCCTGTGTACGTTCGTAATTTTTGTCAAAGTGTTGCCTTTCAAAAATTCTCAGCAAAACTTGCTCCAAAATTTAGAATAGGTTATATTAAGGAACCCGTCCATAATGTGGCTTATAAGCTGTTAGATGAAAAGAGTAATCCGATGGGAACATATCATTTAAAGGACATTAAAACTAAAATACTTTTTCACTTTAGACTCTTAAATACACATTTATCACAGGCCACTCTTTAAATATATCAACGTTAATATAGTTGTGTCGTCAGTTTTAAAAAATCAATAAATGTGTACATACTAAGGTGTTTAACACTTTAAAATAATTTTAAATATATTACTTATTTACTTGCCCAGCTTAAAGAGACATCTCGGAGGTGTGGGTCGTCCCTACGATTTGTTATGATTCGCGTTGCATATCGTCACAAGGCTTGTTTTATACCCCTTATCTATTTTCATTATGTAGAGTTGCGATAACAGAAAAACAAAGATTGAAGACATTTGCGCGGTCGGTTAGCTAATCTTTTTATTAAAGCCGAGGTAAACACTGAGGTAAGGTGAGTTGGTCACGCATGTAAAGTTTTTAGCAAAAAACCGAAATTTACAAAAAAATAAAATTAGTTAAATTAACAAAAACAATGGTAAAAGCCATCCATGTTAACAATGGAAACCTGACAGCAGACGAATTTACTGTAATTAAAATCTATTATCAAAACTTAAATTAAAATGCAGCAAATCAAAAAAATGCAATTAAAAATATTTACATAAGGAAGAAAAAGAAATTAATAATGTTAATAAATAAATAAAAAATAAATTATATTATTTATTATTTAAGATCGTGTTAAATATTGGCACAGCGATGAATTCGTATTGCATCGACTATGTATACGGATTTTTGGGTTTCAGGACATTAATATTAGTAGCCAGATCACAAAGATACTACCGAGTAGCGACTAGTGTCAAATGATGGCATCAGAGGAATGAAATAAAATTGGTCTCTGGATTAATTTGGTCGCTAAATATAAATAATGATTGCGCTTACATTGGCAATTGCTACAATTATTTTTTATCTAATTTTGTTTTTTGTCTACTTTATTTCTCTTGCGCTATTTTGACGTGCACTGGTAATTTTTTTCTATACAGAAAATACTAGTATAGTATATTTGCAAAAGAAGAAATTTAAACTTTAACTTATTTTTTCCTTTCTCGAAACAAAAAAAAAATAAAAAAAAATAAAATTCGTCAAGAAACAAAAATAAAAATGTGTAGAACCCGATTGCAGTGCCTACCGGCATTGAACCTACCGGGTTCAATTGTGAATCTAAACCATTCAATAACCCACTCAAAAACACACACAAAATTTCATTATAATCGGTCCAGCCGTTTAGGAGGAGTTCATTAGGAATTTCTTTGAGTGGATGGGTAAACATTTCTTCTAACTAATTGATAGCGCAAGAGGTTAAAAGGTATAAATAATTTATACAATTTTCATAAAAATTTAATTTGTATTTGGAAAATATTGTATTTACTGTATAGAATTTTTATATTTGCTTTTGTGAAATTTATATCAAAAAATTTCATTAGTTTTGAAAATGATGTCGATGAGACATCGAAAGCTCAGATATTAAATTGTTTTATTTTATTTAAAATAAAAAAAGAGCCCTAACCCAAAAAAAAACTTTATTAAATAGGAAAGTATATTTTCTGTGAATCCCCGAATAATAAAAAATAATAATTTCCCTTGTGAAAGAGAAAACAAAACAAAAATTCCTAAAAATTAAATTTCCGATTAACTGAGTTTTCCGGTTAGTTGGACGCCGGATAATCGGGCGTTTACTGTAATATGAAAATTAAAGCCATTCAAAATTTACAACTAATGCTTTCATTAATGAAAATGTACAAAAAATAATTGCAAATTTCAAAATGAATTAAAAAATAAAGAAAGAGAAAATAAAGAGAAAAAGCTGTTACTTCAAAATGAAACAGGAAAAAAATTAATCGTATTGGAAATTTTAGTACATTCATCTAAGTATTAGTTTTTTTAGGAAATAACTCAACCTCAATTTAAATAAAAAATATAGAATATTATCTAAAATAAAAATTTATAAACAAATTCAACCAGGCATTGTGTAGAAATTATTGAGATTTTTACTAAAACAGATTAGAACTTTAAAACTATTAGAATTAATATTTAATAAAACAAGAAAAAGGCCTTTAGTTAAAGGAGCCCAATGACCAACTTTGTGTACTAGCCAGACCTGAATCACGATCTGTGGGAATAGTCGATAATGGTCATCCAAGTTTGAGTAAAAGTTTTTAGTAGTTCAGTATATGCAGTTAGTCATTGAGTCACCTAACTAAAACCACATAGTACTAATAATGCACGACTTCGGGTTTATTGCTGGGAAATTTGATCTTCTCGGTGTACTGATGTCATTTTTACTCAAATTTAAATGGCTATTTTTGGCCATTCCCAAAGACCGTGATTCAGGTCTGGCTAGTACACGGTCATTAAGTCACCTAACCAAAACCACCTAGTGCTAATAATGAACGTCTTCGGATATATTGCAACGAATTTTGATATTCTAAGTACACTAATTTAATTTTTACTCAATTTTAGATGACCAATATTAGCCATTTCCGATGTTTGTGAGTCAGCCTAGAGTCACTTGTCACTAGTCAGGAGATTTTTTGGTTTTTTATACTAAAATCTGTAGATTGTGATTCAATTCTCGCTAATTCATAAAGTAGTTGATTAAGCACTAAGGCATCCAGTTTATAGCAAAAATTTAATTCCGGAATTTTCGAATTGGAATATTCCCAATTCCGGAATCAATTCCGGAATTAATTTTTTGTACTAAATTTTTGAAGCAAAATAATTAAAAACGAAAATTTGATTTTTATAAAAACAAATTATAAATACTATATATTTCAATTTTCAATATAAAAAATAACAAATTCCTTTTATTACATATAATAAATGATTAAATAGATTTATAATTGGTTTACAAATTAAGCTTTACCCGTTTTGTTCTGCTTTTTAAATTTTAATGAATCTCATGAAACATAACGCATCGAGGGTTGTGTCCTTGAGACTAGAACGAATTTTAGTGGCGATATTGCTTGCGGCTGAAAATGCTCTTTCGGCCTCAACGCTTGTTGACGGTATATTTATTAGATTTTCATAAACATTGTTAAGCAGCGGGCTTCGAGGGCCCCCATCATCCTAAAATTTAATTTCGTTTCGTTTTAAGAATCTTTTCTGGAGGTAAATTAAGATCAATTGAAGCTTTTTGTTAGGACATGTATCTTAATTTCCGTTATCCTTTCTATCATGAAACAGAGGGAACTCGAACGTGTAGCGCAGTCTATCAATATAGTTGTAGTTATTTACCGTTGTTTTCCTCTTTCACGTACTTCTGAAGTATTTCATTTTTTGGGGGGATCGACAAAATATCGTTACAATTATTCGTACTTTCTTTATAATTTCACTGGTAGACAACTTAGGTGATAGTTCCGCGAAATTAACGTCATCCTTTGTTTTACATACTTCGAATCCCAGTTCTGCATTTTCATCATCAAGTTCGTAAGTATCGTCGTCACTATCAGTTGCACCTATTACGCCTATGACTTCATCGATTTGACTTTGATTGCAATCTAAAGAGTCCTGCACATTTTTCTTTTTTTAGAGAAGATTTATAATTCCGATATAAATTACATGTGCATATCATAAAATTTGGTCGCATGGTAAATTACTCCCAACTTTTATCATTACAGCGGCCCCATCCGTTACTACGCATGTAATGTCTTTAATATTGATGTTAAATGATTCTATTGTTTTATTCAATAAAGCTATACATTTATCAGCCCCAAACCGACCATAAATTCGTGCCAGCCCAAGGTTTCAAAATTCCCTTTTCCCATGAACATTGATGTTTAAAATCCGACGATTTCTGGAAGAGGTCCATTCATCCAAAGTGAGACTCATTTTAAATTTTGTTTATTTCAGTGCGCCAATTTCCGAAATGGGTATTTTTCGCAACTTTTTATAGTATTCCATGACCATTTTTTGAATGGTCATCGGTGATTTCGGATGGTTCGAAAATCCTCGCAATTGTAAACATTTCCGCAAATCGTAGGACGAACAAATATTGAAGAACACTGTTTGCATTTTACTGTTTGTTTTTTTTTTTTTTTTGTTACGTAAATAATAATGCCACACTGATATTGATCATCTTTTAAATTTAATACATCTACTTAGGGTGGAAAGTTCCAATTTCTAACGGGACACCCCCTAGAAATGTGAGGTTATGCTAAAAACTAAAACAGAAAAAATATTGGGTCGATCGAAGGTCGTTTAGAGGTCGCGACTTGAGCGCAAAGTTCGATAAAAACGATATTTTTTTCAATTTTTCACTTTCAAACGAACAGAAAATTTATTTAAAATTTTTTCTCAGACGTAATAAAAATTGTGGTCAACAGAGGAGATAATTACCTTTCCAAAACATCAAAGATAACGAAAATCGGTTAACAAATAGCGAGAATATTGTTAAATTTCCAAAATACAAAAACAAGACCAATTATTTACTATATTTTTATTATTATTAATGCATAATGTTTCTTCTATATAATGATATTACGAATTAATTTTTATGATACAAATAATCAATCTAGGATGACCTTCTACTCATTAAAGATGTTTTGTTATATGTTGCAAACTTCTGTGTGTTGTCATTTACGACTAGTTGTAAAATATTGCATGTCATCTTCATTTGTTGTTAATTTCTTATTTTAATCTTGTATGAACTTAACACCACGTTCTGCGATATTATTTGCGACTTTTATTTGACTGATAATCTTCCTTCCGTTCTTAAAATTATCACCTTGAGGCCACATATTCGGATTTTGTATAAAAAAATCTGTGGAAATCTTGAACCATTTTTAAAAAATCGCCAGTTTTTGGCAACAAAATCTGTCAAGATATCGACAAGGAAAATATAATAAGCTTCAATCCAGTTTCTGCTCTAAAATAATAGCTGCTTCATATTATCTCCCTGTATGTAAGTTGTTGTATCGAAGCAAGCCACCAGGACACCGTCAGCCGCTCTCTAATCGAATAAGCATTAGAAAATAGCCTCCGCCATTTCTAAACCAGTTAATCTTGATATTTTGGGAAAGCCCAGTAATTGTTCTCTATCTATATGGGAAATAATCACCGGTAAATGATCCACGGTCTCCGTTCCAGACAACTGCGGAAGTAATTTTCCATCCCAATGTACTACACCTGTTGTAAACTTGAAAGTCGATGTAACTGATGCTGTTGTTCGATTTAAAACGAGTTCATCAATAGAATGTCCAAAGTCGTGGACTTATATATATCATTTCGCTGCCGCTCTCCGATGACGAAAATAATGCTTGTGAGTCTATTGGCATTGATTTACTTTTTCTTCAAGATATTTTCGTTTACGATTTTTATCTGCCTTCATACCTTCCGATTTCCGGTTTTCTTTTTCAACTTCATATCGACTGGCTCCAGCCAAATATCCGGAACTCCCTTTCTCACGCGTTGATAAGAGGAATCGCTTATCGCATTCACTGATCATCATGGACAAGGCATTAGTGTGTGCGATATCGAAAATATCATCTAGTTTACTATTAAAGGCAATTTTGCTTTTACGGTTAAATTTTGAAGGTTTATTTTTATTCTTTAGAAAAATTTTCCACTCATCATGCAATTGTTTCAATTTTTCAATGGACAGTTGTCCCTTTTTCACTGGAATTCTTGCTTTTGACCAAAAATTAGACACTTCTTGCACTTCCTGGATTGTCAAAGCTGCACTTTCACGAATAGTTAATATTACAGTACGGTGATTGTAAAAAGAGACACAACACTTGCTTTCTTGATGGTAACTTAGCACCAAAGATTTGACAGTACTCATGCCGAAGAAGATAAATTTCTGTAGTGGACCATAAACTAGCTGCCATTTTATCAATTGTAGTAGCACTTTCTTAAAAATATTAATAAAACTGTTAAACGGACTAGATTTAATTATTACAAATTTGTGTCCTTTTCTCGAGAGATTTGGATTTAAACTGAAATTAATTTGCATTTATTTTGTTTATATATTATATGATACAATGAAATGTATTGGCCATGGCAGGTCATAATTAATGCGGTAGGCGGATTTAAATTTTAAATACAATAACTAATGACGAACGAATCATAAGGACTTAACATAGTTGGCCTTTATGATAATGGCATCATAAAACACAACTATGTTAACTGCTAATGACTCATACGATTTGTTATGACATCATAAAACAATCCATTGTTAATTCGTTATACCTCATTTTTATTTATTTTTTCCGTAATTTTGAATATAAATTCCAGGATTTAACAAAAAAAAAACATTTATTTTTTTGGGATTTTCTTAGTTTCGAAAATTGGCAATAATCTCGATATTTGTTAACCAATTTTCGTTATCTTTTATGTTTTGAAAAGGTAATTATCTCCTCTATTGCCCACTATTTTTATTACGTCTGAGAAAAAACTTTAAATAATTTTTCTGTTCGTTTGAAAGTGAAAAATTGAAAAAAATACCGTTTTTATCGAACTTTGCACTCAAGTCGCGACCTCTAAACGACCTTCGATCGACCCAATATTTTTTCCGTTTAGGTTTTTAGCATAACCTCACATATCTAGGGGGTGTCCCGTTAGATATCTCGACACTTTTTTTTCCTCATACAAACGTGAACTACCCTTCTACATAAATTTATTTTTATTTATTTATTTATTACATATCTATTAACAAGCATAAGCCGGAGCTTTTATACTATAAGAAAGAAAAATCAGAAAAGAAAAAAAAAAAAGAAAAATCTTCATCTATATACAAAATATTTACAAAGGGGTATAATAATATTATTACAAATTATAATTACATTAATAGGTTCTCTGTACAGTTAAATATACTAGATTTTTAAACATTTTAAGAGAATTCAAATTTTTAAGTTCAAAAGGTAAACCATTCCAAATAATAAATGCATTCATCAAAACCGAATTATTATATATGTTACTTTTGTTAAGGGGCCAGTTGATGTTTCTAGTGTGCAGAGACCTGGAAAAATTTAATTTTTCATAAAGATATGAGGCAATCCAGAGGTAATAATTCTAAAAATAAATACAGCTGTTCTATAATGATAATACTCGAACAAAGTACACCCTAAAATAGAAGCTTTTAAACCAGAAATATGATCAAATTTTCTGAGGCCATGAACGTATCGAATACAATTATTAAATGTAATTTCAAGTAGACGCCGAGAGGAACTATCACATCCACTATAAATCACATCACAGTACGTAAACAAAGGTACAACTAAACTTTTAATCAAAAATACTCGCAACTGAATTGGACATATTTTCTTTATTAATCTTAGCGAATATAAACTATAATTGACACGTTAACACAATGTACTAATATGGTCACACCAAGTAAGTTTGGAATTTAATATCAGTCCTAAATTATTAACAAATCGATACAAATTTTATTGTGTCATCACCCAAAACAAGAGTAGGCTTATTAATGTTCAAAATACTTTTACATAAAAATAATGCTTTACTTTTATTAGGATTAAGCGCAATTGAGTTATATTTAGCCCATAATAAGATATCACTAAGATCTTCGTTCAATTTCATTGCAGCCTCGTTCAACCCTAGTGCTTTACATCCGATATACAGTTGTAAATCGTCAGCATAAAGATGAAAAGAACAATGACGAATTCGCAATGGAAGATCATTTATAAAAATAGAAAATAGTAACGGACCCAGAATTGATCCTTGTGGTACCCCCAAAGTTACTTTACCCATGCCAGAGCAGTTAACACCATGCTTTACAAACTGCTCCCTACTATGCAAATAAGAGTACAACAAACTAATTGCAGAGCTTGAAAATTTATAATATAAATAAAGCTTTTGAAGTAGAAGTATATGATTAACGCTATCAAACGCCTTAGAAAAATCCAATAAAACCAATAAAGCTTGCGAACTTTGCCCATCCAAAATTGATGAAAGATCATCAACAATGTGTACCAAAGCGGTTGTAGTACTGTGACCATGCTTATACCCAGACTGAAATTTACAAAGAAAATCAAAATCTTTAAAATGTTGCAGGATCTGGATTTGCATAACTTTTTCTAACACCTTAGAAAGGGCAGGTAAAATACTTATTGGTCGAATATCTTTAAGACTGGCAACAATATCATTTTTTGGAATAGGAACAATAGAAGCAACTTTCTACAAATTCGGAAAAACTGATTTTGACAAACACTGATTAATAATATATGTCACTTGTGGAAGAAACAGATCAATAAATAATTTTATTATTTTAAAATCAATTTTATCGTATCCAATAGCATTAGATCTAATTGAATGGATAGCACTCATGACAATTAACTCGTCAACACAATCAAAAGCAAATTTATAATTATTATCAGGATCAACAGATCCAATATCTGGCAGTGGCAAAACCACTAAATCTTCGCGAAGTTTACAGATATCATTCAAAATATCTTCAGCAGTGAACTTCATGTCAACTTTAGCAACAGAACACGAAATACCAAGTTTCTTTAAATTATTCCAAGTAATTTTAGAGTTATAAACATTACCAACATAAAAACTATACTTAGCTTGTTTGATAAACTTAGTAGTTTTATTTCGAGCATTTAATCCACTCCTTTTATAATTATCATATTTCAAATCTATATATTGAATTGAATCCAATATAGTTTGGTTTAACCACGGAGCTGTTGGACAATTGTTAATAATTCTTTTAATGTGTGTGCCCCCATAGAATCTAAATATAAGAAATTTGAAATAAATAAATCAACAATCATATTTACATCAGAGCAACAATAAAGAATAGACCAATCAATTGAGAAAAAACAATTTACAAAATATTCATGATTAATTTCCCTATAATTAGGCACAATAGAATAAGTCAACTTATCTCTAGTGCGACAACATTTATAAGAAGCAAAAATTAAATCATGATCCGATATTGATGGAGCAGAATGTTGACCATAGCTGATAATATTATGTCGGTCAGGCTTAAAAACAACAATCAAGTCTAAAAGGCTTTCTAACCTCGTAGCACTAAACGACAAAAAATACAAATTAAGTATGTTAAAACAATCAGCCAATAAATTATTATTTAGCATATTAAAGTTAAAATCACCCAAACAGAACACTTTTTCATATTCTTGTAACAAATTATCAAGAATATCATAAATACTTATAATGTCCACTCTCGAAGTCCTACTTCGGTGGGATATAAAAAACAACAATAAGAAATTTACTAAACTTACCAAACAATTCAAATGTCATAAATTCGACTTTACCATTTAAACCACATGATAACACTTTAACATTTAAATTAGATCGATAGTATAATCTTACTCCACCACCACGAGCATTAATACGATCAGACCTCAGAAACTTGTAATTATTAATTTGAAGAGAACTAATCGAAATTTTGTTATTTATCCAGGTCTCCGATACAGCTAGAAAATCAAAATTAAATTTATGCAAAAGTATAATTATCTCATCTAAATGCAACGTTAAATTACTGAATGTACGTTGATGACCAAAAAATAAACAATTATTGTTAAAATGCGATTTATCATTAGGAATGGAATGATCAGTAACATTTAAAGGAGATTTATCAAATTGAATCTCTATATCACAATTTGTGATGGACGCTGTTTTACTAAAAAAGGATGACTTCTAGACTTATAAACCAATTTCTTCACAAGAATACCAGCCGGTCACGAGGATGCAGTTAACAATTTGTCCATATGAACATTGGAAACTGATAATTTGAAAGACGAATAATCTTGAATATTAAAATGGTCCTTTAAGTACAGCTTCACATTATCCACATTAACATCAGGATGTAATCTTGAAATAAATAGTTGTGAACGCGGCTCCACAGTACGTAAAGGACACTCTGTAGCTGTACCAATAATAACCTCATTTTGCAGCTCCAACTTATTTGTAACAGTTTCATCATTATCACTTGTATTTTGAAAACTAGGAATATTTTCATTAGACAAACTTACACAAACAGGTAAATCCATAGGAATAGTTGAACTAAGTTTGTCAGAATACAGCAATTGAGAATTAGGCCATTCAATATGAGCATCAGCTTTACCAACATTATAGATCGAATTAGTAGAGCCCAGGTTAATAATATTCTTATTCTCTATATTAATTTCACCATTATCCAATGCTTGGCATTTTTCTATATTAGAAATAGATTTTTCAATGTTTATTGAAATATGTGACAGCTCAACAATTTTATTTGTGAATGTGTTAAACATGTCACAACACGTATCAGGTGCTTCCGGTTATTGCGTTTGGTATTGTTTATTCTTATTCAGAATGTCCATAAAATATTTTTAACTCTTATAGTAAATTATTTTCGATGATTTTAAAGTTAAGAAAAACGTATTACATAAAACATACATCAAATTTTTTAGTCCAAAGCAAATATATCCAAAGTGATGAAAACAAAAATATTTGACAGGTTAGGTTTTAAGGATGTATAAAATAAAATTTATGTAAAAATGCGTTCAGGGATGAGTATTTATTGTTTCGTAATATTTTAATTAGATATCACCGCGAACGTAAAATATAGTTTTTCAGCATAACAAAAATAGAAATAAAATTACATAAAATTAAATTGCAATTACTTAAATTAGTGTTGAAAATAGAAATTCATTTAATTCCGGAATTAGATTTTTAAATTCCGGAATAATTGAAATTAAAATATAGGCCGGTATTCCGGAATATCGGAATTCTGATTATCCGGAATTGGATGCCCTACTAAGCACCTACCTAAACCCATCTTGTTTTAACAATGCACGACTTCAGGTTTATTGCTACAAATTATTATTAAGTTTTACTGGTGTAAAAGGACATTCTTATTTGCTCCTAAAAGTAAAACATTCTTAAGAATTATATTTTTCTAATCTCTGGAGTTTATGTTAATTCATATGAAACTCAAAAAATTCTTATTAGAAATTAGTAGGAAATTCATAAATGGTTTGAGTTCAGCATATAAGGTTTCCGCCCCGACAGTTTTATTACAAAATTTTTGTTAAACATTTATGATTATGTTACAATAACATTTTTTCTTCGTAATTTACCAATAAAAATTTTAATTTTTACTTTATTTATAAGATAAAATATTTATTTGCCATTTTAATTAAGATACTTTGATATACGTCTAATAAACATACTGATAAAAGTTGTTCGATTTTGTTAAACTTATCTTGATGTGCTTGTTTTTTAAATGTCGTCAATTCAATGAATATATCTGTGGCAATAAGTCTAAGTAAATTAAGTCGATTTAAGTCACAATTGATATTATAATGGAACCTTATTAAAGAAAATTATTTGCGTTATTTTGATCCAATCCCCGTTTTAATATATGATCTAGTTATTATTTTGGAGCGGATGTCAATATAGCTTATTTCAAAATAAAAATAACGTTCATAAGGCATAATAGCTTATTTCACTTAATGTTTACCTTATAGAAAAAATTGCAAAGGAAAAATAGCTTAATTGTTTAAAAGTGTTTTTGTATTTAGTGTGAGTGTAAACATTTATTTTTGAATAACAGCTGATTTAAAAATAATATATTTTGCCACAACAGAAATGTGTAATATATTTTCTTTAAAGATAAAGGAAAAATATCTTAAAATACTTAAATTGCAAAAATTAAATTAATGCAATTTGATAACTTAAGTTAAAGTGCTGTGAAAAAAAAAATTAAAACGAACAAGGTAAACTATCTTATGTACAATTAAAATATTTTGCCAAGTAGGCTGACTAAAAAACCGTTTCTTAACAGTTGAAAAGCCATAATGCTTAAAGCAATTAAATGTTTTTCTTGATTTTTTTCTAAAACTATTTGTACTTAAGATAAATTGCAGAAACTAATTCATAACTATTAAATATTACGTAATTAAAAAATATCTGAAAAAAAAGATTAATTTACTTTAAAAATAAAATAACACCATGCTCATGAGTCGTGGGCAGAATATGGTTGCTATGGCATTGGCCAAAGCATCAACAAGCAAAATTAATTCAACATGAATAGTACGAGCAAATGTTCAAGACATAGATCCTAAAAATAATTCCTCAACGCAAAAAGGTAAGCAATTTGACTTTCACAATACGTGTATCAGTTTTATTTATTAGTCCTTTAATGTTACAGAAAACGATACTCACGATGAAACAACTACTATGTTCATTCCTTGTATTCGGAAAATAACTGAAACCACTGTGAACCATGAAAAAAACATAGAAAACGGCCATGGTGACGAACATGAAAATGGTATTCAGTGTGAAACTGATTTTGATGATAGCGATGCGGATCCAAATTACCTACCTAGTAATGAATGTAGTGAAATAAATCATGGCGTGGATAGCGACTCTCTCGAAGATATGGCTACTAGAGAGTTTTGATATAGGAAACAGAGAGAGCAGAAAACGAAATTGTGGGGAGGCATATTCAACGAGAACTGGAAAATATGTAAGAGCTCGAGAAGTAATTAAACTCCAACCTTGTAAAAGAAAATGCAATTCTAAAGTTACTTATGAAGACCAGCTTGCTTTATTTAATCAATATTGGGGCTTGCAAAATTATAATTTACGGCAAGCGTTTATGACTGGAAAGGTTGTTATTGAACCGAAGAAAACAGAACGCAAATGTAAATCATCAACTGCCCCACGGAATCGTGTTTATAGTTACTCATATTTTTTGGAGATTCGTGGAAATCGAATTCAAGTTTGTCAAAAGTGTTTTCGTTTGACAGTATGTGAATCGGAGCAGTTCCTTAAAACTGTGATTAAAAAAAAATAGAATCGCTAGGAACAGTAGTTGAAAAAGACAAACGAGGCAGCCATACTCCAGGAAATAAAATTACTAATGAAAAACTTATGGAAGTAATAGAATTTATCAACAGTTTTCCAAGGTATGAAAGCCATTATTCAAGAAGGTACACCCAAAGACAATACTTACAATCAGATTTAAATATTTCTTTATTATATCGAATGTACTGCGAAAAATTTCAGCAACCGGTTTCACTTTCAAAGTTTAAAGAAGTGTTTAAATCACAAAACATTAAATTTAAACACCCAAAATTAGACAAATGTCATAAATGTGAAACACTAAACATGAAGATTAAAAATTCAGAAAATCATCAAGAAAATAACGATTTCAAAATAGAACACGACAATCACATTCAGGAAGCTGAAAGAGCCTACGAGAGCAAGAGAACCGACAAACTTGCCGGTAAATCCATTAAATCAATGAAAGTATACACTTTTGATTTGCAACAATGTTTGACCACCCCTTATCTATAATCGTCGGTATCGTTTTAAAAGCGGCCTCTCTGGACCTTCAACCTAACCATTCACGATTGTGTAGACAATCAAGCTTATTGTATGATGTGGCATGAGGCAATAGCTAATAGAGGTGGGAATGAAATTTCTTCATGCCTATTCGAACATTTATTGCATTTGCCTGATACCATAAAACATCTAGTTATTATAGTGACTGTTGTGCCGGTCAAAATAAAAACTCATTTTTAGTAGTAATGTTTCAAGTCCTTATTCAAATTTTGCCGCATCTAGAAATCATTGACCACAAATTTCTCGTTCCGGGACACACTCACATGGAATGCGACTCCGACCATGCTTTAATTGAGAAAAAAAAATACAATACCTATTCACCATCCTCATGATTGGTACAACTTTGTATGGTCAGTAAGTGTCAAAAATGGGTTTTTAGTTACCGAGATGTCACAAGAACAGTTTCTGAGTTTTTCGGGACTTTGCAAAGAAAAGTTTATATGGAGAAAATCAAATACAGAGGGTACGTTATTCTGGTATTAATAAAACTATTTTTGTTGTCTTCATTGATTAACTCTTTATAATATATTTTTCAGGTGAGCGTTTCTTATGGAAAAACATAAAATGGCTTCGATACACACGTGATATGGGAACAATTCAGTATAAAACAACACTTGAAGAGCAAACTAACTTTAAAGTTTTAAATATTTATCGCCGCGGTGTTACGTAATCAATTTTTTTCAAATCAAACTCATACATCGAACAAAATATAGATTCATTCAGCTTGTGTCGTTTTGATATGGCTTGTTTTACACTCAATTGTGTGACTGTACTAATAATATTATAATTGTTAAGACTTAAGTACAAAAATATTTTTGTACATATGTAATTTGTACATAGGGCTGTAGAATTCTGCAAGTATATATATTGATTAACCGGATTTGTATGGATCGAAAATTAATTGTGATGGTATGGATTATATAATTTTGGTTGGGGGAAGTCAACGAAAAAGAAAAAAATTGGATAATCGGGGTTGTACTTAACCATTGTGACCGAGCAGTACGCTCAATATAAAATATAGATAGCTAAAATATACAGTGAACAAGAAAAAAAGTATAGTAAAATTTTGTGGGTATTTTTCGTTATCTGAAAATTCAGTTAAATTGCACTAAAAATGTATACAAAAAGTAAAACTTTAATACAAAAACCTGAGTAACAGTGAATAATTAAAACTAAATTATAAATAAAGTGAGAACTAATATTTCGTGCACGAACAGTAAAAAAAAAAAAAATAAAGAAAATAAGAAAAAAACTGTTTTCCCGAGCATGTGCACTGAGAAATGATAACAGTGTTTAATGATATGCATGTACGACATCATATCAGTGTATGGACATTAGTTATCCTAGATAACTTAAATTAATTATTTTTCCTAAAATATAACTATACGATTAATAATATAAATAATACGAATATATATAAAAAATATTAATCCGCATACAAATCGTTATACAATACGTATGCAAACGTAGGTGACAAAGTAAAACCGATCACGCTCAAGCTAATCGCCGTTAAAGTGACCAAGTTAGTTTTCCGTTGGTTACGAAGTTTGCTGATTGTTAATGTTTCGACGAGATTTACCAAGGAGGAGACAAAAACTACGATATCGGATCCGCAACGCTTCGGATAATCCATACAAATCAAATCGCAAGTTTTTATACATATTATTATATTTAATGCTTTTCTAGTTAGCATTTAATTAGTTAGTTAAGAAAATAATTCAAGATAATTTTAAACTTAGTTTTTTTATAAACAAATTATGAATTCAAATATATATTTAATTAATTCAATCTGGCCAGATTATTGTGTTCTTTAGAATTTAGAACATGTTATTATTTTTATGTAAGGCTTAATTAAAACGATTTTTTTATAATTTTGAGCCGCCATTGGCGGGCTAACATTTTTTTTCTTGTATTTCGTTTATTAGTTTCAATTTTTTTCGGTTTTGGAATGAATCTATTTTCAATAAAGATTACTTTTATAAAATATTTAGTGTATAAAAAAAAATTAATTCTTTTTATTTAATAATGGAAATGGTTGCCTAAATTTTGGTATCGTCCGCTGGTGATGTGATCCCGTTTTCTCTCTCTACAGTATATTCTATAACCTCTTTGAAATGTAATCAACACAGTGCAGCAATTACTAGCTCTATTTCGGTCCACATAAACCCCCCCCCCCCAGCCACTGAAAGCTAGCCGGCTGAAATATGCTGCGTGGATTAGCGGAGGTAGAGTCTGCAACGGGTTATATTTTTATTACAATTAAATGTGGATATAACCTGTTACAGCGGGGTTAACGCTTTAAAGAAGACCGATCTAAGCCAATGTTACACAGACCCGTAAAACAATTTTTGGATTTATGACCATAAAAAGACCGAAAATTGACCATTCGTCCATAAGAGACGAAATAAGTCAATTGTCGGTCAATTGGTCAGTCATTTGTGCGTCTAATCCTTGCCAGAAAAGGGACGAACATTTAAAGACATTTCTGTCACAGCTGATTCGGCTCACTTTTGACCAATGCAATTGACTAACAATTTACGGACGAATAAGTTTGGTAAAATCAGACCGGCTTTGGTAGGTCAAAATTGACGGCCAAAAGACATTAAAACGGTAGGTCTTTCGACGGTCATTTCTCATAACAATAGAGAGACGAGATTGATTAACATTTGCTAGACTGCTTTGGGGCGCATTTGTAAGCCAATTTTTAATGGTTTTCGGGTTGTGATTTATTAAAATAAATTATTACATAAAAATTCAAAACATTGCAATTATTTTATTTATGTTTTATTTTGCATTTTATAAATTTGAATACATTATTCATAAAAATAAAAATGTTTTTACTTATTTTAAGTAAATTTAAGTATATGTGATTCTTTTGTTCCTTATGGTTAAGTTCCATATTGTTTTATCCTGTACTAAAGGAAGCTTTTTTTATGGTGATAATTACAATTTTGGATCTACAACTAAATGATCTATAAACACAAAATATTACGAATCGAAATAAAAAATCACGATAAAAATATAATATGGTTAAATTTACTAACCTGTATTAATTAAATTAGAACACGTTCTATTATTCGATTTTTTCCAATATTAATTTAAATTGTAGAAGTTATTACAATACAAGTACGAGTAAACACTGCACAATTTATTTTAATAATAATTTTTCTCGAGCAAAACATATTCACTTCTTGTTCCGCGCACGACGAATACTTTGTAATTGAGGAACAAATTTGAAACGTGGCGATGAACAATTTTAAGTCGAAAATGTCTCTAATTTGTAAGTTGTATTTATTCCAAACGATCGAATTCGTCTTATTTGAATTGCAAAAGTCTGTCTCGTCTCTCTTTCGTATTTAACATTTCTATTGTCAGTCTGTTTCGTCTCTATTTTGTACTTTTGTACTCTAATTTGTATTTCAATTGATAGTCGTATTCGTCTTTAATTTTTTTGGTTCCTAATTTAACTCAAATTTTATTTTTCATTTACCAATTGATTTTTATTTTGATTCTGGTTTCCAATAACATGGTAATTTTTATTATTTTATTACGAATTTCATTTTTTTAAATTTAAGCGTTGGACATTTCCGTCTCTAACACGATATTTCGTCTCTTCTTGAGACGGAAACGTCGCAAAGGACGAAAATTGTTTTACGGGAGAGCCAACCAAAATAAATAAGAAGAAGAAGGAAGATCTATTGGATATGCTGCCTCTTATAAATCAGAGTTTCCACTCTTTTTATAAGGATTTGGTTACGGATCAAATGCCAGACTTCGATCCTGATTTGTCAGAAGAATCAGAAACCGAACAATAAAATTTATATAATTATGTAGTTCAGTGTTAAACTACAAATATTTGTGCTAAGTTGATATTTTTTAATGAAGTAATTTTAGCAAAGTAACTTATGTTGATGTAAGTTGCTTATTATTATACTTTAATAAAGTGGAATAATATCTTAAGTGACTGAAGCGTTTTATTATAAGAAAAAGAAATATTGCAAAATAGCTTAATACCATTTTCTTTAAATATCTACTACCTAGGCCTAGCTCCGTTAGCCTCCACAAATAAAATTGTAAGAAAGGTTCAATCGTTCCACGTATATTTCAATATTTTTTTGGTTTTAAAATTCCATATTTTTTATGAAACGTTAATTTTTAGTTAAAAATTGCTCTACTGAAAAACACAAAAAATGAGATAAGATACTATAACATATGGCCACAGATATATCTGCCTCTTGTTTCTATCGCGCTTTTATTTTATTTCAATGTTTTGAATTAAAATTGTTTAAAATGAAATAAAAAAAAAATAAATGTTCAAAAAATAATTAAGGTGATGAAATAGAGATGGCGCAAGTCATTTTAATTTTAGTACAAAAAAAAAAAAAAGAGAAAACACGACATTGTATTCGTGAAAGAGATTTGTTTTTGTTCGAGTCTGAATGTAGACGAAGGCAGAAGCAAAACTGAAAAATGCAAAACATTAAAATAAAAAACCTTTGTTAAGTTAAAAATTATAATAAAATTGAAGAAATACAGTCCACAATAAAAATATTGTTTAAATTATCTTCGGTAAACATTTGGTCCATACGACCCGGATATCTTCGTGCATATAATTAAATAATTATCTTCGATTAACAAACAATTCAATACAAAGGAAAACGTGGTGGTTGATCAAAAGACGCCATTGTTAGTTCGTCAATATAATAAAATATAACAAGCGTTGGGATTTAAAATATCGCAACTAGAAAGTCTTCGATAATTAAAATCAAAAGAAATTTATAGATTTGTAATTAGAGGAATTTATTTGTAATCGTTTTTGCGTCGTACATCGACATCAAAGGTCAAGTGATCGCAATCGTAATAAGGTTGTAATATAGTTCCGGCATGCGCATTTGTATTAGTCGTCAAGTAAATAATTGCATCATATCGTCGCAGCAATAGTTACATCATATCGTCATAATATCGCATCAGATCATCGTATTTATCATCATCATTATATCATCGCAAGGATCATCGCAGTAATTCCTGTAAGCAACAAGTGTAATTAAATTTGGTTAGTAATAAATTAATTATGTTAGTTGATAAGTTGTAAGATATATTGAAGTCTGTTAACGTAAAACCACACAATATTAAAAAATTGTTATATTTCGGTTCGCACATTGGTTTGAGGTTACGTATAAATTTTAATTGCGTAGGTAATAGTTATTTCGGTTTGAAATGTCTGAAGACGAAGCCGACATTGATATTGCGACAGTCAGTGAGACAGTTCAAAAATTAAAAAATAGCCGAAATGGTCATAAGGGTAGATTGACGTACTTTAAGAACAAATTTGCCCAGGGTGAATTCAATTCCTTCGGAGAATTACAATCCGTATTACATAGAATTAGAATTACGTACACAAAATTCGACGAAATTCAAAATGAGTTGGAAAACATTGATCCTTCTTCTAGCAGGCAGTCTGATGATAAGTATACATTTGAGGATGAGTACGGTATACTCGAATCTGCAATTTTAGATAAAATTCATAGTCTCGGAACGAAAACGAAAGTAAATTTTAATGAATCGGATTTAAGTTTAGATTTTGGAAATAAGAAGGCAAATGGAGAAAGTTCGGTAGACACGACAGTAGCTATTAAACTCCCACAAATTACTCTCCCGAAATTCGACGGGACTGAATTAACGTGGCTTAATTTCAGAGACATTTACATTGACTTGATCCATGCCAACAAATCCATTAGCTTATGCACCAAATTTCATTATTTAGTCTCTTCATTAAGGAGTGGTAAGGCTTACCATTTGATTGAGAATCTACCGATTACCACTGAGAACTATGAGGTTGCATGGAAAGTAGTTCTGGATTATTATGATAATGAAATTTCCATACAGAAACTGCATGTAAAAGCGTTATACGACATGAAAAAGCCTCAGGATAATTCCGCTAGTTCTCTACAATTTTTTATTGATTCTATAGAAAAACATTTTAATGCTCTCAAATCGTTAAAAGTCGATGTAAATAGTTGGAATTTAATTTTAATTCATCACTTATCGGAAAAATTAGATTCTTTCTCTCGAATTGAAATTGTAAAAAAGTCTCCTCAAGGTAAATTATTAACTTTTTCTGAGTTCGTCGACATTCTAAAAAAACGGGTAAAAGTACTAGAAGCTATTTCACAGCAAAAAGTCATACCTGCAGCATCGAATAAAAATACTAATTTTAAACCCAATCGTGTGTTTGTTTCGCAACAAGGAAGCTGTCCACTTTGTAAGGACAATCATACATTAAACATGTGCTCCAAGTTTTGTGATTCAAATTGTTCACCTCTTCAAAGATTTGATATTGTTAAAAATTTAAATTTGTGTACGAATTGTCTTTCTTCGGGTCATCGAGTATATGAGTGTAAAGCAGGTAATTGCAAACGATGTTATTTAAAACATCATACACTATTGCATTTTGAGAAATCTAAACCTATTTCAACTCACGGTTCGATTTCAAATCAAGTTCAGACACCTACCATAATATCTAACCAGAACGGTATTGGTCAGAAAGTTGCTGGCACACTAAAGGCACAAATGCAATGGTTGCAAATGTAATTTCAAGTAGTTTAAAGCCTGTAACAGAATCCTTCCAGTCTAGTGAGGAAAGGAGTTCCATATCTGAAGTGATGCTAGCAACCGCAGTCTTATGGGTTCAATCTTATAATGGTTATAGAGTTCAATGTAGAGCACTATTAGACAGTGGTTCACAGTCCAGTTACATCACAGAAAATTTATGTCAAATTTTAAATCCTATTAAAAATTCAACGTCGATTAGAGTGTCTGGAATAAATGGCAAGGTTTTTGAAGTTAAATATATAGTACCGTTAAAAATTCAATCTCGTGTAACGAAATATAATGCGAATCTAAATTTTCTAGTATTACCAAAAATAACTGGTGAACTTCCAGCGTCCACGATTCCATTCGATTCTTCCGTTTTACCTAGAGAAATTAACTTAGCTGATCCCACATTTTATATCAATAGCAAAATCGACATGCTCATTGGGGCAGAAAAATATAATGAAATAGTAAATGGAGTAAGCGTAAAAATAATACCAGAGCTTCCACCATTCCAACAGACGGAATTGGGTTATATTGTATTAGGTAAAACAAATTACAAGTCCTTCGATTCATTTACAAATAGTTCCTCGTTATTATCGTTTCTTCATGACGAGTTGAGTGATAAAATCAACAAATTTTGGGAAATTGAACAAATAAGTAGCCCTAATATTTTATCACTTGAAGAGAAAAGATGCGAGGAACATTACGCTCTTAACACAATTCGCTTGGCAAATGGTCGGTATAGCGTAGCGTTACCTACGAAATCAAATCTTTGTGAGCTTAGTGATAACAAAAATAATGCGTTAAAGCAGTTTCAATATCTAGAAAGAAAGCTTTCTAATAATCCCGATATGCATCGTCAATATAATGAATTCATCCAAGAATATTTAGTAGTTTATAGCTCCACCAAGCACCCACGTCTTAGTATACCCAAATTTTATTTAAAAAACTTTTTGTTTTGTATTAACTTGATTTTTTATTATATACATAGAATATAATGGTTTATAAACAACTGATTAGAAACTTATGATTTTAGCACTATTTATAAACGACTTAACCACTTTTTATATTTTCTTACAATTTTTATTAACAACTTAATTTTCATGAAAAAACAGAAAACTGAACTAGCTTTTATTTTTCAAAAGCTAGCTGCGAAAAAAAATAAAAACTACAATATTTTTTTGGATACCCAACTAACCATTTACGGTGCTTGACAATTTAGGAAATTTAATTAGTTGGGCAAGGTGTGAAGGACGCCACAATACTCCCCTCCCAGAGAGATCGCAGATCTATCGCCTCAATCTCTATATCTGGTTGGAGTCCTGGACTCACGACCCGAACTTGTAATCAAAACAGGCCTCGACGAGAGATCAAAACGAACCTGTTTGCGAACTTTCGGTTCCACGGTAGATGATTTAGGTCCATCAGCCGAAATAATAGATTCTGGTCGGTCAGTCGATACAAGTAATCCAGTTTGCGAAGTTGGTGCGTCCGTAGTTTGTTGTTGATTGTCCGAGTAACATGGTTTGAGTCGGTCGATGGAAATTTTGGCGTGTCGTCCGTTTAGATCCAAAGTGTAAAATTTGTCTGTACGGTCGATAACCAAATACGGTCCAGTATACGATGGTTGCAGTGATTTGCGTACTGCGTCAGTTCGTAAGAAAACGTGCGAGCAAGTCAGCAAATCTTTACTAATAAAAATTTTGTCCGTTGTATGTCGAGAAGCCGGTACAGGTCGAATTTCGTCAAAGTGTCGTCTTAAATTAGTAATGAAGTCTGATTGTGAAATTTGTTCGTTCGTCGCATCTAAAAATGTTCCAGGAACTCGAGTTGTACATCCGTAAACCAGTTCAGCTGGAGTAGCTTTTAATTCGTCACTGTACGTCGTCCGTAGTCCAAGTAAGACTGCAGGAAGAACACTAGTCCAATCAGCACGATTATAACACATAATGGCAGATTTGATGACTCGATGCCATCTCTCGATCATGCCATTACATTTGGGATTGTAGCTAGTTGTTCTCCTGCGCTCAAAACCAAGTAAGTTAGCCAGTTCGTGAAAAAGTTGTGACTCGAATTGCATGCCTTGGTCCGTTACAATGGACTCTGGCACACCAAAGCGAGCTATCCACTGTGAATAGACTGCAAAAGCGACGGTTGCAGCAGTTATATCCGGAACTGGAACCGCCTCAGACCAGCGAGTGTATCTATCAATCAATGTTACGCAATACCGCTGATTATCAGAAACTGGCAAAGGACCGATGATGTCGAGATGAATAATCGAAAAGCGTTGAGAAGTTAATTTATAGTTACCAATCGGAGATTTTGTATGTCGTGAGATTTTAGCCTTTTGGCAAGCTACACAATTTTGAGCCATCTTCTGAACGTCTTTTTTAATTGATGACCAGATTACATTCTGAGTCAAAAGTTTTACGGAAGCTTTGACGCCAGGATGAGAAAAATTATGAAAAGCCTCGAAAACTTGTTTTCGGAAATTAAAGGGAATGAATGGCCTAGGTGTAGTAGTAGAAATATCGCAATAAATTAATTTTTTTGAATTGAAAGAAACAGGAAATTTCTCAAATTTGAGAACAGAGTTACTCCTTAAAATTTCTTGAAGTTCCTCGTCATTGGTCTGAGCATCTGCGATGATAGCATAATCAATACTTTCGGGAATAGAAATTTGATTAATGCGTGAAAGAGTATCTGCAACAACGTTATCCAGTCCAGAGATGTGCTGGATATCGGTTGTGAATTGACCGATGAAATCTAGGTGTCGAAATTGACGAGGAGATGCTTTTTCCGGATTCTGATTAAAAGCGTAGACAAGTGGCTTATGATCGGTATAAAGCGTAAAAGTACGACCTTCGAGAAGATATCGAAAGTGTTTTATTCCCGAATATGCCGCGAGAAGTTCACGATCATAAGCACTGTATCTTTTTTGCGTTTCATTGAGACGTACTGAAAAGAAACCGAGTGGTTGCCAAGAATTGGATACAAACTGCTGAACTACCGCACCGATCGCAGTATCGGAAGCGTCAACCATGATGGCCAGAGGTGCTGATGATGATGGATGAATAAGTAAAGTCGCGTTCGTAAGTTTAATTTTGCAGTTATCGAACGCTTCGATAGCCACCGTTGACCATTGAATTGGAACTCGACTGTTTTTGGTATAGCCTTTTAGGTAATCGTTCAACAATTCCTGGTCAGCAGCGGCACCTGGGATGAAGCGTCGATAAAAGTTAATCATACCTAAAAAGCGTTTCAGTTGTTTTACAGTCTGTGGTCGTTCGAAATTTTTGATGAATTGAACCCGTTCATGCGACGGTAAT
Organism: Nephrotoma appendiculata; assembly: GCA_947310385.1. Lineage (NCBI taxonomy): Eukaryota > Metazoa > Arthropoda > Insecta > Diptera > Tipulidae > Nephrotoma > Nephrotoma appendiculata. The sequence continues at coordinate 132,180,546 of OX371225.1, read as the reverse complement.
ATACCTTGTCCAGTTACCAAATGGCCTAAAAAAACAATTTCGGTCTTTGCGAAAACGCATTTGTCCACATTTACCACTAGTCCGTGTTCGTCTAATTTAGAAAAAATGATTTTAATATGTTCAAGATGTTCGTCGTAATTTCGAGAGGCAATGAGCACATCGTCCAAATATACAAAGCAGAAGTCAAGTCCACGTAGTACTGAATGCATAAGACGTTGGAACGATTGTGCTGCATTCCTAAGGCCGAAAGTCATTCTACAAAATTCAAATAGTCCGAAAGGTGTCGAAATTGCTGTCTTTGGAATGTCGGTCGGTTCAATAGGAATTTGGTGGTAAGCCTGGACAAGGTCTATTGTTGTGAATATAGTGCAGCCCTCGAGTCGTTGTGTAAAATCTTGGATATGTGGAATCGGATACCTGTCCGGAATCGTGACTTTATTCAGTGCCCGAAAGTCTCCACAAGGTCTCCAAGACCCATTCTTTTTAGGTACTAAATGTAACGGACTGGACCAAGGGCTGCTACTAGGTCGGCAAATCCCGAGTTTCATCATATTTTCGAATTCTGTCTTCGCGATGATGAATTTGTCCGGTGCTAGCCGTCGTGGTTTGCATGCAACCGGTGGTCCGTTCGTCTCAATTTTGTGAGTCACACTATGTCTAGTATTGTCAATATCAATATTACCGTGAATGACCGTTAAAAATTTAGATATTACGTTGAAAACTCCTGGGTCCATTGCTGACTTATCGATCCTAGAAACAGTAGTATCATCGAAGGAGGAAGGAGATCCATTTGAATACAGAGAGGTTAACGGATCTATGAGCCTCTGTCTCTGTATATCCACTAGCAAACCAGTTTTCCTCAAAAAATCCGCGCCGATGATAGGCATCGACACGTCAGCAACTATAAATTCCCAGGAGAATTCGCGGCGCAGTCCGATGTCAAGTCTTAAAAATTTGGTTCCATACGCATTTACCGAAGAACCGTTCGCTGCGAACAATCTGAATGATGGGTCGACCCTTGGATTCCGAACAAAACGGACTGGCAAGACTGAGACATCTGCACCTGTATCTATTAAAAAATGTGTTTGAAGAAAAATTTCGTAAATTAAAAGGCGGCTAGTTTTAGAATCGTCATTACACACCGCCAATTGTGAATGACTACTTATTTTTTTGAAACATTATTATCGGAGCTATATGATACAAATTTACAATTTGGTTTACATTTTAATGCTTTTGTGCCGAAATGATGATGATAAAAACAAATAAAATTATTCTCAGCCGAAGGTTCACCGTAAAATGGATTGTAAGAATTTCGAGAATTTGGAGAGTTTTTACGAGAATAATTATGTCTAGAATTTGATCGCGAATAATTGCGACCACGTGAATTTGATTTTGAACGAGATCTAAAATTTTGATTAATAATTTCCGATACTTCCGATAACAATGTTGTTTTAAAATTGGAAAGTTGTTGATCAAAAGACGACAAAGAATTTGGAAAAACCGAACAAGGTGCAGATGTCTCTAGACTATTCACTTGAGACTGTGTCATAGTCTCGAAGACGTTGTCAGCCCGTTCTGCCAGGACTGGCAGAGAGACATCGTTTTCAAATGGTGTGAGCACCATTTGAACGGACTGGGGCAACCTCTTCATCCAGAATTGGCGAAGAGTTGCTTCGTTAAAGTTGTTCCCAGCGTTCAATTTCATGGCGCTCAACAACTGTGATGGCTTTCTGTCTCCAAGTGTCAAGCCATGCATCAGGTTGTTCAGCTTCGCCTTTTCCGACTCACCGAGAACCCGGATCACTTCAGCCTTGAATACTGTATAAGGTTCATTACCTTTTGGGCTGGTGATCAAATATGCGAAAGTGTCGTGGAGTCGTGAATCCAAAGCTGCAACCGCATGAGCATACCGCGTTGCCTCAGTTCTTATATCCGCCACCGTGAACTGTTGCTCGAGTATTTCGAACCAAACCTCTGGGTTTTGTAAATGTAGTGGTTGTGGAGGCTTGAATGCCACTCGAGCAACCGTTCCGGTGTAAGGAGGAAACGAAATGTGAGATTGAGATGTCTCTGGCAGAGGAATTGTACTATTTCGCCCTACCTGCGCGACGGCTTTAGTGACAGCATCGTTGATGAGTCCGGTTAGCTGAGAGGCTGTCAACGAAAATGTTGGTTCCCTAGAACCGCTGCCCGATGCTGCCTCTTCATCCGTTGATTCCGCAGATAAAGGAGCCACAGGTTGATCGTTCACACCTTGGACAACGCGCCGAAAAAGAAAAGAACACAAAAGAAAAAGGACCGAAAAAATAAAAAACACCGAAACAAAACACATTTTAAAAAGTTTTATGAATAAAAAAAACGAAATTTGAATTTAAAATAAAAATTTATTGAGTCAAGCACCAAAAATAATTAACTGGGTACTTACAGTTTTAAAAAATGTGCCAAAAATCCCTCGATGCAGAGACCCGTTACAATTTGGAATCACCTCGGTCTCTGTGTAGCAGTGATAGGGTTGAAACTTGTCTGCCGTAACTGTATACCCAACCGAAATTTTGTTGGTTGTTGAAATTTGTTGAAACACCAATATAACGGGGATTAAACCAGTATGTTGACTCGGTTCTGGCTTTAAATTTACCAGATTACCAGATGTGGTGAAAGGCGACGTATTTGCAGCTGATTGTATAAGTGGCTGTAGATTATGTGGCCACAATCACGTCGGATGGTTACCAGTTTTAGTAGTTTATAGCTCCACCAAGCACCCACGTCTTAGTATACCCAAATTTTATTTAAAAAACTTTTTGTTTTGTATTAACTTGATTTTTTATTATATACATAGAATATAATGGTTTATAAACAACTGATTAGAAACTTATGATTTTAGCACTATTTATAAACGACTTAACCACTTTTTATATTTTCTTACAATTTTTATTAACAACTTAATTTTCATGAAAAAACAGAAAACTGAACTAGCTTTTATTTTTCAAAAGCTAGCTGCGAAAAAAAATAAAAACTACAATATTTTTTTGGATACCCAACTAACCATTTACGGTGCTTGACAATTTAGGAAATTTAATTAGTTGGGCAAGGTGTGAAGGACGCCACAAATACATTGATTTGCATCAGATGCAAGTGGTAAAGGATCCAGATTCAAGGGATGTTCAAAGTAATCAGATATATGCGTTACCACATCATGCTGTCATAAAAGACAGTAGTACCACGACGAAATTACGTGTTGTGTTTAATGCGTCGTCCAAATCCGCATCTGGCATATCCTTAAACGATTGTTTGATGACGGGTCCTACAATACAAGAAGATTTATTCTCTTTGATAATTCGTTTCCGTAAATATTTAGTTGCCTTGTCCGCTGATATAATTAAAATGTATCGTCAGATACTCATACATGAACATGACAGAGATTTGTTACGGATATACTGGCGTAAATCGTTAAATGACGAGCTTCAGTGTTATCGACTATGCACTGTGACATACGGTACATCGAGTGCGCCATTTCAGGCTATCCGGACATTAAAACAGTTATCCATCGATGAACGGTCTACTTTCCCTTTGGCAGCGAAAATATTGGAAACAGATTTCTATGTCGATGATGTTTTGACAGGTGCTAATTCGTTCGAGGAAGCACAAACAGTGAAACACGACTTAATTCAACTATTGGCTTCAGGTGGTTTTGAGTTGCACAAATGGAATTCGAATCATAGCGATTTATCCGATAAAAATAATCCTCTCCAGGAAAACTCTGAAAACATTGTTTCTCTACTGGGTCTGCAGTGGAAACCCAATTCTGATAGTTTCCAAATAATTTTTAAGGAATTTGTAGAAACAAACAAATTTTGTAAAAGATCAATCTTGTCCGAAATAGCACAGCTGTTCGATCCACTCGGGTTATGTGCACCTGTCACAGTAACAGCTAAATTAATAATGCAGTCACTTTGGACTACACCTAGTTTATCATGGGATGATGATGTTTCGTTGGTGATATCCGAGATTTGGTCCAATTTTAGACAGCAATTGCCGTCAATGCGGAAAATTGAGATTCCTCGTTGTATAAGAGGTCAACATGTTAAGTCAATGGAACTTCACGGCTTCGCGGATGCTTCCGAAAAAGCATACGGTTGCGTTATATATGTACGAGTGACAGATTTGGTTAATGACAAACAAATTACTTTATTGTGCGCAAAATCACGGGTTGCTCCTTTAAAAAAGCAAAGCATACCGCGGCTAGAGTTATGTGCTGCGGTGTTATTGGCACAATTAGTAGATAAAGTAGTTCAATGTATGGATGTTAAATTTGATAGAATTTGTATGTGGTCAGATTCGGAGATTACCATAATGAGAATAAAATCGTGCCCATCAAATTATGCTACTTTTGTTGCAAATAGAATTTCATTAATACAGGATCTTTCATCTATCGATAGTTGGATGTTTGTTCCGACATCATTGAATCCTGCCGATTTAATTTCTCGAGGTCTTATGCCATTAGACATTATATCCTGTAAATTTTGGTGGAATGGCCCTTCGTTTTTGGACCTAGATGAACATAACTGGCCCAAGTCTTCGAACATTAAAATTAATCCTGAATTATTAGAGTTAAAGAGAAGTAAGGCTGTTTTAGTTAGTTATCACAGCGACGTTGATTTAATTGATAAATTTTCGGACATTAACAAATTATTTAGGGTAATTTCGATTTGTTGTCGCTTTTTCAATAACCTTAGGACTCCTAAAGATCGTCGGAAATATGGAGAACTCACTTCTGAAGAACTCGAATCTGCTCGTAAACGTATTTTAAAAATAGTTCAACTAAACGCATTTTCCGAAGACTTTAATTATATTCAAAAACATAAAACGAGTCACGCAAAGAGTAAATTAAAATCATTTGATCCATTTATCGATCAGGATGGGTTGTTGCGGGTCGGTGGCCGTTTAAAAAATGCGGACATTTGTTACGACAATAAGCATCAAATTATTCTATCTGGTACTAGTGATTTTACTAAAAAATTAGTTCGACAGGAGCACCTTCGTCAGCTTCACGCTGGTCCTCAAGCGTTACTTTATAGTTTAAGACTTAAGTATTGGATAATCGGAGGACGAAATCTTTGTCGAAAGGTCATACACGACTGTATTAGATGTTTTCGGACACGACCTACTACCATCAACCAACTTATGGGCCAACTGCCAGTTGATCGAGTTTCACCATCGAGAGCGTTTCTTAATATCGGGATAGATTTTTGCGGTCCGTTCAACATAACCCATAATCTTCGAAAAAAAATTATGACAAAGGTGTATGTAGCAGTGTTCATATGCTTTTGTACTAAAGCCGTTCATATGGAACTTGTGGAAGATTTGTCTACCCAAGCTTTTATATCATCATTTCGGCGATTCGTTGCACGTCGAGGCAAGTGTGCAAATGTATACTCAGACAATGCTACCAATTTTATAGGCGCTAAAGCTGAATTGAAGAATTTGCATAACTTACTCACGTCGGAAATTCATAAGATAGAATTTTTTCGTTATCTTGCTGAAGAACAAATTCAATGGCATACGATACCTCCTCGGTCTCCACATTTCGGTGGATTGTGGGAGGCGGCCGTCAAGAGTGCCAAACATCATCTCAAGCGTATAATAGGAAATACATCTTTACGATTTGAGGAATTTCACACAATGGTAACTCAGGTTGAGGCCTGTTTGAATTCTCGCCCTCTTACCCCGATGTCAAACGATGTTAATGATCTGCAAGTATTGACGCCTGGCCATTTTATAATAGGTACGGCACTCATAGCGTTGCCTGATCCTTCGTTAGATCATTTAGATTATAATAGGCTTTCTAGATGGCAACGATTACAATATATGTTCCAACAATTTTGGAAACGATGGCGAATCGAGTATTTAGGAGAACTCCAACAACGACGTAAATGGATAGCACCGTCGGATAACATATCAATCGGAGCTCTTGTTTTACTAAAGGAGGACAATGTTCCCCCACTCAAATGGCCACTTGGTCGAATTACGGGATTACATCCAGGAACCGACGGGTACATTCGCGTAGCCACTGTCAAAACGATTAGTTCAGAACTCAAAAGAGCCATTTCTAAATTATGCGTATTGCCAATGGAAGAGAAATCCTCTGGTGCAGATACACATTACTAAGGTCCGTCAATCGTGTCAGTTCATATATGTATATTGTAAATAAATGAATTTAACTGTGAGTTTGTGTTCAAAATGTAATTTTCTAGCGTAAACCTCAGATCCGTAACGGATCAAAATTAATGAACGAATCCGGAAAGAAAATTATTATATTTTGTGTTTTTTCTCCTTATATATATATATTAGATCATTGAAGTTATAGTTATAATTCTTTGGTTTATTTAGTTGTAAGTTAGTACTATATGTATTTAGTTTAGTTAAAATTGTTAAACTGCATTTACTAGATTTTCAGTAATTGATTGCAATGTTGATTAAGTTAAAATAAAATATTGAATATAAAGGATATGTGTATTCTCATATTGAAATTTATAGTAATTTCAACGCGGGGAGTTATGTTTAAAATGAAATAAAAAAAAAATAAATGTTCAAAAAATAATTAAGGTGATGAAATAGAGATGGCGCAAGTCATTTTAATTTTAGTACAAAAAAAAAAAGAGAAAACACGACATTGTATTCGTGAAAGAGATTTGTTTTTGTTCGAGTCTGAATGTAGACGAAGGCAGAAGCAAAACTGAAAAGTGCAAAACATTAAAATAAAAAACCTTTGTTAAGTTAAAAATTATAATAAAATTGAAGAAATACAGTCCACAATAAACATATTGTTTAAATTATCTTCGGTAAACAAAAATTAAGTACAAATTTTGTAATTTATTTAAAAATGTGTGTAAAGCTAATTAAAATAATGTAATATCAAACATAATGTTTTACTTTTCATTGAGAATTTCGCAATTTAGAATCATAACAGTGTACTCCACACAACTACATAGAAAGGCTTTAAAATTTCAATTGGAAGTAGCAGAATTCCCATTAGATTTTTATCAGTATATGATTTTAATCTATGGAAAAATCTATGGAATATTTCACGGGCCCTAATAAAGTCAGCTTTTTTATTTCATTTTCATTACGGATTTAAAGTAAATTTTAAAATGAAATAAAAAAGCTGGTTTTAGGTCCGAAAAACACCATTTTAAAGTCGGCGCCGCAAATCCGTATCCATAGTCATGCAATTCGAATTGCATTTATTTACCAAAATCTCAAATAACTCAATTAATTTCTTCTTCTTCCTTATGTAAATATTTTTATTTGTATTTTTTTGATTTGCTTCATTGTAATTTAAGTTTTGATAATAGATTTTAATTAAATTCGGTTGGTCGCTGCTTCATGTTTCCATTATTAACATGACTTTTACCAACTGTTCATTTTCGGTAATTTGACAAATTGAATTTTTTTGGTAATTTTGTTGTCATGCTAAAAATTTCACATAGTAATTGGTCATGGTCCTTATAATTCATTTCCTAATCTTCATCCTGCGGTTTAAAACTGATCCATATAATTTCAGAAATCCAACCCCAATACCCTGAGTTCTAGCCGGAGTTAACTGACCGCCCAAAACCCTTGTATAGATATTTCTGTTAACAGAGCGAAAACAAACCAGCAAAGTTGAAGCATCCAGATCGTTACTTCGTTTGCTTCTACTCGCTCTCGTTACAAGGCAGAACATAAAATTAGCTCATAAAAAATGTTTATGATTATTGTTGGTGGTTAACATTGAATTAAAGAAAATTTTCTATTAGAAATTAGACATAGGTATTTTGTTTGCACATTCTGATTTTAATAGTTTTTTCTATTTCTAAGAACTGTCTCCCAGTTTCCTATCATATGGGTATACCATATATAGCAGATAGAATAAAAAACAAAAAGTTATAAATGAAAAATAACTTTGAAATTAAAAAAAAAAGTTGTTAACGTAAAAACTGTTTTAGAAATTGAAATTGAAACGAATTGCATCACGTTCAATTTAAGCATGACTGAATTTATTTTATATCTACTTCGTATGGGAAAAATTGTAATTCTAGAACCATACCAAACCCCAAAAATAACAACACTAATAGATAAACTTTTGTAGATACCAAAAATAAGGCTAAATATATTTTGGAATTTCTAATTTTGTACAAAAATATTTTCTGTATATATTTTTATCAAACAGAAATCTTTTACTAAACAATGTTTGCCTATTTTTCGTTTCCGATACTTTATTTGCAAAAAATATTTGTAGAAATTATTCAGGTGAATGTCACAAGGGTTCAGTTTCGTAAATTGTACATACAGAAAAAAATTGTTAAATACAAAAATAACATTGGAAGGTTTGATAAATGATATAACGGAAATAAGGAACACCACCATGATTTTTAATTTTTTATTTATTGTTCGAGGCAGTGCTATTTACAAATGAATACAAACAAATAAATTCTTGTCCTTAAATTCCACTCTCCTAGCGCCTACGCCTATATAATGGTCACCCTAAATTTTCAATATTCCCAAACAACAAAATGTTCGAGATGTTTTTCGTAATTCAATGCTTCAAAATATTTAACTTTCTGCTACAAAAAGTTGTTTGTACTCTAAACTAAGCGCTCAAAATAAATCTTTTAATTGAAATTTTTATTGTTGTTTTTCCGTTTTGACTTTTCTGTGTATTTCTATTATTTTCTTTTCATAAGAACAAGAAAATCCTAATAATCCTTATTACAAGTTAAAGTGCTTTTAACAACAAACAAGAAGAAAATAGAAAAATTTCACTAATTTATTACCGTAATAAAATTTTTTAGTTAAGAACGGTTTTATGCCATTAAAAGAAATTTCCGATATAATCGTAATGATATAAATGACGCTCGATTATTATATAGTTTACAGCTTTTTACGAGCCTTTAGTATATGAGAACTACTTGTTGGGGGCACCAAATATATGCAGTAGGTATGGTTTACAAAGTAACACGTCTAATTAATAAAAGCCGGTAGACCAAATTTGATTAATTTTTAATCAAATAATCTACAAGTCCCTTAGGTTGTCAAAGTGTTAAAAATTTTAAAATTCAATAAAATATTTTAATTAAATTTTCATTTTATATTAAACTGTTGGTGTTTATATTTCTATTTTACTAAGTACACAATACCGTCTAAAAAAAGTTGTGCGCAAAATTGAAAAACAATTATTTCAACATTTATATTTTAATTAAAATTAAAAATATTTCAACTTTAAAACTTTTACTTTTTCGTGTTATGTCCACCGGATGAAAAATGGAAAACAAGTAGAGAATGTAATCACGTTGTAACAGTTAGGCATAGCAAATGCGTATAAAAATAGCGCAACAAGAATTTGGAAATAAGACGACGAAAATTTCTTATTGTTTTTTGTACGTATTTGCTTGTTTCTTCCAGGGAAATTAATTAATTTTAACGAAAAAAAATTAATTAAATAAAAAATTAAATTCAAATTACGAAAAGGGAAAGTAATTCGTTTACTCTATTTCAAATTCACGTTTAGGTGTACAACTTAATTATATGATTAATTTAGAAAATAATTTTTTGTTATTTATAAATTAAGAAATTACAGTTTTCATTTAATTTGTTTGGAATGTTGAATATTATAAAATTAGTGGGGTTTGTGCTTGTTTTTGTGTATCAATATAAACAGAATTTATGTTTTTTTTGGAGAAAAATTCGTGAAGTCAAAAATTCAACATATAGGACCGGAAGTCATTTTTTAAATTTCTGATTTTTATGTTTTGAATGTTTTTTGTTGTTGTGGTTGCATAAGATACTGTTGGTCAAAAATTTAAGAATTTGTTGAAAATGGTGATGCACATATATATGCAAATATAAAAAAAATTATTTATCCGAAAAATAAATAATAAGGCTCATTTTAAAGGTAAAAGAATAAGGATTACTAAAAATTACAAAAATAGTATCATCTTTAAGTTTTTCATTTTCAAAATGGCCACCAAACTGGTTTTTCTCAATTTTCTGAAAAACTTATTTTTTTAATTTTTTTTTTTTATTTTTTTTTTGTTCCAAAAATTTGGTGATATTTTTTGTTTTCTTGCAAAACACGTTTTAATATCCTGATCTACTCCATTTCCCCATATACAATTATCGGTATACCTATTCAGTTCTATGGGGTATATTTCTATGGATGTCTTGCTTGGTTAATTTGATAATGAGTATACTATATGAGTATACTATATAACTCCCAATAAGTTGCGTTTAATTAAAACTAATATTTCAATTCTATACTATATAATATTGTTTATTAGCTTGTTGTTTAACATTTGTTTGTTACTAAAATTTAAAACTTTGAAGAAATTCTGGATCTGCTTTCTGTGTCTTTTACGTTCTACGATCAAGATGTTAATATTTTGAAGGTTTATTTTCCGTTCTAATGTAAAACAATAATTATTATTTTTTTATTTTGCCCCTCAGCCTAGGGTACTCAGAGGGCTTCGGCTGTCTCTGTGTACACCTAGATAACACCAAGGTAGCCGCGTCCTCGTCGCGGAGGGCGGGTACTGCTTCGGCAGTAGCAAAGTGTTACCGGGGACCAAATGCCAGTGGTATAAATTGGCTAAAACAAACAATGAGTACAACAAATACGGGAAGTAATACCCCAGGTGGTACAGCAGCAGATATGCTGACAAATCCACGCTCTTCGGAGGCAGGCCCAGTAGATTCTGGGGTGGGCCAATCATTGTTTAACCCATATGGACGAAGTACCAATTTACCAAGATCTTCAACTGAAAATATATTTCAGTACGAGAAGGAAAATGCCAAACTCCGTGAACAACTAAGAGAAATAAAGGAATTTACTACTAAATTGAAAGAAGAATTCACAATTTTAAAGAAAGAGAATGAAGAACTCAAAAAAGCAGTTGAAACACGTGCAGAACTTGGGGAGACACCCAGCCCTTACATCGATGATGATATTAATCCATTCCATACGGATGAAGAAGAATTAGAAAGAGAAACAAATTGGATGTTGAAACGGAGTAAAATACCAAGTAAGAAAAGGAAAGCTCAACACTCACCAGAAATGGCAGAAACTTTACCATCAACTTCAAAAGAGGTTTCTAGAAAACAATTAATCATCAATAAACAACTAGCTCTAGAACAACAACAAGCAGCTAACCCAAAAGAGAAATCACCTCCACCAATAAATGTCGCTGAATCCACACCAGAAGTAGAAAAATCACTCAAACTGCAACCAGCTCAACAAAATGAAGCACAGCCAAAGGTAAAAGCCCCACCACCGATTTTTATAGTAGGAGTAACCAATTACTCAGAAATCCAACGTGTAATGAGTAATGTTACGGAAAGAGCATAAAATTACTGATCTGAACAATAATGTATGGAAGATTAACACTTCAAATCCAAACGCATACAGACACTTGTCAATGAAGCTGAATATGGAAAAATATCAGTGGTACACGTACGAAAATAAAAACGATCGTCCCTTCAAGGTCATTGCAAGAGGACTACATCTAACCTGTGAAATTAATTCAATAATGGAGGACCTAGAAGATAAAGGATTTAAAATCATTGATGCCGTAAACATTATTAAAAAAAAGATGTAGCGGGGAGAACCGACTTGAACCCGTCTCAAAAATAAGGCTTCCCCTGTTCATGCTAACCTTTGATAAATCCGAGCAAATAGAAAAAATGTATAATATAACTGGCATACTCAACATGCGAGTAAAGATCGAAGCTGTTAAAAGAGGCAGTACAAGAATAGTACAATGTAAAAAATGCCAAGGCTTAACAAAAAACGATATAGCGCGCGCGATCCACGATGTGTGAAATGTGCTGAAAAGCACCCAACACAAACTTGCAAACTATCTAAAGAAGAACCAGCAAAATGTATAAATTGTTATAGGCAACAACCAGCAAGCTACCGAGGATGTGAGGTTGCCAAGCAGCTACAGAAAATGAGGGATCAGGCACGCAAACCCCCTCTAAGTCATCCAAACAAGGATCGAGCAAGAAATGAAGCATCTGTGCGTAGGGAGAATTACACATATGCTCAGGCCGCTTCAAATTCGAAAGAAAATGAGACCAACGGTACTGAAAATTTCAAAAACACTGTCCAAGCAATTTTAAAGAGCCTTGAGGAACAGAATAAGCTAAATAAGTTAATTCTGGATCGACTTAATCTGCTGGAAATACCAAGCTCCAAAATAGTTAAACATAAATAATGTATGTAATAAATAGTTCAATTCATAATTCAGGAGCAGAAACCAGACATCAAAACTACTCATTAAGAATAGCCATATGGAATGCAAACGGATTAACACAACACCTAGAAGGATTAGAACTATTTTTAAAAACAGAGAAAATTGATATATGCTTAATATCAGAAACACATTTTACCAGCAGCACCTATGTATCAATCCGGAGATATGCTTGTTACCATACCACACACCCTGCAGAACGAGCAAGAGGAGGGTCAGCTATATTTATTAGAGATAATATCAAACATCATGAAAAATTAAAAATAGAAAAAGAATCCATGCAAGTAACCACCGTGACGGTTAAATTTAGTTATCACAACACCTGTAATATATCTGCGATATATTGCCCCCCACGGTATAACCTAAAGAAAGAAGACTACATTAACTTGTTCCAGAAATTAGGAAGTAACTTCATTATTGGAGGTGACTTTAATGCAAAAAATACCTTCTGGGGTTCAAGATTAACCTCTCTAAAAGGCAAAGAACTACTTGCAGCTGGCCAATACTCAAACTGTGAAGTTTACTCAGGAGGGAAACCAACGTACTGGCCAACTGATCCTAACAAAATCCCAGATCTTATAGATTTCTACATCACTAAACGCATATCGGAACGCTACATCTTCTTAGAAAATGATGAAAGTCTACCATCTGATCATTCTCGTGTTATTATGACGGTTAGTGAAAATGTAATAGAAAAAACCAATTCACCACAGCTCACAAACAACAAAACAAATTGGGAACTGTTTAGGCAGTTGGTAGAGGAAAAAATAGAACTTCAAGTGCCAATCAAAAGTGAAAATGAAATAGAAGAAGAACTAGACAATGTGATGTCATACAATGGTCGGCTTGGGAATCCACCCCCAAATTATCATCCAGGAAAGAAAACTCCGTTATTTACCCAATAGAAGTAAGAGAATTAGTGCAGGAAAAACGAAAAGCCCGAAGGAAATGGCAGACTACGCGTGCGCTGCAAGATAAAACCACCTTAAACAACTCGTGCATCAAACTTAAGGCACTCATAAAAAAAGTGGAAAATGAAACAATTGGAAAATACCTTTGTTCCCTAGCTCCAACTAAAGATACCGTCTATTCCCTCTGGAAAGCAACAAAAGGGTTAAAACGACCAAAACTGCAGATCCCCCAATCAAAACACACGATAGGAAATGGGCTAGAAGTGCGAAAGATAAAGTTGACCAGTTTGCTGAACATCTTGAAAAAACATTTCAACATCTAGGTCAGCAGACCAATGACGAAAACACTGGTGATACGCCCAGAATATCTGATTTTGAAGAGATCAGGCCTGTAACATTAAACGAACTAAAAGCTGAAATTAAGAACATAAAAGTAAAGAAAGCTCCTGGTTATGATCTGATAACAGGGCAAATAATAAAGGAGCTGCCTGAAAAAGGTACCCGTAAATTACTGCACATAATCAATGCGATTCTCAGGAAAAAGCATGTGCCAATGCAGTGGAAAGTAGCAGAAGTAATAATGATTCCGAAACCGGGCAAGCCACCGAATGATAGAAAATCCTACCGGCCAATTTCACTTCTACCAACACTAGCGAAATTGTTTGAGAGACTGTTGCTCACAAGATTGAAAAGAACCATAGAACAAAGAAACCTTATCCCAGAATATCAGTTTGGTTTCAGAGAGAAACACTCAACTATTGAGCAGGTTCATAGGCTTACAGATGTCATTGAGAATACATTAGAAAGGAAAAAGGTTTGTTCTAGTATCTTCTTAGATGTGGCGCAGGCCTTCGATAAGGTGTGGCACAGAGGTTTACTCTTCAAACTACATAGAGATTTACCAAAACAATATTATATGATTTAAAATCTTACATAGAGAATCGCCACTTTAGGGTGAAATATGAAGATGAATATTCCGAGCTAAAAAAGATTTCGGCAGGAGTCCCGCAGGGTAGTGTTTTGGGACCTATTCTTTACCTGCTATACACCAGAGATTTACCTCAATTAAACGATGTTACCATTGCAACATTTGCTGATGACACTGCAGTTCTCTCAGTAGGAGACACTATCGAGGAATCGACAAAGAAACTCCAAGAAGCATGTGACAAAATCATAAAATGGACAAAAATGTGGCGTATCGGGCTCAATGAATCGAAATCCACGCATATGAATTTCACCAATGTAAAAGTCAGTTATAAACCTGGAATCATTAACGGTCAGCAAATTCTGAATGCAAATAATGCTAAATATCTAGGGATGACCTTAGATACCAGGCTCAGATGGAAAGAGCACGTTAAAAAGAAACAAGATGAGCTTAATATCAAATATCGCAAAATGTATTGGCTGCTCGGCAAAAATTCGGAATTGTCAACCGAAAATAAATTGCTATTGTATCAACAGGTGCTAAAGCCTGTATGGACTTACGGAATATAGCTCTGGGGCTGTACAAAGAAAACCAACACCAAAATAATACATACTTTTCAAAACAAAGTGCTACGTGGTATAGTTAACGCTCCGTGGTACATTAGGAATGATGACCTTCATAGGGACCTAAATATCCCGACGGTTCAAGAAGAAATAAAAAAATTTGCAGTAATTCATGGACAACGTATCTATCAACACGTAAATGAAGAGCTTCGTGGTATGTTGGACACTTCACATGCAGTAAGACGATTGCAGAGAACGAAACCAATTGATTTAATGGATTAAGGACACCAGAGCAAAGACTACTTCAGTAAATAGCCTATAAATGGAGCTGGCCAATGGGCCTCTTCTCATTCACAAGTGACTAAATTAAGAAAGAAAAATTACTAGATGAATTGTATTCAGTTGTAATAACTTCAATATAAAAAAAAAATAGAAGCTTCCTGTTCGTATCAACATTGCGGACATAGTATATCACAGCCGAATATGCAATATTGGAGGCATCGGCAAAGTCGCATAATTGTGTTGTAGAACCAGTGTTTAACCATCTTGGGATCTTAATCTGTTCTACTACCTTTAATTTACTTCTGATGGCCAAACATTGCTTCTCGATGTCGGTGGGAAGGTGATCATTCTCATCAAGCTTATGCAGCTACAAGCCCTGGAAAACATCTTTATCATTATGATCACGGATGACAGCCATCCCATCGGGTCAAATATTCTTGCTGCTTCAGACAGCATATTCCTAGTTGTAAAATCGCGATCACCACCTGGTATGATTTCCAACAGCCGCGCATCATTGGTCGCCCATTTTCGGGGGTGATAACCCCCGATTCTTAGAAGTGATATTAGTTGATTCTGTATCGTCAGAGGCTCTTCGATTGTGTCCACACCGGACATGAGATAGTCCATGTAAAAATTTCGAGTCAGTATCCTTGCAGCCTTTGGATGACTGCAGCCTTTGGAAGGGCTTGAGTGGCCAGGAAACGCATTGCCGTAGGTTTTGGTGAGGAGGCGGTAATGCCTTATTAAGGTCGATGGTGACTCTCGCCAAACAATCCGTTGGAAGTTTGTATCCGATCTTTCGATCCATAACTGTCGAAACCTTTTTTCGATAACGGCTCTTAATATGTATCGGTGCTTTCGGAATCGAATTAATATCTTGAGTAAGGTTTGTTGTACCATCAGCCCGACCATTAAAACTTCTAACTAGCGGACGCATCAAATACTACGCGGACGTTGGTTGTCGTGCTCGATTCCTTAATCACTGCATGGTGGGGCAAGTAATATTTCTCATCAGGAACATGTATTTATTGCTCGGTTGGTATAGGCTCCATATGGCACAGCAACTCGTATTCAGCCATGAACTTGCAGTAAGATTCATGAAGATCAATATTTTTGGCAAGCTTTTGCTGCAAAGAGCTAAATCGCTTGAGTGCTTGGATGAGTGAGTCTCCTAACTCGGTTCTGTTCGGTTTGAAAGTTAATGGCACTGTAAATTTACCCGTGTTATCTATCGTAAATCATTTGTTGAAGTGCTCAATACATAGCTTCTCTTCTACAGTGTGTTGGTCGGCGACTGGCAGTTCTTCCAATTCCCAGAACTTTCGTAATAGTCGATCAACCCAATTTTGTATTCTAAGCGACAGGACTGGATTTCATCATTTTTGATTTGACCGTTCGCCAAGAGCGCTAAGAATCGATCGCATCCGATCAAAAGGTCTATGGTCCTTAGGATATGAAACTCCGGTTCAGCAAGTGGAAGGTGGTTCAAATAAACGAGTTCGGTATGATCGACCGGCTCTGCAGGTAATCTGGATGTTATCTTCGATATCACATACGCCGTAATGTCGATTATAAATTGATGGTTCACGCTGGATCTGATCAGCAGTGAAGATGAGCCTCTCGTAGCGACGGATTTTCCACCGTTGAGCATGCTTATGGTAAATGTGGCGTTGTTGCGCGTTGTCTTCAAACAGGTTACACACCTTTCAGTAATCTAAGATCTGGTGGAAGCAGAATCTAGGAGAGCTCGACATAGTTGCCATCAGTCATAATTTATGATCACGAATTTCAATGATGGCGGTTGGTAATATTGCATTATATCGAAGTTCGAAATTGCTAATACTGTAGTAGCGGATGGTGATTTTGGTTGTTCTCTGGATATTTCTTGTGGCTTCACGGGTTTCAAGTGTATGTAGTCGTCATTTGCGATGGTGGCATCGACTTCGAGATTTGCACTTGTATACGTCATGCCCTTCTGCCGAGTAATTATAACATCTGGAGTTCCTGTTTATAAATTGTCTCCGTTGCTCTAATTCCATCTCGATAAATTTGGTACAATCACAAAACCGATGTTGTTCACCGCTGCATAGGTTACAATTGGGTAATGGCTTCCGCTCGGCGTTGACATGGAAAGCGCTTGCGTGTGTTACATGCGTATTTGGAACCTTGGTTGGCTGCTTTCTCACACCTTCGAGAGAGTTCATTCTTTTGCTCAAGAACTCTAAAAATTCGTCTATGGTCGGATAATCTAGATCGGACTCTTGGCGCCCTAACTGCAACGTTACATCACCCAATTTATTTTCCGCCAAATGAACTAGCCAGCAATCCATCGATTCAGAACCCGATCCGAGCGCCTTCAACCCTCGAATGACTTCGTCACAAGTATCATACATTTGTCATACGGTTTCAGCGGAAGGCTTAATGATCTGTGGTTGATTAATGTACGTATCAATGAGTTCGTTCATAATGATACGCTTTCTGTCATAACGCATAACAATCTCGCATTTCGTGCACAGTACTTTTGCAGAGGTCATAGAATGATTGCCATTCACGAGGCTGCTCGCTGAATGTTGGTAGCGAAAACCCAGGTAATTTGAAATCCGCGGGACTTAAACCCGATGAATTTAAAGTGCTTCCATTCATACTGGCAGGTGGTGTTTGGACCTTTCTTCTCATCTATCTCTGAAAGGCAGCTACACACAGGTAATAATTGTCATCCACCGCATCAATATCCGACTCTGCTTCCGGATTGAATCGAAATATCTCATCCTCTACACTCACAAAATTTGTATAATGCTCGTACGGTGTGGAATCCTTGCGTGCCTTCGCGTAGCTAGTCATTTTTGTTATTTGGCCTTTGATAATCGACCGTCGTTTGATTAGAGTGTTCATCTTGACTTTCAACTAACGTAGTGAGTTTCAAGGTGTCACACATTTCTATTATCACTTTCACTATCACAGTATATTAAATGGATTTTAATTAATTGATTGTTCGTATTTTAGTGTTGCATTATTATTATTTGAGATTGATCGAAAGCTCAAATGAAATCATTTAATTTTATAATGTACGCAAGATTTTGTAGGTTATTACAACTTTAAGTTAGGTGTGCGGTTTTACAATGAATGTTCAGCAAATTTTTCCAAAATGACTGTCCACGCGGCAATGATGTGGTATGCAATCTCCCACGCGGTCCAATTTCAGAAATTAATTAAACTGGATCCGGCTCGAAAGACCAGTTGTTGGTAAATACGCAGGTATTCTTCACGCTGGATAAATCTTATGGTAAATTAAACTCCGGTTAATCTTAACTTTTATAGATTAGTTATTTTATTATAATTCAATTAATTTTATTTTAAGGTTCACAAAAATGATGCAACGTGTAATGGCTACCAAAAAGAAGTGACCGAATCATTTAGTTTAATGACGATAGTAACAGTTGACAGCAAATATGTATTGCATTGCTGAATATTTGCTGACTTTAGTCGAGCAACACTAATCTGCTACTTAAAAAAAATATGGCGAATTTTTTAAAACAGCTTAACCTATTTTCACAAGACGTTTTTTTAAAAACCTAACGTTTTAATTTTAAAAGGACACTATTTTCATGAAAATTGGTTGAGTACTTTTATTTTATAATGAATTTTGAATGAAAACGCAACTAAAATTGATGATTATGAAAAAAATATTGAGGATATTTAAATTTAAATTACGACAAAAAATTCAAGCAAAACATCCTGTCGTTATTAAAAGCATTAATTTTATTGAATTGTGTTAAATTCATTTTGGAGTTTGCTTGTTTCTTCCAATATATCTTTTCCAACTTTCCATAATCTTTTTAGTTCCGTGTCGTTGCTTTCCAGTTTGCTCAAAAGCGTCGATCGGGAATGTATAGGGTTTAATAATTTTATAAAATAGCTTAGGCAGGTCTCAAGCCCTTGGTCATCAACAAAAATTGCAAGAGAAATGCTTCCTGTTTTTCAAAATTATATTGCCATGTTCACTTGGCGAACCTGAACAAAAAACGAGCCTTAATGCTATAAAAAAAAATTGGGTCATCTTAAACAGCATCACGTAAAAAAGACCTGGATAATCGATAAAATCCCATCAAACCCGTTTTTGCTTTCCGATAGATATATTTATTCCCATAATAAATTACCAACAATATTAAATAATGTTATTTCAATTTATTAATTTAAATATTTTTCATTTTAACTGATATTAACATTGTTAATAATAATATATTAATAATAAATTTATTTATGAATTTCATAAATCAAAAACAACAAAAAACAGAAGTAAAAAATTTCATTAATTATAATATAATTATAAATAATAATGAATAAAATTAATGCTGTAATTTTTCTATAAATTATTGAATTCTGTTTGGATGTGTATACAACACACAATATGTTATTTGTTAAAAAATAATTAATAATAAATTATGTACAAATCTAAAATAAATAATTATGAATTTATTGTGAACGAGAAACACTTTTTAATTAATGACATTACAGATCAGGAACCAATTACGAGGATAAAATATGCTTATAAACTTCTAATTGATTTTCTCAATTCTCTGCGTGTTCATCGTACGCATGAGAATTAGAGCTTGTAAAATACTCGACTGTATTGCGACCCGGATAGTCGAATAATCAGCTCGCCATTACCCACTAGGATTGTTAGTAATGACATCCGTTCTGTTCTTGGTCGATATCGTTGTTGTTTTTATTGCTAAGTGCGTATGTTAATGGTTGGTGATCTGTGAAGATGTTCAGTCGTCTAGAACCATACAAATAATTTCTAAAAGAATTAAGTGACCATGTTATCGCTAACATTTCTTCTTTGTTTGTGTATAATTTTCCTCGGTTTTGTTTAACGTTCCTGAGATAAAAGTTATTGGTTTTTTATCTTGAGTTAGGACATCACCAAGGGCAAAGTCAGAGTCGTCTCTAGTCAGCTTATAAAGTATACTTCTTCAAGCGTCAACGTGGCTTTCAACTTCCCAAAGACAAGGCTTTTTTATTGAGAAAATAAGCTTATTTTTTGAGACATTGCGAGACTCTGTCCCTCGGCAATAGCACACAGTGGGCTTTGGCTGTAACTGTGTGCACCTCGGCTATTCCTGGTAGGTGCGTCCACGTCGCGGGGGATGGCAGTGGCTAAGTTCTGCCAGGGGCCTAGTGTTTGAGGTATATCCTAACCTTAACTAAGTGACTTAGAAACACTTATAATCCAACTAAGAAGTGAAGTTGACAAACTCAAAAAGGGAAATGAAGAATTAAAAAAGCCTCATATATACGAAGATATAAACAACCGTGCAATTAAAGTTATGGTCAGAGGCCTTCATCCTACGTGTAAGAAGGAGGATATAATGAAGGATCTAAAGGCAAAAGATCTGCAAATAGAAAATGCAGTTAATATCCTAAAACGAGAGAGAGGTGAGAACAATGAAGTAAAAAAAGAGGTCTCCCACTCTTTATACTTACTTGTAATAAAAAGGAGAAAGTTGAAAAAAATTTCAACATCAAAGCAATACTAAATATGAGGGTTTAAATAGAACCTCTACAGAGAAATACGAGGCTAATTCCTCAATGCAAAAAAATGCCAAGGTTTCGATGCGGTCAGGAGCCTAGATGCGTAAAATGTGCTGGAAAACACAATGCAAAAAGTGTAAGGAAAGTAGAAACAACCCTGCAAAATGCATAAACTGTAAAGGGCATCATCCTGCGAATTCCAGAGGATGTGAAGTAGCCAAAGAACTTAGAAGGCTAAGAAACATAATAAATCAGTTTCGTCAAACATCTAATGTTACCAGGGAGAAAGTAACCAAAATCCAAATGGAGCCAAAGCCACTGGTTACAGATACAGGGCAAAAAACCTACTCGCAAATTGTACACCAATCATCTTATACTATTACTGATGATCCCCTCGAAAAGATATGTAGAAGCATAGAAGCCATAAATGCTGGGCTAGCAAAGCAAGAACGTGATCTAGAAGTTTTGTACAAGCGTCTAGAAAAGCAAGAAACCACTAGCGGGCAGCAGCCCTCCTATACTAAAGCGGAACTTTAAGAATTGTCACCTGGAACGCGAACGTTTATTAAAATACGTGATTATGAATGTTATTATGCTGTCCTCCCAGGAGAAAACGCGAGGGAGGATCATCAATAATAGTGAAAAAGAATGTCAAACACTATGAAGACCTGTATACCAATTTGGTCCCGAAACGTGTGAAACGAAATGAGTGTAACCGGAATGATATAGTGGTAGCATATGGATTTGTGGTAGTTTCGTGCGTATGATTGTTTTTCTGCATATGCAAGTCACGTGTCATTCTTTTTTGCTTTATTCATATTAACTCTTTCAGTGCAAACATGATTTCGGCTAGTGTATTGAGGAACACGATTGCGCTTTTTGACACTCAAAGGGTTAACCATTGTAAACGCCATATTTTTGCGTTGTTTATGTATTTTCGATTTTTTTATAATTTCTAAAATTTATGAAATTTAAAATAAATTTACCTATAAAATTTTATTATTAGATGTAAAATTAATTTATGATAATAGATAATATAAAATATATTGGCATGTTAAATAATGACATTCCACAGCTCGAGAGCAGACGTAATGTGCTGAGAAAAGGAAGTAAGCACCATAAAAATTACAACCGATTCGCCCGGAACGCGTTATTTTGGTACTGTTCATCATACAAATGACACAAATACGAACAAAAGAAAAATACAAATACAAGGACCTAATTGTGTATTATACACTGTGTACGTATTCGATTATTTTTGCTGCACTCATTTTAAATGAGTAACTTACGAGACAAAATCGATACCCTGGTATCGAAGAAGAAAGTATGCAAGTTAAATCCGTAAAAGTCGAAACTAATAATAATAATGAATACAGTAGTTCCTCTATTTACTGCCCCCCACGCTATAACCTAAACAATGAAGATTATAACAGACTCTTTAAATCACTAGGATCCAATTTTATTAAAGGTGGTGACTTTAATGCAAAAAACACCTATTGGGGGTCAAAACTTACAACCCGTAAAGGAAAAGAGCTTTTCGACTGATATAAATAAAATACCAGATCTCATGGATTTCTACGCAACGAAAAGGATTACCGAGGACTACATGTACCTCGAAAATAGCGAGGGGATATATTTTGACCATTCCACTGTTATCATTACACTCAGCAAAATGATAACACTGTGCTAGTTGAAAAATGTGACAAGCTAGTTGAAAAATGTGACATGCTTTCTTCAGCAAAGTTGTTGCGCAAGTCAAGACCAACAACTTTGCCGAACATATCAAGACCGAAAAACGACATCTAATTTTTTTTTGATTTTCATTTCGACGAAAAACACTGTTTTTATCATTTTTTACCATTTTGTTGAATTTAAATCGAGTAGAATCGATCGAATAAAAATCGCATCAACAAATATAGATACAATAGAAACTATTTAAAAGAAAGTTAAATCGATTCAGTTGATTTTATGGTGATTTTTCCTAAAAAAAATTCCTAAAAAATTAACATTATTCTTCTCTTTCATAAAACAATGGCGTGCCGTTGCGATAGTGGATAAAAATACTGGATTTTTCCATCCCATCATTTTAACCATCACGTAAATTAAGAAACAACTGCATCAATATATCAACCATCAAATGTCACTGCGCCATTCAATCACAGAATCATACGACGGATAAAAATCTCGGATTTTTCTATCCCAGATTATTTTTAAATTTTTTTCAACTTTGCAAAGTGGCGTGTCTAGCCGTATACATACGTCGGATGGAAATCTGGGATTTTTACATCTCAATAGGATTTTTTCCTCAGAGTTGAGTTTTTGTCATCTTTTTGGGATGAAAGGAAGCGTGTAAGTTGTACTATTTCTTTCGTTTGATTGGATAAAACGGCGAGATGTGAAAATCCCGCATTTCCATCCGACGTATGTATACGGCTTCTGTTGTATAATTTAAGTGATGTAATTGGTTAAAATGATGGGATGGAAAAATCCAGGATTTTTATCCACTATCGCAACGGCACGCCATTGTTTTGTCAAAGAGAAGAAAAATGTTAATTTTTTAGGATTTTTATTTTTTAGGAAAAATCATGCTACTGAAGTTAGCCGAAAATTTCAGCCGTAAAAAAAACCTGCATTACCGACATATTTTGTATCAGGTGGTAATAAAAAATTATGTTGTATGAGCCGAACATTACATGTAATTGAAGTTGGTAGTAAATTTTCGCCGAATAAAAAATTTCAAAAAATTTATATCACATAATTCGAGTGATTAATGGTAATATGAACTAGGTGAAGTTAGACCAATTCGTAAACATATAAAATATATATGTATAACTTATCGTGTTAGGGGGCAACGAATTTTTTTTGTGGCACTAACAGTAAATACTTGTGCCAAAAATTAGGACATATTTTATGTAGCATTATAGTGAAATAAATTAAAAGCTGGTCGCATGTTTAGTGGAAATTTGGACCGGATGAAGTTAAAGTTAGACCAGTTCGCAAATAGCTGGATCCTATATGCTACATAAAATATGGCCTGATTTATGGCACAAGTTTTTATAGTATGTGCCACAACTCAAATTCATTGCCTCCTAACACGACAAATTATAAATACGGGATCCAGCTATTTTCGAACTGGTCTAACTTCACCTAGTTCATATTACCATTAATCATTCGAATTATGTGAGATTTTTTCAAATTTTTTATTCGGCGAAAATTTACTACCAACTTCAATTACATGTAACTTTCGCCTCATACAACAGAATTTTTTATTACCACCTGATACAAAATATGTCGTTAATGCAGGTTTTTTCGGCTGAAATTTTCGGCTAACTTCAGTAGCATGATTTTATGGTGATTTTTCCAAAAAAAAAAAATCCTGAAAAATTAACATTTTTCTTCTCTTTGACAAAACAATGGCGTGCCGTTGCGATAGTAGATAAAAATTATGGATTTTTTCATCCCATCGTTTTAACCAATTACATCACTTAAATTATACAACAGACACGCCACTTTGCAAAGTTGAAAAAAATTGAAAAATAATCTGGGATAGAAAAATCCGAGATTTTTATCCGTCGTATGATTCTGTGATTGAATGGCGCAGTGACATTTGATGGTTGATATATTGATGCAGTTGTTTCTTAATTTACATGATGTAATTGGGTAAAATGATGGGATGGAAAAATCCAGTATTTTTATCCACCATCGCAACGGCACGCCATTGTTTTGTCAAAGTGAAGAAAAATGTTAATTTTTTAGGATTTTTTTTAGGAAAAATCATCATAAAATCAACTGAATCGATTTAACTTTCTTTTAAATAGTTTCTATTGTATCTATATTTGTTGATGCGATTTTTATTCGATCGATTCTACTCGATTTAAATTCAACAAAATGGTAAAAAATGATAAAAACAGTGTTTTTCGTCGAAAAGAAAATCAAAAAAAAATTAGATGTCGTTTTTCGGTCTTAATATGTTCGGCAAAGTTGTTGGTCTTGACTTGCGCAACAACTTTGCTGAAGAAAGCATAACAAAAATCTTAATGGTTCAAGAGCTATCAACGTTAAAATCAGGGTATATTTTGACTCAGAGCAAAAACATGTCGACTGCGATATCTCAAAAATGGGGACTAACTTTGAAATGGGACTAGCACCGTTGAATTCAGCATACTCGAATTAGATTTACCCCCCCGGGTGCCCAGCTTGTCACGAAAAAAAAGTTTGCAATTCAAGCACAGTGTAATTAACAAGGATAACTTTCCTAAGCTAACAAATAATAAAACTTAGAGGGACCTATTCCAAGAACTGATTGAAGAGCAAATCGGCCTACAAGTGAAAATTAAAACAGCAGTACAATTGGAAGACGAGCTGGTAGTACTTAACAGTACTATTCCACAAGCAGCATGCAAAAGTTCTCCTACTAATCATACCGAATCCCATAGGAATCAAAATTACCCTCTTGAAGTCAGGAAATTAGTTAGCGAGAAACGGAAAGCACGAAAAACCTGGCAAAGGACACGCGCTCCGGAAAACAAAAAACTCAATTATCTGTGCAATAAACTGAAACAACTTATAAAATAATGTAAGAACGAAAGGAATAGGTACAAAGGGCCGAATGTCGAAGGGCCGAATGTCGAAGAGCCGAATGTGTCGAAGGGCCGAATGTGTCAAAGAGCCGAATTTCGAAGGGCCGAATGGGTCAAAGAGCCGATTTTTTTTGTTTTTAGAAATATAATTTTTTAAATTTGTTGCTTTATGGAATATTTTGTAAATTTTTTTTTATTAAACATAAATGAATTTCTTATGAATTTATGTATTTTAATATTTTTCATCTTTGGATATTTATGAAATTACAAGCATCCAGTCAGCGATACATTTTGGTGAAGGAAAATTTTGTCATGCGCCACCAGAGACATTCGGCCCTATGTGTCAGCCTTCTGATAATAGGTATATGGTACAAAAAATAAAAAAAATAATTAAATTAAATAAAAAATAAAAAAAATATATTTCTAAAAACAAAAAATCAAAAACAAATCGGCCCTTCGACATTCAGTCCTTCGACATTTGGGCCTCCGACACATTCGCCCTTTGAAATTCAGCCCTTCGACATTCGGCCCTTTGATATCATACCGAACGAAACTAGTAACAAGTACTAAGGTGGTCTCACCGAACATAATGACCCTGATTACTCTCTTACGAAAGCAAAAAGGGATTAAAAAAAAAAATTCATGTGTGCCTATTAAAAATGAGGAAGGAACCTGGGCCAAAAGCGTCAAGTAAAAAGCTACTTTATTTGCGGCTCACTTGGAAACGGTTGAAAACTTTTCAACCGTAACCCAGGCAAACTGCAAATGAAAACATAACAACAGTTAGCAAAATAGATGACCATAATATACGATCTGTAACATTACAGGAATTGAAAGTGGAGATCAAGTACAATTTAAATGCGAAAAAAGCTCCAGGTTATTATCTAATTACTGGCCAGGTCGTAGCCATTCCCGAGTAGGGTTTACTAAGATTGGATCTATGTACCAATTGGAAATATGTACCACGGCAATGGAAGATTGCTGAAGTAAATATGATTCCAAAACCAGGCAAATCAGCAAACGACAAAAAGTCGTACATGCCGATTTTATTTAAAAATTATTTGAAAAGATATTGCTCAATAGGCTCAAGCCAATAATAAAAGAACGAAATTTATATACTGTTAGGATTCTTCAGAAACGGCAAATACTCACCTACAACCGATGTCAGACAACCAGAAATTAACCATAAAATAAAACACCATTCATTTATTTACGATTCATGAATATTTATTTGTTACTGGTTCAACTGGAGAATCACCCTGTTATAACACTGGAAATCTAAAAATCATATGTAATTAAGGTTAAATTTGCATGCTAGTTATATAGATAATTATACTCATCATTATGATAAATAGTTCAATATTCCATTTATTACATAATCGATTTCCTGCAATATTAAAGTTATTAGTTTAATTTAAGAAACTTAATTGTAATTATAATACTTACGTCAAAACACTATTGTCGATTTGACAATACTTCATTTAACTTAACGCGAGTGACATCTGGAGAGCAGCACAACACACCTTTGCGTTATACGCAACCAAACTGTAAAGGCGTACCAACTTAATTTCATCAGATGTTACATGATAAAAGAAATTTGCTCTGCAGCTGTCACTTCACTCCTCTTTCTACCATCGATTAAAGAACAATAATTATCTTTATAAAATAAATAAATTAAATTGTAAGAAAATAATAATAAATTGAAAATAAAGAAAATTAAAACCCAAATGTGCGTTCAATATAACCAACTCAGCGATCCAGATACAATCCGCTATCGCAACATATACCGAAATTTATATATTTATATACCAATTTGGATTTAAGGAAAATCACTCTACGATAGAACAATTTCACAGAATAACGGATATAATATGCACTTGAGAAAAATAAAATATGTTCCAGCATCTTCTTAGATGTAGCCCAAGCTTTCGACAAAGTTTGACACCAAGGACTTGAATTTAAATTGCATCGAGATCTACCTAAACAGTTCTATCAAATCTTTAAATCGTACATCGCAGATCGGCATTTCTATGTAAAATATAACGGAGAGTACTCTGAACTAAAGAGAATCGATTTGCTAGCTTAGATGGAAAGAGCATGTTAAAAATAAAAAAGAAGAATTGAACATCAAATATAGGAAAAAATGTATTGGCTAATTTCACCTTTACGATTATGGTTTACCACGGCTTAATACTAAGCTCTTATTTTATAAACGTAATTTTATGGCATTTAATGAATGATATGGAACTTTTCAGTTTAGCAGATAAATAGGTATTCGTTCGCTGAATCCAAATATGTCTCTAACTAATTTTTCGATTTTTGGCGTTTGTGACTTTCTTCTTTACGACGGCAGAATAGGTAGAAATTCTGATACACAATAAATTGCTATTATATCGGCAAATATTTAAACCAACCACTTATATGGTATTCAACTTTGGAGTTGTACCAAGAAAACAAATACACAAATGATACAATGTTTTCAAAACAAAGTGCTGCGTGGCATTGTCAACGTACCATGGTACATCAGAAATGATAACCTACATAGGGACTTAAACATGGAATATGTCAGTGAAGAAATAAAAAATCTTGCAAAGAAACACATCTAGCGGATATCTCGGCACCAAAATACAGTCACGAAGTTTGCAGGACATCACCAATGCAGTAACAAGACTTCAAAGGCAGAAACGTTTAGAACTGGACACTTTTATTTAATTAGGACCGAGAAATATAATAAATTATGTAAATTCAAACGGGAGTAACCATTGGGTTACTACTACTGCCCGTCAAATATGAATATTTATTTAAGAAAGATAAATTACTAAATGATTTGTAAATCAGTTGTAATATAAATATTAATAAAAATAAAAAAAGGAATTTTCCAAATTTCAGCCTGATACGCCTAAAAATGATCTCAATTATTTGAAGTTTGAAGGTGTAACCAATTCAACTATGGCTTGGATTTTCTCGTTGGATTCCCGTCAGTACCAACGATGAAGCCCAAAAATTCTACTTGTTACTTTAGGAATTCATATTTATCTAGCTGGACCTTCAAATTTGCGTCCTCTAACGTTTTAAAGACTAATATTCTGGAAATATTCTTCTCCGTTCTTAGATGGTATATTTTAAGCCCAAAATAGAGCCATACAAATTTAAATTTCCCGTTTCTAACGGAGAATGCCGTTTTCTCTATATTGGACTCCTTTAGAGGAGTGAGAGTGGAAACCACTTTTAAGATCAATAGTGGTAAACAATTTATTGTTACCGAGATTTGCGAGGAATTTATAATCTCGGGATTGGGATCGGATTTACCGGACGCGTCCGATTTTTTTGGTACAATCCAGACCAATGAATTGTATAGAGAGCTCGAGGGTGTTATGATCTCTTCGTTTAGCAACTACTCAACTTGCCTTTCGACCTCGTTTATTAAGGCCATCTTAAGGTCAGGAGCTGAGTTGGTGCGAAATTGACCTTTAATTTTTGTAGTGAAAGTTTACTTTTTTTTTGTTCGGCGAAAAGTTTGGGAGAATTTCTTATAATTGTTTTAAGTATTTGTTCTTGATTTAGGTAGGTGATCCTTAGATCAATTTTATTAACGTTCTGGGATTCGTATTGTTTGATTGAAATTGGAATATTTGAATAAATTATCATGCCGCTTTCATTAGTGCGGATAATTGCTTTCATTTTTCTCAGTGCATCATGGAAGCGAGGAGTTATTTAGTCTAAAAAATGTCATCCAATTCTTCTGGCTGATCAATTGAAGGGTGTTTCTTCATATCTACGTACTCCGAAAATGACTGCATCTCTGGTCTTGTCTGCGTCTTCTTCGTAGGGTTTTCGTTCAGTTGGGCCTGCTTCGTCAGAATTTTGTCCCGATTGATAGACAAATTGAGATTTGATATTTGTATATATGTATGCATAACACATATGTATAACAGAGAAATTTCCTTTTCTTAATTTTATTTACATTAAATGTGTATTTGTTTATGTGTGTGAATGTGTGTGTGTACATACATATACATATATAAATATTAGTTAACTTAAATAGAAAAAGTTGAAAGTGTGTATGTGTTTGTTTGGAGTTCTCTTCGCTCTCTCTGTGCATTTTGTTTATACCAGCGTTCTACACTACTCTTCAGTTGCTTATTATTCATTTTCCATTCGTTTTCAAATGAATTGTGTTTTACGCTAATTTCTCTTCGCTCATGAATAGTAAAACGAAATTTCAAAAATATTACTCACTGATAAGCGAGTGGTGAGAGAATAATAAGAGACTAGAAGGATTGATGATTTTTTTTTTGTTTGTGTGAGCGAATGGGATCTACTACTCTCTCTCGTTTTACTTTTCTATTCTATTTGTATGACAAAGTGAACATTTATTGTAGTATCAATATATACAATATACTATACTCTGTATTGAACGATCGTATAGAGAATATAATTATTCTTTCTACACTGTTCTTCATAAGTGATTAAGTAGAACGAAATGTTTTTTGTTGCTTTTCATTATTCACTGATCAATTATACAAATACTGTATAACACTGTTCGATCAGTAGAGAGAGAATAATACATTTTGACGAGTGAATTTTTGAACCTTAGTATATACAGATTACACACATCGATAATAGTCATTATGTAATTTTGTTTGTAAAGCAAACAAAAAGTACAAATATGATCATTTTGTTGATATCTCGTTTATTATTTCGAAGGGATTCAAAAATAATATTTCAGTGGTTTTGTTTAAACAATTCTGTAAATTGAAATTTTGTCGAAAGTCCCGACTTTAACCAATAAAGTTGTCGGCAATTATAATTCAATTTACTTTATTATTATTAAATCTTTTAAGTACATTTTTTTTAACATACCTGAAGGTCAGGGAAGGTTGTGATTGCAACATTCTTGATCAGGAGGTCTATTTAATTACGTCTATTTAATTGAGAATAAACTCAATACCATTAAATATGTTAACGATTCAAAGACCTTTTGCTATGGAATGTTGTTTTTCGACGATCTTTCTGGCTGAATTCAGGTTATGTTTTAGTGTAGTTGTGTGAATGTTAGATATAAATCAACCCTGGTTTTAGTTGGATGAATTTGAATATAGGTTGCTAAATGACAATACCGAATTTAAATTAAACTTTTTACAATATGAACGGAATAGTTAGGCCATCATATGTATGATAATGCTGTCGAGTCATTACGAACGTGAAGTCCCTCGATTAGATGGTGTTGGGTGGGAAGATAGGGCAAAATAAGGTTACAAACAGCATATGATGAGATGACCCGTAGATGTGAATTAAATAACCTAACCAGTCTATTATGACTGATGCCGAATACATATGATGAATATTAGTATCCTTTACCTCAACCACAACTAACCCAAATTAATAAACTAACAAAATCTATTCTAGAGTGTGAATTTAATTGAGACTAACATTTTAATATATTTAAGTAGTTAGAAAATGACTTTGCTGCGGCCCTAGTTGTTTCTGTGACTAACATCCTTTCCTAAATAAGCTTATCTGTTACGGATGCAGGCAGGGCCTGGGCCCGCATGATGCTGAAATATTATTCGCATTCAGATATAATTTGTTATTTGATTGTTGATATTTCAGGATTATGGTAACGTACCTAGGTTCGCCGTTATGGTTGGCCTGTACGCCTCTATCATATCATATCATATCATTTTATAATTCTATTTTTTTTTTGTTTTTGTTTTTTATTTTAAATTAATAAATGTTCATATTATTTAGGTAAGAAGCAATATATTAATTTAGTATTAATTTTCAGGAATTATACATATTGTTTGTAAAAAATATTTCTTTATAACATTAGTTGCTGATTGTGTAGTTTAGAATTGTATTGTCTTTGTGTTACTAACTATATCGTCTCTACCTAGGTGTAAATAATCGGGCCGATTCTATTCATCAGTTTTGTTTAGGAAATCGAAAAGTATTAATATAATATTCATTTTCAGGTAATTTCCAGATACATGTGGTGATTTCCAGATACATGTGCAATAATAATATTTTTTCTTAGGTTGCTGATTTAAAGAAGCACTTATTGATGACCAATACCATCATTATCCATTTAACCTATTAAACCTTTATCCTTCCCCAAGTAGATTAGTTTTGTGCTGTCTTTGTGTTACTAACTATCGGCTATACCTAGGTGTCTGTAACCGGGCCGATTCTGTCCCATTTAACATACCTATCCAATCCTTCGGTTTTGTTATATGTAAAAAAGAGTGTACGGTGGGCCCGGCGTCACCCGGGAGCTCCTGTGTAAGACCTTGGTCGTACATTCAGAATCAATCAATCAATCAATCGATTGATAGACAAATTGAGATTTATTTGGGGATTGATTGGCGATTCGCTTACTTGACTTATTTAGAATTTGTGTTACGATCTACCCCCATTTGCATTTGTTTAGGTGGAAGTTTATTCGGATACCCAAATTTGGGTTAATTTAGTTGTTGCACCTGGTTATGAGGAAATTGATTATGGAAGAATGTTTGCCTATGTAATTGATGTTGTTGAATGAAAGGATTTGTTGGTACACGAGATTATGCAATAGTTTGTGGTAAAATTATGCTTGGGGATTGGGAATATGACTATTTATTCTTCTAGGATGGAAAGGCGGTGCAGATGGTGTTTTATGGTAGTTATAATTTTTGTTGTGTCTCAATACGCGTTCTGAAATCCACATTTTTAATTTAAGGCAAAGTTGTAATATCTTGGTGAATCATCTATTAATCCTCTACTAAAGGGGTCCATGGCCTTGGCTCGATATGATTGTATCATGATGCAAAGTGACTCATTGCCCACTTTCATATACGCTAATTTATTTAAAATTAACGAAAGGTGTTGGTACGCACTTCTTGATAAATGTCAGGATTACGTAGCCACCTCCCACCAATGTGGTCATCTGGTACTGTAACGTACCTTAGTCCCGTTTATCTGCGTGATGCATTGATAAACATGTTTATATTTTACTCCAGTTCAATGGAGTATTATTAGATTCTAGGGCAATGTCAAGCCTGCACAGTAATCTTGTTTTGGATTACAATTGAAATCGTTTGGAGTATTTATATAGTTCTTTTGACTTGTCTCTAAGTTTCCATTCCGTTTCCCAGGGATTTTGATGTGAAACATTCTTCATTTTCCATTACACGTTAATCGAATTTCTTTATTCGTGTGGCAAAGAAAAAGCTTGTTATGCAAATACATTCAAAGCTACTTTTCCTTCATGGAAGGAATCCATTCGTTAACTTAAAACAAAAGAATATCTCGTAACAAACTGCATATTTTCCAAATTTTATTAAAATTGGTTAATTTTAATTCCATGTCATACATTACGATTTATATTAAAGTCAAATCGAATGAAATTTTTAATCATAAAAGATATTGCAAAATGTCTATTCGCAAACTTACTCTACTATACAAAGAGATTTTTTGAGATATTTTTTCTACAATTATGCATTGCAGTACTTAAATAGTGCGAATTCCAAATTGTTCGACATCAATTATCTCCATAATTATTTCAACCAACAATGATTACCCTAATTTCACCTGTTCTACACCTTGTGTAGTTATTTGCATCCTATTTCTTCTAGTGGTCGTTTAAATTTTTTTACTATTTTTTGTGTTTTAAATTTAATTGTCTATCAATTATTCATCAATTATATTTTGAATAATTCTGGTTAGAAAAACACAAAACAAATATATACATTTTAAAATTTATCTATTGATTGATTCTTGTTACTACAAAGACGTAACAACTGCCATCTTTTATGTACATTACAAATCAAAGTCTACACAGATGTGGCTGATGGTTTGAGTCTTTGACAAAAAAAATGATTTGATAAGCTTTCATAATTGTACTAAAAATACTCAGCTTTTGTATAAATATTTTGTTATTTTACAAAAGCTCATTTTTTTAGTACAAAATAAATAATTTTGCTTCTGGAATAAAAAAATAAATAAATAATTTTATTCACCTCAGTTGAAATAAACATATTCCATTGTGAAGTCATCTATCTTTTAATAGGTGAGTATAATGTTGATGGTATGGGGATGTGGCATGTCAATTGTATCCAAAGCCGAATTGTGGAATTTTGGTTCTAAAAAAAATGTCAAATTTAGGATTGAAGAAGGAACAAGCGAATTAGAACTAGCCGGAAATAAAAATAAGGTTAAATAAAAAACGATATTTTGCGTAATTTATTTGTGGATAAAGTAATAAAATATCACAACAGCTTCAGAAATGGAATTTGAGCCATCGAGCAATAAATATATCCCTTTTTCAACCAAGAAAACAAAAAAATGGGCTCAGTTTTAGTCCAACCAACACAAATGTGTGAGTAAAAAACCATAGTATGTAATGGCGTTGTTGATAAAAAATTTCGCTTTATTTGTAGTAAAACCAACACAATTGTGTGTAACGATATAGTGTTTTTTTTCGGACGAAAATAAGTTAAAAGGAATTCACAAATGTATAAGTTGGTTCAAAAAACATACAAAACTAAATTTTTGACATGGTAGTTTTGCCCTACCCGCACAATTGTGTTAGTAAATCACTAAAGGGATATAAGAGAAACCAAGTAGTGCAAATTTTATGGGCAGGTTTTTCCGAAGTTAATCTTATTTTATAGTTTTTCTATATACACAAATTTAATCTTTTTCTATATTTAATCCATATATACGTATCTTATAAACATATCGGCATAGTTATTTTATAGTTTATTGTTCTTGTTAGGCCTATACAGATTGCCAAAAGTAAAATAGATTAACCTCGGAATCTCTACATGGTTCCTCTTATATATATTTTGCTTTATGTTTAAGCGTAACTATGACATTACTATGGCAACTAAAATTAAAGGATTGTCGAGACGATTGATTTGTCAATTTTGGAGAATTGGGATGTCGAGAGAAAACCTAAATAAATTACGCATAAAAGCGGGTGAAGAGGATGAAATAGTTCTCATGCAAATTGTTTATAAAAATGTTTGGAGAAAATTCGAAGAAATCGAGAAAATACTTCCAACATTTAATCCAGTGGAAAGTGAGATATCAACAGATGACTTTGGATTGCCAAACTCGGACAGGTGGCTACTATATATAATTTTGGTGAATATGCAATCAAGCGTTTTTTGTTATTTAGACTCGACAAACCTTGGTTGGATAGTGAAAGCGAGATTCATAATACATGGGATCGACAAAAAGAGTAACTTAGAGAAAATGTTCGATCCAGAGATAATTGTATAGTAAGAAGATAAATTATAGACGAAAACTGAGTGAAGATATACTTTCTTTCTATTACGTGAAGTTATCGTTGTGTAATAAGATTAAAATGCCGTCTGATGAAATAATTGAGAGAATCGTTGATGGGTTGGGAAATTGCGGAATTATAAAAAACACAAAAATTTGATTTTTGATCTATAGGAAGCCAATAAATACATAAAAACAAACATGTACAACCGGAAACACAACCAGGGGCCGTATTCTTGAAATCGTTGTAAATTTCCCCAATCGGAAAACAATTTGCTTTGAAATTCTCTATTTTACTCAAAATTTTAAATAAATGTGCAAAACCAAAAGTTGTACATGTTGATAAAAATATTGATCCGAAGAATTTTAAAATGGAGGAATAAGAAGGTCGAATGTTATATTAATCTTGATAGTGGCTGCTTGATTTTAACGAATGACATAGCTGATGATTCGGGTGTATACTATCTTGAGACTGATGATCTTAGAGAACTTTCTTCTTAACGTAAATTACATTAAAATTTGTCTATACTTGATACATATATGTATTTGTTTTACGGTTAATACCCATTATAAATATAAATCCAACAGTTTATTATACAAATTATTGCACTGTAAACTCGTAGTGGTTTCCATTTATACGGTTGTTGAACACTTTGCGTCGCAAACTCCTTATTAAAACCACTAAACTAATTCAATATACAGTTTAAATTATTTTAATTACTTTTTATTTCATTTTATTTAACGTTTTCGATCACGGAGTGATCATCTTCGGAATAATTTTGCAACTAAATACACTAATTTGCCGCTTAACGACAAGCACTAATCTTGGATCTTGTATCAGCACTTACAAAGATTCAACACCATCACCGTTAAGATCTGGAATCTATCAAATTTGTTGGACGGAATGTAACAACAAATACATCGGCCAGACAACCAGGGCATTCTATAAACATCTACAGGAACACACCAACACTGCAAGAAACAAAAATACGAGGAATATTGTGGCCAAACATATGATGAATAACAATAATCACCGAATTGACTAGTCTATATACAACCAAACAGCTAACAGCTGAGAACCATACAATTAACTAGTCTATATACAACCAAAATTATTTTTTACACACACACACACAATGTATAAATCAAATGCGTGCACCATAAAAAACGTATTTAGTCGATCTAGTTTATGTTGTTGCGGATCACAGTACACATAATAACTACTTTGTGTACTGTGGTGGGGATAACCATGATCCAGAATTATAGCAAAATAATGGACATGTTTATTTATTTTGCGCGATGACAATTTCATTGCGTATATGTATGCGGCCAAGTTGAAGGCAAATAAATATAAAAAATACGGTTTGTGTGGATGGTTTTGCTCAGGTAGCATAGGCGCGGGGAAACGTTTTCATACAAATGCTATGGAGATTGTTTTTTGTTAAGATTTATTTGATTTTATTTATTTGTATCTCGTACAGGTGGTGGAGGAATAGATTTTAAGTCGCCTGAGCATGAACTTTGTTTTTTACCTTTAATTGTGATCATTTGTCAATTTTCATCTTTGGGTTAATTTTCGTTCGGAGTTTTACTGGTTTCCGCAGTGATGCCTTTAAATGGATCATCGCCGTATGATGTGTGGAACAAAATTTGTGTGTATGCAAGTTGTTATAACTTTTCATTTCGATATTTCGTTCACTGTATAATTTGGAATCTTGAGTTTAACAGTTTAATAAACTTTAGTTGGTTTTAATGTACAGGCAAGCAAGCGCGTGTTTTATATATAATATTACAACAATTGGCGACGAAAAAAAAAAAAAAAAAAAAAAAAAAAGATTTTATTAGTGAAAATCGCAATAATTTAAAAAAACAGAAATTAGAAAATAAATAGCTATGAATGAAATTCAATTCAAAGAATTTATGGAAGGTATAACCGCCCTTATGCGAAATTTGCAACAAAACACGGGAAATAATCCAGCAAATGTTAATAATAATATTCCAGCATTCGAAAATTTCAATCCAAAAGTAGAAAAATTCAAGAATTATCTAGAACGTTTTAATATAATTATTTGGCAGTTCGAAACATAAACGACGATAGGAAAAAGGCTCAATTATTCACAGTTTCAATCGGATCAACACATTATAATAATTTATCAGCATTACTTGGACCTGATAAACCAATTCAAGAATTAACATTTACGGTATTGGCTGAATCATTTAAGAAAATGTTATCGCCAGAAAGAAATGTGGTTGTATCACAACATTATTTTCTAAATACATATCAAACCAGTAATCAGTCGATATCTGAATTTGTCGCATCGCTCCAAAAAGATTTACCGGAATGTAAATTTACAGCAACTTGCACATGTAATCTGGAGGTATCAGTTGCAGACATTTTTCTACGAGCACAGTTTATTCGAGGTCTCAGAGATAATTGGATTCGGGAACAATTATTACAATTAGATGTAACAACATTTGCTGATATTTTGAAGAAAGCTACAGCACTTGAAGCGTCAAGAATTGAAACTCAGGCATTAACAAAAATTGAAAATTCAAATGCAACATCCAGTAATTTAAGCGAGGTTCACAAGGTAGTACATTCAGGGCGATCAAGCCGAAAAACACATCGTTCAAATTCAAATTATAATCAACGTTCAAAGTCAAAAATAGATAACTCATCTCTTGGAATTGATGGGTTATGTTTCAAATGTGGTCGTAATAATCATCGAGCATCAGATTGTCGCATCAAGCAGAAAAATTTAAAATGTTCGTTGTGTAATAAAAGTGGTCACATCGCTAAAGTATGTATAACATCAATAGTAAAAGAACAACAGTCAACCAAATTCAAAGAGCCAGCTAAAATTCATCAAACAAATATTGTAGACGTTTTTGTTCAACAAGTGCCAATTCATTCCAGTGATTATCAAAAATATTTTGTCACCGTTCAATTAAATAACAAACCAGCTTATTTTGAAGTTGATTCGGGTGCAGCATTCACTCTTATTCCGGAGGACGAATTTCAGAACTTAAACTTAAATATTCCTATAATATCAACAAACATGTATTTTCGAGCATACACAAATGATATTTTTCTACCTAGAGGCAAAGTATTTATTGATGTCAAATATAAAAATAATCAATCCAACGAAGAAGTGTATATTGTCCCAAAAGGTCGACCAGCGGTATTAGGTCGTGTATGGATTCGACATCTAAATATCAAATTAGAAGATGTGGATAAAAGCAATTGTATGGATCGTCATGCAATACATTTTAACACCAATATATCAATTGATGACGTCACCAACAAATTCTCAGAAATTTTTCAACAAAAAGTTGTATGTATTCCAAATCATAAAGTTACACTTAAACTGCGTGATGGTGTAAAATCATCATATACAAAAGAACGTGACGTACCGTTTGCATTGAGATCACAGGTCGAACAAGAATGAAATAATTTAGAAGCTGCAGGTATAATTACAAAAATCAATGTATGTGATTGGGGTTCACCATTAGTAGTGATTCCTAAATGAGACAAAAGTGTTCGATTATGTGCAGATTACAAGATAGGTGTAAGTGAAAGACTTGTATCAGCGAATTATCCAATTCGCCCAATTCCAGATATTTTACATAGTCTCAGAAATTCGAAGTATTTTTGTAAACTTGTTATTTACAAAGCATATTTGCATATTCCAGTCGATGAATCCAGTTGTGAAATTCAAGCCATTACAACACACCGAGGTGTATACAAAGTAAATCGTTTAAATTTTGGAATTAAGACAGCTCCAGTAGAATTCAATCGAATTCTTGATCAAATTTTACAAGGTCTTAATCAAACAGAAACGTATTTCGATGATATAATTATTCATGGTACTTCAAAAGAACAATGTTTATTTAATTTAGAAGAATGTTTACAACGCCTACAAGAAAATAATTTGCACGTAAATAAATAAAAGTGTATATTTTTATCAGAGAAAATAGAATATTTGGGCATATAATTCAGCACAACAAAATTTCAAAATCACCAGATAAAATTAAAGCTATTACTGATATGAAACGTCCAGCAAATATTGATGATGTACGCCGTTTTTTGGGCATGATTACATACTACGCACGCTTCATTCCAGATATGTCAACAAAAACCACTCCACTTCGAGATTTATTACGGAAAAATCAAAAATTCAAATGGTCAACAGATTGTGAGGAAGCATTTATTAATTTGAAAAAGGAGTTAATAAGCGATCGAGTCTTAATACCGTATGATCCAGCTTTACCAATTGTACTGACATGTGATGCCAGCCCTACCGGAGTAGCTGCAATTATGAGTCATATAATTAATGACACAGAACAACTAATAGCATATGCATCTAGAGCTCTCACCGTTTCTGAACAAAATTATGGCCGGTTAGATTTCTTCAATTATTTATTTGGTCAACATTTTACGCTTGTTACAGACAACGAACCACTATCAAGAATTATTCATCATAAAAAGCAGATACCGTCGATGACTGCTGGTCGTTTATTACGTTATGCATCGTTTCTATCAGGTTTCAATTACACTGCGAAATTCAAAAAAGGCGAAGAAAATGTTAACGTAGATTACTTATCTCGAGCGCCTATTAATGAACAATCATCACAGACAGAAAAGTTCATTGAAGATGAAATTCAAGAGATATGTTTTAATTCAATTTTACAAATATCATCAGTTACAATAACAGCTAACGTAATAGCACAAGAAACCAAAAAGGATAAGGAATTAACTCAACTTATACATGAAATTCAAACTTCACCAAACGATAATTACATGTTAAACGATGGTATACTATTCAAAAACAATCGAGTTGTTATTCCAAAACAATTACAAGAACAGGTTCTCAAGGAATTACATCATACGCACATTCTCATAACTAAAATGAAACAACTTGCTCGACGTTATGTTTATTGGAAAGGAATAGATCAAGCCATTGAAAAAGTAGTTAAATCATGTGAAGGTTGCGCTCTTATCAAGCATAATCCACCGAAAGTAAATGTACACTCATGGGATGAACCAGAATATAACTGGCAACGTGTTCATATCGACTACGCAGGACCAATCAATGATCATTACTTTTTAATTTGTGTCGATGCAAAATCAAAATGGGTAGAAATAAAACTTCTGAAAAGTTCACCAACGTCTTTCAGCACCATCCAGCTTCTTGACAACATATTTTCAAGTCACGGCTAGCCACAAGTAATAGTATCAGACAATGCAGCAATATTTACAAGTAATGAATTCAAACAATTCTGTAATTCAAGTGGTATTTTTCAAAAATTAATTGCTCCGGGTCATGCTGCAACTAATGGTTTAGCTGAAAGAAATGTACAAACATTGAAAAATCAATTTAAAGCCGCTGAAAATGATTCAACACCATTAAATATCAAGCTTCAAGAAATAATGTTTCGCTATCGTGCCACACCATTAGCTAGCGGAAAATCACCAGCAGAGCTATATCTTAATCGTCAAATAAGAATTAGACTAGATGCTTTACGTCCTTTTCATCCAACACCAAACCAAACTTCAACATGACAACGATCTTTTCAAGTGGGAGAGAGAGTACAAGTTCGTGATTTTTACCATAATAAGGTAGTTTGGCGTTTTGGAACAATAATTGAAAAATGGGGCGTTCTACATTACAATGTATTACTAGATATAGGTCGTTCGATTAAGCGACATATAAATCAAATTCATCGTACATTAGTTAAAAAGGTTCACTTCGATACAATACACCATCAAGTTTAAATGAGCAATCAACAAAATCAGCAAGTTCAATACGATTGCCACTTATGGACAGACCATCACCAGATGGTTTATCTGAATTTAGTGAAGAACAACAAGATAGTAAGACCGAGATAGTAAGACCATCGCAAGCAATTTCAGGACCATCCAATTTAAGACAATCCAGTCGTGTAAGCAGCAAAGCAACCACCGAAATATCTTCAAGATTATGTAAGAAGTATTAATTAAGTGGGAGAGATTGTTATAACTTTTCATTTCGATATTTCGTTCACTGTATAATTTGGAATCTTGAGTTTAATAGTTTAATAAACTTTAGTTGGTTTTAATGTACAGGCAAGCAAGCGCGTGTTTTATATATAATATTACAACACAAGTATATACATATTTTTGTATGTTTTTTGTATGTGTGTATGTATGTCTATATGTAAATGTCTTATATGCATAATTTAAACATTGGATGAAAATATGTACTACATATAACCTAAAATGTGTACTTATAACGTGTATTATAACAAAAAAAAAAAAAATTTTGATTATCTTTTCGTAATTTTTATTAGGGCAATGCGATATTGACTTGCTCGTGTGTTACACAAACGAGACTACGATGAAGTATGGATGACAAAAAGCTGTGTACACAGTCCAACAGCTCTGGCAGGTAGAGTTAGTGTCTAGTCACAATGGGTTGCGGATGGATTGTGTCATGGGTGTGAAATGTCGTGTGTTGGTTACAACAAGGCGATCACTATAGTAGAATTGAGTCGATAATGACTTTAGTTTTATTAGTTGAAACTTTCACGGAAGTGATTACTAGAGAAACGTATAACATAAAAAGATGTTCCTCTTCATCTTTAAGATGATTGGAAGGATGGATTAAACCAACAAAACTTCTTATGTCTTCTTCATCTTCATGATTATACAAAGATACCAAACAATAAAGTTACTTATCCTTACTAACAAACTAATTACTTTTTCCACAAACCATGAATGGTCAAAATACTAACGGGGTTTAGAAAACTGGTAATTGGTAATTATAGAAGAAGAAAAAAATAAGCTTGGAAACGTTGTATAACGGCGGTTTGCTCTTGTAGTTCTTCCATTATTAGAACCTATATCCTTAACCTGTAGAATTAGGGAACCTCGTAGGATCAGGATACCTAGTCAGTTCGGTCATCGAATCTTGTCTTAAGTTGGTACAATTTTTAGGTGATTAAGTGATAATCGAATGCAGTAGTAGTAGATTGCATGTGCTCAAGTCATTCTGTTACTGCGTCATCCAAGGAATGTATCAACTATGGACGTGCTAAATTGCACTTGCAATACTAAATTGCATGTAGTATGTTATACGATACCAGCTTAACCGCTGCCCTGCGTTGTAAACTATCATATCATGTAATAAATCAATTGTAAATTATTTTTATTATTATATTTCACATTTTTAGATAGATTAGGAATTTTTAATATAAAAATCTTTGGGAAGTTTAGAATTAGTTTTGTAACTTACACGTATTTTAATAGTACAC
Organism: Nephrotoma appendiculata; assembly: GCA_947310385.1. Lineage (NCBI taxonomy): Eukaryota > Metazoa > Arthropoda > Insecta > Diptera > Tipulidae > Nephrotoma > Nephrotoma appendiculata. The sequence continues at coordinate 132,138,906 of OX371225.1, read as the reverse complement.
AACTTACTTTACGACGTTGAGGAGAATAAGGTCAGCTAAAGTGTCGATCCTTAAAATGACGAATAATTTATGTGATTTACTATCAGAATGAAATCTTACTTTGCCCCTGGGTAACCATATAATTACGTAATAGCAAGACTGTAAATAAAGAGTTAATTACAGTTGTTTTCACTATCGACGTGATCGGTACGTAATATACGTATTAGATTACGTGTCGACATCCTTGATCTACAGTCTGGATTGTGAATACGTGTAATAAAGGTTTCCACTTCAAATGGGATTTTATAAGGTTCACAATGATTTTGGCAGGTTTGTTTCCGAGTGAGTAACCATCAAAGATCACCCAATATTTGCCACCAAAAATATAATTCACCAAAAACATTGAGCAGGAAAAGAATAAGGTACACAATAATCGCACAGCAATACTGATTTAACACACGAATTTGATATTCTTAAATTGTTGTTGTGGGCAAATGTGTTCCACAGTTTGTGTAACATGTTGAATGTTGTTCCGTCTTTGTTGATTCGTTTGTTAAAATTTTTATCCGATCCACCTCTTTCAGCTAGAGTACAAACAACGTATACAAATTCATTTACCTCTTCTGTTTTTCTAGGTTGATATAAATTGGTGTGGATATTGGAGTGTTTAGCCTCATCACCTTGATTTTCCTGAAACTTATTTTGAATCCAATCACTTTTGCTGGATCAGTGGCCCTATTCTGGCTTTCCCTGGGAATTGGGAATTGGGAAAAATATTTTCATAGCATTTTTGTCTAAATTGTATTTGTCTGGCCTACTGAGGGAACATATTTGGTGTTAATATTTTCGAAACAAAGTTAAATGGGAAAATATTTTTCCCTATAAAAATTTTGTGGAACAAAAGTTTCCCAATTCACTTTGAATTTTGAAAATGTTTGCACTAAACTTATTGTTTCTGTAGGCCGGAAAAATATAATTTTGACAAAAATGCTATTAAAATAATTTTCCCAATTCCCTATTCCCAGGGAAAGCCAGAATAGGGCCACTGGTAACTTGCATTTCGGTGTTTTTGCCAGATCATTTAGTTTCTCCGTTAGTCCATGCCGTCTGGATGGCGTTGAAGAGCGCGCTATTTAATTTTCTCATGACAATATCTAATGTCTACTAGAAACAGAAGTTCAAAGTAGTGTATTTATATTGAACGCGATTTGCGCATATCTTCTATGAGTTTGATTAATCTTTGGCATGCCCATTTCATAAAGTGCTTTTAATGTTGTGTCACTGTGTATTGTATTGACTACACGATCGAAATTCATGTAGGTGCAATATTGAAATCCATTCGTTAGACTATATTCAATTATGTTGCGTGTTGTATTAATATGGTCGGTACAACTTCGCTCTGGTCTAGAGTCAGCTTGTTCTTTTATATTTTCGAGTTAATTGTCTGTGAAGTTTTATCTAGGCTGAAAATTGCTGATATCTTTGTAGTTATGTTGAGGAGGGGTACACCTCGCAAATTTTTGCATTCTCTCAGGTCACCTTTTTGGTAATCGTTTTAGTCAAGCTTGCTACAGTTGTCGTATTTCAACCCTGAAATATTGTTATCTTCGAAATATTCCTTCAATCTCTTCAATTACGCTTCATCTATTGTTATGATTTGGCCAAATTTTCCACTTGCTCGTCGTACGCGCTAATAAAGTGATGCATGTTTCGGATGTGCTACCTTGAGAATGTTATCAGTGAATTGCTTACGGTCACGCTTTTCCTTTTTCTCGATTTATTTTTGCAATAATTTTCGTATTGAAGTTTCAGTTCCGACTTGTTTTTTTGCCATGCAACTTGAGATGCGGGCGTTCGTCAATATTCTTCCAAGTTTTATCACTGATCTAGAGCTTGCGTATGTATTCTTGGTACTCTAGTTTGATAGTAGCTGCTTCTTCATTATGGTTTGAAAGGTGAGGTTGGGCGCTTCACAGCATACATTTCTTGTGTCGACATCGTTTAATCTATCGGTGTTAAATTTCTTCCGAAGTGAATTGATGTCTGCACCACCTATTTTCTTGACACCGTGTAAAAGCGTGAGAAATTTCTTTTTAATCATTAAGTGGTCTATATGGTTTCTTGTTTTGATGGCATTTGCGTTCATAGGACTTATCCTTGGTTTCTTTCATCTGCGTCGCCTGTTGAGGCGTAGCACTGAATTATGGTTTGTGTTTCGTATTTTGAAATGGACTCTTGAGAATTCTTTGCTTTAACTGTTTTTAATATACCATCGTGTCTAGAAGTAATTTCCTTCGCTTGTATTTACTTTGGACTGTTTTACCATAAATCACTTCCCTGAGGCCAAGAATTTTAATTTTGTAATGCTTCATTTCTTTCTCTAATTGTGATAGACTTAATGATTCTGTTACAGTCCTGATATTTCATCGTGTACGATAGCCGAGGGTCGATATTAGTGTTTGCCAGTTTGTAATATTTCTTCTATATTATTCCTTTCTGTAATCATTTTGATTTTACCAATGAATGATTGGAGTTTTGCATTCTAGCCAGCTCCCGGGGCTGATTTAGGCATACTGGTTTGTGTACATACCAAGTAAGTGGTCACCCATATTTATACTTAATGAAGCAGCAGTGCCTGCTTACCGTTGGTTATGAAGTTATTGTTGTCTTTCCTATCTCTGCCACTTATTTCCTTCATCAATTGATTACGTTACCCTATCCGTAATCTTGTTCAACAAGAGATTATTCACAATTGTACAATTTTAGTCTGGTAAAACCTTATGAAACCATCGGTTGTGTAGAAACATGTCGCGTGTCCGCCATAGCTGTACGCAATTTTTTTTTTTTAAGAAACGGACGTTAAAATTAAAAATGAAGTATAATTTTAGAAAAAAATGATGATTGGCAGATAATTTCATTGGCACAGAGATTTTCTTTTAAACCATAGCCGAATTTAGCCTCATGTAGCGTAATGATATTCGATTAAGTTCATGGAAATACATTACATATCGACATTTTATTTGATCTCCTTAAAAACTAAATCGATTTCAACCAGAAGGAAAACTATTAATTTTTATAAAACAAACTACTGAAGAAATATTAAAGATTCTCTCATTTTCTGGCTTCCTTTGCGAAGGATTACAACGATACCCATATGTAAAACAATGGAAAAAATAACAAAAAGCAATAATATTCATTGTCTTCGAATTGTTCACATACTCTACCAATTCTCGACATTATACCAAAAAATATATACAACAAGAAAGAGATTTTGTTCGACAGAATTATACCAACAAAAAATCGTTCATGATTTTCTGAGTTTTTAGCTAGAAACAGAACAAGAGCGACGACGGCAAGCGTCGACGAATAAATAAAAAATATCGCCGCGATATCGCTGTAGCTAACAGAACAAAAGCGTCAGCGTATGGCGATAAAAAAACAACCAAACGGCATAACCTTCTGTGTTTTTGACACATGACGTTGTGGCATTAGGCTACTAGATTGAAAAAAAATGGTTAATAATATGACGGTTAATTGATGCCAACTTATACATATATAAAAAATAGTTGGCAACATTGTTTCGTCGGCAACAAAAATAGAAATAGACTCTAAATTTTTTTCAACGAAAAAATCGCCGTCGCCTGCGTTGATGGTTGTGTTTGTTTTGCATGATTTCGGTGTTTTCTAATATGACAATGACAGGCGATTTCGCTCGCCGCCTTCGCTCTTGTTCTGTTTTGAGCTTAAATTTTTTTCAACGAAAAAATCGTCGTCGCCTGCGTTGATGGTTGTGTTTGTTTTGCATGATTTCGGTGTTTTCTAATATGACAGGCGATTTCGCTCGCCGCCTTCGCTCTTGTTCTGTTTTGAGCTTTTGTTTGTAATTTTCGAAGAACGAGATGGTCCTATAATCATACATTTCTCGTTCTAATATTCGTTTGATAAACATAACTTCGGCGATTTCAAAATCAAATAATCAATGAAAAAATCGAAAATATTTGAAAAGGGGAAAATATTGCAAAGCAAAGCGTTTTTAATTATCGCGTACGTAATTTAGTAACGCTTTATTCTTCAAAGGATGTGTTTCGTTCGAATTTATTGGAAATGCAAAATATTACGTATTATTTTTCAGCTTGGGTTTGTTTATGTACGTAGCTATACATTTTTAATCAAAATAGCTCATGCAACTATCCAATTTTTTTATTTTTTTGGAATATATATATACATATATGCATACCGGAATAATTTATTTGAAAATGTTTGTAGATTTCTATGTATGTATTTAAGAAAAACTTTGATTTTAGAAAAAAATAAATAATGTGATACACATAATTTATGAATGGAAATATTATAAAATGGAAAACAAAATATCAACTCAAATAAAAATGTACGAAATGGATAAGTATTGGTTCTACAAAAATGGATATATACATGTAAACGATTATTTTTAATTTCGATCGTTTCATTGTTCATTTTGGACTATTTTTCTTCTGCATTCAAAATTTTTTTATGTAAAGAAAATTTACAATTGCGTGAAAGTGGAATAGCTATCTACGGGTCCACGTTTTATGCCTAGCCCAAGCCAATAAACGCAATAAACTGAATCTTTTTAATTTATGTATAAGCTAAATATTTCGAATCTAACTATTTAATGGAGTTGATGACATGCTGTATAGAAGGATTAGTTTAGAGTATTTAATAATTTTGTGCGTTTTAATTAAAATCTTGAAATTCCTATTTGATAATTCATTTTTGTATAAATTATTATTCGATAGAAAGATACCTCGATATATAAAAATCCTATAGATAACGTTGTTTATAAATTAGGAAAACTATTTTTGATAACATTGTATATAGTACAAGTTACGGAAAAACTACTTTACTATTCTATGTGAAAACGGTGGCATTAAATATTCATTTTCATGAAATTCGTAGACTTCCTCAAATGAGCGAATAAGAAATCTTGTTTTAGAGCTATCTAATTTTTGACCTATCCAAGAATTATCTCGGACAAATTATGTCAACATAATTATTATTGATCTTAGAAAGGCTTTTACAAAACAGCCTTAACCTATTTAAACCTTACAAAATTTAATCAGAGTTTCTAAAAAATCTAAATAATCTCATCAGATTTATATTTTAAGATTTTTAAGGATTAAACGTCGCCAGTTTATATAATTAGAATACAAGATTTGGTTATCATGAACCTAATTCTTAGATAACTAGCTAGATAACACTGCCAGATCAGGTGATACTATGATTTTATGATATGATAAATGTGTACACCTTAACCTTGATGTCAGTCCTGGAGCAAACGTAGCTCAATCAAAGAAAATTTACAACAAAAAAATGACTTTGTTCGACAAAAAAATACAAACAAAAAATCGCTTCTGATTTCCTGAGTTTTTGGCTGTAGTTTTCGAAGAAAAGGATGGTCCTATAATCATCCATTTCTCTTTGTTACCTTCATTTTATAACCAAAACTTCGGCGGTTTCGAAATCAAACGATTGATTCGTAAGTAAACAAATTGAAAAAAAATAATCATGTGCTTACTTTATTCTATCATCCGCTTCCTTGATTTTAAAAATTATAAGCAAACTAAAAATTAATGACACCATAGTCTAAATTGGTAATTTAACTATAATTAGTTTAAGTTAATAATTATTTTTGACATATCCAAGAATTCCGACATTTTATTTATCTTAAAAGGCGTTTACAAAAAATTAACTACACAACACGAGTTTTTAGAATACAATATTTTGCTATCATTAATCTAATGCTTAAACAACTAGAGAACGCTGTCATATAGACGTACAGCTTATCCATGATGAAGGTTTTGGTAGTTATGTAAAGCGCATTTGGAGTAAGCGCAATCCAATATGAAGACCACATTTAAGAAACGAATTATACTTAATAATTATGCGAGCTCAGGCCGTGATTGAGCCCTCACATCAAAAGTAGTAAAAGGATAGGATTAGTTAACGATAGGAATGATTAGAACTCTATACAACTACCTAAAGTAAGGTAGCTATTACTCATTGCTACGTAACTACCTAAAGTAAGGTAGCTATTACTTATTTCTACTGCTACGTATTTATAAACAAACAAAAGCTGAAAAATAATACGTAATATTTTGCATTTCCAATAAATTCGAACGAAACGCATCCTTTGAAGAATAATGTAACATACAAAATAATCTAGAGGTTTGCCAACGGGAGGGCTAGGCGGCCTTCCATTCATCGACAACAATTGATCTAAATTATCATTACACTATATGCTTGAGAAATGGTTACAGAATGATTCTTATATTTTAATTTGGTAATTTGGACCCGAATTGGGGTTTACAATTAAGGGTATTGATAACCGATAGAGCATTCTATTCTGGAATCTAGAAATGTATTTTAATCTGGAATCTATAAATGAGTTCTATCCGAACATTTTTTAAGGGTTCAAAAATTTCACAAACTTTAGAAAGGCTTTCTATGAATAATTTTGGAACAAATTGATTTTCAGTTCTCTAGCTGCTTCCCTTGCTGATCGAGCGAAATCTTGGCGAAATCTATACTCACTCTAACTTAAACGTTTGCTGTAACCCTTGCGGTGCATTTATGTGTTTCCAATATGAGATTCACGAGAGTTGGATGTTATATTTGAGAATCAATTTTCATAATCTTACCAAAATGTCATAATGATCGCTCACGAAATTGTTTAGTTCTGTTACAGTTAGCCAATGTTAGAGAATTATCCTAAACTATGTAAAAAAATCAGGTTTTACCCATTTCATTTATTTTCGAGACTCCAAGAGATAATTTCCATATCTGGCATAACAAACTTTATTATATCCGGAGAAGTAATCACCTATTTCTAACTCTAAGTTAGAGTTCTAATCCATTCAACATACTAAATACCTTAATGATCAGTTCAACAAGAGCCACGTTCCATGCTACATTCCTAATATAACTAAACATTATCGGTTAAGAAATGACAAGTAGATTAGTTAACAGAGTACTATATTTAACTCAAAAATCACAATTAAATCGTGCAATATCGATATATTGAAAATAGATTAAAAATATCTATTTCTTGTAAGGAGTAAGAATCATCGGTGGGTAATGACCGGCGAGTAATGTTCAGAGGGTACTGATCAGTGGCTTATGATGGATGAGTAATACACGGGAGGTTATTGCGCACAGATAATGACTATAAGGAAAAAGGCCGGGGTAATGACTAGAGCGGTAAATGGCCGATTAGTAAAGACGGAGAGGCGGGGACAACTTGCCGAATATAATGTACCGACGGCTAACTGACCAGGAGGTAATGGCAGGAATTACTGACAAAGGCCTAAAACCATACTAAAAGTATTATAACCAGAATTTTAAACAAAATTTTAAATAAATACACATTTTTGATCAAGAGGTCTATATTTGCAATTTTATAAAAATAAAAGAACTCATTCTCAATGCCTTTGGTGGAAGATAAGTTTTTCTGATGTTCTTTGTAATAGGATTCAAATGTGTTTATTTCTGTTATTTAAGAGGCGAGGCATGCAGTATGTGTTATAATTATCCAAGTATTTTTGTTGATTAGAAATGAGTAATAGCTACCTTACTTTAGGTAGTTGTATAGAGTTCTAATCATTCCTATCGTTAACTAATCCTATCCTTTTACTACTTTTGATGTGAGGGCTCAATCACGGCCTGAGCTCGCATAATTATTAAGTATAATTCGTTTCTTAAATGTGGTCTTCATATTGGATTGCGCTTACTCCAAATGCGCTTTACATAACTACCAAAACCTTCATCATGGATAAGCTGTACGTCTATATGACAGCGTTCTATAGTTGTTTAAGCATTAGATTAATGATAGCAAAATATTGTATTCTAAAAACTCGTGTTGTGTAGTTAATTTTTTGTAAACGCCTTTTAAGATAAATAAAATGTCGGAATTCTTGGATATGTCAAAAATAATTATTAACTTAAACTAATTATAGTTAAATTACCAATTTAGACTATGGTGTCATTAATTTTTAGTTTGCTTATAATTTTTAAAATCAAGGAAGCGGATGATAGAATAAAGTAAGCACATGATTATTTTTTTTCAATTTGTTTACTTACGAATCAATCGTTTGATTTCTAAACCGCCGAAGTTTTGTTTATAAAATGAAGGTAACAAAGAGAAATGGATGATTATAGGACCATCCTTCTCTTCGAAAACTACAGCCAAAAACTCAGGAAATCAGAAGCGATTTTTTGTTTGTATATTTTTGTCGAACAAAGTCATTTTTTTGTTGTATATTTTCTTTGATTGAGCTACGTTTACTCCAGGACTGACATCAAGGTTAAGGTGTACACGTTTATCATATCATAAAATCATAGTATCACCTGATCTGGCAGTGTTATCTAGCTAGTTATCTAAGAATTAGGTTCATGATAACCAAATCTTGTATTCTAATTATATAAACTGGCGACGTTTAATCCTTAAAAATCATAAAATATAAATCTGATGAGATTATTTAGATTTTTTAGAAACTCTGATTAAATTTTGTAAGGTTTAAATAGGTTAAGGCTGTTTTGTAAAAGGCTTTCTAAGATCAATAATAATTATGTTGACATAATTTGTCCGAGATAATTCTTGGATAGGTCAAAAATTAGATAGCTCTAAAACAAGATTTCTTATTCGCTCATTTGAGGAAGTCTACGAATTTCATGAAAATGAATATTTAATGCCACCGTTTTCACATAGAATAGTAAAGTAGTTTTTCCGTAACTTGTACTATATACAATGTTATCAAAAATAGTTTTCCTAATTTATAAACAACGTTATCTATAGGATTTTTATATGTCGAGGTATCTTTCTATCGAATAATAATTTATACAAAAATGAATTATCAAATAGGAATTTCAAGATTTTAATTAAAACGCACAAAATTATTAAATACTCTAAACTAATCCTTCTATACAGCATGTCATCAACTCCGTTAAATAGTTAGATTCGAAATATTTAGCTTATACATAAATTAAAAAGATTCAGTTTATTGCGTTTATTGGCTTGGGCTAGGCATAAAACGTGGACCCGTAGATAGCTATTCCACTTTCACGCAATTGTAAATTTTCTTTACATAAAAAAATTTTGAATGCAGAAGAAAAATAGTCCAAAATGAACAATGAAACGATCGAAATTAAAAATAATCGTTTACATGTATATATCCATTTTTGTAGAACCAATACTTATCCATTTCGTACATTTTTATTTGAGTTGATATTTTGTTTTCCATTTTATAATATTTCCATTCATAAATTATGTGTATCACATTATTTATTTTTTTCTAAAATCAAAGTTTTTCTTAAATACATACATAGAAATCTACAAACATTTTCAAATAAATTATTCCGGTATGCATATATGTATATATATATTCCAAAAAAATAAAAAAATTGGATAGTTGCATGAGCTATTTTGATTAAAAATGTATAGCTACGTACATAAACAAACCCAAGCTGAAAAATAATACGTAATATTTTGCATTTCCAATAAATTCGAACGAAACACATCCTTTGAAGAATAAAGCGTTACTAAATTACGTACGAGATAATTAAAAACGCTTTGCTTTGCAATATTTTCCCCTTTTCAAATATTTTCGATTTTTTCATTGATTATTTGATTTTGAAATCGCCGAAGTTATGTTTATCAAACGAATATTAGAACGAGAAATGTATGATTATACGACCATCTCGTTCTTCGAAAATTACAAACAAAAACTCAGAAAATCATGAACGATTTTTTGTTGGTATATTTCTATCGAACAAAATCTCTTTCTTGTTGTATATCCCTTTTTCAACCAAGAAAACAAAAAAATCGGCTCAGTTTTAGTCCAACCAACACAAATGTGTGTAAAAGACAATAGTATGTAATGGCGTTGTTGATAAAAAATTTCGCTTGATTTGAAGTAAAACCAACACAGTTGTGTGTATAGATATAGTGTTTTTTTCGGACGAAAATAAGTTAAAAAGGAATTCACAAATGTGTAAGTTGGTTCAAAAAACATACAAAACTAAATTTTTGACATGGTGCTTTTGCAAAACCCGCACAATTGTGTTAGTAAATCATTTAAAGTATAATCAAAGAATCAAAAAAGTAGTATAATCATCATTATACTACTTTTTTGATTCTTTGATTATACTTTAAAATCGATTGTCTCTTAATATTTTGATGGTTAGATTTAAAATAGACACCCGGTAATAAAAAAACATTTAAATGTTTATGGTGACATCTTCAGTAAGTAATAAGAAACAAAAAAAAAATATTTTCCAAGACACAAACTGTTTCTTCTCCACAAAATGTGTAGAGAAAAATATCTCCAAAAAAAAATAACAAATTCATGCATTTCATATAATACAGACTTTTCTCTCTGACGTCACCGACATCGTTTTGTGACACGTATCATTGATTTTTAATGAGTTTGCGTTTTTCCTCGATGACGTCAAACCTAAATATTATCGCATGTATTTAATGTTAATGTATAAAAATTTCCCCTTCAAAATTTGTTGTTTTTCGAAAATTTCCGAACGTGTACTAGTACTCGATAATACGTATGTACGTACCTATGTGTTGTATACTAAATAGATAACTCTGTGAGATAAAAAGCATTATGTAGTTGTTGTTATTTGGAGGTTTGATCAAATTAAAAAAAATAAAAATAAAATAAAATAAAAAAAAAATAAAAACTGAAGACAACAAGAAAAATTTGATGAATTTCAGTTCAGTTGGTGTCGTTCGTCGGTTACATTCAGAATGTTGTTAAATCTTGGAGTAAAGTGTTTTTATTATTTTAAATGAAAATTTATTAGAATTTTGTTGTAAAATTTAAATAAGAAAAATAAGTAAAACAATTTTTTTTTGGATATTTTAGTGAATTTTTTATTTTTGTTTCTTTTTTTTATTATTTTATAATTTTGAAAAATATGCTGCGAGGAAAATGAAACAAGAAAAAATGTGAACTCAGTTAAATAGGAAAATAAATTAAACTTTTTAATTTATTATTATTATTCTTTCTTTTATTTTGTTGTAAATTTTTGAATTGTTATTGTGTTTTATATATTTTTTTGTGTGATATTTTATAATTTTGGAAAATTTAATTAAAATTAACAAGGAAAAAAAACCATATAAAATAACAACAAACAGAACGGAAAATGTTGACTTAACAAAAGTTATTTTACAAAAATATTTTTTTATGTTAAAATCGGAAAAACAACTGAAAATATTAATACTGTGAAAAACTTTTCTGTTGTTATTTAGTTTAGTTGTTAATTTTTTATTATTATTTTGGTTCCGTTGAAAAGTGTTTGAAAGTTGTTGCTGTTGTTTAATGTTTATAAAGTGGAAAATTTAGTGATTACAATTTTGTTCTGTTCCGTTTCGGAATGAAAATAATTTTTTTATTTTTATTAAATAAGTGAATTTATGTAATATTCTGGGTGGCACGAGTACTATACGAGATTACACCTATACAATATTTTAAGAAGAGGTAAGAGCCGCACGTGTTCTAGTTGAATAAACTGTTTCTTGCCAAATTTTATGTTCTTGAAAATATATTGTAGAAAATTGAAATTTAAATCTTAAAGACGCTAGACATCTGTTTTATGTTGTGTGTTTCAATCTAATTAGTTTAATTGACTTAAATTGGTAATAAAAATTGAATACTAAAATATTTTTGGAAAATCATTACATGGCGGCATTCAAAAAATATTTAAATTTTGAATTTATCCTTAGAGGTCGAAAGTGACACAGTTTTTTAACATATTTGACATTTATTTACTTTAGAGAAAATTTAATTTTCTTTGAATTAATATCATGTGAAATTTTTTGAATACGAATAACCAATTAACAATTTTTTTTCTAAGTTATATGGCTTTTAGTCTTTGGCCTTCAAGCAAATCATGTATTGGGTTGTGAGCTACAAATTGTGCCATGCACCAAATCTCATAATTTAAAAGTCAATGAATTTGAAATAAGAGTTAGTGCAAATTTTTCTTAAAATTTTTTGTGCCATTTTGAAAAAGTCAACTCATCAGCATCGCTTTTTAGATCTCACAACTAAATTGTGGCTTTATGGGAGCTAAAATTTAAGTATAGAAAGTCATCAAAATTTTGTTTGGCATTTGTTACTTGATCAGAGTCTAGACCTGGATTTTGCAAATAAAATATTCAGCGTTTCTAAATTACACATTTTATTTATAGCAACACCTTAGGATTTTTTCAACAATTCTTTAATTTACTATTTATCACTGTTCACTTTTACCATTTACTTTAACTTTTCGCACTGTTCACAGTTTATTACTTACCGCACATTGTTCACTGGTTAAATTACAGCAGTGTCTGTAATTTGCCATTACATATCCAATTAATATTTGAAAATTGTGTTAATGTTAACGCAAATTTTAATTCTAGTGAGTCTTTCAACTTTAAAAAAGGAAATTATAACGCTTTAAATGAGTTTCTGGACAATATTAATTGGGATCAATATATAACGGGTTGCGTAGACGCTTATATTGATCAGTTCTATAAAATAATGAACTTGACAATTGAACAGGATTAAAAAATCGGAAATCTAAAGCTCATAAAAAATATAAATTAAACCCATCCGTCGTAAATTATGAAATATTTAGCGCTCTCAGATCTCAATTTTAAATTTTAAATCGTTTCTTGTATAATTTATATACTCGTATTGTCGAGATCGAATCGAATATTAGAAACAACCCTAAATGTTTCTGGAGTTATGTTGATTCGAAACGGATTTGTAGAGGTATACCCTCGCAAATGTCTTTCAATTCTTTGACTGCTACTGATCCACAAAGTATCACTGACATGTTTGCAGCATTTTTTGAAAATGTATATGTCCTGTCTACAAATGACGTTCTGCACGCTCTGTTGAATGTAAATGTGAATATGAGTTGTGGGCCGGACAAAATTCACCCGCTTGTGTTGAAAAAGTGTGCTTCGGTCTTGGCTCAGCCGCTGTCGGATATCTTCAATTTAAGTTTGAAGAGTGGAGTTCTTCCTTCAATTTGGAAATCCAGTTTCATTAAACCAATTTTCAAGAGTGGACGGAGAACGGATATCGAAAATTACCGCGGTATTTCTATCTTATTGGTTATTCCTAAATTATTTGAATCGATGGTCAAGGACCGCATCTTTTTCTTAACTAAAAATTCCATCTCAGTAAACCAGCATGGGTTTTACCCCGAACGGTCAACTGTGCCAGATCTTGGTTTGTTTACAAATTTTTTGACGTTAGCATTAGAAGGTAGTGATGGTGTTGAGGTAGTGTTTACTGATTTTAGCAAAGCTTTCGATAAAATTGATCATAAAGAAACTGGGACAGCTCAACAAGTGTGATGCCTTTCCTTTAAAGTGGATCTTTTCATATTTGACGAACAGAATTCAAAATGATTTTAAATAATATTTTATTAGAGACATAAATGGTTTGTCTGTCGTCCCACAAGGTAGCCACATTGGACCTCTATTATTTATTGCATTCATAGATGATGTGAAGCGGTGTTTCAAACATTGTAAGTTTCTGATTTACGCTGATGATGTAAAAATCTTGTGTAAGATTAGAAATGATCGCGATCTGCTAAATCTACAACAGGAATTAAACGTTTTCTGCGACTGGTGTAGCTTGAGTAAGCTTTTCCTCAACGTTTCTAAATGTAAAGTTATGAACTTTTCTAGAAGACGTTACGGGCGTTATGGACCTGATAATAGTTTATTCTTAAATGGCGTTATGATTGAGCGAGTTCATTCTTTTCTAGATTTAGGGGTTTTATTTTCACGGGATTTATCGTTTAAGGACCATATTGACAGATGTATTAATAAAACTAATTCAATGTTAAGGTTTTTAATCCGTTTTTTCAAAGATTTTCATGATCCATGTACATTAAAAGTCCTCTTCGCTTCATTTGTTCGATCGCACTTGGAGTATGCGTCAATTGTCTGGAATCCGTACTATAACAATTCCTCTAACCGTATAGAATCAATCCAGAAGCGATTTATGTTGTTTTTTGGCTTAAGGCAACTTTTCCGAGAGGTAAACGCTCCTAAGTATGTGTTTCCGCCGTATCTAGGCCGTTGTTTGTTACTGAATATTGAACCATTGTTCGTCCGAAGACACATTTCTTGCGCAATGTTTGTGCGTGACGTTATAATGGACCGAATTGATTGTTCACATCTACTGTCCTTGTTTTTAATACGTGCCCCAGTGAGATCACTCAGACACCGAGGCTCAGTGATTGATCTGCACTTCCATGGGGCTAATTTTGGTATGTCGGACCCGGTTTGTAATTCTAGCCGTGTACTTAATAATGTATCTACCGTGTTCGATTTTAATTTGTCCAGAAATGAATTTAAAAGAGTTCTAAAATTTTTTTTTATTCAAATTTGATTTATATTAATAAACCTAATTTTAAATACCAAATGTAAATTAATATTGTTGGTTAAATAAATAAATAGATAAATAAGCATCAGATGGTCATCAGAAGAAATTTTCTCAGATTGAGATAGAAGCACTTTCGATCATCTAGGACTGGAAAAAATACTATGGCAGATAAATTATTCTTGTGACGGATTATAAGTCCCTTATATAACTGTTTCACAGAGAAAAAACAGAAAAATAGCAGAAAGAAAGCAGGATTTGTGGCATTGTTCGAGTGAAGCAAGTATGACTTGTAGACATAGCTGATTGCTGAACATCGACAACAAAATCGAAACCACAGTGAAGACATGTCGAGCATGCAAGAAGGTTGCTCTGATTCCGAGAAAGATGTTCGAAAGTTGGCCAACACAACGAACGGTAGGAAGGGTTACATGTCGACTATGCTGCAATAGTTCCTCTCCATATCTATATATACGTCATGAAGATGTCTCGAAATCTGCGGTTCGCGCGCTACAAGAATGGATTACACTCTCACTTACAACAACAATATATTTTCTCTGTTCTCTCTTCATTGATTATTCTCGAACATTGCATGTCATTCAGTTCACGTTTGATTCTCGGCATGGCGTGTAAGTCGTTTAATTAAAAATTTGATTGTTTGAATTATTTTATGCGATATGAGGACAATACAATACCTAAGTGTGAATATCACTATTAAGCTATTAAAAGAATTATCGATAAATACAACGCCAGGGAACAAAAAGGGTCTTTCAATAAGGTTGCTCTATACTGAGATGTCTATACTCCATTTGATTGAAATTTAAATTGGCACGTATTCAGGAGGTCCATTTTTTAATAACTTTGTCGCATAAATGTGGCTGAATTTGCTGGATGGTGTTCGTTATGTTGACTTTGAGAGCATCAATTGCTGGTGTATCTCGTGTGGATTGTTAACGCTCAAGCCCGACAATTGTTTTTGTTTGACATATCCATTCATCAAAAAATGGGCCTTGTCGCTAAAGACGATTTTTTTTAGCGAAATTTAGGTCAACTTCCAACTGTTCCAGAGACCAATCAGCGAGCATACGTTGTGATCTATGGTAATTTACCTTAAGTTTGTACGTCATTTGGATTTTATACGGGTGCAAATGCAAGTCCCGTCGCAAAAATCGCAAAGTAGAGGTCGGACGGTTGTGGCGAGAATAAAAATCACGCAATGAGCGGAACGTTTCTCGAACGGGGTACTGATTTTGAAAATAAAATTTGAGGATTTGCACACGTTGTTCAACGCTACCACCATCCAAGGTAATTTGTCATACGAATGAAGGCTGCTTAAAACCTAACAAATTTCAAGCTCTCCCATTGAAAATAGTCTAACTGGATACGAGTACTATCTTACACATAAATAAAATTGGTGTGTTCGACAATAATTATGAAACAAATTACAGTTTTTATGTTTTTATTGCAACTTATCTCATAAAGAAATCATAATCAAGCATTTTTAAAATTTTTGTCTATCTGTCTGTATCCACACCAATTTTGTTGTCTGGCTTTCACGCCATTTGTTTTCGTCCATTGATTGTGCGCCTTATACCAGCTAAAAAGGTTCACCGTTGACGTGTTAAAATTATCGAGCAATATTCGTTTGAGAAAGGTTTGAGATCCAAATCTCACTTTTTACGAATTTCAAAGTCCCGATTTTACAGTACAATGTAGAAAATGCGTAAAATAATTGATGGCTCAAAATGATGGCTCAAGAAATTTCGTGTTTCGGTCTAAATAAACGGAATAGACTGTTCCTTAACAAGTGAAGGTCAAATTGGGTTTGTAAAGTTCTCATCTATACAGGGAATGAAACTAACCCATTTCTCAACCGATAATTTGTAAATTTGAAAGAGTTTGTAGAGCTGTAGTAAAATTTGAACCTAAATAGAACCAGGCAGTAGCTCCCGTTTTTTTTTCATTCATTACAGTTTTTGAATGAAATTAATAAAATAAAAAAAAATACCGGCTTAAATAATAATTGTGGATTAACTCGAAATTTTCAATATAGATTTTTGTTTCATTTAATTTGAATATTTTATCGAGGTGCATTTTACTATTTTTTTTAATGAAATATGAAATTCATATTTACGTCATTAATAATAATAAGTTTCAATATGCTCAAAATTCTGAACTTCGGTCAAAATTGATATTAGATTTCCATTCCGGCTACATAAATCAAATTAGACTGTAATTCATTTTATATCCTACTGTCAAAGTGGTCAGTTCACAAAATAACCTTAATGCGCTTGGTTCACGCATGCGATCAAAAAATGATTCGCGAATCAAAGGAAAATTAAATCATTGAAAACATATACAAATTTCCCCGCCCGAGATGAAATAATTTTAACTTTAAGAAAATTTTGATCGGAAGCATCCAACATAATAAAAAAAATAACAAATTATGAGTAATAATGCGAAATAATTATACGCTCAAAAATTGGCTTGATTCGCGAATCATTTTTTGATCGCATACGTGAACCAAGCATAAGCTATAATTTTGATCTGATACTATATAGTACTTAAATATTAAAAAATACTTGCAAGTTATAAATATATCAAAGTAATTTTATAAAATCAAAAGTGACCTGAAATCATTTTGCCGCCTAAAATTTACTTTCGTTTATCATGAATGGAAACTGTGACAAGTGTAAGAAATATATCTCCACAGGAAGGTTTTCTGGTGTAAAATGTATGACTTGCCATAAAATATTTCACACAAAATGTGTGGAAATTTCAGATGAAATGCTAACTGGCCTCAAAACTGGATCCGCTACATGCATGTGTCCTGATTGCCATACCAGTGCCACTAATTCTATTCTTGATAGTGGTGATGACGAAATAGTTGTGCAACTAAGTTCAGATAATCCAACACTCAGGGAAGTTATACAAATTCTGAGAAGTATGCAGCATCAGTTTGAATCCATCAAAAATTCCCTCAGTTTCCTGTGTAATTCAATGGATGGTATAATAGAAACTGTTACTCGCTTATCTAACGAAAATCAAGGCCTAAATGAAAAAATTTCTGCGTTAGAGACCAGATATGAAGCGCAGGAGCAAAAAATTTACTACATGGAGGCTCAACTTGAACATGCAAATTAGGATTTAAATAAAACTAATATTGTATTTGTTGGTGTACCATCTGGTATAAGTATATAGGTTTCAATTTTTGTGGTGTAGTGATAATAAATTTATTTACGTAAATCAACTGATGCAAAAGTTTATCACATACATTCATTCAATGATATCAATCGCGTCATCAAAAGCTGTTCCAGTTCTACAACATATTCAGCGTAACCAAACATCCAGGCCGATGATTCCAGAAATTAAAATTATAAATCATAAATTAACTATTTTTTTAAGTTATTTTTTTAAATATTTAATTTTCATATTTATATATTTTTTGAAACTTACCTTTTACATAATTTTTATCCATATCCATAGAGATTTGTTTACAGTTTTTTTGTTTTGATTTTTTGTCATTTAGTTACATAAATATCAATTCGATCAAAAGCTCTGACATGGATTTACGCGTTATACAGTTTAATGCCTGTAGTATGAATAGTTTTGATAAATTTCACTCGATTCTCGAATTCATTGAAAATCTTAATTCCGATTTTCATATAATTATTGTTAGTAAGACTTGGATTTAAACCCAAAATGTAAATTTTTATAATATAAATGGTTTCAGAAGTGTTTTTTCGTGCCGAGATGATAGAATCGGTGGTGGTATTGTGATGTATATTAGGAATGATATAACTTTTATATAATCAGAACCGACGAATCGAATTTTGAATTTCAGTTTATACAAATAAAACTTAACGGGTTTTCACGAAATTATGTCACTGCGTTTTATCGCCCACCTGACTCGAATATTGATATTTTCTTTAGAGCAGCGGTTTCAAAACTTTCTGATACTGCGACCCACATAAGAAAAAAATAAAAAATTGGCGGACCCCTTATTAGATAAAACAATAAAATAATATAAGCACATTTGCAAGTTGTGACCCAAAACTGAATTAAAGTTTCACTATCAAATTCCTGTTGCAATGAAGTATCGCAAGATATTTCAATCAGTTGTTCTTTTTCGAAAATTGTCAATTCAAATTCATCAAGTTGGTTATTCAAAAATGGGTTCTGGATCCATGCAAACTTTGTAAAATCAATATCATCGAAATAATGTGAAAATGTTTTAGTAAACTTTGCAAATGTTCTATAAAAAGATTTTTGTTTGCTTTAATATAGTTTCTGGTACCGGCATCGTTTAAAATTGGAAACATGTCATATATATCCTTTTCTAAATTGGATATTCATAGCTCCAGTTTTTTAATGAATGCCATAGAATGCGAAAAGAAGATCCCTCATCTTTGTGATTTTCAGCAAGAAAGATCGCAATTTCGTCTTTAAGTTCGAGCACTCTTTGAATAAATTTTGAACGAGATAGCCAACGTACTTCACAATAGCACAAGAGTGATTTATATTCAGCTTCCCATATCTTCACACAACTTTCCAAATAATCTCGCTTTCAAAGGACTGTTTTTGATATAGTTTACAAATAGAGCAAAAAGTCGATATTATCGGCATTTACAGGGATTCTTAATAAAGTAATATCGCAACAAGAAATTTGCATTCAAATTTAATGAATAAATAGATGTTTGTAAGTATATTTTAAATTTGTAAAACAGAAATTAAAAGCTTACCGACCCCCTTGAGGTTATTACGCGACCTCCCGGTGGGTCGCGATCTACAGTTTGGGAACCGCTGCTTTAGAGAATTAGAATTAGTTATTCATAAAAAGTGTAACAACATTATACTAGACGATATTAATATACAGTGATAAATAGTGCTCTAAATCTGCACCGACCAAATTAGCCCGCCTCAATGAAACCTGTACTATAATTTGTTACACATTTATTACAATTTATTACAATAACTCCCAATTTTATTACAGTTACCGTTTTCGAGGAACGAGTGGTCGGTTTAGCTTGTAATTAAACCTACACCGCCAAAATTGTAACTTTTGATGTAGCTGTGATATCGAGATGGTTCGGGCACCAGAATTTGTTACAAATTAATTACATTGATTAAATAGTACAAGATCAACCCTAAATCTTGACTAAGGGTAATTTTCACCCCAAACGATTATTTATGCCAAAAACATCGATATAACCTATATTAATATATTACTACAACAGACCGCCACCAGATATTGAGTCAAATAGACATTGTGGAGGGCAGACCAACCTTATACAGGTGTGTAATAAATTATCTTTGTGTCAGGTTACACGGAATTGGCTCCAAACGGTGAAGGGTTCAAACGTCTAATTTAAAGTTCGATTTTATCACCTTCAACAATTTATTACACCAGACCGCCACCAGATATTGAGTCAAATGTTACTTCTTGAACCTTGTAGAGGGCAGATCAACCTTATACAGGTGTGTAATAAATTATCTTTGTATCAGGTCACGCGGAAGTGGCTCCAAACGGTGAAGGGTTCAAATGTCTAATTTAAGGTTCGATTTTATCACCTTCAACAATTTATTACACCAGACCGCCACCAGATATTGAGTCAAATGTTACTCCTTGAACCTTGTAGAGGGCAGATCAACCTTATACAGGTGTGTAATAAATTATCTTTGTATCAGGTTACGCAGAAATGGCTCCAAATTGTAAAGGGTTCAAACGTCTAATTTAAAGTTCGATTTAACCACCTTCAACAATTTATTATACCAGACCGCCACCAGATATTGAGTCAAATGTTACTTCTTGAACCTTATAGAGGGCAGATCAACCTTATACAGGTGTGTAATAAATTATCTTTGTATCAGGTCACGCGGAATTGGCTCCAAACGGTGAAGGGTTCAAATGTCTAATTTAAGGTTCGATTTTATCACCTTCAACAATTTATTACACCAGACCGCCACCAGATATTGAATCACATGATACTCCTGGGACCTTGTGGAGGGCAGATCAACCTTATACAGGTGTGTAATAAATTATCTTTGTATCAGGTTACACGGAATTGGCTCCAAACGGTGAATAAGGTTGATCTATATAAGGTTGATCTGCCCTTCACAAGGTCCAAGGAGTAACATTTGACTCAATATCTGGTGGCGGTCTGTTGTAATAAATTGTTGAAGGTGATAAAATTGAACTTTAAATTAGACATTTGAACCCATTACGGTTTGGAGCCAATTCCGTGTACCCTGATACAAAGATAATTTATTACACACCTGGGTAAGGTTGATCTGCCCTCCACAAGGTTCAAGAAGTAAGATTTGACTCAGTATCTGGTGCCGGTCTGGTGTAATAAATTGTTGAATGTGATAAAATCGAACATTAAATTAGACGTTTGAACCCTTCACTGTTTGGAGCCAATTCCGCGTAACCTGATACAAAGATAATTTTTTACACACCTATATAAGGTTGATCTGCCCTCCATAAGGTCCCAGGAGTAACATTTGACTCAATATCTGGTGGCGGTCTGGTGTAATAAAGTGTTGAAGGTGATAAAATTGAACTTTAAATTAGACATTTGAACCCATTACGGTTTGGAGCCAATTCCGTGTACCCTGATACAAAGATAATTTATTACACACCTGGGTAAGGTTGATCTGCCCTCCACAAGGTTCAAGAAGTAAGATTTGACTCAGTATCTGGTGCCGGTCTGGTGTAATAAATTGTTGAATGTGATAAAATCGAACTTTAAATTAGACGTTTGAACCCTTCACTGTTTGGAGCCAATTCCGCGTAACCTGATACAAAGATAATTTTTTACACACCTATATAAGGTTGATCTGCCCTCCATAAGGTCCCAGGAGTAACATTTGACTCAATATCTGGTGGCGGTCTGGTGTAATAAATTGTTGAAGGTGATAAAATCGAACTTTAAATTAGACGTTTGAACCCCTTACCATTTGGAGCCATTTCCGCGTAACCTGATACAAAGATAATTTATTACACACCTGTATAAGGTTGATCTGCCCTTCAGAAGGTCCAAAGAGTAACATTTGACTCAATATCTGGTGGCGGTCTGTTGTAATAAATTGTTGAAGGTAGTAAAATCGAACTTTAAATTAGACATTTGAACCCTTTACGGTTTGGAGCCAATTCCGCGTAACCTGACAAAAAAATAATTTATTACACACCTGTATAAGGTTGATTTGCCCTTCACAAGGTCCAAAGAGTAACATTTGACTCAATATCTGGTGGCGGTCTGGTGTAACAAATTCTTGAAGGTGATAATATCGAACTTTAAATTAGACGTTTGAACCCTTTACAATTTGGAGCCATTTCCGCGTGACCTGATACAAAGATAATTTATTACCCACCTGTATAAGGTTGATCTGCCCTCCACAAGGTTGAAGGAGTAACATTTGACTCAATATCTGGTGGCGGTCTGTTGTAATAAATTGTTGATGGTGGTAAAATCGAACTTTAAATAAGACGTTTGAACCCTTTACAATTTGGAGCCATTTCCATGTAACCTGATGCAAAGATAATTTATTACACACCTGTATAAGGTTGATCTGCCATCTACATTGTCGAAGGAGTAACATTTGACTCAATATCTGGTGGCGGTCTGTTGTAGTAATTTATTAATATTGGTTATATCGATGTTTTTGGCATAAATAATCGTTCGGGGTGAAAATTACCCTTAGTCAAGATTTAGGGTTGATCTTGTACTATTTAATCAATGTAATTAATTTGTAACAAATTCTGGTGCCCGAACCATCTCGATATCACAGCTACATCAAAAGTTACAATTTTGGCGGTGTAGGTTTAATTACAAGCTAAACCGACCACTCGTTCCTCGAAAACGGTAACTGTAATGAAATTGGGAGTTGTTGTAATAAATTGTAATAAATGTGTAACAAATTATAGTACAGGTTTCATTGAGGCGGGCTAATTTGGTCGGTGCAGGTTTAGAGCACTGTGATAAATATTCGTATAAGAACAAGTAAGCTCGTTCAAAAATTTATTATTAGGACAAAAATTATGCCTACTATTAAAACTAAAAGTATACTGTATTGTCACCCTGTGTTCGAATATTATGTTCGTAAACAGGAATTAACTAACGGAACTTTATTGGAAGAAAGAAAAATCATTTAATAAAATTTAGAGTAATTTAGTTAAACATTCGTATAAGAACAGCTGACAAAAACGTCTTTTTACGCACTTAATAAATATATATTTGTTTTAAATTTTTGATATTCGATCTTATTCAGTAAGTATATTACGACGCCAACGGGATGCCAACGGGAAAGTTCTTAAATGAATAAGAAAAAATCTCCATCAGAATTTTTAAAGAACAAGGATTTACCATGCGTTAATCTGGTACTAGAATTGGTCGATCTTCAACTGTGGTTCACGACTTCCTAAAAAAAGCTTCAAGTTGTGGTCTAAAAAAGAATACAAAAGGAAATAGTAAGTTACCCAAATTTCAAATGAATAAAATAAGAAAGGAAACAACTCGTAACAAGTTACTCGCCAATCAATTTAAAATAAAATTGGGCTAACCTGTTGCAAAACAATAACACTCGAACACCAAAATATATTAAATGGTCGAAATTGCAAAGTAAGACTAATTCTTCCTATAAACATATTGAAACGCGGTTACTGTTGGCCAAGCGACACATGCATTGGAAAGATAAATGGCAAAAAGTGATTTTCTCGGAAGAGAAAAAATTCCACCAAGTCGGCCCAGGCCAGTACTCTTGCTACTGGCACGTTATCCATGATGAAAATATATTACAGTCTAAAAGAAATTTCAGTGGAGGTACATTAATGATGTGAGGAGCTTTTCACTATGGCGGGAAGTTACCAATTTGCTTTATTACCCCCCGAATGAATTCAGACATGTACAATGATTTGTTAGAAAACGATTTGATAAGTTTTCTTAAAGACTACAACGACAATGATTTCATTTTTAACAAAACAATGCTTTCATTCATGCATTAAAGCAATCAATGGAGTGGATTTGTCGTGGAGAATTGATAGTTCGTAGTTTGTTTGTGGAGAATTAATGAGGCATACTTGCAGCGAAGGTTTAAGCGAATGGTCGGCAATTTAAAACGGTCATCTATCTAAAGCAGTGCATTTAGGTTTGTTTGGGCGAAATCGAGGCAGAAACTTCAAAAAAACATCAATTTCAGTGTCAGAGCGCATATTTGAAGTCATTAAATAACAAGGGCGTCATACAAAATATTAATTTAAAATTTTATTTATTATTATGTAGCTTTTTTTTTGAACATTTTGAAGTGTTCTTATACGAATATTTAAGCAATTTGGAGTATTTTTTTAAACTGAATTAATATTAGAAGTATCTTAATTTTTTGCTTTGTTGAAATACCAATTAAATTTAGCGCAATTCCTTACTGTTTACGAAATAAACAATTTTATTTAAAAAAATCATACGTATCTGTTTATTTTATTATTTAATAAAAAATCAATTGTTGTTCTTATACGAATATTTATCACTGTACATACCTTTATATAAGTCAACTCCTGTTGTGACAGACTATACAAACTTATTGTTAAGTTTTAGGATAGTTGCAACGAATAATTTTAAAACTCGGTCTAAATAAGGAAATATAGTTGACCATGTTCTCTGTATACTGTTAAAGAGAGCCGATAGATAATGCAGATAGTGTCTTAAATACAGCAAAAATCAATCATGAACTCGAATTTAGGATCGAGTTATATCATTCGGGTGAAGGGGAAATTATTTAAGTTTATAGGAATTTAAAAATCGATAGGAGCGAGAGTATAAAGAGAGTTTAACTTTCAACTGAAATAGTCAAGACACTATCTGCATTATCTTTCGGCTGGCAACTTTCGGCTAACTTTAACAAGGTGTTCTCTGTGGGTTTAATGGGTTACAGAAGGTTGTAACATCAACTTTATTCTCTGATATTAGCGATCATAACTTTATTGCTTCACACTTCTCGTATAATTCCAAAAGAGTCAATAAAAGAGTAAATGGTGATTTTGACAACTATTTGACAAGTCTGGATGAAAATCATTTTGAACCGGATATAATTTTGTCTCACATTACAGAGAAATATGGCAATTAAGTAATAAAAAGGAATCAATTCTAAAGAAATGCAAGCGGCAACTCGGTAATAGTTCAGCAACAAACTCAAATGTAGGCGTGTATAACCAAAGACTTCTAGAAATGGATAAGGTGATTAAACGTGAAAAATATTATGCTAAAAAGAGATATTTCGAAAAAGTTTTTGGAGGTGTTCCTAACCAACGTGACTTGTTATTCAATATAAATGCTTTACCGGGTATAATTAATAGCAACAATCATATCCTTGTTATTAATAGTGGTGGGGAAATTATATCTGACGGATACAGAATTGCATCTCAATTCAACAATTACTTTGCGAATGTTGGGAAAGATTTGGCTGGTCAGATTAATAGTTCCGAAAATGTTTTTAAATTTAATACTTATAACGTTGTTAATCAAACTATATTTATAAAGCCTACGTCATCTGTTGAAATATTTAACTTAATTTTTGATTTGGAATCCAAGAAAAGAGGTGGGCCATACCTGCTCGATAGTTATGTCCTACGGGTTAATTCGTTTTTAGAGACTCACAATTTACTATTAATTTTCAGTATGGTTTCCGAAATGTTCAGGGACTGATGTTGCTTTAGTTGAAACAGTTGATATGATAATAGTTCCATAAACGATAAGTTCTATGTACGAGTATGTGCTTTGTTTTTAGATCTAAAGAAAGCGTTTGATACTGTGGACCATGTATTATTATTAGATATAAATTGAATTGGTATGGATTTAGAGGAAAATCTCATGACATAATGAAAAATTATCTCTCGAATAGAAAATAATTTGTTTTTGTTAATGGCGCTACTATAGTAAGTGTAGTTTGGTGTGGTACTGTGTACCTCAAGGCAGTGTACTCGGCCCTGTGTTATTTTTATTATTTATAAATGACATGGATAATCTCCCATTAAAAGGAAAACTTATGTTATTTGCTGATGACTCAGCACTGTTTTATGAAGTTAGGGATCCGATTGACGGACTGCAGTTTATGTCACATCTGATCTTGATATTTTGCTTGATTTTTTTAATGAGAATATGTTATCTTTAAGCTTGGCTAAAACTAAGTACATGGTATTCCGTTCAATCAACAAACCTCTTCCTACATAACCTAGTCTTGCTGTAGCAAATATCAATATTGAGCTTGTCGAAACTTATAGGTATTTAGGAATGATTTTAGACTTCCATCTTAATTGGCAGCATCATATTGATACAATCTGCTTAAAAGTTTCTCTTTGGTTTTACGCGTAAGGCCTCTCATTATACACCTATGAAAATACTTCGATACATATACTTTGCCGTCATTCACTCTAGAATTACTTATGGCCTCGTTATTTATGGCAACTCAACCCAATCGCGTTTGAGGAAGCTACAAGTTTTGCAGAACCGTTGCATTAAAGCAATATATAAATTACCAATTCTGTATTCATCGAGAGATGTATGTGCTCTAAAGGCTAAAAATATTTTACCGGTAAAAGCCTTACATTTCATACATACTGTCAAGTATACCTAGGATAAGAAATGCTACTCTAAGCGTTGTACTATTATTAATGAGTATGGTCGCAAACGAATTAGTTTCGTAGGCCTTAAAATGTTTAACGTAGTCCCTGTTGAAATAAAACAACAAAATTATGTTAAATTTAAAAAAGGAATAGTTGATTTTTTAAAATAGGCATCGATGCCAAGATTATAGTAATCTTTATTTACATTTTATCTTTGAAATTTGTTATTATTTGTAGAGTATAGAATTGAATATTGCTGTATGCAATTCTCTTTAAGGGATTCTGAATCCACTGCGAAATGCATCCAACAATATATATATATATATATATATATATATATATATATATATATATATATATATATATATATATATATATATATATATATATATATATATATATATATATATATATATATATATGTATAAAATTATTTATTGTATAAAGAAATAAAATTATTATTATAGTTCTTATTAAAAAAAAAATAGGTCAAATCCATTGCCTAATTCTATTCCTTATTACTGAATTAATCGAAGAACTTATTTCATAATTCACCTTGTAATCCAAATCTGTTTCTGATTTTGCCAAATTCCGTGTAGAATGTTTGAATTTCAGAACTTCATTCATAGTTGTTACGAAATGGCCAAGAATAGAATAGACACGATTCGTCAAATCCAAAATTTCAAAATCTAAATTCAAAAATCAAAATTCGCAGAAACAAAATTTTCAAATAAATCCTTAAAAAATAAAAAAATCTTACACAAAATACCATATTATGTCAAAATTCCTTTATCCAAAAATCCAAAATAAATTATATTTTGGAAATTTATTATTATTTATAATTTATTGTAATTTGGTAAAATCGGGGAACGGTTCGGTATTCCAAAAAACCAAACCGTGTTTGTGGAATAACGACAAGTAGTATTCAAACTGGTAAGCAAGCAACTCATGTTTGTGTATTAGTGTTCAAGTTAATATTAAACTGGTGAAATAATGGAAATTTATAAGTTGCAATTTCTTCTAAAATAAATAAATTTTGGAACTTACACTATTTTGAATTTTAATTTTTATCTTCTGGTTATTTGTAAAATGAAGTTTTAATTTTTTAATAAAGGGTGGTTCTGGAATTTAGGTCCGTTTGATTTTTTTGAACTACAAACCGACCCTTCCATTCAAAAACCAAGTTGAAATCCCAATTCAATTGACTCTAACAAATTTGACAATCATTTTTTGAGAAATGGCTAAGTTGCATTGATCGATCAAGAACAGGCTTCAGCAAAATCGATATTTCAAAAAGCGGGATTTAAAGCGAGATTTTGAAAACCGGGATATTGAAAAGGAGGCATTTTTAAAAAAGTGATAATTTGATAATTCGGGATTTTGAAATTTGAGCTTTCGTACCGATTCTATTTGTACTTTTCTTTATTCAGGATCAACGGTAATTTTAAAAAGAGTGCTTAAACCATTTGTTAAGTAAAGAGTGTTTTTTATAGAGTTACACAAGTTTAAATATATTTTTAATATCAATGAAATGGGCTTTATTGGATAGAAAATGTTATGACATTAATTTTAGCGCTCGCTCTTGCGAGCAAGCTTATACAAAGACTTAGACCGTCTGTCTGTTGGCACTATCACAGCAAAAACTATACATACCAGAGAGCTCAAAATTTGCACACAGATAGATATTCTCTAAAAAGGTCACATTTAAAATTTGGGAACTCTAGGTCTAGTAGTTTTCGAGGTATTCAACTTTTTCTAAAAATAGAGATCACACAGATGCGGCTGTTTACTTTTTTTTTAAATTTTCAATTATTATTCTAGGCTACTTATTCAATTATTATTCGTTTCTATAATAAAAAGAGTGTTATTTCAAAACTAGTTTCTGTAATTTTTTTTTTTGATTTGCTTAAGATTCTATTCATTTTTTGTCTATTGGGCTAATTTGTTGTATTAGCACCTTAGTTGTTTCAGAGGTTTTACACCTCTGTCCGTCCGTCTGTTGCATTTTTCCTATTTTATCGAGCGCTTGTCGGACAATTTCAATTGTCCGCTTCTACTAGTTTAAATATGATTTCGGCTATGAGGGTGCCACGGCTGGCGCGTACAAGGCGCAATCTGGAACACCAATTTTCACAAACTTTTCGCAGCATTTGCGGCCGTATTACGCCAATAACTCTTTGAATGTTGATTTCCGGGTGTTCAATTTTCTCTGGTTTATCGACGTAGACAAGTGACGTTACATAACCCCAAAGAAAATCATCCATTGGGGTTAAATCACACGATCTTGGTGGCCAATTAATTGGACCATTACGCGAAATTATTCTTCCGTGACATGTTAAATCAAACTAAACAAAAAGCAACTATCAGCTGCTAAATGGGATATCAAATAAAGCAGTGTTGCCAACTCAAAGTTGTGAACCTCTAAAAAAACACCCATTATATAGTCCTTCAGTCATTTGGCTACCGATTTTATGACAACCATAAGTGATAGTATTACCATTCGCAATATTTAATTATTTCGTTTATAAATGTAACATCGATAGCAAAAGCCATTTTTCAATAGTATTGCTTTCACAAAATTTGGACCAACATAAACTTTCACGCGCTCGGTGGAGTTAGTTGAAAATTTAATTTGCGCATATTTGTCGGAAACTTAGCACATACACTAATAGAATCTTTAATCACGATCTGATAACATTTCCTGACACATTATTTATATCGATACTACACAAACATCGGCATGCTACATCCGGCATTTCTATACAATAGAAAGTTTCCACTTAAACTCTGGTTGGAAATGAGTTACAACTTTAACAAATCCAAATAAAATGTTGGTATACAATATCCCTTCATGGGTTTCATTGGTAATCATAACTCTAAATAAACGAGGTTATAAATATTAGTGTTGTGCCGTATTGTCTACGCCGCGTAGTTAATTAATATTCTACATGTGCAGATAATTTGTATATACAATTAAACAATTGGCGTCGATAATTTAAAGGATGTCGTAAATTATTTTGTAACTTAGCAATCAGCATTGGAACTATTTCAAGATAGAGAGCTTAATTCTTACTCCACATTTGAATTCCAGATTTTATATGATAATGTGTTACTAATTGTGCTCGGAAAATGGAATAATCGTAAAAATAGTAATTTCTTGTATGGTTTTAGAACAATTTCGAAAAAATATTAAAACGAAAAACACTATAGTTGTAACAAGTAGAACTTTAAACAATTGTAAGTTCCTCTACCGTCCAAAACTACAACGCCAATGTAGATTCCAACAATAACGACGAACATTTAATAGAGCATTTAATGAAGTTTTGGCAGGTAGAGGAACCTACAACGGACATTAAAGGTAGTAAAGACAACGACCCTTGTGAAATTCTATTTAAAACCACCGCAATCAGATTGACAATTACCAATCATAAGTCCCTGTCCAGAATTAGGAGACTCATTAGCAACGGCTAAATTATGAATGGGTATGGAAAAAAGATTTGCCATGTCTACCGACTATTATCATAGTCAATTTATGAAAGAATACATCAAGCTAGGACAAATTCAACGGGTTATTTGGTCAGATCTACCGCGGTAACACAACCACAAGTATTTCATGCCGCATCACGCAGTGGTTAAAGAAAGTACTACTACTAAATTGCGAGTAGTGTTTGATGCTCGTGCAAAACCACAACAGGTAAGTGACACAGTAGAAGGTGGAATTATAGTGGAAAATCAGATCTCAGAAATACAAGGTAGGTGTGGTTTTAGATTTCGCAAGTGGAATTCTCAAGAGATTTGCACTCATTGGCAATGGTAAATCCAGAATACATTCCCAAACTTATTGAAGATGACCAAACCACGAAAACTTTAGGAATTATGTGGCATCCTCAACGCGACATATTTACAGTGAAAATAACCAGTCAGCCCAAGGACATCATATGGACAAAGCGAAAACTGCTGTCGCAAAGCTCCAAACTTTACGATCCATTGGGCTGGTTATGGCCGATCATAATTAGTTTTAAAATGTTACTCCAGAAACTGTGGCTAACCAAGGAAGATTTGGACGAGAAAGTGCCAGATAATATAGTATACGTTTATGGAGCAACGTTTACTACAAACTACCGTACCTCCAACAAATCCAAATTCCTAGATATCTGCAAAAATCAACAAAACCAACTTCCATGCAATTGCATGCATTCTGTGATGCCTCGGAAGTCGCGTACCGCTGTGTAGTATACCTTCGGTCGAGTCATGCATATGGAACCATAACCAGTCGCATACTCTGTTCAAAAAGTAAAGTAGCATCGTAAAAAAAATCAGCCCGCCTAGATTGGAACTCTGTGGAGCGGTAATGCTAGCGGAGTTAGTTAAATACTGTAACTCGATATTACATATTAGCAGTGCAAACCTCTACGCATACACAGACTTAATGGTAGTTTTGCATTGGCTATCGGACGTCCCAGCTAGATGGAAAACTTTCATCGCAAATCGCACCAGCGCTTTTCTGGACATCATATCAAGGGAACAATGGAACCATATAAAATCTAACCAAAATCCTGCAGATTATATTTCTAGAGAGATAACTCCACCATAAATTCCTATGTTACAAATATGGTGGCAGGGCCCTAGTTGGCTACAGTTGAAAAAAAACCAAAAAATAAAATTACGAACCCAGCAGCAACAGTAGATACTGAGGAGCGTGACAAAGGAATATGCGTTCTAATGGAAGTGTAGGCCAGTTATTAAACAAACACTCGTCGTGGTTCAAAATAAAAAAAATAATGTGCTGTATTCTGCGTTTTTTTCCACCCTCAATTAGTCAGGAAATAAATTAATTGAGGAAGGACAGGGCACTGAATTCCAATATTAGTTTAATCTCATTAGATCCATTCATCGATCAGCAAGGTGTCCTACGAGTAGGCGGGAGATTGCGAAAATAAGTTATACAGTCCAGCATCCCATCATTTTACCAAAAACGCATGCAGCGAGCAAACTAATCATAAAGGAAGTTCGTATTTCTAATCTACATGCAAGAAATACCTTAATGATGAACCTTCTACGGCAAAAATTTTGGATAATCGGTGCAAGATATCTAATTAAAAGCCACATCAAATCTTGTGTTACCTGCATTAGATATCGTAGTGCGCAAGGGCAACTAAAAATGGCTGACATACCAGCGGAAAGGTGTAATAAAATAAGGCCTTTCCTAAACACAGGTGTGGACTACTTGGGCCCTATATACATTAAAACCTTCGCAACATAGAAACGCCCCACTAATTAAAGCGTACGTTGCTGTGTTTGTTTCGCAGTAAAGGCTGTGCAAATAACGAACTAAAAACATTAAAAGCAGAAACAACATGTCAGAAAAACAATTCAATAAAAAAAAATTTCTATAAAGGAATTAACTTTAAATTCAACCCAGTTAGTACGCTACATTTCGGTGGTTTATGGGAGGGAGGCGGCCGTAAAATCGGTGAAACATCATTTCAGGCAAGCCACGAAAGAAGCCAAACTCAATTTCAAAGAAATAACCACATTACTCACCCAGATTGAAAATGTGCTTAACTCGCGGGTATTATGCAGACTAAATGATGAACCCACCAACCTAGAAATAATTACACCTGGGCATTTTTTAACCGGTGAGGCTTTGCTTGCGGTATCAAAACCTATTTGCGAAGACGTACCAGTGCATAAACGACTTCAATCAATTTGGAAGTAATGGCCTAATGACTATTTACATACCTTGCAGCACCGAAGTAAATGGACGAAAGGCAAATGTCCAATTAAAATTGATGACGTCGTATTGATTAAAGAAAACAATCTTCCACCCAGTCAGTGTTACTCGCACGAATAATTCAAACTCACCCGGGTAATGATGGCACTATTAGGAGGTTGAATAAGTTCTCGCGGTTTTTCAACAGATGGGGTTATTAGCACTCTGCGCATATGATAATATTAGTTTACCACGCGTGTGATAGTACTGTGAACAAGCTTTAAATCCGTATTTATCTTTCTGTTAAAACGTAAATACCTTTTATTTTTCTTTGTGTTAAATATGTCAAATTTTGTACCAAAAAAAGAATATTTGCGGGGAATTCTGTTGCACTGCTTTTTTCGAAAAAAATCAGCAGCTGAAGCACATAGAATTCTTGTTGAGACCTACGGTGATCATGCTCTTTCAGAAAAAACTTGCCAAGATTGGTTTAGGAGTTTTAAAAATAAAGATTTTGATCTTGAAGACAAAGAACGACCTGGAGCGCTAAAAAAGTTTGAAGACGAAGAATTAGAGAAGCTTCTCGATAAAGACTCGTGTCAGACACTAGATGAAATTGCAGAATCATTAGAAGTTGATCGAACAACAGTTTCGAAACGTTTAAAAACGTTACGAATGATTCACAAGCAAGGAAATTGGTTACCGTACGAATTAAAACCACGGCACGTCGAAAGACGTTTTTTTATATGTGAACAGCTGCTTCAACGCCAGAAAAGAAAAGGATTCTTGCATCGTATAGTAACAGGGGATGAAAAATGGATACATTTCGATAACCCTAAACGTAGAAAATCATGGGTTAAGCCCGGCCATGCATCAACATCGTTGGCGAAACAGGACATCCATGGTTTTAAACTTTTGCTCTGCATTTGGTGAGATAAGCAGGGAATTATTTATTATGAGTTGCTAAAATCAAATGAGACTCATATCGCTCATATCTCAGATCGCTACAAAGAACAGCTGATACATCTGAGTACAGCCTTGAATAAAAAACGCCCACTTTACCCAAAAAGACACGACAAAGTTATTCTACAACATGACAATGCTCGACCGCATGTTGCAAAATTAGTAAAATTTTACTTAGAAACGCTAAAATGGGAAGTCCTACCCCGCCCGTCGTATTCACCAGACATTGCCCCCTCTGATTATCACTTGTTTAGATCCATGGCTCATGGCTTGGCAGAGCAGCACTTTCATTCATATGAAGACGCTAAAAATTGGGTTGATTGTTGGATAGCCTCAAAAGATGAAGCGTTTTATCGACGTGGAATCCAAATGCTACCAAAAAGATGGGAAAAGGTAGTAGCTTGCGATGAGCAATATTTTGAATAATAAATTTTTATGGATTGCTTATAATAAATCTTTAATTTAAACAAAAAAAAACGCGAGAATTTATTCAACCTCCTAATATTAAGACGGTTGTTAACACAGGCTGTTATAATTTCCAAATATTTTCTTAACGCGGGGTAATATGTTTGTGAACTCTAAAACGATGGAAATGAAATTTAATTAGGGCTTACACATTCATTTTTAGTAACCATATTAGGTAATAATTGGGTTTGCTTTCCTATGTTTCTGGTAAATTCATTTCCCATAATTTAAGCTAAAATTCAAATATTAAATATCATTTTATAAATTCTCACTTACTTTGGCTTTCAAAATGGTTCCGTTCAAATAAAAGTAAAGGTCAATGACACGAATAAAAAATTAATAAATTGTAATCCACAACGTTGTTCCCACAAAACGATTTACAATCACCATACAATCAATGATTCCCCTACTCTAATAAAGAGGTCAGTCGTAAATGATTATTGATCGTTTGTAGATGGCAATGTGTTTGGAAGAGGAATTCTTAGGTAGTTAGTTAGATAATTTTGAAAAAAAGTTATAATAAAACCTTCAGATGTAAACCAAAAGCCAAGGATTAAAGTAAAATTAAATTTTAATAGCACTAATTAAATTTCATTTACATCGTTTTAGGGTTCACAAACAGAGCTGTTGAACTGTTAATGTACTACAATAAACAACACCAGAGCTACATAATAAAACGTAAAATCACCTAATCCTAATAATCGCAAAATTTGACCAAAAGCTTGTGTGTATATCAGGGAATTAACTTAAGTGAAAAAAAAAATAACGAGCGGGGTTCAAGCTCCACCTGAACCGCAAATGTTTGGTACAAGGTCTTTCTCATAAGGGATTTTACTCATTCATAAGGAATCCCATTTCCATCAAACATACCAAATACCATCATAATCAGTTAAGAATTGATCGAGTTCCGTCTCAGATAGCCATATTCCAGAATTCCTTCCCAACATCGTTTAAGAATCCTCTTTCCATTCAGCATACCCAATCTCACCATAATCGGTTAAGAATTGATCGAGTTCCGTCCCAGGTGGCCATATTCAGGAACTTCTTCCAAAAATTATTTAAGAATCCCATTTCCATCCAACATACCCGATCCCAACACAATCGGCTAAACAATGCCTGAGCTGCGTCCCAGATTAAATTCGATCGAAAAGATTAAATTTAAAAACATTCGGATTTAACGGACAATCGGATTTAACGGGCTCCCCAATTAGTCCGTTAAAACGAGGCTTTTCTGTATAATGTTTTACGTTAAAATGTCACGTAACCAACGTTGCGTTTCACACAACATTTAATATAACATAGTATTTAACGCAGCGTGTAACATGAACTCAAAACTAGACCCCTAAATGTTTTACCAAACATAAAATGGAAATAGTGAATCTCTCACTCAAATGTAAATTTTAGTTTCACCAGAACTGTCACACAATACTATATTTTAACTTGGTAAAATAGTGTACCTAGAAACTAATGGCCTTATTATTTTTAAAATGTGGCTATATAACATCAATTCATGTCTACGGGTTCAATCTTTGGCTGTAGGTGGCAATATGATCAAATAAACGATATAATTTTTTTCTATAACCTTTTTTTTTAATAGCGGTGAAAAAGCTGTAAACTCTACAATGACATCAATTGAAAATTATATTAGGAGATGTTGATAAAAATAACCTAAATGTCAAGTACTTTTTTACGAACCGTTGCCATCTACAGCTCAGGAAAGAAAGTTCCATTTTGGAAAACCCCATTTTGGACTGAAAAACTATGGGTCAAGATCATACTGAAATATCGCAATAAGAAAAAAAAGAAAATCAAAAAAATATAAATTTACTTATTACATCACTATATTTAGCATTATATATATTTATTTAAATATATTTTATTTAAAAATTATATTTACAGAAGTATATGTATTAATTTATAGTATTAAAATATGTAAATTTATCTAGACATTATTTATTTAATGTAAATAATGATTCAATTTCATCTCGACTAAAAAGCCAAATTTTAACTTCACTTAAAAATTTACCAATATGGTTTATGTTTTTTAATTCGCTCGGCAATTTATTATAAAGCAAGGGAGCAGTTACAATAAAAAATTTCATGAAATGTTCCTTCTTCGGTTTAACAAGGTAAGGGCAATATTGTTTATTTCTTAAGTTATATTTTGTACCTTAATATTACGATTACCACTCTTAAAAAAGAACATTTTTAATACCTTAAATATATATAAATATCTTAAACAAAGAAAGCCGAGGCTTCTAACAACGGTAAAGCAGACCTCAGACGATTGCTTCTGCCAATGGTCCTTACAGACATTTTTTGTGCTACTACCAATGATTTTAGATTTGAATAATATATACCACCCCATATTTAGAATTCCATACCGAATTTTTGATTGAATTAGGCTGTAATAAATATTTACAAGGATTGAAACTGGACACAGAGTTCTAAGCAGGAACAGATTTCTGTTACATCCATAAACATAGTTTTGCACATTTTCAATGTGTTTTTTAAAGCTAAGCCTGTGGTCGAAAGTAATCCCTAAATATTTAAATTGATCAACTGATTATATTTTGTAGCAAAGGTCACAGCATGCTGAAAAATTCGCCGCCGTATCCCTGCATAGATAATTAGAACAAGTTGTTAAATGATATATAATGTCCAAATTGATAGCATCATTACCAGATAATTTAAAAAACATTACATTAGTTTTCAAACTAAGAGTCATGTAATGCATATCGAGCCATTTACGAAGCACCATTAAACCGTAGTTTATATCATTAGCTATATCATTTTGGTTATAGCTCTTATAATTAAACGCAATATCGTCGGCAAAGCCCACCATACTTCCTTTAAACTTTGAAGCGAATAATGAGTTGATATAAATTAGAAACAAGATTGGCCCCAACACAAAACCCTGGGGAGCACCACACGAAATAGATCTATGGGCACTAAATTTGTCAGAAACTTTAACAGTTTGAGTTCTATTACATAAATAAGATTAGAGCCAGTTAAAGGCAATACTACGTATACCAACACACCATAATTTGTAAAGTAACAATTCATGTTCAACAGTGTTAAATCACAAACTTAATATATCCAGACGAATTATTGGCGAATGAAGACATGGTTTTATCAAATTGACTGATAATTGCGCCAATTGTGTGGTGAGAAAAATTTAAACTACATCGAGGAACCCCATTAGCTATTTTGATATTCATTTGACATCTACTTACTAGTAGATGGCACTACCATCAACATAGTCGAAAACATCACAATTTTTACGTATGCAGATACACAAAAAACTGAAAAACAATTTTATAAGTGAAAACTGTAAATTATATTTTTTATTTGTTTTTATTTTCGTTATTCCATTCATTATGGTTGTTTTAAATTATATTCATATTGTTTATTTTCATACCTACCATGGATCAATAAGAAAATTTATTGATAAAAAAAATACTATTAGTATTAGCTATATGTATACGAAAAATAAAAACCATGAATCGCACAAAATAATATCGGCAGTTAGTTCGACACACATACACACAAAAAATGACACATGGAATGCACGTTGTTTTACTTGAAATTAGTTTTAATTGTTATGTTAAATAATTTTTTGTTTAATATCGAATTTGTCGTGCAACCATTATTAAAATCAATTAACTATACGATGAGTTAACCCTTTGACTGTCCTGCGCATCATATGTGATGATCATACATTTTGCCTTATTTTTTATTACAAAATTTTGTTTGAGACTGAGAACATTACTAACTGATAAAAATAATTAATGTACCTATATTTACTAACTGTAAAAACAGTTATAAATTTTGTACAGAAATAATAACAACATATGCTTTGGTATATTTTGTATTTAGTCTTAATACATACATTTCAACTACATATTTTGATTTGATGCTAATTGATAACGAGAAAAATTATGAACGATATGCACAGAACGTCCGACTAGTAAGTTTTAATATTAATGGTGGGCAGGCAAAGGGTTAAACAGGTAGGGCATTGAAAAATAATTGCGATGAGGTTATTCAAGAGAGTGAGGTTATTTGACATTAAATTTGAATTTTTAATCCCTAGAAGAAAATGTACATCGTCATCAAACATATGTATACGTTTCCGTATACAATAAATCGTCCATATACAATAAATTTCACTTGGTATACCACTAGATAAAAAGGAAGAAACCAGCAATTTTACTAGTATTATAATTAATTTATTTAATCAAATTCAATAACAATAAAACAAATAAAATAAAAATTTCAATAATAAAGTTTTTTTAAAATTAAAATAAATTTTAATAAAATTTAAAAATAAAATATCAACCCATGTGCGGTACATTTCATTATATGGTATAATTATTTGTATATAATTATTTGTTTTGCAATAGTATTCGCCAATTAGGATTTCGTACGGTTTTTAATTTTTTTGTATGTG
The DNA here is from genome assembly GCA_947310385.1 of Nephrotoma appendiculata. Lineage (NCBI taxonomy): Eukaryota > Metazoa > Arthropoda > Insecta > Diptera > Tipulidae > Nephrotoma > Nephrotoma appendiculata. Next base: position 132,101,287 of record OX371225.1, on the reverse strand, counting down.
TTTTTCAGCTAACCAGGTACAGTGTTTTCTGATTAAAACTAAAATCATGAAGTTTAAGGCTGCCTTGTTATGCTCATGGCATGGATTTTGTTCGACATACAAATCTTTGTAACACCTGCTGGTGTTAACAATACAAAGTTGGACAATATTCCTCTTCAAATCTTTCATATTTGCACGTTCTGAAAACATCCGGGAAAATAAATAAATTTGTTCTTTGCAAATTTTGAAATAATAATCAGTTGGAGCTTTAAGATTCTTATTTTTTTCATCGTCATAATTTTTATTGCTAATCAAATATTCTGTCGGAGCCTCTAAAATTTCATCAGTTTTGATGAACATGTTTTCGCAACGGGAACATTTAATTTTACTCAAAATTTTAACGCTACGTAGCCCACAATATACCGCATTGAAGCTTCTTGCAAAGGTACATCCACATTAAAAAAAATTTCAGATATATCTGATATGTCATCAGCAGGTGGCAGCACCTCATAATGCACGATTTTTTTCGCGTTTCGCAGATAGAAATCCGGTTCATTAAATTTTTAACTGTTAATTCATGAGGTACCCAAACGTCAAGCTTTTTTTGTATCCAGCCATTTTCAAATGGTTTAAACCTGTTTTGTGATCAATATTGAGTTCTTTACCAATGGCATGGCTGCTTATATGCTGGTCTTCTTCAATTTTCTGCATGATTTCATCGAATTTTCCACGGGTTGGTCGACTAGAGCGAGGGGCATCTTTCACATCCATATTTCCAGGTTGAAAGCGAAATTTCTTTGCTGCTCATTTTGATAAAGCACATTCTCCATGCACAATTTGTTCGCTAGCCTGAGCCGCGTTTTTAATTTTGTCGTAATAAAATTGTAAAAGTAAACAAATTTTTTCATTATTTATCTATATGTTTAAAATGTAACTTTTTATTCATTTCACCGATTTTAATGTTTTGTATGTCAAAGTGCAAGTTAAAATGTCACCTTTCAAACGCATACAATGTTGCCTGATTTACACCAATATAAATGTATTAAAATGTTAACTCGCACAATTTTCCTTAAAACGAATTTAAAGTTTTCGTTATATTATTTATCCATAGATCATCGTTTTTTATTTGTAATATAATTTTCATTAAGAATTTTTCCTTTTCCACGTAGGTAAGTGTGAAGCGCTCAAATGCGCTTCTATTATGTTTGTGTGTAAAAACATTTATTGCTCATGATGCAGAAATGCTTTAGAATATGCGACCAAACCAAAAACAAGTGGACGGCGGGCCATTCATCCACCCTTTTATATATAAGTTAATTATTCTGAAATGGACCCAGTTTCAAACTTCTAAATAGTCAATAGTAACTGAGTTGTTAGTTCAATGAAATAGAATGTAAAACAGCAAGCTTTTGCTAGCGACATAATTGTTTTCAACATTTATTATAACTATATAAATTAATAAATCATCATCCTCAGCTATTTATCTACTATTTCGAATGACAACATAATCGAATGATTAATATTTTATTAAATAATAACTAAATTAAAATCTATATAACTCAATGATCGTAAAGATTGGTATTAACTAATTCAACCCGGACAAAAACTTTTTTCGTTTGTTGCCAAGTGAAAGTGAATAACACAAGAATGGCATTAGAAAATCTGGAACATTGGCCCCTTAGCTGGCGTTTCTATTCTAATTACTCCTCATCTGCGATATAATAAATTGCGAAAGTAGGCGTTAATTTAGGTGTATATCTTTTCATTGGTTGTAGAATACTGCAAAAAAAGATTTATTATTCAGAAAATTGAAACTACATTAATATGTGGAAAAAATTCTTGGTTGGTGGTTAATGAATTCAAAAGTTGTTAGAATGAACAACTTATGCCATTTGCCTTGACTAAACAAATATTGAAGCTTCTGCTATTGTTCAGGACGCGACTGATGCAATTAAATTTAGGTGGTTACTTTTCATTACATTTTATTAGATTAGAATTGTCATAATTTTATTATGGTGTACTCCGGATGATTTTAAAATTTCTGTACATGTACATTAACAAATAAACTATACAGAATAAATATTTTATTTTAGTGATATCTGTCTTTAAATTTCAGGGACTTCTAGTTTGAATTTAGTTTAGTCAATGTAGTTGATTGCACACAGCATTAATATAAACCAAAAATTTAGCTTTCAAGTGAATGTGTAAAATTCTTCGGACTTAGAATAACTTCAATGTTTGGTTGGCATGGCAGAGAGAAACAATTTAACAATGTATCCCAACAAATTCAAACAATCGTTGTTTTGGTCAGTAAATGGTAGGAAATAAATTCATCCTCCGGGCATGCTAGTATTCCTCATCCAGTAGCAATATGCCTCTTTCAGCTGCCCTGGGATCTGGCTTGGTTTCAATGAACTAATCATTTGCTTATTAATCCGAAATTTAATTGATTGTGTACCTTAGAAATAAAGCGGCTAAATCCCTACTATGTTGTCAAATAACTTTTGCTTACTACTATTTGCAAATAACTTTTGGCAGTTTTGCAAACAGCTTCGCATAAAAAGGCAAATGCCAATCAAACAATTAGCCGAAAACCAGTTTAAAACAAGAAACAAATATTATCCATACGTATTTTTCTATGATGAAAAGTAACTGATTGTTTTGTATTCCACCAATTATTTTAGATAAAACCTTAAGTATAGGAGAACTGGTATAACTAAAAATTAGTATATGTTACTAATTTTCACTTATATTCTTCGATGAATAGGTCATAATTTTGTTTTATTTCAAAATAGGCTAACAGTTTTTTTTATTGTTTCACTGCAGAGTTCATCGAACAATACGCAGATATTTAATATTTTACAGAAATACTTTTTTATTTAATTATTATAAACAAATCATGAGGACTTAACCACTTAAGTGACGGCTTTTTGTGAGAAAGTGTGTCCATAAATTGTTAGGTTTTTTTTACATTTCTTTAGAAAATAATACAAAATTTTTATTTTTCAATTATTGTTTCAATACAAGCTTTGCGCGAGCAAGACTCGGGCAAATCAAAACACAATCGAACTACGCGTCCGAGTCACGCTCGGGTAAACCACTCAAATGGTTAAAGATGCAGTTTAGCAAATATTCTGGTGCCCCATTCCATATTGGGTTTAAATACACTATATGTGAATATATGGATGATATGTAGATCATACTGAGGATTGGTTTGGGTAAATTGTTTCGCGTTATTTTTATCGCAAATATATATGTATATTATAATGCATTTCTTTAATTTATCTTTATGTAATTTCCATTTAAAGCTGGAGTCAATTACAAGCCTCAAATATGAATATGTTGTTGCTTTTTATGATTAATAAGAAAAGTATTAATTTTAGTATTCAATTTCAGGAAATCTCTAGATACATCCAAAATATATATATTTTTTTCTTAGGTACTGATTTAATGAAGCAATTATTGAAGACCAATATCATCATTAATTTCGATTAAACCTATACTAAACCTTTATCCTTCCTTGCAGTAGATCAGAATTGAATCGTGTCGTGCCGTAGGATCGCTATGTGTTTGACACACATTTTTTGATTATCATTTATATGTAAATATTAATATACTCGTAATTACCGAGACCGATTAAAGCATCTCGGCATTATGATGTATTGCTCATTTTTACACGTTTTTACAAACATAATAGAAGCGCATTTGTCTTCACACATATTTAACTCTATTGATTATCAACAATCAATAAATATATGTACCTATATGGAAAAAGTAGAATTCCCAATGAAAATTGTATTAAAAATAAAAAACGATGATCTATGATAAATAATATAACGTATACTTTATAATCGTTATTGTGCGAGTTAACATTTTAATACATTATATTCCTGTAAATTATGGTTCGCAAAAATATCAAATGGGAAACGAAGCACGAAAAGTGAAAACTATATAAAATATGGCTCCCCGAATTAAAAAAGGCTGACTTAAAAATTGTATTTTTCCGGACTTAAAACTAGCGTTTTTATTTCATTTTAAAATTGACTTAAAATCTGTAATGAAAATGAAATAAAAAAAACCGTACTTTATTAATGCATATCATAAGCCATTTTGAAAATGATTTAAAAAGTGTATTTATAAAAAGCATAAAATGTGTATTTATAAATGGCATAAAAGTCTACTTATAACGCATGCATTTCTATGTCTATCAAAAACAAATGTAAATTTTATGTTGATAATGTAAAATAAAATATGGCTATTTTAAGTCATTTTGAAAATGAATTATAAAATGTATTTTTAAAATGACTTAAAATATGCCTTCCCTGTGTCATTTTTAAATTAAGTTTGTTTTTGTAAAACACCTTTGTTAAGTCAGAAAATTTGTTATAAATATGACTTAAAAAAGGTCCCATTTTTTCATATAAAAACATATTTTTTAAGTCTACCTTTTTAATTTCGGCCTTTTTCAATTCAGGAAGCCATAAAATATGTCTGAGTAATTCATAAAAAATTTAAACTACATATCCACGTACAACACAATATATAGAAACAAAAAACTACATGCAGCAACATTATAGAAAAAAGAATTATGTATGTATTTTACGAAATTTATTTAAAATCTATTTTTCTGTGTACATGTATAGCGCACATGGCCAAGCCCCACGTGCTTCACTACCCGTGTGTTGTGATATACATGCATATTTTATTTTTTATAAATATTCATTATCCATACTACATACACACAAAACAACTAAACCGTGAATAAGAGAGCTCGTTTTTAATAAGCCGACACTATGATCATCGTGTTGTTTTGTTATTGTTTCCTTCATTCATAAAGTTTTATTACTATGTGATGTGTATGTAGTTTAAGTGCGAAAAAAATACGAACGTTTTTTTTAGGCTGTTTCTGCTATGTATATATAGATGGCAGGGTTATGGGGTTCCTCGATTAGATTACAAAAAATAATGTAATATGAAAAGTGGAGCCACAGTATTCGACCAAACTTTCTTTCGCAATAATTCGTCTGTATATATTACGTTTGTGGTTAAATGCTTTTGTTAGATCAACAAAGTTAGTAGCAACGCTGTAATCATCATTTACACCAACCAAAATATCGTTACAAAAGGCAATGAGCGATTTTTCTGTACCTCTACCTTCTCTAAACCTATACTGTCTATTAGAAAAATATTCGTTATTATTAAGAAAAAATAAAAGTCTAGTTTTAAAGCATTTCTCGAAAATTTTTGAGAAAACAGAGTGTAGCGAAATTGGGCGGTAATTATTCAGTATATTAGGATTTCGGTTTTTAAATGACGCGATTTCTATAGCAGTTTTTAAGCAATCAGGAAATACACCATGTTAAGACAAGTATTAAAGATATGGGACAGCATATATTTAATATAGCACCACAGCTATTAGAAGTGTTTAAACTGTTAATGTAGCAACAAACTTCCATGGGGGAAATAGGGGAGAAGAAAAATGACGTTGGCTCTATACTATTAATTAACATTGAATTATCGGACTGAGAAGCATGATATGGACCACTATTAGTTTTTAAGGTGCTAGAAACATTGATAAAAAACACATAGCAGAGGTGTAAAAAAAACTTATATTTAAATTATGTAAATAAAAAACTTATTGAACACCTCTGCTATTTCGCAAGTTTCAGTAATAATATTACCATTTCCATCAATAATTTCAGAGAGCGTGTTAGATTTTCTTTTCTGACCTAAAAGATCGATAACTAAGTGCCATTATGATTTTAAATCTTTTTTAGATCGTTCGAATTTTTGGAATAATATTTTTGTTTGGTAGATATAACTAAAGATTTAATCTTAGTTTGCATGCGGTGAATACGATTTTTTATTTTTTGTTATTGGGATGTGTGCGAAGAACTTTTAACAATTTATTTTTTTCATCGATCAATTTGAGTAGACCATCTGATATCCAGGATTTAATTTTCTTTACTTTAGAACTAACGTTAGCGTTAAACGTAGCTTCCTCCAGTTTATTACAAATGTATTCAATGAATTTCCGCATCGCCATACTAGGATCATCAATTAATAATAATTCCCTTTATTCTCAATTAACAAAGAATTGAAGTTAATTCTCTTCCAAATATTATACTTTAAGAAAGAGGATTCAATATTTTCAGACTTCCTAATATTTAAAGAAATAAGATGGTGATTATAATATAAAATTATGTACTTCACAAGTCAAATTTAATTTGGAAAATGGTTTAGTATGAGCAAAAACATGATCAATACATGTAGAAGATGTTTTTGTTACATGAGTTGGAGTATTAACTAGAGAAGTAAGTCCAAAATTAGTCATCCTAGATAAATATTCGTAAACATCTTGGATTCTAGGATTTCAGGCCAAAATGTTAATATTGAAATCCCCAAACAAAATTAAATTCTTGCTCTTAATGCCTTGCAAAAAATTACTCAACTCATTGATAAAGCTATCGACAGAACAAAATTGAAAGCAATAAACACAGATTACACAAACTGGTTCATAAGAAATTTTGAAATTTATTCTCAAAACCGGATCCGCTCGAAACGCGATATTTTAAAACGAGATATTTCGAAACGAGATATGACAAAACGCGATATGGTACAAAACGCGATATGGTACACAATGCGATATTTCAAAACGCGATATTTCAAAACGCGTTATGGTACATAATGTGCATTGCGAAGCGACGGGAGCGTAGCGACTCGATTTATACCAATCCTATATACTCTTGCTCCTATCGATTTTTAAATTCCTATAAACTGAAATTAAATTTCCCCTTCACCCGACTGATATAACCCGATCCTAAATTCCCGTTTTGTACCATATCGCGTTTTGTACTCTATCGTGTTTTGAAATATCGCATTTTAAAATATCGTGTTTTGATAATTCGCGTTTTAAAATATCGCGTTACAAATGGGACCCTCTCAAAACATCTGCAGATGAGAATTTATAAATGACTGAAGTAAAAAAAATTTGTTTTTTACGTAAACTACATTGCCACCTGATGAATAGTTATTATTGCAACCATCAACCATACTATAATCTACGAGTTGATATGCATTAATCTCACTGGATGAAATCCAAACTTCAGTGCAAAACAATAAAACAGGTACATTTTCTAGAGAGCTAATATGGGAAAAAACATTATCACCATTCTTGCGTATACTTCTGACATTTTGATGAGCAATTAAAAATTCTGTATTAGAAGGTAAATCTGTAGAGGAAGAAAAAGATGAAGGAGAACTAAAGTTTAAATGACCTCGTGAATTATTTCAGTTCGACATTAATGTAAAAAAGAAAAAATGTATAAGCTTTGGAGGTCATTAGCATTGCTGATAACTATAATTTTATCTTCATCGATCATCCTCGAAAAATTTTTGAATTTCGGATCCACAAATACTTGTAACCTTTATTATTCTTAGCTTGTCAAGTTGCAGAGTATAGTTGACGTTTAGAATAGCTTAAACTTTCATTTATAAAAATTTTATTTCCGTGTAATCTGCATTTTTCGCATTTCAGCAAATTTTTTTCCATTTAGCCTCCAATATACAATTTCTAGTGTGCCGGCGTAAGAATTTTACTTAATAATAAGAATAATATCGGTATAATCATCGTCCTTCTTGATTTTGCGGTGAGCGTAGTCAACTTCCGGTGGCCGTCCCGATGGCAAAGTGGTTAGGATGCTTGCTCCAGCGACCGGAGGTCCCGGGTTCGATTCCCGTAGAAAAATTTCACGGCTGGTTTAGGATTAATCACTCATCATCCGAAATGAAAATATCATTATGAAACCTCATTTGAAAACCTCAAGGGGCCAAATCCCTTGATGGGATATAGTGGCAGAGAGAGATAGAGAGATAGAGAGAGAGAGAGAGAGAGAGAGAGAGAGAGAGAGAGAGAGAGAGAGAGAGAGAGAGAGAGAGAGAGAGTAGTCAATGTCATCTTCATTAATATTTACGTTCAAGCCCGTTGTTATAACACTAATCACTAATTTGTTAGTTTTCGCGTCTTTCACAGCCTGAACACCAACAATATCAATTGACTTCGAAAGTTGTTGCTGTTCAAGAGCGTCGACTTTATTTTTCACATTCATCAACTCTTGTTTCATTTTGACAATACAGTTCATTAATTATTTCCAGCGATTTCTCTAGAGTTACAATTCGTTTTAAGGTATTTTCATGGTTGACGTTAGACTTATTCCTCATTATGAGAATTTCATCATACACTTTCTTAATCACTAATGAATCAGTTAAATCAGTTACAGAAGTAGATGAAGGTAAAACTTCTATAAGTCGAATCATTATTTGCCATAACAATTTGTTCGAGTTAGAGAAAATTCGAGATATAGAAAATCGAAATAAAATATTTCAAATTTACTCCAATTCCACTTTTATTCAAAACAAAATATTATTAAAAATCAAAATTTTAAAATTAAGATAAACTGGCATATAAATGCCAAACACAGATTGCAGTAAAATAAAATATTCATATGTACATATACATATAAAAATATATATATATATATATATATATATATATATATATATATATATATATATATATATATATATATATATATATATATATATATATATATGTATTATGTAATTAAATGTAGGTTTTGGTTCATTCCGTTTCTGGCGACCAAAATGGACATCAAGCTTTGTCAACCAGTCCTCCCATATGGAACTTAACATCCACGCTTTTTGATTATAAGATAATAATCTACGCCGAGCGACTTGATGCCACGAAAACATCTCGGATTTTGGCTCTTACCTATTATCAAGAGTTTCATTATTCGGTTGCAGACTTATTGGACCCACTAAACATGTAATCTGATTTTTGTTATGTTTGCCACCATGATATTTATCGCCTTTAAATGCGTAGGATTTATCGGGTAAACACTGGAAATGAAAAATAATCCAGTCTCACCACAATTAAAAATGTCATTTTGATTGTAATTTTTTATTAAGCGGGGCCGAACAATATTTTTTCACTTTTCACAAATATCCGAATGTACCGAAGCACTCTCTCCACTTACGATTTTGAAAACAATATTATGACGTCCTTTAATTTCTCAAACCACACACTACTTCCACTGAAGTCCGAAGCGTTTATTTTTTTGGCGAATACAAGAGCCTTTTGTCTGATAACGGTCCAGTTATGGGTAACTTTTGGCTCATCAGTAAGTAAGTTAAAACGGTATTATCCACTTTATCTAATTTACAAACTTGAATTCTAGATTTTGTTAATGTAAGAATGGACAACAGTATTCGAAGCCAAGAATATCGGAAAATATAAAAATATCAACTAAAAATCAAAAAACAAAAGTAATAAAAACTAAAAAAAAAAATCGAGTAAGAAAAATAAAAAGTCCAATTTCTTTAAAAAAAAAATTCGTTCGACTAGTAGAAAAATTCGAAAATGGGAAATTCAAATTACGGAGAACAAATTACACAGAAAATTAGATAAAAATGCTCCTGCCAAAAATTGAAATTCGATTTAAGGAATAGTTCGACTAATAGAAGTTCGATTTATAGAAGTTTTACGTCACTCAGAGAAAAAAGTTGTTGAAATAACAATTTTCATATGCAAAATCAATAAAAAACATAGGTTGTTTTTGGCCAATAAACGAAGTTATTGCCGTAACAATTTTATAGTTATTGATTTTACTACCTTTAAATCGACACAATAATTGTTATATCAATAAGTATTTAGTTCCGTTCAATAACTTGACGTTTTAAATTGGACGTTCTTTAGTTATTATTCCAAAAAATTATATTTTTAATTTGTACAAAGAGCGTAATAATCATAATAAAGGATATTTTGGATAAAATGGGGAGTGATGGTACCTACCCTGATTGCGTGAGGTTGAGGTGAGGTTACCAAGACGTTGGAACGCATTTTGAATATATATAATATATACTATACAGTGTTGCAAAACGAAAAAAAAAAATCATAACGTTATACATTTCGTTTTTATAACATTATATAAATTTTTTCGTTACGTTTTTTCGTTACGTAACAGAAAAAGATTTTATTTTGTTACGTTACGTTATAATTACGTTATTTTAAAATTAAATGGAATATAGAACTGGAACACAAGTTAAAAATAAAAATCGCAAAATAGTAAAGGATATAATAATTATTTATTACATTATAATTATCAAATCAAAATACAAAATATTATATTAATTCATTTAATATAAAATCACAGAAATAAAATAAAAATATATAAATAATTAGATACATTAATTGAAATATTGTTACAAACATTTAAACAAAAATTCCCACAAAAATAATTCTCTTTTAAAAAAATTAAGAAAATATTTTTAATTTTCTTATAATGAATTTTCTACTAACAGTTTATTCATTACTCAATATTATTATCAATATTATTTCTTTTATCGCTCAGTATCCATTTTAGCATAGAAAATATCCTTTCAACCGACACCTGAGATGCAAGTACGGCTAATACAATTTTTGCAATTTGCAGATGTAGATGCTGGCAATATTTCAAAATTATCAAAACTATCAATTAAAGTGTATATAGACATTTTGGAATTTGAATTGGATATAACCGTTGATTGCGTTTTAGATTTCATATAATTATATAATAAATCAACTTCTGTTTGTATTCCATCGGCTATGGTAGAAGAATCTGAATCAAGTTGCGATTCATTTACGTCATTGTACGAATGTACATAATTGTATAGTTTCGACAAATGCATTTTCGCTATATCTTTATCACTAGCGTTTAATAAATTTTGATATCGTGGATCAACATAAACAGCAGCCATGGTAACTTCACACTTATTCAATATGGATTTTTCTCTAGCCTCCATTGAGTATTTAAGTGATTTTGCAAATGTACTTTGCAACGTCGAAAGTTGTAATTTGCATTTAAACCAAATAGCATAAGCTTCACTCATTGTTAGTTGTTCTGACTGTAGCTGAATTGTTGCCTCGTACGGAATTTTCAGCGTTGCAGTCATTTCTTCCATTTTACTCCAAACTCGATCACAAACAGTGAGTTCTACACACAAGGTTTTCATTTCATTGCAAAATGTGCGGAGTTCAAGTAGTCTGACTACCATGTTGTACGTCGAGTTCCACCTAGTAACCATATGTCGAACCTTTGCTTTTATCAATGCGAGAATTGTGGGAGTTCTTAATTTGATTACCACAGCCAGCGCTATTTCTGTTATTGTCTTAAACACCGACACTTTTAATAGAACATCATTAATCGCTAGCTCTAGCGTATGAGTCATGCATTTCACTGACATTAAAAAAGATATGCCACTGCTACCTTCATTACAAAATATAGAATGAGATTCTAATTCGCCTGCGTCAATTATATCAGTTTCATCATCTACTTCTGTAACATTTTCATCTCCTAATTGACTGACACCAAGTAGCTCTGCAGCTTTTATTACATTACGTCCATTATCTGACGTACATGTATATATATCTTTAATGTTAATGTTATATTGAGAACTATAAATGTCCGGGGTAGTGACATCTGGCGCATTAAATATAAGCTGATTGGGTCTTTTTTTATATGAAATTTCAGCACGGCATACTTTATGAAAATAAAAATTAACATACACAAATAGACCCAATCAGGTTAATTTTTTTGCCGTCAGATCTACAAACAGTTCTCTATTGCTTTAAAACTTTTAAAACTTCATCACAAATATATCGGCCGGTATGATTTTCTCTAAGTTCGTGTACAGCAAGAGTTCTAATGCAAACCTTATTTTCTTTCACAAATTGAATATTGACGCCTAATACAGATCTATCTAACCTCGTAGCCGTGTCAATTTTAATTGATATTATTTTACCTTCAATTTCTTCAGTTATGATTTTTCTGTAACCCATAGCTTTTTTTACAATATGCTGGCGAATATTCTGACGATTAATTGTTATCTCTAAGCTTCTACAAATTGGATTAAAAATATGTTTTAACGCGCTGCATTCCAATGTATTTAATGGTAATCCATTAACTGTACGAGCTCAACACAATAATCAATCATTTTTGCCGCACTCATTGTGAATTTTACAGTTTTTCCCCACTAACACTCCAACTTCAGATAATGATTTTTCTTTTTTTTTTCGTTTTCTTTTGCAATTTATTCGTATGTATCTGGATGCTTTCGTTTTAAATGGTGTGTGACAGTGTTGCCAGATCTTCGAAGAACAATTTCCCAACGTCTTCGTAAAAATTCCCGTTTTTTCCCAATTTCTCCAATAAAAATTCCCGGCAAAATTCCCATGATATTTTAATTAAAAAACTATATTTAGTTTCAATATTTTATTGTAAAACCATAACTTTATAACGCATAAATAACATTTAAATTAATTCAAGGTACATAATTTATAAAAACTATCTATATTTGAACAAGTTCGAATGATAACATCCTGATTAGTTGGTTTGGTATAAATTTGATGAAGTTAGCAATGATAAATGCTGTTGTGTTGGTTCAAATGTGATGCAATTTCCATTTCTATTTTGCATTGCTGATTTAAATACACATAATGCACTTAAACATTCATCACCAAGACGATTTCGTTTTTTTACCTTAATATCCGTCACCATAGAAAAAATTCTTTCTGCATCCGCATTTGAGTGTGGTAAGGTTAAAATGAATTTAGCAACTTCACTTAAATTTGGGAAAACGTAATCACCGTTGATTGCCTTTTTTGACGATATCTCAGCCCAAAATTCTTCGACTGTTAGCTTCTGTAATTTATCCTTTTGTGTTTCTGAAAACTCTTAAGGTAAGTCGCCCCATTCGTCCTCAAGCCTATATTTATCACAGAAATGATCAACATAATTATGCAGTTCAGTTAAAGTTATTGAAAATTTACGGTTGGAAATAATAAGGGCACTTTCTGGATTTAAAAATTCAACGACTTTAAAAAATTTGTCGTTTAAGGGAAATTTTTGCAATATTTTATAAATGCATTTTTCTACGAATTGAACACAATTCTTTTTTATAATAAACTTTCGTTCATCTGATAAATATTCAGCCTGTTGTTTTGAAATTGGTACGCTTAAATATTCATTAAACTCGGTGCCGCCATTAACATCATTAATATTTTGTTTGGTTTTCTCATTTACAATATTTTCAAACAATAAAATATTTTCTTGTAAAACTTCATCAATACATTCGGGCTTTAAAATCATCTTAGCGACAATAATCAAAATTTTTTTAGACTCGTCGTACAACCTATGGACTAAAATAGAATCACTTTGAAATAGCGCATTGAATCTATTAAAATAATTAAGAATGTTTTTTGAAAACAACAAGTAAGCTCTAATTTCGGGATTCTGAAAATGTTTCATTATATTTTCAGCTTTCTTACGTTTTGTATATGATTGCTCGTATATAAAAAAATGGCTTAGAACATTCCAATTCTTGAGTATATTCACAATACATGGATGCATTGAGAGCCATCTCGTCGATGCCGGGGAAATAATTTTCTTTTTTGCAACACTGAAATACTCCTGAAATTCAGTTAACACAGCAGCACTTTTCGGACTTTCTGAGACATACGTACCAATGTCTCTTAAAAATATTTCACAATCAGTGGGTAAACATTCGATGGCCGATTTCACTACGAGGGATGATGAATGGCATATACATTTAAAGAGAACTATTTGATGACTGACTTCTTCTTGTAGTATGGTATAGAATGAGTTGTTACATCCGATCATGACAGCAGCTGTATCAGATGCCATTCCAATTATATGTTGTAACGGGATATTCCGGTTTAATAAACAACTTTTAAATTGTTCGTACAAAGCTCTAGCCGAGCAATCAGTAGCATCAATATTAATTAATTCAAGTAATTGAGTATTAACTTTATTGTATTTCACATACCTGACAAGCACACATAAACTTTTTGAATTGCTGATGTCGGTGGACTCGTCTACAAAAATTGAAAATTTGGTTTGTTTCAAAACCTCAGTCAAATTCTCATCCTCCACTTTACCTAACACATTCGTAATGATTTTAGAGCATTTGGTACGTCCTAAATTTATTTCCTGGACAATTTTGGAATCTATAAATATATTTTTTAATAGGGGAACCATCGAATCAACTATTTTAATGGAAATATTATTGTCAGCCAAAAAAGCGGTAAGTTTAATTTCAGCTGTTTTTACACACTTGCCGTGGTTTGCGTTACTAAAAAAACTGCTTGCGGATGGGGTTTGCAGTATATTTTTCAAATTAATTTTATGTTTTTCGCCAATATTGTGACGCTTGAGTTCGGTAGTTCCACAATTTATTTGAGTTCTGCATGCTTTGCAAAACGCTTTTGTCTTATCCTCTTTAACGGGCAAGAGCCAACTTTTAAATTCCATGTCTTGCATCCATGAGGTTTGAAAATTTTTCGCCTTAGTAATTTTTTGTTTAACTAATTTTTTTCGTTTTTGTGGTGTATTAAGTTCATCACTATCACTAGATTCTGTGAAAACTTGCTGGATGTTTACTGAATCCATTATCAAAATTAACTTTTATTTAAAATAGCAATTAAAAAAACATTAATTCTTACGTAAATTCGCAGCAAGAAAATTCCACAATAAAATCACAATCAATATTCTTTTTGACAGTTATCCAGTTAACCAAAAAATGTATAACCAATGCAATCGCATTCTTTATTTTTTTATGTGTACACTTTTTTAGTATTACACATTTACACTACACTATAATATGGAATGGATGTGTAAATCTAAATTTATACATACAATTGTTATATTACACGCTTTAAAATTATTTTATTATATTTCGTATTTCGTTATTATATTGTATTAGACAATTTATAATCATTATTAAATAACAAAAAATAACGTATTAAATATCCCACATTTTGACAATATATCCCGATTTCCCATTGTCGGTAAAAAATCCCATATTTGGGAAAAAATCCCACCATCTGGCAACAGTGGTGTGTGAGATTACCAGTATGATTTCCAGGAATAAAGGTTTCATTTTCACAAATTTTGCATTTACTTTTATGTTTTTCCATTATAAAGTATTGGTGGATACTTTTATTTTCGTCTGCTTTTTTCCTTCCCATGCTGTGGATAGTTTTTTATTTTTTATCTATGAAATAACAAAGTAAATAGATTATTAAAAATATGATTAGTTTGCTTACTTACTTGAAATAAAACGGCAAACAAACAGATTATGAAAATAACAATCAGCTGTTAATCTGTTTGACACATAATATTTTTGTCCACTTGTACTAAATTGAAAAAAATGTACTAGAATTAAAGTTAATTTCAGATGATCATTTCTAGATGTTACTTTTTTAGAAAAATCTTGTCCGCATAAAAAAATTATTTACAAATTTTTGTAAAAAGATAAACGAAAAATATTTCTTGCGTTATCGTTACCAATTTCGTTACTGTAACGTTATGAAACGTAATTATGATAAATAACGCTATTTTATTTCGTTATTTCGTTTTTGCGTTACGTTACGAGTAACGTTTTGCAACACTGATACTATATATGTTCAAGACCATCATGAATGGGGGAATTTACCCATTGAGGTTGCGATGCCCGTGTAGAGACTATAATCTTCCTGAAAAAGAAATCTCTACAGACTACAGAGTCGTGTTGCTGATATTGCGGCACTAACTTGGTGGATGGAGTTTACCACCAAGTTAGAGCTGCAATATCAGCAACACGACTCTAGAATTCAATGTTTCCATTAGTGCGAAACCAAGCAATGGAAGCTTGGTTTCGCACTAATGGAAACACTGAATTCTTTACATTAAAAATTCGGTCGTCTCATCAGACTGTAGTGACCAAACTACAAAAATATTGAAAAATTTTGAACTTATGTACATATATAGTATAAGTATAATGCTTTAGCGAATTTTAATGATTAACGAGAACAGTCACGTTGTAAATGTAATAACTTTAGTTATTGAATTAGTAATTTAATCAAGTCGTAATGTTTATTGTAACAACGAACATTGTCCGATCAATAAATTTAGTAAGTTTAGAATTGATAACTAATACATTGTCATTACAATAAGTGTATTTATTAGTAAAACTATTTTATTTTATTGATAGAATACATGTTTTTGTTAAACTTAAAACTAAGTTATTCATTAAACAATTGTATTGCTGATTTTCGAAAAACACGATTCAATAAGTCAAAGTTATTGAATTAAAAACGTTTTTTTTCTGGGTGTAGTAGGTTTAGATCCAGTGGTTATGGAAGGCAAAGGTGAAACTGGACAGTTGTCAGTTCGGTTGCTTTTAACTTTCTGAATGCACATTGGGCAGCCTTACACTCTTTTTTGAGTATCAACAAAAACAATGTCCTTCAGTTAATGACACGCATAGCAAATGAAAAATATTTGAACATCGATCACACTTAACTTTAGGTATTACCATGGGAAGGGAGGTGTGCGCAAGTGGTCCACCATCATGACCACTCACATCGGAAAATGGCTGTGTACTATTCATGTTAACTGTTTTAAAATACTTTAATGCTCTTATTTAATTAATTTGGTTCTTTTGTCTTCCCATTTTGCAAGTGAAACGTATAACGTGTGAGTAAAGTATAGCAGCACTTCTAGTTTTCTGTGGTTCTCGTGACAAGAACTCCGCCCACCGTTTTCACTCTAGCCGGCAAACGTGCTGCAAGTCACACATATAGAATCACAGAGAAATTCTGCTAATAAAGCGATAGAACTTTGTTGTTGCGTCCATGGCGTACCTTAGTTTGCCCCGAATCGTTTTGTTACACACGTTAAAATCCTAATATAAGCTGACCTTTCTTATTAGAATCCTAGCCAGCTCTGCAAAATGAATTTTAAAGTTGTCGGTTGGGAGACGACCTGGTTTCATTCATTATATCCGAATCCCAAAATTCGTCAAATTCAGCCTGCAAACCGAATTTGACCATCATTTGTTGAGAGGTGGCCTAGTTCTATTGAGCATAATGTTAATGATTGTCACTCATCCAATTCTGCATACCATATTTGACAGTGATTGGTTGTGGAATGGTAAAGCTTCAATGGTAGAGCATGACATACTATGTCCTGTACAGTATAATTTACTTGGTAATTAATAGAATATTCTTTGGATTTGAAATTTTTGTGAAATATCCAATCCGATAGTTAATCTGGCATTGAATAAGATTGATACTTGTCCGGGAGCCATTGCCTTGGAGATGTCTCAAATATTTTTTGTTAAATACTAATAAATTTGAGAGTAATTTTTAATATAATTTAAATAATTATGGTTTCAGGTAATTCTACTGTAAGTTGTGGAATTGCATTACAATTAAATTAATAAATGTTTATATTATTAAGGAAGCCGGAAAATATTAATTTAGAATTAATTTTCAGGAAATTTACAGATGTAGGTGAAATAATATTTCTTTGAAATATTAATTGGATGGTTTGTAACGTCGCACTCGACACTCCGTCTAAATTAGAAGCGCATGGTGCATTGTAAACACTACCCGGTTGAATTCAAATAAAATGTCGATATTTTTGTTTTTTTGCTTGGTCCAAAAGCATAACTATAGATGGCTGTTTTATAAGTTCGGAAATGCAAATTGCAGATTGCTTTATTATCGTTATATGGGCTAATGATTCTCTTTCGAAATGGTAGATGTCAGACTGCACGTTGGCAAGAAAAATTCGAATAATAATAAGTTAATTTATGATACGATTGTACGTTGATTTTGTTGGTCCAAAAATGTTATAAAAAGGGAAGAAAAAATAGAAAAGCGGTCAGTCAGTTTTGAGTCACGATAAATTCTGTTACATACAAAAAAAAAATTGAATTTAGTCATTTTTGAATATTAAAATTATTAATTGCTTTATATAACTTTCTTTCTGTGGGTTGCAAAATTGTAACTATATAATATAAAAATTGTAATTATATAAAAAACTAAAAGTGCTGAAAATAAACAGAGATATATCGACAGTGTATAATATGTAAATTGAACATTTCTAACAATTATACCATCGACATTTGCCTAAATAGTGCACGAACAAGTAGTTTCTGTGCGTATATCCATAATATTTAGTGAGTAAAGACGATAATTGATATTGTAAGTGATATGGATAATTACGAATAGTGATAATAAGTGTAAGAAAAAAAAATTCCGTTACCACACAAGAACAAACCACGTTACTATAAAGCGGATTTTATTATCAATAGTGATCATAACTGGTGTGAGTTAACTAGTGGGTACAATACTGAGAACATTGATATATTCGAGTAGTACCAAGTTATATTAAAAGCTCGCATACGTGGTTATTTATATAAACGCACTTTGGTTCACACAACGAAGAACCTCATGTTTTCTGCGCGGGCGTAATATGTTACGATCATACGCAAGGTACCTACCGTTCTACCGTTAAATTTGGAATATCGGTAAAGTTTTGCCGCCACTTTGTAAAGTGGAATCTTACGTCATCAATCAACAGAGCAAATTGGTCATCACTCAACGCCCAGCAATAAACCGAACATCATAAAACCAGCTGATGGTAAAAAAAATAACATTTTTTTTTATTATGGATGCATTCTTCTATTTATTTAAAAATTTATTTTAGTTTATATAATTTATCCACATATTATCTTAGATTTAAGGGTGAGGTAATTAGGCATAGCTAATCTTTACTTAATTCAATTTTTTTTCAAACGATTATTGTTTTTTTATTTTATATCAATCCGTTATTTTCAACTTATTTTTTTTTCTTCTTACAAACGAATTTAAACTTATTATTTCTGCTTCTAATAAATAAATAATGGTTATATGTATACTATACATATGTACATCTTAATTTTGAGTATTTTTATTAGAAATATGTTGTAATTTTTTATAGTGTTGAGGATGAACTGGAGCCGTGTTTCATTGTCTTACTAGTTTGGAGGTAGGTAGTCAGCATACCCTTTCTTTTCGCGGTTACTCGTGATGTCATCATACTCCTGAGAACCCCCCAATTCTCCACTGATGCTTAGCCAGCAACAACCACTCAGGAGGCCCTGATGATATCAACCAAATTTTCTTTAACATTTGGATATTGTGCTTCTAGATATAACTTATCTAGATCTTCTAGAATTTCATTCTTTGAAATCTATCATCGAATAGTACCAAATGTTACAGGTTCACAAGCCAAACCGATTAATTCCATTTTTTGGATTTATTTAAATTTTAATATCAACGCTCTTGATTGGCTTTTAACTATATATACATATTCAAAACAAATTTCTGTAATATTAAGTGTTAACACCACTAAATTACAAAGTTAAAACTAACTAAAATTGATATTGATTGTGTAGATTAGAATTGTGTTGTCAATGTTACTGACTATCGACTTTATCTAGGTGTCTGTACCGGGCTGATTCAATCAATCAATTTCGTTTACGAAGCCGGAAAGCATTAATTTAGAATTAAATTTCATTAAATTTCCAGATGTACGTGAAATAATAAAATTTTTCCCTCAGGTGGCTGATTTATAGAAGCAATTGTTGAAGTCCAATACCATCGTTTTCCATTAAACCTCTTAAGCCTTTATCCTTCCTCTAGTAGGTTAGAAGTAGATTAGATTGTGTTGTGCCGTACGATCGCTAGGTGTCTGAAACCGGATCGTTCTGTCCCCCCAAAAAAAAAAAAAAAACAACCCTTCCTATCCTTCTTATTGTTATGTGTAAACAGGCTGTAGGAATAGGCCCGGCGTTATCCGGGACACTTCTCAAGTACTTGGTCTTACAGTCCAATCAATCAATCAATCGATCACACTTAACTTTAGGTGCATCCCTGCTGACCTTTAAATTACACTTTATACACGACAATATTATATTTTTTATTTATTTTTATTTATAAAACAAAACAAACAGATCACTTTACAGTTGTCCACACAAAAAATAATATCTTGACAATTTTTATTTTTATATTTTTATATTACTTTTATTCTTGATTAAGCGTTGTATACCCGTCAACACCTCAAAAAAGAATGAATGACTTCATTAAAAGTTTGACAGCTCTGTGTTTGATATAAAACCTTTACAGTGTTTCAAGTTCTCTCTCAAATTGTCTTTAATCTTTATCAAATATCGAGTAAGCATGAAGCTCTCCACCTATAAATGGTTTCATTAACAAAGAAATCATAGGATTTTGTCGAAATTGGTAACAAAAACAGTAATTTTTGACATATTGTCTACATTCTCTACGCAGTCGACGCAATTTGTTTAATTATCTACATGCATTGTCTACTCGTCATGATGATTTGGCATCACTGACTTAAAAAAAAACAATACCAGATTAGACAGACGCCACCAAAACAACATGGCCGCGAAATTGAAAAATCCTTTAGAACTTAGTATGGTTAACATGAACCAATTAATGAAATGACAAAAATGTTTAATGAAATACCAGCCTTATTTGACTTCTGCAGATCTACAGTGCAGTAAATTACGTTATTTTCATAAAAATATAATGTTATTAGTAATTAGCACGACACTGACACAAACAGCCTCCACTGAACACGACTTATATAGACCAAATAGAAGTTGAATATTTAGGGCTCTGCGAGTTTTAGCCCTGTATGGTGAAATGTTATTTATTATCACTTTGTATACATATTAATAAAACCAAGTTACCCAACAATTCTTTAAAACATTCATACATAGTAGTTACATTTATACGAGCGCATGTAAGATAAGAGAATGTACATCTCAGTAGAAAAAATAAAGCAACCGCACCAATCGTTATCAAATAAAATTTTCAGAGTTGTAAACAAAACAATTTAACTGATAAAGCGCGAGATGAGATATACCAAGGTGCTCGTAATTACTATTCAGTATTTGCATTGACTTAACACAATTGGTGGCGATAAAGTAATCTTAGCAGTGCGATAAGCGCAATGTTTTTATTGTACATATACACACAGAGAGATTCCAGTCCGCAGACTGAATGAATATACATTTTTTTTTACTGAATATTCCGTTCGATATCTAAGTATATAAATCTCAATAAAATACAAAACTACTTGTTATTGATTTCACCCAACACTCGCAAATCGTTCCTGGATATAGAAATTTTTATCATGCACATATTTGAACGTGACAATAACATCCTCGGCAGTCCCACACACGATATTTACTTTTGTATTTTTAATTGTATCATTTTTCGTATTTCATACTGAAATTTACAGGTGTGAAAGGGACGAAATGGAATGGCAGAATATGAAATTTATAAATAAAAATTCCTTCCCCGTCCCCCCAATCCATGGCAATGTATAAAGGTTTTATATAGTGTCTCGCCTGCGTGCCATAAAGAATGGTGGAGTATTTTTATTGTTTGGTTGCAAGTTTTTCACGCGAATTTCTCTATCTACATATAAACTCGCGCTTTATTTGTATATTGCTGTATAAATTGTTGTAGTTTTGAAGGATGATTATGAATAATTGATGGCAACAAATTATTAACATGAAATGGGAACATCGATCTGGTTGGAAAAATATAGTGTTTACGTATGTATATTAGAGTATAAACTGTGGGTTGGATTATGTTGCAAAATCCTTTTCTTTTTTTTGTAAAATTATTTCAATTAGCTAATTCTAAATATATAGTATGTGCATTTCCGTAGTATTTGGTTACGGATGTGGGTTTGGTATGATTGTTGTAAGGATATTTTTATTCTATTTTTATAAATATCCTACACATCAGTTCTGCTTAAAATTATAAAATTTCGTTTACAATACACAATCTTAGTTATGGCATATTTCACCAGGGTCCCGAGAGCATTCGATGATATTTCATATTGCGATACTGTTCAATAATATTTATTACGTTGAGAAATAATTGTTTATGAAGACAGCCGTTGGGAAAAAGAAGCAAAAACCCGACCAGTACATTCGAGAAGAATGAATTGTGACATTATTCTCGATTTCCCTGGGAATAGGGAATATAAATTTTTTTCTAATAGATTAACGAACCTTAAATAATAAGACTAAACAGAAATACGAGAACAGAATTATGTTAAAGCAATTTAGCAATCCGGGTGCAGATCCTAAAAATGAAACTGATCAGATTATAAAAAACAAATACTTAGACTACTCTTGAACGTATATAGAGCTCGAGGACTCAAATCAAATAGTCTATCAAGTATCAATATTTATCCCTAATATTGAACAAACGTGTATAGAGATGGGAGAAGAGTCTATAAACAACTTTGTACATTAAATTGTTGGGATATTATTCGTGCTAAAAAAAACCCAATAGAGTTCACTAAAGTAACCAGTTTGTGTAAACCACAGATTTACCAGTTTGTGGAGGTAAAGGGTAACTAACTACGAATTGATTGAATATTACACCTTTACACACAATTATAATTTTATATTTTATTTGTAATCATTTAATTATTACACAATTTATTATTTAATTATGATTTTATATAATATAAGAATTGGTTCACTGAATTTTATTTATAGTTACTTTAGTGAACTCTATTGGGTTTTTTTAGCACGAATTATATCCCAAATACTTTGTACATAATGCTACCGTGATAATTCAATTGATATGTCAATTGATACCTCAAGCCTTACTTATCTGCTTCAAGTTACAGAACGTTGATTTTAAGAATCAATATGCTAAAAATAAAAACTAGAATAATCAATAAAGAAAACAAGCTACACATCCTTTTATACAAAGAAATCCTATTTAAACACCAATTCTAGATGTACTCGAATAACTTCCTATTTTCAACGACACACTCACTAAACAACCTAACAATGAACAGTCAGGATATAAAAAATATCAACCTTGGCATTCACCAAACCCGACACTCAATCCGTTTTCCTTGAAACGTTTCCCCTGTTCGTTTCAAACAGTATGGTGAACACCCAAATCAAGATCAGTTAACAGAATACAATAATTAGTATGACCAATCATTCATGATGTTACACATGATACCAAAATTCCGAACCTGATTCCATGGAATACTTGCTTTCATACCTAAATCATAAAGAGACAGACGGGAAAATCCTCAAATTCTTGGTGAACACAGGTTCGAATAAAAATTACATTAAACCTCAATTTAGTATACAGAATCCTATCCTGAACAAAATACTGTCCATATCAAATTCAGTGGTGGTTAGATTTAAAATTGCTCACCACAGCTGTTCGGTCCTGACAGAAAATTGAATTTTTTTATATTACCTAGTTTAAACACCTTTGGCGAGATAATTATTAATGGCTGAAATCCAGACGGTTCTTTTGTGAAGTAAGCACAGTATAGCATCTCAGTAAAATAAAAGAAAACTCATCAGGCAACACTAAAATAAAAACGTCATCCCAGCCCATAATTTAACAGTAGAACTACGAACCGATCAAAATGACCGGTTGCATCATTTATTTATAACATTTCATCTTTGTCTTATTTAATATTTTACGATAATGTCATGATTTTTATTAAAGAGGAAATGTTTTAAATTAATGATGCAACCGGTCATTTTGACCGGTTCGTAGGTCTAGTGTTAATCAAAGGCCAAACATAAAAAAATTAGAAAATTAAAAATTTTAACGACAATAATTTTTAATGACATTCCATGCCAGTCGTAAGTATGCCGTAAATATTGTTGTATTGAATGACAGCTATTTATTATAGTGACAGCTACTTATTTATTGTTTTTTTTAGATAGCACGATACAAATTTTATTTTTTTTAAGTTTCAACGCAAAATTTCGCTCCAATAATTTTTTTTAAGTGACAATATTTGACAAGCCTTCGATAAGTTTTTTAATTTAAATTAATTTTTCCATGGGCGAAAGCACAGAAAGAGCATGTGTCGCAAACACAATTTTGTTCAAGTTACCTTTATAAAAAATATGTATTTAGTGTAGAAACTACTATAGCCCAGAAATTGTGAAAATTTTGATATGTAGGAGGGCGTAGTGAGAAGTCTGGTAGAATTGCAACAGAGGGCGCAACAATCGCAAATCCTAGATGCCATGGGTCAATACCATCTGTCACTAGATCAAAAATAAAATTTTCAAATAGATCTGTCATTTAGTTCAGTTTGGACAGCCATTGAAAACAGACAACCCATTGTGTTTTTGCAAACATGGAAAAAAGTGAATGCGTGTTAATTCAACATTATTTTTTGCGTGGATAAACCATTACGCAAACCAAAACAAAGCTTGATAAATATTATGGGGAGTCTTCACCATCGATTAAAATGATTCACAAGTGGTTTACTGATTTTCGTTGTGGTCATACATGCACAACGGATGCTGAACGTTCAGGGCGCCCAAATGAAGTCACCACACCAAAAATGGTTGACAAAATCCATGATACGGTATTGCAAGACCACATCTGAGATAGTAGGCATCTCAGATGAATGTGTGCGCAATATATTACATGAAAAATTGAATAAGAAAAAGCTATCCGCACGTTGGGTATCGCGTTTGCTTACAATTGACCAAAAATACACACGTGTGACAGCTTCAGAGGCAGGTTTGGTGATGTACAAGCGAGATAAAAAGGAGTTTTTGCATCGTTTCATAACTGTGGATGATACATGGATCCATCACTTTACACCGGAAACCAAAGAACAGTCTAAACGGCGAACCTCCGAAGAAGTCGGCCAATAAAATCATAATCACATTTTTTTGGGATGCACGTGGCATAATCTACATCGATTACCTTCAAAAGGGGAGAACAGTCAATGGCAAATATTACTGCAACTTATTGGACCGTTTCAACGACGTTTTGAAAGAAAATCGACTGCATTTGGCGACGAAAAGTTTTTCTTCCATCAAAACAATACACGAGTGCACACGTGTGTAGTTGCCATGGCCAAAATCCATGAATTGTTTCCGAACTTGGAGAAATAGCTGGGCGGAACGAGATTCGGAGATTCATCGATGCAACAAACGCCTATTTTGAAGGGTTGGAGAAATCGTATTATTCGGAAGGGGTCGAAAAATTGGAAAAACGTTGGACTAAGTGTATCAAGCTAAAAGAGGGCTTCGTTGAAAAATAAATTTTTTTTGGCCGAAAATATTAATCCTTGTTTCATTTTTACCAGACTTCTCACTCCACAGTCCACCCTCGTAGTTCGAAAAATAAAAATTCGAAGGGATTTATTGTGGCCAATCTAGTAGGCTAATAATAAATGTACGTCATTCGACTTGTAGTCATACTAGCTAATATACGATTTACATGTTCCAATTTTTTTCCAGTTAAAAATGAAGGGTTAAGTATATTACGACTTTCGTATGCGAGAGGAGCACGAAACAATACAATTGGATGTTTTTCTTTTTGAGTAAATGTTGGCATAGAAGTGAGAATACTGTCGCAAAATATATAGCTTCTACGAGTATTAATATAGCAGTAAAACAAAAAAATTCAATAAAATTGCAAAAATTACATATTGTTAAATCGAATACAGTGGACTGTATATAGAATGAAATTAAACACTAAAAATTTTCAATTTTGTTTAATTGTTTTATTTCGTTAGCTATGCGTCTTAAGCATACACATTTTCGATGCGTACTACTCTACTCTTCATTTACAATACAGTACAATAAAATACTAAAAAAAAAACAAAAAGAAAAACCGAATAATATCCAACAATTCCAAATGTACATGTTGCCAATTTTATAGTTTAACCATATTCCCCGCCTTGATCTATTTTTGTGGAAAAAATTGATCAATAACAGTCTATTATCTAGTAACTTACATTACATATAATATTATTAAATTCGATCTTAAATTCAAATATTACTTAAAATTAAAAAAAAAAGGCATTTACAGTAATAACAGCAATTCATTTTGAAGGAGCTTTGGAAATCAATTGATTAATTTCATACGTTTACCTCAAGATTAATTAAATGGTTAAAGTTTTATTCAACATTTAATCAACCGTTCTAAGCATTTGTTAATATTTAATACTTAATAATATAATTGTTAAACAAAGACCCCCAAAATGTGGAGACCTGGGTGGAATAGTGTGCCACTGAATTCCGTGATCAATGCAATATCTTAAAACTTTATGTTCATGGACTTCAGATAAAAATAAATCTCGAAGCTCTCGAAGTTCGGATCGCGCGCCGACAAAATTAGTAGCATTGTCCGAGTAAATATTCGCACAAAGCCCTCGACGATATACGAACCGGCGGAGAGCCGCTATAAAGGCATTAGTACTTAAATCAGTCACGATTTCCATATGAATCGCTTTTGATGCGAGACAAATGAACAACGAAACATAGGATTTAATTAGAGTTCGTGATATGGCGTTGCTTTTGGTCATGAATGGACCACAAAAATCAATCCCAACGTTTTGAAATGGCCTGAAAGGATTAACACGATGTTCCGGTAGTTGGCCCATAATTTGTTGTAAAGTCCGCGGACGGGCACGAACGCATCGTATACAACTTTGAACAGTCTTACGACATAAACTTCTCCCCCCAATAATCCAAAATCGTTGTCTTAAATTGTACAACAATGATTGGGCACCTGCATGTAACGGAATATTAGCATGTTTTAGTCTGCCACCAACACGCAGAATGCCATTTTCGTCTATAAACGGATTTAATGTCTTTAAATGACTTTGTGCAGAGACTACATGATTCGTTCGAAGATGTTTGATGTCATTATAATATTCCTTCTGTTGAATGTATTTAATAATTGCTATTAGGGAATTGTCTAATTCTGCAACCGTGAGTTGTTGAACAGACGCGACCACAGGATTGCCCATTTTCAGGACGGACGGTGAGATGCGACTTTTACGAAGATTTATTCTTGCTTTTATTAGTTGTAGAAATTGAAGTAGAAATCCAACAACACGGATGGTAGTTGAGTAGTTGGAATGTTTAAAAATACATTTCCATTCGTCATCTTTTCCATTTTCCATTTCAATTGTTGAATGGACTTCTAATAAATGTTGAGTTTTACATGCCTTCGAAGCTTTCTCAACAGGTTGATCTGGGATTTTTAAAATTGGCTCTCTCAAGAAGTTTGGCTCATTCCACCAAGTAGAATTTGTTTTAAATTCTAAGGGCATCTGACCACGTGAAACAGCGTCAGCTGGATTTTTCGCCGTCGGAAAATACCAACGATTAGGCGAAGTTAAATCTTGGATTTTCGAGACTCGATTAGCTACGAATTTTTCGAATCTTGACGGTACAGATCTGATTCGATATAATGTAATTTCAGAGTTAGTCCAGAAATGAAATGATGAAAATTGAATGTCCATACTTGCCAAAACTTTTGTTGCTAGTTGGGACAATAATACCGAAGCGCACAATTAAAGTTCTGGAGTTGATCGGCCTTTAAGAGGTGCCACTCTTGTTTTGGCACAAAGAAATTTTATAAAACAATTGTTTGACGAATCAACTGATCGGATGTAAATGATGGCACCGTATCCTTTATCCGAAGCATCTTCGAATCAGTGAAACTCGACTTTTCCTGACGAAGGAACGGTTACACACCTTGGAATACAAATTTGTCCAATGGAACTAAGTTCGTTTTTAAACTGGTTCCAAAAAGTGCACAACTCTTGAGGAACTTCCTCGTCCCACTCGAATTCCTATTCCCAAAGTTTTTGCATAACCGATTTGGCTGTTAGTACAATCGGTGCACATAATCCCAATGGATCAAATAACCGTGCGATCTCTGATAGAACAGATCTTTTCGTACATGATTCGGTTATCAAGTACTTCTCGAATGAAAATGTAAATTGATCTAATTCGGTGTTCCAGTTCATTCCCAATATCTGAATTGATTTGGGTTGTTCGATGATACATGTCGAAGATGACTCAACATTCTTATTGTTGCTTTGAATTTTGCGAAGTTCGAATCCTCCACGAGCTAATATATCGACGATGTCATTTTTTAGTATGATTGCATTTTGCTCGGTGTCAGATCCCGTTAACATGTCGTCAACGTAAAAATCTCGTTTAAGAATTTTGGACGCGTTAGGAAATAATCTTTTTCGTCTTCCGCAAGTTGGAAAACAGTGCGAATCGCGAGAAATGGGGCACTGGCTGTTCCGTAAGGTTCCGTAGACAGTTTATAGCATTTGAGTGGACCTGGACCTCCAGATGAATTACTCCACCAAATACGTTGCAAGTCTTGTTGATTGCTATGAACGAGGATTTGACGATACATTTTAGTTATGTCTCCAGTTACGGCAATTTGATGTTTTCGGAATCGCATCATAATCGATAACAGATCTTGCTGAATTGTTGGGCCTACCATTAAACAATCATTTAATGAAACATTCGAAGACGATTTTGCGGAGGCATTGAAAACCACCCTTAATTTGGTCGTACTCCTACTCTCTCGCATTACCGCATGGTGGGGCAAATAATAGGTTTTGTCAAAGATGCAATTTGATTCCTCCGGCTTATCAACTTCTTTCATATGATGAAGATTGATATATTCAGACATAAACTCTGAGTATTTTTTACGAAGCGTCGGATTGGAATTTAATCGTTTGTCGATATATGAATATTGTTGTAATGCATTGATCGATCAGCCTCCTAACTGTACTATGTTAGGTTTTATTGGAAGAGCAACACTGTACCTTCCTGAATTGGTGCGAACAACATGTTTTGTATAATGAGTTTCGCATTCTTTTTCCTCGAGAGATAAATTTTGAGGGTTATCGATTTTTTCAATTTCCCAAATTTTCTGCATTTGCTCATTTAAGGTTTCAAAGGAGCATAAAGAAGTGACGGACTTTCTATTTAACGATGAATTGACGAATTTAGGATTATTATGAATTTTACCCATGACGACGTAACCGAAATGAGTTTTGATAAACGGTGTTTCTTTTAGAATATTTACCTTTTCATTTAAGATTGCTTTTGCAAAAACTTCTGCTCCCAGAAGCAAATCAGTCGTGTCAGATTCGAAGAACCAAGGATCTGCCAATTCAATATTTTTTGTGATTATACTTGGATCGATATTTACTGAATATGACGGGACCATACCTGTAATGTTCTGTTTGACGAGGCAATCAATTGAAATATTGAAGTCCGATGTACGTGATTCGACCCATAGTTTAACTTTTTTCGTCAGCGTCGAAACAGTTCCATTAATACCGTACACATTAATGTTAGTTGCTGTTGTTTTAAGGTTCAACCATTGTACAGTTTTCTTTGTAACGAAGTTTGATTGGGCACCGCTGTCTAACAGAGCGCGACATTTTACGAATTCTCCAATCGAATTGCGAATCCATACTATCGCTATGGCTAACATAATTTGAGATGTATTTACGTTTTTCTCGGTATTCTGCGAAGACAAATTGTAATGTTGATCTGAACTATTTGTCAATTCAGATGACAATATATTACTTTTAACGGACAATTGTGGCGCTGATTTTACAACATTAGTTTGTCCCGAAAGGTTGCTCGTATTTTTATTTAGAAAATATGATTTCACCAACGGCTTTGGAGGCTCTTTATACGATAAATTATGTTGAAACTTGGTTCGTCCGAAGTGCAATAGAATATGATGCTTTAGGGAACATAATGAACATGCAACTTCTTGACAACTTAAAGTTCGATGGCCCTCATTCAAACAGTTTGAGCACAAATTATGTTTTTTTACGAAGAAATATCGATCCTGCGGCGAAACTTTATGATCTTTAAATTTATCGCACGAATCCAATGAATGATTGCCATTACAATAGAGGCAATTACAATGTTGCACCATCATTGCTCTAGTTGGCTTATTTGATCGATCATTTTGAGTTGTACGAGTCGCGTCGAGAATTCTACACCGTAAGTTTAAAATATCTATCTAGTTCAATGAATCGAAAGAATTTTCTCAACAGGAGATTTTTTTACTACTTCAACCCGAGAAGCTTCATCCAATCGATCACTCAAATGATGAATAAGAAAAAGGTCCCAGTGCTGGACGAATAGTTTTAGCGATTTGAGCGCATTGTAATGTTTCTTCGCGACATCGATGAACGATTGAAGCGAAGCCGACGAATTTTCAATGGGTTTTTTAATTTCATAAAGACACTTCATATGGGTCTTTTGAATTAATATTTAACTGTTGTAGTGATCAGTCAAAAATGTCCATGCGGTGGGATAATTTTCATTTGAAAGTGGAAGTGATTGAATAAATTTATACGCTTTCCCATCACGTATACAAGACACAAGATAATGAAATTTAGCGACATTACTTAATTTCTCATTATTATGGATTAAGTCCGTGAAAATTCCACGGAAATCTAACTATCCCAATTCATTACCATCAAACTTCGGCAGTTTTATTTCGGGCAATTTTAGCGATACGGTGGTATTGAGATTTAATGAATTTATTTCAGTATTTTTTTAACCGAGAGTCCCGTTTCTGTTTTCACATTCAATTGTCGAATTTTGTTTAATAAAAATGTTTGAGGATGATTTTGGTTTTGTGGAGTCTACCACAAAACCAAAATCATCCTCAAACATGTCTCGCTCTACAAACAGACTATAATCTATAGATTCTAACTTTGTTTGAGTCTTATCATATTTCGAGTACACAAGATGAATCCGATTTAATGCAGACTCCAATTCACCGACGGTTGTATAATCATTATTCTCGAGTTTATTTTTAAAATACGTGACGCGAGATTTAAGACCAGCCCTGACGTTTTCCAAATGGTGAATATTTTCTTCACCACCATTTATCAATTGTTCGTCGTCAGACGACATTTCTGTCATTTAATAAGTTTAATAAAAATTAAAATAAATCCAAATCTACTTCTCACAAATATTGAATTACTTTACAAAATACTGAAATATTGACGTTAATAATATAAACTGATCGATAGAAATATAATTTTAAATAACTTGTTTTAACATATAGTACATATGTACTATTATAACGATTTTTAATTACTTATTACTATTACAAATTATTTTCATGTATTGAAAAGCAAACTGTACGACTCTTTTTAACTAGTTACTTTTTTTTATATGCGTGCATACCATAAACGTTTGAGTAAATAAATATTCAAAGTTGCATAGGATGCGAAGAGTTTTCTTCAGGCAAATTTATAAATGGCCGCGGTCCAATATCACATATGTATCATTCGACTTCTAGTCATGTTAGTTAATAAAAATATCATCGAATCCAAGGGTTGTCTTCTGACAAATTTATAAATAGCCGAGGCTCAATATGATTTGTATGCCATTGGACTAATAGTCACGTTGGCCAGCGTTGATAAAAATATCCATAAGATTTGAATGTTTTTAGTGGATGTTATAAAGGTTTGGGTAAATATAAATTCGAATTTTAATTGGAATCGAAGGGTTTCTTCTGGCAAATTTATAAATTATAAATTAATAACCAATATAACATGTGTGTGCGGATACTACAAAAATTTGAGTTAATTAAAATTTAAATTATGGAAATTTGGAGTCGAAAAAATATTTGGGAAGGTTTGAGTAAACAAAAGTTCCAGTTTCCGTAGGAATCGAGAGGTTTTATTCTGATAAATTTATAGATGGCCGAAGCTCAATATGACCTTAGGTCTTTTGACTTGTAGTCAAGTTAACTAGCTGATAAAGATATCAAGATGATTTATATATTTATAAATTTGCAAGAAGAAATTATTTCGTTTCCTATGGAAATTTGAAATTGTAAAAATCTTTTAAATATAATTTTTCAGGTGCTCTAAAATTTTATATCAAAATAGGAGTATGTACCTAACTATTTATTGTAATCACTACATACCAAAATTTTTATAGTTTCTGCACTAGATTAGGTTTTTCCTAACACTAAATATGTGTGTTCTTATTAAGCTCTGGGCTGGGATGACTTTGTCATTTTAGTGGTGTCTGATTTTTTTTTTTTTTCTTTCTATGGTAATGTCAGATACTCGTATATCGAAAGATTGTAACCTTGGCTAGGGTTGGTAGAATATCACATGTCACACTGCAAAACTGGATAGGATTCAATGGTTTGGGAAGTTCGACCTTCAAGATGTAGTACCTACAGCCATTACAAAAAAATTCAATCGAATTTAGTGCGCTACATAAATCTAAGATTATCAAAGCGTGGTTACGATTAATCCGAAAATGGTAATTGACCAGTCATCCCATTATACCAAAAGTTTAGACAGACGCCATCATTAAACAATTTTACTGACAACTAAAGAAAAGGAAATAATGATACCAGTTGAGTCATACCGAAATATTACCCCACGACAGAAAATATTTAAACTAATAAATTATAAAACTAGAATCACAAATTTTTTTTATTGCTTTATGGTACAATTTTATTAGTTTAATTTACACGAGTACATGCTAACTAATTTTTAGTTTTGCCACCATTTGTTTGACACTCTAAACAAAAGTTAGGTTTTATTGTTTTTTTTATTTTTGGTTATAACATAAGTAATTTTACCATTACACATTTAATAATTTAATTTGTAATTTATAATTACATAAGCAAACTATTTTAGTTTATTTAATTTCTGTATGACACTATAATTTACAATGTTCACTGCACCGTCACACATATAGGGGTTTTAAGTAGTGTTTAGTCCCAAAAATGTCTAGAGCCTAGAAAAATGCACCAAATTGAGTATTTTTTTTAAATACTCTTTATGAGATTGTTAAAAGATCCCTCATGAGCATTTTGCATGAACATTTTTTGTATGCATAGAAATCAGTACATACTCAGACCCAAGAAACGTACTAAATGAGAATAAGTTCAAGATTTATAACAAGTGAAAGTGATTCGACTAATAATTGACAGCTTTCAACTGTCAATATCGAAAATCTAACTCCATATTTGAACGTAGCGACCGCAAAAAACAATGTGTACCAAATTTTAGAAAAAAATATTAAACACAAAAATGTATGCTTCAAAGGGTTAAGAAAAAAAGTGATGTTTTTAAACAAATATCTGAGTGATTTCTATGCATACAAAAAATTTTCAGACAAAATACTCATGAGGGATTTTTTAAGAATCTCATAAAGAGTATTTAAAAAAAAAACTGAATTTGGTGCATTTTTCTAGGCTCTAGACATTTTTGGGACTAAACACTACTTAAAAGCCTTATGTGTGTCACTGCACCGTACTCTTGTATCTCGTTTTTCGTTTCCCGTCAAAAGCGCTAAAGTTGTGATCACACCGACGGTAACTGGACGAGATATTGTGCGATTCGTTACAGGATTTATGACTATGCACACGTATGTGAAGTTATCCCACGATTCTATCCCAGAAAATAAAAAAAAAATCATCAGGCAACCCTAATCAATAAAAACCCCATTTGCTCTTGTGTGAAGTTAGCCCAGCCAAGAATTTGTTAAAATTGATTCATAATAAAAAGTGGTTGGTGAAGTTAGCTTAGCCCAGAATTCAATAAAAATCAAGTTAAAAACAAAAATAAAATTCGTTACTTTTGGGAAAATTGTGAAATTGGGTCCTGGGCCAGATATATCCATACAAGTTGTATGTGAACAAAAATTAAATTTAAATTCCGCACGTTAAAAGTATAAATTTGTTGGATTAGGGCTATGTGGTTCTGAGATCGTGACACTCCTGCCTTACTTTGAGAAAAGTTCGAAAAAAATCATTCCGTGGCAACTTTATGAAATTGGGCTCTGGGCCAGATATATCCATACAGGTGAACAAAAATTAAATTTAAATTCTGCACGTTAAAAGTATAAATTTGTCGGATTAGGGCTATGTGGTTCAGAGATCATCACACTCATGATGCTCATGTGTTTACTCGCTACATTATTACACATAAAAAAAAATGAAAACACACAGTAACACAAATTAATACACAGTGTACGTATACAAAATATTTCGTAGTCTCGTAGTCTTGTAGTCCCGAAAAGGCAACAAAATTGAGGTACTGCTTTCAAAATAAGTCACCTCTATAGCAGAATTATTTGAATAAGTCGGAATAAGCAAATAAGTTGGTGTTTGGGACAGGGCCTTAGTACAAATTTCCTAGTGTCTAGATTATAAATGATAGCATAAGCACAGGGTCGCCTTTTCTTATAATTAAACACCTGCTGCATGATTGAGGGACTTTAATTATCCATTTTCAATGTGGATTTCTCAATACGTGACCTATTCCCAGATTGGGGTCAATTTATGAAACTAATTGTGTAACAGATTTTAGGGGTTTGTTTCAAATGGGAGCGCTCCGAAATATTGCACTGCAAAATCTTGCAAGTACAAAATCTCTACGTTTTAGTATTTATCTGCGATACAGTCATGCGTGTTCATAAAACTTTATGATTTCTCAATTAAAAACACAGTAAGTCATTGTTGAGTTTAGATTAACTTATCACATTTTATTATTAAAAAAAAATTAAATAAAATGTAGGCACTTTAAAACAAATAATATTATGGGCGATTCTTTTTAAAAAATCTGGGGCCTAACTATTGAATTCGACATTCATTTAGTAGACAAAAGAAGAAAAGAAAAATGTACGAAATTTTTACTATTCTTTTCTCTTTTGTTTCTACTCTTGCTATAAGAAAACGATAGTCGTCGAAAATTAACGTTGATTTCAATAGTACGGCCCCAGTTTTACTGAGTGTTTTTCTTTTCTTTGAAAGGCCTTCTCCGAATTTCACCTTATTAATTTGCTCCTTTGCTACAATAAGTTCCATCGACATTTTCAATAATTTTATGTACTCCAGAATGCCATTGTTCGACTACAACTTTAAGGCGGCGGTGCCACGCTTCGACACTATATTGGATACGTGGGAAGATTTCTGACCCCATATAGGCATCTGCAATAGATCAGAATTGTGGATTATATCTGGATGAACATTTAACCACCCCCGCCCTTCCCCCCCCCCCTCCCCCTCCTATCCAATACAATTTTTTACAATCATTTTTACTTATCTGTTATCAAACTCCTCATACAAGTTTTATTTTTATTTTATTCCTTTCCGGATTTCACTTTTCGATTTCAGCTTTTGTCACAATTATTTCATCTTGTAGAGATTTTGTAATACATACAAGATTTTGAAATGTAAGATTTTGAAATGCAAGATTAAGGTTCCTAACTCGTTTCAAATCTTGCTCGCGTGAGTTCTGAACTACAAAATTATTTTGCTATCTGATAAGGCCAGAGTTCAGCTTTTGTTCTCGACTTTAACCGGGCGAGAAACATGGTATACAACTACAATGAAATTTTTAATATTAGCTTTAGTATTATTTGAAGATGTCAATTCAAATAGAAAACGCCACAATACTCCCTCCACAAAGAATTCGGAAGAATTCACGAAAATAATTTTAAATAATGCTTACAATAGTTTTAGGTAAAATAGTTTATATCATTTAAAGACTTTATATGGATCGGTATAAGGAAATTGAAGAGACTTCCTTTTAAAATCATATTTTAAGAACACAAGAGAACAAGTCACGATCTCTTTACTAATAAAAATTCTGACATTAGACTGTTTGAATGCCGGAGTTGGTGTAATTTAAAAAAAAAAATGTTTTTTTTAAATTAATAACAAAATCGGATTGAAATTCCTCACACATTCCACAAAATTCCACAGCCATAGAAGAATTTGATAATTACCAAGCACTCCGAAGGAACTTCCAAACACAAATTCGACTGGAATTGATATAAGTTCTTCACTATAGCTGACCTCAAACCTAACATTACAGTTGGTAACAATTTTACCCAATCTGACCGTTCGTGATACATTATTGCACTTTTCATAGTTCGGTGCCATCTCCCAACCATGCCTATTTGATTTCGGATTGTAGGGACTGACTCGTTTAAATCCAATTAATGCTGATGGTTCGTTAAACAAAGGTGATTCGAATTGCGACTCCTCATCCGTAGGTGACTATGACGTTTACCTCGAAGCATGAAATCCATGTGGATGGAGTACACAGCAAATGCAACGGTGGCAGTAATATCTGGTACAGCAACCACCTCAGCCTACCCCGTATGTCGATCGATTAATGTTACGCAGTACCACTGATGTCTAAGTGAATTTATTTTTTTTTTCATAGTTTTATTTAAGGAAAATATATAATTGTAATTTAAACTAATCAAATGTTTAAAATAGTACAAATAAATCTTGCTAGTGAACTTCTGATTTAAAAAAATGTCATGGAGTCGTGACTCATAACTAATAAAAACAAAGTATAATACAAATTAGAAAAATGTAACATTAAGATAGATGGTCAGATTACATTTTTTGTCGGTAATTAATCTTTCAAGGATATAAATTAAATGATTGCGCGAATAGGTATCTGCGATTACATTATTAATGCCCGATATATGTTGGTAAGGAGTTGACTGATAAAATCCAACTGACGAAATTGACGTGGTGGTGCCTTTTCCGGATTATGATAAAAAGCATAAACTAAAGGTTTTTTGTGCGAATCGGCCGGTGAACGGAATCCATGTATATTTGAAAAGTTTCAGCTGCTATCCTGAGACCGAAAGTCATTTACGTAAATTTGTATAATCCAAAAGGATTGAAATAGCTGTTTTAGGAATATCAGACGGTTCTATCAGAATTTGAGAGTAGAGACTTTTTTTCTTTTATTTAATCCATGCCATTACTGCCAATTCGAAGACGTACTGCTAAAGGAACGATTTAAGTTACCATCTGCATATTGCATAGCTCGGTGCCAGCCTATAGTACTCGACATGGAATATGGGTCGGCCCATGAGTTTACACACCGATAGGGTGTTGTAGTTGTGTTCTTTAATCACAGATCGTAATCTGTTGACGAACATTTCCTTTTGCATCCTACTCCTATCGTAACTCAAACCTAGTACTTCCCGATCTAAACGGCAAAGCTTTAACCATTGTGCCATTTGGCCGATATTCTTCAAGTTGATGCAAGAATTTTTGATGTTGTAGAATTCGATAACAGTCAGGAATATTGACACGATTCAAACTATACTGTAATCTCCATATAGAGCATGTACTGTTTCTTGGTCGACAAATACCAAGTGTTATAAGACGCTGAAGTTTTAAGCCCTTCACTAATTTGATGTTTAACTGGTTCAATATTGAAGAAGATGGTTAAAATTTTCGGAAATTTAGAAAATAAATTTTGAATTTTGAAATCCGTTTGTGACTTATCCAATTGAGATAATGCTGACTCTCTACAAAAGGTAATAGCTCTAATCGCATAAAGCGATGTTATCGGATCGAACAATGTTTGTTTGCGTAAATCAACAACCAACCTTGTGGTTTTAAGAAACTCAGCATCAAATTTACCGCAAATGGTGTTGACGTTGTGATCGCTTGTGGAATTTTACACAAATTCAACTACCAACACATCGGTCCCAGTATCTATTAAAATTTGACTTTTGAAATAAGGTGTAAAATCTACCCACATCCCGATAAGAATTTAAAAATCCTTATACCCTTTTTTATTGGAATTTTAAAATTTGCACCAAGTGAAAATAACATTTGTTGTGTTTCGTATTTTTAAATCTACCCGGAGAATTTGAACGCGAACGAGAACGTGGGATAACAACCTGATAAAATCTGGATTCTCAAATTTTCGAATTTTGATTTTACCTGAGATCAGTAAATTTGAGGAATCATAGTGTCATGTTAAGAATCAAGTCGTTTTCAAAAGTGGTTAAAGCTATTTGTACTTATGAAAGTAACCTTTTAATCCCCAATTGCCTAAGAATTTTTTCATTTAAATATTTACCGGCATTGAGGCGATTTAAGTTCAACAATTGTGATAATCTTCTGTTTTCTAATGTAAAATTGGTCAAAACGTTATAGAGTCAAGACGTTTCAGATACCCCTAAAACCCTGATTACTTCTTCTTTAAAAACGGTACGGTAAATTAATCATAAATCGGGAGTCCAACGCATCCACTACTTGTAAAAATTTTGATAATTCTGATCGAATTTTGGCTACGTAAAATTGAGACTTGAGAAAAAAATTTAATTTTACCGAGTAATCTTTATTATCATTAAAAAGAACCATTCTTTGCATTTATTTTTTAAAGATTATTTCTTTCAAATGTTGCCCGCAGCTGCGGCTAAAACACAGTCCATTCTGAAGTTCCAATTTTCGATTACGCGTTCGAGCATTTTGAGTGGTATTTGGCCAATGACGCGAGTAATGTTGGCATTTTATCACTCAATCGTAATCGGCTTATCCATGTAGACTTTGGACTTTACGTAGCCCCAAAGCTAAAAGTCTAAAGGTGTGGTATTACATAATCTAGGTAGCCAGTTCACTGGCCCGAAGCATAAAATTTAAGCCGCGGTTATCATAGCGCGATAACGGGCGCCAGTCACAGTAACCTTCCGGCCCATAAACCACACCAAACAGGTGTTTTGTCTAGATATAATGGAAGCTCTTGAACCTCTTCGGATTGTTTTTCAGCCCTAATTCGCAAATTTTCCTTATTAACGTAGCCATTAAGCCAGAAATGGGTTTCATCGATGAACAAAACTTTGGTCGAAAACAATAGTTCTTCTTCCAAGAGCCCAAAGACTGAAACGGTGACGATTTAGTAGATCGGTCGGCTTCAATTTTTATACACGAGTTAAATTTTGTATGCTTTTAAACCCAGATCCTTACGTAAAATACGCCAAGTTTTTGCATACGACAAACCAAGCTGTTGAGAATAGCGTCGAATCGATTCATTACGGTCATCGCGTACAATATCAATCACTGCCGCTATATTTTCTTTACTATGTGCTAGATGTGGTCTTGTTGATCACGTATTATCCAACAATGAAAATTGGGTTTCAAATTTTTCGATGGTTTAGCTGTCCGATTATGTGGACATAAGTTGCTCTTAGCGCACGAAGCACATTCCTCGAGAACGCTCATTTTTGTAATACAGCTGAATAATTTGTAGACGCTGTGCCGGGCTAAGCCTTTCCATGACCATAACTATTTGACATTACTAACTAAATGAATCACCCGTTCCTAGTATTGAAGAATATTTAAAAATATTCTAACCGAAAAACCTTTAATTTACAAAATCAACCATGAGCGTAATTTATGCTTAACTTAATTTCCGGTTTAAAGTAAATTCTCAGCAATCGATTTACTTATCCCTAAATAAAATAGATATTTGCTTGGTTAAACATTTTATAAGTAGTACTAAAAATAGGTACAAACTGTCGTAAATACTTCAAATGGATTAAGGGCCTAAGTCTATTTAATGTGTGCACGTACACGTATTATAGCGAAAACCAATCCCATGTTAATTCAAAATATTCAAACCGCATAAAATTCGACATTGTACCACCATCCTCCCTCGTTGCTTGTTTATATAGGTTACATATTTCCCCGCACGAAACATAAAAAAATATTCCAAACACAAACACACATACACGTTCAGGTATAGGCACATAAGTAAATTTATGTACCAGAACTATACCAACAAAAAATATTTCCTTTTAGAAAATTTCAAATCAACAGGTTTTTTTTTGTATGTATCCGAAAATAGACTTTTCTTATTTTATTCATTTTTTTTTTAATTTTCATTTTTCCTAAACATAAACACTCAACAAAGAACCTATCGTACATAATATCCAAAATAAAGATGTACAAAACGGATAGTTGAAGAATATTCAGTGCCATTTCATTTCCTATTATAAGTACGCAATGATCTGATATATACGTAAATATTGTTAATCATCGGCAATTTCCCGATTTCCCATATGCTAGGAAATTTCCCTTTTTCCTTTGCGCTTGTCTTTTATGTGAGCAAGAATATTATGAAGAAAAAGCCAAGTCAATTATTTGAAATGAAATTCGAAAAACATATTTTTTCTGTTTGGGGGTGTATTTGGTATTGGCATAGAGGGCGAATCGCCCGGGGGTGATGGAAATGTTTTCCACAAAACATAAAAAGATTTTTATACTTTATACTGTATATCTTTGTAGGGATGAGGCGAACTTTTGATTTGATATAAGAGATAAAATTTCTATTAAAAGTGGGTGCGCTTTTCATGTACTCTGCGATTGTTTTCATAACAAGAAAAATATTTGTTTAAATTAGAAATGTGTACAATATTTAAATCGAATGGCACCAATAGATAATCTTGACTATAGGATAAATTTATTCAAAGCATTTGAATATATATGTATTAGCGTGAGCCAACCGCTTTTGGTATACCGGGTAGAAATTGAACAGCACCATTAGGTAGGACTGCAAGAAGAATTTTTATCGCTGGATTACAATCAGTGACGATATTATTACATCTGCAGAGCAATACTTAATCTGGCAATATTGATGATGATAATGAATAATTATCGCCTCAAAAAAAATTATGGACTCTGACAAGATTCGTATGCGCGCTCTTTGCGTTGATAACACTTACAAGGAGGGTCTCCAGGTGTCCGGCTCCGATTTCGATGAAACTTTAATATGTTGTACAGGAGTGCAAAATAAGAGACACCAATTTTTTTTAAGTGCTCAATCCCCTTCTAAGGGGGTGAAAACCGCCCTTGAAGTAGGGGGTAAAAAAGTGACTTTCGATAATTTTCCTCAAAAAACATGAAAAAATCTGCAAGTTTTTTATTCCAAAATAGGTATTTCAGAAACTTACATTATACATTATTTTTTCAATAATTTTGGTACTACCTAGGGGATGAAACTACCCCTAGGAAGGGGTTGAAAAATCAAAAAAAACTGTCTAAAAAATCCAAATTGATGCGAAAAATTCTGGAAAAAAATTATATTACTCCATAAAAAAAAATAAGGTTGACGTGTTCGAGGGTTTTTCGAAACCACCCTTTCTCAGGGGGTTAACCACCCCTAGAGACGATTCTGGAAATACGCTCAGGACATCTGATTTTTTCGACTGAAAGTTCTTTGTCCTCCTCAATTATGATCATTAACATAGATTCTTACCGATATCATTGATGCTTAGGGGTGAAACATCCCCTAACGGGGGTGAAATTTGTAAAAATTGTTAAAAATTCCAAGAAAATTTTGCAATTTAGTGGAATAATTCTAGAAAAAATATATAAGATCGCGAAATTGGGATAAAGGTTTGCACGTTCAAAAATTTCATGAATCATCCGCTTTGAATGGTTTCAACCGCACTTGAATTTGGGGTGTAAGAGCGACTCTCCATAATTTTCCCTACAAAACATGAGAAAATCCGAAAGTTTTTTACTATGAAATACGGAAAGTCAAGATTTTTATTATTTGTTCAAAAATTTTGGAAATCCCGGGATGGAACAACTCCTAGGAGGGGGTTGAAAATCAAAAAACTTGCATAAAATACCAATTTGATGCGGGAAATAGTGGAAAAAATAAATATCACTCAACAATGAAAAAGAAGTTTGAGGGATTTAAGGATTTTTCAGACTGGAAGTGTTTGACTATCCTCCAATATGATGATTACCGTCGATTCTTATGACTATCAATGATGTGTGGGGGTTGTCACATACCCTATCGGGAATCTAAAATTTCATAAATTGTTAAGAATCTTAAGAAATTTCTGAAATACGGCCAATTAATTAAGAAAATATATAATTTCATTACTCCTCTCTCCAGGTCTGGTAGGCTTTCCATTTTTTGAATGCCCACATTTTAGCTTCAACTCAATCATGACCCGCTCATGAACTGCACTTTAAAATTTTCGAATGGAATTTTGCCGTCGAATGTTGCGGAGGCTTTACAATTCTCTTTGAGGTTGCAGCAACTGATTCGGCCGAAAACGTTTGATATAGCTTGCCATCTCCTATAACTTGCTATGTATGTATTTTGAGGCGGGTCTCCCCTTTTTAATTTTATTTATTTGTTCCTGCCTGATGCGCTAAATTTCGTTGAGCTTCGGTCTAGCGTGACTAACCGCCCACCTTACTCTGCTCATAGTTCTGCCCAAGTGCACTTTACTGATCGGATATCGCGGGTTGCTGATCGATTTTTCCATCTACTGATCTATTTTTGCACCTTGCTGATCTAACTTGGCACTGAATTTGGCATCCATTCGTTTTAGTTGGTGCAAAAGAGCCTGGAGCATCCCATGTCCAAGACGATTTTTTATTGCTTGGGATTTTCGTGATCTTCACGCTATTGTTTCAGTACCCTCCTCCATGGCGCTCTGCAGTCTCAAAAGCAGCTGACTCTTATTGCCTTCGGTTGGAAACCGGAGGATTCCCGAGGTGCTTTTTCCTCAACTGCTGTGTATATGTGTTTAGATTTTTTACCATTGCTGATATTTGCAAAATCTTACTTCTGACACCAAATGTTACGAATTTCGGAAAATTGGTAGGGATTCTATACAATTTTGCAAAAAAAAGCACTCAGCGATTTGAGTTACAAACTTATACAATACCTTTAATTTGTATCACTTTTCAAGTGTATCGCTGTTCGAGAATTTTCATTTTATTTGCATCTGGGCTGGCGATGTGTGTGTGTGTGTGTCTTGCAATTGTAATTGGAAGCATTATTGAAGGAAAACTCACCTCAAACAGAAAAAAAACTTGCAGAAAAGTTAAATGTTACTCAAGCAACCTTAAGCAAACGTTTACGTGCCGTAAAAATGATTCAAAAAGGAGGAAAATGGGTACCACATGAACTGACTAAGCCATGACATTGAAAATCGTTTAATGGTTGCCATTCTTTGCTTAGAAGACACTGAAGAAAGATACGGTAATATAATAAATAATAATTAGAGAATACGGTAAAAGCGCTCAAGGCGAAGTTTATCGAGATTATCGAGATCGTTACAATCATCGTTAGACCAACAACCACAGTTATATTCGAAAGTTTAGAACCGTGCCTGCACTACAAGTTGATTCAGCATATTTCATTATACCAGAATCTTATCGATTTTCTAAACGCCCGATTGCAGTCACTGCTTATGTAATTTCCAGCTCCATCATTAGCATATTTGTTGCACACGTTCACTCGTCGCCACTTCAGATTCTACACAATTTGAATCTGAATACCAAACCACCATCCGTTGAATCATCGTCAGCAAACTCAAATCACCACGACCTAAATCGCCTAGTCATTCACGGATGTACTGCTTGCCACTGCAATCGCTATCGAATCGTATACTCTCACCAAAACTTCATCGTTCGGGCTGTGTTGAATTCTCACTTTTATGTCGGAGAGTACAATAAATTACATATTTCGGATTAGCGAGAAGACCAACCGCAGGGCGAATGCCGTTGAATTTTGATTAGGCTCTCGAATAGGTTTAACATTTTATATCTTAGTTACAGTCCCCGTCGTCGAGAAGATCGGAAGCATGCTGCTATATCCCAACCAATTGACACGAATTAATGGTCACACTTGGAGCAGGTGAAACTATTTTTACATGGTTGCGTCAACGGTATTAGCAGTTTACTTTTCAGTGTCACTGCCACTCAACGATGACTTATAACCCCTTGGAAGGTCACGAGAGGAATCAATTCTTTGATTACAACGTATAGAGCGCCAATTTTCTAAGAATGCTTAGCTCCAATTTAAATGCAACAAGTTCATGCAACGAATCGGGTCACATAGAGGAAGTGCTAAAATACCATAGCAACTCGGTGGATCAGACATGCTATCTTTCTCATAATGGTCTAATGCAACGCAAACTGTGCATGCTATTCAACACATCGTACAAAATAACACCCAACTTAATAACGAAACAAGAAGCTTTGCATTTTTGCCAAGCTGCAATACAACATCTTCGAAGTACTACCCCATTTCTTAAACATAAATTCATGTTCGTTACGGTATGGGTCACGTAGTTTATTACGCTTACGGTATTCTTGAAACTGGTACCATCCATCAAGTGGCACGAGACGAGCAAGACTTCCACTCTACTATTCACATTCGGACAATTGTTTCGGATTCAACATCAAATCAACTCAGCATGGGGTGTTCGTGCACCACCCGCAGGAACAATATTATCGCAGGCATCCAAGATATTTAATTCGCTCGAAAAAAGTTGATCCGAAATCACTATAGCACAAAGATGGCTTACTTATCGACGCATGTAGTTTGAGATCGTTGGTGATCCTCAGAGTGGTGGTGTATGCTCGTACAACATTGGCAGATGGGACTTTCAAAATCACAATACTGACATCAGAGACCAAGATATCACCCTTGAAAACAAATAGCCTGCCACGTCTAGAGCTTTGTGCCAGCGTACTCCTCGCCACACACATAACATAGTTCAATCACTCAACGTCCCACAGGATCAAATGCATTCATGGGCTAACTCACAAGTAGTACTTGTGCTCATCTAACCACGGGAAGACGTGTGTAACTAATTGTTTTATTAATTAGCCACAAAACATTGGAATTATATCGGCACTACGCACAACCTCGTTGATTGCGCGCCTCGTAGTGTTGAGCTCTCATTACTACACAGGCATCCATTGTGGTACACCGGACTTGTTTGCCGCTCTTAGGCTTACAATAGCATTCACGGACGAAATATTAAGTGGTCGCAACGCATTCAGAGAATATAACGTCTCACATCGGTTTATACTATCTATTCGCTCGATGCTCATCGCTCGAAAAATGTAC
Source organism: Nephrotoma appendiculata (assembly GCA_947310385.1). NCBI lineage: Eukaryota > Metazoa > Arthropoda > Insecta > Diptera > Tipulidae > Nephrotoma > Nephrotoma appendiculata. Next base: position 132,056,819 of record OX371225.1, on the reverse strand, counting down.
TTTGTATTACAACATTAGCAAGCGTTTCATTCAACATCGACGCCTCACCACAATATAACGCGCTCGAAATGCTTTATCATAATGCTTGAGCTAAATTGGTCATTCGAATTCTAGATCAAGCTCGTTCAAGAAGTTTATATCGCAACCAACTTACCAATTTTCTTATTTTGCAAGCAGATCGTACAACGGTATGCGGTGGTACATGGAGGCCTATTATGCACAGCGACGTGGAAAAAAAGTGACGATGCATAGACAACGGGTTACATTTGCATTTCCGTATATGTTTATCTACGAAAGTGTTACCATGCGAACAGAGAAAATTCAAAGTATATACAGCGATTTTGCAACCAAAATCGTCGGATCTAATTGTAATCTGGCCCAGTTAACACCCATTACGACACCTAAACCAATATTCGTTGTGAAAACGAACCACCTCAATTAGGAAGTGTGGACGTGTGCGGTGCATGAAAACGATACAAAAATGTATGTCACGAACACGATCCAGCACTTGTCACTTTAAAAATTTGTGGCGAAAATATTTTTGCAGAAAGAACGCGTTCGACACAAATTTTTGTAAACGAGGACCCACCTAAAACTTTCTAGTTTAGCCTCCAACCACCTACCGAAGTGTGTTTGCTTTATGAAATATCGTTTTGAGAGACTTGTGAACTAAATGTATAGCCTGTCGTTTTCAAGATTCACTTTTAAAGTGTACTCAGAGACCAAACCTAGCCAATGCTTTTGGCCTTAAATGTTAAAGTTGGAAGACTTTTTCCTCAGTGTTGTTCAGCTGTAGTAAGCATGCGAGTATGTTTTTTTATTTAACATTGTCATAAAATATTTATTGTAGTACGCTGCCTTACGTATAATATTACATAAAATATATTAATATTAATACCACCACAAGCGTAATTTTTAAATTCTCAAATATTTCAAAAATATGCAAATTAAAAAAATAATGTTATACCTTTTCGAATGAGCTCAACTCAAATAAAAAGAAAATATGAATCTAAAAGAATTTCACATAGAAGACACGAGGGAACAGGGACATAAGCACGAGCTAAAATAACAAACACAAACAACATGTGAAGAATCTACAATCTACCTTAAACATGTTTTGAGCATAATTTTCCATAAATTTATGTTCTTCGCTGAATATTTTGTTGTTAGAGATTTTCATATTTCCTCTATTTATAGAAACTAAAAATTTATTGTCTATTTTTAGTAAAAAGACAAGAGGAAATTTCTTTTGGTGATTTTCACTTAGACACCCATATACACGTATATTTTGGATAGTCCGTGCCATGCCAAAGAATGTTTGTTCATTTTTATCTAGAAATGGTGAACATATGGTAAAGTTATTTTTTATTCTGCACATTCGATTTTTCGTTTTCCATCTTTATTATATTTCCAATTTATGGTGTTGCGAAAATGTTGTGTGTATGAGTATAATGAATGAAATGGTTATAACACGCACAAATACACTAACGAAAGGATTGCTTTAATTTATCAGATTCACGAATTATAAGATTGCTGAAGCCATTCAGGGAATATCAAACGTTTTTTCTATTCTGGTTCCTACTGCTGATACACTTCATCTTGTTCTCGATTCATTCGGCATTATAAGCAGTAAAAATACTTGATTGTGTTGGAAAAACTAAATCCCAAGCAATCGAAATCTATTCAAAACATCCAAGTCAACATCAACATCATATAATCTAAGCCATCTCCAAAAATCTTCATGAAGTATGAACATTATAAATAAAATTATTTTTTTAGACGAACAAGAAGAATCGAAAATAAATCAAAATAATTTTTTCTTAAAAAATAAACAAAATAAATGGAAAAATCTTGAATCTCAATTAAGAACAGAGTTTTTCAAAAAATTACGGAAAATAAAAAAAAAAAAAATATTAGAATCTAAAAATAAAAATAAATATTTTTTTTTAGAATTTTTCATCAATGTTCACAACACACATAAAAATAAAATTAGACAAATTAAAACGCTTTTCGCAAAATTCTGTTGGAATTTTGTTGAGTCTTCTCACTCATATATTATGTCTTAGTGGCTCCATTGGCAAAATATATGCGGTACCTATAACAAAACAATATCATCTATTTAGCACTGTGCACACCTGTTTAAATATTTTGCTGACATTTCTGCGGCAAAACCAAACCTAATCACAAATTTATGGGACTTAAAGAGACGTAAGAGGAAGAAATATAGTGCTAGTATGAGGTTACCCCAGTTGAAGGGTGATGTTATAATAAGAGTAAGACATTAAAAAGGAAACGTGTCGACTGTGGGAGAATCACGAAAAATTGCAATTGCCAGATTATTTCATTCTTATCTCGATTGTCAAAGTGTACACTAGTCCGAACTAACCTTGTATTTAAAATAAAAATAAAAATTAATAATAAATTGTTCTCATTTACAGTAGTTATATTTCGACAATTTCTATAAATAAAGTGCTTTTGGTTAAAAACTAATTAAGTTTATTAAAAGAAAATTACATTATCAATAATTGTGTTAGTGGCGTCACATCTAATAAATCCCGCCAATTTTATTGTGAAAATAGTGATTTATTTTCGAAAAATGCCTGCAAGTTGCTCGGTGTGTTCCGGTAACAACACCAAAGAAAGGTTTGCAAATCTGTGGAAATTCCTTTCATATACTGGCTATGCTTAGCTTGTCGCACTTTACCAAACCAATCGACATAAGTGGATGAGGTTGAAAAAACATTGATTTCAACCTCATCCAATAAAAAAATGTAGAATGGAAAAATGTAGAATTTCTCATCCTGAAAATGTAGAATGGAAAAATAAAATTGGAAATCTTGAGGAACAAATATTATTACACAACACAAAATTACATGTATTGGAAGCCGTTCAAGATAAACCGACCCAATTGAAGAATGCCTCCAACATTACCATCAGTGGCTTACCAATGAAACATGATGATATGCGTGGCCTTGTAGTGAATGTAATTCAAAAAATTCTCAACTCATTTCAATACGACGACAAATTATCCATCGAACCAATTCACCGATCCAATAAAACAACTACAATAAATAAAACCAGCGCAATGATGTTTTGAAACAATTTTTTTTATTATTAAATTAAAATCCACTGAATTAAAAAACAATATTTTGTCGCAAATAAAAAGCGCGTAAAAAAGTCTCTTCATTTCACAGAGTAGCCTTACCGCAAAATCATCCAAGACAACGTACATATATACGTTATGCATTGTTTGACCCGGTTCCAGTCTCAGCTTTACAAAGAAATTAAAATCATCAAATTGAAATATAATTACAACATAAATATTTGTGCAAAACCGGACAAATTTACATACGGAAATCAGCTGAATCAGATGTTAACCGGATACAATCACTCAACGATATATTTCGGATTAAAGATTCTGATTAACCCTTTGACTTGTAATTAATTTTAAAACACGGGAAAAAATATTCCTAGCTGTTTTCCTATTAAGTTTGGTTAGTAAAACTAAAAAATTAAAGTTTCAGAAAAATTTCGTAACCGGGGAGTCTTGTGGGGTCATGTACACAAATGTGTACATCCATAGTCAACTGTTGTAGAACACCGTATTAAAGCTTGTATGGGTAATTTCAAAATATTTTGACAGATTTTCCTTCAAGGATTTGTTTTATTGATATTCTTGTTACAAATACAAAATATATAATAAAAAACAAAATACATATGTATAAAAATAAAATTAAATAAAACATAAAAATAAATAAATAAAGCTTTCTGTTAACAAAAAAGGAACTAAAAAAATATTTCAGTCGAATTATATTAATTCTTTTAAACTTTTACTTTGTGTGGAATTGTGCGAAGCAATTTCAATTGTTGTCGAGACAGAGATGAATGTTACATTTCATACACATTACTCTCGACCGCCCGTGACAGTTTGTGTTTTTGCACCGAGTAGCTTCTTTAGTGTCATCATGTGAAGGTAAGTGATTTACACCATCGTCCCGCACTTCAGTTAATGGCCGAAATTCGCCTTTTGAAAACGGCCGAGATGCTCCTGCAGTGGCCCCAATTTTTACGTCTTCCGATGGTCTACCTCTCTTTCGCGAATTTCGGCTTATGTTAATATCGCACAGCGTTCTCCCAAGATTTTGTTTGAATTCTAAGAGACTCGATATGTCTTTGTAGCTCTTCACGATAAAGTATCCAGCTGGCACAAGCTGCAACATCGATAAAGTGGAATATGATACGGAGGGTCCACTTTTTGGATTTTATAAATATTCGATAGTATGATATAAGTTGGTCGAATAAATCGACACCACCCATCCCATTTGTATACTGTTGCACTAAGTATGTTTAATGTCTATGTAGGCCTTGATTTTCTTGTCAAATCGCTGAACAATTATTTCTGCCTCCCGACCAACAAAATTGGATGCGGGGTGGACGGATCGATTATCTTGCCATTTAATTAAAACAATTTTACCATCGCGGCTTACAAGTTGGTCGATACTTCCTCGTCCTTTCTTTTTTAGTGCTGCATCACTCAGAAATTCAGGATTACTAAACCGATTTATTCGCATAGTTCCTACTGCGTTTATTTTCCGTTGATCAAGAATTTCGAAAAGCTGGTAGGTGCTGCAAAAATTATCGAAATGCAACTGGTGACCTGGTAAAATGAGTCTCTTGCTTAAGTGTAATACAGTAGCAGCACCATGTCCAAACCGGCTACTTTCATAGGTCGATAGTTCTGTGTTTTTCCCTTGGTATAAAAAAATCGTAGGGGAAACCACTTTTTCCGGGTTCGGTTTACCTTTCACATACTGTTTAATGTTTAAGTGTCCTCTAAACGGAATTATTTGTTCGTCGATCGAAATAACTTCTTCAACTGGTAATTCCCTACAGTAGCTTAAAATACTATTAATGAGTGGCCGTATTTTAATAAATTTGTCTGTGGAATTATTCGGTATTTCCATGTTGTTTATCAAATGCAGATTTGTTCGAAGCTGATAAAAACGATCATTCGACATTACCGACGCTATTGATTCGATGCTTAAAAATTTGCTCCAGTACATTTTTATCTGTGGTAACTTCATCGTAAGCAAATGCATACCAATAAATTGCATTATCTCATCTGGACGTGGTGCGTTTGAACACTCTGGTAGTTTGTTGTTTTTGTTCTGCATACAAGTTTGTATATGTATATTCTGTTTGTATATTCTCACATACAATTCATTTGGAACAAATTTTGTAAAATAGCTGAATGGCGTTTTAGTTGACACATCAAATTCAGTATCACTGGGTAATTGGTGTGTAGACGGATCAGCAAATTCAAATTTTCTGTTGTCAAACTTCTGCCTTCTGTATTGTATATCCTTTTTCTCGGTAATATTGTATTTAGAAAATTCGTCGACAAATTCAAAAACAACAGCATCATCTCCGAGAATTACGGCCTCATTCTGAACGTCCTCTACTTCTTGTATTATCTCGTCACTCATTACTTCCTCGATTAATGTAGTCTTCTTAGGCACATTTAGGTTAGTTGAAAATGACGGAGAGTTCTCATCATTTTCAAACTCATTTGAATCATCTGACAATTCAAATTCGGAATCCGTTGCGTTTAAGAGTACTTCCAACTCGGCAGGTGTATATGTTTTTTTAGATCTTGTTGCCATATTCTACAAAAAACCGAAATAAAAATTAAACGATTGTCTACGTTTGTACGCAATTGCGTTCATGTACTCAAATGTGTAAATTGCTATTCACTCTGTATGTACACAATTATGTACACTGTTATTTAGATGGAATTTTAATAATAAAATCTTACATTTTCAGACATTTTTATGCATAATTATTTAAAATAACTAGTTTTGTTTATAATTACATAAATAAAATGATGATACAGTAACATTCTTCGTATTTAAATTATGATTTTTAGAACACTTACCATGAATAATGTTTTCGCCTTCTACCTTTCATCACTATCAGAGTGCTACTGACTTTTAATATTATTTTTTGCGCCAAATATGTGTTTTATTGTAACGGTCAAACATAATAACACATAAATGATGCATTATTAGTGCATTGTATCCCAAAAAATAAGGTTTAAAGTGCATGTACGCAATTGTGTACAGTACGAGTCAAAGGGTTTTTACGTTGAACTGCCAGAGTTTCGTGCAAAGAGTCTGAAATTATATAAGTTTTTGTTAAGTATTATAGTTTATGTTCTTTTACATGCTCAGTTTGTTAGTATATTTCTCAAATTAATTATTTATATAATACTTGTCTTTTTGTTTGTACTAAATTTTCGATTTGTTTTCAATTTCAATTTTAGTACACAAAAACATTTTTCACATTTCCAATTGTTTACAAATTTTATTTATGACGTTTTGACATTTCATTATTTTAAGTTGGTATTAAAACCTTACAATTGCCACTTTGGCATTATAAAAGAAATATTTGAGTCATACAGTTGTCAAACTTTTGGTAGGGTTGATATTATTTATTATTTTTATAGTAAGTTTTATATTATTGGGTACTAAATTTTCGTTTTGTTATGGTATACGTAATAAGTTAGTACTTTATTATTCATTTTCAAACAAATGGTATTACGGTTTGTAGCCATGATGCTATAAAATTTTATATTTTAAACTCAAACGCATAATTAACGTATTTTTTCCTTAATCTTAATAAACACATTTTTATTAACCACTTGTTTTTTATTTCGCAAGATCATATTTTTTGAATATTTTCAAAAGTTTAAAAAATCACTCGATCGATTTCGATTTGTTAGGTCATCATCAGGAGTATCTCTCAAATTTTAATTCACTCAAATTTTAACAGCATTATTTTTTTCTTTTTCCCTGTTTGTGTAAATGAAATATTCACGATCGTAGGTGATCTAAAAAATAGTGCTTCTTACGGTATTGAAGAAGTATCTCATATAAGAATTTAAAAAATAATTGAGAGCGTAGTTCAAGTTTTGACTTTTATTTTTAATAATTGTTTAGTAAAAGGGGTTTTCCAGAAAAACTAAAAATTGATACACTTAGATACCAATAATTATCGCCCAATTACTCTTTTAAGTACGTTTTCAAAAGTTTTTGAGAAAATAATTAAGAATAGATTATTGGGATATCTTGAAAAAAATAATTTTCTTGATAGACGACAGTATGGTTTTATAAAGAACTCTTCTACTGAAAAAGCATTAGTCTCATTCTTGTCACCTATGCATTAATATTTGAATGATAGTATGAAAGCTTCTGCGCTTTTCATTGACATTTCCAAAGCATTCGATACTGTTAATCACAAAATATTATTATCAAAATTATATAATATCGGTGTGAGAGGTGTTGCACTAAATTTATTTAAATCATACCTTCAAAATCGTAAGCAAAGTGTATGTATTGATAATATCTTCAGCGATGAGAAAACTGTCAATATCGGCGTCCCACAAGGATCAGTTTTGGGGCCATATTTATTTCTAATATATTTTAATTCAATTTTTAGCCTTGATTTGCGTGGTTCTATTGTCGCTTTTGTAGATATGGCCTTATTGTATTCGGGCCCAAATACGGAATTTGTTAATCATGCTATTAATCAAGACATTGCTTTGCTAAAAAACTGGTTTTACGTGCATAATATGATACTGATCTGCAAGTCAAAAATAATTAACTTTTACATAGGTGCTACAATTCATGACACCCCTTCAAATCTCATTTATTAAGCATTTTCTTGTACACAGAATATTTGTGATTTCTTTTGCGTTCCAATCGAAACCGTGAACTCCTTTAAATATCTGGGATTACACTTAAACTCGCAACTAAATTTCATAGAGCATGTGAATAAATTAAAAAGTAAGTTGAGGATGACATTACGGTCATTTTGCTAATTGAGAAATATTTGTAGTTCTGAATTTATGAAGTGTCTATTCGCCTAAGTTGATTTTCGCCTTCAATATGGTATTGCATGCTGGGGTGGTATTTACTTATCAAATATTAAACCTTTGATCTCAGTTCAGAAAGCAGTATTGCGAATCATTAACTTCCTGCCAAAAACTGCACCATCATTTCCATTGTTTGCTAAATTACAAATTTTGCCCCTTCGGTACCTTTATGTTTTCAAAGTGTTAAACGCTTTCTATATAATTAGCGACCATTGTATGGTTAATTATTTGAGTATTGTAACATACCATCTACGCAACACAAATAGATTAAGAATTGCTTTTCCTAATAAGGAACATTTTAAAAGATACTACACATATACATCCCCGAAATTTTATAGTCAATTACCACCCACAATTTTTGCAACAAATATTCTTCATGAATTTTGTAGATTATTAAAAGATTGGTAACTTTCAATTAACAACATTGAAACTTTTTTTTGAAACTTTTTTTTAAAAACTTTTTCAAAAAGGCACGAGCGAAACAACCATACACGAAAACAATGATATAAATTTAATGCTGGAAACAGACGTGCGGAAAAACGCGTGCGTTTAAATTAGAATACACTACTTTAAATGAAATAAAATACATGTATTCCGCATAGGCTGCGTTTTTCCGCAAGTTGTCTCTATTTCTAAAACAAACGCACCGCAGCAGTGTTGACTACATAACAAAAAAATAACATGAATTAATTAATATTAACATCACGACGGCTTTTCAATATTTTGACAGAAATTCCAAAACAAATTGTATTTGTTTATTAAAAACTCTACTGAAAAATAAAAACGCAATGTCTTAAAAAAACGCGCATGTAGTTAACTTGCGTTTCCGCTTGCGTATCCGCATGCGGAAATTCCGCACGTCTGTTTCAAGCATAAATCATGTAATGTAAACGGCTTATAAAATAGAAGAAGATTTAGAAAATTAACTAATAGATGAAGAGTACAGAAGTAAATCTTAGCAGCACACGTCGAGAACATGTTTAGGCAACTTTGAATAAATGAGTGCCAGCAAAACCATCAGAAAATTGTGTGGAGAGAAGATCACATTCACGTAGAAAAATATTTGCAGTCAAATAAATCTAAAATCTAAATCTAATCTAAATAGAGGCATCTATTTTTCAACAATAGCAATATTACCGAAATTATCGTGAGACAAGGTTGAACGCTATCCTGTTGCTTTTTATTTATCAGAGGCAAACAGTGACACAAAAGCGGATGTTCTCAATGCGTATCATGAAATAACCAGTATTGCAAAAGTCGCACAATAGCAATAACGGAATCTATTAAAACCCTTGCAATCTTATGGAAATCATAAAGAAGATAAGTAAAAGGTACTGTGTGAAACTTCTAAACTATTTCACCCTATTTGCCAACTATCCTGGCACTGGTTTAATAAAATCAGTAATAATTATGCAATGATCTAGATTGGGACACACAAGCAGCTACTGAATTGAAAAGATTTGATGTGCTACTTAATGGCAGACATTACAAAGTTACATAGCCATAACACAGACAATAGTAATTTAATACAAATCTAACACTACTACAGAAACAAAGTAATTTCAGTCACTGCTAAAACAAAGGTTGCATCGTTAAAATCCAAACTAGCTATCCCGCGGGATTGGAATAAAATGCAGCTGTATTAATGTTAGCATGGATTAAAGAGAAGTGCAACAGATTTAAAACATTCATGTTTGAATCCGATTACCATGATCTCTCTCCTACTTTCTCTCTCTCTCTCTCTCTCTCTCTCTTTCTCTCTTTCGACCAACCTGGCTTAGTACAGTAGTTCTCGTTCACAAAAGCAGTTACGAGTATTGATTAAAATCTTACGTGTACAAAATGAACAGTTAGATCATCACTAAGCCAACTGACAACCAGAGAACTAAGACAGATTGAGGTTAGTATTAATATTAACACAACTGTTTTCCAATTTTCCAGTAACCAATAGGTTACTCATCTTATTACGAGAAACTAGTTTAAGATAGATAAATTACTAGATGATCTCTGAATCAGTTGTGATATTGAATAAATAAATTTATTAATTAAAAAAAATAATACAACACTACTGATAGACTACGCACATAATTTAACCCTGCACGGAAGAAAATCCCTCACTTGATAATAAAGGGTGCGTTTGACGTAAAAACGATCATCAATAAATGTGTAATTTGCTACAAACAACAAAAACGGGCTCCTATTTAAACTATTCACACATACTAGAGTGAATCATGCTTGGTTTTGTCATCTGTTGTATTTGTCAGAACGAGGTAGCAAAAATTATAAAACATATTTAGTATTGTACGTCTGTTTACCATTAAAATCCACTTCACGCAAGCAGAATACAATACATTGTTCAGACCTCAAAAACGACTGATACTACATCTTTATAGAAGTTTCAAAATTTATGGGACCCGACGTGATCGTTACATTGAACAAACTGCATAAACAGATGGCAGACTGGCAGAACGACAAACCAATGTATCCCAAAATTGGATGAAATGGAAGTAACGATTGGAAATTCATCTAATAGCAAGCGGGAAAAAATTAAAATTACAATTTTTTTAGACAAAATTGGTGAAGCAGGAATCGACATTTGCGTGAACTGCGGGATAAAAAATCACTTCGCTAATTGTTGTTTTAAGAGCAGAACCAATTTTAAAACAGTGTTTTAATCGATTGGAGGCGGAAACGGAATTTAACACTGGTGATGACAACGAAGCTGAATTATTTCTGGTGAAGCCAGTTAGATCAATTGATACAAGTAAAATAAATCCGGATTGTAAAGAGGAACTTCGAGAATTTCGAATATAGTTACAAGTCATATAAGATTTGTAACAATTGAGCAGGATTTGGAACCCTTGTTATCAGGAAAAACGTACGTTGAGCTTAGTTTTATTAAAAGAATCAAAGCCACTGAAACTCAATTATTACCAAAAGAGAAAGAAATTTTCATTGAAATATTTAAATCGCAATTTGAATGGCTTGGCTCTATACCGGTTGAATATTCCATTAAACTAAAACACAATTATATTGGTGTTGTGAATGCTAATCGCAGAGTATACTCTTTGGAATATACGAAAAATTAAAAACGGAATTGGATGTGTTAGAGAACCGAAACATAATTTCGGTCCAACCGAATTTATTAATTCTATGATTATAGTTCAAAATACAAACGGATCGATGAGAATTTGTATCGATCCAAAATATTCAACTGAACAAATTTTAAGAGAACAATATAAAATACCAACTTCTGATGAAATTATGTCTCGTTTAAATAAAAAGAGTTTTTTTAGCGTTATTGACATAAAAGAGGGGTTCTGGCATATTTAATCGTTTACCTTTTAGAGTATCAGTATAGTGCCGGAAGTTTTCCGAAACACTGTAAGCCATATTTTTAGAAAGTTATATAATGTAGCGACTTATTTTGAAGGCTGAATTATTGCAGGTAAGGCAGAGAAAGAACACGATTAAACATTAAGTAGTGTAATGAGATTAGCATTCACTTTATGGGACATTTAATTTTTGATGGAGTATTAAACCAGATCCAAAACATATAAGCGCAATAAGAGAACTAGAGTCATCTGAAGATAAAAAATGTCTAATGAGAATTTTAGGAATATTCAAAATTTAGGTAAATTTATGAAAAATATGTCAGAGACAACTGCTTGTTTAAGAGAATTTACTGAACATAACGTGGAGTTCAGATGGGAACCGAAACACGATCAAGCTTCACGATAAAGCTAGCTCTAAATAAATCAAAAGAAGAAATTTGTAGAGAATCTGTTTTGAAATTTTTAGACAATGACAAACCAGTAATAGTTCACACCGATTCGTCAAAAGATGGTTTTGGTTGTGGATTAATGCAAAGTCAGCATCCCATAGCATACGCATCTCGTCCATTGACCACCAGAAAGAATTTCCACAAATATAGAAAGAACTGTTAGCAGTGGTTTTTGCGACGGATAAGTTTTACCAATTTTTGTATGGTCATCGTTTCATTATATAGGCAGATCACACATCTTTGGTGTCAATTTCGAAAAGAGATCTCGATAAAGTGCCTGTAAGATTACAATGAATGTTGTCAGAAATACACAATCTTATCAAATGTATATAGGTTTCAACAAAATGATAATTGGCCTTCTTTGGACAGTGACCTAAAACTTCATTATAAAAATAAAGACAATATTTTCATTTCGGACTCTATACTATTTCTAAAATTAATCGTCCCAAGAGCAATGAAAAGTGATATGCTAAAATGTGTTCACACAGGGCACTTGGCCTAAAATGACGGAAGATACAAAGGATTTTATTTCTAGATGTTATGCTTGCCAAAAATTGAGGGAACACAATTGTAAAGAGCCATTACATCGATATAAACTCACGGAAAGACCTTGGGAAACAATTTGTACCGATATACTTGAATTATACAATAAATGTTATTTAGTGATTATCGACGTTTATTCAAATTGGATTGAATTAGGCAAAATAAAGACAAAAACAGCTTTAGAAGTTAGAGAAGTTTTAAAGGTGGTATTTTCTAGATTAGGAATCCAGGTAAACTTTCTTCTGGTAATAATCCATTTAATAGTTTTGTTTTTAAAAACTTTTATAATGAGAATGGAAGTGAGTTTGGGCCACCTAGTCTGCTTAAATTATTAAAAAAGCTAGATAATCTGGTGAAGAAATTACTTTAGGTTTAATGAAATATCGAAACGCCCCATTAAAATTTCAAAGTTACAGTCCGTCTCAATTGTTAATGTCTAATGAAGTATAAAAATAAAAGTACCATGTCATGTTGTAAAGTTACAGCCTAAAGTGGTTAATAGAAATTTTATTCGATCAAAATTAAAATTTAGACAGGATCAGCAAACAAGATATTATAATAACCATGCAAATCGTCTGTCATCACTAGTCCAAAATTAAAATATTTTATTAAGGTGGAACAACATTTGGATTCCAGCCAAGGTTAATAAGTATTTCAATAATAATTTACTTCTAATAAAAGATGGTCATGGACAGGATTTTAGAAGAAATATAGTATTTTTAAGAAAAGCCATGATAAAATTTAAGGAGAGGATTGAATTAATAGATCAATATGATTTTATTTGTAATAGAAAACCTTCTGTTGAAAATTGTAAGCGTTTACACTACTCTTTAGTATAAGTTGACATTTGTAAAATACAACATCAAGTTATGAATTAAAAGAGAATAAATAAAACATTATTTAAAATAATAAGATATCTTTAACTAATATTAAAAATATTACAAAAACATTTAAATCAAAATATCAACCAATGATAGGGACTTCTGCCTACAATAACACAATGATAAATGAAAATCTGGCTAAGCAAATACATGTTTCAGAAGCAACATAAATGGAATAATAAGCAACCAAGAGATTATGACAATGGATAATGCAAGAAGATACCTATGCCGGAATAACGGTAAGCACCAAGTTCAAGCTGTTTCTCCACACTCCCGCAATAATCTGCACATTATAGGAGAAGTCCTAGTAGAACCACCAACAAGATTCAATACCAATTCAATAATATTCATACCGGGATCTAGTTTAATAAAATTGGTAAAGAAGTATCAACGGAGAATGTAAAACTACATCCAACTATAATCAGACATTCTATTGGGCAGAGCTAAATTGGAATAGGTACGAAGGGCCGAATGTCGAAGGGCCGAATGTGTCGAAGGGTCGAATGTGTCGAAGGGCCGAATGTGTCGAAGGGCCGAATGTGTCGAAGGGCCGAATGTGTCGAAGGGCCGAATGTGTCGAAGGGCCGAATGTCGAAGGGCCGAATGGGTCGAAGGGCCGAATTTATTTTTTTGTTTTTAGAAATACAATTTTTTAAATTTGTTGTTTTATAACAAAATAAAATATTTTAAGAATATTTTTATATTTTTCATATTTTTTTTATAGAATATTTTGTAAATTTTTTTTTATTAAACGTAAATGAATTTCTTATGAATTTATGTATTTAATATTTTTCATCTTTGAATATTTATGAAATTCGACGTATCCGGTCAGCGATACATTTTGGTGAAGGAAAATTTTGTTATGCGCCACAAAAAATAAAAAAAATAATTAAATTAAATAATTAAATTAAATAAAAAAATAAAAAAATAAAAAAAATATATTTCTAAAAACAAAAAAAAATCAAAAAAAATTCTGCCCTTCGACTCATTCGGCCCTTCGATACATTCGGCCCTTCGACATTCGGCCCTTCGACATTCGGCCCTTCGACATTCGGCCCTTCGACACATTCGGCCCTTCGACACTTTCGGCCCTTCGACATTCGGCCCTTCGACATTCGGCCCTTCGACACATTCGACCCTTTGAAATTCGGCCCTTCGACATTCGGCCCTTCGTCATTCGGCCCTTTGATATCATACCGCTAAATCACTTTGGGAACGCTACTCATCAATCGGACATGTTACTATGACATTATGTCCAAATAGAAAGCTTATAGCAACCTCCATGACTCTAGCCCGAATTTTCAGCCCGAAATATTATGTTTTTTACTTATGGCAACGCAACTCCTGTCATGACATAAAATATACGCAAATTATAACTACTTTGTGAAAATTTGTGTCACTCGCAAATTATAACTATAAATCAATGGCTATCGAATTAACCATGGCTTCTAAATTTTGATAAAAATAATAAAAACAAATTTATTACTTTAAAACATCAAAATGAAAAAAAAACTTAATAGGTCAAGTTTAAAAAAAAAATATAAAAATGTTTTCAATGGAATTATGGGAACTAAATTCAGCTTGAGAACAAATTAATCGAAAATTACTCGGATTATAGTCTACTAAATTTCGCCTCATAAACGATTCACTAGCACTTGACTTATATACCATATTGTTAAAGTATGCGGACTAGAAACCGACAGAATTTCAGAAAAATTATCTGGATATAGTCATCGAATCTCGTCTTAACATACAGGCGATTCACGAGCACTTGACATATAAAGCCGGATTTGTCGAAGCTGAGACAACCTAAAACAGATATTTCATCCTATGTAAACGTAAAAATTTAAACTGCAATTTCATTTTTTGTAAATAGCCGCATACAATCAAAAATATTTTGTTTTTTGCGTATACGTATACGCAATTTATCGAAAAATCACAGATACAACGATGACATTGGAATTATCAGAAGTTTGTTTTGTTTTCATTTTTAGTTCAAATGAAAAATCTAATTTGATTGTCTAAGGTTGAAGTTTACTAATTTATAAATCACCATTTAGGTAAGATTTAATTGACTATGTTTTAAAAAGTTCAAATAAATAACAAATTCAAATTTCGGGCTCAAAGTTCTTGCTAGCTTCATGGTAGTCAACCACGTAGTGCTAATTTCGGCTTTATCGTTTTCAGCTTATAGGTCAGGACTTTCTAGGATTCCCAACAATTGACTGGATAAATTAAAAATACATTAAAGTAATATTTATAAAAAACTTTCTCGATAGTTGTAGTTTAGTGTTGCTATCGGGCTTTTTGAACTGGATATCGATCTAACTTCAAATAAATGAAGAGTTTAGGTCTATGGAGTTAGTGCGTGGTTGTGAAATGAATAATGGATTGTAATCTAATTTGCACGGTTATCACTATTAGCATATACGATACACTTGAGTATTAATATTCAATTAGATGATCTGGTCGATTCACTTCACTGTATTTCTATCCGGAATTCGATTAATTATAATTTCGAGGCGAAATATTTAGCGGATTGACGGAGCCCCCATAAATAAATAAACTAGTACACAAATTTGATTTAATTTGATTAATTTATTTATTGTTTAATTTTATTTATTTTGATATATTAGATTTATTTAATTATATACTTTATATTGTATTTTAGGCTTTATAGCCATTTTTATAAAAATATTTTACAATTAATATACGACATTATATGTCGTTAGATTTTCGCCAGACTATTGTTTTTTTACTGCAAAACAATCGATCGGCCTTTTATAGATTTTTTTCCTTTATTTAAAACTGTCGCTGCGATCGAGAAAATAACAAATAGCTATAATGCCCCTTAATCGGTTTCTATGCTAAAA
This sequence comes from Nephrotoma appendiculata, assembly GCA_947310385.1. Classification (NCBI taxonomy): domain Eukaryota; kingdom Metazoa; phylum Arthropoda; class Insecta; order Diptera; family Tipulidae; genus Nephrotoma; species Nephrotoma appendiculata. Next base: position 132,040,805 of record OX371225.1, on the reverse strand, counting down.
ATCTATTTATCAATAGATGACGCGACGAATAGTAAAAGGTCAACCAAAAATAAATATGAGGTTGGAAAAACCTGCCGAATTATTTGTCAATAAACACGAAATGTTAGAAATCAAAAAAGGACATTTCGTTTTTGGAATTTAGGATTAAAACAAACGGAAGTATCGAATTATAATAAGATTTCTTAATTTCAGACATTATTTATTAAACAACGAACAGAAATAATAATAATAATACTGTGATACATAGTGATAACAGAATTCCTTGTTTTCCAGTGAATATAATATGTTGTGATAATAGTGATGTGTGTGTGTCCCATTTTTTACGGCATGAAATGTGTACATCATTTGAGTTGGATTTCTTACGCAATATCATTTGATGAGGTTCGACGAATATTATGTAAATAATAATATTGGTCCCGATTGAATGAATTGTGTTTATTGATGATGAATTGAAGAAATCCAATCGGTGTATCATGACCTGTCAAAAATAAGAATGATACGATAATTATCATTAGAATTCATCAGAATTGGCTCCAATCGCCACAGGTCCAAGCAAAAATAAATTTCTTTTTAAAATTCGGGCTGAATGTTATAAATGTCATGTCCGTGTATCATGCTACTGTTTACTACAGCGATAGTGGGTTTTTTTCGGGTTAGGATAGTAATCTCTCACGATAGTTATAGTTTAGTCTTGCCATTGCGCTTTTTTCGGGCTGAGTAAAATAAATATGCCATACTGAAATGAGAATATAGCCGCCATCCACAAAATAACCACCGTTAAAACCATAAAAGTTTAGACAACGGTCTTATTGGAAATCAAAATTCAATTAGTACAGAGGACTCGATATGACGCATATACCACGTTATGTCAGTCTCAAAATTCCAGTTGTAAAAGGTTAGAATTATTGCTTCTTTTAATTTTTAATTGACATTACCAGTGAGAACTTCAATATGGAGAATGTTTCAGGATAACCTAATTTCGAGTAAGTTTCACTTGTTGTAAGGTTTGTATTTTTATTGTAAAGCGTCTTGTCCTCGTATATCTAGACATCCCCAATATCATATCACATTATCTAGTAAGCAAGAGGACGTCTATACTGACTAACCTATACGACATGTAAGGTTCCATATAACTATTTAAAAAATGTTTGTTAGCAAAACAGCAACAGTTCAATTGAAATCAAATATTCGTTAATTTAAATCGAACGACGCGCATTCAATTTCAAAAGTTACTTCAACACTAATAATAATTATTGTTTAAATATTATTTATTAATGAAATGTCTAAAATTTTTATCAATATTATTTTTTAATTTCAGGTAAATTCAATACTAAATGTTCAATCAAAATAAGTAAGTAATAGTTAATAGTTCATCATTATTTTGTCGTCGATGTTTATCGTACGTACTCATGCACCTATATAGGTTGCTATGCTTCCAATTTGAGCTAGTACATTTTCCATTTCAGAGGCATTTTTAATCTTCCTTTTGTAGCAATGACACTGCCATCACCGTCCCGCTCTGTTAGTGGATCGGTGTTGCTAGTTTTATTAATAGCGCCGGTTGTAAATACCAATGCGTATTGTTGTTGATATTCTCTCTGAAATATTCCTTCCATCTCTTAAATTGTGCGTCATCTATTTTACAATGTTTTCAGTGTATTGACTACCCACGAGCACTCCTTGAAATTTCCGTGATTTCTCGTGCCGTATGTTCGTATTGACGTTTTAGCTCCTAAATGTATTTATTTGTTTGCACATTTGCAACTTGGGTTGTTGTCGTTTTTAAATTTTCTTCCAAGCATTATAACTGATATCTTAGGTTTGCGTCTGTATTCCTGGTTCCCGAGTGTTTCTGAAAGCTGTTTCGATCTAGGTTTATTCGATTTGTTTCCACTCTTGCTATACACGGAAGTGCTTCTTCATTGGTTGGGAGGTTCGGCTTGAGACGATGTACATGCGTACTTATGCATGTTTTTGTGTGGAAATGCCCCAACCACCGCACTGACCTCAACTTCCATATCAAAAGCAGTACTCGGAACTTCAAGACCATCTGGTTCCATGTGTCTCACTAGTGTCAACTCGTTTGCCGATTCGTGTCCGTGTATTATGGTCGATATTTGTGTTTTGCGGTTTATATTATTTCCTTTTGTATTCTATCTGTAATAATTTTAGTTTTTGGATTAATGAATGATTAGTCCATCGAATTCTAGCCAACTATAAGGGCTGCTGCATTTTTCACTTTCTTCAATGATGTTTCCAAGCGGATAACACAATTTGTACAAACCCAAATAATGTTTGCTTGACGCTAGTGATAAAGTTGTTGTCGTCTTATCTATCTCTGCGATTCGAAGGTCATTGGCAAGGCATCGTAGAGCTGTCTAAGTAAATCGAAGTATCCTATCTTGTAGTACTGTCCCTATTACATCTTTTGTATAAGCCAACATAATTATGCGACCCGTGATGTTGCAATCATAAAAAACCGAAATCACGGCCGCATATTGATCCATTCGGATTCATCATCCAACCGTTTGAATTCATTATTGATGGTAAATCCAAATACTGACGAAATCGCGACTACATAATCTACCACTTGAATTTATCATCAAAGATGCAATGGGTCAGTACTACACGAAAGCATGCTTCAATTTACGTAGTCATCTCTACGATGTCTTGTCATTGACGATCGAAGCACCACTACGCCTTCTACCATTGCAAAATTTAAAAATTTTAAAAAATAGGTGACCGCTCCCCGCCAAACTATGTTGGCTTCTAAAAAACATTAAGCATTTTTATGTTGTCATTGAAAACTTGTTGTAAAGTTTTTTGTCATTTTTAGTTTGTCACGAACATCACTATAGTGTTTAAAATATGTGTTATACAGGGCTAAGTTAAATTTGTTATTGTATTTAGTGTAAATTGACTTAAAGGTTAGGGAAAAGTTCGTGCCTGACATTGAAATAAACAATTTTCTTATTTCAACTGAACTTTATTAAATCAAATATGTGCCATTTTGATCGATGGCCTTTTGCCATTTTTCTGGTAGAGCAATGATCCCATCACTGTATAACTTCTGTGGCTTAGAGGCAACAAATCGAGCAAACTCATTTTCGCAGGTCTCTTTTAAATTTAATGTAAAACCATTAAGATGGTATAGCTTGTCTTAAACGTGTTAGTTGCTGACAGTAAACATTAGAATCAATCGTTTGACCTGGTGGCAGCACCTAATAATGCATGATTCCTTTCCAATCTCACCAAACACACAGCATTACCTTTCTTCGCGTCGTTCCAGGCTTTGATACCGTTTGGGAAGCTTCACCTCATTTCGTCCATGATATTTTTCGCACAACGTTGGTTTCAGCAGCGTTTCGCAGGTAGAAATCCGGTCCATTAAATTTTTAGCTGTTAATTCATGTGGTACTCAAACGTCGAGTTTTTTTTATCCAGCCAATTTCAAATGGTTTAAAACTGTTTTGTGTTCAATATTTAGTTCTTTACCAGAGTGGAAGCGCGTGAATCATTTCTTCGCCACTGATTTTGATAAAGCACCTTCACCGCGTTTTTCATTATTTGTCTCCATGTTAAAAATGTTGTAACTATTCACTTCACCGATATGACAAAGTGCAAGTTAAAATATCACCTTTCAAACGCACATATAAATATTGCTCGATACGATCAATGGTTACTGAGATATATTAATGTAAAGCCATCTACCGGGAAAACGGCCACGAACTTTTTCCCCTACCTATTATTAAGCTTTCATTCTCCGTGGAATTATATAGTTAAAAATTTTGGTAGCTTGATACTTATTCTTAATGGATTTTGCAAATAAAATACTCACCTGTTTAAAGTTACAAACTTTATTTAATAACACCTTTAAATTCTTGAACAAATCCTCTATTTCACTATTTCTCTTTTAGTGTTCACTTTTACTTGCACACTGTTCACTTTGTTATTAGTATTTGACTATGTACGAGTATGTAAAATAGAATATACGTAAGCATGAAGTCGTAGATTTATGTATGGATATATAAACAATTTTACCGCGATAATAAAAATATTTTCGCTTCAGAAGTAATAAAGCGGCTAATAATGATGCTAAATACATGGAAATGCATTTTGCATTTTTTTTTAAATCTTATATATTTTAAGTGTTTTATATTTGTGAAACACAATTGAGTTGTATTTCATCTCAAAGTTATATGCCAAATTCAAATAAAACTGAGTTATTTATTAACTGAGTGGGATGAAACGTGGTTTTTATGATCAAAATGAAATTTCAATGTGAGTCCGGAATGTGGTTCTGCAAGATAGCTAATTACAATGAAACTAAACCATTTGATACTAATTTACTATATGGTTTCTGAAATTCTTTTCAGAAAATTGACACTTTAAATGTAATAACTTATCTGTGGCATTTTTCCCTGAAATTGTGAAATTTGGACAAAGAGTCACCCTTCTCTATTACTATCTATCTATCTATCTATCTATCTATCTATCTATCTATATATATAAAGAAGAAAATTATGTATGTAACTATGTTTGTTCCGCAAAAACTTTTGAACCACAAGAGCGATTGCTCCCAAATTTTGTACGAATACTTTTCAGCAGCCAACAAAAAACATAGGGGATGTGGTGAGGGTGTTAGTGATCAAAAAATGTTACCCCCTCCGTATGCTCACCTGTAAGCAGGAAATTTTTCACCAATATTTTTTAGTAGCCGAGAAAAAACATATGGAGGTTTAATGATTAAAAAATATTGCACCTTCCATATGCTGACCTGTAAGGCGGAATTTACAATATTTGACAACTTTTGATGAACTCAAGCGATTGCTCCCAAATTTTGAACGAATACGTTTCAGTAGCCGAGAAAAACATAGGGAGGTTAGCGATCAAAAAATGTTACACCTGCCCCATGCTCACCTGTCAAATGTTTGATCCACCACAGCGATTGCTCCCAAATTTTGCACGAATACTTTTTAGTAGCCGAGAAAAAACATAGCGGGCTTAGTAATCACAAAATGTTACACCTTCATCATTGCTCACCTGTAAGGAGGAATTTACAATATATGACAACTTTTGATAAACTCGAGCGGTTGCTTCTAAATTTAAACGAATACTTTGGTTGGCTTAGTGATCAAAAAATGTTACACTTTCCCCATGCTCACCTGTACGCAGGAATTTTCAATATATGAAAACTTTTGATCCACTGGAGCGATTGCACTCAAATTTTGAACGAATATTTTTCAGTAGTTGAGGAAAAACATAGGGGTTTATTGATCAAAAAATGTTATCCCTTCCCCATGCCTACTTGTAAGGAGGAATTTATAATATGACAACTTTTAATAAACTGGTGCGATTAGGCCCAAATTTTGAAAGAATACATTTAATGGAATGCGTGGTTCAAATGATATCCAAATTTCTAGTCCTTTGCTTGGTGTTTTTTAGATGTATGCTTAACTAACAGTTGTCACCAAATCGTTCGCTAACGGTTTCCTATATAATGTGAGCCCCAATGCATTCATTTAATCATTTTACATCACTGCCTGGATTGTTTTCGACAAACTTATTAGTTTTTAATTTTGTTTTTAGTCTTTATTTTTAATAGCCAAAATCCCGAACAACTATTTCTACAGACTTTGTGGGATTACGATTAATTTATTAAATCGAATTTCAAAAAATAATTTTTTTATTTAAAATAGAAAGAAAAAACAAAACATCTAATTGACACGACAGTCAAAGGGCAATGCTCACCTGTAAGAAGAAATTTACATATATATGCAAACTTTTGATCCACTATAGCGAGTACATACAAATTAAGCAAGTGTTAACAAATATATAAAAATATGTATCAATATTATTGTTGTACTTCGACCGTAATTATTACACGATGGAGCCATCTGCAATGCCTTCTCATATCTGAAAATTGAAGAAAGGATCATCAGTAATGCTTCTGCGGAATCTGGACCCGCTAGAACTATGAAATGGAACACGGCTTCGTGTCGAAAGTCTTTTGCCGAGGACGTATTCATATACCTCGCATACCATTGATACCATCCGGGCCATTCAGCTTCAAACGAATCCAATTCCCAGGTAGACTCTCATTTGCCATAACCAGCAAATAAAGCTCACCCTAAAGTTTGTAGGCGTGAATTTGGAAAGTCCTTGCTTCTTTCATGGCCAACAAATAATTTTTGTTTAACCCGAGCAAAGCCGGGTACTTCAGCTAGTTACATATAATGTTGACAAGTAACTTTACATTCCCACCTAATATGATTGTAAATATTCCCAAAGGGAGATTTTCGTATCATGCAGTTGTATTTGTGCGTTATTTTCATTTTTTTCGCCAATCTACTTTATTTTTAATTTAAGAATTAAAATGTTTTAGGGATCTCTATCTCAAAATGCCACGTAGTGGTTCGTTTGAAATATCTTAGATCAAATAATGATTTCGCTACAATTTTGGTTCATAAATCCACTGTTTTGATTTGGTAGCAAATTTTTCGTAAATCACGAAATATATACTTGCCCCATATCGTTGAAAAGGTCTCGAATATAATTTCAAAGGTCTTGGAAATGCAACAATTTTTTATTAGCAGATAAATCCATCGTTTTGGCGCTGGTAACTAATTATTGATTTATTAAAGAAAATGTAAGTGTGAAATGTCCAGCTCTTCTAATTGTTCAACGGTAGTATCATGTTTCAAAACATTTTCAGGTTTTTCAGAGTCGTCAACTTCAGAAATAGACATAGGGATAACTAGTGGATTACAATTTTCCCAAAAGTCAATCCTTGACTTCAGGTATAGAGTGGTCGAAATGTAAGGAATTTCGGTTTTTTCTACCCAGAAACCGGATATCTCGTTTGATGGTTTCCCGAGCACTTGAAGCAACTATACCCTTAGTAACCGCATCACTGGGACAAAATTTAAAAGTGTGCTCTATATCCGAATAATTCCAAAATATCATTAATTTTTTTCCGTCTGACGAGCGTAAATCGGAACCATTTGATCGAAAAGGTAACTTATGGTTTTGTTGACACTTCCCGATTGTTTGTATTGCACATATTAGCTATGGCCATGTACAGAATTTGCTGTTGATACGCTGTAAGGCGGTTCGTTATACGCTCGTTCGCATGAGTTCTGCGATTGAATTAATATCCTTATCGGCCATTACTGCTTGCAATCCGGATCTATGTGACGTCGTAATAATTGTAAAATATCAGAATCGTAAGCGGACATCAAAATTACAATCTTATTGCGAGGATATCGTTATAAAAATCACGAAACGATTCTCTTAGCTTCTTCTTTGAACTCTTTGGGTTTGGGTTCTTCGAACGCTTCATGGTACCCAAACCTACCTGACGGAGCAATTTTCAGTTATAATCGTATAATGGTTTGTTTTGAACAGAAGGATCATATTTTAATATGACAACATATATCTCCATTTTTTTGAATTTGAATTATTGTAAGTCATGATAACATTTGATAACCTTGTTGTTTAAGAGTAAATCAGTTTTTTTTACATTTTAATTTTTAACTTGTTTATCTTAACCCTAATACAACCTTCTGATTTACATTAGCATGTATACTAGTCGTATTGGAACTCAGTCGTAAACCAGCATGTCGAGGCCCGTACGTTAGTTAATCAAAACTAAAGTCTCTATATTGGGTATACGCGTTCTATTGGCGATCGTCAGTCCGGTAACATCATTTCAACAGACGTAATCATAAATAAAAAATAAAAAAAATAAAATCTTCGTGGTAATATAATTTAAAAATATAAATTTATTGAGTATAAGCCCATATCAATATCAATAAACCAACAGTGATCAATAGTAAATATCAATAAGCAGTGGTTAATTCTTAGTTTATTCATCATGAACTGTCTATTAAATAAAGTGTCCGCATAAAATTAAATCAAAAAATACATCGGATAATAAAGGTCGCAGTTATGCGACCTTAAATGTTGTGCTCTCATTTAAAAATCGAAAAATAAAACAGTATGATAAAATCACTCTGCAACAAATGATGAATGATAATCAGCACCGGATAAAATCTATCCAAACTATCAGTAACATGTCCGCTACAACATCAAGTTTGGAATTGACATTTTCACAAACCGTGGAAGGATCAAACTAATAGCTGCTTATTTCAAAGGGGGAACTACAAATATTTTTTTAAACAAATTCAAATCAGATATAGAATATCTAACTTCATTTAGTTTCAAATTTATTATTGGAGGCGATTTAAATGCAAAACATCCTCATTGGAACTGTTTCAAAAATAATAGAGCTGGTTCCATTCTCTATAATTTTCCTAATTCCCCAACCCATTACAATCACAACTCCAAATACGGTTCCACTTTTGACATAGCCCTTACTAACTGCTCTCAATTTCAAGATAATATGAAACAAGTTAAACTCAAATTCACAAAACTCTAATATTCAACGTAGGCTTAATTACTCTGCAGCAGATTGGAAACATTACAAAATTATCCTTAATCGCAATTTAAATCTGAGTAGCGAATCTCAAATTAAAAATATTCAGTCACACACCGATATTGATGAGGGAATCTCATATTTAAATAAATTAATCCTGACACCTAAAAATGAATGTGAACCATTCCATAGAACCAAAACTTATAATATTGAATTCGAAATCCCCGAACCGACAAAAATGTTAACACGGCTTAGAAATACGCGTAGGCGACAATTCCAGCGAACCAAATCTTGAAAAATAATAGATGGACTAAACTAATAAAATATCCAAAATGATAAAAACACCAATAAAATGTGTGCAAACAGCAAAAATCTGCGTCTTCGAAGTAAACAAATTCCACCACTCAATGGCGAAATTAATAATCGTACTTTGATGTCGAACCAATAAAAGTGTGAATCACTAGCACACAAATTTGCAGGCATTCAAAATAATCATAATACTTCTTTATTTTCTCAACAAACAGTCTCAGAAATTGACAGTTTTATAACGTCCCACACAGAGTTAACGCCCCTAGATAATTTGACCATGACCACTCCAAAAAATATTAAATATATCATAGGATCAAATAAATCCTCTATATCTCCAGGCGAAGACACTATTTTTTTTTTTTTTTTTTTTTTGGATTTAATTAACTTTATTTACAATAAAATAATATTACAATAAAATTATAATGTCAATTCCCCAATGGATTTACTGTCCTTTAAAGGGAAATTAACATTATAATAAACATATGTCTCATACATGTGTCAGATACATATATGCATTTCCAAGTTATACAATTTACAAAATGTAATTATTTACCAATTCTCTATAATAGATCTTTAATTTTTTCTTGAATTGATGAATATTCATTATGGTTTTCAATGACTCAGGCAATCTGTTGTAAATTGAGGGACCGGAAAATCGGATTGATCTGCGTCCAAATTCGTTTGTAATGGATCCGCATGATATGTTACTAGCAAATCTGGTTCCATATGTATGATTACTATTACTAAATTCTAAATTAGATAAGGTAGAAGAGACATTTAATGTCCTGTACATATACAATGAAACTTGGTAATCATACAGCGCACCCAACGGCAAAATTCCTTTGGATTCAATTTCATATAAATACAATGATGATACTCGAAAAGAGAGCTTCAAGAAAGCTTCCACACTTTTGTTTTGCATGATTTGAAGAGGTTTTAACCTGCTCCGACTTGCCGTTCCGTAAACAATAATTCCATAAAGAATTCTGGGATGAATAAATGCAAAGTACATCGGTCTCAATACATAACTAGGCACAAAATACGAGAGTTTCCTTACCAATCCTACTAAAGTAGCCATTTTAGTACAAACGGTTTTAATGTGTTCACCCCAAGACATGTGCGTATCAAAAGTCACTCCTAAGTACTTGAAATATTCAACTCTATCAACTACAACGTTATTTATATTAAGATATGGCAAATCATTTGTAGTTTTTTGTGGTGAATGAAAGATCATAAATTTTGTTTTATTTAAATTCAATGAGATTACATTCGATTTGAAGTATTCCAGTAAGATGATCATATCATGCTCCATGCTATTCTGTATTGTAGAAGGGACTTTAGTTTCATAAAATATTGCAGTATCGTCTGCAAAAATTTGAATTTTGCCAATCAAGGGCAAATTCGAGATGTCATTGATAAATATCAGGAACAGTAATGGTCCCAACACACTGCCTTGAGGAACCCCACATTTAACAGTTAAAATATTACTGCTAATTCCATTAATCATAACATATTGCTGACGATTAGTTAAGTAACTATTAATCAATTTATAGGCTACACCACGAAATCCATAACCATATAGTTTATCGAGAAGCAGCTTGTGATCAATAGTATCAAAAGTTTTTGTAGATCTAGAAAGAGGGCTGCAACATACTCCTTTCGATCCAAAGCATTGTAAATCATGTTAGTCATTTCAACAAGAGCCACATCAGTGCCCGCACCTTCTCTAAACCCATACTGATATGCATAGAAAAAGTTCGATTCATTTAAGAAACACCTGAATCGCGAATTTATAACTTTTTCAATAATTTTATCAAATACAGATAGAGTACAAATAGGTCTATAGTTAGAAATTAGATTTTTCTCAGCACTTTTGAAAACTGGGACAACTTTGGCAATTTTTAATTGATTACGATATTCACCGGTTTGGAAAATTGTATTTATTAACTTCGCAATAATTTCAGTGAAGAAGGCTACATTACGCTTCAGAACCTGATTACGAATATTATCTGGTCCACTACCTTTACCATTATCCAGAGAACAAATAATATTACAAATCTCCGCAGGAGTAGTGGGCGATAGAAATATAGTCAGGATTCGAACGCAATGTATTAAATTTATTAATATCTCTATCACTTCCAATTGCTTCTCCCAGCGAATTACCTATACGTACAAAGTAATCGTTAAATATATCAACTATATCAGATATATATAATTATTTCTATTTAAAAACTGGTTGATATTATTCCATAAGTGTGTTTGGTTCACATTACTAAACATAATTTCATAAAACTGTTTCTTCGCATAATATTTCTCCGATGATATCTTTTTATTTAAATTATACAATTGTTCACGAATTACCATGTTATTGGAGTCTAATTTGTGTTTCTCTAATAATCTATTGCGTTTCCCAATGAGTTTCCACAAATTGTAAGTCATCCAGGGACAAGAGTTGCTCTTCAATTTAGCAACAACACTTTTAATTACTGTAAATTTTTCAACTAACTGATTATATTTCTCAATAATCAGTTTAAAAGTTGTATCAGGATCATTAGTATCAAAATGCATGCTTTCGAGAAAATCAACAAAACATGAGTCAACTTTATCAAAGTTAATAACTCTTTTTTGCAGTTTTCGTCGGAAGAATTTCCCTTTGAAGTTAACCAACGTAAAGACAAAATTATGATCACTAATATTAGAGAAAATGGTGCAATTTTGAACTGTGCCAATATTAACAAAACTAGATACAACATGATCAAGAATATTGTTACTAATTGACCTTGTAGCATACGTGTTAGTAACAATCATTCCTGAGCTCATCAGAATATTTTTATAGTCATAAACTAAATTCGATTTTTTATTTACAGGTATATTTATGTCTCCAATAATAATAGTATCAGTTTTGCCCATATTAAAGCCATCCAAAAATTCTAAAAATAAGTTTACATCTGAATTTGGTGGTCTAGAAACAGCTAATAATTTGGTCGATGTGTAATCAGTAAGCTCAATACATATAAAATGAAAGGGAAACTGATTATCATCGCACATAACAATATTAAAATTCAGATTATTTTTAACAAATATAGCTAAACCACCACCTATGCGATCATCCCGACAAGAGAAAACACCGAAAATTATTTAGTTGGAATGAAATGGCGTTGTGACTATGAACCCAAGTTTCACCAAGTACCAAGATATCAATGTTTTCATTCAGATTTTCACTAAATAAAATAACATCATCAAACGTATTCATATTATTCATACCGCGTACATTATATTGCAGAATGTTTAATTTTTTTGAAGTGAAATCAATTGTTGTTTTGCTCAATGCGTTATCATCAACGTTCAAGAAACAACTATTTACACAATTTTTTTCTAGTGTCTTACTGAATTTGCTCATAAAAATCAATTTTATAATTATAAATATAACACATTCGTAAGGTTAAACTATATTTGTGCAGAATGCATTCAATATTTGTTAGAATAAATACGTTTCGCCAGACTAATTGAAAATAAAATAGAAAGAGAATCAAAAAATTCACAAAAACAGCGTAACACTTACGTATTGTTAGGACTGTATTATAATGAATTACAAGAAAAATAGTCAACATTTCGGAGTTTAACGTAATCAACAATTTAAATGAAATTATAAAGTTCTGTATTTTAGGAAATTTGTAATGATCTGAACTATAAATAAATTTTAATTGCAGTAACAGAGACAATAATCACGTCGATTCAATGGATTCTTCTATTCTTCTTGAAAAATCTTCTTCACTAAAACAGAAGAAATCAATAATAGAAGAATCTTCTATTTTGCTATTCAGTGTAGCAGTGGGATCCTAATCTTCTATTTTTATTATTGAAAGTACCAAATCGATTTTTTTTCTTCTATTTGCTCTTGCTATAATGTCAAAAATGTATTATTACACAAAACCAAAACTGTGCCGTAATTCTCTAAGCAGTAAGATAATTTGTAAACCTGTAAACGATAATTTATCTTGCCTTTTTCTTGTAATATTCGCGTTCTCTAATTGCACTCCAAGATAAAATTTAAAACGGTTACGATAAATAAATGTCAAAACTACACACTCTTCGTAGGTTCATATTTAGACTTTGATGGCCCATATCTTGTGTTCCCATTTAAATTTCAACATTAATCTTATGAATATAAGTTATTCTAAATAGCATCTGTTCACAAACTATAGTTCAACTTGTTATGGGTTGTGATAAAGGTAATTTTAAAGGTTCAAATTTTATACAAAATATTTAAGTTGATTCAATATAGATCTTCTATTCTCAATATCTTCTATTCTTCTATACTTGTGTATGAAAATTATTAAATGTCGAAATAGAAGGAAGAAATAGAAGAATTGCTATTCCATATTAAAAATAAACAAATATTTTGATTTTTTCGCTTGAAGGTTTTTACTAAAATTAGAAGATATAAAAATGAGACTTTTATGACAAGAAGAAATAGATTTTTTTGATTGTTATCAAAAGCAGGTTGTGTTCTGATTAAATCTTGACAATTTAGAAATGAATTTTTGTTTAATGCGAAGTGAAAGAATCCGCCAAAAGCGTATTGGTTCGTAAGTAAATTTATTAATTATTTAATAAAAATTAATTAAATAAATTTTTTTAGACAAAAACCAAAAATGAGACTGAAGGATATAAGAATAAACGATGATCCGTTTCAGCTTCCTGATAGTGTATTCCACAAGTACTTGATTACAAAAGGGAATTGTTGTGATACTCGTAACCGATTTAGTAGTAAAATCGAGCTTCAACTCAATACCATTTAAATTACAAGTATGTATTAATTATTTGGAAATGCAATTAGGTTACATAAATGAGTCTTATTACTTAGGTGCTTGCTACTTTGCATTTTTTGTGGGCAAGGAAGCTATCAAGCTTCCGTTGGTAGCAACAATGTGGTGGGTCTCTCACAACCATAGTGTGTCAAGGTCAAGATGTATTCACAATGTAACTTGCCTTATAAACAAATATTTGGTGCCAAAGCACATAATATTGCTTACAACTATTTTAGAAAAAACTAGAAACAAATCAAGGTATGAAAAAAATGTATCATATTTATTAATTTATAAAATTTCGTAATGTTCCATTAACAGGTTTCAGGACAAATATGGAATGAGGAATATAATCGGTGCTATTGACGGTGTCTAAATAACCATTATCGCCCCACCAGAAAATTCTGTTGAAACACCTGGCAATTCATACATTTGCAGAAAAGGATATCACAGCATAAATGCGCTGTTAAAGTTGGGAATGTGACATCTACTAGCGCATTAAAAATAAGCTCATTGTGCATATCCACACTACGGTAACTTGAATCCGGTAACTACTTCATTTCTTTCCCCTTTACCTATAAAATAAAAAACATTTATAGATAAAGGGGAAAGAAACGAAGTAGTTACCGGATTCAAGTTACCGTAGTATGGATATGCACATTGAGTTTTTTTTCCATGAAATTTTAGCACGGCATACTTTATGAAAATAAAAATAGAAGAAAACAATTCGATTTGGAACTTTCAATAATAAAAATAGAAGATTACAATCCCACTGCTACACTGAATAGCAAAATAGAAGATTATTCTATTTTTGATTTCTTCTGTTTTAGTGAAGAAGATTTTTCAAGAAGAATAGAAGAATTCATTGAATCGACGTGAACATTAAACGTCAAAACGAAATTTTAATTATTTTATATCCTTAATAACTCAAAAAATATAATTTCTAGAAACGTAAATTGTTGCATACACATCAAAGCCATCTAGAATCACACATAGCCCTCAAAATCATATTGAAAAATATTCGGAATCGGGAGTTATTTGAAATTCAAATCAAGATACGGTTAGATAGACTTATAAAACAAACCAAATGTTTGAAAAGAACATTACAACAGTCAAAAATTTCTTTACTTCGTATGGTAAAGACGTGTATAATATAAGTCTTATTTAAAAAATCGCATTATTATGTAATTATTATTTGTAATTATTATTATTTTGAAATCCAATCAAATCTGTCTTATGCAGATCATAATTTCAGTGTAGTTCGTTGTTGGAAACGAAATGTCTTAGTTAGCTCTTTCCGCACGTGCGAGTTGACAATACCTAAGTTTAATAGTCGGATCTCGGAAAGCTCGGGATTGTCTTACTAGAATTTTAGAATTTCAAGTAAACTACAAAAAGCTATGCGTTTTAAGCAACGAAGCTCATTTAACCATCAAATTTAGTTAGTCACTGCGAGTTTTCCGAACTCCACGAGTTCCTCATCCAATATTTTTTATATATGCCTCCTCAATAACACCGAAAATTTGTTAATCGAAACCATTTTTAGTATTTGATGTAGGTCTATTTATGGACGAGTTACGCTTTAGTGTTACGATTTGTTTTTTACCTTGAGTTAATTTTTAATCTTTGTAAAATGTTCCGGTTAATCTTGAGGATAGGTAACGAGTAGAAGGTGAGGTTTTGATCAATTACCTGCACTTTAGAAATCGATTTTATGCAATATACTTCTTGTTTGACCTTAGTGCTAGTAAAACGGTAGTTTTTAATGCATAATATAATTAAATTTTGTACTCGTTCATTACTGTTCGAAATTTGTCCTAATTATCAATTTCTCAAACACAAATTAATAAATAATCTAGGATTAAAGCATTGTGAGATCTTAAAGATTGTTGAGACCTAATAGTGCCTCTAAATGAAATATTAAACAACAACAAACTGAAATTTGTTAACTAATTTAAATTTTCTATAGGCCGTCAAATTTATCGTACTCGTCAGTTTTCTTAATTCTCAACTGAATTTTCCGGTGGAGTGATAATGGTTATTTGAACACCGTCAATAGCACTAATTATATTCCACATTTGTCCTAAAATCTGTTAATGGAACTTACGAAATTTTATAAATTAATAAATATGATACATTTTTTTCATACCTTATTTTGTTTCTAGTTATTTCCAACATAGTTGTAAGCAATGTTATGTGCTTTGGCACCAACTATTTGTTTATAAGGCAAGTTACATTGTGAATACATCTTGACCTTGACACACTAGGTTGTGACAGGCCCAACACATTGTTGCTACCAACGGAAGCTTGATAGCTCCCTTGCTCATAAAAATGTAAAGTAGCAAGTACCTAAGTAATAAGACTCATTTATGTACCCTAATTGCATTGTCAAATAATTAATACATATTTTATAGGGTTGAAGCTCGATTTTGCAACTAAATCGGTTGCCAGTGTCACAACATTTTCCTTTTGCAATCAAAAGTACTTGTGGAATACACTATCAGGAAGCTGAAACGGATCCTCGTTTATTCTTATATCCTTCAGTCTCGTTGTTAGTTTGTGCCTACAAAAATTTATTTAATTAATTTTTATTAAATAATTAATAAATTTATTTTCGCAGGAATACGCTTTCGGCGGATTCTTTCACTTCGCATTAAACAAAAATTCAATTATAAATTATGTAGATTTAATCAGAACACAACCTTCTTTTGATAACAATCAAACAAATCTATTTCTTCTTGTCATATAAGTCGCATTTTTATGTCTTCTATTTTAAGTAAAAACCTTCAAGCGAAAAAATCAAAATATTTGTTTATTTTTAATATGGAATAGCAATTCTTCTATTTTTTCCTTCTATTTCGACATTTAATAATTTTCATATAAAAATATAGAAGAATAGAAGATATTGAGAATAGAAGATCTATATTGAATCGACCTGAATATTGTACTACGGAAAAATACCGTAATTTGTGTGACGAAAATATTAACAAAATAAACAAAAAATGTCATTTGACATATTCGGTTTAGTTTGTTTTTGTGTACAAAAAAAAATATAAATTTATAAAATTTGATACAGGTAAGTACTAATATAATAATTAAATAAAATATCTTAAAGTTTTTTAGATAATGATAAACAATAAGAATAGGCGTACAGTACCTATTAATCCATGGAAGATGATGTGTTCCCAGAAGTACGAAATCCATTCTGCAGGCGATTGATATCGTTCATTGAATAGATATGATGTACCTCCGAACTGCTTGACTTGCGAAGAAACATCTTTCCATTTTTACACCACAAGAACTGGAATTTGTGATGTATGATGTAGTAGAAATTTTTTAGCTTCTTTGTGTAGTCGTGATTGAAATTTTGTGAAGTGCTGGATAATGTTGAAACCGTTAACATCATTTGGTGTGGATTTTTTGTTATCATTATATTTAGTGATTATATGATTTTTTATATCTGTCGATTTGAGTTCAACAATAAATGAGTTTTTTAAAGTTGATCGGCTGTTTTTGTTGTGAAACATTTTTTTAATTGAAACAATATCATCAGTTTTTATGTCAACGTCAACTTTAGTTATAGCGAATTCTTTTTACGTTTTTGATGTAAATCAAATTTCCAATAGTAAAAAGAATACGAAAAAATTTGATCTGTTTTTATCGTAGTGTGCCTAAACCCGAAAGGGATACCGAAAACAATAACAAACTATTTTGAAAAAAATTCAAATGACGCGTTTGACGTATTTGTCAATATTTACGATTGGCATATTATATGTATATGAATATGTGTATGTGGTAGTAAAAATGGAAGTAAAAATCTACATTTCCATTTTTTGATGTACATCAAATTTTTTTGCTATTTTTTCGCTAAAAGAACGCGAAAATGTGATTTACATCAAAAAATTTCGATGTACATCAAAATTTTTTGCCAGTTTTTTGTAAAAAGAAAACGCCATTAGTTAGTTATAGTCTCGATTGCACTATGTATGTGACCATGTGGCAAAATCTCCAGGATTCGCTCCACAGAATTTCCATTTTCAGACTTTTTCGTTTTAATTATGATAAAATGAAAGGGCCAGAATGGGGCACTCTGACGATCCGCATAGACATGTGGCGTATTTTTGTGAAATGTTACAACTCTAATCTAATGCACTATGTATGTGACCATGTGGCAAAATCTCCAGGATTCGCTCCACAGAATTTCCATTTTCAGACTTTTTCGTTCTAATTATGATAAAATGAAATGGGGCACTCTGACGATCCACAAAGACTTATTGCGTAATAGTCGAAATTGGATAGCTCTTATCTATTGCACTGTGTAGATGACTTTTGTTTACATTCCTATTATTTCCTACAATATTTTTATTTATCTGGTTAAATATACATTAATTATTATATTAAATACATTATATGACTGATTAAATCAATTGGGATTCCGATATCCGATTTTTTCGGAGGTTATGTTTTTATTTGTTTAATTTTATACTTTGTACCAATTTTGTTAAAATTTGTCGAGTATAATTCAAGTTTCGTCTTGTACAGGTAATAACACTAATACATATGCAATTAAAACGAGTCGCAAAAGTTTCGTAAAAACTTCCAATACGTTTTATTCAACCAGTTAAAGAAATAAGCCAATGCAAGTTTTATTGTTTATAGTTTATTTTAGAAACAAAATAAACCAAATTACAGTAATTCTTAAATAACAACTTAAATAACTAATAAGAAATCCAATTGAGTAAATTATTCCAATTTTGCACGAATCCACATTATATTTTTGTTATTGTTGTAGTATTTTGTCCACAATCATTTGTTCGCAACGACACTTGCCACCTTTTTTGGCATGCTTTCTACCAATTTCTCTAGTGTGGATGATGGAATTTTACTCCATTCCGCACGTTTACTCGATCCCATGCTCACTCACTGTTTTTAAGGGTTGATCATAATCTCGCAATTGTCGTTTGAGAATTGCCTTCTATTCTAATTCTTGTTTAAATCCGGGCATTGCGCTGGCCATTTTAAAGTAGTATACTGTTGTTCAGCTAACCATTTTTGAACTATTTTGACAGTGTGTTTGGGGCACCGTCTTGTTGAAATGCAATTTCATCAACGGGGTAGGCACAGTGGTCAATACAATTTGGCAAATTGTCTTTTAAAATGGTTAAATAATCTTCGTTCTTCATTATACCATTTATTTTAGTTAATCGGCGAACACATGCGCCCAAGTTAACAGCCCCACACCATCAAATTTTCTCCACCATGCTTCTGTTACTTCTCGCCAGGCCTGTGCCAGTAATACTCTTTACTGTCTGACTGAAAACGAATAATTTTGGTTTCATCTGACTATATAACCCTTTTCCAACCTTGAACGGTCCATCCACTAACAGATTTATTTATAGCTTTAGCGGCCTCTAAAGGTGTTTTAACCCTTCTGGTTGACGTCTTCTCGTTCAAATGACGGTAGGAGAGTAGGCGAGCATTTCGTTTGATCAGTAATCTGCGCCTCCCTCTGAGGGGCTTGCTATATTTCGAAAAGAATACCGATTTTCTATTAAAACTTTAATAGAATCTTCTAATTCTGAAGACATTTTCTTCATACTTAAAAATTATAAAAAACAAATGAATGCACTGCACTACACACGTGACAACGCACAAATAACTAATAAAATAATTCGCAATAGCCGGTCATTAGAAACCTCCTAAGGAGATATCCAACAAGTATTTTACACGCAGAATGTAAACTTGAGACCATATCCGAATTTATAACTCGTTTAGATTCAAAATTCACTGGGTCACTTCTATTTTCAGAA
Organism: Nephrotoma appendiculata; assembly: GCA_947310385.1. Taxonomy (NCBI): domain Eukaryota; kingdom Metazoa; phylum Arthropoda; class Insecta; order Diptera; family Tipulidae; genus Nephrotoma; species Nephrotoma appendiculata. Next base: position 132,021,441 of record OX371225.1, on the reverse strand, counting down.
AACATTATGATTAGAAATCTAATTTCTTAACAATTTTAGTATATATTTTTAGTTTAGGGTTTTAATTAGTTTTAAATCATTACATTTAAAGTTTTTTCTGTACAATTTTCCTTAAAAACAAAATGTACATACAGGTTTCAGTGGTTGACACTTAGGCCATTTTTGGAAATTGTGATACCACGAATTCACGCCACATCATTAACCCATTCACCTATTCACCTACTCACACATCTACAGTATACTAACTACAGTAATACATTGATATGGACGGTGGGTTGGCGCTGAATTCTGCACTCCATCAGAGAGCCTTAATTGTGTTTATTTACATCACCGATTGTAATTGATGATGAAAAGTCGATTTGCATCTAGCCTCTGATGGGATTCAAACCCAGTACCACCCGGTCCAAGTGCCGAAGCTTTAATCACTGCACCACTTGTCCGGTAAAAATGTACATAAATAAAAGTTAAAATATAGCCACGGTTCCATTAAAAGATTAAAGTTATTATAACTAAGTTGTAAGTAGTAAATACAGAGCTCTAATATTTTATAATAATAGTACACACTTCCCACTCTATACTTAAGTGTTTCATGGATCATTTATGACTATCATAGTTTCATATCAGCCAACAAATCCAAAAATAATTCTTTTGTTTTCTACTGATTTGAATTTTATTTGTTTCTTTTAATGATTTCTGAATTTGTTTTTGTTTCTCAAGATGGATGCAATTTATCTCGGTCCTGATCAGTTTGAAATTGTGTGTACCGTACGTTACTTAAAATATACTCCTCTTGAAAATTTTAACGCTTTACAACAATCCTTCCAACAAAAAACGTTGCATAATCCGCTTAACGCCCCCATGACAAGATTAAATTGTGTACCAATAAATTAATCGAACATCGAAGGTTCCTGTCAAACTTTTTGGATGTCGTTCAATTTATAGAAAAATATTCGGATCGCACTAAAACTATAATAATGCACGTCATTTAGAGACTTCACCGATTGAAGGACAACCAATTTTACTGTCAAAACTGGAGGCTTAACTCAAAGCTCATGAAGGTGAAGATCTTAACAATACCATAACCGAAATTAAGCAGAAAATTAAGCTTCCTCAAGATGAGTATATTACTTCAGATGAGGAAGTAGGCAATATCAAACGATAAGCGACCATCCAAAACGAAAGACAGTTCGATATTTGAAAACCTTCAGAAAACAAATGATTTGGAATCCGGTGGTGATGGACCCCAACACAAACTAAAACATTCCACACCAAAGCAAACAGTAGGATAAAAGAACCAGGTGGTTCCTAAACAAAAGCCACAACAACTAGTGTCGAGTGTTCAACAAAATCTAAGGTGAACCATATTGGCAGATGGAAAATTTCATTTAGTGGAGAATCGAAGGATTTGTTAGTAGAACGCTTTTCATTCCGCGTTGAGCACTATGCCACGACGTACACTCCCACAGATGCAGCCTTAGCAGCTGAGATCGGAGTATTATTAAACCCAGCAAATTGGTATTGGTGCAATACTAAAATAAAACCTGATAATAACTGGAAGGTCTCAAGATCGAAGAACAGATTATGATGTCACGTGAGCTCTTGGCCTTGAAGAATGACACAAGTTTAACTGAAACATATTAGTACTCCGCCATCCCCAAAGCATTATCCGTGTGGATTCTAATATGGTCATGTCGCATAATGTTTTCCAGATTTTGAACGAATAAAAATTTTTTTATCAGAAAGTTTTTATCGTTCGTTTTCATTTCATTTGAATTTTCCAGTTTGGCGTTATCGTATCGATATATTTCTTACCCAACTTTAAAGAAATCGGAGCAATTGTTTTAATTTTTCGGTTCGTTCTATATTTTGAAAAACTATTAAAACTGGTCAAATTTTCAAAATCATTGAAGCTCATATCCAATTTCCATATCTTTTTCAAATTTCTAATGATTTATTTGGGTTTGACAATTTCCAGGCTGAAGTTCTAATTACTTTGTGAGGGGTCAGCCTCTAAAAATTTATTAGTTGCTTACAGAACTCATAAGAATAATGTATATGAAACGTTGGGTAAGTCTGAGCAGACAAGAGCAGAGGAACATTTTATTGTTCAGGGACTGTATAGGACCTTCTTTAAAAATAAGGATAACTACAGCACTGTATAAAAATAAGTACAATGGGAAGAGAGAAGCGCCTCCTAACCTAATTATGATAAAATTCGGCCTGTCTGTACTCGCAACATGCAAATTAATTGCAAAGCAGATACGAGTTTCGTTTGAAGTTCTAGAGAATATCAATTTAAGTCACGACCAAATTTAACATTCTAGTATTCTGCGCAGCACAAAATTGTTTCAATGATTTATTGAATTAAATCATTTCCTCCATAGCAGCGCACACGTTGATCGCACAGTGATACATGTTCGAGTTGACAACAGCAAAAAATGTTAATATGTCATTAATTAATAGACAAGAAGCCCCAATTGGGGTTAGATTCTCATATACATCTCATGTGTATATTTATTTGTGATACATAGTGCACTCTGCACTCCCCTAATATCATTCATGTTGACTGTTTTGATTAGAATAATTGTTTTTGTTTTTAGTCAGAAACATCCGATCTGAAAGTGAGATTTTCAATGTCATTGTAAACTAGCTGAATGAAACACATTAAAATAACAACAATTTGGAGATCAAAGTGGAGAAGAAATAAAATTGAAATTAATTTGAATAAAATAGTTTTCTAACCATGCATACTTTGAATTATGTACATGCGGTATAACGAGCATGGTCAAAACAATGAGAACATCAATTATATAATTTTAGAATTATGTCTAAATTTATTTAGACAAGTGGTTTATGTTTTTTGCATACATATGGAGTATCAAAAACACGATAGAAATTGTTTTAAATCACCTCAATCGTTTGGTAAACGCGCGCGCAAACCCAGCCCATATCGCATAACTATATGCCATATTGTAGATATTACATATGACTATAAAATATGTTAGACTTATTATATGACGAGTACATGTGGAATCCATTTTTCATGGTGTTCAGTTATATATTTACGAGTATTTTTAAAAATAGACGTTGAAATGAAAACAAACTGAAATTAAATTTTCTTTTTACCCGCGTCTTCTTGTCCGTCATCTTCATTTTTATATATTTTATTGTACTCCCAAAAAATAAAATCAACTCATGAAAATATTTTCTATTTTTTTATATAAAATCTACTGTACCATTTTAGCATATTTCCTCCATTACGAAAAAACAGACAAACAAAACACACGACGATCCAACTTAATTAAATGATTTTGACTCGCATTTATCAAAATGACCAAACCAATATAATTTATTTGGCCACCGCATCTCTATCCTCTCCAAACGCCTACCCGCATATATTATTGCCCCATGTGACCAAATAAAAAACAAAAACCAAAATATGTTACTTTGAATGATTGGCGGGTGGTATGGGGGGAGGAAACACCGTATCATAGAAAAATGTGAAAATTGAAAAATTTATTTCACCCAATGGTGTCGTTATATAGAATATTTGCATCTACATAATTTATAGATTTAAGTTTGAATGTGGTTTCCATTTGTGTGTATGCACGAGTATATAGGCTAAAGGTTTTTGGGGTGCGGAATTGCCGATACCTCGATTATATATTCGTGAATAAATTGGCAATTGAATTATTTCGTATAATTTATGCGGATTTTGAAGCAACCACAAACATTTTTATTTTATTTATTTGTTTGGTGATAATCTAGAATTTATATATAATTCTTAAATCGATTTTTTTATGGTATAATTTTTATGTTAAGACATTAATTTGAATTTATTTGAAAATTTAATATTGGCTACTCAAAATGTTCAATTCACCTTGATATAGATCATTATTCAATTCAATACTAATTTTGAACGATTAAATATGCTATTTACAACTTTCCACTAGAGGCAGCACTATCACAAAAGAGAACCTTTAATTGGAAAAAATTTTGTGTACCTCATTTTTGTATAAAAGAAAACATTCCAGCAGCATACATTTTAAAAATATTCATCAACTTGTCAAACTGGATGACCTCCGAAGTCGAGGAACTAGGTATAGAGACCTTTGGTCACTTAAAATGTTAGGCGAAGCTTGCCCGTTCTGTCGATGATGGGTCTTCTGTCCATGATGGGCCTTCCAGTTTGAAGTAGCAAATATAAATATTGCAAGTGCAATTGTTAACCAAGTGGGTAAAGTTCGAAGAAAAAATTGATTCAACAGCAAATTTAGCAATGCTAAACGAAAATAATAGTAATCAACTCAGTGCGACGAACTCTAGTGACCGTGGTCAGTGTGAAAGTAAACTAGTGCAAATGGGATTGGATAGGTATATCACTGTTCAATCCAAAAGAAAACGTAGCCCGAGGTCTGCCTAGTTTGCTGGTAGGAGCAAAGTGACTGAACTACGGACTGAACTAGGTGTTAACCAAATACCTTTTGACCATCGATTCTCAGTTTAGAGGTCCTTCACCTCAATACAGTGCCGAAATTGAAAACTAAAAAACCGCCTCCAATTTATTTAAGGGAAGCGTCTAATAATGCAGTGGTTAATAAAATCGCAACATTAACAGATTCTAAATTGTATATTGCCCCGCTCAAAAGAGGTAATATAAACGATACAAAGATTCAAACCATCGAAACCGATGGCTTAAGATCCTTATAGTTAAACATTTTAACGAAGTTGGTAAAAAATATTACACACCAGCTAAAAAGTCAAAAAAGGCTGACTGCTGTGCAATAAGGAATTAAAAACTGCGTAGATCTTAGCGACATACAAGCTGCACTTGCTGCGGAAGGTTTCCATGCCAAATCTATTGGTAGTATAGTAATCCGTGAGAAGGTACCCCGACGAATGTACCGTTTGGAACTAGAGCCAGAGGAGGAAAAATAATAAAAATAATAATTGCCAACGATCCCTCTTTGACCGCAGGCGGGAAGTCACCATCAACATTACTATTATTATTTTTTGAATATAATTCCAGGGAATTTTAAACAAGGACATCATTCTACTAAATTAAAAAAGAAAGAAAACGAAAAAAATAAATTAATATTAATCGCCGCAAAAAAGGAGAGACCGACCGCTGGTCTGCTTAGAGCAAGCAAATTTAAAACTGGAAGCAAAAAAGACAAAAAAAGAGAGAAATAGAAAAACAAAAATAAAATTAAGAAACGCAAATGGAGAGAGCATAAAAATTCAAAAGTCAAATAGTTGAAAGTAAAAACAAAACAATTAATCAAAAAATAAAACAAAAATTGCTTTATCTATTGGTAGCAAATAACAATTTCTTAATAGCGAGTTTGCTGATTTGGTAGTCAAAAAGTTCGAGATATTTATTAGTCTAGCGCAGCATTCTGTGTAATAGGCTCGTTTTGGCCATAGGCGGTTCTGTGAGGAGCAATTCTATAAGCTGGTATCGTTCTCAAACCACGACTATAAAAACTAAGATTTATACCTTTTCGAGTAGAGCTGCAGGATCTACACCGCCAGATAACAGTTGAAGAATGAAGACGATGCCTGCAACAGATCGTTGCTTACTTAGTTGCTTTAAGTTAATAAGCTCGCGGTCACAAATTACCCAGCGCTGTTGATGGTATACTCTCGGCTAATGGAATTTGCGCGTTTTCTTGACTATGTAATGCATTGGCATTTACTCACATTTAGATCTAGATTATTTTCAGAACACCAAATTATGAAGTTATTGGGGTCATTCTGCAACAGGTTAACATCGGTGGAACTTTAAATGTGTCTGCAAATTTTCATATCGTCTGCATAAACGGAAATTATCGAGTTTTTGATCATGAAATCAACATCGTTGATGGGTAAGATGAAAAAATAGGCCCAAGATGACTGCCTTGCTGTACTCCGGAAGTAGCTATAAAAGGAGCTGAAATCCGTGGTAATAACACCAATTTCCTTTCCAACTTTCATAATGTTCAAAGTATCAGATGGAAATTCGGTTAGATTGGTTGTAGTAGATCGTCGTCTAAGGACATGCTGATTCATTGAAAACAATGTTTTACATTGAAAGCAAAGGGAATCGTACACAATACTCTCGAATAACTTGGCGATACAGGAAAGTTTCGCAATTGGCCTATAGTTAGAGACGTCTGATTTACATCTCTTCTCATGGATTGTAATTATAAAAGAGTCTTTCCATATTGATGGAAATATTTCGTAGGAGATCGCCTTTTGGAACAGCATTGTAAGTGGCTCCGCTAAGTTACCAAAACAGTTTTTTAAAACGATAGAAGGCAATCCATTGGGGCCAGCAGAAAAATCATCTTTTAGCTTGTTGATGCTCCTTACCTCAGTTTCAAGATCGATTTGAATATAGAGACCGAAGACGCTAGAACACAGTTATTCATGTAACTGAAGTAGGCCGCATCAGGTTCGACATCGTTATTGGAGTGGGCGCTATTAAAAAATTTTTCGAAAAAGCGAGTAATGGTTTTGGAGTCACCAGAACAATGATCACCGAACTTCATTAGAGAAGGATATCCATCTGATTGCTTCTTATAGCTAATGAATTGCCAAAAGCACTTTGAGTCATCGATTATTGCTGACTACATATTGCTGATGTAATCAGTATAGAGTTCAAGAGACATGATCGAAAATGCATTGTAAACGTTCACGTAATTTAAATAATCCGGGTCCAATCTCGTCTTTAAGGACTTTTTTCAGTTATTGTTTCTTTTGATTACGCAGTGATCGCAATTCTCTGTTGTACCAGGGTGGAACTCTCAGTTTGTGTCTTCGTACAGTATAAGGAATGGACTGTTGAAAGCATTCGCCCATCGCGGCATAAAAATTGAGAGTTTGGGCTTCCAGGTTGTGATCATTATCGAGAATAAAGTTAAAATCGACGTTAGCTAATAATTCATTACGCTGCTTAAAATCGACCTCACAGAAATTAAAACTGTGCGAAGTTCCGCAATTAATGTTAATTCTAAATATTTCGGTGGAAAATGAAATTAAAAGAGGCGAATGATACAAGTCAATTGTACTGAGAACCAGATTTGTTTCTGAGACACTGCAAATATTTGCGCCGAAAGATAATACTAAGTCAAGTTGCATGGTAAAATTATTCTTGACGTTACTGATCTGCATCAAACCGGAATTACAAAAATTATCATTAATCAAAATCTCAATTACAGATCTTGCATTCTGAGCATCGTAGTGGGTATTATCCTCGGATAGTGACCATATAAGGTCAGAGGTTAAAATCTCCAACGACAAAAGGGTCATCTAAAATAGCAGTGGTATCAAAAAGGAAATCGACAGCATCTACGAGAAGCTGGTAGGTGTCCACATGACTATTAGGGCGTATATAGCAACACATAATGTTAATGTGTTTATTCGTATAACCCGTGTAGATTTTAACACAAATCAGCTCAATATTGTCGGTATTTGGGATTATCGCTACTGAGCAATCAAACTTAACATGCACCGCAATAAGAACGCCTCTATACCATTAAGTACATCATCAGAAACCGAAACATCTTTGCGAAGAACGTTATAATCTGGCGTAAAGTATTCATTACTGTTATAGTCATTAGTTAAATTTGTTTCAATGCGTGCAAAAATGTCGTAAACAAAATATACAGGGTGTCCCCGATTGGGATGCTAATCCATTAAGGGGTGATTCCTTGGTTCATTTCATGAACAAAATCGTATGGTAGGGAGGGGGGGTCAATTTTTGATATCCTTTGAGATACAGGGTGTTTAAAAAATTAGGTTCGGGAAAAAAGTACAAACGAATATTAAACTGTAACTTACAAAACATTTATGGGTCGGCAACCGCCAAAGCTTCATTTGACGGACAATTGAATAGGCTATATTTAAAATCTGATTGGTTATGGTTATCTTACATCTATTTCCATTTAAGAGCTATGACGTTTTAAAGTTAAACAAAATAAAAAAAATTATTTTTTTTTTATAAAATTGAGTTTTTCTCAAAAAATCCCCTAATAGATTTTTTTTTACCTAATTTTAATTCGCTATGATCTCCTCTACGATCCTCTAATCCGTTATTTGTACCCACCTGCTATAATTTTTTACTTATGAGATGAAGAATGAAACACTACACACAAATTATTATTTACGCTTTAAATCAATGTGGTCATTAAAACATTTGGTTCCAAATCGGCAATTACCACCGAGAAAAAATTGGCACAAAACCATTTTAGCCTCCGAATGGGTTTGGAATCAAAACAGAAATAAATTTTGGTTGATGAAATGTCAAAAATTGTACTAGATTATTTTGTTTAGTACATACGACGAAACGGCATTTGACATGCTTTAGTTCACATATCTATCTGTCAAACGGTTGTAGTGTAAATTTGCGTTTTTTGTGTGGTTTCTTGCGAATTATAATGCCTTCAAACAAATTCCTGATATTTCAACAACAAAATCAGAGACAAAATGAAAAAAGAAAGAAAAAGTGCTTCAAATTTTGACCTCAAATTTTGACCCAAACAGATAGACAGACAGATAGACAGACAAGAAAACAAGTTAAGAAAAATTTGGTAAAAAAGGCTTGAGTTTGCAAAAATACTTCACGGGATTTTGTGCGTAGTCCCTTTACTGGTAATAAAGGGTAATAAAGGGACCAATAATAATAATGGCACGGAAATCGACAAAATTCTTGCAGGTACGTTGATTCAGGCCATGATGTAGGGAACATTAGTTAGTCGAACATAGTTTTCGGGACCGTCACAGGGGACATGACCATTATAACTAGATATATAAGGAGTTCACAAGATTTAGAACCTAAAATGTTTGCTACTTCGGAAAATAGTAATTAAAGAATTTAAGAAGAGGTCTGAACCAGTTCAATACAAGTGCAAATAACATGAAAAACATACTGCAAATTACAGGAGTTGTGCAGTGTATCTGGACTTAAAACGGAAAATATATCCTAAAATGAGAGCTGAGCAATGAATGCTCAATATGCAATTTAACTAGAGGGCCATGTTACCACAAAATGATAACTTGGAGACGTTTTCCAGCAGTTTTGCAGAGCCAGGTGTTTCGTATGCAAATATCCTAAAAGGTAACAAACCGAAACCAATAAAGTTCATTTTAATAAAGAGGGCCTAAATATTCATACCATACGGTAAATAAATTAACCGAGACCATCAAAAGTTCCATATTCTAGTCAAAAATCAAAAATGTCAGTTTTAAAAATCGCTATTTGAAATGTGAACGAGCTTTCGCAACATAAAGCTGAGCATAAAGCATTATGTTAATATCTGAAACACACTTCACAAAATATTTTTTTTTTAAATTACCGGCTATACCGTTTATGACACCAAGCATCCGGATGGAAAAGCAATCGGCGGCACTGCAATTTTAATAAAAGAGACATTAAAGCACTACGAGCTCCACAGATCAGATCCAAGCTACAACAACTACCTGTTTGGAAGAATGGTATGGGAAATTTTTAATATCGGCTGTCTACTGTCCACCGAAATACGCAATTAAAAAATAGTAACTTATCGGGAATCAAATTTCTAGCAAGAGGTGATTACAACGCTATACATGTGCAATGGGATTCTAGGTTAACGTCATCAAATTTTAATCAACTCTGCGATGCAATAAACGAGAAAAACGTAGATTATTTGTCATCTAGACATCCCACATATTGTATTGTATCCGATTTCTGTGTAATACGAGGAAAAGCACGCACAAATGCTCAAGTCGTTGACTGTTCTGATTTATCATCAGATCACTCACCAATAATAGTAACACTAAGTGCCAAAGCATTAAAAACTGAACAACCCCAACGTTTAATAAACAAAGTAATGAAAAGGGTTATCTATATAGAAACATAGAAGATGAAAATGGTCATCTGGATGTTCCACTTCGCACAGCAGAAGACATTGATGCCGCGATGGAAAACTTAAGACAAACAATGGAAATAGCAGCAAAAAAAGCTACTCCGGAGAACAAATAATAAAAATTTGGTCTGCGTCGGACCAGACGGTGGAAGTTATACTTCTTTGGCCATTTGCACACGCCCACTCACACACACAGTCAGATAGGATATGTAAAATTTGAAAGTCAAATCTATGATCGAACATCCAAATGTTGCCCAAAACCTTAGCGTAGTCTCATTTCTCAATCAAAAAGTTCAGTACGCTGAGCAAAATGTGAAAGTCAAATCTGTGATCGAACATCCAAATATTGTCCAAAACCTTAGCGCAGTCTTATTTCTCAATCAGAAAGTTCAGTACGGTGAGCAAAATTTGAAAGTCAAATCTGTGATCGAACATCCAAATATTGCCCAAAACCTTAGCGTAGTCTCATTTCTCAATCAGAAAGTTCAGTACGCTGAGTAAAATTTGAAAGTAAAATCTGTGATCGAACATCAAAATATCACCCAAACAAAACCTTAGCGAAATCTCATTTCTCTATCAGAAAGTTCAGTACGCTGAGCAAAATTTGAAACTGAAATCTGTGATCGAAGAAAATATTGTTCAGAACTTTACCGAAGTCTCAAATCTCAATCAGAAAGTTTAGTGCCCTGAGTAAAATTTAAAATCTGTGATCGAACGTTCAAATATTGTTCAAAAACTTGAATATTATAACCGCACAATTATACATTTCTGATTGTTGATTAATTTCTATTTTCACTTTCATTTTATAAGAGAAGGAGTACTCACTGTTTTGCTTGATGAACACTGTGGATGGAATTATTTTTTTTTGTTTACGTTACACCACGTGCGGAGCAAGAATCCCCTGATTGTAGCACAGATTCGTTGATGAAAATACGATTATCAAATCAATATAGAAAACAAATCATTCAAAGACGATCAATAAATAATCATGAAAAAATATTTTAAAAACCACCAAAAACTACAAATCAAAGTAAATCAAACAATGAAAATGAAAAACACAATGACGCACATTAACGAAAAATGTCTGCATGCGTATGGAAAATTTTTCTTGTTTTGTGATGTCTTGTGTTTGTTTTGTTTCCTTCATTCGATTTTTTTTTTATACATACATACACAACCGAGACAAGTAAAAACAAGCCTACTGCCTATACAAAAACGTACAATCATCGAATTGTCTTACTTTTTAGCGTGACGCGGTTTCTCGACCAGCACCCCATCCCAAAAGTCTCCAACGGGTGCAAAGAAGTATAACTTCAAAATTCTGAAAAAAATATTAAGCTTTCAAGTAACATTCAAAATTGATTGGCAGAGAAGCGGGCAATTCGGCGGCTATATTGCAGCTTCACCAATCTCTTTTGGGAATACATTCCTACATTTAGGAATACAGAATTACGTATCTGAGCTCCCTGCAACAGAAAAACAGATTACTCACTGTGGAAGGCAGTAAGTAATTTAAAAAGAGCTATCGAACCTTAAGGAAACCAGATGGTCACTGGGCCAGAAGTGATTTAGAAAAGTCTATCGCTTCCTCTAACCATCTACAAAAAGTGTTCACCCCAACATTTTGATTTAGTTACTCTCGCCATTGGGCACTATGGCTTTCTTCGATAACGTCAAGCTCAATCATTCGTTCTATCTCTTGATAGGTTTGTTGTTGTATCGCAGGAGAAACAGCATAGTGTCGTTGCTTAATTGGTTTAGCATCCCTAACGTCAATTGTATGATGAAGAAGATTAGTTCGACCCAAACCAATAGCTCGAATCTAGGCAATTTTTCTATAACGGCGTTCAACCTCTGCTGCTGGTCAATGGTCAGCTCGTGCCGGGAATCGTCGGACGGAAGGAGTTTTACGGTAACAGATTTAAAAGGGGATAAAGTAGTGGAAGAAATAGAGTAAGGTGCAGCTAAGCGCGTTCATTCCTAAATCAGAGAAGTTTGCTCCACTATCGAGTAGGCTTTGAACTTCTGTTCCATTAATAATAACATTTGCATAGGGGCGATTATCATCAAGAAACTTAATTGAATGATAAAATTTAGTACTAGTTATATTTTGATATATTTGGCGTCGAATTTTAAAGTAATTAAAACGAGTCCGGTGGTGAATTCTTGAATTATTTACGTTTTCAACCAAGTGATCTACTTGATATCCGGATTCAGGGGCTGCATGAATCGTAGAGTTACATTCTGTGAAGGAGGTCGATGTAAAATTGTTTTGGAGAGTGGCTCGACCCACACGTAGTCGTCTCCTTATGCAAGTTAACCGGAGCTGATTTATTATTACAAAATGTGCTGTGCGGCTTTAAAACATTGGGTGCACCACAACTATAGAAAAAAAATTCAGTTCGCACGACATCGTAGTCAATATAAGGATGACCCGTGTTGATGATTGGGTTGAGGATAGAGGTCAAATTTTACTGAAAGCCTCCAAACTGTGTGCATTATCTGACGGAATTTCTAATTTTTGCGAAAATCTAACCAAACGTGCATCACTTGATGTACGTGGGCTGATGGTTGAAGGTTCATACGTGGAGTAAAAATTAATTTCTGTTTTATCGGGAATATTTATTTCGTGCACTCGAAGAAAAGGCGTGCTTGCGTTGCATTATTTTACTGGAATTATTCCCACAGTTCATCCACATATTTCTTTTCGATATTTCGAGCAGCTGAAGTTCCGAAAATGGGATTTTTAAGTGTAACGCCAATTTGATAATATCATAGTAGAATTCGGTTAACGATTATCTGGGATATTGCTTCCGTACGTCAATTAGGTGAGTGAAAGCGATTTTAAATTGACTCCAACCACTATTGAGATTACGTTCGAGAACGAGCCAATAATGTGTAACGGAACCTTTACAGAAAAATACCTAGTACCATTCCGTTAACAGAAATCCATCGAATTGTGTTCCACGAGCAGCCATTGGCCCGCCAGCTAAAGTCTGCATGGGAGTGGGTTTAGTGGACTTCGATGAATCTTAAGAAGCTGCTTTTATAAATTCAGAAGCAAATATAATATGAAAACAACTAGAAAAAAATAAGCACGATACCTAAGCCATTCTCAGTTGAGACCCCTTCACATTTCCCCCGTTTTAAACACTTTATATCATGATGAATAGAAACATAATTTATTTATTTAAATTAATTAAAAATCGACAAATAGAAGTCATTTTGAAAAAAAAATATTTAAACTGATTAATTTTAGTTGGTGGTGAAATGCACTAAATTAAATGGGAGGTTAAACTCCACAAACAAAAACATAAAGTTAAATATTAAGTAACTTACCACAAACACCGGCAAAGCGCTTCAACGATGGATGCTGTACGTTATAATGTATATATGTATTTATCGATTAAGATTGCTAAAAAAAAATAAATTTTAATTTAATTATTTACACCACTCTAAAATTAAAATTTAAAGAAATCAAAAAGGAAGCTCAACTTTTTAACTGTACTCGAAAATTGTAACTTTGGCATTAATAATGAATTTTAATTAATAGCATCCAAAACACAAATATAATTTTATAAAATTAACATAAAAGTACTAATTTTTTTACTCTTAAATACTTAAACTGGAACATTAAATAACATAATTACAATGAATTTGTACTTAATCGTACAATTTTATCACGTCATCTTTTACAACAGAAACGTATCTCTTAGGTGTGAAATTATATGGCAGGTAAACGACCTTCAACCAAGTGTACTGCAATCGATGTTAACCCGGTTACTTTAAGCGAATTTTCCCGCGCGCGCAAATTCCGCTGGGCGATGGTGGATGCTGTATCACTATTCCACAATCTCACCACCGTCGCTGTCCTGGCTTGGTTAGACTCAATTTCTATGTATATATTTGTATATATAAAGCCAATTTGCCAAATCTAATCCACCAGAAAAAATAATTTTGCCGCAACTAAACAGAAATCGGCGTTAGTTAAATGCTAAGAAAATCACTAGTTAGATGTTTACCTTAAGAGTGTCTATTAGATGGTATAGGATATTTGAAATGGTGGAATTTTCTTTATTATATTCGTAGCACACAAATTCCTATCAAAATATGGTATAAATCCAACAAGTTTTTTTTTTTTTGCTACAACTTGGCACTAAATTTCACTAACACAATTTTTAATAGTATACACTATAAAATTTAACTTCACTTGAAAACGATATGAAACCAGGTTTACACAACAAAAGCTCTTACTTGAATGTCAATTTGTAATTAATTTTCATGTACAAAACATTTTTCGTTTATCGATCTCCAAAATAAGTAATAGAAGAAACACCAGCTGATGAAAATAATTGACCCGTTTAACGGCAAAACGTATCAACGAATTTCTACTACAATAAACAAAGTTATTAGGTTGGGTAGGAAGTTCTGGCATAACAATGAAACTGATTATGTTCAACGTAATTTCTGTTTCAAATGTTCACTAGGAATTCCCTTTAACAGGGGAGGCATGTCATTTAAGAGTTGTGACACCGAAATTTGATTAGTTCTGGCTAAGTGTTCTGCATAAATCAAATGAAATTCCCCATTTATGTACAGGTGTAAAACGTGGCCCATATTCTGATAATTGCTAGAGCTAAAATTAGGTGGCAATGATCCGTCACTAAAGCTCACAGTTCTGGCTTGTCTAGTTTGTTCTTGCTGTTCAGGAATCAACTGAAGCTTCTTTACGGGTTGTGTCGGCTTAAGCTCATTTGCAATCAGTCCCGTTGCTAAGTTGTTTGTCATTGAGGGTGATAATAATGAGGGATAATGCCTGGGCATATACGCGTTGGCAGGATGAGGTAACTGATACGAGGGTAATGCGGTAAGTAAGAATATAAGAATAATTAATAAGGAAAAGAAAGCAGAGATGATTGTACTGGAAAATGCGGAAATTCGGGAACGTTGGGTTGGAATGGAATCATTTCTTGAGTCGGTGGTTGTCTCAATAGCAGTGGTGATCTTTGCTGTTGAACTATCTTGACGAAGTTGGGTTCACCTACATTACATTGGGGCTGTCCCATTAGGTTCCCACTAGGGTTTTGTAAGTTTTGACTGGACAACGTTAGGCTATCAGGATCCCCATCTTCAATAATAATTGGTTCGTGTTCAGCCGCCGAAAGATTGAACTCTGTTGGTTACGGTGCTGATAACATTACTTCCAATAGACCGTCCGGGTCAATTTGAGTGGCACTCAACTCGAGAACTGATTTATATATATATATATATATCGAATTTTCGATCACAAAATCATCCCGCACGTGGTTACAACGTTAATTCACAAAATTTATTTAACACATTCAAAAATTCAGTTGGAAATAAACACACATACGAGTACATGTATTATACGTATGTATATTAAGCCTATTATCCCTGCAGCAACCATAAATATAAAATCGATCGACTCCTCGTGTGCCGGATTCCTATATACCTCTATATCAGTTAGAACATGTGTGTACGGGTGTGTAATTATGTGCAAGGTATTACATATAGTCACGTCTCGTACGATCAAAGTATATCCCACATAATATTGTCACTTCGACGTGTTTATTTTTATTTTTTGCCATATGCATACACACCCAAAAATTACAGCAACACAATAAAAGAACGAACGCATAGACTTTTGGAAAATTGAATGGAAAACGTGAATTGAATAAATAAATTTGAAAATCTACTAACAAAAAACTTTTACCAAAACCACACTCATAAGTGGAAGTTAAAGGGAAAATAACCAAATCGTTATAGGCTGGTGTTGTATAAATTTTGTTGGATTGAACTAATTAGAAAAGGTCCCAACATTGTGATTAAGGTTTCGACTAAAGGTGCGTACATATGTACACACTATACTTAATTGGATTATACAGCTGGCCAAAATATTTTTTGTTTTATTTATCAAATTTTTAATTATACGCGCAGTGGCAGATTAACATCATCATCATGAAAATATATTCTGTACGGTAACGTTACTTGGAAATCGAAAATTAATGCAAAAGTATAAATAGATAGGTGGGGAAACTATAAAAAAATACAAATTTGTTTGGGTGCGATGGGGTAAATTCTTGCGGGAGTTTTCCTTGTACAAAGTAGAATTAACCTAATATGGAAATGGCGAGGTTTTTCTGTATGTATATATACATGTTTGATGTGAATAACATACGTATGTTTATATGAATCTGTTCAACATTTTTTGAGTATGTAGTACAGCATAGTAAATATGATTTTACAACATAAAACAACGCGAAAATCAATACTTTAGCGATATAGTGTAGATACAAAAACCACCCGTTATCCCACTGCGAGTATAAATATTATGATAATCGACTTATGCAATTCAATGTTGATGATGATCGAATAATCATCATCAACATTAGGTTTGTGATAACAATATAATTGTAGCTAAATTCATCACATCGATGAGTATATATGCGGAATGCGATTGATAAGATAATCGAATTTATTTTTAAAATCATTGCTCACACATTGTTATCGATATATGTAATTGTTGAGATACGCCGATTTGTATTTATTGTGTACACGAGATAGGAAAGAATTCGATACCTTTATAATATTAAAATATGCCGATTATGTTTATAATATGGAGAATCTGTCAATTATTCACAATTCCACTATAGTGTCAATATTAAGCAGTTTAATTAGTTGATAACGCAAACGTATAATTAAAATATTTTATTTGTTTATAGAAAATAGAGGACGCATATGGTGGTGGTTTTGTATGCATAACAATCACACTCTAACCTAGTAAAATTCGAAACTACTTCAAAGTTAAAATGGTATTAGATTTTCTACAACAAGTGATGTCGAATTTTATAATTGACCTAAATTTTTTCCCAAATACTTAATACATTATATTAAGATTGAAGTAAAATCATGTAGTATACGAATTCTAAATATAAATGAAATAAAAAAAACTTATCTCAAATTACAGGCGCCACTTGATACAGCCTACACATACCGTACATACAACTGTTTGAAATTTGAATCTCTCTACTTTCTCTAAATATAAATCCCCCCTTATAGAGAAATACTACATATAATAGTTCTACATAAACTTATAAAATTTGTGCATTAAAAATATTTTCAATTGCTGTGCCACTCGATTCTGTACATTACTCTTCTATGTATGTTCTCTCGGGTGTACCACCGCCCACCATTTATATGTTTTTAAACTGTATAGTTACGAAATAATAAATCATTAAAGCTACTTAACATCCGTGACATTTCAATTACTTCTTTATTGCTATCCAAAAATTTGTTTTTTATTATTCCACTTCAAACCCTACCCCTATGTATTCGAGTATCGTAGGTAGGTATATATCGCATTGTATACAGAGCACAGTTCCAGCCACCCACCAGTATTTTTATGATTTTGTTTTATTGTACGAATAATTGCGGAATGACGACAGTAATTACGATACAAAAAAAAAATAAATTTTTACACTTTACCTGAAACCAATGGGGTGAGGTCGTTGATACGGAGTGATACTTTAAATTTTTCAACATTTCCTTCTATTTATAGGATGAGCAAGAAGGAAATTGTGGAGAGAGATAACTCGTGTTTAAATTGTCATGATGGACGCTATTTATTTATTTACAATAGTTAACATAAATTGTTTTCAAAAATATTCTGTACTATCGTATAATTTATACGATGTGCTAATTGGAAAAATGTTCGATTCAATAATACTGTTTTATGTCAATTTACAGATTTTCACAATTTTGTTATTTTATTTATACACAAATCAATATTTCGTTACAATTATGAAACAAGTAAAGTATCATCTGAACGTTTTGGGATCAATTTGGATGCCTATCCCAAAATTTTAATATTAAGTGATACTCCATCAGTTTATTATTACAGATATATCTATAAAATATTTAGGTTTAGTACAATCACAAAAATATTAGGTTCATCCGAAACGCTGAACGCGCGAATTATAGCGAAGACACATTTTGAAAACAGAACGTTTTGCTTTGTTTCCATTTATCGATTTATTATTCTAATGGCGACAAAAGTTAATAATTTAATGATTATAGCCGTGTTTTATTATTCGGCGCCGGGAATGGGAAAATTCTGATGCCGCTACTAATAAAAAAAAAATTGTGCTTAACTTCATGCAGTCGAATGACAGTTCTACTTGTGTTTATTGTTGTTTGTCAATTATTTATTTTTTCTTCAAAAATACATAGAAACCACTTTTTACTAAAAAAATTAAACTATTTCGTATAAAGATTTTTACGAAACGACAAAAAATAAAAAAAATTGAAATTACGTCAAAATGTGTACACGAGAATGAAGTTTGCTTTGGTTTAAGCGCTGTACAAAACAATGGCATTTTCAAATTTCCCTTAGAAATGGATAGTGGCTCCAGGTAGCGTCGCCCGAAAAACAGGTAGAGCAAAAATATTTTTATGTCTAGATTTCTAACTAAACAAAAATTTTTTAACTAAACTATTTTTAACTAAATAGAAAATTTGGTGCTCCAGATACATCTATCGGGCACGGGTGTGAAGTATGTCCTAACTTTGTCCTAACCTTTTGAAATGAGTATGTATTGGTTAAACTCTCGTTATAACGAATTTTTAAATTAAAAATAATGTTATATGCAAATTGGGTATAAAGGTACAGTGATAAAATCGTATATTACATTTTTAATTGCAGAGAAATATTTAATGATCAAAAGATGGTATTGTCGTAAAATTTAATTAATATACAAATAAATTTTGCGATTCAACAAACATAGAAACTATTGATATTGAACGAATAAGAACTTTCTACAAATGAAATTTAGGGCATTACCAAAGATTTGAAGCGAAATCCTAAGACGTAATATTTCAAACACACAAAAATGATCAATGGCATCGTGACATATATCATAAGACTTGTTGAAGTGTTATCTATCATACGACCAATAAAAAAAGGAAATCTATGATTTTTTAGATATTTCCGTAAAAGATCAAAGAATTTCTCTGAATGTTGGTCAGATGCTAGAAGACACTCCAACGAGTCTAACGATATATCTCACGGTACCATTAATCGCTTCTAATTTTAATATCAGTACCAACTGCAAGCCGTTCAATCTATACTCGTAAATCACACGGAAGGTATTACTGAAAATGAGATATTTCCGTAAAAAATCATAGAATTTCTCTGAATGTTGGTCAGATGCTAAAAGACACTCCAACGAGTCTAACGATATATGTCACGGTACCATTAATCGCTTCTAATTTTAATATTAGTACCAACTGCAAGCCGTTCAATCTATACTCGTAAATCACACGGAAGGTATTACTGAAAATGAGATATTTCCGTAAAAAATCATAGAATTTCTCTGAATGTTGGTCAGATGCTAAAAGACACTCCAACGAGTCTAACGACTACCATTATTCTATATATTACGTTTAATTCGATTCTCAGTTAATGCTTGCGTAGAATAGGTATTGAGCAAGTAACGTCAAAACTGCTGTAATTGGAACAATTTTTTCCCAAGAAACATTTTTGCCAAAAGCCAGAATACACTTTGGGGAAATGGGAATAAAACTGCTATACAATTAAAAATTTCTATTTCCCGGGAATCACCAGAATAGTGATTCTGGTGCACTAAAATTATTTTGAAGACGAATTATTTTGTAGATGACAACTATAGAAGCATGCAATCGCAATAGGAAAAATACAGAAGAAAACAAAATTGGTTCATCATAAACAGACCGAAGAAAACAAAAACCGAAGGGTGCAGATGCATCTGCGTTCATGCATAGATATCATGAATTTGCTTTCTCGTTAGTGGATTTTGTACGATAATCCTAAACGCAGAAAACAATTAGTTGATCCAGGCATCAACATCAGTTGCAAAAATGAATATTCATGCCAAAAAAGTGTTACTGTGTGTCTGGTGGTATTGGAAAGGATTCATTTACTACGAACTTCTTGAACCTGGTCAAACAGTTACCGCTGAACGTTACCAGGCGCAGTTGATCGAATTATGTGATGCTCTGGGGGGAAAAAAGATAATTTAAGGGTAAAAAAAGGTAGAAGGTGATATTGTTTCATGACAACGCTCGCCCATACACAGCAAAAACGACCCAGGAACTCAACGTCTCCGGCTGGAAAGTTTTATAGCATGCGGCGTATTCTCCACTCTGATAATCAGTTATTCAGATCGATGTCGTCATATTTCAAAGCCCAGCGGTTCACGAAATTTGAAGATGTTCAAAAATGGCTTGATGATTGTTTCACTTCGAAGCCACCAGATTTCTATCCCGAAGGTATTCGTCATCTACCTGATAAATGGCAAAAGATCAAATATAGTAATGGTGAATAATTCGAAACTTGATTTTTGTAACAATTATATTTTCAATAAAGGTGAATTTGACCGAAAAAAGCATAGTTTCTACGTGCACACCTAATACATGAAAATAAACATAAGGGTGGAAAAAAAATCTATTATTTTTATTTTATTTCGGGGCTTTATTTAACATGGCTACAATCATCCATTTTGGCTCAAATATGAGCCGTTTTTCGATAACTCGTTGTTATTTAGAAAGCAATTTCATTACGCCGTCTTTCCAAAATGACTTGCCCCTATTAGCGAAAAACGGAGATAGCCAGTTTTTACAAGCCTCTCTTAAGGCCATTTTTCTCTTGAGGCCATCAAGAGTGCTTGCCATGGACAAAAAGAGGTGATAATCGCTTGGTGCCATGTCCAGTGGATGCATAATAACTTCCCAACTTAGGTTCCGGAACTTCTGGTGGGTCATCATGGACGTGTGAGGGGGATTGGCGTTATAATGGTGGAACGCGACACCTCTCCTATTGGCTGATTATGGCCGCTTCTGGTCGATTTCTGCCTTCAATCGGTGCAGTTCATCCTTTTTTTGACCACTGTTTGGGCCGCTTTGCTGGCATTCGAACATGATAGTTTCCGCTTGCTATTGTTGTACATGACCCACTTGTCGTCGCCAGTTACCACCCGCTATAGAAATTGCTCGATTTCCTTCCGTTTGGCCAGGTATTCGCAAATGGAATCACGACCCATCAAGTTTTTTGCGTCAACTCGTCGGCATCCAAACAAGAACCCAGGTTCTTTTTGAAGGACGACCTTCAGCTCCTGAGCGATGCTACGACATCTGGCACGCCGGTCTACTTCGAATTCCAGGATTTTATCGCCTTTTCGACGATAAGCATTCCAGTGCGTGGTACATTTTTAATATCGAAATTACCGGAACTGAATGAACGAAACCAAAATTGAGCATATTTGGCTGTGATCAGTATCGAGACCACAAACACCATTCACAATTTCAGACGCCTGACTTGCGTTTTCGCCTTTATCGAAGCAAAAATGTAAAATATAGCTAATTTTATTTTTGTTCACCTCCATCCTTGACACGCTATAACCCACAACTGAAACAATCAATCAAAACCATGATAAAATAATTTTTTAGTGCATGAATCCCCCTTTCTAACGAGTATAAGTATGGTATAAGGCGACAAATACATCACGAGATATATGTCACTAAAGCCATCTAGCGAAAAAATGATGGATTTTTTTCCCCAGCCCATTATTTGTTCCAATAAACGAAGAGAGTCTATATGGAAAACGTAGAAGTCACTTAGAAGCGGCACTTCAAAAAACCAGTTTCCTGCAAAAATCAGAGGACCTTCAATTTATGGGAGAAGCTTAAGTCCACAATTCAATCAATCTTTACGACAGACTCATAGAGAGGGTTTTCAAGAGCAAATTTTTGATCATCGCCGATAAAACGAATGGTACATCTGCAATAATCTCAAGGTCCTCGATCGCAGTCTTGTTAATCAGTCGAAAAATTGAGGCTGAAGGAAATTTTGATTAATCGTATTTTTGTAGTTAGAGAAGCCGAATTACAAGTAATAGTCGCCGGGGTCCAAATCTCGCGAGTATGGCGGATGCGGAAGCAATTCAATGTGAAATTCGTGCAATTTTGTTATTGTTGCTATCGACTTGTGACTTGAAGCATTATCTTGGTGAAAGAGCAAATTTTTCTTCTTCGTTTGAGGTCGTTTTTAAGTGATTTTTTCCTTCCAATAACCCAATATAATATTCGCTGTTGATATTCGCTGTTCTCAAGGTAGTCAACAAATATTATACCATGTGTATCCTAAAATACAGACGCCATAACCTTTCCAGCCGACAGCTGTGCTTTTGGTCGCTTCGGACGATCAAAGTTTCATCCATTGTCATATACCGCATAAAAAATCCTTTTTATTGCGCTCAAACAGCTTCAAACAGTGCACGGAGTCATGACGCGTTATCGTTGTTTATCCATTGTGAGCAAACGCGGTACTCACTTCGAACACAGCTTTTTCATGGAAAATATTCGTGCAAAATATGACCAACACGTTCCATTGATATTACACGTTACATTGATACAATGTCAGCTATCTCACATAACTTTACTTTATGGTCAACAAAAATATTTTCGTGGATTTTTTTATGTTTTCTGAAGTCACAGTCTCATTTGGAGGTCCAGATCGTGGTGCATCATTGGTGGTTGTATGACCACGTTGAAATTCAGTTTACGTACATATTCTTGATAAAGGAAGTTTGATAAGCCACAATATATACACCCTTTCTTTTAAAATCATTTACAATATTGCTGCAATACTATTCTTGCAATACTATCATCAATCATTTACAATATTTCTGCTTGGTCTATAAATAAGTCGCTGAATTGTAAATGATAATTAACGATTTTTTTCTCCTATACCTTTATTTCAAATTTGATTATATACATATGTTCAAATATTACAAATATGATAATTCATTATAACGAGAGATTAACTAATACATACTCATAATAAAATAGGTAGGACAATTTTAGGACAAACTTCACGCTCGTGGACACACGCGTGAAGTTTGTCCTAAATTTGTCCTAAATTTTGTTTTTGTAATTTTAGAACAAAGTTAGGACAAACTTCACGAGTATACAAATAACGTTTACCTTAAATTTTTAGTTGAATAGAATTTGAAGCAACTGTGGCCCTATTCTGTCTTTCCCTGGGAATAGGGAATTGGGAAAAATTTTTGTCTAAATTGTATTTTTCTGGCCTACTAAAAGAAAAAGTTTAGCGCAAAAATTTTCAAAACATAGTGAATTGGGAAACTTTTGTTCCACAAAATTTTTATTGGGAAAAATATTTTCCCATTTCACTTTATTTCAAAAATATTAACACCAAACATGTTCCCTCAGTAGGCTAGAAAAATACAAATTAGATAAAAATGCTATGAAAATATTTTTCCCAATTCCCTATTCCCAGAGAAAGACAGAATAGGGCCACTGGTGTCACAAATAGTGATAAAGTTCAAAATTAAAAGTACTAAAAAGGGGCTGAAACCTCACGCGTTCATCAAAACCTCGGTCTGAGAAATGAAAATATTTCAAGTAAAAATTATGGTTGAAAAATGGCTCAAGAAAATATGCCCCTAATATACGATCATTGTTTCAGAAATTAGACATTTTAGCACCTTAAAGAATTTAAAGGAATAATTTAAAGTAAACCCTACAATTATTTAAAGAAAATATTTTGTTTTAAAATTACAGTCACTTCCGTCTCTTCTAAAAGTTTTCCTTGAATTTTAGACTCTAAAAGAGTAGAAACTGCCAATATGGATGGAAAAACTTTTACGAGTATATGTTTCCGCTAAATTTGAGACATTCCAAGACTTTTTGTATATTCTATAATAAATCAATAATTATCCTAGAGCGCCAGCACGGTGAATTTGTGTACTAAAGCACTGATTACAAAATTGTTGTTTTTGCAAGACCTTTAAAATGAGATATCACACGATTAGATTGGTATAATTAAAGTTGTAACTGTTTTCAGCGCTAGTTTCGAGTACTGAGGTATTGAAAAACATTTACAACTTTCTTGCGATCTTGCGATGGCAACACTAAAAACGAACATCGCGACATTTTTCAGTGTCATCCCGAAAAATTTACAGTATTACGCTAGTTTTAAGTGTCATCCCGAAAATTTTTTACTATCTTGATATTTTTACTATCATAACATTTTTTATTTTTGTCGTTATCCCGAAAAAAATTCCAAAACAGCAAATTTCGGTAGTGTCAGTGATTTTAACCCGAAAAATGTACCGACAAAATACGATGACAACACTAAAATTTTAATATCATGACAGTTTTCAATGTCATCCGAAAAATCCGACGCTATCAGTAATGTTTATATACAATCCTGGAAAAAATTTCACTATCGTAACACGAAATTGCAATAAATTTTGTACCGAGTCATCCCGAATATGTCACGATAGTTCACATCATAAAAAAGAAACAATAAGTGCCAAATTAAAAAATTCATAACTAAACTATACAAAAAGCATTAGATATTTATAATTAACAAGTAACATTTTTTTATGCCGTTCGTATAGTAAGGCTGCGGACCAATAGTCGGGTAAAAGTCAATTTAAAGTAAATTTTTCGATAAATTCATTTATTTTTCAAAAACTCTATGGCAAAGTGATCGAAAAATTTGTTCTAAATCCGATTTTTGCCATAGTAAACGATTTACTCGACTATTGGCCTGCAGCCTAAGTGAATTCACTATTACGCAAAGGAAATAAATATCCACAAAAAAGCTCTAATAACTGTTTGTAAACAATCAGCCCACTCATATTATGCGGTTCTCGTAGACAATGCATTCAACTAAAGAATGGCAAAGTAAGAAAAAAATTCTTTCAGCCGTTTGTCAGATATAAGGCCCTGAAGTCGACCTAGATATTAGTTAACGAGCACGGCTTTATGCGGTTGTCGTAGATAATGAAACCATTTTTTGGCCAATTTTTTGACCATAATTTTGGTCTAAGAAAGGTTGATTCCTCCTCTACAAATTACCGACCTTAATCTGTTAATTGATATCTACTACGACTTCACACAGCTATTTCTAAAGTTTGACTTGTTATATCTTTTAACCATTTTACAACATTAAAATAGGTCTAGTTTCTCTTAAAACAAGTAATTATTATTAAAAAATAGTTTTCTTGTCGTTCAGGGAATTGTTGGATTTGCTAATAATAAATATATGAAATCAATTTATTTTGTATATATCATATTAAATTTGATTACATCGATGTAAATGATATTAGTGTAATTTTTTTCGAGGTAATATAAAAAATATTCGTGAAATGTTAAATAGAAAATTTCATGATACTATTTTAATATTACAAAATCTAGAATAATTTACGGCTCCCCAAATTAAAAAAGTTGACTTAAAAATGGCGTTTTTTAGGCTTACAACCTGCGTTTTTATTTCATTTTAAAATTGACTTAAAATCTGTAATGAAAATGAAATAAAAAAAGTTCTGTTGTAACAACAACACTTATGCTATAAAATTATGACATTTATATTTACTCGGGCATTTACATTTATTTTTGCATAGTCAATAGTTTTATAAATGATTTTTGTTGTATCTAAAAAATCAAATAAATTATGGAATATTTATTAGTTCTTACACAACAGTCAACCTGTTTCTGTCCAGCCCTGACCAACAGCAAGCGAGAAACATTTTAAGTAATTGTCAACTATCAAATTTGTGATTTGACCAAAATACAGTCAAACAAACTGATGACTGAACTGAAAATGATTTAGGAAGTGTGTTTATGGCAAAAAAAATAATGGCAAAAAAGCCCACTTATTTATGTTTTATATTTTCATTAATGAAACCCATGCATTTCTATGTGTATTAAAATCAAATGTAAATTTTATATTTATGATGTTAAATAAAATATGCCTTTTTTAAGTCATTTTGAAAATGAATTAAAAACGGATGTGAAGTTTCCAACAAAAACTAAAATCAACAAAAACACACACAAACATAAATTTGTTAAATTAACAAAATAGTACACTGGGTAAAAAATTGTTACAAACAACAAATTATCAAAACACCACAACTGTTTTAGATACTGAAACATACAAATATAAATAACATTGATTTAAAATCCCTTTCGAGTTCAAAAAATTTTTTTTGCTTCAATTTAAGTTCAGCATACACAAATGTGTATATAAATAATGCCAAGTTGTAATGTCTTCCGTATTTTAATGGAACTTAGTCACATTGGAATTCTTTTTGAAAAAAGAATAAAAATTTGATAACAAATTCATTATATAATATATTATTTATTTGTTTTTGATAACATTTTAATTATTTTATCATTAGCTCTGTTGCTTTCAAAAGATTACAACAACAATTGCATTGTATTCAAGCCGATTGTTTTAGAATGTTAAGAAAAAAGTTTTTAGGATTAAGGGAAATAAAATCATTTTATGGTTATGGTGTTTACCGCAAGGCGTTATTTTTTCTATTTTTCTCGAAAAATTTATCTTGTAGAATAATTTAGCATTTGTTATTTGATAGCAAAATACCGAATTTAATTTATTCTATTTCTTAAAATAAAAAAAAAATAAAAT
The DNA here is from genome assembly GCA_947310385.1 of Nephrotoma appendiculata. Taxonomy (NCBI): domain Eukaryota; kingdom Metazoa; phylum Arthropoda; class Insecta; order Diptera; family Tipulidae; genus Nephrotoma; species Nephrotoma appendiculata. The sequence goes on along the minus strand of OX371225.1, from coordinate 131,995,038 downwards.
AAATATTATGAAAATGAACCAACACAGAAAAATTAAAACGCATTAAAAAATTAAATCCAAAAGTTGTTGCTTTCACATTTCTTAGCTAAGCTAAGTTTGTGAAAGCAACACCACTATTATTATAGTTACTGTTTGCGGGAACGGGTTTGCGAAAGCAACACTACTATTATTATAGTAGTTACTGTTATTTTTCGGACAAAAACAAAATTAAGTGGTAGTTATACATAAATGTGTATGCTGGTCTACAATTACCACCTAATTCTATGTTTGACATATTCGTTTGTCACTATCGAAATTTACATACACTTGTGTATGGATGTCAGGAAAGGGATACAAATATTCACTTATTAATAAGTAAGAAATACTAGATGTCAAGTAACAAAATTCTATACAAAACTGTTTTTTAACTAATAACTAACTATTGTTGATGTGTGTTAATAAACAAAAATTTCGAAAAATTAGGTGATCCACTGAAAAAGATATTGATTAGCTCACACAGTTATTCCACGGATGTGACATATATGGCCAGTTAGCTTAGGAATTGCCCCATCGAACGACATTTCTAACATATGAATGCGATGATCAGAAAGATTTCATCAGAAAACCGCAGGAAATCCGGGGAGTACACCAGGGGAATCCGGTAGAAATCTAGGGAAAATCCGGAGGAAATCCGACTTTTATTTATTCACAAATACAGCTAACAAACAGATATACAAATCCAATTACATGTTAGCATAGATTAAAAATAAAAAAAAAAATATATAAAAATTACATATTTAACAAAATTTACATAAATTACAAAGTTTACCTACAAAAAATAATTATTTTTATACAAAAAAATTAGAAAACTTAATATTTAAACAGTGTCTCTATTTAGAAAAAATGTAGTAATTTGTTTTTTAAAAACATGGAAAGAGAACAATGATAAATCAAAATTATAAGAAAGTTGTGATTCCGCGGTTCCACACTTTAATTATTTCAGCGTGCTTCTTTCCTCGTTTCTTTCCCCTTCACCCACAAACTAATTTTCTGGCGGGGAAATTTTTGATTATTTTTTCGTCAATATTTTTTTTTTTGATTCACTGATTTCTTCGCACTACTACGAAGATAAAATATTTCAAGGCCATTTTATTTACAGGTAACCCTCCAAGAACACGGTATTCGAAGAACATCGATACCCATTTGGTAAAATTACACTTTTTTTTTTTGAATCTTCGCTTTATTTATTTCAATTCAATATTAAGATTGTTTTTGGGCCAAAAATGATTAATAAAATGCCCTTTACATTTACAAATATAATGATTAATGCTCCGTCTGGAGTCTCAAATCATGTTCTTAAATTTTTTTTTATACAATTCAATCGGGTTATTTAAAATTAATGTGTGTAAAATTCAATGTTTTATTTTATTTAATTTTGGCCAAAAAAGTATAAAATGCCAAAACTGTTTCTACTGAAATGAGTCCGAGCGCGATGGTGGAGTGGTTTTGGACCACTCGCTTCAGTGTCCGCAGTCCTCCACCACTCCCGCTCACGGCTCATCATTTCGTATGGTAATTGTTGTTTATGTTGTCTTGTTGTATATAATCCAATGACTCGTATCATTATTAGGTTGTGGGTAGGTATTTCCGCATTGTTCTCGCAATCTTGTCTGGATCTAGAACGATATTATTATAATCAAAGCGATTGTGTAGATGGTACAGCTGTGGATTATCGAATATTTCCTCTTCAAATCCTTTTGTGTTCTGTTTTCCCTCTAGGTGGTAGATCTTTGGGTATCTGTTCTCCCTGTTGTCAATGTATCCAATTTTATCTAAATATATAAATGTATCTGGTCCTGGATTTTTGTCCTTTTTGCAGCTCTCCCTCTGTATGCTATCTTCGGTATAGTAGAGGGCAAATATTAATGAGTTTTCTCTATTGTCTGTAGATCTTTTGATATGGTCTCTGACCAGCTTTAGTATGTGGAGATCTATTCTATCTTTCCCAAATTTCTCGTACTGCTTTTGGTTTGATATGTATTTTTTAAAGTCTGAGCTTGCTGATCGATGTTCCCCATGGCAGTGTCGGAGGCATTTCCTTTCGAAGATTCTCATTTTTTCCATTGTGTATGGGCCAATATTCCACCATATTGGACAACCATATGTTAATATTGGGCGTACCAAAGATTTATAGCATATATATTTGACTTTTGGACTGATTGATCGTGTACAGAATAATCTTCGATTGGCGTAAAATATTTTTCTAGCCTTTATTATCTGTTGCTGTATATGCTTGTCTAGATAGAGCAGTTTATCTAGATTTATTCCTAGATATTTAACTGATGGCTTTTGCACACAGGTCGTACCAGCTATTTTGACTTGGAATTTTTTCCAGTTTAGTTGTGTGTCCCAGTTTGCTAACCGGTAGGGTTTCCTGAATAGTATCGTTTCACATTTGGTGGGGTTAATTTTTATCCTCCATGTATGCAAGTAATCCATCGTAAATTCTACTGCCTGTTGTATGTTGTGTGTGATATTTTTAATTTTTTCGTGTGTGCCATAGATCACCAGGTCGTCTGCGTAGGCTATTGTTTGTATTTCCTGTGTGTTCAAGCGTTCGTGATCTACAAGGTCCTTCGTGAATAAGTTAAATAATATTGGTGCTGTTATGGAGCCTTGTTGTAGTCCATTGTGAATTTGGAACGTTTGATCTGATATCTGAGTGCCGTTTGTTGTTTTGAACTTTCTATTGTACAACAGTTCGTACAGTAATTGTGTTATATCGGGGCTAAATTTCATTTGTATCATCTTGTATAGCAGTCCGTCTAACCACACCGACTCGAAGGCCTTCTCCATATCGATCAGTACTGCGCCGGTGGTAAAATTACACGGTTTCAAACAACACGATTTTCGTTTTTTGTTTTATTTGTATATCATAACGAAAAATAATAAATAAATCGAAACGTTTTTTTTTTATTTTATTTTTTGTAGTCTCGAACAACACGGTTTTAAAGAACACGGAACGAATTAATTGTGTTCTTGGAGGGTTTCCTGTATTTGTTTTTGTTGAATTTTTTAGTTTCGAGATGTCAGTGGAAAAATATTTTACGCAAATATGTTACTATACAAAACGAATGCGTAAAAAAAAATTTAAACACATACATAAAAAAAGAAAGGCTATAGTAAAGAAAAAGGGTGTACCAAAAAATTCGTTCGGATTGTTTTGTTTGCTTATAATAAAAAATAGAAATAAAAATGATTAATTTAAAATATAAATTATATTTAATTTAATATATAATTTAAAATAAAATATATTAATTAAATATTACAGTTTTAAATTAATTATTTTTATTTCTATTTTTTATTATAAGCAAACAAAACAATCCGAACGAATTTTTTGGTATACCTTTTTTCTTTACTATATCCAAAAGAAATGCGCAAAGAAATGAAATGTGGACGTCGATTGATTTTTTGAAATCATTGAATCACGACGAAAGAATTAAAGTGTGGCGAGGCCCATTAGTTTGACAATCTTACTAGAGGAGAATGTGTCCTGAAACTGCTTTTATAAGTATGTAAGTCAAAATAAACAGCAAATCGCATGTTATATGTCAACCGAGTTCGGTGTCGAATTAAATTTGTTAACTTTGTTTCAAATAATCGATTAGATATTTTATAGAGTGCTAGCTCATCAAATATAATTCTACGGCTCTCCAAAGAAACTAAACCATAACGTACAAGGCGCGTATTGTACGGCTCGTAAGGAATTCCACTTTTGTAGTTTAAGACTCTCGTAAAATTTTTGTACTCTTTTAATTGTGAGTTTGTGACATCTGTATACGGGGTTCCATATAGTTGTTACAGCTTCAAGGTTTCTTCGAATCAGTCCATTGAACATTGATATGAATGATGAAATTTTTTTGAAATCACTACAAGTCCTCATCATGAAGCCAAGGATTTTTAATGATTTGTTTGTGATGTATTCTATATTAATATTAAATTTGAATTTGTTGTCAACAATAACTCCGAAATCTTTAACTTGATCTTTTGAAACAAGGTCAATATTGTTTATAGAATAGTTAAAGACAAAGGAAACTTTTGGTTTAATTTACAGTACAAAGCACTTGTCAATGCTAAAGTTCATATCGTTAATAGCTCGCCAATCATGTAGACGATAAAGATCATTTTGCAGTTTCTGAAAATCAGAAATTGATTTAATCGATAAAAAATCTTAAGGTTATCAGCAAAGAGCAACACCGGACACTTGAGACCTTCAACAATATCGTTTATGAATAAAATAAAGAGTAGCGGCCCTAAGATCATCCCTGAGGAACACCGGAGGATGGTGATATTGTATGGGATTTCATATTATTTATGATTACATATTGCGTTCTGTTTTTTAAATAAGAATTTATCCATTTTATCATTAGTTCATCAACACCAGACCGTCTTAACTTTCTAATAAATATGTCATGTCATGATTGACTTTATCGAATATGTACTTTTTTGAAATCTGTATAAATAACATCAACACCATAATTCAAATCACATGAAGCCTATACATATTCTGAAAAGTCGAGTAGATTTGTCAGAGTGGATCTTTGTTTAAAGAATCCATGTTGATTGACAGTTATTTTATTTTTCAACTTCCCGAAAAGTTTATTGTGGATAATTCTTTCAAAAACTTTAGAGAAGCAATTCAAAATAGAGATAGGCCTGTAATTTTTAATGTCTGAATTGTCCCCGGCTTTGTGTATTGGAGTTGTATTAGCATTCTTCCATATCGAAGGAGAAATCCCCTCGCTTAGTGATTTATTGAATATTATTTCGAGTGGCTTACACAATTGTTCGGCAGACTCTTTAAGAAATACGGGTGGTATCAAATCAAGACCACAGCCTTTATCAGAATTAAGTGATCGAAGCTCATTAAAAATATCTTGTGCACAAATATCGAAAGTGGGTATTGGTTTGATGTTGCTTGCATGAATTTGATTCTGAAAATAATATTTGGATTATTATAGACAAAACTAAAGAAGTCCGCGAACAAGTTACTAACATCCTTTGCATTAGAAGCCGAAATATTATCAAAATGCATATTAACAGGAACTGCATTAGTTCTTTTGAGTGATTTGGAATAGGACCAAAATTTCTTAGGATTCTTATGAATAGAGTTTTCAATAGATTTTTATATAGTTAATATGGTAAATTTTTGTTACTTGTTTTAATTTTGACCTAAGTTTAGAAAACATTTGATAATATTCAACATCGTTTTTTTTTTAAGAGCATTCTATATCGATTTTTCATTTTAATTAAATTAATTGTTTTATTTGTGTACCAACTAGGGTATGAATTTTTAGAATGTGGGACGAGAGGTACTTGTGTTTGTATAATTAGATCTAAGATCTCATAAAACTTGGAAACGCACTGCTCAGTATTTAAATCTTGCAACATATCCATCTATTTAATCACAGAGAGATGCTGTCGGATATTATCACAATTAGATTTTCGGAAATATTTATTTTAAATTTATGGTCTTTTAGTAAAGTAATAGATTTTATATTTAAGTCAATTTCAAGCGCAGGATGATGTCATCACTTGATCGGTAGTCGGTCGACCATTGTTTCCAAAATTGTTGAAGCATCCGTAGCATGAATTTACAACGCTGTCCCAAAGTTACATTGTCATGCAGCAAATCTGGTTCTGGAATGGCGATTGAATCGCCTATTAAATCTGCGTACCAATCTAAAGGTGAAAGTCTTTTTTAAGTAAATTTTCGGTAAATTCAATTATTTTTGAAAAACTCTATGGTAAACTGATCGAAAAATCTGTACTAAAATCGATTTTTATCGTAGTAAACGATTTACCATTGGATTGGTACGCAGCCTAAGAACGGACAACTTCATACGGACCCGATACAGTTATCAATTCTGAAGAATTTAGACCTGCCTTGATATGGGAAAATTATATTGAAAGTTCTTCGTATATTAGTGTGCTTGCCTCGATCATTCGCCTTAAGTGATATGTGATACTTCATTAGTTTTTTGCAGTTCTATGGTAGCATTTTTTATACAATCACACCTTTCCTTATCGAGTTTCCCTCGTTTCGATTCCTTACGGGTTTTTCTCGGATTTTCTGAATTTTCACCGGATTTCCTTTGGATTTTCCCCGGATTTCTCTCGAGTTTTCCCCGGATTTCCCCTGGGTTTCTGATGAAACCTTTCTGATCATCGCACCTATATGTTGGTAGTGTCGTTCGATGGAGCAATTCCTAAGCTAACTGGCCATATAGGTCACATCCATGGAATAACTGTGTGAGCTAATCAATATTTTTTTCAGTGGGTCACCTAATTTTATGAAATTTTTGTTTATTAATACACATCAACAATAGTTAGTTATTAGTTTAAAAACAATTGAGTATAGACTTTTTGTTATTTGACGTCTTATAGTATTTCTTGTTTATTGTGCATATCCAAACTACGGGAACTTGAATCTGGTAACTTAATGGCTTACACCCTTTACTTACGGACATACGAATAACACATAATAGAGCTCAAGGAAAGCTTTGGTTAGGCCAGGAAACAAAGGCCTATGTGAATCAGGTAATGAAAAGATTCAATATGCAGAATTGCAACCCGGTTTCTACACACAATGAAATGAAGGATATACCATATCACGAAGCGGTTGGAAGCTTGATGTTTGCAGCACTGTTAACGAGGCCCGACATTTGTCATGCAGCTGGTGTGCTCAGTTGATTTAATGAAACTCTAGGAAACAACAAACTGTACCTTTGTCTACAACGGAAGCTGACTCTTTAAGTTTGTCGTCAACACTTCAAGAGTTATTGTGGCTTAAAAATCTGGAAAAGGAATTACTCCCTGGAAAACCGAAAGAAACTACTGTATTTTGATAATAAGGGGGTCATCGAGATACCGTTTTATCTCTATTTCATTCTACAGAATTAGCTTAAAATTTCACTCGAAAAAAATCCTGCATTATTATACATTGCATCAGATGGTATAGTACAAAATTCTGACGATATTAGCCGAAAAAACATGTTATTGAAGTTAGCAGTAAATTTGCACCGAAAAAATTGGATTATGAATAAAAATTAATTTCACATAATACAAATGTTTAAAGTTAATGTATGAACTGATCCCATATAATTTGTCGTATTATGGGGCAATGAATTTGAGTTGAATTTTTGACTTATAGATGGCTAATGTATAAGAATCGGGTCCCATTTGAAACACGATATTTTAAAACGCGAATTATCAAAACGCGATATTTTAAAATGCAATATTTCAAAACACAATATGGTACAAAACACGATATGGTACAAAACACGATATGGTACAAAACGGGAATTTAGGATCGGGGTATAACAGTCGGGTAAACGGGAAATTTAATTTCAGTTTATAGTTATAGGAATTTAAAAATTGATAGGAGCGAGAGTATATAGGATCGGTATAAATCGGGTCGCTATGCTCCTGCCGCTTCGCAATGCACATTCTGTACCATAACGCGTTAAATATCGCGTTTTGAAATATCGCGTTTTGTACCATATCGCGTTTTGTACCATATCGCGTTTTGAAATATCGCATTTTGAAATGTTGTGTTTTGTACCATATCTCGTTTTGTCATATCTCGTTTTGAAATATCGCGTTTTAAAATATCGCATTTCGAGCGGATCCGATAAGATCCACAACAATCAGTTTCGAACAGATGAGACTAATGATTTGAAAAAATCAGTCTTCTCATCAGGTCGCGACGACTGATGTTGCTTATTACATTGTAATATTGTCTATATATATAGAGCAATACCATGTAGTTTTACTACTAGCGAATTACTTCGTAGCGTACTAAATTTTGATTCTTTCACATTTCCATCTATATTCTATTTTAACAATTAACTTTTCGAATTCACGAATTTTTTATATTTTTACTTTGGTTTTTATCAATTGTAATGGTGTATTGTGATTGTTCCGTATATTAGTCTATTTCAGCACTCTCGAATTATAAGTCAAACATTCAAATTTATCAGCGATCCAGCGTACTGCACCTAGTCCAAATTACCACTAAACATGGGTCACTATGATGCTACATAAAATATGCTCTGATTGTTGGGGCATGTTTCACTGTTAGTGGCACAACTCAAATTATTCCCCCTAGCAATTTTGAACACTACTTGATCAACACTACTTAATGAAATTTCTTAAAATCTGAAATCTTTAAATAATTCATTACCAATGCTTTTCAAATATTAAGTAAGTTTCTATAATTTGAAAAGTAAATGAAAATTAATTCACTCGAATTCGTTACTTTCATTTGCGCTTTTCAAAATAACAAATTATTAAAATTGGACGCGTTGTATTTATAAGAGTAACGGTGAAATACATGCTTTGTTAAATTTTAACCGATTTGTTTTTCAATTAACCACAAATATGCCTAATTAAACAAATATATAAATTAAACGTCATTGTCACGAAATAATAAAGAGTAGCTCCAGTAACCAATTAGTAATTAGGGACCTACTCGAATTACAAAAATAAACAAATAAGCGTTAGACATACATGTTCGCGATCTGCAAGAGCTGCTCACTCACATTAAAAATAAATCAAAACAATAAAATCGTAGGTAATTAACACGAATTTAACGTTGTTTCTTTTCTATCTATAACTCCTTAACTGATTTTTTTCATTCCCATTCCCACTATTATAGCTACTCGCAAAGTATAAATATTTATTATTAATTTCAGTGTTTTATGAGTCTGATCACTTGATCTTTAAAAAGTAAGAAACAAAAAAATGTAATAAAAAAAATAAAAAAACATTTTCTTACAAAGTAAATTAAAATAAAAAAAATAAAAAATTAAAAAATCTGAAAAATATTTAAATAAACAAGAAAAACATTTTCTTTCGCTGGCTAACGTAATTAAAAATTTTAATTAGGAAAATTTATTAATTGATTTTGATTTAATGGTTGTTTTTTCGAAAAATAATTAGAGTAAATACATTTGGAAGATAATAAATGTGCGAGAGAGTGCGCGTCTCCCATCAAAATCGTTCAGTAAATAAATTTTGTGTGCGCACCACCGCCACAACAAAAATAAATTTCGCGAGCCGTGATGCATCGATATATGTATGCACGTCAAATATATTTGATTCCATTCACATATCAATCGAATGATAATTACATCCCTCATCTATATAACGTTTTTTTTTTTATAAATACAAAAGAGAATATTTGAAATGCCATTCGATAGAGAAAAACCAATAAATTTTCGTGAAAATGACATTTTTATTGGATTTTATTTTTCATTTGGGGTACAGTATATGTACACGAGTATACACACGATGCGACACACACGACAAAAATATAAATGACCTCGATATGTCATGTAACACATAAACGGTTTTGTTATATTAAGCGCGAACGCCAGAAACGATGTACACAACTATTGTGTGTAGTAATATTATATGTATGAAGAGGAAAAATGTAAATAGTAAAAATCGTTATTTAAAAGAAGAAGACGGTGGCGCGATATGATGAATAACATCGCAGCCCCAAACGAAAAAAAAGAAAAATAGTATGACGTTTGCGTTTTACTCAGCCTTAAGAATTTTGCTAACTCAATTATTTTTTGTTTTGGTCGAAATATTTTACCTTAAATAGAAAATGTTTTTCCAGTGGAAATGTGGTGTAACAGTTGAGCATATTGCGAATGACTGTAAAAAAACTAAATTATATATTTTGTTGCTGTTTTGCAAAAATACTTGTTGTCATCTCCATATACACATAAAAAATACATCCCCACCACTTTTTATAACCATGTCGTTTATACTATATACTATATAGTCGATTGTCGTCTTGTTATTTTTCAATTCAAATTACTTGAAAATAATCTATCAAAGTGAATGGAAAACGAAAAACTTGTCGTTTTCCACAGAAATTGATGAAACGTATTTTATGCTCGTTTTATGTTTATAGAGTGAAGTCATCATCGCACCATCATCATCGCAATTTATATGTTCGTACATACATAAGTCGACAAACGTCGGTGGGGATGATGGTGTTTTGATAACATTGTAGAATTATAGAGAGATAGTTAAAGTGAGATACGATAATTTTGAAAATCAATCTGATGACGTATTTCAATTTACGCTCTTATTTAAAGTCAGCCCAGTCCAGAAATTTTAATTAAAATTAATGAAAAAGCGTTCAACATTATGATATTCGATTCGTCTTTAATCAAAGTTATAATTAAAAAATTGAATTAAATACATAATTTGATCTTGTTTCCGGAGATTTTAATTAATGCAAATTAGTATTTCTATCAAATTGGCGGGCTGTCAAACCATGAAAAAATAATCTCCAATTAAAAATTAAAATAAATTTAAAAATATTATATAATATTTAATATAAAAACCATATTTGGTGAAGTATTTATAATTAAAGTAAAATCTGTTTGAAAATAAAATTCACTGCCTCTCAGCCCAAGGTACTATGCACAACAAACGGAATGTAATACCTCAGGTGGTACAGCAGCAGATATGATGCCAAATCCTCACTCTTCGGAGGCAGGCCCAACAGATTCTAGGGTGGCCATTCATTGTTTAACCCATTTGGACGAAATTTCAAATTATCAAGATCTTCAACTGAAAATATATTTCAGTACGAAAAGGAAAATTCTGAACTCCGTGAACAACTAAGAGAAATATTGATATTTACCACTAAATTGAAAGAAGAATTTACAATTTTAAAGAAATTCTCTTTCTTGAAAGAACTCAAAGAGCAATTAAAACACGTGCAGAACTTGGGACGACACCTAATCCATAGTAATCGATGATATTATAAAATTTTAGTATTAATTAAAAAGTGTTTATCGGCCATAGAAAGAAGGAAGAAGAAGTAATTTCGGCAAGGCGAATTCGGTTAATTACGGAACAAAGAAAAAGGAAGATCAAAAAACGACGAGTTCGATACTCGTGGGTTGAAAGCCTTAAGCGACTTAAAAGCGGGTTTAAATGAAATGTGTCTCGAAGCACATCAGCCAGTGTTTGGAAGTTGCTGGACATCTGAAATACAGGAAAATGATGTCAGCACCATAATTATTGTCACGGTATAAAGCCGCTCGTCTTGAATTTGTTAGGGCAAAAATGAGTTGCGACTGGTCAAATGTTAAACTATCCGATTTTATCATAACTAACGATTGTTCGATTGTTCAATTACAGGAGAATTTTACGAGAAATCTTAGAAAAGAGCCAACATACTTTTCTAAATGGAACTTTGGTGGCGGTAGTCTAATTGTATACGTTACGTTAGCGTTTTCTTATAGCGAGGAGTACATAGGCATATTTTAGAATACCATCTATTACCGTCTTTATACAAACATCAAGAAGGAAGCTGGATTATCCAGTAAGATAAGGCTGCAGTAAATACGAGCCAGAATACAAAATCGTAGTTTGTAGAACACTCAAAACCCGCTCGAGAATATTTGGGGAGTATTGGTAAGAAAAGTTTACGAAGGTAACCGCCAATTTGAGAAAATAAATGAAGTAAAGCTAACCGTTCAACATGCTTGGATGGAAATACCACTCGAAATTGAACCAACGTCATATTAATTTTTTGTTTTAATTTTATTGATAAAAAAAGTTGTTTCTAGGTTTTGCAACAAGGCAAATTTAAAATATTTTTTTTAAATTTTAAAAATTTAATTTAAATTTGAATTTTAAAAATTCAAAAATAATTGTGGTTATACCGGGTGTTTCTTTTAAACTGAGACGATCAAATATCTCGAAAAATAGCCATTCTACGGAAAAAATGTCCATAATCAAAATTTAATCATACCGCGGGGAAAAACATTAGTGCAAAAAAATAGTCCCCAACCCCACGCTTTGTAGGTGGGGCGGGGGTAACTTTTAAACTAAGATAGGAAGCCATATTTTTTATTGCAGATACGGATTCTACGACTAAAAGTACGTATGATTTGAATGAAATATTTTGTTTGGTTCATGATAGATAGCGTTGTAATCGACGAAATTCAATTTTTTCAATTTCTTCTTCTTAGAACACACGCATTCGATTCTGCAATACGTTTGAAATAAAAAACATCACGTTTTCATTGGAAATACTCGAAATTCGCCATCAAAACAATTTATTCAGTTTTGTAAATCACATTTAACCTTTGTGTTATTTCTTATCTTCATGTTTTTCGTAATTGCAAAATAAACGATAAAATACTTTAGAATGGAGCTCTGTATCTAAAATTCCTTAAGAGACCATAGTACCATCAACGTGGAATCTATATCGGTTCCAAGGAAACTTGCAATTTTCCTAAGTATTAAATAATTTCTAAACTTTAAACGGGAGACAAAGTATTTTGTTATTCGGGTGGCATTTCACAAACTTAAATTTTAACCTCACTTCATTCTGATTGATATACAATTGAAAAAAAAAAGATTCGGAAAATTTTGTTTTTATATTAACTTAAGCCATACACCAATATTTTTTAATAGACAGGCTTTGATTTCGAACAGACGTAATGTCTCGAATGAAAATAATCTACTAACACAATAAACGATACATAGTGACGAAGTAATTTATTTTTAAATTTCCAATAATTAATTATTTTTAACGACTACTAAATATAAAAACGCTGTTTATTTATTTATATTTAACTAGAACTATTATTTTATTACAATATTTTATTTATTTATTTTGCGTTTGGAATACAAGTTATATACGATTGAATTTTATAGTCATTGCGGAATAAACGAATCTCCATAAAAAAATCTCAATAAATTTATTTTCGAGTTCTCACACACTATAAATGAATCACATATCCATTTCCACAAAGTATAGTCGACGAATTGACATGTTATTTCCAACCGGAAAAAGAGTAATAAATGTTAAAATTTATATATCTACACAAAAATTCTACTTTACACTTAAAAATGTTCCGATGTGAAACAGCACATAACTTTCAAATTACTCCAATGCTCAAGCAGGGATAAACCGCGTTAAAAATTGTTAATTTGGTCTAAGCTTTTAAAGGTGATATCATTTTATAGGCACCAATTTTAGTTTCATTATTCAACTGGATCATTTTGTTCGAACAAATGGTTTGGATAGAACCGAGCGAGTTTGAAGTATGATCAAAACTACGGACGAATTATACTTTAGAGTAAAAAATGGTTTCGTTGTAAATATGTATGTGAAGTTGGCCCAAATTACAACCCAAACACTAAAATAATGATTTCTATAATATTAGAAGTATCAGCCCAAAAAAATGTATTTCACGACATTTTATAAGAACTCAGCTCAAAAAAATATTACTATCGTGATAGTTTCTCATAGTCAGCCCAAAATTTAATATAACAGAAGTTAAAACTGTTTTGCCAGTTATATCTAATACTGTCAACCCAAAAATTCATAACTAAATGGTAAAAAATAAACCAAATTTATTTCCAATTCAAATTAAAGACAAACTAATAAGGGATAATCAAAAGAACTCGAAAAAATCTTTACAAATAATTTAAAATAACAAAGTCATTTCTGAAACTTCAAAGTTCAGGCATAAACAATCGGAACCATCATGTTTTCCATTTGTTCTGGTACAACTATATTCCAGAATACTATATATTTGAGCAGCCTAACATAACTAATAAATAACCCAATTATAGCTAAATACTCATTATTTTTACTCTGTAACTTCTAAGTTTTGGTATTTGCCCGCGATGCCATTACGTTTTTCAACTAGTTCTGGTCCTACAGCATGTAGATTCGGACCAGAACTATTCGAAAACCATAATGGCATCGCGGGCCAATACCAAAACTTATAAATTACAGAGTAAAAATTGACGAGTATTTATTGAGTCATAGTTGGGACATATATGACCACGAGAGCCTTGTTAGAATCGCATGCCCCGACGTACAGGTATAGCTTAGGCCCAGAACTATTCGAAAAACATAATGGCATCGCAGGCCAATACCAAAACTTAAAAGTTACAGAGTAAAAATTGATGAGTATTTATTGAGTTATAGTTGGGCCATATATGACCACGAGAGCCTTGTTATAGAATCGCATGTCCGGACGTACATGTAAAGATTAGGCCAAGAGCTATTCGAAAAACATAATGGCATCGCGGGCCAATACCAAAACTTAAAAGTTACAGAGTAAAAATTGACGAGTATTTATTGATTTAGTAATTTTTTTTTGTGATCATATTTATCATTCATGTTATTAACATCGAATATCTTATTATTGTAAAAACTTTAAATTGAAACGAGTATTAGATTACTTGTTACAGCTTATAACGAAATTTCGTTTTTATTAAGTTATACACACACAGGTTAAAGAAACTTACATAGTAATGACAACGGGTAAATAATAAGCATACAAAATAATTAATTCTATAATTAAAAGTATCGATATCTTGGTTTATAATTTGCATAAATAAATTTTCTATACTTAAATTCCATCCGCAAATATTATAGTATTGTATTATGATAGAAAATGATAATATAATTCGCCATATAAAATAAACTATAGCGATATATAATTGTACTTGTATATTACTATTACAGTAAACAAGTTATTGTATATCGCGATAGTTTTTTTTATATAGTGATAGCTTACAAGTGTTGCCAGAGTTGAAAAAAAAAATTTGGGATAGAATTTTGGGCCAACTTCATATAGCTGTTGTAAATCATGCAACTTTTCTAGCACTTTATTAACCAAGAAGCAAAACAGGATGGTAAGATTTCAAAAGAAAGAATTTTTTCTACTAACGGTTATAATAATGTCGCTGTTCTCTTCTATTCTAAATACCTTACATTGGCAATCGCTATATTGCCTAGAAATGGGAATAAGATTATTACCGAGAAATATTAAAATAGTTATATCATCTTAATTCCTCAAACAAAATAGGTTCCGAAATATGAAAATCTTCCAATACAAAAAAAAATCACAGAACACTAAATTCTAATGGATCATATAAAACCAGAGACAGAGCAATAAAATCCCAATTATGCACGGCGACGAAAGTTTGGATTTTTTTTTTTCATGATTTACAGTTAAAGATTTTCCAGTTACCTAATTTATATAACACAAGTACCTAGATAAAATTACAGATTAACTACAATTGCTGCAATATAATATCGAAGTGAACTTTTTTTTGAAAAAATACTTACAATCTTGATACAGATCCCTGTTTTTCAAAATACAGATGCTGCGTAAAGCTGCAGAAATTTGCCAGCGGAAAATTTGACATGATACTTGCTACAAGTGGCAGCACTATCAATCACTAAAGATAATTTCTGTTATTAACAGTCGTAACCAGTGGAAATTTTTTATTTGTTTTGTATGTTCACAAAATAAAACATTCACAAAATAAAACATTCCAGTGGAATAAAATTTTAAAAGTTTTACTTAAATTGACAAATTGATTGACGTTCGATGAAAAGAAACTCGTAGTATGAAATTTTTATATTTTACATTGTTCCATCATTCTCCGCTACTTCTAAACAAATTATGATGAAATTTGGATAGTGAGTTTCGGTCAAGATTCTAGGATCGACGATCAACCATTATTTTAACAACCAATTCTTTTCCAAAAAGCTAAACTTCAAAAACGGCAGAGTCGCCACAATAATGGTATATCGTACCATTAATCGCTTTCTTGAGACAAGTACTACTAATGACCGCCGAAGAATGAAACGTCAATTCACCGTACGGACCGTTGTAAATACTAAAATCTTTCAGAGAAAGAGTTTATCGAAATATCACACCTTGTTAAAGTTAGCCGAAAGCTGCCAGCCGAAAATAGAAAAAATGATAATGCAGAAATAAAAAAGATCAAAATATTTCAGCCGAAAGTTACCTGCCGATATTTAAGAAAAAAATATTTTTTCCTTCATTAAGTTGATTGACTTCTTTAAGTTGATATTAAAATAAAAATGTTAGTTGATGATATGTTATGTCTACTGCTTTCTGCACACCAATTGTGAAGAAATTTTGATGTGGATACAGGGGTGTAATTTGACAAAATTTCCATAGTTCAATTTCTAAAATATTCATTGAATGGCCAGGCGCTTTTCTTTAACCTAAATTTGCATGTTTGGTAGGTCGTAATGCTTGTTAACGACAGTCCAAGTTTAAAGAAATTCTGATGGGGATATGGGGGTGCAATTTGACAAAATTTCGATAGTTCAAATTCTGAAAAATTTATTGAATGGCCCGGCGCTCTTGTTTAACCTAAATTCGCATTGATGCCAATATGGCCATTTGATAGGCCCTAATGTCGTATCCCCATCTGAATTTCTTTAAACTTGGACTGTCGTCAACAGGTATTACGGCCTATCAAATGGTCGTAGTGGCATCAACGAGAATTTAGGTTAAACAAGAGCACCGAGTCATTCTATCAATTTCTCAGAAATTGAACTATAGAAATTTCGACATATTAGCCCCCCCCATGCCCCCGTATCCCCATCAGAATTTCGATAAGCTGTTTCATTAACCGGTTAACTTCGTTTAGCAAACGGGGGTGCAATTTCGTTAATTCAAAATATGTCTCCACAGTTAGGCCGAAGTTGACCAACATGACGGCCTATCAAGTAACCGTAGTGGCATCAATGACAAGTCATGCTAACTTAGAACGACTGGCCATTCAATGTATTTTCAATATATCGAATTAGCAAACTTTTGATAAAAAACACCCCTGTATCCCCTTCAAAATTTCTCTAGTTTGTTTACCTTTTTTATCGATTTTTCTGGTTATCATTTATAATGGACTTCGTGCATTTAAGGGTTAAATTATAGAATTAGGTTTTACAACAATCTTCGCAATTCGCATAGTAAAACATTCAAGTTGATTTCTGTTGATGTGTTGTTAAAATACATTTTCGGCTGATAACTTTGGCCGAAGAATGTTGATCAACGATGACGTATTTATATACTTTCGGCTGAGAAAGCGAAGACACTATCTGCTTTACGATTTTTTTGATCTTTCGGCTGGAAACTTTCGGCTAACTTTAATAGTATTATATCACTCGATCACTCGTGAATCTATTCAAAAAATATTCAAAGATAATTTAAAACTAACGCCTTTCAAAATAAATAAAGTACCACCAAAAAGAAGTGACTAGGAAATAAAATTATTTACTCTGGAATAGAAAGGAGTGGGTAATGGACGCGGGGAGAAGCTTTGCCATATTACAAGCTTAAACTTGTTTGCAAGTTTTTTGTGTTGATAATTTTTTTAAATTTTTGTCCAAAAAAAAGTTTTTTGTTTAGTGTGCACTATAGTATATAAAAAAATATAAATTAGCTAGTAAAAATTTAATTTTGTATAGAAAAAATATTTTATGAACTAGGTTATTCGATTCATAAGGATAATTAAATCTAAATTTGATGTTTCATAGTGGTATGCACTAATGTGAATGTTGGTCCAAAATACTTACAGAAATAAATTTTTGACATGATTCTCTTTCGTACACAATTTTTACTAACACAATTTTGATCGTGGGCCGGAAAAGTGATATACGAAAAATTGTGATTTATGTATAATATTATATTTGTGATATTTTTATTATATGTATAAAACTGATATGAAATCAGATGCATTAAATATTCGGTCTGGTGACACTCAAAAATCAGGATGGGGGAGTGGTAATGGAGTAATGAACGGGGGAGGGGTAATTGCATCTTATCAGAAATGAAGTTGAATTCTGTCGTCTCATCATAATGCGGTGTCCAAACCACAAAAATTTAGAAAATTCGTTCAACTTACATACAAAGTATAATCACAATGCTTTAGCGAATTATTATTTGTTAATCACTTCGTTACTTCAATTATTATTGAATTTGACACATAAATGCAATTTCTATATGAAATCACTGGCTATCACCCAGAATAACACCAAATTTCATATAAAAATCGCATGTATGCGTCAAATACAATAAAATTCGAGATTACGAAGGAGTTATAAATACACAGCAGAAATAATTCGCTAAAGGATTGTCATTATACTTTGTAACTGAAAGTATTTTCAATATTTTTGACGTATGTGAAGTTATCCGCGGATTCTATCACCGAAATTAAAAAAAGATAATCAGACAACACTAATATATGTAATTATATCCGTCTAACTCTTGTGTGAAGTTAGTCCCGCCCCGTTTTATATTATGCGTGTATTCCACAGTGAAACAATTTTTTTCAGTGAAAAATACTTGGAAACCGAAAAGAGCAAAGTATACATATTAACCCATTTCCGGCCGGTACCAGAATCCGTTAGAATTTTTCAATAAGGTTTTAATCAGTGATTACTTATATTACTACACATTTGATAAATAAAAAAAAATTAAAAATTCCAAGTCACCGTTCCCAAGAAAAACAGTAGTGAAAAAATTGACCATTGGCCGAATACGTATTAAAATTGTGAAAATCCGGGGGAAATCTGGTAGAAATCCGGATAAATCTGGGGGAAATCTGAGGAACATCGGAAGAAATGTGGAGGAAATCCTGGAGAAATCCGGGGGAAATCTTGGGAAAATACGAGGGAAATCCGAGCGAAATTTTTATTTTTTTTAATGTTTTAATCTGTTCAATCTGTTCTGGAGCCGGAGCACTCCTAACTATTTCGCGGTTCGCTTTTCATGTCCTACTTTACGCATTGCTTGCCAAATCGAGGACGTACGACTATAGGTTCGATTTTATCACCATCTACACATTGCATAGCTCCATCCCAGCCTATACTGCCCCATGAGTTTTGCACTCCGACAGGGGGTCATTGTTGTGTTCCATTTCTAAATAGATCATAATCCGTTGATGAAAATCCTCTTTAGCATCATGCTTCCATCAAGATTCGAAACCTGTACCTCCCGATCCAAACGCTAAAGCTTTAAAAGATGTCGAGCGCAATCTGTGGAAATACTGGAGGAAATTAACGTTAAATATGTAAAAAAAAAACCGGTGGTAATGGGGAAATTCGGGGGAAATCCGGAGAAATCCGATGTAAATCTGGGAAAATTTGTGAAAATCGTAGGAAAGCTGGGGGAAATCCATATGAAATCCGGGGGAAATCCATATGAAATCCGGGGGATATCTGGAGGAAATCCCGGGGAGATCTAAGGGAATTTCCTGGAAAATCTGGGAGAAATTCTAGGGAAATCCGAGTAAAATAGGGGAAATGGGAAATCTAGGGAAATCTGGTGGAAATCTGGATGAAATCTAAGGGAAATCAGGTGGAAATCCGGGGAACATTTTCTGGAAATCTTGTAGAGTTCCGGGGAAAAACTGGGATAAAACTGACACTGGGGACAAACACGTGAAAATCTGAGCGGAATCCGGGGAAAATCCTGGCACAAATCTCTGAAGGAAAGCTGGGGGAAATCTGGGAGAATTCCATTGAAAATCTGGGGTAGTGAGGGAAATCTGGAAGAAATCCGAGGGAAACCTGGGGGAATCCGGGGAAACCTAGAGGAAATCTTGAGGAAATCTAGGAGAAATCCGAGGGTAATCTTGTGGAAATTCTGGATAGCGAGGAAAATATGGACGGAATCCGGAGGAAACCTGTTGAAAATCAGGATGGAATCTAGAGGAAATCCGGTGGAATTCCGTAGGATATCTGGGGAAAACCCTGGGGAAATCTGGTAGAAATCCTATGGAAATCCGAGGGATATCCGGAGGAAACCGGGGGAGAACTGGATTAAATCTGAAAATCTTAGAACCTTAAAATCTGAAGGAAATCTAGTGGGGGAATTGTAGGGAAAATCATGAGAAATCTGGGGGAAATCCGGTAGAAATTTGAGGGAAGTCCAGGTAAAATCAAGGGGAAATCCGATAGAAATCCGATGGAAATCCGAAGGAAATCTTATATCCGGTTATATCCAATGGAAATCTGAGGGAATTCGTGGGAAATCTGAATGAGGGAATTCGGGAAAATATGCTGGAAATCCTGATAAATTTTTGGAAATCCTAGGAAAATTGCAGACAATTTTTGGATAATTGCGCGAAAATCCTGTGGAAATCCAGGGGAAATCTGAAGGAAATACGGGGCAAATCTGGGGAAATCCGAGGAAAGTTAAGAAAAATCTGGGAGAAAAATCTGGTTGAAATCTTGAGGAAATCCTGGGGGAAATCCGGGGGAACCACGCATTTTTCACTTAATTTGTGGTTTTCCTTTTTATTTGAATAAACCGGTGTTTTTATTTTTCCTTTATTTAGATCTTCGTTGTTATTATTATTATCAACGATTTTACCCACTTTCAATATTTCGTTTTTTGTGCTTCATAAAGTGTTTTTGTTTTATAAATCAATACTGTAGTATAAAGTTACCTACTGTACGTTTTTAAGAATTTATATTTTTTTAAGTGCCGAAAGATTAATTTTAATTTTGATAAAGAAACATTTGGAAAACAAAATTATTTTAGCTAGTTAAAATAATTACAAAGTTGCTGGTCGAAAAATCGACCAGCGGCCGAAAATGGGTTAACATCACGTTAGAGTGACAAAGAAAACAAATGTTGCCATAAAAAGTATTGAGTTTCATACTTTCTATGGCAACATTTTCCCCAATAAATTTTACTGAATTTGTTTTTTGCTTCTTTCTAACAAGTAAAGGATTTATATTTTTATCTCGTAGTAATTTTACTGAAAAAAATTGTTTCACTGTGGAATTCACGCATTAGAGGGATATAATTATGTTAGTGTTGCCCGATTATTTTTTTTAATTTCGGTGATAGAATCCAGGGATAACGTCATATACGTATATTTTTGAAGTTTGGTCACTGCAGTATGATGAGACGACCGTATTTTTTGATTTAAAAAATTAACTGTTTCATTAGATCGAAACAAAATCTGCAACGTCTTGGTAACCTCACCTCAATATATTTCTATTAGGTGTCCCCAACACAGCTCTGAATTCTATACCTATGAAAATTTTATTGATGTTACTATGCAGCGCGTGGCATACACAATACATTCACAATGGAGGACGTGGCCGCTTATGGAGGCCACCCATTATATGTTTATAATTCACTGCTTAATACTTATTTAATTCTCAATTAAAGCACTTGGTAAACACAAAAATGATGTTTCCAGTTTATTTGGTTGGAGATCCAGCTTTTTCTTTAATAGCCAATTTTTACCGAGCATATACCCTGGGGTTCCCGGGATTGTCTGCCTTACGAATCGATTTTCGAGTAGAAGAGTGGTCATAGGGTGTTCTTCTAGTAATATGGTATCTTAATATACATATACGTACATAACCTATACTTCTGCTACTTGGGCCATTTTCTTCCAAGTCTCATTTTTTTAATGGTTTTATATCCCTTTGATGGTGTATTGTACAAAATGTCTTGTACTTGACCAATTTGATGGGTATTTAGTTTAAAAAATGTCTGTAAGATATCTTTTCCCAAGCAAAAACAAAATTTTTAAGTTAAATCAACTTTATTTGTACTGTCCTGTTTGGATGTCTAAATGGAGCGATCCAGCATCCATTGCTCTCATTAAAATCAAAAGCAATTATTGGGCATTCTACCTCGTTGTCATTTCCAAATATTTTGTCATTTACACACACAGAAATGAATTGTTTGGTAGAATTGTTTGCCACACAAAATAAACTTAACTTTCAGCTTAAAAGTTAATCTTACAGCTGCAAGTGGTCAATCATTGGAGCTGATTTCGTGGCGAAATTTGGTTTAACGGTCGATTAGAAGAATAAGCTCTTAATCGATCCTACCACAACCATATTCATCATAGGAACAGTTGGTTCAGTTAACTCACCATCGCCACAAATTTTTACTATTGAAGGTTGATACAGTTCATTGTTAAAATAATTTCCAGAACTCATCCAGGTAGCCAGCTATGACCACCAAGTTATGACTTACACGTGAAACATAATGTAGATCACATGATTGTGACAGATTGTCCTGCAAACCACGTCGTCTTGACCCAGAAAAATTTGCATTAGCTGAATACACTTTTCAACACGTTGAACAAAATGATTGAAAACCATGTGGTGACTACAGGCAATTAAACACTGTAACTATTCCAGACAAATATCCATATCCTCACATTCATGATTCCACACGTTGTTTACATGGATGTACAATTTTTTCAAAAAACTGATATTTGTCAAGCTTATCATCAAATCCCTGTTGCGCAAGAGGATCAATTTAAAACAGCAATAAGAACACCGTTTGGAATGTTTGAATTCTGTCGCATGACTTTTGGTCTGAGAAACGCAAAGATTTACCCTTTCTCTTTGCTTACGTTGATGATATCCTAGTCGCAAATAAAATGTCTGAGAAACACACCGAATACTTACGAGTACTTATCAGATTGCAGAATAACGATTCGCTTATCTAAATGTGAGTTTCGTGTTCCAAAATCAAATTTCCTGGGTAATAAATTAATTCAAAATGGAATTCAACCCTCAATTGACATATTCAGCGTATTGTTACCATAGATTTTTTACCAAGGCAATGTAAAAAAGCGCGATATTCTTCTGGCCGTCAAAATGCCTAGTAGCTCTGGAGTCAATAAAGAACTGCCACCTTACTACACGTTACTTACACATCCCATTGATAATACAACATATTGTATTAAGTGGAGGTGGAGGTGTCTAAGAACAGTTAAACGGTAATAATTGAGAACCCTTAGCATTCTTTTCTAGAAAGTTTTCGACCACAGAACAAAAATATTCAACTTTTGACCGTGAAATACCGTTATCTCGCGAGCAACTAAGTCGATCAGCGCAATTCGACTAAAAGGTGGTATTAAACGAATTGGAGTTGCCTGTCAAAAAAGGCGCACGAAGAGGAGGCTCTAGTATACATTACACTTAACAGTAATGAGAATTTAACACTCGCCTGTTTTTAGGATTCTTAATGGAATGTTATGAAAAGTGTATGATTTTTATGTTTTTGTGACCACCTGCTGCCATGCCACTTGTTCGCATGAATAGTCAAAACCGACCAAATCCGGGTTTTCAGCCACAATGAACATTTAATTGTAAATCATTTTTTATTAGATTTTAATTGGCACACGAAACTCATATTGTGACTTTGTATATTCCATGACCATATCATTTCAATTACCATTTCCATTAATAATATTTATTAAAATCAAAACCACCCGATTGGTATAGGTTATCCAACTTTCCATTACACACAAAATAATAATAAAAAAAAAAATATCAATATTTTCACCTTCATTAGATTTTAAATTGGATTAATGGATTTTAATGCCATTTTCCAACCAATTTTTATTTTTGCAAGCGATGGGGTTTCATATTTTATGCCCACCAGAGAAACGAATGTACTCTGTATATACGTAAGTACACAGACGAGTTTTCTTATACACACCTACCGAATCAGCGTCATCACCGGCAACAACAAAACATAAGAATCTTAAAATTGGATTTCCCCATATTTCCTTTTCCTTGCGTTGTTACCGATCCCGTTTACGTGATAAGAAAAAAAATATTTTATTTAAATTTAATTTTTCTCTGATTAAAAATAAAAATTGCGAACATCTTTTTCTATACACTTTATGGCAGACAGGTGAAATTATTTTGTGACGGTGGGTAGATTGTCTAATTCGTACGCCGCAAAAAAAAATCGTTTTAAATTCCAAATCGCCATTTTTAATCTTAAAATATTTTTAATGGAAATTAAATGCGCCTAGATGATTTTGGAATGAAATTTTGGAATTTTAAAGAAATTTTTTATACTCGTTCACCTCAATTTCCGTTCTACTAAAGTTTTCAATTATACTGTGCGTCAAAAAGTAGGTCAGAAATATCAAAACCGATTATTTTCTTTAGACAATTTCCCTCACCTTACAAATATTTAATTTTTATTTTTTTAAAGAAACCATCCATAACCAGAAATATTATCCTGCGCATCTTTACTCAAGATTTTAAGAGAAATTGTTAAAAAACATTTTGCTTGACATGGTCTGGTTCAAAATTTGATACCGAACATGAAAATTATTAACTTAAGAATGTTTTAAGATTGTTTATCAAATTTTAGATAATGAAATTTAAAATTACAAGATTTTATTTTGTAAAATATTTGAATGATACAATTTATAATGTACGTACCCTCATTTTCAGCTAGACTTGCCTGTAAAATAAAAAGTAATAACTTATTAAAATAAATGTTTGTCTATAAAATAGTGTCAAATTTATTGTCACATGCAACGTAGTAGATACACCAAAATATTGAGATACGTCCTATGTTGGATGCTCCAAACTCAGTAAGACGTCTGCAAAGGAAGAAACCGCTTGATCTAGTAGATCCAATCAGTATAGCATGAGAGTATACGGGAAAACCGCGAGGCAGTCAACTTCACGTCTTTATGTATGATCGTTCAAACGATCATAAAAAATGCCATATGTTGGATAATTTGGCTCTGAAGCAGTTGGAAGTTGTCACAAATTTCACCTAAAAAACAATATCTGTAGCCGCAAGACCTATTATTAGATGAATGGATATGTGAACAAGCAAATTGTCGGATTTGGGGCGATATCAATCTTCACGAGTTACACCATTCCGAAAAAATCACTGTTTGATGCAGCTTTTGGTAACAAAAAACTTATTGTGGTCTAAACTAGATGATATGGATATCGACGACAAGTGGTTTAAACAGGACAGCGCTATGTACTACGCAGCGCATATTACAATGAACAATCTGCACGAGCGGCGGCGAAAACAGTTTTCATCAAAAATTCTGCTTCTGCAGCCCAGTTTTTTTTTTTTTTTTTTTTTCAAAAAACTGTTTTTCAACAAAAATTTGTTCCCTCTACAGCCCATACGGATTGATTCGGCATCTCTAAGATCAAGTGGATTAACAATTTGAAATCAAACTTCATACTTAAGTTTTTGTCATAAATTGGGTGATCCGTGCGAAATGTAGTGGACGTCTGTGCACCAGAAGTTGCAGCTTTCGTAGGAGCTTTTCAATTTTTTCAATGAAAATTAAATTTTCAAGGGATTTTTGAAATCTAAGCAGGAATAATGACTTTTGATCAGACAAATCCGGTAGGTTAAATGTTTCGCACATTTGTCGTAAAAGAATATCAATCAAGGCAAATTTATATAAAAATAAGACTTTTTAAATAAAAATAAAACAGAATTAAAAATAATTTACTATACGGTTGTTCTCAATCTAATTATTTAAACCCGAATAGTGTTATTTTAAATAATCAGTGCCAGAAAATGCTGATAAAGTAACAGTGTTCCAAAAGAATAACAACAAGGACGGTGAATTACGATAAACAAAAACCTTTTTGGAAACTCGTATAACCAATTTAAAGTCACTGTACACCAGGAGCACGTAACAACAGATGATAAAATTCGGGTAGCAATCCCACAGCTGGGGGTATCCCAAAAATATTTGAGTATGAGAAGCCAAAAAGAGCACCACGCAATACACCGACGCTATCAGCACCCGATCGGTTACAACCATCGTCGCTCACCAGTTCGGGTTTTGACATTTTATCAAACAACGAAACAAATTCAAAGCCAGGTAAAATTGGTGATCAACAGCCTTTATCAATACCTCGTAAATATTGGGATTCGATGGATGATGGAGACGCTATTTAATAAACTGGACATGGCCGCCATCGAGTATGCATTAGATACCGCAGATTGCTGAAAATAAAATATTTATATATGGTTGAAATTGTGCAATTGTACGCTGAAATTATGGTAGGCATAATTGAAGAAGAACAAATAACTGCCGTGGCACCATACAAAATAAGATGGAACCAACAATTAGCAACAATGCCTCGGAGAAACATCACTCACAACGGCATGCCAAATTTTTCTGGAAAGTGCAGCCCAGCTGATCAACCAACTTTCAATAACCAGTGAGAATTACAAATTGGCTTGCTACAGTTAAGATAGACCCACGACTTCTAGCTAGAAATTACTTCAGTTCATTGCTATCACTACCAAAAATAAAACTTGGCCAGGGGTGGGAGGCCAGGGCGTTACGAAATCTGCACGAATCCGCGAAAGAAATGCTACACGTTTGAGTCATTTTTAACATTCATACTAATTAAAACAACGGATTCAGAATCATCTAGGCTTAGAGCGTTATCTAATCCAAGAGAAATACTAAAACCATCAGGATATTTCGACTTCGTAGAGAGAAGATCCAATCGTTAGAATCACTGTACATGCCGCTACGATCAGGACTCGATGTTGGGTTAAGGCTTGTAGGGAAAGTGACGGCTTAAGCATAACTCATTATCATACACTACTGCATTACAATAAAGCAGCGTCCTCTAGAATGAGTATAACCCAAACTCTTCTAGTCAACCAACAAGAAACCGTGTTACTACCCAGTGCGGTAAATAAAGCATGTACTGCCAATAGACTGCTCGTTACTTTAAGACATTGTTACTTTAAGCTTTAGTTTGCAGTCACGCTTTCACCACTGTCACCAAGATTTCCTGTAGACTTAAGTAAATGTTACCAAAAGGAAATGTGGTGAAATATAATCGGCAAACTTGGAACCGTTGCCATCAAACAGCAACATCCATGGTAGCAACAAAGACATATCAAGAAAAATTACAGTTATCTTTGAGAATGTCACCACGAAAATGAAAATTCAAATAAATCTCACCAAGGAGGAAATAAAAATTGCACAATTCGAGACATAGCGCTCTAGAAGAATCAAGAAAATTGGCTGTATCATTATTTCTTTCAAGAATAGTTCGACCTGAACCTGAAGCACATTGAGTTAATTACAGCAGAGCTTGAAGAGATCGAAGTCAATCAAAGGGATTATTTACCGCATTACGGGGTGCTCAAGAAAAACAGAATAACAACCAAACTCCGTTTCGTGTTCGAGACTTCATTAAAAACCACCTCGTGAACATCATTAAATGATGATGACTTGCTTGACTGCAGAAACATTTTCCGGACAAACTTCTTCAGTGATGGCGACACAATTTTATCTTGATTGCCGAAATCGAGAAAATCAAAGAGGTATGAATTCATGAGAGAGATCGAGATTATCAGAGAAAATTGTGGAGGGATTATCCCACCAAACATATGGACGCTTTCGGATTGAATACGGTTACTTATACTGGCACAAAATGGTAGCAGCGCTTATCTAAAAGCAGCTAAATCCTGTCATCTTTGCGTCGATGATCTGTTAACTGAAAGTGATAGTCTCGAGGAGGCAGCTGTAAAATAGCTATGGGCTCTTGAACCTCAGAATACGAGCTTATAGTTCCGTTGAAAAATTTGGAACATATCCCAAGTGAGTTAGATTACACGGGGAACATACAAATCAGATTAAATGGTTGCGTAAACAACTTAGGAATATTGTATCTTCTCCTACAAATACATTTCAGGTTTTAGTCTCAAGGTTCCATCTATCACATGGTCAACCAAATGAGTGACCCTATAACATGGCTATCACCAATAACTATCACAGACAATTGGTAAAGGATGGGTAGCCAATTACACTTAAATGTCTAATAGTTTCTGGGGAAATTTATTTAAATGCATATTAGATAGCTATGTTTATGAGAGTAACATTTATTTAGGAAAACAAAATAAAAACACATGTAATTAAAAATATTAATTTAACGAAAAAAAATCATAATTTAACAAAACATAACGAAAAAAAATAATTTTAATAAAAAATTTTGTAAAATATATCATAACATATATTTTTTAAGTGCTATCATCGCTGCCTGTTGGAACAGATGCACTTTCGTTTAAGTGACACTTGAAAGTCACTTTCGTCCCTAGAAATATTTTCCACTACATTTTCATTATTGAGTAGTGGTGGTGTTTCAGTAGTTTAAAAAAAAGTAGTAGTAGAGTAAAAAAAAATCCATTCCCAAAGATTGCTTCCTAGTTGTGATAAGACTCTTATATAATTCTCGATAATTATCCATTAATAATTTCAGGTCACGTTGAAATTTCCCAGCTCTTTCCCCAATAGGATTATGCATGCCAAAATGATCGCTCCTAGTTGGAGTCCTGCTTTAATTAATTTATTTATTTATTTTATTTTAACATAAATGTTTGAAGTTCTTATGAACTTATTACGTTAGTTGCAACTACTTATTTTAATTTATTTCTAATTTATTTATTGAATTAACCTATAGGTGTGCAGCAACATTTTAGCGATTCATTAACTTGAAATTGGCAAAAAATAGAATTTTGATATTATTAAGCTGAAGAAAAGTATTTTTTTCCGAAACGCGGCAGGGGATTTAGATTTCTTAACGTTATTACTTAACGAATTCCACATGCTAACTCCCCTCACCAAACCAACTCGAAACTCATAGAATTCAGCAAGAGAACAACCAAGTAATGAATTAGTAAAATTCGAGATGTGGTCGTACTTTCTTAGCCCGTGTACGTATCTCACACAAGAATTAAATATCAATCGAAGTTCATTAAAGTACTTCTTCTTTAATTCAAAGAAGACAATATCTCCATACAAAAAATGTGGAAGGATGTAAGATTTCACCAATTGGAGTCTAAGATTGGTATTAAAGCTCTTCGTGGTAGTCCATAACATTCTTAATAAAAAAATTACTCGATTACAAACTGTTTCGATGTGGTAACTCCAGCATAAGCACTTGTTAAAAGTTAAGCCTAAATTAGTCACAGAATCAGAGAAATCAACCTCCTCTCCTAGTATGCTGAGTATGTAAGCTGTGAGTATCACGAATTGTAGAAGATATAATAATAGATTTGGTTTTTCCAGCATTAAGTTCAAGATTATTTTCTATAGACCATTTTGTAATCAATTGAATATCGAAATTACAGTTCCGATAGAATTTGTTATCTCGCTGGGCCTACAAAATGTATAAGTTTGCAGGTCGTCCACGGAAAGGTGATATTTGCATTGAGTGGTAACTGCAGGTAGGTCGTTTATATACATTATGAATAGAAAAAGACCTAATAACGAGCCCTGGGAACACCGCAATTAGTATAACAAGAGCTTGAGATTCCTGAATTAGTTCTAACCAATTGTGATCGATTTGATAGATATGACAAAACCAAACGACAAGCCGACATTGAGATTTTAAAACGGTTACGAAGTTTGCTAACCAAAATTGAATGATCAATTTTATCGAAAGCTTTACTAAAGTCATAAAGAATCAGTGTACAAAGATAACCCTTATCTATGGCCCTGCGGATGTCGTCATTGATATGTAGTAAAGCACTATTAGTGCTGAAATGATGTCTGTAAGCAGACTGGTACATTCTACATTGTTAGTAAATTTTCCGATTCAACGAAAGTTAATATTTGTGATTGTAGTATTTTTTCAAAAACTTTAGACAAAGGAGGAAGCAGACTAATAGGGCAAAAATCAGATAAGCATTTGGGGTTTTTGTTCGTAGTTTTTTATAAAATTTCGTAGTTTTTTATAAAAATCCTCTTTTGACAAAATACATTGATATTGAAACCCATGATTGTTGAAACCCTTTTTTGTTATTTTCCAATTTTGACTTAATCCATTTATGACACAATCCACTGTTGTCAAAATCCTCTAGTATAATGTCACTAAACTCATGACCGTACAAATAAAATAAATTTCGTATTCCATAAAAAAAAAATTTGAATCCATCGTTTTTGTTATTTTTTACAAGCCCGGGCTTGTAAAAAATAACAAAAACGATGGTTCGATGGTTTTTTCATGGATTTTGACAAAAGGGATTTTGACAAAAATGAATTTTGACAGAAACGGAATTTGTCAAAATGGATTTTGTCAAAAAGGATCGGGACATAATGGATTTCGTGGGTAACCCAATTAATACATCGAAAGTTAGTAACCTCGCTGAACGCGCACTGTTAAGAGAAAAATAATTATTGAGCTCATTTGGTGAACATTGTGTAGATGGTTTTTCGTTGGATGATAGAAAGGGACCTACAGATTTTAAATTTTTCCAAAAAACTTTTGAAGGAAGGGATGGGTGCAATATAGATGAAAAATATTTGGCCTTTGCGCGTTTTATAATATTATTACTCCTATTTTGTACAGCTTTATATTCTTGGTACAGTTCAGCTCTTCTTGTACGCTTCCACCGACGTAAAATAAAATCCCTGAAATGTATGGTATACCTGATCTCATCATTGAAACAAGACGGCTGTTTATGTTTGGGTGATATAGTCCTAGTGGCACAAATTCCTCAAATAAGTCTACACAACTAGTTCTGTAAAGTATTCTACTTTATCAACAGGGTTGTTAAAATTGTAAACCTTGCTCCAATTTAAATTATTACATTTATCAAGCAGGTCTGATAACCTAATGCTATTGTAGTCACGAAATGAAATTTTAGGAATAGATCTCTCATGTTTAATATCATAGGAAAAATAAAAAAGATCGTGATCACTAAATCCAACCGAGATTTGGTTATGAAATACAATTTTATCCGTATTAGAAATAATACAGTCCAATAATGATCTAGAGTGTGACGTGAAATATGTTGGCTCGGTGTTCACAGGAGTGAGAGAAAATTCAATTAGCAACCTTTAAAATTTTTTCGTTGTCGATTTAGTTTCTTTGAGGTCACAATTGAAGTCACCGCACATTACAATATCATTATAGTTAACACTATAATTTTGCAAGAAGGTCCCAAAATCTTCAAGGCAACGTTTATTCGGCGGTTTATATGCAACAACCATATAATAACACCTTAGCTGCGTCGAATAATAGTTCTATGAGCATTACCCCCAAATTAGGTGCACAATGAGCATGTACCAGTTTATATCGAATGCCTGATTTCAGGAAAACCAATTTTCGGTCCAATCGTAATATATTATATCCAGAAAGACCAATTGAAGCGTCCGGAATGCGATCATGGAGCCATGTCTCAACAAAGCAGAGAATATCAAGTTTTACTGCGCACACTAAATTTCTTATTTCATCAATCTTGTGAAGAATACTACGAGTGTTTAGAAAAGAAAAATTCAGACCTTTGTACCTATTAATTGAAGATTTGAGAACCACATTGTTTACAATTGAGGAGGAAGCATGTGAATTAACACGTAGATGATTCATGTAACATCCCAGTATATTTCGGAAAAAATAAGTTATATAAGAAACATATAAATCAAAATGAAATTAATATCAAAATCAATGAATAGCCTGTCGCTGCATACACCGTAGTACACGTTGTGTACTAACCACTCGGTTGTTGCGTTGCGAGTCCATTTTGGAATTTTAGAGTCACTTTAATTAAAACACTTAAACGTTTTAAGTTTTTATATAATAATTAGTTTTAGTATTAATAATTTTTAGGTTTCACATTATTTCAATTTATACAAGAATA
Organism: Nephrotoma appendiculata; assembly: GCA_947310385.1. Taxonomy (NCBI): domain Eukaryota; kingdom Metazoa; phylum Arthropoda; class Insecta; order Diptera; family Tipulidae; genus Nephrotoma; species Nephrotoma appendiculata. Next base: position 131,963,734 of record OX371225.1, on the reverse strand, counting down.
TCGTTTATATATTTTTACAGAGTTATGTTTATATATTTCTACAAAGTTAGGTTTTATTAGTTCACATTATATACATTTTATATAAATTTAGGTATAATTTTACAGTAATTATCACTCTAAATATTTATTTAAGTACAATACACTTATATATTTTAAGCACAATAATCTTTTATTTATAACTCCGTGTTAACTACTAACGAGAGAGACTGCCCTTTTTTATTTGTTTGTTAAGCTTATATAGGGGTTTAAATCGATTACAGCTCCTCAATGTATAATTACTAGTACTAATCTAAATATTAATCTAGTACAATATATTAAAGTATTTTAGGGCTTTTTCGCTTAAAATATTCTTACATAACACCTTCCTCCTCAAGAAAGATGTTGTGCATCTTTAAGATAACAAACAAAGAAAAAAGTATTTCTAATTTGAAAGTTAATGTACAACTAAGATTATTTTATTATAAATTTTTAATTCCAATTTAGTTTTATAATTTTTTTTTTTTTTTTTTTTTTTTTTATGTTTTAAATCATGAATTCATCAATTTATAATATCTAAATAAACTTATTTCTAAATTACAAAGATGTGTAATCAATTAAAATTTGTTATGACAATTCTATAATTTCAATTTGAGGCGATTATTATGCACGATTTTGGATTTTCTTCCAATTTCAATTTTACAATTTACCGGACTTATTATTTCTAACACCTTGGGATAGTTTGGTCTTCTTGTTTTCATTTCTTAGCCAAACTAAATCTCCAACATTGTAAAGAGTATTATTTGAATCATGGTCGTAATAAATTTTAGAATTCAATTTGGATTGTTGTGCATGTTGTCGAACTATGTCATAGGATTTTTGTAATTTATGTTTAAAATCTACGAAAAAATCGTCATAATTGTAAACAACATTTGGATTATTATGGAATGAAAGCGGTAAGTTTGGTACCATTCCAAAAACTAGCTCATAAGGCATAAAATTCGTAGTTGAATGAGGTGTGGTGTTATACACAAACATTGAGTATCGAATCCAAGAATCCCAGTCCATTCCATTTTCATCTATAAAATGTCGTATATATTCAATAAATGCGACAATAACATAAATAACATAAAATGCGACAACATAAATTCATCTATAAAATGTCGTATATAATCAAGTGTACGATGTGAGTGTTCCAAAGCTCCATTGCTTTGAGGATGGAAAGCGGCTGTATTGATTTTCTTTGTTCTAAGAAGTTTACAAAGATTTTGAAAGACCGAACTCATGAAATTTGTACCCTGGTCGGTTAAAATTGACTGTGGGCAACCATAGATGCTTACAAAATCTGTTAAAAGAGCATTAGCCACTGTTTCAGCTTCCTGGTTTGGAATTGGAACAGCAACAGCATATTTAGTTAAATCATCCATAATAGTCAATATGTACTTATTTTGATGATAACTTGATAATAATGGGCCAACAATATCCAAGAAAATCTTTTCGAAGGGTTTATTAGATGTGGAAGTAATTGTCATTGGCATTCTCTTAACTGGACTTGCTTTATTCTTCTGACAAGAGTCACATGATTTAATAAATTTTTCAATCATACCTAGCATTTTCGGAAAAAAATAGTATTTGCGCATGCGTTTGTATGTTCGTTGGATACCTTGGTGACCACCAAGAGGTGTATCATGAAATTCCTGTATCAGTTTTAATTGGTTGTTAGGATCGGTTATTTCTATTATATTTGGTTGTGGATGGATCTGATCAGAGGTTCCGTTGAGAGGGGTTAATTTGCTGCTATTATTATTGGAAGGTTTATTTTCTGAAATACTCGGGTTACCTGATAAGTTTTTTATTTCCGGTTTAGTTTGTGAACGAGTAACTGCGTTAATATGTTTATAAGATGTTAAATTCGGTTCCGAACTACTAGTTTGTTGATTATTATAAGAATTGGAAGGCGAAGACAGAGTTTTGTTGGAAGAATCAGGAGTTTGTAAAGAAATATTTTTAAAGAGTTTTGATTCATCAATCGAAATACGGCTTAATGCGTCTGCATTTTTCTTAAGTGCTCCTGGTAAGAGATTTCGAAATCATATTCTTCGAGCTCTAAGCGCCATCGCATTAAACGCGAGGAAGGGTTGCTCATACCAAATAACCAAACTAATGGTTTGTGATCGCTTATTAATTTAAATTTTCGACCATACAAATATGCACGGAAATGTTTAATACTCCAAACAACAGCTAAAAGCTCTTTTTCTATTACGGAATAATTTTTCTCTGCTTTGGTAAGGGTTCGACTAGCAAAAGCAATGGGTAGTTCACCGGCTTCAAATACTTGGGAAAGAACTGATCCGATAGCTATATCGCTTGCGTCCGTCGTTATTATGAACATTTTATCAAAGTTAGGAAATTGAAGTATAGGTGGTTTAATTATTATGAACTTAAGGGTTTTAAAGGCTTCATCGCAAAACGGAGACCAAACAAAAGGTGTTTCCTTTTTTAGAAGAGCTGTTAAAGGCAAGGTAATTTTAGAAAAATCTTTCACGAAACGCCTATAATATCCTACGAACCCAAGAAATGCTCTAACATCACGCTGAGTTTTAGGTTCAGGATAGTTTACAACCGCACCAACCTTTTCAGGATCGGGCTTCACTCCGTCTGGTCCTACAATATGTCCTAAGTAAGTTAATTCTTGTCGTAAAAATTGACACTTAACTGGATTTAATTTTAATTTATGTATTCTTAGACAATCGAGTACTTCCCGTAGTCTTTATTATGTTCGTATAAATTTTGCCCATATATCACAATATCATCTAAATAAACTAAACATTTTAAGCCATTGAGTCCAGATAGTACTGTATTCATTAAATGTTGAAAAGTAGCAGGAGCTCCTTTCAAACCAAATGGCATACGATTGAAATGAAAATGCCCAGCACTAGTATTAAAAGCGGTTTTGGGTTTTGCATCTTCATCCAACAGCACCTGGTGATACCCATTGGTCATGTCTAAACTAGTAAAATATGAGGATTTGCCCAATTGATCCAGTATTTCAACGATGTTTGGAAGAGGATATACGCGCTCTAATGTTATGTCGTTTAAATGACGAAAGTCAACAACGACACGCCATTTCCTCGAACCATCTCCGGATTTTTTGGTACAGCTAAAAGGGGAAAGTTCCAAGGGCTTTCACTTGGTTCAATTATGTTTTGTTTTAGCATCTCATCTACTTGACCGTTTATTTCCTTTTTAATTGCATCAAGCATTCGATATGATTATTGATAAATAGGTACACTATCTGATTTTATTGGAATACTATGTTTAACTCCTTGAGCAGCAGTTAGCATATCACCTTCTAAATGAAATACGTCATTATATTCACGTATAATACGTCTAATGGAATCACGTTCTTCTTGATTTAGGTGTGATAATGAAACAGATGACTCAATGGTTTTTAAACGATCAGTATTTGTATTGTTCTAGGATTTGAGAGAAAATATATCATAATGTACAAGCTTATCAAATGTTAACTCCTTGGCTAAAAATTGGACAGGTTTGTCATTAGTATTTATTAAATTAAGAGTAACAGATTGATTGCGAGGTTCAACAATTGTATTTCCAACAAACACGCCCGATATTATTTCCTTGGATAAGCACAAGTATTCCGCGTGGTTTTCGATATTGTTACACCTTACATTAATGATCTGTTCACTTCTTGGAGGAATTATTAATTTAGACGAGGATGTTATTAGATCAAGAAGAATTGATGTAGCTTCAAAAGGAATTTCTAACGTTAGATTCTCAAAGTCTATCTTGCATTGCCAATGAGTCAGAAAATCTTTACCAATAATTCCACTACAAGGGATTGGAAATTCATCATTTACAATTTAGAAATTATGAGCAATGCTGAACGTCTCAGTAAAAATTATTTTCGATGGCACTAATCCTAAGGATTCATCAACTCCACTGGTTACACCTTTTATTTGACATTTTAAAGTTGGATAAAATATTGAAGATTCAATCACACACGATTCTTTAATTACGCTGACATCGGCTCCTGTATCTAATAGAAAGTTATACAAACGAGATTTCCCAATATCAAGGCTTAATTTAACGTAAATATTATCCTCTGTATGATTCTCCAAATAAATGTTACAAGATTGATTTATCGGTAAGCAATCTGTATTGATTGGACACTCAGTTATTGTTTGAATGGTACTCGGAAGGGAGTGCCCTTGTGACCTTCGAGACCCTTCGAGTTTCCCTGAGCTTCAGATTCCGATGTAAGATTTGAATTATTATTATTATTTGAGCGATGTTGAATTCGTAAGTCAAAATGTTTCTTTTTGAAACACTGATTAACATGATAACCTTCCTTTTTGCAATATGCACTCGAAATAATCCTAATTGAAGGACGGCCTATAGCTGACCGAAGATCCTGAGGTGGAACAGCTCAAGAGCCACCTGGACCCGAATATCTGGAAAAGCAAACAGAGGCCATGTGTCCATTCTTTTGGCAAATTTGGCATTTTGTCACTTGTGGTTTTAATTGATTTATATTTGGTTGAATTGCAATTTTCAATGTTAATTGAGTTTCCTCTACTAAAGCTTTTGCAATTGCATTTTTTAGAGATTTAAAATCGCCTGCTTTTATAATAATACCAATAGGTTCTCGAAGCCCACATTGAAATGAACGTAAGGCAGTTTTGGAATTTAATTGTTGTACCTCATCGGTTAGTTTGCCTTGCATCTCAAGGCAAGCTTCGTTTTACTCTGCTAATAAAGTTTCAATTTTATTCGCAAACATCTGCACAGATTCATCCTTGGCTTGAGTAGCTTTGATTAAATCTAATTGAATGCATTCCATAGCACGAAGGGTTTTGAAGTTATAGTTTAATGCAATTTTCAATTCGTCCCAATTTTTAAAAGTATCAAAGTGATATACAGAGTACGCTTGGCCATTTAGTTTATGAGGAATGAATGTAAGAAAAGTAGGTTTTGATTCCTTAGACAACATTCCGTAGAACCCATCACAACAGTTGATGAATTTGTGTAGAGGAGTTTGATGATCGCCACCAAACTCCGGTATTAATTTTACAGCAAGACCATAATCGAAATCCATTGTTGAACAGTTATCAACACTCTTTTCGGATGTATTTGAAGATGTAGAAATAAGTCGAGTTCAAAGCGAGTATTTAATACCTGAAGGTTCTTCCTTGGTCATTAATGATGGATGAAAATAGATTCTCGACTTATAATTAAACGATGCACTCAAGAAAATTAAATCGCATTAAATTATGGTTTTGTATAGAATTAGCACATCAATTCAATATAAAATGAGGAGTGTATATACAATTAATTTAACTAACGGTATTCCCAAAATTTAAAAAATAATTTTATGATAGAATGAAATTGAAAAAAAAATTATTTGTTCTTACATAATATAAAAAATATTGAATGAAATGAATGAAGATAATAAAAATGTTTTATATAAAATAAAATATCGAAGATGACTAAGAGTTATTTAATATATACATAGTACAATTATTATTAAAATTTTTGTAATGAAACGTTGAACGAAATGTTGATGGTTGATGACGTTTCCCTTTCGGTTACATATATTGAGAATAATTTATTGTAAGCATTCATGTTGGGTGGAGATCTGATATATGTAGGTGTAATGAAGCGGCATAATTAATTCAGTTTGGTAATGTCCAATTGGATCAGCTCGTTGAAAATTAAGTTTAAAAGTGATAGAAAAATTTATACCTTAGAGAAGTAGTTCAGTTACTTCTTGTGATAACTACTATCCATAATGATGTTTTTTTCTCCTTTACATTTTGAAGTGTATTTCATTTTAATTAAATTTCGTATAATTTACGAAATTTTATGATTCTGCATAATTGTAGTTGAACTCACAAACACAGCATACATAATATGTTCACTATTTTGATTTTTTTTTTTTAATTTCGCCCAAAAGGATTAATTTTCTTAAAATTTTTTTATTTGGCTTTAATTCATTAGAATTTTTTTTAAATCGAATCACATTACACTTTTCATATGGTATATATATATGGTAAAAAATTTTTTTTTAATTTTTCGCTCACATTTGGGCTTCATCTTTTAACCCTTAGAACTTCACTGATAGTTTTTTTTTCTATGATTTTTTTTTTGTAATACGTAATAATAATTATAACATACACAATTGAGTACAGAATTTATTGTGTAAATTTAAATTTTTTTTTTCTTTTGTGAAATAACTGGATTAGAATGTTTAAGGACAAAGAATTAATCACATGTTTTTACGTACAAGCACTAAGTGTTTATTGCGGCATATTTAATTTTCAGTTCTTTTTTTATATAATTAAAATGTTATATTGTATATAATTAAAATGGATTTCACATTGACGATATCAAACCCGTGTGGCTAAATAACGATATCCTACCGGCTGCGCCAAAATTTTGTTGTGTAGTAACCACTCGGTTGTTGCGTTGCGAGTCCATTTTGGAATTTTAGAGTCACTTTAATTAAAACACTTAAACGTTTTAAGTTTTTATATAATAATTAGTTTTAGTATTAACAATTTTTAGGTTTCACATTATTTCAATTTATACAAGAATATCGTTTATATATTTTTACAGAGTTATGTTTATATATTTCTACAAAGTTAGGTTTTATTAGTTCACATTATATACATTTTATATAAATTTAGGTATAATTTTACAGTAATTATCACTCTAAATATTTATTTAAGTACAATACACTTATATATTTTAAGCACAATAATCTTTTATTTATAACTCCGTGTTAACTACTAACGAGAGAGACCGCCCTTTTTTATTTGTTTGTTAAGCTTATATAGGGGTTTAAATCGATTACAGCTCCTCAATGTATAATTACTAGTACTAATCTAAATATTATTCTAGTACAATATATTAAAGTATTTTAGGGCTTTTTCGCTTAAAATATTCTTACATAACATAAGTCTTGCTTGACATTTTTGGCAAAACCATCAAATTCATCAGCGAAGCTAGGTAATTTTGATACGCAATTACTATAAAGTGACATGGTTCAAACAGATGAGTTTTAAGATGATATACGCCACACACCAAGTCAGGTGAAACGAAAAACTGTTCAATTATAAAATTACCTGTAGGTGTCTATCGATTGTACAGTATAATGATGTAATTAACACTAACATACCACACTTTAAGTTTTTAAAATATATCGATTGTGTTTTAAGAGGAAGCACAGGTCACATAAAATATAAAATTATGATTGTTTTAATGTATTTGATGATTGGATTATGTCACAATAAGCTTTAATTTCATAATAATGATCACAACAAAAAAAGTACTGTAATATGCGAATAAAAATGGCACTAAGCACATTTAAGTAAACAAAATATCATCATGAGAACAGTCTTATTAGAACAGCATATCCACTAATTCATATATTATATATTCCGTGTATATCTTATAAAAGCACTTAGAACATTTATAGGAATTTTCATAACTTATAAATTAGATAAAAAAAATTAATTTTAAGAGACCAAATGAAAGCGTCTACACAGTTGACTCCATGTTTTGAGAATATGATTAGATCTGTCTCAAGCGCAAAACTAATAATTTCATCATTGCAAAGTGCCTTACCCACCAAAAGATCATCGTTATCTGGAGACCATAGATTGTCAAAAGCCTCTTCGTCTATTTCATGAGCTAAGGCTTTATATTGGAATACTCAGCCGCATTAGATGGTATCGGATTCTCGTTTTGACGCATTCCGGCCAAAGGGGTCTCCAACATCATTTTAATGTCGACGATCTGAGTTCGGTTAATGCTAATTTAGTATGTTTGATGCAGTCATTAGTAGCCAATTTTTTCCACGCGTCCATAAATTTTAATTTTTCTTCATTCATTAATTAATCTAAAATGTACCGGAATGTTTGCTTTACATAATACGTCTTACAGGTTGCAATAATTCCTTGATCCAATGCGGTTGTATCAACGAAGTTGTATTGGGCGGTAAAAACAAAATTCGTCATTTGGATGCCATATGGGGATAAACTGGTGCGTTGTCTATAATCAACAGAACTTTAAATTGGAGACCTTTACCCCTCAAATAATGCCGAACTTCTAGGACAAAATTTTTAATAAACCATTCCCTAAAAGTTTCTTTTGTCACCCACGCTTTTTTATTAGCCATCCGACTGGTAATGTGCTAAAATCTACACCTTTCAATGACCGTGGTTATAGAGCTCTATTTACAAGTAAGGGTTTCAGCATCTGTTCACCTGAAGCGTTATATCAAAATAAAAATATCGCACGATCCTTGGCTAGCTTAAATCCCGTTCAATTTTCTGGGTTTTCCTACGTATGTTCTGCTCAGCGTTCGTGTCCAGAAAAGGCCGGTTTCATCAGCATTCCACACCTGATCCGATGTGTAGCCACCAACTTTAATCATATTATGATTTCAATTTTTCAATTTTGAAGGGAATGCTTTAGCTGCCTCCTCATCTGCAAGTGCGATTTTGTAACGGAATTTGAAATTAATTTTCAAATCCCTCGATTTGATAGAGTATGCAGAGGCTTCGGCGTGGTGAATGGTAGCCGGCGTGGGGGCTGTCGAAGCTAGCAAAATCCTTGCATACACCGCAGAAGAAAAAAAAAATGCAATGAATCATTTATTATAATGCTGCTCCAATGTCACCATCTACGGATAACAAGACAATTTAATGGCTCATATTAAAAATAATTAAAGACCAAAGCGACGAAAAAAACAAACGGAGCAGACTTAAGACTCGAACATCGGTACTGACGTACGATCAAAAACAATTAATAAAAAAAACCAGGTCCAAAAAAACAAATGAAAGGCGAACGGTTGGAGTTATTTAAAAATTGAAAATGAACTACCGTCACGCGACCGATACTATAACCTACTCAACCCAAACCATACAACAATTGCTGCGTTCCAATGGAAACAATTTAGTACTCACAAGTACTTGTGAGTAGATGCTCAATGGAACGCAAATTTATATGACAACAGTACACAAAACCTAACATATATTTGATAGTTAGTTGCAAATTTTCCAAATTTTCCAGCATTAATTCCAATTTACTTAAAATGTAATTACGATTTATTCGTCATAAAAAATAATGATCGATTGTACTCGTCTAAGTATAGAAGTATTTGTGGGAGCCATATTATCAAATTGGAGTAAGGTAATCCATAAAATATTTTCGTCTATACAGCGAATGTTCGTCATTCTAGTTATTTATTCTCATCGTACACCACGAGTAACATTTTTCATGATGTCAAAAACACTAAACCATTCGATTGACATGGTTGGTAATTCCAGCAAAATATTCCCGTAAGGTTTAAACTCGAAGACATTTTCGTGCAGAGTGAGAAGACATTAAAAATAGAATCTAGCAGCAGAGGGAAAAAAATCAGGCAATAAAATTATCGTAGATGAACGATACAAAAACGTGAGTCGTGCCTCCTCTAAATTTATTTTGTAATATACACCGAAACAATTTTGTGACTCCTATTTACTCGTACATTACATAATTTTATGTTCCATATCTTATCGTAAAGCCTCAATCTATCCTTAGATAAAAAAGAGCAAAAAAAAATTAAATAATAAAATAAAACGTTCAAAAGATACAAACCAACCATACATCTTGAATACAAAATCAACCGTGGCATTCTCGTTAACTATACATATAAAAGCTGTATTTGTGCTTCTGCTGTTGCGCTCCTATACTGCCTGAATAGATGAAGAATTTATGATTTCATTAGGAAATTTTCCGCTATCTCCATATAAATACCAGGGTTGCCACCTTTTCAAAATGGCTTAAATTTATTTAAGGGAATCCAATAACTTGTTAATATATGGTGCTTTTTAATATTAAAAAGCTAAATGTTCACTTTGAACAGCTCGTTAGGTGATCGAGGAGAACGTTTGCGACACTAAGTAGGGCGGTAACCCTGATTTAAACATATACATGTAATAAGATAAAAGAAAAGACAAAAACCAACTCGATTGTATACGGTGTATGAACACGTCGACAATGACGACTAAACAGGCAAAAGGATAGGATGGTGATGTAAGACAGACGTATATAAAGTAGAACAATATACATTTCTAGCGACACAATAGACAAAGTATTTTTTTGGGGCGGCTGAGCGGGGATACACGGTGGGAGGTTAATTTTCATTCATTTTCGTATCTAAATATTTACTATTGACTTAAGTTGATTTTTTTTTGTATTTCGTATTTTCTTTAATGCTTCTATATTTATTCAGTGTATGTGGAAATGTAAGTAGGTATAAATGGTATCATAGTGTATGTATGTACATATATAGGGACTTAGGGTGAGAAAGTAAATTTATCTTAATAAAGCTCTTTTATATACAAATTAAGAAAAATTGTGGATTAATTTCGCAACAAACCTGATATTTACAACCCAATAACATTTAGTCCCGTAAAAGTCTGATTCTGATGCAATATTTTCTTATTACAGCGAATTTTCATAATAATAATAATAATAATGAAATGAAAATCGGTGTTACGATCAAATAAATTTGTGTATATGATCTCATTTAAACACCACCTGCCACGCTAGTACACAAAGACGTTATCCATAACGTACTCGTCGTACATATACGAGTATAAAAAACCAGATCAAATTCATTTTCGTTTGTTTTATTTTGATAAGACGAGGTCATGACAATGAAATCCGAAAAAATGGTTTTTCTTTTCGCACATCTTTGTAAATTGTTATGCGGTAAATATACGTTTTATGCGTTCGTTAAACAACCGTAGTGTAAACTTATGTTTATTAACCGTTATTGTTATTATTTTTAGAGGTGAAAATTCCATTTTCATTTTATTTTTATTAGCCCACAAAAATAAAAATAATAATACTTGTGACGTCAATGGCGCGATACATATTTTAGTATAATACGATTGTATATTTTCATCTGAAGTGGCTCGTTGGATGTTAAGTTTTTGAAAAAAAAAAATTAAATATATGTTTATATAAGATGGCCTTACTTTTCACAGAACATTTGGGATCATTCAGTATTTCAATTAATGAACATAAATTTAAATTGGAAATACTATCTAATTCTTATAATTGAAAAACCTACATAAAACATATGCAGATATTTATTCATAAAACTAATAATAATGTTGAAGATGGCTGTAAAGCGTTCGACTCGAGTTGACATTACGCTGAATTGCCATTTTCATTTTTCAAGAAAAATAGTTTTTTGATTTTTTTATAATTTTCAATATTTTATTGTTTAATTCAGTTCAATTCTATAAACCGAAGAGTTATTTTTATGAAGTGTATTTATTACTTTGGCCTGTTTAAGCAAAGGTTGTGTAGACCTTGCCAGTTTGCATTTGACGGTCGTGGCCGGTAACAATTTATTTGGAGCGTCTAACTGTTGAATTGTGAATACGCGGTGAAAATCATTCCGCGTGTAATGAATAATTTTTAAAATTTGCATGCACGTGGAGACCAGGAAATATTGATGCAGTGTGGCAGAGTGTTGCTGAATATCCAGGCAGCTCTTATAGATGCCGTGGCCAAAAATTCGGAATGTCTCCATCATATTTGCAATTGGCACTTGATTGTTACAGCTCGGTATAAACGACACTCAGTTTTGGTAATACATCATTATGAGCGACGAAGCGCATTTTGGCTTGGCTGGCTTTGTTAATAAACAGGAAAGCCGCTATTGGAGCATTGAAAACTATAAATTGATAAACCAAAGACCACGAAGATTAACTGTATGGTGCGCCATTTTGTCATGCGGCATCACTAGATCATATTTGTTTGAGGGTGTTAGAGGCAATGCTGTAACAGGTGACCGCTATTAGGGACAGGTTGGCTAACTGTCTCGTGCCCGAATTGGATCAATTAACTCTACAAAACAACTGATTCCAAAACGATGCCCTATCAGACGATGCCCTATCACACGCAGGTCATCCTAGGGCGCAAATTGTGCAATAAATTTCACCCCTGGTTTGACCCCTCCTGATTTCCTACTGTGGGAGTATACTTGAAGGGAAAGGTGTACACCAACAAACCATCCACAACCTCGGTGGTTAAGTACAACAATAGAAATTGTATCGCTGAAATAACGCCAGAAGTCTGCAAAAATGTTAAGAAAATGTGCTTAAAAGAGCACGTCTTTATATCCACGGCCAGAGGCAGCCGCTTAACCCACATTATCATTGATCAGGTTACGTCTGCAATGTACGCTCTCGATTTAAAAACTATGAAATGGGAGTACTGTGCAGACATTCGGAATACCACCATCATACAGAGATTTCATTCAGCAACCGTTAAAATACAACCACTTACTAAACTATACTATAACTACTATGTTCACAAACGAGTAAGTTTTGATGAGAGGGATGACCAACTGAACTACCTGACGAGTTTCAGAAATTATGAGAAATTCATGGCTTGATATGGAGGTGCGCTTTGGTTTATGCTAAACTTGTTTAGAGTTAAACGGACTATTTAGTCGCATATTAAACTACAAACGAATAATATTTGAAGAGATGGAAGACCAAATGAAACAACTGATAGGTTTGAGAAATTTCTTATATTCGTGGCCTGTTATAAAGGGGGTTATAACTACTAGAAACTATTGATCCATTCACAAACGAATCAACTTATATGAAAGGTATTTCTAACTGAAATCCCTCGACATGGTCCAAAATAACGCAAGATTGTACAACATCACGCAACATGGTTCAACAAAAAAAAAGGCCAGAGCCCCACCAAAAACCGTCATAGGAAACATCAGGATCAATTTCTGTCACTCTAAAATCCCCTTCACCAATTTTTTCCAAAATCGGTAGAATAAATTTTCTCAAAAAACTGAACCATTGCTTCACCGGAGGACTCCCTAACCCGATTCAGCATATTTTTTATCAAAAACAATCCCAAAAACGTCCAAGGTCAGAGTGAAGGCCCTTCTAACGTTTTTTTTCGAAATTATATCAAATCACAATCAGGCGTAGATCAAAATTTGTACTCCACAACGCTCCTCTAGGATTTTCAAAAAATCGGGCTGACCAAAAAAATTAAAGAAAGCAATATAGGGCCCCACCAGACGTCTCTCTGAACGGGTTTTGCCGAAATTAGCTGCTATCGCAATCGACTCCTGGCACTCGAAAACCTTCCTCACCAATTTTTATTAAAATCGTCCTAGCCGAAAAAATTAAACCAAAGGAACGGCCCCACCGTAGGAACCCAAACATTTTGTCATAAAACAGGACCCATAGTAATCGATTCCTCTTAGGATGATTTCAACCCTTACACCAATTCTTATCAAAATCGGGCGAGCTAACAAGGGGCGCGCTATTCGACATCACAATCGTTTGAGCCGGAAAAAAATGTGAAAGTTTGACCAAGGTCAAAACATTAATTAGACACATCATTTCCAAAAACCACCACAACAATTATAGATAAACCAAGCAACAAAACGCAATAGACACAAAATTTCTACAAATGGCGCACTATTACGCAATGTAGTGCAACATCATGCAATATGGTGCAACATGACACATATTACGGAACATGATGAAAAAAACATCTAGCAGCATCCCATCATGATGCAATATTCTGCAACATTGAGCAACATGACGCAACATAGTGGAACATCATACAACATCAAGCACCGATGTTAAAATCGAATAACTTGGTGCGAAATAACGCACAATGTGCAACACGGCGCAACATATGAAGGACTAAAAAATTAATTATTTAGCAATCAAGCAGAAGTAATCGTTTCTTTGCATTTGAAAACCCTGTACCGCCAAATTTTGTAAAAATCATTGAAACTAAATAAAATGTTAAAGAAGGCAGCAATCTACAACGATACTGAAAAATCGAAGAAATCCAGTCGCGAAAACATTTAACGAATGAGCAAGATAGATCTGAAAGACTTTATAAGAGGGCTATAAAATTGTATCCAATAGATCTTATGAAGTTAAGCTTCACTTTAAGCGACTTTAAAAAATAATCAGTTTCAAGACTCCTTCAAATAGAGAAAAAATTCCAAAGTGATGCTGAGCCTAAGATATAATGGTTCTAGGAGAAATAATAAAGTGCCGAGTGGTGTTTGATGCTTTGCTCAAAACATCTTCACGTATAGCAAGGCTGCTATGATGCACAATTATTTGAACCAACCCCTAAGTAGGATCGTTTTTCAAAAGTGCTACATTACATTAAATAGTTGAAATAACAAATTTTTACAGATAACCAGCAACTTTAGAAACTTCATATTTATCAGAATGGTGCGCTGACAATTTTATTTTAAAGAATGTTTAATAGCTGATTACAACCATTCATAATTGCTTATATGTATTACTTAACTAAAATACGATGATAAGAAAACTGGCGCTCCTTCAAAAGTTAACTCAATTTTAGAATCAAAAAAAAAATCTATTTTGCTTGCCAAATCCCGTTTTTTATTTTCTTTTTCTTTTTTCTGTTTTTTTGTTTCTAGAATTTTTGGAATTGGGCCTGCTCAATTGAATTTGACCATTTCACAATCAATAATTGTAAAATTTAATTTTCAACATTGGAATTATATAAATACGTTCTTTTAATAAAATATATTTTTGGTCGTCCTGAAAAGAACGTTTGGGTTTTTGACGTCATTAATAGATTCTATATAATCCGCTCCTACGTGCGGCACGCAGTGCGACATGTTTGCTGATCCCGGCTCCTACGTCCCCCGAAGTTCAAATCTAAAGCCCCTCGGAGGGCTAAGCGGGGGGGAGCGCAGCGACCTCCCGCGTGCCCGTGAGAGTTATCGAAGCCGTTAGCCTCTACAATTATTGCATTTCAAAATGTTGTGCATTTCAAAACCTTGTCGAATGATTGATAATAATGTGTGTTAATAATACATAATTAACAAAAACTAACTAATACAACTATAGCAAAAAAATAATCTCGTAAACAAACAAAAAACACCACCATAAAAAAGAAGAGAAACAAAATTTCCTTTACTTCATAAACAAACTCAAAAAAAAAAATACGAAAACAATGTAACGTGTGCTAATGATAATAAAACGATGTTTGGCAAGCAAACTAGATTTTTTGTTTTGTTTTTGAAATTGAGTTAACTTTTGAAGGAGCGCCAGAAAACTTTTGTAGAAAACAAACTTAAACTAAAGCAATTAAACTTGAAATTTTTTAAGTAACTGCAAAAGTTGGATTATACCGTTGTCAGTAAGCGAATTTAAACAGAGCCATCTACATTAATAGAGCCTCCTGGTTCCAGTTTTTTTCCCACTAAACTTAAAATATTGGTTATACAAATTTATACTTTCAATTAAGAATAATGAAAAACGGCAAATTTTATTTGTTAGTTTATTTCTATTTGAAGCATGAGCTTTTTCTACAGAAATTAGATAAAAGTTCAAACTTTAATTATGCAGTTGTTGTATTACGTCAAGGTTTCAAATCACAATATGGGTCTCTTTCTATTCTCTTTCTAAAAACACGATTGCAGTGGAAACAAAAAAATTAAAAAATGTTTACAGAATTTTTTTTTTTTTATTATTTAGAAATAACGAGATTCGGTCAATTACCACTTAAGTCGCTTTTATGGTTGCGTTCGTTCGTTCATTCAAACAATTTTTTACGACCAATCAAATTGATTCAAAATGTTGATATGTTTTCTTCTGCAGTTTTTCACAAGATATGATTGGTCGAAAATAATTGCTTGAATGAAAGAATGAACGAACGCAACCATAAAGGCGACTTTAATTGTGGTAGTGAAAGCATGGGAGTAGCAATGTTTTTTTAATCACCAATTCACAGGTATGAATAAATACAATAAAAAACAATGTTTCCTTCCTAGCGATTAACAACTTGATTGTGTAACATCGCTCGAACACCATAGCGGCCACCGAAGACATAATATTTGTATACAATTTAAAAATATTGTATTCTTAAGCAAAATTACAGAGCAAAGATTTTCTTAGCCATTTACCAAAATAATTTTTTCTTTGCGAATGTGGCGTGGTGTCAGTTTCAGCGGTGATTAATGATGAAGGAACGCATATAGTGGGTGTTTCGATAGCGACTCATCGTTAAGCTATGAATTACTCCAAGTGGGTTGATTTGATGGCTCATTCAGTGGAGAAAATATAACTTGTTTAAAGTAGCGACAATGTTTTCAATAGTATACCAGCAATGAACGTTAAATGCTTGCGTACTTTTCGCCATGTATCTGTGATAAGCCGAGAAGTCTCTCTTTTAATATTGTAAGCCATTCTTTTACCAAAAGTGCATACATTGATATTTTTCGATTCTCTATCGGGAAACTCGTACCGTTTACGTGTGTAAAATACGCGTCGAATACAAAAGCTGTAAGCAATCGTTTGGTACTCATTGGGCACTACTTTATTTTCGAATCACTGCCGATATGGGCATTTATCATTCCTCCCGATTTAAATTAAATTGTAATTGAATTTTTCTATTTATCTGTATACTTCCATTCAACTAAGCCTCGAAAAAACTTTTCACAAATTTTGTAATTATTTGGCGTTATATCCGCCACGTTGCGTACCCAATTCTACCATTTAATTAGTGTGAACGAATGTGTATAAGTACATGCATAAGCAACGAACTATAGTTATAATGTGGTAATCAGTTATTTAACATTTTTTTTGTACAAAAAATAAATTCTGACCTCCAAAATATAACCGCGATCTGGTAAGATAGTCTCTGCCAGATTTAACAATTTGTACCAATAGTTTTGAATAACATTTTAGTGGTATAACATTTTTTATTTTTTTTTCTTAACAATAAGTTTTCAAATCTTAATAACTAATGTAATTATGTAAATCTGCGGGAGCAGAATCTACTTCTTTTCAATAGTGGTATAACATTAGTCTCGAAACATTCAAGTAGATATCATAATTATCATAGCGCCAACAATTCAATATTGTGGACACTCGACTCGGTACAACCCATATATTCTGATTGAACTTGTTTCGAAGCGTATAGTAAATTATTTTCGACTTTAACATTGAAGATATTCCGGCTCAGTAGTTCTTATGTTGCTTCCAGCACTGTTAAATGACGATTTGACGGCAAAATAGAGATTTGAAACATTTTTAGCCCAATGGAGCTCTTATAATTTTTAATAATTTAAATTTTTATAACCGCTTTTTTCAATGCTCTTGTTCAGTATTTTTAACGGAAGTAAAATACCCAACAAACAACATGAAATATAGTATATGTATAAAACTTTATTTAATAATTATAATAATAATATAATAAATTAAATAAAAATTGTGTACTTAAAAAAATTTCATTGGACCTCAAATTGAGGTCCGTTTGTTAAAGATAAATATAATATCCTTGCGCAAAATAATGATTCTCCTACACTCTGATTTGTACAAATATTTAACCCTGCGTTACTAACCATATGTACACTTACATAATTACTAACCATGGGTCGAATCAACCCATATTTAAAAGCCACAAATATCTCTAAAACGCTAATAAAATTTCAAAATACAAAAATTTTAAAAATAAAAATAAAGTTAATTTAGAAATAAACCACGACTAACAATTATTTTTTTAATTTACTTTTGGGAAAAAAATATATTGTACATGTTCAAAAAACTGCATAAAGAAAAAAGGACTAACATCGCCCTGCATAAAAAAATTTCTATGAAAAAAATAGAAAAAATCAGTTGAACACTTTTAAAAACAAATGGACTCCGTCTCCCCGGGATAAAAAGCGACCTAAACGCTATTTTAACTAGTTTAAGTTAGTTTGGTTAGAATATAGTAAAGATAAAATACAAGAAATTTAAACCACGTATCAGCTCATTTTCCACGAGTTTTCTTCATTTAAAAATTATTTGGGTGGATTCGACCCAGTGGGTAGTAACGGAGGGCAAATGTGTCAAAACTTAACAACAACTAAATGTTTACGGATATCAAAACATTATAAATGCCTAACCCCATAACAATTTTTTTTTAGGATGCAGGTTTGTTCAGCCTGTATAAATGTCACCCAGTGTCCGAAAATAAGAGATCATCACTTCATTTATTAAGTATTTCGGTTCAAAATTATTTCTATTGAAGACACCAAACTATTTTTCCACAATCTTGAAACGTTATTTAAACGTGTGGTCGGCGATTGAACGTCGTAGAGGAAAGACGTGTTTTTTGTCTCTTCTCTAAATAATTAAAAATAAATAGTTTAAATGTGTTTTAATTAACTAATTAATTAAATGATATATAAGTATTAAGTATCTAAGTGTTCATAGACATAAATAAATAATATATTGTGTGATTTAAAGAATTTTGAAGCCGTAATAAGATACATATTGAATAGTTATATTAATTTGTGTGTGATGCGCTTGCAATGGCGTAGAATATGTATATTACAATTTCGTTTATATGTATTTTGATTCCGTTGTTTAAATGCGTCATACGCATTGTATGTATGTAATTTTTCAATATGTGTAGGACTTTTATGATTCCAGAGGATGAATAAGATAAGTGTTTTCTCATTTTTTCCATTGTTTTAAGTAACACGTTTTAATACATATTAATTATTAACATATATTTTTCCAAATAAATTTTAAGTATATAATAAAATGATTACTGTATTCTATAACTCATAAAGGTGTAGAGTACTAATTCTCATGGTGGAAGTATTGTTTGAGTATTGTTTGTGCCAGAAAGTGTTTTTCAATTCTGTTATTCTGTTTTGTTACACTCGATAACAATTTTTGTTGTTCTTTTTGCGACGATTGTTTTTCGTTGGTACTTTTGAATTCTAACTTTTGTTTTTTATATTTATTTACTCGTACGACGTACATTATATTTTGTATGGAAATTAGTATTGGAGGTGTATAGCGGGATATAATGTACATTTCAATACCACCGAAAATGTGGTTTTGCAATCTATATACAAAGCTTGTTATATGCTTTCGGCTGGGCTTTGTATGGATGTGTATGTATTGATTACGAACGAAAAATATACAAGCTAGGACTTTTGTTTTCATTTTGTTTTATTTATGTCATTACATAATTATTATATTTTTACTTTTTGTGCTTGGTAGTGTAAATGTTTTTCTATATGAAAAAAACGATTCAATCATTGATTTTTTTTTTTTTTTTTTTTTTTTGTGTGTGATCAATTTACACGATGATACGGTGGATGTGTATTGCGATAAATTTTCTTTTATATTGATGTTAACGGGCGATCGCTGAGTTTTCATCTATTGGAATTGGGAAATAACTTTATGGGTTGCAGTGTGTTGGTTTTTTTATTCTAGAGAAGCGGGTAGCGAGCACTCCTGGATCTACATTACATATTTTTCTTGGTACATTTTACTAAGATTATTTATGAAAATGATTCTTTCCACATTTTGATTTCAGAAATTAACTAATTTTACTAATTCCTACCTCCAATTATTTACCGTTTGAGTATTAAATTGTTATATTTATTATGTTTTATATGATGAGCAATTTAGAGTTATCAAAGTTTATCAGGGGCTGCATATAATAGATATATAGGGAATAATAGTTATAATAAAATATACTGAAATATACGAATATACAAAATTCTTATATCATGCCTTTCTAATTTTGACTAGTATTTTTATTGGGTTTGGTTTGGGTTGGTAGGGGGTCGAGTGTCGGGGCATTTGTCTTCTTGTTCTTTTCGCGCTTTATATTTGTGCCGTTTGATGGTGGATTGAGTTTGGTAATAATTTGATTCATCATTTTTAGGAGAATTGGTTTCATTATAGGTAAAACTAATTATTTAATATTCTGATTTTTTGTTGATAATTCTGTAATATATTAATCATTATATTTTAATTTTTATTTCTATTATTTAAAAAATTAGGAATTTGAACAGTAATGATTACATTACTAAGTTACAGGAAATCATTGATTATGAACAGAAAGCTAATTAATTTAAATTTCAGGATGCTCATGGGTTATTTCTCGTTTAATTAGGAGATGGCAGTTACTGTTTTAATGATGACCATGGTGCTTCGATTGTTAGTATTAATTATTGCTGAATTATACTTTAACAGGTTTTATTGGTGAGCGAGAAATGTTGCTGCTACTTATTAATAAGTATAAGCTTTAATGTTTTACACTGTTTAGTATCTCGAAGTCCTGTAATGATACTTTTGATTCTGGTTAGTACTATTATTTATACTAACTATTTGGTGGTTTGAATTTGATTAATTTTATTTAATATTTTTCAGGAGAATTGAATTGAATTAATTAATGATAATTATTACATTAAGCTGTTTTAATATAATTAGTTAATACTTCATTATTGACCATTCTTTTAGTATTCCTAATAGTAAAAACCACCACTGGAAATATAAGTTTTATTGCAGATAATTTAATATAATTTTTAGGATTCTGTTTGCTGAGATTTATACCATATTTTAAATAATTGTGCTGTCTTGTGTTAACCGTCTTACATTATATTTCAACTAACAATTTACTAACTATTGACTACTTAGGTGTCTGAAACCGGGTCAATTTCCATAATAATTAATATACCATTCCTATCCCTCCATCTTGTTATGTGTAAAAGAGTGTGCGGATGGGCCCGGCGTCAACCGGGAATCTTACTTAGGTTTGGTCGCACATTCCAATCAATCAATCAATCAAATCAATCAATCAAATCTTGAAACGTTATTTAAACGATTCGCATTATGGTTATTCTAATCATTGTTGAAGGAGCCCACGGTTCATTATTGCGTTTATGAAATAAAATCACAAATTATATGCTAAACCATTTTGATTATAAAATTAGATTTCTTTGCAAACTTATATCAGCAAACCGATTCACAACTGAAAATATAGCGGGAGTTCATCCGGCAAACTAAATGATTCCAAAGAATAGCCTTGTCAGGATTTTCAAATATAGTTAGTACAGCCTTGAGCAAGCAGAATCCCTTTTGAATAGTAGCATCAGTATTACGCTTATCGACCGGATTACGCAACGTAATCAAAAGAGGAATTATTCCTCAATGCTTGTTATTCCTTATAGTATAGTTCAACTATGTTATATTTTGTTGAGTGAATCAAATTTTCATCAAATTCGCAAACTCCCATTTATCAAAATCGGCATATTTTTATTACATTTTAACACAAAGTTGATGGCGTTCATATGAAAATTGTAAAAGTCGTATAAACAATAGCTGAATTTGAAGTCCAGATTAAAACATTTCATATTTCAGAAAAATTTTATAGAATACCAATTCCCCCGCGAGTTCGGGTCGAATAGAAGATTAAAATACGTATGTATACTTCTTGAATTATGTAACCACGATCGATCAACGACTGTTATAGAGTAAATTGATTGTTATCATTCGATGTTTCGATTTTCAATTCAATAACAATATTGGCTAATATCGGTTAGCAGGCACCAAGACAGGGGGAAAAATTCAATACGTTTTGGAATTTAGGAGATATTGATAGATAACGATCATTCAAGATCATATCGAAATAGAAGAACAAAACTTCTCAAAATTGAAAATGGAACATACTTTTTCAGCAACCGTTCCACATAGACAACAGTATGTAACAAGTATTTTTTAATTGTTTCTCATAGAATGAAACGAAAGCCTAATTGAAAATTGAAGGATGTTCCCAAAAAGTTGATAAACGACCTAAACATTACAAAAACGTTAATCAATCCGTAAAGGATAATAATACGATTCAAATATTTACGATTTTTGTTTTTATATGAAATCGGGTAAAAAATGACTGAAAAAATCTTGAATTGAAAGCTGAGATTGACTTACAAATCATTCAGCTACGCAATGTGCGCTGGAACTCGTTACTCAGTGAGTTTAACACTGGGTCAAAACCCTTCTGAAAAATTACTAAGGTCATAAAAAATAAAAATAGACTTTTACCAAAGCATGATAACCGGTTGCTCAATTCTGATAAAGAAAAAGCAAACCCGTTTGCTCCAGCTCTTAGTCGCATTCCTATAGTCCATAACGACTTTGCTTTGGCAAACATAGTAAAATCGTCCATTACGTATCTCAATGTTTCTCCAAATGATACCATTGAATATGCCAAACCAGCCGAAATGAAATTGATCATTAAATCACTTAAAACCAGGAAAAGTACCGGAGTTGATAATGTAAACAATTTACTGTTAAAAAGTGGTTCTCGTAATTTGGTTATTATATTGATACTAGTTGTTTCGGGAGCGGCTAAGCCGCCCCTCAAAATTAATATACTCTTGGAAAAAAATAATCAATCATAGTTAATAGTGGAGGGTTGATAGTTTTAATTTGGTGGTATGTGGTTGTGGTTAGGTGGGTGGGTGCTGGGTAGATGGGTGGTAGGTTAGTGATAAGTAAGTATAAAGTCATAAATCCTTCGCACCAGTTTAAAACTCGCAGACGAAAAGTGAAAATTCAAATAACAGAACACTCACCAAGCATAGTACACAGCAAGAAATGAATGAAGTTGTTGAGGATTTTCTATTACGCGGACTTTCATTTGTGCAATATTTCTGCAGCATGAGCGTGTGTAGATCAATTACGACATGATCGAAAATTTGACCTTGTGATTTGTTGATTGTGATGGCGTATGCAGGAGTGGTCGGAAATTGTCGTCGTTTCAGTATGAATGGCAATGTAGTGTTTGTTGAACCAATTCGTGGAATAAAAATAATATCTCCACGGTTGCACTCTGATAAAATTTCAGCTGATATAAAGTTTCGGTGTAGCTTCTTAACAATCATTCAAAGGGCATTGCATATTCCTTTTTTTGAGTTTAAATTTCTCAGCAGCATTATAATTACTCCAGGCTACAGAAGTATAACATGAGGTGTCATTCCTGATGGCGTTTGATCATGGAGAAACTCTTTTGCCAACTTCCTACACAGATAATTCAGAAATATTTGTGCCATAAATACTTTTAACCAGAACTCCAGTTTTGATCATTTGGTGAGAAATTTGAACTGTGCAGTTATTGTTGATACCTTTGATAAGACGATGATGGCCCATTCGACAAAAAAGCGATCAATTTGATCAGAAATACGTGAAAACACTGCTCATTAGCTGGCTGGCGTGTTCGAGCATCAGAAGCCTTCATGGTGTCAATCACATATAGTTGAGAATATTGTGCTGCTTGTTGGTACCTACATACATAAAATGTAAGATAAAGATAAGTGACAGATTTTACTGCGGAAAAGTGAGGTAGTAGTTGTTGGTTGTTGCCTACTTAGTGTGTTAGCTTAGTGTTTTTACGGTGTATTGCATATCGTTGAAAAGGAGATAGACTAGAGAACTTAATAAAAGGGTCCGAAGATCACAATCACTTTTAGTTTTTTTTTATTGCACTGTAAAGTTGAGTTTTAAGTTTCTTTTACCTTTTTCAAACATTTTAAGAGTAAATAAAAAGGAAAATTGATGTTATTATTTTTATTTTATTGATGTTATTTGAGACGAATTTTGAATTTGATAGAACCATACAACAGTAAACGTAAGAGTTAATATTAAATTTGGAACCTATATCAATAATTTAAAAAAAATAATAAAATTTGAATGCTAAATATTGCGATTTTTCAAAATAAACATTAAAAAGTTAAAATAAACAGATCCGTAGAGCCTTTCAGCCAATTGAATTTGGCAAACAATGCACCAAACACCCTGTATATATAATATTTAGTAAATGAATGTTTTAATTTAAACTATTTCCCACAGGCTTCGAAACATGCTTTAGTAATACCTGTACGCTGAAGAAATAAACACAAAGGTAATCCAATGAGTTATTGACCGATTAGCCTTCTCTGCTCAATATCAAAAATATTTGAACGTATAATTTTATCAAGATTACAAAATCAAGCCACTCAATATTGCCAAATGTACAATTTGGGTTTAGACAGTTCCATTCAACTAATCATCAAGCCAAACGATTGGTCCATTTCGTTCAGAGTAATCTTCGTAACAAGCCTTGTTGGATAAAGAAAAGCCTTCTGATAGCGTGTGGCACGATACCCTAATACATAAACTAATACCATAGAAAAATAAGTTTACCATAGATTTCTCATTTGTATAAAACGAGAGATAAAAACGAATTTCCAATGTCATGATTGTATTTGTGATTTTACATTCTGCGCAATGTAAAGTCATTAAATACAATCAAGACATTGGAATTTAATTCATTTTATACAAATGAGAAATCTATGTTAATCTTATTTGTCTATGCTAATACTGTTAAATACACCAATCTACATTGTACAATTGCTGGATGATTATATGAGTGATAGAACCTTTTCGATTAAACAAATGGGTATGCGTATGCCGTTTTTACACAATCCCACACTTTTCTTGTATATGTTAGTTTCACACTGTTAAAACCAAAGCTAAGTAGAAAACATGGTCATTCCAATTGGAAGTTTAGTTCTAAAAGATAATCTCATTGTAGTTTGTTCATGTTAAACTTAAATTTTCTTTGTACGATTGAACAAATTAAATTAAAGTTAAAGATTCATTCATAAGATTCATTCAAGATTAATTATATTTTAATTTACTTAAATAAGTATTCGTCATACTTCTGATATAATATGTAATATACTTAAAATTTATTGATAGATTAACCCCAAACTATAAATTTATTTGGGCTTGTAATATAATAAATAATTATATTATTAATAGCCCTTGACTATTTTCGCTCCAACTCTAAATAGAAATTCAAAAATTCGTTACAAATTTGCTGATTTGGTTAGGAAGTGTCAATGAGGCTGGCTGGACGAGCAATTTAGCAGTCTATTAGAAGTACTAACGGAACCTGAAGGTTAATCTCTAGGAAGGGGTGTTAATGGCCGTTTACCATTTACGCTCAAACTCAAATTATTAATACAAAAAATTGTTGCAAATTTGCTGATTTGGTTAGAAAGTGGCAATCAGACTGGCTAGATGAACATTTTATTATAAGTGCTCGCGGAACTTGAGTCCAAATCTCTGGGAATGGGTGTACTCAAATTATAAATACAAAAATTCATTACAAGTTTGCTGATCTGGTAAGAAAGTGGCAATCAGGCTGGCTGGACGAGCAATTTAGCAGCCTATTAGAATTGCTCACGGAACCTGAGTCCAAATCTCAGGGAAGTGGTGTTTATGGCTTTGAAGTGCCAGTAGCACTTGAATTAGCTTAAAAATGTTGTTAAATTGCTCCTCTGATAAACCGCAAATTAAAAGTTCCCGTAAAAAATAAATTAATTATATTCAAAACCATTTTTCGAGCGATACTTACCCATGATGGTGCAGAAGTATGGGGAACTTGTTCTGATATTTATTTCAAGAAACTAAAAACAACTTATAATAAACTTATTTACGATAAGGTTATTTACGATCTGGCTAGACATTTTTCCACCAGGGATCTTCACGGTTTTGATAATATAATGTTAATTAAACATCACATAAATGACATTAGTCTGCGATTTCAAGAGAATGCTAAATTTCCCGTTAATCCCCTGATTTGGTTTAAGTAGGGTTAAGAGATATATGAGGTTTTTACGAATTTTCCTCAACTTGAGTAAAATATATGGATAATAAAAACTAAGCAGAAGAAAAAAAAAATTTTTTTGGGGCTTCGGATTTTGTTTCGGGTATTATATGGCTGAGTTCATCTTGAACATCGGATTACGACGATTCAACTCTTCATTGTTTTTGATTTCATAGTTTATATTGTCGTTTCTACTTGATTTCTTTTTTGCAAAACACATTGTTGCCTTTCTTATTTTCTTATAAAATTTAATTTACTATTTCTCTTTTCTATTCTACGTCATCAATTTTCCGTATTTTTAATTGTTGTGGTTCAAACGTGGTTCAAATGAGATGAAACATATTATAACTGTCATCGATGTATGTTAGAAAAAAAAATCAATTTTACAATATTTTTAATTCATGTTTTATTTATTAAACGTTATCTCCCATACAAAATGTATGAACATTTAGTTTTTATTTGTGTTTTATTTCCCGTAATTTGAAAGTGCGATTTAATCGGCAAGCTTCATTTATTTAGATTGGCTTTGATTTAAAGCACCGAATCCTTTATTCTGCAAAGGTACCCTATATATGACCCACCTCACCATGACCTACTACATAGTTCGAATAAGTTTTATTTTCTATTCTGACTCTTTATATATTATACACGCATACATGTTTAATATTTAATACATATGTATTTTCATATCAGCAAACATAAAAATCTACTTTCGTTTATTAAAACAGGCCAAACAATAATAATAAAAATCCGCCTGAGTATTCCCGCGCTTTTATGCGTTCCACGCAACTTGTCTTAATAACTTTACTGGTGTGCCATTTTTAATGTTTCTGTCATCGTGCTTTTACGCTAATTATTGTTATTGCTGCCTATATACTTCTTCGAGGAATGAAATTAAATGCGACGAAAGTTTCCCTTTAATTATGATTATTTTTCTGTATGTGTTGCGTTTTTATGTTGTGAGTGTGTTAACCTCCCCCCATATGACACCGTACCAACATGTGCCTAATATACGGTACATCTAATATTGTACGCGTGTGTATGTGTGTGTGTGGATGTGCGATGTAAGCAAGTTTCATGACAATTTTCCCTCGGGGAGTTACACTTTTTATTTTCCACCATTTCGATTGTATGTGCTGGCGTTGTTGTTATTGTTGTGCACACACATTATTGTATTGTCGTTGTGCGTTAACGGATAGATAAGATAAGAATAATTGAATGAAAAGTTTTTTTCGTTTTTCTTTTTTTAATTTTAATTATAAATAATTATTTTTTATCTAATATAATTTATTTTTATTGTTTTCTTGTCTATTTTCAGAAATTGGAGTTTTTGTTGTTGTATTTGTGTTTTCGGTTCGATAAGAAAACGTGGCTTTACGGTAAAGTGGATTGCGTATGACGAAAATATAGCTGCGGCGTATATGCACGTAGTAAAAAAGCGTAAAGGAGTGTGTAATTGTAAAGTAAGACACGCGGCTTAGTAAAACATTAAATCAATATGGCGGGAATACAATTGCAGCCTATGAAGTGGGAGAAATTATCGCCTAGCGAATTTCAACAGTTACAGGATCTAGCTTCATGTACGTACACATTATTATATTTTTTTCTATTATATTTTTACGATATACGTGAGGTAGTGAATGTATATATTTTGAATGCCATAATAATATCCGGAGTACAATTTAGTGTAAATTGAAAAATAACAAACATACATATGTATATAGATATAAAACACGTACGTACCTAGTATTATGTTATATATTATATACAATACATGACATCCGGATGATGTTCCATCAAAATAATAAACTCATATGGTATAAGATTATACACAAATAAATCGCCGTATGTTTTTCATATGAAATCGATTTTTACAGATATTATAAAAGAAAAATCAAACAGTTATAGTATCCATACTGACTGACGTTATAGTCAATAATCACTTGTATACATAAATACTGGCATACTACTATGCGGGTATATTAGATATTATGTCAGATTGGCCGGTTTGAAAAATAACAAACGCAAACAATATATTATGTGTTAACATTCATTTGATCAAATCAAAGAATGGATAAAAATGTATCCCAAAATCAAAAAAAAAAATCCGACCACAAAAAAAAAATCCGAAATATAATAAATTTTTATTACACTATACAGTCGAGTTCTCTCGATGAAATCAAATATTTTCATCTCGTTTTTTATTTTCAATGTGTGTGGATTTTTTTCACATGAAAAATTATATAATTTTGATTAAAATCATTGTACGTTTACAGGGGTTGCTCGTACAACACGTTCTGAGCCATTTTCAAATATAACATCCAAAATAACATTTACATTCCCACTTGTACTACTTCATGACGTAAATTGTTCTACTTGTTCTGGAAGAATGGTTTTAATACTGAGATTTTACTAGGCCACGTCAACTCAATATTTTGGAATTTTAGGATATTTAGGACAGCTAAACTTGCAACGATACTCTACAAATCACTTAGACAAGTTTTCTAAATTGTCTGGTTAACTCCGCTATGTATTGAGTTTCAACACTAATTTGTGTTGATACGGCTTCGCCTTTATAGCACCCCATTTAAAGGATTTGACAAAAAAGATGATTGAATTCGTTTGTTCAGGTTTGGTCACTAGATTTTATTTGTTCATCTCTTACAAATAAATAATGAAAAATGTAATAAAAAAAATTCCCGGCAATGGGGTGCTACCATTGCAAGAAAATCCTACTACTTTTTGAGTAATTTTTTATTGCGAAAAAATAAAATCAAAACTGCATTAATTCAATAAAATCAGGTTCATCGTTTATTTATGGATTCAATTTTTCAAAATTAATAACATCTAAACTGGAACGCATAAGATAAAATTAATTAGTTTTTTTGGTTCTTCATGACTACGAGTATAGGCAAAAATTAAATGCAAAACGTCTTTTAGATTAAAATAATTATCACAAATCCAATGATCGGAATGATTTGGTCGATTGTCATCTTTTCGTAATGATTTATTGTGAACACTTGTTAAAACCTCATCTATCCACACGATTCGTAGTGTTCGGGTCTGGAAAATTGGCAAAATCTAAAAATTTTATGAATTCAATGATCGGAATCGTTTGGTCAATCTTCTCGCACAATTCGAAGTTTTCGGGTTTGGAAAGTTGATGGATACTAATATTTTTAAAAGTCGAACGATTGGAAACGTGTGGTTACTTGTCATTGAGGATTTTTCACTTGTTATTTTCGTTTGGTCTTCCACCCGATTCAAAGTGTTTGGGTCTGGAAAGTTGACCAATACTAATAGTTTTATAAATCCAATGATCGGAAACTTTGGTCGACTGTCGCTGAACACTTCGATTTGACGGGCGGAAATGATGAATTTTTAACAAATTGTTGCTATAAATCATTACGAAAGGACGACCAAAAGAAAACAACTAGTGACCAATCCTCAACAAGGCTGTGGAGTTTGTCCTAACTTATTGTTACGCATGGCACGAAGTCAACCCGCTAATTTCATCTAAACGCAGAGACCTCTCTGACGGTGATTTTGCTGGTTTTGGATCGTGGAGAACGTGTGGCTTGCATGCTCCAGGAATTAACCGTGTCACAGAATAAAAATAAAAGAAAACTAAATAAACTGAAATTAAATTTACTCCAGAATGCGTCGACCAAAATTTAAGGAACGTGAATAAATATAATAATAACCGGGTGTGCCTACCCAGGAACGAGCGGATTTCCCCGAATGGCAAGTACAATGTCTGCTGAAGAAACCCCCCGAGAGACCTCTAGGTAGAAGGTAAGGGTACGGAGAAACCTCTAGGTAATCTCCCACAATTCACACTCCGATAGCTCTAGACTGCTGGAGTACCACGGGGAGACAGTGTAGATTTTACAGTCGTCCCCAAATGTAAGATACATATATGCGACTATGGAACCGACACGAGATGAGAATCTCCCTCCCACCATACCAACCCGAAAAATAAAGCAATTAATCTTATTAAAAAACCACAAAAACAAAAATAGGTAAAATAACCACGATATCACCTGAGCAAAAATAAATTAAGGCCGGTGGGGCGAAAAAAAATAAAACCGAATGCCGAATGGAATCGCCGTGCAATTTTTTATTTAAATTATTTTCACGAGAGGTCAGAGGTGAAAGGAGAGAAAGAGGAAAACACCAAACTAAAATATGATGATTGATTGATTAATTTTGAAAGTGACAGGTTAATCGAGCAACAAAATGGGTTGCTGAACACGATTAAGTTTGAGAGCCAAACATCAAGGCCTCCCCCTGCGCGCGACAAATGAACCCGACATGGCCGCTACATTACAATATAATAAAGAAATTTGGGGGGAAAATTGAATAAATTTGAAAATTGAAAGAAAATGTTTATGAAAAATAAAAAAATAAAAATTTGTACCGTTTTTGCTTGACCTTCAGACAAGGCCCTGCCGAACCGCGGCGTCTTCTGACCGTTAGTCCAAAACAATACAAATAGCCACGTGTTTGATCACCCGTAACCGTAAATTTTCGTTTGGCGTCTTCCCGCCTTTAACCGGAATATTCATTGATCGTCATCCCCCTTTAACCGAAGCATGTTGGGCGTAGTCTAGCCAAAAACCGTAGAATGTTGGGCGTTGTGTCCTACTGCCAGTATACAAAAGGATTATGAATGACCTTTGAAAACATTTTACTTTTTGAGTTTCAAAACTCGGCCATTTTGTGATCTTTAACACAACAATATAAAAAATAGCATTCGAACGGTTAAAACAAAATTCAAAAACCGAAAGAATATTTTCGTTTATTACATGCGCGCCACTCGCCTACCCCTTAGTACCGCACATCAATCCCCACACCAAAACGAAAAACGTACCACTAACTTATTCTTCTATATTTTTACTGGTCGCACACACGCACAAATTGCACATTAGTCTCGCTCTCATAATTATTCGACGTTTACGCGACACAGCAAAGGTGAGCAAAACGTAAAACGGAATGTTCAGGCCAATTTGCAATCACACAAAAATAACATAGTGTCAATGCTCAAGAACAGATGGCAATGCCATCAGTAAAAGGCACGATTTATTCAGTGGTAACGAAATTAAAAATTCAAAATAAAACTACATAAGATATAATGTTATGACCCTTCAAGGTGTCGTAAGACTGTCCTAAAACCAACAACAACATTAATAATTAAATTTGACAGTGTGTTTGGAATAACTCAAAATCGTTTTAAATGTGCTTTGTCCTAAGATTTTCTAAGAGGTTACTATGGCTGTAATGGGTGTTTTCATATTGTACTAGACCCAATTCAATTAAAAACATGAATTTTTCGAAAATCTAGGGTACCTTGGGTGTAACATTTTAAAGTTGTATACCACAATATCGCATTAAAAGCGTTTTGTCCTAAGCTATTTTTAAGGTGTTACTATGGCTGGAAGGGGTCTTTTCACATTGTACTAGATCCAAGTTCAAGTTTTTTAATTGGACTGGGTCTAGTAACAAAGTGAAAAGACTCATTCCAGCCGTAATAACCTCTTAGAAATATTTTAGGACAAGGCACTTTTAATGCTATATTGTGGTATACAACTTTTGAGAATTACACCCAGCGTTTCCCTAGAATTTCAGGAAAATTCATTTTTGAAGTAAAACTTCTTTAGGCACGCTTGACTTGGGGACTAAGCTGGCAAATGCGTTACGAAAAGTGTAATCGAACGAGGCGAACGAAACAATAGACGCAAAACGAAATCATTTTCCTTTAGTATCAGGATGTGCCATGACAATATTCATAAATCCCTAGGTGGAACATTAGTTGATACCATTTTATTTTAATCATTGGTTAAAAAAATGGGATAATAAGAAAATAGGAAAATTGGAAAATTGGTAAATGGAAAATAGGAAAATTGGAAAAATTGGAAAATTGGAAATTTCGAAATTTGCAAAATTGGAAATTTTGAAAATTTGTAAATTGGAAAATTGGAAAATTTTAAAATTTGGAAAATTAGAAAATTGGAAAACAGGTAAATGGAAAATTGGAAAAAAGGAATATATGAAAATATGAAAATATGAAAATATGAAAATATGAAAATATGAAAATATGAAAATATGAAAATATGAAAATATGAAAATATGAAAATATGAAAATATGAAAATATGAAAATATGAAAATATGAAAATATGAAAATATGAAAATATGAAAATATGAAAATATGAAAATATGAAAATATGAAAATATGAAAATATGAAAATATGAAAATATGAAAATATGAAAATATGAAAATATGAAAATATGAAAATATGAAAATATGAAAATATGAAAATATGATGATATGAAAATATGAAAATTGGAAAACTGGTAAATTAGAAAATTGAAAAATTGGAAAATTCGAAAATTGGAAAATTGGAAAATTGAAAAATTGAAAAATTGAAAAATTGAAAAATTGAAAAATTGCAAAATTGCAAAATAGGAAAATAAAAAATATGAAAAAAGGAAATTTTGAAAGTTGGTAAATTGGAAAATTGGAAAATTTGCAAATTGGAAAATTGAAAAACAGGAAAATTGGAAAGTCATAATATAGACTTCTATGTCACTGACTGACCAAAAATTTTTTTTCTTCTATATTATAACATCTATGTCACTCACTAACTTACTCACTCCAGAACGCACAAGGTGACCAAAAAAAATTCGTCCGTGTGATATATTTTATATATGTATTTTTTCTATATTATAGCTCCACTTCACACGAGGTGTCGCAGAAACCGATTCTTTCTTCGTTTCTTTCCCCGATTGCCTATGATACAGGTTTTAATGCGACTTAAACATATTTTCGATGAAACCACATGATGTACTGTGGTTATACATAAAAGAAATAAAAAATATTTCAAGGCCATTTTTACTATGCGAAGAGATTTCAAAAATGGTTTTTTTGTCCATTTTGTGACACATACATAAACATTGTCTATTACGACTAGTTGGCCTTGAAAAAATTACCAAGTTACAAGGTTACCTCTTGTGGCATCAGACATAAACGGCTAGGTGACTCTCGAGAACGCAAAGGGTGACCAATTATTTTTCCAATATTATAATTTTTCTATATTATATTATAAATATTAAATATATATTAGAAGTTTTACTTCAGTCGTGTGGTCTAAAGCACACTTAATTTTTTTTTTTTATTAAATTGGGTCTACTGCTACTTGAAAGCATGAATTCCAGCCGTAGTAATCTCCAATACCATTTTAAAATCTGCATTACTGTCGCATATTTTTCAGTTTTCTGATAGTGGGTCAAATTTCTGTAGTACATTCTTTTCCCGCTGGCGTCAATTAATCGTCAACACAAAAATTTGAAAACCAAATAAACTTTACTAAACCACTATTTTTATTTGACAGAAAATGAAGCAGCTTATAAAAATGGTTTTATTGGAAAAGCACACTCTTCTAGATCGTAATAAAAAAGAAAGTTAAACAAAAAAACTTTTGGTTTTTTTAAATTAGTTTTTTGGTGGGTGCGCATGCGTTTTCACTAAAAAACATGTTACAGGCTGGCTACTGCCAACCTGCAGATTTCACTAAGCGCATGCAGAGGCCTCCACGGTGATTTTTGCCGGCTACGTTCTCAGGGAGAAGTGCTAAGGTCGTGGGGTTTGAGGCTTGCATGACGCTCCTGGCTTACACCGTGATCATACAGAAAGTTAAGGGGAACGCAAATAATAATAAAATATACCCGGATTTCCGCCGAAACTCGTCGGCCGGAACTTGAGGAACGAACCGGATAATCAAAAATGAAAAAAAATAATATTAATAACGGTAGAGGTGCCTTGGTGCGCGCATCCATTCGGATTCCAACAAGGCAAAGCCCCGGTTACGAAATTGGATGCGGGCACCAAGGGACCGCAAACACTGAACCGACACAGAGGGAGTCTCCGCTCCCATCAAACCTAACCGGAAAATTTAATAATTCATTTTATATATAAAAAAAATAAACAAAACAAAAGGAAACAACTTCCCAAAAAAAAAGGGAGGGAACGAGAGAGAGAGAGAGATGCAATACGCATCGAGCGTGCACCCGCGGTGCGGCGCTCGATCACAAAAATCAAATTTAAATTTAAAAAAAAATAAAAATGTAAAAAAGAAATATAAAATAAATCGAATAAAAATATAAAAAAAATCGTACCTTAAATACTACAAAAAATTAGTGTTGCAGCCTTGGTGCCGTTGATGTTGCGGGCTTCTCCCCGATAAAAACCATGGGTTGCGGCCTTGCGCGGCCGTCATGCCACGGGTGATGTGCTACACCCGGACCGTTGCGGTGCCTTTCACCGTTACCAATAACAACAAGGTGCCGGTTGGCAACCCGTTACGTTGCGGGGCCTTTCCCCGATACCAATAAAAAATACCAATGGCCGGTTGGCCACCTGGTTGAGGCAGCGCCTTGCACCGCTAGCAAAAAACATGTTGGGCGTTGTCTCGCCTTAACCGTAAATACGTCGTTGTTAAATGAAGTGGCCTTGGTTGACACCCTTTACCAAAAAAAAACCAAATTGTTGCGGCCTTGCGCGGCCGTCATGCCACAGGTAACTCCCGTTACCCGGACCGTTGCGGCTTGGGTGCCGTTACCGTGGCGGGGCCTCTCCCCGATATAAAAATGGGTTGCGGCCTTGCGCGGCCGTTGGACGTTGCGGGGCCTTTCCCCGATACCAAAATAGTAAATTCGATTAGCCAGTTGGCCACCCGAATCGTTGCGGGGCCTTTCCCCGATACCAAAATGTTGGGCGAATAAATTTGGCCTCGCCTGGCCGCCGTAAATAAATTGATTGGGCGGTATATCCGCCTCAAAGGCCACCAAAATAAGTTGGGCGTTGCCTCGCCTTAAAAAAAATTCAAACAACCGTTGCGAATGGCCTCACCTGGCCACCCGTTAAATGCGGGGCCTTCCCCCGTTACAAAAGAATTGGGCGTTGCCTCGCCGAACCCGCAAAATGCCGAAGTGGCCCCAACTGGCCACCCGTAAATGGTTATACGCACGGCACCCGTCGAAAATAATTTTTAATGTATGATTATCGTAACCCGCAAACTTATAACTTAATTTATTTTCGGTAGCCTTGTGTTTGCTAATCACCAAATCACTATTTGTTTGCTCAAAAAAAAATCTCGCCCCATTTCAAAGAACTCTCTTCAATTTTTCTTTCAGTAAATAAAAAATGTTCATTCTCATCAAAAAAAATAAAATACTTTTGTATTATTGTTTTACACCTTTTATTATTTATAACAATGGATCATTATTCCACGAATCAAAAAGAAAACTCCTACCACATAATTTTTTTTTTTTAACTTATTGTCTCTCCAAAATGACAACTTAATAATTTTTTTTTATTACTTTAATTTCCAAAAATCGAAACTTGAATTACTTTGGAAATCAAAAACAAAAACTTATTTGCTTTACAAAATCACAAACAAAACGTTTTTTGAAAAATCACTACTCGAATCAAAAAACACAACTTGAAAATCAAAAAATTACAACTTGAATTAATGATAAGCAAAAAAAATTCGAGCGCCGCACAAACGACGCGCAAAACATTCCAGAAGAATGTCCCTTCTTCTCTGTTTCTCTTTTGCATCAATTCAATTGATGCAAAAGAGACGCATATAAGAAAAACATTCTTTTGTAATGTTTTGCTTTACACACACACTTGATGCGCATTGCTCTCGCTCTCTCGTCATTCTTCTCACCTCTGCGCCACCACACGATGGTGTACAAAACAAAACGTCGCGGGTGCGTTCAGCGCACAATTTAACAGACAACTACAGAGGTGAATAAAAACATAAAATGGTGGCTGCGACCAACACAGTCGTAACAAACACTCAAAGTGGAATAACTTTTGCACCATCAACAATTCGAAAAACTTTACTTGGCTGTTTTTGTTGTAAATGAGCTTCCCTATCACCCTGCTTCGTTTGATGCTGTATAAGATAGCAGAAAATTTTCAGCAGAAAAAATGTGTTTTGCTATTCACCGCTTGAGGCATCACTATCACAAAAATGAATATTTTTCTGCTGATATTTGTTTACACCAGCAGAAATTTTTTGTATATTTGAAAGCAGAAAGAATTTGTATATAGAATATGATCTCAGCTATCATAAAAACATACACCCAGGGTAGTTACAGGGGGTTTTTCTAACACTTTTGTTAAAATACTGAAAACATTTCACATTAAAATGACTTCAGAAATGTATGGAGTGCTCTCAACGATGGCCATTTTTTTAATGTTGCCCTGTGTTTGCATAATGATGATTGTGATAATTTAATTATGTTTTGAGAGTGCTTACACTATACATACGCAAATCGTTTTTTAAAGAAAATTAACTTTCATCGCTTCAAATCGTTTAAACATTCATTTCCTCTTCTTTTTCATAAATTCTCTAATTTTTCATAAAACTTTCTGCTGAGAATTTTTAATTTGGATAAAAATATCAAAAATTTTCTGCTGGTGTAAACAATTATCAGCAGAAAAAATTTCATTTTTGTGATAGTGATGCCTCTAGCGGTGAATAGCAAAACACATTTTTTCTGCTACCTTATACAGCATCTTCGTTTGATCTTCCAATTTTGGGACAAGGGTATATGATAAATTATTATACCACTAAAATATATTATATATCTTTTATTTTCAAGAATATTAAATTAATTTAAATTTTCTTATTGGAAGATAATAAAAATGCCAATCTCTGTTTAGTGACGGCTTAGTCTTGTTGAACTTGAATATTTTATAGAATAGAATGCAGCTACATTTTTGATTCGTCTGATGGCTTAATTTCATTCGAATTAATAATTTTCCAGAAAACATCAGAAACTCATATTGTGAACAATTTCTCTGAATCAGAAACTCATATTGTGAACAATTCAAAGTTCGTAATAATTTCCTCTTAATCGGTTAACAACGGACTTAGTTCCATTTCAATTGGTAATTTTTCTAAGCCAAATTTATAACTATCATTGAATTCCAATTTTAGTCATGATGGATCATTCATAATCGGCCGAGAACTTGCCTAAATAAAACTCGCTCCATTCCAATCTGTTGAAAAACGTCTTAATTGGCCAGTTTTAGAACCTCACTCGGTTCTTATATGAAACTCAATTCTAT
This sequence comes from Nephrotoma appendiculata, assembly GCA_947310385.1. Lineage (NCBI taxonomy): Eukaryota > Metazoa > Arthropoda > Insecta > Diptera > Tipulidae > Nephrotoma > Nephrotoma appendiculata. The sequence continues at coordinate 131,927,045 of OX371225.1, read as the reverse complement.
TATACGAAATTCATACCAATTTTATAAGAAATGAATAAGTTCCATTAAAACTGATCACTTTCAGAACCACAGTACCTCAAATTGGGACTCATTTTCCTAATGCAATAAAAGGGCGAGCAATAGCTAAGTTCTATTAAATTGCCAATTTTTTAGAAACAAATTGTGTACTAATAATGATGAACCAATCTTTGAAGAAGTGGTTTATATCTGTTAAAGTTTGCCCTTCTCCAGTATAACATCCCGAACTCGCATTATTATAACACAAGCCGAGTTGAGTGCCATCCAAATTGTATATTTTACATAACGCGAGGTCAAGGACTAAATCCGGAATTTATTTTGTAATCGATACATGGATATTTCATCCATACTGTTTTCTGAATTCTTTATAACTCATTCAAATTGCCCGATTTCCAATTTGAGATTTACGAAACCATACAAAATAACAAAATTTACTATACATGAAGTTGACTAAACACCAAGAAACACGGATCGCTTCCGAAACCCTTGGCACGAACATATAATATCATGAGGCTTAGATATAGCCTTGGAGCCGGAACTCATAACTTCAATCCTTCACTAGTTTAGCCATAAACCATCCAAGTTGTTGTTTTTTCGTCACTAAACACAGCATTTTTACAGTTATTTTCCCAACTCGTGTATAATTTAGTGAAATCACGCCTTAGATGATGATTCTTCAACTGTGGTCTACTTTGCAATTTCTTCCATTTCAAATTTGGGGGAAATTTAATAATGCGTCGAACAGTATCCACCACACAAGCATGGATTCTTAAATGACAAACAATTTTTTTGGTGGCTTCATCGAAACCCAATACAAAAAGAGATCGATAAAACCAATCAAATTTCCTGGGGATCACGTTTCACATTTTCTTCTGCTGAAATTTTTGTAGTCAACAGCGAAGCACGCTCCATACTTTGAAAAATTAGGAAAAGGTTTAAGCGGGTATTATTAAATCGTGGTGGCGCTTTTTGCAACACACTTGAGCCTACAGAACGGTTCTGATACCACTACATTTCACGTACTTAGTCTAAATCCACATTCCTCTACTTCACCCATTTCAGTGTACCCCATCTGAGCATTGTAAGCTCCATGAGTCTGTAATTTTAAATCAACGATGGGTCAGCGTCGAGATCTGTACCCCATAAAAAGGTTTTAGCCTTGTTTATTAAATCATTGATCGATGAGAAAACCTAATTTGACAATAAGCATTTAATATAAACGGGGTCTCTAATAAATAAATAATTGTTTAAATGAAGTTAGTATTTATTTTGGAATCCCGGTCTTGCGTTAAACGAAGTTTTCATGTAGCAGTTTTTTATTCGCTCAATTTTCAAATACTCATCCGTCGGTTAAACATACATAAGTCGATGATGATTTTCCTCATTTATATATGTTATCAATTACATAAATACGGTTTGTTATATATCTGTTTTCGCATTATGATTATTATTAACCCAATGAAATCGAACAACAACAAAACTACAAAAAACAAAATCAAATCCACTCCAATCAATCAATCAATCAGCTAAACCACTCGGCAATAAATAGGACGTCGATCGGTTTAATTATGAGAGATTTAATTTCTGATTGAACCACAAATTGGTTTACAATCTAAATTTTTAATTTTAATTGATTTTCCATCTAAACAAAGCAATTATTGTTTCTTATTACATATATATTAGGGTTAATTGTCAATTAGATAAATAAGCGATTTATTAGATATCGAAATTGGATTTTTGAAAGATGTAAAAGTGGGATTTACAATAAACTTATACGAATTTATGTTCGGTCTGTAAGATATTTCGTTTGTTAACTCAGCATGAACTACACTCGCAAGCAACTACATCGACTCAAAACTTCAGCGCTCACAGAAATGCGTTCAGTACTTTTTTTTATAATGAATTTTTGAGTGAAAACCCAACCAAAACTGCTGATTATGAAAAAAATGTTGGCGATATTTAAATTTAAATTAAAACACAAAATTTAAGCAAAACAAAAACAATTGTATTGTTTAATACTTGGTATTACCTCCATTGCGTCTAGAACGGTTCCTCATTGAACTTGTTAAGGTTTTGACAGACTTGGAGGATCGCACCCCACTCCTCATCCAATTCAATCTTGAGGTCGCTGATGTTAGATGGTATACCGTATATGGACTGAGAACTAGCCACTTCTTCGTCTCGAGTCCAACCGCATCCTTGAACTGCCAAGTAGTTCGAACTGTGTGATACCGACCATTGTCATGCATCAATATGAAATCTTCCCCTATACATCCTGCGTAGGGTGCTACATTGTTCAAGAGTCAGACGTCCTGTACCGTGTTCTGCAATTATCGGGGTATGGGTAGACGAATCTAATTACCCGTTTGGAAATAGTGGTTGGGTGCCAGTCTACCTGCACGTTTAGCCCAGCTTAGCTCAGATGTGAGCACGGCGACACGTTCGAGGTTATACAACAAAGTACCCCAACACAAAAGAAACGCGATCACTTGAGCATCGCAGCAACTTGCAATTGAATTCGCTCAATGCATAAAACTCGAAACAAATTAGGGAAATAATACGTCGGACAGTATTTGAAAGATAATGATGACTCACCTGTCAACCTTTACACCGGTTTGCCGCTCCCGTCGATTCCCCGTTGTTTGAAATATTCGGCTCTTCTACCACACACACTGCACAAACCCAATTCCTTTTGATGTGTCGTCGCACAGCACTAAACTAAGGCTACAACAAGCCCACCCGGAACACAGGTGATTGTATAGTCAACTAGTCTGATCACGATAATTGTGGCGTCTTGTTCGCCTCACACAACAATCAAACAAATCACTTTGATTCTCAACAAATCACTCAGTTCAATCTGAGTTATTCCTTACCTTTTGTTAGTTCGGAGGTTTATTGACAGCAAACTCGATATTTTTATTTTTGTTTATAACATTTATTTTTTTATGATTCACGAACTAAAATCGATGCCACATTACAATTTCTACGAACGTTTCCTGAAAACGTTTTTTCATTTAAGAATAAATTATTGCATATATTTTATTTAAATCAATGAGATATACATAATGTAAAATAACTTTATTTATTAGCCAAAATAATAAATTGACAATTATTGAACAATTTAATTGAAAAATTTTCCTAAATGAACAAAAAACTTTTCTAGGAACGGCAAAATAGAAAAATGACTATTTTTCAATTAAAATTGTTTAATAATTGTCAATTTAATATTTTGGCTAATAAATAAAGTTATTTTACATTATGTATATCTCATTGATTTAAATAAAATACATATATGCAATAATTTATTCTTAAATGAGAAAAACGTTTTCAGAAAACGTTCGTAGAAATTGTAATGTGGCATCGCCTTAACAATCATTAACAAAAAAATATTTTTATGTTGGTACTGCTACTGAGTTACATTTTATTTTCGACTCAAAAAACAAAAAAAACAAAAAGAACATTTTAGTCTGTTTCCACTTAAATTGTCCGCATTCTTTTATTTACGATCCGCTCGACTTGGCGATCAAATTATGAATGTCATCTTCTTTTCCGTCTTTCTTCCACCATGTAAATTTTGCATTTTCCGTGTTGTCGCCCTGCTGCTTACTCATGTCCGAAAATGACATCTTAAATTGTCGAAACACCTTCTCAACGCCACCGCCTCAACACTTCCATCTTACTCCGCTTTGATGATCAAGAAAAGTTCTTTGCGATTTCAACTATTTTTCTCGCCTAGATGCATGCTCCACAATTTCGGCATTTATGGTGGGCGCTCATTTAGTTTTATGATCATAGAAATAAAAATTTAAAATTTTATTGTTTTATGATCTGTTGGACCATAAACAAAATTGTGTCCATGCAATTACAATCTCCAATAACAACACATTAGCACAATTCCGACTTTAGTTGTTTGTCAACAGACGCGTCTTTAAGGTGGGAATGGACGCCGGTTCATGCGATTGTACGAATCCAACTATGGCGAGTGCTGGATCAAACCCGCGCTTCCGTTTGCTATCAACGTTCTGCACCAATCCCGACCAGTGGCCCTATTCGGGCTTTCCCTGGGAATAGGGAATTGGGGAAAAAAAATTCATATCATTTCTGGTAAAATTATACTTTTCCTACCTACTGAAAGAATAAGTTTAGTGCAAAAAATTTCAAAACAAAGTAATTTGGGAAACTTTTGTTCCACAAAATGTTTGTAGGGAAAAATTTATTCCCAGTTAACTTTGTTTCAAAATTATTAACACCAATCATGTTTCCTCAGTAGGCCAGAAAAATATAATTTAGACAAAAATGCTATGAAAATATTTTTCCCAATTCCCTATTCCCAGGGAAACCCTGAATAGGGCCACATGTAACCGTTACACTCAACGAAAATTTTTTTATTAAAAAATCAATATAAAAAAATGTTCGTTAACAAAACGCTTTGACGTCCACCCGAGTGTAAAATAATATTTCCAAATTGCATTCACATTTAACGCATCGCGCTCCATAATACCGCATGTTTGCTCATTTCCCGCATAATATCGTCTAAGATCAATCGCGTGAAAACGTTCTATCGATTTCCCGTCCTCATCTTCTAGTTCGTAAGTGTTCAATCCCATCTTCTGTTTAATATTACACTTATGACAAACTGCATCAAATTTGGGATTGTATCCTTCCGCGGCATTAGATTGTTTGAAATTTTTCTTAAACACGAAATCCCTGCACTAAATTGTAATGGACAGCTACGCAAGTTATAGCGCTTGGCATAATTTTCATATGTTTAATTTAGATTTGCCTTGACAGCCCCATACGTTTTTTCCGATTCTCTAGCATGATCTTCCTGAGTTCTACGCCCAATTTCGCTTTCTATGCCAGTGTTCCGCGCGCCACACACTTGCATGTTTCGTCCAAAGTTAACAAAATAGGACGTGTAGTTGGACGATTCATGTACCGCTGTTCTCAAGGCACACGAAATTTTCCTAATCTTATCATCCCAATTGCGCTGGATCTTGCCGATATAACTACGCATTGCGGACAATATACTTCTATTAACTCGTTCAGTCGGATTTGCTTGCGGATGGTAGTACGCGTTTATGAAATGCCGCACTTGGTATCGCTGAAGGAAGTCTTTAAATGTTCTCGCAGTGAATTGACTACCGTTGTCCGATATCAATACTGATGGTACGCCAGATACCAGGAAAACATTTTCCTTTAGGTACCGTACAAACGACACTTACTCAGCATTTCAACCGGACTTTAACATCACTAATTGGCTAAATACATCGATCACCACGAGCAAAAATCGATTTCCCATTCTTGACCGCAGATATGGTCCCATATAGTATACGGCTATCATCTCCCATGGACGCATCGGATCTTTTGGTTCACCAATAGACACCCTTGAAATGTCGCACTTTGGTTTATTTACTTGACATTGCTCACAAACTTTAACGTATTGTCGGACGTCGGCAGACATCCTGAGCCGATAATACTTATCCTTTATACGACGCAGAGTTTTAAAGAAACCAAGGTGCGCAGCCAAAACACTATCGTGGTTCTCATACAGGATCTTCTTTCTATTGTTTCGCGGAATATACAGCTTCCAACTCCACGTATGCGTCACGTCGCCTTGAACTGTCTGACAATATTTGTATGATTTGTTACAGGATGGCTATTGCCATCCTGCAGATATCACTAAGCGCATGTAGAGGCCTCCACGGTGATATTTTGCCGGATACGTTCCCAGGGAGAAGTGCGAAGGGTCATGGGGTTTGAGGCATGCATGGCTCCTGGCTCACACCGTGATTAATACGGAAATTTTAAATTAAAATGAAAACGCAAATTCTAAACAACCGGAAGTTCGAAATTCGTCGGACGGAACCTGAGGAACGAACAACACAATAATTATAAAAGAAGAGAGGTGCCTTGGTGCGCGCATCCATTCGAAGTCAAACAGGGCAAAGCCCTGGTTACGAAATTGGATGCGGGCACCAAGGAACCGCCAACCCTACACCAACACTATACCGACACAGAGGGAAGTCTCCGCTCCCACCATACCATATCCGAAAAAAATTAATAATTCATCTTAACAAAAAAAAAAGCACACCCAAAACAACAATCTCCGACAGGTACACAAATGGATGAAAAGAAACGAGATGTGAGAAGAGACCAATGTGCATCGAGCGTGCACTCGCTGTGCGGCGCTTGATTACAAAAATAAATTTTTGAAAATTGTAATATAATCAAAAAAATTTTAGATTTATAAAAAATAAAATCAAAAAAAAATTTAAAATAAAAAATAAAAAAATGTACCTTATTTAAAAAAATCAAAATACAAAAACTTCCTGTTGCGGCCTTGCGCGGCCGTCATGCCACAGGTGACCTTGCCTCACCCGGACCGTTACGGGGCCTTTCCCCGATACCAAAAAAAATAAATTCGACTAGCCGGTTGGCCACCCGAACCGTTGCGGGGCCTCTCCCCGTTACCAAAATACAACTGGCCGGCTGGCCACCTGTTCGTTGCGACCTTGTGCGGTCGGTAAATAATTTTGACCTCGATTGGCCGCCAAAATAAGTTGGGCGTTGTCTCGCCGCGTACAAAATTATACAAAACAAAAGAATTCCGATTTACGGAATAATCATCGAAAACTCATAAACGAGTATAACTGGAGGCCTCTTGCCTTTATTAATTCAAAAAAAAAAAAATTTACTTTTAGAAAACCAAACTCTAACTATACATCTCTCAAAAATTGAAACCCGACTTTTCCAAAAACCAAAACTTGAATGTCATGCACAAAAAAACAAAACATTCCAGAAGAATTGTCTTTCTTCTCTGTTTCTTGTTTACATCAATTCGCATTGATGTAAACGAGACGCATATAAGAAAAACATTCTTGCGGAATGTTTTGGTTTTCGCGCACCCGATACACATTGGTCTCGCTCTTTTACCATTCTTCTCACCCTCGCGCCATCACAAAAGTTGTACAAAATGACAAACATCGCGAGGGCGTTCAATAAACATCAAACGACTCCGAAAGCGAGGACATAAACCGAAGGGAATAAAAAAATACAAAAATTGTGGAATCAACTCCGAAAGCAAGGACACCAACCGAAGGGAATACATAAAAATACAAAAATTGTAGTTGTGACCGTACAGTCGTAACAACTTTCCCCTCCTGCAAGCGAAAGTCGGGAACTTGTGAGGATGATCGTTAACGTCTTGTTTCAGTTTCTCATACACAGGATCCTTCTGAACGTCGTTATCTACTTGAATGCATTTTACAGCCCGCGATAATGCATCAGGCACTACATTTAATTTTCCTTTTCGATGTCGGAGTTCAAAATCATGTTGTTGCAGACGCATCGACCAACGAGCCAACCTCGAAGCAGGATCCTTCAGGTTCTTGAGCCAAACCAAAGAAGCACAATCCGTCACTACTTTAAATGCACGCCATCAATATAGGGCCGAAACTTTTCAATAGCCAATACCACTGCCAGACACTCCCGTTCTATAGCCGGATATTTCCTTTGTGTCGATGTTAGCTTCTGGCTCATGAAGGCTATCACTCTGTCAAATCCATTTAAATCCTGCGTTAACACAACACCCACTGCAGTGTCCGAGGCATCCGTCTGCACCGTGAACGTCTTCGTAAAATCGGGGTTTACCATAATAAGAGCCGACACTAGTAATGTCTTTAATTGGGTGTACGCGGCCTGCGCCTCGGTGGTCCATTGAAAAATTCAAAATTCCAGTAATCTTCTCCGAGTCAATTCTAAGCCCGTGTTCGTCCAGAATGTAGCCGAGATACTTGATTTCCTTCATACAAAACCTTGATTTCTCCAAGCTAATCGTGAGATTAGCCTTTCTCAAACGCTTTTCTACTTCGCGTAATAGTTCAATATGCTCGTCGAAGCTTTGTGACATCACCATTATGTCGTCCAGGTACACGAATACCCTCGGCTTCATATCAACTTCGAGTAGTTTGTCCATAAGTTGACAGAGTTTGGCTCGCATTGCACAGCCCGAAGGGCATGCGCTTATACTGGAATAGACCTCTTCCTGGTACGATGAATGCTGTTTTCGCTCGACAGTCGGCCTTCAACTCGATAGGCGTCGCTGAACATTCAAACTCGATAAATATTTCGTGCCTGATAGCTGACCCAAGATTCTTTTAACATATGGCAATGGGTACGTATCCTTCACTGTGACTTCGTTCAATTTGCGTGCGTCCAAGCAGAATCTAATTCTACCCGAAGGCTTTCGTACGCACACAACAGGGTGTGCCCATTCAGCGGGACCAGCTGGTACCACGACTTCCAACCGTATCATCCGATCCAGCTCCAAATTCAATTCCTTTTGCACATATGGGGATATTGGACGTGCTCGTGTTTTTACCGGATTCGCATTTCCCGTATCGATATCATGTTGCAACAACTTTGTGCAACCCAGCTTGTCAGGGCGAGTCACTAAAAATTCGTGTATAAATTCTCTAACTCACGCTATCGACGATCGTCTAACTCGTGTTGTATTCTATGATCATCTTTTCCTAATTCCTCAATACACTCCACCACGCAAAGCTCACTCGTTTTGATCAAGCGGGCCAGATTCTAAACGTCACCTAATCACGTAAACGCCCATTATTGCAGATGCGTATGTTTCCTTGAATCCAGAGTTACTCCTGCTAGTCCATTTGTTACGGTTGCTTCGGAGCCACTGCACGGTTTTCTAAGGATAGGACTCAGTGGAAATGGGTGGTTATTTTGCTCCAAAGTAATTGAAACCGTAGCCATATCTACGTGCAATGTTACGGTATATTTTTAAATTTAGAAACCAGCACCTTGTTGAAAAACATCACCACCGAAATACTTCGAGAAGTTATTCAAAACATATTATCGACATTAACAAAAAATAATCACGTTTCGTTGATTTAACTTATCCACCAATTTTATTCTAAACATAATAACTAAATGTTTACAAAGTTTTCGTTAATAAAAATTTCAGTGACGTTGGCCAATACAGTTACAAGGTACCGAGGTACTTCCAGAGGACCTGTTATTTGCCGCCCCGGTGGCAAAGTGGTCAGCATGCTTGCTCCAGCAACCGGAGGTCCCGGGTTCGATTCCCGGTGGTGACAAGGAAAAATTTCACGGCTGGTTTAGGATCAATGAATTAATCACTCATTATCCGAAATGAAAATATGATTATGAAACCTCATTTGAGGCGGCCAAATCCCTTAATGGGATATAGTGCCAGAGAGAGAGAGAGAGAGAGGGGTGCCTGATTATTTGTAACTATAATAGCGGCTTAATCACTGTAACTTAATTTAGAAAATTTTATGTATTACTCGATATTTTGATGATATTATCTCACTATTTCACTATACTAATTGACGTTAATGTAGCAAAAAAACTGAAGAATAAGAAGTAAAAACTTGAACTGTTTAAAATTTACGCCCGCGGCCTTCGCGAATGTGCACTTCCCGCCACAATGAATATAACGGTTGCCTACTGCACACAATTTCGTTGGCTGTATAAGAAAAATAGGAATAAACATATGGGAAAAATTAAAATAAAGAAGTAATTTAAATCCTATCCGATATTTACCATTCACATATAATTTTTGTAGGCAAATTATTCCAATTCTTTCGAATTTAACGGCTTATGCACCGATATGGATTACACTATAATGCACTATTTTTTGCGAGATACCTAAAAATAGGTATACAGATTTATTTATTTATGTGTTCGTTTAATTCGACTACACATACCTACTGGATAACACAAATTGAACACGGAAATTTAACTTTCTTGGTTGGTTTTAATATTCTGTTCTTAAAAGCCACGGCACTTAACTCCCAGATACTATATACCAACCACAAACACTTTATTACAGGGATCTATTTCCCAATTTTATTTTATATAATTTTTTGTTTTTAAGGATTCTGTTTCGCTACAAATTTACAAATGAAGCCTTGCTCTTGACAAATATTTAACTTTGGTTGAAGTAAATGGATAGATTACGCACACACAAAATAATGGGTTGCTCTATACCCACTACCAATTACCACGCTTTGCAGTCTTACACAAGTACGAATATATAAAGTCTATGTACTTAATACACCTAAGCTGGTAGATTATTATATATAGTAATCGTTATGTATAGACAATGATGGTCGCTGTGTTCTCGTGTGTGCACGATTACCAAAACAATTTGTCGCACCCCAGTAATGGTAATTATACCTAAAGATTTTATATGATATTGTATCGTACATTTATTAACCCATTGCCTGTCAATGCCTAACGTTGCAATTTTGACAGGGAACATCAAAGAATCTTTATATCATTTGTTACACATTTCTCTTCACGGAGGTAGATTATGCTGGTCCAATTATACATACATAAAGGCTATACATCTTGAGTTGGTTACCAATGCTACCACTAAGTCGAGAGGATTACCAAAAAAATCCTAGAAATAATGTCAAATTTTTTTGGGCACCAGACGAAAAATTCAAGAAGCAGCAGTCGATTATTTCCTCTAAGTAGTTAATCATCCAAAAGTACAAGATTGTGTATCACAACGGGGTATTACTTGGAAGATTATTTAACCGTCCTCCCCCCCCCCCCCCCCGCGCTCTCAACTTTGGTGGGCTCTGGGAATCGGCGGTCAACAAAGTGATGAAATGGCATTTATATCAAAATATTGGAAATGCAAGACTATGCTGTGAAGATTTAAATTCTTGACCAATTACCCCGATTACAATTTTGCTCGGCCTATTTTTTAAACATTAGAAATCTAATGTTCACACCGGAAGAAAGCATTATAGATATCAAGGAAAGTAATTTATATCAAGATGATAAAAGATGTTTCATGCTTTTTGGGCGCTAACAGAAGTAAATAACCCATAAATGGTCGCAAAACACGACCAGCATCCAGTTATACATAAACTTTCAAATCAACCGCAAAAACGATTTAGCAGCACAGAAATTATTGATAAAATTGCTGGGATAAATGTAGCAAAAGTCACCACCTGTGGGAAAACAAATAAATTGTATAAAACTCATAAAAATGTCAAAATCAATATATAACACAAATTTTGTGAAAGCGCTTGGAATGGGAAAATACATCAACCATTATCATAATTGATATTGTTCAACAAATAAATCAAAATTGGTCCCTTATGTCTATAAAATCCCAATCGCAAATTTAACTCTTTGACCGATTCGTCTATTTAGGTTGATAAATATTTACCATTAAATTAAGGATAATTCTCATCCCCCAACCAAATAATAATAATATGTATGTAGCGCTAGAGCGTGACTCAAAATTATATAATTCTGTAATGTATATCTTTGATTTAGTTGACCAATCAACTTTGATTGCATTCTAATTTTATATTATCAATATAGTCGACGTTTTGATGTGATTAATTTTGATTTTGTTTATTCCTCTGTTGTGGCCCGCTCCATATTACTTGCTTTACCGCAACGCACCAGAAGACACCCTCGAACCAAACCTCAATTCTATTAAAATCTGTATTATATTCTATATAGAACCAATCGCTCATTCTTATTTTACATGAAAAATTTTTGTGGTGAATTTTCATTAATTTTCCATCAAGAGTATTACAGATAGAGGCTAAATATCGGTCAATGGGACACTTCTGACACACAATATAATTTTGGTATGGTATATGGTATTCGTATCTCACTCTCTTCATTGGTAAAATATAGAAATATATACTCGTTCAGTGAGGATGAATAAAAGAATCGAATTGTATTTCCAATCAATCATAATATGGATTGGATTTTCCATTATCCATTTTCCAGTTTTGTTATTCTTTTTTTTGTTTGTGATTTGTTTATTTTGGTTCTATATACTTTATATACACAAATAGATTTCGAGAGGATGAGTAGGTACAAACCTGACCTCCCACCAACACAAAAACAGAAAATAAACTATCTCATCAAAAGTGTCCAATTTAGTTTGAGTAAATCGATAAAATTTCTGGAATGCGTATGGGAAGATGACCCGAATAGATTTGCTAGGTTGGCACAATCCAGTACATATTATGTGTAAACGACAGGTATTTTAATTAAATTAGGATGTGTTTATAAATAAATAGCATGTGTCTTATCCACATATTATTATTAATCTTATCTCCTCGTTAACAATAATGCGTTCACTTAATAAGAGACATATATAGCTACGTATGTGCTTTAGACATCAAATGGGCTATCTGGAGTGATAAATATTACCTGCATACTGAATAAATTATATTGATTACCGATTGTAATTTGTAATACTCTAGAATAAAATCATTTCGTTGATGATGGTAATAAATGTTATGAGGGCCTGAATATTGCAGTTGCTCAAAAAATTATTCGTATTTTATTGACAAAATATCGGTATTGGCATGCAATAATCGGATCAAACGTGCTTACGTTAGCCGAAATCAAATGCCTATTACTCGGCCGAGTAATAAAATATTGAACTAAATTCTTGAATTTTTCTCAAGATGGGCTTTCTAGTTGAGATTACCTCGGTTATTTCCTTCAGAGTAAGAATAATGATTGAATACCGAATGGACATTAATAATGGGAACGATTCTCGCCGTATAATATTGCTGTAAATAAACAAAACTAACATAAAATTCCAGATTCCGGAATCGGCTGCAATACGTGCGTACAGATATACAGTTCATTACTAGTTTAATTTTATAAATACAGTGCTGTGAATCAGTAAATCCGTGGAAAAATAAACTGCAAACAGAACACAGTCTTATTTTGTAATATGCTAAAATATCAATGCGTTTTTGTAGCTAAAGTGTCTTGGTATACATAATTTACTGTTACCGCTAGAAAAACTGTTATAGGGGTCGATTCCCGCAACATCAAGTTCCTGTTATTTTATTCCCCCGCTCCTATTGGAATGTGTGTTGAAAAATAAAACTTGTATCGCGAAGGAACAAAAATAACATAACATGAAATTTTTGATCCCGGAATCGACCCCAATATTAAATGATCGGACGTGCATGGATAATACTTGATGGATTCGCGCAGGTATGTACCTTTATAATATAGAAATAATCACTTGCTTTAAAACGTACGACATTTTTCTTGATACTATGTAGACTTCAAAATTATTTCTTTCGTCAGAGGCTCGCTTATTTAAGTCGCTGTGTAGTAATACACGATAATTGGGCCCGATTCTCATGACATATAATTTCTGTTATGTTTTTTCTCCGCATCCTATTATGTGTTTTCATGATGATTGGAGCACTTTTAGAACATGATCACTTGTATGGGGAAATATATTGGTCAAGAGTATTCGTCGAGTTAGGAGCATTACTTGACGAGAATATTTATATTTTAGCTCTTACTCAAGAAATCGTCAAGCGGCTTTCTGGTCTGGATATAGCAAAAGAATTATAGCATGTCTATGTTAATAACATATTTATGTGAATAACCTGGAGTTTACAATGATTTTTTAAATATGGGCGAACGAACCAACGCGTTACAGAAAAGATGAATTTATGGAAATTTAAAACAGGTTTACTTTTTTCGCGACATTTAGTGGGTCGTAGTTTTCAATTCTTATTTTCAAACTAAACTTGAATCCATTCTACTAAAATATTTAGAAAAAATATGCTTCTGAAGAAATCGTAGCTATAATGTCCCATAATCAGCTAATTTTTGCAAGCTTTTTACAGTTTTCACATTTTTTCTCATTATGATCATCAATCATCATGATTCTCATCATGATATCAAAACTCCCGTAATCACGGAAATAAATTTTATTAAACAATTTTTGTGGAATGATCCCTTCATTTTAGTAATTGGGGCTAACCACCTTGCACAATGATTTCCCGAAATGTTCGAATTATTATAGCAATTTAATTATTATTGCAATTCCAATAAATTATCTACCTCAGTACAATAATCCGGTTCAAAATGTACTTAATATCGATATAATTTTATTTCGAAGAATGGTAAAATCTTTATAGTAAACTAGCTGACTCGGCGAACTTTGTCTCGCTCCAAATTACTTCGTCCGAGCAAACACTTTTGACCTTCACGAAAATTGATTTTGATGAGAGAAAAATCAAACAACTCAACTCAATTCTCAATAGACGTTTGAGTTAGACGATTGAGTGGCCATTCCATTCACTTTTTCATCGAATTCAACACTAAAGGTAGGTTTATGGTTGCGTTAACGAACGTTCGGTCATTTGTTCGACCAATCATCTTTTGTACAAAAATCTAGAATCGTCATTTTTGAGCAATATAATTGGTGGAAAAAATTGACAGAATGAACGAACGAACGCAACAATAAAGGTGGCATAATGTACATTGAAAAGTGAAAAAAAGTTCGATTCAAACTTAGGCATCTATCAAAAATCTAGTTGTTTTTTGCAAATTGACTTTGTGATTTGTTAATCGTCATAGCGAACGCCAAAAGAATGGGGAACTGAATGCACTTGATTTTATATATATAGAAGATACGATTCCCAAAATTCTACACAACTTATTTTTATAGTACTCCACAACCAACGCCATCTATTGAAAATAACCCGAAGTGGCTATTTAAATTAATGATCATTGTCAAAATATAATTTTCATCGGTGGTGTTAAGTGTATTTCCATACAAAATTCCTCTACAAAACGCAATTTTCGATTTTCCGATTTTTTTTTTGATTTTTTGGTTTTTCTTTGGGTTCCGATTTTTTTCGAGTTTACGGATTTTCCTTTGAGTTTTTCCGGATTTTCTTTTTTTCTAAGCCACCACTGTATTGAGACGGACAATGTACAAAAATAATCATTCAAATTGGTCGTGTGAGTTGTCCTCGATTTTTTGCAAGACTAACGCACGGCAATTGATTTTTATTTAGATAGATTTGTAGATAGAAAAAATAAATAGATAAAATAAATAAATTGGATAAAAACAAAGTAGCAGTTTGAATGTAGCCTTCGGTGGGATTGGAATCCAGTACCTGCCAACCCAAGCGCCGAAGCTTCAACCACTGCACCACCTGTCTCATAAAATATGTAAACACAAAATTCATATGAAAATGGTTTTTTATTCAATTTTTCGGGTCTTTAGATTTTGCCGGTGGATTTTGCAAATTTTTTCTCGTAAAAACCATCTCCTGGCAATTGCGAACACAATAAAAAAAGATTGAGCCAAATCGGTTCAGCCGTTCTCAACTGATGCGCGCACATACATTTTTTACACCATTTATATATATATATGTATATAGATTCCATTGGGACCCGAAAAATGTGCGAAAACGAATTGTGCGAAGATATAAATCGAAAAATCGAAAATATTCATAATAACTAATATGCCCTAACTGTTGGCTCAGATTTGGGCAGTTTCCCATGATTTTAGGCAAAAATGAAGTTCTGCGTAATTGCTCAGCATAGCCTAGAAATTACCTATTTGTGTCATGATGGAGCACTTTTTAACATGATCAGTTGTATGGGGAAATATATTGATCAAGAGTATTCGTAGATTTTGGAGCATTACTTGACGAGAATATTTATATCTCAGCTCCTACTCAAGAAATCGTTAAGCGGCTTTCTGTTCTGGATAGCTATGTTAAATAACATATTTATGTGAATTATCTGGAATTTACATCATATTTCATTTAACAAGAATTCTAAACTTCCTATAGGAAATCCTTACCTGTAAATAGTGATGTTCAAAAGAAACTTTTAGATGAAAACTTTTGTTTCGATGAATTGTGTTTTCGATGATTAATTGTTTTTTGTTTTGAGCTGTTTTTGATTTTTAATTAATATTTGCAAAATTGTTTTCATGCACATTTGGTTATTGTTAAACTGTAGTTCTCATATTTGTTTTTCGATGAATTGTATTTCGATGAAATTGTTTTTCGCATAATTGTTTGTTACATAATTTTCGGGGAACCACTCTTGCGGCATAAAATTACTGATGTTTACAGTATCTATGCTGTAAAAACAAAATTAACATAACATGTAATTTACAAACACCAACATTTTTCTTCTGCAAAATGAAAGAGACATAACATTGACTTTTTACACATGAGAGACAAGAAAAAGAAATATATCCCAACAAAATTTTGCAGAAGACGTTTTGCCACTACACCGCCTAAACCTTTATAAAAATGAGAATTTTGCCATAAAATATATTCGATCCAAGGGGTGTTAGTTCGAAAGAGAGTACGGAAAATTTAATGTTATATATTTACTTATTAATAAATATTAATCATTATATTATTTCAATAGAAATTAAAATTTATCAAGGCTGTGTGGTGACTTTGCTGATTGTGTAGTTCAGGATTGTGTAAAATTTCGAATGAATTAAATATATCGCAATATAGTATATCAAAAGAATATTTGTGAATTAAAGATTCTTTCATAACAATTCAATTTATTAATAACATTTATTTCACACAATATTATTACACTGAAAAAAATAATCGGTGATATTCACAAAAAAGCGGAGTAATATTTAATGAAAAATGATTAAAAATTCAGCCACACAAGCGCTTTGTATTTATTGCGATTTTAGCAAATCAATTATTACAACTTGCTGAGTAAATTTTATAATTTTTATTTCACGGTGGATAAGCAACATTTGCTATTGCTTTGATTTATTTACTCCGCAGTTTCTAAAATAATTCAGAAATTTTTTACAGAGCGCATGGTAAATAACGACAGCAAAGTGGATAATGGTTTACAATTCATTTTAACATTTGCGGGTTGAGAAAATTGCAGCGCCTTAATATTTACTCTGCACAGAAGCAAACACTCTAAACTTCTAGATGGGAGGAGACAGAATTTAATATTTAACATATTAAAAACCAATTTTAATGAAACACATTTTTTGTAATTAATCTTTTTTATTCACTTTTCACAAAAGGCCAACAATTTTTCTTAAAATAAAGATGATAATTAATTACATCTCCGGATTGACAATAAACTTACGTCTGAATTTTAATCAAACATGTTTTTCCTTTATGCAGCCTTAAAAGATATGGAATTGTGGTAATGTTGCTAATAATTAAATTCTCATCATACGATGAACCATTTAATGTTCAGGGAACTGAGTTGGTCCGGTCCTCTAAAGATGCTTTATAAAATCCTGAAATTAAAACAAGAAAGCAACAAATATAATTAAAGTTACATAAAGTATTGTAAATTTAATTTGGATTTACCATATACCGTTTCAGCACTTCTATGGTTTAATAGTGAAGGTTTAGCGGTCATTTCTTGCGACGCGAAGTAAGGTTACAAAAACACTGCAAATGAAGGATAAAAATAAATATAATTTAAATTTTATTTTATTTTTAAATAATTACCATTTTTCGCAACAAATCTGGAAACTAGACGAACTGGCATTTTTGTGGCAATTTGTGTACTGCTTTAAATTCACTTCAAGACTAATAAATAATTTGTTTGAAATTTTTTAATAAAATTTGGAGAACAAAATGCAAAGTCGGGTAGAATAAATGATTTGATTTGTTATAATCTCCCCGCAAAAATTGTTTTACAAAGTGCATAGTAAATTTTGAAAAGTATTTGAATATTTTAAAAACACTTTGCAATTTATTCTCAACGAAAAAAACAAATTTTTTTCATTTTTAATATGTTTGCATTGAAAATGATATATTCAAATTGCGCAGCTCAAATTTTGCTTAGCAGCATTGCAATATCATTAATTTAATTTGTCATCAGACGGTGCTCAGCAATAATTTTAATATTTAAAATTGCACTGTAAATATTGCACTGCAAATTTTACAAGGCTCGTACTTAATTAAGACATTATTAGTAATAATTGCAAATTTGAGTTTACACAGCAAAATGTGTAAATATCTCCGCGCTATTTTTTTCAGTGCTAGCAATGTAATTACGTAAAATATTTGCTAACTCGTGTGATCCTGGAATCGCCTTTTGTTTACTTTCTTTCGCTGTGTATTAAGTAATCCCACAATGTTTTATCTTCAGTTGAGATGTTATTCGGTTGAAAGTCGCAGGAAAAGAGGAAGATAATTTTAATTTTTAGCAAATGCATTCTTAAAATATGGGTTGCCCTAGTTAGCTAAAAGCAATCATAAAAAATCGTGCTAAATATTTAAATTTAAATAATTTCATGATAGAATGGGGCGCATTCTAAATATTATCTATCTATCTATATATTCTATTCTATTATATTAATACTCTTAATTTTTTCAAACCCAACCTTAAAATGACCCCTAAGCATGATCCGATCCGTTTAAATTTTTCAGGGTAGGTCGACATAAATATAGCGATGTGCATAGGCTAGAAAACTCGGAAAAATTCCATCGGGAAGTACCCGAAACGGGTACCTCAGGTGGTTTCAGGTGGTTATGTGAGTTTGCCATGAGTTTGCTTTATTAAAACTGTGAATTTGTGATTGGCGATTATCATCGAATGTAGATACCATTGGTTTCTACGTCTGCAAGAGGGGCGAGAATTGTCAAATTCATTGTTGACAGTTTTAATTCCATTTGCTTCACAGTAAACTACGATTTACATTTTGTTCTTCAGATGTCAGCTACTTTGTTGAAAATCACGATATCGAATTTTTTATCGAGTCGAAAATATGTGATCGATCTTATGCCGTGATGCGTCTTTCTGTCCACCTACCGCATCAACAAATAATTACATTCGAAGCAGGTAATGAAGATGAAATATTGTTTGCAGCACAAACTGGCCGAACGAAACTTGAGTCATGGTTTCAGCTCAACTTAAATGATCAAAACGCACCTCATTTCCTATATACTGACATTCCCCAACGGTACGTTTACGTACGCGGTAAATGGCAACTTCGTCAAAGAGGTGGAGAGAAGGTTGTTGCACGAATGTATACAGTAAGCTTGAGAGATGCCAATGAAGTTTATCCTAAATTAATCCTAAATTGTAAAAATGGCGGTTAATATTATTTTAGGAAAAACTTCACACTGCTACAAAAAAAACAAAATGTAAAGATTTATTAGTGATTTGCGACCATTTAGGCGGATTTACAAAATTGTTAGGTTTACAAATAATTTAAATTCACAATGTTTATTTAGGTTCAATTTGATTAAAATTCATTATTCTAATAACAACAAAATTGTGGAGAAACTATATAACTCTAGAAGTAACTAAAGATCGCTCAAAGATTTTATTAAAAAAAATAAAAAATAAAAAAAAATAATAAAAGTAGGGTCAAACAACTTTGGGAGTTTTCGGAAAATAATAATCGTTAAGTTACTATGCATTTTACTGAAAATTAAAAAAAGATAGATGATTTAAATTCCTATACAAGTACTCTACTATAGTGCGAACCAAAATAAAATTATAATAGATGTTAAATACCTAAAACGACATTCTGGTGAAACTTGGCATTTCCAAGAAATCTTGATTCTTAATAATTTCATATATCAAAATTTGAATAGGTCGCCAAACTAGCCGCAATAAAAACTTGCTAGACCTATATATGCACTCCACTATTGCCAACCCAAAGAAAATTGTAATGGGGCTCGCATATCTAAAACGACATTCAATTGAAGAACGAAATTTTGAGATATGAATTTTCTTAGATTCAAATTTACAACAAAATTCCGTTCTTCAGTTGAATGTCGTTTTAGATATGCAAGTCCCATTAGAATTTTCTTTGGGTTGGCAATAGTGGAGTGCACATATAGGTGTACCAAAATATTATAGTGGCAAGTTTGCCGATCGGTGAAAATCTTGAGATATGAATTTTCTTAGAATCAAATGTACTAAGAAATTCCGTTCTGCAATTGAATGTCGTTTTAGATATGCAAGTCCCATTAAAATTTTAATGGGGTTGTTACTTGTGGGTTGTAACTTATCAAGTATACATATGAGTCTACTAATATATTATACTAACATGTATTTTGATCGTTCAAAATTTTATGATTTGGAAAATATTTCAGCATATTTAAATTAATATAATTTAATTTAAAGTTATATTGTTAATTTTTTATTTGATTTTAGACTTTCATAAACGTCTATAATTCTATGTAAACATTATTGTTTTTAATTTAAAACTCTGAATTTAATAAATAAATAAATATTTAAAATTTTATTTCAATATAAATATTTGTTGCGTTCCACCGGCGTCTAAATGACTGCTTTAAACAATACACTCTTATTAATTTTTGTTTTTGTTGGTTTAAGATTAATTTAGTATAAACTTCAAGTGGGTCTTGAGAGATGAGGTGCGTTTCTTCCTGCGCCTGCTTTTGGTACATATTCGAGGTTCCACTAGCTTTGAATTTGTACGAACATTCAATGGTTTTATTTACAAAACCTTCAAAGAAGCTACAACTGCACGGAGTCTGGTAAACGATAATGAATGGGATCACTGCGTAACAGAAACAGCAGTCGTTCAAATGCCAAAAGAGCTTCGAGAGATTTTCGCTTATATTTGTTGCTTTTGTCAACCTTCAGAACCTCTTGATCTCTGGATGAAGGATGCAGATGAAATGACGCTTAATTACAGCCGACACCATATTCAACTGCTAAACGAAAAGCAGTTGGATGCATTTCATAAAACAACTGCTGCAGTGGATAATGGAAATGTCTCCAGCCGAAGTTGAGATTTGAATATTTGGTTTGGGCAGGTAAGAAGTGGTCATGTGATAAGCGCGCGCTTCCCGTTTGAGATTTGAATATTTGGTTTGGGTGCGTAGGTGATCATGTGATCCTGAGTGCGCTCTTTCCGTTTGAGATATGAATATTTGACTTGGCACGTAAGTCATACTGTGTGCATTTGAGCGCGTGCTTGCCGTTTAAGGTTTAAAAATTAACCGCGTATATGAATTTACTTTATTTTTGATAAAAGTGCATCCAATTTACATCTTAAAAAATCTTCTTAATCATTTCTTAACCAACAATTCAATAAAATGTATTCACGTTACTGATTATTCAGTCACAGGTCAGCTAGTTATTATATTAATACTCTTAATTTTTTCAAACTAAACCCTGAAATGACCACTAAACATGATCCGATCCGTTAAGTTTTTTCAGGTTAGGTCGACATAAATATTGCGTTGTGCATAAGCTAGAAAAAAAAAATACACATGCAAATTTCAAAAATTTTAAAAGTTAAGTTTTTACGAATTTTTGAAATTTTCCCATATACGTTTCATATAATTTATGTAATATATATTCACATAAATTATTGTCGGTATTTAAATTTTGTTTTTTCTTATGGAACATTTGTTTTCGGATGATTTTTTAGGTTATTACTTTCGGCTGGGATGTTTCATTATAGTGGATAT